>OX596076.1:70311190-71686190 GCA_951394005.1 Protophormia terraenovae | reverse complement strand
TATCCTATTTTTGGCTTTTAAATTTTTTGCAGCATTCCTGTTTTTGGACTTTATATGTTATCAACTCTGCATTAGCTTTAAATTTTCGCACCAAATAGTCAAAGCACTGATCTAACTGAGCTGCTTTTCTACCAGATGTGTTTGGAGTTCCTTTCAATATGCTTTAAATTTTCTGGCCTTCCCAATATCATGTGGTCCTTTTTTTTTCCGAACCAGGTTTCATATCAATGGTCAAATTCTCCTTATATTGTTTAATAACATTAAAAACAGTTTGACGGCAGAAATTATTTTTTTTAATAATTTGTAGGGCGTAAATCTTTTTTGTCACTCATTTTAATGAAAATCACGACAAATCAACATGGTTGTTATTAAAAAAAATAACTGACGTATTTTTCCATGATAACTAGATCAAAAAAAAAAAAAAAAAATCAATATTGATTCCGAAAAAAGTTATGAGGCAAAACGTGTGTTAAGATTTTTTCGATCGCACTCCTTAAATGACAAAGAAACGTTCATTTTATTACAAAAGTTAGAAAGTCATATTACAATAAAATTCCCCACATCACGGATTTAAAATAAGTCATTGAGGAAATAATTTTTGTTAATTATTATACAATTTTTAATTAACTATTAAATAACATTATGAACAATTCTGTCTAAAAAATAAAAAATCAAATATTATATTTAATAAAACTTTTTTATTTTACATACGAGCTCGATTTGTGCAACCTATATCAAACTAGGCTTGTTGCAATTACCAAAAAAGTTGCGATAAGTGACCACTGAATAGTAAAGCAGTTAACTATATTTTTTCAAATAAAGAACTTATGTTAATCAAATAATTCGATTAAATAAAATGCAAAAACAAATGCTTTATTTCAATTAATTTATGTCTCGGAATTACTATTTTTAACTCAAAAAATAATCCGGATTCATTGTAATTTAACTTTGTATGGGATATAATTTAATGCGTTTGAATCAAAGTTGGAAATCGATACCGTTATAAATACCGATACCGATTAAATACCGTTTAAAGTTGGTTACCGTAACTGATACCGAAATTATTATTTTGTTAAAAATACCGGTATTCAAATACCGTTTCCCTCTGTACCGGTATATACCGGTATTTTAGTTTCAATAAAAATACAACTTTCTCAACATAATATGATATTGTAAGAATAGTTGGTCATATAATTTACTTGAGGAAATATGAAAGATAAAAATATTTTTAATAATAAAAGTATTATATGTAATTTTTATAAAATTTTGTTTTTCAAAAGACTTTTATTGTTTGTTTCTTGGTTTATCGATTGCAATAAATATATTTTTAAAGAGGTTTAAATGCTTTAAATCTAGTGCAACTTCATTTTGATAAAAAAAGGTTAATGCGAACACAAAAAAATGCATATATTCTTAGTTAACTGTCTGATATTTGGTTTTATGAAGATTCTGTACTTAATTTTGGTTTCTCCAAAAGACCGTAAAATTTCCTTCAGAAAGTTACAGCTTGGGCTATCTCTTGAGAATGCATCCCAGGATTTCCCAGGATATTTGCGATTTATCATGTCCCGCTTTTCGGGAATTTTGTCCGTGTTTTCCGGACATTTTAAAAGCTATTAAACGAAAGAAAACTGCATGAATTTTAACAAATAAATATATTTTCGAATCTTTTAACGAATAATGTTCAAAATCCAGCTGGAAACTATTTATATAATTTCATTATTCTTTGAATTACTCGAACAGAATGAATTTTATGTATTCAAATAAACATCATGTCAGCACTAAGAGCAGCAAGTAAAAAACTAAAACTCATTGAAAGGATTTTGTAAGCATTTCAAATATACAATATAAATTTGTCATTGGTATGGACCAGTGTTACCGTTTGGCGACTTTAGTCGCCCCTTTTTCAACCACGTGGCCACTTTTTTGGCCCCTTTTTATAATGGCGACTAAATGGCGACTTTTTAAGACTATGTGCTAAATGACGAAAAATAATATTTTATCGACCCATTATATATTATTTTCAACAAATAAATTAATAATTTTGAGGTTATTTTTTAGTATAGTGATATAAAAAGTCGAGGAGTATTTATAACTGAACTTAAACTGTTAGTAACTAAACAAAATAATAAAGTTTATGAACAGCTAGTTATGTATACCATCATATGCCGAATCTTTTTGGACTGAACTAAAAAACAAACAAAAAATAATTCGATGAATACTTATATCCTATTTTATATATTTACATTCCTCAAAGCAATCCCTCGGGAAACGTGTTTCTTTTTTTTATTAAATTATCAATAATAAAAAATAGTATGTCTAATAGACTTAAGTCAATACTTGAGGATCTATTCGTTCCATTCTAAATTTGTCTAACAGGGAATTGCAAGAATGGAGTACGAGTGAAGAACTTATACAAAAATACAGAAGTTTAATTAATTAAAAGTGGATTGTATGTAAACTATTTTTGTGAATAAATATTTATTTTTGGAATAATAAAAAGTATTGTAAAATGATTATAAATTATTACTAATGATAAAACTGAATTTTGAAGTTTTTCTTAAAATACAAAATTGATTGTTGTTATCAAATAAACAAAATTTAAGGAGTTTTTTAGGTTTTTAAGTAGTTGGCCCCTTTTTTTCAAAAAATCACCTTTTTTGGACACTTTTCAAAAATTCTCAACGGTAACTCTGGTATGGACAACATCCGAAATTAATCTCTAGAAATTTGGAAAAAAAACATTAAGAAAGTTAAGAGAAAAAAAAATCATCATAGGAAATTTACATTTTTCTAAAATATTATTTAATAATTTAGGTAAGTTTAAATATGAGATACACTTTAATTATTGAATGATGGATGATTGAATGTTGATAGACTATCCTTTTGAAGCTAAAAACAATTATATACCATTTGAACACAAATTTAAATTACTTCAAACGTTTTCGGAAAAGACGTTCGTCAGCCACTTATTAAATTCTACATTTTTAAGTGAACTTTTAATAAATTAATTTTTCATAGGGATTTCTTTAAATCCTTTAAATCTTTAAGTAAAGTATATGAAATTTCTGAGTAAATATTTTTTTATTTAATTTTCAGACTCAAATACGAATTTTTTTTGATACAAGATATATGTATGATTTACAATTGTGCGGATATCAAAATATATAACAATTTATTCGATTTGAAAAATCAGGAACATAATTAGTACTTTCTTGTTGTAGCACTATTAGTTAAAAGATTTTTGTCTGTATTAAAAACTGTGGTAAATACAACTTTTGTCCAAACTTTAAACCATATTATACTGCAAAAAATAATATCAATTTGTCTTTAAAAAGTCGAGTTTAATATTCCCATAAAGGAAGTATTTGTAAAAACCTTATGGAGTTCTCTAAAGAAAAATATTAATATTTCTAAAAATTTCAAGTGAATATTTATTAAATAAAATAAACAGATATGTAATTTAATAATTTTTTGCGAAATTCACGTAAAAATTATTTATCCCCTGTTTTTATAAGACAAACGGAAAATTTATCTCGTCAAAATGTATGGAAAACAACAAATAAATTTCAAATTTATTTGTTGTTTTCCATACATTTTGACAAGTCAATTTTTTCGTTTGTCTTATAAAAACTGGGGATTAAAAAATTTAATTTTCAAAGTTTTTTCCATTTTTTTAATAATAACGGTATTTACCGGTATTTTAGTTTCGGTACCGGTATACCGATATCGATATAATT
This sequence comes from Protophormia terraenovae, assembly GCA_951394005.1. NCBI lineage: Eukaryota > Metazoa > Arthropoda > Insecta > Diptera > Calliphoridae > Protophormia > Protophormia terraenovae. The sequence continues at coordinate 71,682,450 of OX596076.1, read as the reverse complement.
TAAAATACCGTTACCGAAACAAAAATAAATTGAATACCGATACCGTTATTCGTTTCGGTTTCCAACCTTGGACAATTAAAACCATGTTTTTGATCAAGAAAAAATCTTACGAAAAATTGATGAAATATTGCATGTATCAATAGAAAGTTGCACTTATCGATCCTTGTTTTGGAAAAGAGTTGCACTTATAACCCTATAATGTTATAAAAGTACTGGTTAAGCAAATGGGCGCATTTAAATAATAAGTAGTTGCGCAAATCAAGCTCATTCTGTATTATTATTTTTTTATATGAAAAATAAATTTTCTCTATCTTTCGAGTACACACTGTTGCTACATCTCAAAATCAATAGTTAAATATCGTCACCGAAAATGCAAAACACCGTAACATCACTTTTCAAAACTTTACACGAGGCACAAAAAACTTTATAAAATCTAAACAAATTGTCTTAAAAATAAGATTTTTGGTTATTACATCCTTAAATATTGCTTAATATATTGATAATGAATAATTTAATTTTTATTAAATATTTTTTAAGTTATGTAGTTCACGTTTTTCAAAATTTAAATTTTGTGAAGCAAAAAAAACGTAACATCAATAAAAATTTTACAAAAATTGCAATTAAAAGAGTTTTTAATAACTTTTACTCCAAAATTTTAATAGCTATTATATTTTTAATAATTTGCAATCTAAATTTGTAAAAAAAGAACAAAATTTTTTTTATTTTTACGTTGTTACGTTGTTTCGACTTAAGAACATTATTGGTTTCGTTAATATTATCGTCATTTTTTGAGCTACAAGTCTAAAAATTTGTGATCGCACGTATTTTTGAAAAATTAACCATATTTCATCAAAAACACAAATTTGAAAATTTTGATGTTACGTTGTTTGAATTTTCGGTGACGATATATACAATGTCACCTTCATATTCCATTAGGCTTATAGTGTCATGTCTTCAATTTATAAGAGTGTTGTAAGATTTTATGTCATTAACAAGACCTGAAGGAAAAATCTAAAAACACAAAAAGGAAAACATTAAAGAAATAGAACGAACTTAAAGAAATATGTAATAGAAGTATGTGAAAGTAATTGACTACATGAACATACTTACGCACGCATATTTTTCGAACGAGTATGTAATAATACTTAATTGTGTATTAAAGGAAAAAGATATTGTCATTGATGTCAATACTAATGTAGAATTTCTCATTTATACAATAAAAGAGGCTCTGTATATAAATACATACATATTTACTTATGTAATGTACGTTAAAGATGCTACTTTTTTCTATATTCGAAAACAAAAAATTTTATAAACTTGTGCATGTTGAAAGATCTTAAACTAATCTTTCAGTAATTACAAAAAATGTTATATAATTAGAGTACAATAATTGTATGAAATTTATTAAAATTTGTGATATTTCTAGATAACATTAAATATACTTGGAAGAAAGAGATAAAATCAAATTATATACACATAATTTACACGATTACACTGGTCAACAAAAAAATCTTCCTCCAGACGAATAGTAGGAATTGATGGATTTTGATGTGCTAAACACACAATTTGGTATAGGCGTAGCAGATGAGCGTGCAATGTTAAGCTCGTAAGGGGACCCAACAGACTTCTCAGGAACAAATTTATTCAACTTTAAATTTGCGTAGTTTCGGTTGTATAAAAGATATTGATATTTTGTATGTAATAAAAAATTATGACAGCTAAGCAATGTAATTTAGATGAAAAAAAAAAATCGGGTTTATACTTTTTCCGATTTTTGCAATTAAAATAAAATGTTTGCAAAAAATATTTTTTTTTGAGAAACTATAAATATTTTGTCTGTAATAACATCTTTTTGAGTAAAGATATCTTAACGAAACTTTTCGTGAATGTAGACTTTATTGTATAAAACGATAAAGTGTAAAAAACTTTAAGATTTTTGTAAAAGGAATCCCATAATAACCAAAAAAAAAACATCAAAAATCCCAATAATGGGTTTTATCACATTTTCAGCTATAAGATCCACATTTTTCCGAAATCCTGTAGATTTTGATGGAATACTTTTAACAGTATATTATGGATTCCTAAACTGTATTCCGTTTGCAGATTCGTGTTTTGAGATTTTAGAAAATATAGACTAAAGTCAAAACTTTTATTTAAAATGGTTAAAATTCGGGAGTGTGTGTACCTTAACCACTTGGTTTGTTGGGATTGTTTTGTATTTTAAAGTCATCTCTGTGAAAATAACTTTCAGAAAAATGTAAAATTATTATATGTTTTTAAAGAAAATTTTAATTTAGGGAAAAAAGATTGTAAACAATTTTTCGGTCAAAGAAAAAAACACAAAAATCATAATTTTTGCAATTTTCAAATTCAAAACTGCTTATTTTTGGACAAAATTTCTTTATTCAATACATAAATTTGTTTTTTTGTTTTTTTTTTTTTTTTTATTTAGCTAAGGAAAAAACGAATAAGTCGATCGGAAATACAGGGATATATGAAATAATCTAGACCAAGATGTTGCAAAATTGAGGTACTTAAAACTTCAAAAGCAAATAACTCAAAAACTACTAGAGATAAGTAGCACATATAAGTATGTTTTTGCAGGTCTTATTAGGGCCAAATCGGATAAGAAACAAAAATTCTGCAGATTATTAAAAATTGTATACGCTCCTGTGCTGCACCTATACAGAATTTCACGCAAATCCAACCATCCGGTTAAAAACTACAGATTTATTTCCAAAAATGTTCGATTCTGCCCCACTGTGCAGTGTATCTCATAGTTTACATAGGTCTTTTTTACTTAACTGTGAATGAAATTAAGATTTTACATCAAAATAGGTGGCTTATTTTACTCGTAGTTTTACCAGCTTTAAGATAAAGATGATAAACTGAAACATTTTTGATGCTTTCACTTTTAAAAATTTCAGTATAAAAAAATATTTTCAATTTTGCATGAAATCATTTTTTTTAGGACACTTATTTCAAAATAACTGCAAAACTAATGAGCGGGTAAAAATTTGATATTAGAATGGCTTAAAGCAAATTTTATTCCGCATATTTTGATGTATCACTTGTATAAATATCGATTTATAGTGAAATATACTCTAATAATCAGCTTAATTATTAGAGCGAAAGATTAGACACGCCCATAAAACAAAAGCAGATTCGTGTTCTAGTCCACATATTATTTTTTTTATTTTTATTTTATTTTTTTTTTTTTTTTTTTGAAGGAGGACGAACACTTTTTTGTCGATTTGTGTTATTAACACAAGATAACGAACTTTAATTTTCGGACACAAATTGCGCCCGCCAAGTAAAAAACTAAAAAAAGACATGTCCAAAAATGGGTAAAAATTTTACTTTGGTCCAAATATCTCTAAAAGTAAAAGAGATAACCCACACATATAAGCATATTTTTTTTAGAGAATTATAAGGACTATCTATGTGCAAATTGTTTTTTTTTTTTTTTTTTTTTTTCTTCAATCAAATCATAAATGAAATTTTGGCGATTTTTTAAAAAATTTCATACCCGATGTGACCAACTTTGGATGTCCACCCCTACGAACCTGTCCTCCTCCAAATCAATTTCCATACACCTCAGGATTATCCGTGTCAAATTTCTTTCAAATACATCCAGCAGTTCTAAAGTTACAGAATTATTTCCAAAAAATTCCGTTTTGGGACCACTGTGCATTGTCAACAATTTTTTGCAAAAATACAAGGTTTAATTTTTCTACTATAGTAGCTCTTAGTTATTTTAAATATCAACTACTAACAGACGCCATATTAAAAAATATATTCACTGTTTAACATTTTGTGTTCCATTACTACTACAAACTGCTGCAATATTTTCATGTTGTATACTAAAAATTGCAGCGTTTGTTTACAATTTATGGCAACATACTTAAACAGTATTCAACTTGTATGTCAAATATAAAAACTACAACCTCGTGCTGTAGTTGCGCTCGCACAATTTTGCCAAATTTTTTGCTGGATATTTATTCTATTTGAAAATTTGCGCTTTGATTTTTCTGCTATAGTAGGCAATTTAGCAGTCTTTTTTTTTTTTTTTTTTTGAAATTTCGATGCTTTGTGTGTAAGAATAAAAGACATAAGGGTTGAAATGTATCGTAATGTAGTTAGTGTGTATGTTCGTATGTATGTTTATGTTTTTAACACTGGGTACCCACATGATTTTTTTATATCATAATATGTAACAGAGAGTGTCAAATTCGCTCTCTGAGAGAATTATCTCACGTGTAGACTTAAATATTAGTATTATAAGAAATATTATGAGACTGTTGTGATAACATTTTTCTATACAACTATCTTATAAGATTTACTCTCAAAAAATACACATATACGAAAGTTTGTTTGTGTGTGTGAATGTATATTTTTAAAAGTACTTAAAAACAATGTTTTTTTTGTAAAATTGTTTAATTTTATTGGTTGTTCTACATTTAAAAACATATTTTTATTAAAATTGTGCTAAAAAATGTTGAATTTCTTAAATAAAAAGTATATGTTTACTCTGTGACTGAGTGAAAATAATGAAATCTTATAAGATTTATTAGAATACGTTTACCCCTTGTTTAAGACTTAACATAATATTAACAAAATGTTTACTCTCTTCTGCCGGCGTTATCTTACATATTATATCAACGTGGAGACAGTATGTAACTTTCACACAAGAATGTCTAGCAGCAATGGAATTGTCAACAAAAATTCTGCTAAACATTATATTGTAGCAGCAAAATCAAAACGAAAATAAATAATACAGCGCAATATGGTTTCAACAAAATTGTGCGTGCGCAACTTTACAGAAATATATTTTACTTCGTATGCAATGGTTTGTTTTTGCTGCTGCAAATTGCAAAGATGATTGACAATTTTAGTAGTATAACGAAGTTATAGTGTGGATATTTCTAGTTGTTAAGTATTGTATAATGAAACATTTGTATATTTATTGCACAGTCGTAAGTGAAAAATTTTTTGCTGGAACTGAATATTTAAACCTTGCAAAAATATTACTTGAAAACTATATTTTGTTATGGACAAAAATTGTCATACAAATAGGTGGGTTTAATTGCAGAATTCCTATCGGTCCTACCATATTTTTTTAGATAAAGAGTGGTTGGACCTAAAAGTACACCATTCGTTTCAGTATCACTTCCTGTGTCGATTTAACGATGTCCGTCCTTACTTCTGGCTGGCTAACTGTCCATGTAAACCTTGTGGGGAAAGTAGTAAAAGTTGACACAAATTCTATTGAAATTTATTGATTTTATTGAAACTATATCCTCATACAAATGTTCATCATAAATAAGCTTTGCTAAAATATAAATCTTATTTTATACTAAATTTCATGAAGATCGGTCCACAATTGACCTATACTATACAAATATATTCATCAAGTTTTATACCCAGCAAAAAAAGAACTGAAAAAGTCATGATTTTAACATTGTGTTGTCATTGGAAGGAAGTACTTAGTGGTGAAAAAGAGCTGCAGAAGTTCTTTTTTAACCCATGGTTGTCATTGGTAGGATGTTATTCTTTTATACTTTTTGTTCACTGCTTTTGAAGCACTTCTCTTAAAACTATGTTTATAAAATTTTTTAATAAAAATTCTGTTTTTGTCCTATTAAATACACAGAAAAAAGTCACCAATTAACAAATATATATGAAAATAATTCATTCAATTATAAACTTGTTTAAATTTGCACCTCTCACCAAAATGATTATATCAATTACTAAGAACTATAAAAAATACAAAACAGAAAAAAATTCCCAATTAATAAATTAATTAAATCAATCAAGTAGATGATTGAATGAATTAAAAATGTTAAAATCATACAAAAAATTATTTTTATTTTATTTTTTCTTGAATATATTTATTAAATTTTGCTGCAAAATTAAACAACCGAGTTAATTGAAAAAAAGACGGTAATAATTTTTTCTGTGTAATAATAAAATACTTTAAAATTTGTTAGAAATTATTACTATTTTTTTCTGCTTAAAATTAAAGACGGTAATAATTTTTTCTGTGTAATAATAAAATACTTAAAAATTTGTTAGAAATTATTACCATTTTTTCCTGCTTAAAATTCACTTATTTTCACTTTTTTGGAAGTAATTATTAAGAACTTCCAAAAAAGTTTAAAATATGCACTTCATTTCACTTTTGAAGTTGTGAAAATGTTATTCTTTTGGAAGAACTTCATCGTTTTTTGTTGGGTATAAGCAGAAAGTACAGTACCAAATTTTGTAAGGATCGATGTGCTTCCTTATAATACCCTTACACACGAATCACCCTAAGGTGAAAAAATCCTATATAAATGTAAGTATCAGTATAAGTATCATTACAATTCAAACAAGTATCGATCCACAATTAAATTAATTAAATTGTAATAAACATAAGCAATATTGTTGGGTATCATATGTTTAGGACTGACCGACTATATCTTTCTTACATGTAGGTTTTACGGATTTACATTGTTTTCTCCTTCATTTTGGTATCAGTGAAACCAAAACAAAGAGAATTTCTTTCAGAATTTACATTCTGGACCATCTTTGTTTAGAGAGTAAGCTATAATTTTTGTGATCATTTTCACTTAAAGTGATTTCAAAATTTAATATGATTGTACTTCCAAAAAGATGTCTATTTTTTAAGAATAATTGTTATCCTCTTTTAACTTCCATTTATGCGTAATTTTTCCTCTTTTTTTAATTTTTTACTTTTTTTAACTGTAGAAACTTTACAGAATAAATGCACTTTTTCCCCTCTTCAAAACATAATTGACATATTTTCTCCAGCTCTTACCTAATCAATTATATAGCATAAAAAATACTTTGGGAAACATATTTTTTCAGATCGTCAATGGTTTCAATTTGAGTAGTAATGGAATAAAACTAAAATTTTTCTGGTGATTGGAATGAAAATTCATATGTAATCCGTAACATATTTTCCACGAAATTTTTGTACTGTTAACCATAAAAATTCAATAAATTTTAGATGAAAATCATAAAATAAAACAAACATTCCAAGCTAACAAACTACTTCATTTCAATATTTTTTTTTTTTTTTTTTTTTTTTTCATAAAATTTTCTCATTGTTCTTTTCTATTCCATTCTATTTCAGTCTTTTATATGGCCTCTGGCCCGACCTGCCAGCGATGAAGAACCTTTAATTGTTGAATTACGTATACAAACTACAAAAACTTTAATTAAGACCGGTTTAAGTCATGCCTCTGGTGGTTTAATGGGTGGCACAGCCACTGGCACAATTACGAGCAGCAGCAAATGTATCGGACAATATATGATGTTAATGCAAGGTAAGATGTAAAAAAATTTTTGTTCATATATATCTACATACTAAGTACAATATAAGAGGCGAATGAGTGTTTTTTAGTTTGTAGATACTTAATGGAACAGTTGTTTTAAGTGCAACATTTTTAATGCATTTTCAGTGAATTTATTCTGGTTGAGAGTGGCGTAAAAACGTAGTTGTCAAATAGAATTTTTAATTTGTACAATTTGGAAAAAGCAAAGATGAGTTAGTGTAGGTATGTAAAAGTAAAAAGAAAATTAAATTGAAGGATTTTATTATTTATTTAACAATATTTTGGAATTTAATTGAAAATAGTAGGTGTTAAAAAAAGTATTTTATGTTTGAATTAAATTCTATTTAAAATAAAAAATTATACAAGAAATTCTCAATTATCCTTAAAACATAAAATATTTTAAGCTTTTTTAGAAAAGAAATTTTATAAATCCTTTTTCATATTCACTGTTTAAGCTCGGTTGTCTTTTTTCTTAATCAATTTTTAATAAGAATTTAACAGAAATAAAAGAAATTAATTTAACTTTGTCTCATAATGAGGTTTAAATGTCTTTTTTTTATAAACTATCTTGAATGTTTGTGAGATTGCACATTTTTATAAATTTTCATTTATTTCCCACTTTTCTTTTGCACTAAAATTCTTAAAAGGTTTCTGAAGAATTTTTCGTTTTTTTAGTCTCTTACATTCCTTTCGTTAGAATTACTGACTGACTTGTTAGGAAGGAATTCTTTGTTTACCATTTAAATTAAATTTATGATAAGTTTTGTGCAGAGAGGAAATGCAAAATTTTTCATATTCTTGAACGTATTTTTTTTTTAAGGTCACGAATGTATTACTTTTATTATGAGCTATTCTTTTATACCCTACACCAACATAAATGATTTGGGTATTTTATGTTTGTAAAGCACATAAAAAAATTTCGTACCCCGACTTTAAAATATACCGTTTGACGCAGAATCGCTTTCTGAGCTGTTTTAAAGATATCCATCCGTACGTCTCACGTTGGTTTGAACAGTACTCAAAACAAGGATTAATTAAAGAATAAAGTGAGGATATTGCAATAAATTTTTATATCGGGTAACAGAAAATAAACTAAATTTTCATAATCTGTAAAATGAAAAAATAAAAAAGTGAGTTTGTGATTTTTAAAATTTTTCTATGTAACTTGTAAATAAGTATTTTCACTAATTTGTAAATAAAATAAAAGATTAGGCATTGATTTTAATGAAATGTACCTTGTTTTATTTGCAACAAATTTATCTTTATGATTAAAGAATAAAAATATGAATTTTTGACACTTTAGAATTTTTATGATTTTTCGAAAAAAAAAATTCTTGAAATTTTGGATAAAATTTAATTTTTTCTCAAAAGATGTGCTTAATATCTCCATAACTGTTCACAGTATTAAAAAGTAGTGTAAAAACGACTTGAAGACCATTTTAATTAGAATTTTTTGATATTTTTTTGAACAAAATCAGACAAGTCGTTTTCAAGATATGCTTCAATATATAGTGTAACCTCCTTAATTTTACAAATCGAAATTTATCGCGAGAACTAGAGTCAAAGTGGATTAGATGCTTAGTACTTATTAATGCCGTGTATCCGAACTGACTGAGAAACCCCGTGCCGCAGAATTTTTTTTTCCTTTTGTAACTCTGTGTCATTTTTCATAAATAATATTATAGTAGCAAAAATTGAAACTTTCAAAATTTCAAGTGGGATTTTTGTTAGTTTTTATAAAACGATAATTCTTTTTTTAAACAGGTGGATTAAGTTCTATATTACTATATTCTAAAATAAAATTGATACGGATATATATTGTATAATTACTTTTAATAATTTTGCAAAAATTACACTAAAAATGGGGTATTTTCGAGATATATGTAGAGTTTTAAAGGGTCATTGGGTACAATTGGGTGAAAACTTTTATATAGTGATAAAATATAAAATCTTAGGTTGTGAAATAAAAACAATTTTGCCAATATTTGCCTAAACGAAAAATATTTAATTTTATATTAAAATAAACCAGTTGAAATTATGCAAAAACCACAATATATTACACTGCCAGAGGAATCACAGGAAGTTCAAAATAAAGATATTAAACAACTGTAGCCATTAAAACTGCTAAAATATATCGTAAATCATTTCATGGTATGGTAAATTATGAGCGGATCTTCATGAAATTCGGCACACAGATTTAAACTTTTGCGGAACTTATATGTGCCAAATTTCATTAAATTGTTGTTATATTTAAGGGATTTATTATCGTTAAACCCCTTTTCCGGAAGGACATTTATATGGGGGCTAGGTGAAATAATGGACCGATCATAACCAATTTCAAAAGGATTCATCCTATGTGACATTATTTTGTGTTCAAAATTGCACCCTGTAGTGTGATTACAAAATTTACATGGACGGACGGACGGATATCGTTAAATCGACTCAGAAAGTGATTCTGAGCCGATTGGTATAAATTAAGACGGGTCTTCCACCAATATTTTTGCTGTTACAAACATCAGCACAAATGCATAAACCCTCCCCATCTATGGTGGTGTAGGGTATAATTGATTACACACTGATACAGTGAGCAATCACTCGAGAAGTGGCATCATATTTTACTTAAATTTTGAATACACTTTTAATTTTTTCCTTAAAAAAAAAGCTGTTAAAATATTAAAAAATTTTGTCTTAAAATAACATTTTCAAATAAAGTTTAGAAAAAAAGCTTAATAACTTTTTCAGCTTTAAGTGATTTTATCTAAGAATATCTCATTTTATTCTCAACAAAATAAAATTTTAAACTTTGTAAACTAAATCAAAAAAAACTTAAATCAAAATTTAAACTCCGAAAAATAAAAGTGTAATACATTTAAAAAATAGTAAATAATCCATTATTTAATTTGAGTTTATATATAACGGTTAAAAAGTTACGACCTTCTGCTTTCTTAATCGATTTAAGAATCTTAAATTAACTAAAAAGTTATGAGGCTACGAATTCTATAGTGAAAAATTAACTTTAAAAATGGGTTTTTCGCAATAACTCGGAATTTCAAGGATGTTTTGAAATTTTATAAAATTTTTTTGTGATGGTCTCAAATAGGTCTGCAGACCATATTATATCGTTTTGCGAAAAGTGTCATTTTGTAACAGTGCACATAGGGGCAAATGTATGTGGGATTTTTTTTTTTCAACAAAACTATTTTGTTGTTTGTAACTTCAACATTTCTCTTTCGACTTTTTAGAGTTTTTCAACATCTTTCGGTCTCTTAAGCTTATGTGCTCTTTATTTTCACTTGTTTAATATAGTCACAATACTTTTAAAAACATTAATAGCCTGTTTCTCTATGTCGAACGAAAGCTTTCTTTCGCCTTCTAAGCGAACGAAAACTGATTTGGGTTTCTCTAACTCACTTCTATGCGAACATTGAGTCGAACGACAAGTCGAAAGAAAACGTAAGTGTTTTCATGTAAAATTGGGTTTCTGTATTTCGAACGATAAGAACAAAAATGTCAAAATCAGTCACTTGCTATTTTGCTTTCGACTGGTTGATTTTTTTAAAGAAAAATAGGAAAAATACTCACAAGGACATTGCAAATGTTCCTTAATCATGTTTATTATTTATTTTGATATATTTGGTATCCATAAATGCCGATTTTGTGTCTAAAAAACAATTTCTAAAAAAAAAATCGAAAAACATTTTATTTTTTATTTTTTTTTTTAATTATTTTAATTTTGTTTGTTTATTTTCTTGGTTGTATATACGTTTAAACAATTTAGTAGTATTTTTAATATATTTGCAAAAAAAAGTTACTCTGAAAGAAAAATAAAACAAAAACAATACGAAAAGACGTAACTCCATGCGAACGAAAGCGTAGGAAATACAGAAACCCAAAATGATTCGAATTCGTTCGCTTTGATTTTCGTTCGACATAGAGAAACAGGCTATAATTTTCACAACTTCTATAAGTATTTTGAGTTTTTCTTTTTTTTTTTTCAATTTAAGTTTTTTTTTTCTCTTTACTCAAAAAATTTCTTTTTGAATCATCAAGCACAATTTCAACAACTTTTATAATTTTTAAACTTTATACAACAGTTTTTCACTTTTCACCAATTTGTTCGACTTTTCTATTTTCCGGCAACAACTTTTACTTAATTTGTTCCTTCTTTTTCAACACTTTTCACTAATTTTCCACATTTCAATCCCGGTTGAGCCCCCAATTTGTGGGATTTTTTTTAAATAAATCCCTGCGATTAAAGCTTGGTGGCTTTATTCGAATGAATCAATGAAACACAATTTTATTTTAATGAATAAATAATTGTGTATCTAGTTTATTTTAAATTATTAAACTTAAAATTAAAATATTCACTTCACTTTGACAATTTATAAGAGTTTGGCCACCGCTGGTTTTAACTCAATTACAACTTTTAACTTCAACTTTAGAGCAACTTCAACTTTTGCACAACTATTCTGCATCTTCTCAACAACTTACTTCAACTTTAGATCAACTCCTCCGCAACTAACTTTACTGCAACTTTTCAACTTTCACAACTTGACTTCAACTCAAATACTCTTTGCTCCCTATTTATATTCTCAACTACTACTACTCGCTTTTTCCCAAAGCTCCAGAAACTTCTTAGTGAGCGAAACCTATATTTGTCCCTTTCTTGTCCGTTGTTAGTCCGTTTATCAAATCAAAAAACGTCATCTAGAATATTCGTCTTTCGTTATAAGATGTCTCGTTCATATCTTGTCTGGTGACGCGACCAGGCTCCAATCCCACATATATACCAAACGTATATAAGCCGCGGTATTTTAACATAATAATCAGGGCAAGTTTTTCAAGCTTTTCGCTTGGAAAGTAAGCATTTGCATATTTCAAAAGTATTTCACAAAAATGCTTGTTTTTTTTTAAATCTTTGCATAAATTTGCATATAATGGATAAAAAAAATTTAGTTTTCTTAATAAAAACGCTATTTTTAGTGATTTTTTAGAGTTCAATCAAATGATTTCTAAATTTTTTTTGTATTTTGAATACATTGTAAAAATTGCAAAGAAAAAAATTCAGACGCGTCATGACATTTAAAATTAAAATAGTTATATTTTTATAAGAATCGAAATCTATCTATTGATTGTTAAAAGATGCATATTTGTGCACATTTCTTATATATTAATATATAAGAATGAATAAATTTTGTTGGTTTTTATAAACATATTCATGCTATTTTTGCATATTTCTGTGCATATTATACCACTTTTTCGTGCTTTTTCAAGCGCATATTTAAATTTTTTCATGCATATTTAAACTTGCCCTGATAATAATAATATAACCCACCGAACAATATTAATGCATAAATAATGAAAATATACATAGTTTTATTTTCTTAATTTTATTCTTTGGTGAAAGTGAAATTTTTAAATACTATTTTATTATTCAATAATTAAACATATCTGTAAATACATGCCAAAAAAATGTACCATTATGAACTTTATTCAACATAAAAGAAAATTATAAATTTGAGAAAAAAAAAATTTTCTGATGCCCCTAAATTTTTTCAGATGCTCCTAAAATTGTACAAGCTAGTTGAGTCAAATTTTAACCTAATGTTAAAATTATTATGTGGTTTATGCACTTTAAGTGAATTTAGGGAAGTACTTTATATAGACACTGTGGTCCATATATTTGGTATAGTAGTTTATGGTTACCAAACATGTAATATTGCAAAATTTCTGACTATAAATACGTCATATATAATCATTTAACTTCTATTCCGTAAATCTCTTTGTATGGGAGCTAGATGAAAATATATACCGATCATAAAAAAAAAAACATTTCATTCAATTATTTTCAAAATTGTGACCTGCGGGTCTAAAAAATTCAATGTTCTATCAATCATTTCAAAATGGTTTAAAATCGAAAATAGAATATATAAATGGACATTTTGATCTTTAAGGTGTATGTAAATGCTATGGATAATTCTGGATATTTATGTTACTTTTTTGCTTTCAAAAACCTTGAAACTTAATAAAAAATAATAGTAATTATACTATTTTGATAAATTGTCAATTTGACCACTTGACGACTGTATTTTTATGCAAAATTTTTTGCACTTATTCTTAACAAAATTTGCCATCATAGTAAAAATCTTTATTTCTATTATAATGTCAGATGATATTTTCTGACTCTAGTGAGTATAATATGAAAATAAAGAAATTATTCATTTAAAAGTATTACATTTTACTTTCACTTCGGACTTTAGTCACGACCACGGATTAGCGTCGACGAAAAATGTTGTGAACAAACATTGTGTAGAAAAATGTTCTCTTTAAAGTTATACAGAAATTTTATCATAAAACACATTTTTTATTTATTGCCAAATGTCTCCATATAGCTGCCCTTATGTGCAGCGTGTTATTCTTTTAAATTCCAAACTTGAATACACGCAGAGAAAAAATATGTTTGTGGTAAACATAATGGAAGGCATCATATTATGATTGGATTAAAATAATGCTTTAAAAAATTTTATGGCCATAAATTATAATAAATAAGAAAATTATAATCACAAAATAATCCAGCTATTGGTATAAAGACCCGTTATTTTCAGTTTGTATTTAAACACACATTATTATTAAACGGTTTTTTCACATTATGACCCGATTTTTCCATCACTATAATTCGGTTGTATTTTATTATCATAAAGATATTTCGTAATAAGTTAAAAATTACTCATAATATGCTTTATATTATTCTTGTCTTGGTCAATCATTATATGTTTATTACCTATTTATTAATTTTAATGAGTAATTTATTTGTGTCATCATTATGTTTTGCAAGATAATGCAGACATTTTTTTTATTTATTAAATCTAATTAATTAACATATGATAGAATAAGCAAAAATATTGGTAATGCTTAATGGTAGTAGCAATTATATTATTTTTCAATAGTAATAATATTTTGTTTCTGGTAAAAATATTCAAACATACAATTTTTGTAGGCAACTATATTAATTCTTTTTATACCATACACCACCATAGGTGGTTGGGGTATTATGCGTTTGTGCTGATGTTTGTAATGCATAGAAAAAACCATCAGACCACCACCTTAAAGTATACCATTCGACTCAGAATCACTACCTGAGTCGATTTAACGATGTCCGTCCGTCTGACCGTCTGTCTGTACATGTAAAATAATTTTAAAGATAAGTCAATGAAATTTTGCACATGATCTTCTATTAGGTCAAAGACGAACCCTATTGAAACTGGTTATTGTTGGTCCATTATTTTACCTAGCCCCCATACAAATGTCCTCCCGGAAAAGAGTTTAACGATTATAAATCCTTTCAATATAGCAATATTTTAATGAAATTTGGCACATATAAGTTCCATATAAGTTCATAATTTACCATAGCTCCCATATAAGGCCTTTTTTCGGGAGTCACCCAAAAAATTAATAAATTCATATAAATGTTAGTATCGACGTTATATTCTGTATTCAAAGTTTTATTTTACACTTAATAAAAATATCGGTCCAAAATTGGCCCCAAATCTAATAAAAGACCCCTGCCCGAATTTTGATGTACACAATGGTGTAGGGTATCATATGGTCGGGCTTGACCGACTCTATTTTCAATGTAGACATTAAATTATAACACAAAAACATTGCTATCATAAACACAGTGTTATTAAATTAAAATTAACATGGAGAACATAATATTGTACCCTGTACTCCGACAGCATAGAAAATACTAACGTTGATCCATTTTGTCCAAAATGTTCATATTAATTTCGATTTTTGTGAAAAAAACCAGTTACCTTTCGGGTAAAATTTCTTAAAATTTTAATTCAGTCCAACCATTACATAAGAATACAGATTTATTACCAATTTGTTTATATTTGGACCCATTGTGCTGCACCAGCTTTAACTGCTTTAAATATTAATATAAAAATCTTGACATTTACATATGTAAATATTTTCTACTAATTTCATCTTAACTACTTATATTATATAATTTTATTTTTTTTACTTTTCTATCATACTTTTTAAATTATGCACAACTCATTAAAAAGCCGCAACAACAGACCAATTTCAAAAGAATGAATGAAATACATTTCATTAAGAAAAAAATGTTGTAAAACAAAATGTAAAAAATTTATAAATAAAAATAAAATAAAAGAAGATTCTGAAAAACATTTACAAAAACTTAACAACTATTCCTCTAAACCCTTGACCTACAAAATAAACAAAAAATATACAGGGGTAAAAAGTTTACTACCTCAAACACAGAAAAAGAAACTTACACAGAACTATTTGCACGTTGTGTTGTGTATTAGAACATGAATTTGTTTTTGTTAATGTATGCAACATGAATACTTTGCATACAAGTGCAAGGTCAAACTATAATGTTGTAGTGTGATATTTTTGTGGGGTGAGTACATTCTCCCCATAGTTCAGCGATACGGGTTTTCCTAATGTAATGAAATGTAAAATGATATTCAAATTTTTGTTAGAAAAAGGGAATAGCAATTGCAGTAGCTATGATTGTGTTATACTTAATATCTGTTACAGTAACAGCTGTTGAATGAATTCGAACATGTTGCAAGTATTTTAACTATCACGGCAAATACAAAGGCTTTAAACAGTCGTAAATACAATTAATAACTGTGTTTAGGTTTTAATGAAACCTACTACATACATATGCGAAAATACAGGTAACAAGCCTATGAAGATGTTTCAGTACGCTTTAGTCCACTCTGCATCTTGTTTTTGGTCCTTCGAACCAGATCGATTAATAGTACTAATATCAAATAGGAAATTCTCGAAAGCTTTACTAATACATTAATTATTAGGAACCTTGGAAACTATCGCAATTATATATTTTTTTCAATTTGCAATTTCTTTTTCCTCAAAAGCTTAATGCAAATACTTTGCTGTTCACTCTAAAGCTATTACATTTTTATTCACTACAAATTCCCTAAAAAGAGAATTATAAACAAATTGAAAAAGGCGTTCTCACAAATTACAAAAATGTATCATATTCATCATAGCAGCAACCGAAATAAAGCCGCAAAAGAAAAAAAAAACAAACAAATGTAGGTCAAGTTCACCATGTTGTTTTGATTGGTCTTCAACTTTTAAGGTTTAAAATAAAACAAAAAAAAATATTTTTGCAATCCAAAAAATTTTTGAGTAGTTATTTGGTAAGCACTATGTGGTTCAAATACAAAAACAACAAAATCAGTTGGAAAAACTCATTTAACATTTAAATTGAATTCGAACAAATCATAAAAATTTCAAAATTTGTTTACTTCACAATAAAAACAAACATTTTGGTTAAGGTTCTTAACAACTCTTAATGTTTATATACTATGTATATATAGATAATGTCAAGCAACATTTTGTAAGTGTTGCACAATATTTTGTAAGTATAGAAAAACATTTTGTAAGTGTTGTGCAACATTATATGTGGGTAAACAATTATCATGTTGTTTATAAACAATTCAGTGAAAATCTAAGTGATTTCTCTTGTGATACATGATATGTATATAAACAAAGTAACTGTGGACATAAATATCCTTGAAATATGTATATTTGATGTTATCACCCAGTTTGAATGTTTGTGAGTGTCCTCATAGATATGCACACACTTCTAGACAACATGCACTTATGTTTCGTTGACTGTATTAATTTGAAATGTATTTTAGCTGTTTGGATACTTGTTGTATTTTCAAAAGTGTGTAAAATTTTATAACATGTTGTAGTGTGTAATTAAAGGTTAAAAATAAACTAATGATATTTTGGTATTTAAATACATAGATATTTTTAAATAATTATGAAAAAATTGGGGTATACAAAGTTTAATCAATTAATTTGTATAACTTAGAAACTAAAAGATGTAATTTGTTTTAATCTTATTACATGTCCGGTTGTCTATGAAATAAAACAAAAGAAACTCTTTAAGAAAATTATGAATATTGAAAAAATCTTAACACACGTTTTACTTCATAACTTTTTTCAGAAGCAATATTTAAATTTTTTTTTTTTTATTTAGTTATCATTGAAAAATATGTCAGTTATTATTTTTAATGACAACCATGTTGATTTGTTGTGAGTTTGATCAGAATGAGTGCAGAAAATGATGTACGTGCTATAAATTATTAAAAAATTTAAAAAAAAATCAAATTGGTCCTACAAATAATTTGTCAAAGAATTAAATGTCTGATGTCAAACTGTTTCCAAGGTTATTAAACAGTATCAGGAGAATTCGACCATTGATAAGTAACATGTTTCGGGAAGAAAAAAGGTCCACACGATATTGGAAAGGCCAAGAAAATTGAAAGCATAAAAGAACTCCAAACACATCTGGTAGAAAAGCAGCCCGGTTAGCTCAGTGCTTTGACCATTTGGTGCGAAAAGCTAAATCTAATGCGTAGTTAAGAACATATAAAGTCCAAAAAGTTCCCGACTGGAATGCTGCAAAAAATTTAGAGGCCAAGAATAGGGCATGGAAATTAAAACCAAATTTCATACAAAAATACTCATGTTGTATAAAGAACGTCGAAACGTATGTACTAGAAGATTTTTCGCAGCTTCCGGGTCAAAATTTTTATGTTGTTAGGAATTCGTGGTGTGGCAAGATCAGTGTTACCAGTTTAGCCTTTTTAAGGCTAAATCTAGCCTTTTTATATTACTTTAAGTCTCAAAATTTTCGTTTCAGCTTCTAGCTTTTTTTCTAGCCTTTTTTAATTCTTAACATAGCTTTAAAAATGCTAAAAAGTTACTAATTTTATATTTACAGAATCATCAATTTAAGTATTTTTGTGTATTAATCCGCACAAAAAAACGAAATTGTTTATGTATATGTAACGAAAATTTTCGTCTGCGGCGCTTCATTCTACAAGAATATTTTTATTATTTTTTAACAAACTTTATTACTCATAAGATTTATGCAGTTGAGGCAAAAGAAGCAAGTCATTTGTTACAGTGGGCTCTATAAATTCCGAAAAATACATCAAAGAATGTTTGCAAAAAAAATCTTTTTCCTTTTATAAGAAAGCACAATGCACAGTACTTTGATCCCATACAACGATGGGACAAAAATAGAAGGAGTTGTCATAGCAAATTGAAACTTGGTACACATATTACTTTTATACTAGGGATGAATAAATACGATGTTTTGAAAATATTGGCGCAAAGACACGCCTATCTCCCATATATCCTGAAGTTAAAAAACTAAATTTTTTCTAAAATACTGGTCTGAACTTTACCAAAATTTGTATCAGCCATTAAAAATAGACTGTTTACACGTCTTCTAATATATTTTCTAATATTTTCTAATTTCCTGAAACTTAAAAATGGATTTAATGCGTGAATACTGGTCAAAATTCCACCAAAATTTTTGATTGCAGTTAAATATAGACGCCTACCTCCCATATACCCTGAAATGAGAAAAACGCATTTCTGGCTAACAAACTGTTTTTCATTTTATAAAAATAGAAGGAGCTGTCGCAGAAAATTGAAACTTGACACATATATTACCCTACGCATTTTCTTCCAAAATACTGGTCAAAACAGTACCAAAGTTTACGATAGCTATTGGACATGGGTTTTTTTTTATGGGTCAGACAATATTCTATTTAATAGGAGCAAGGGCATACCTACCTCCCCCAAGCCCTATAATTTTTAAATATTATTTTAATTTCTGCACCCACATTTTATGTTCAGTAAATCATTAATTTGCCCGATTTCCGGTCCAAAATTTTTATTTTTTTTAGTTTTCATATTTTATTAAATTTTAAAGCAATTTGACTTTATTTTACTTTTGTGTAATAAAAGAAAATTTAGAAATTTTTTGAATTATTATTTTTTTTTAGTTGTGGCAAATTCTTCTTTTATATATTAAAAAACAATACTAATTTTTACATTCAAGCCAAAAAAATTTTATAATTTTTTTAATACTTCATCATGTATTTTTTGTATTAAAATTTAAAAATGTTCTATAATTATCGTCATCTAGAGGATTTTTAACGTAATAAATTAGGTCAAAAAAATATATTTTTCTATTCCTTAGTTGTTTTTTTAATTTCAAAATAATTTTTATAATTATTTTATTTGAATTTAGCAAAATAAATTACATTAACATTGAGAACTCTTTCAAATTGACTTAAAAACGGAAAATCAGACCCTTTTTCAATTTAACTTTTTTTAAAGTAGCGGCAATAAATAGGTTCTAAATAATTTTTTAACTTTTAAATAAATGTAAAAACTACATAAACCGTAAAAAAAAAATGTATAGTTTTTAATAAATTTTTTATATCCTTCATCAAATTTAAGGAATTTTTAGGTTTTAAGTAAAAAATATGTGTAAATTTGAGCAACAATATATTTATTCGAATCACTATATTTAAAAGATAATAATAGTTTTAATTTACCAATATTCTGAGGTATTGAAAAATCGAAAGTCCGATACATTTCATCAAAAAATGAATTTTTGACAATTTTTTTTCCTAAAACAGTTTAAAACCACCATTTTGGTTCATTAATATTGGCTTTAAATTCTCTGATTTTAGCGCCCTCTAGTAGCCACAAAAATAACTTTTTCCAAAAAAATCTTTTTAAATTATATGATCTATATTGTTACCTTTCCAAAAACGTATATTTCAGCTCAATTTGAAAAATGTTTTTATTTTGATTTTTGTCTATGGAACAAAGCACTGTGCAATGTGTCCACATATTTTTATCCTGATATGGCATCATGCCACTACGTAAGAAAGCTCTGGAGTGTTACCAAAGCAATAACTTAGTTTTTGTACCAACAAAATTGTCCGGGAATCGAAGAGGACAGAAGAGGTGTCCCAAAATATCACAGATTTTAAAAGGAGATGGGCAGACTGTTCCAAAAAAGTGACTGAAACAACAATCAAATCTCTAATGGAAGGGTTACCAAAAAAGTTCAACGAGTTCATAAGTAGTAGACAGAAATATAAAAGTTATATTTTTCTGTGATTATACTACATAATATCAATTAAATAAAAAAAAAAAACAATCAAAACTTTAAGATCAACCGTTTCCAAATTATTGAATTTTATATATGTTAAGATTTTTTTCGATTGCACTCCTTAGCATTCCAAATCAATGGATAATTTCGAACTTCTATACAAAATTAGACCAAAGAACGAAGAAGGATGATAAACTATTCGAATTCATCATGAAATGTCTCCAATGAGTATTCGAAATATTTTCTGAAATTGGCGAAGATTTAAAAGCAAAATGCTGAACTTATTGTAATAAATTATGTACAAAAATATCAATTGCCATAATTTTAAAAATCTCATTAAAAAAAAGAACAACATTTGGGTTGAAAATCGCGGAAAGCAACACAAAAAGAAATGAAGACCACGAACAAAAAACAAAGTGCTCACTTTAATGGCTGTAACTAAAGGCGGATTTTAAATCAAATGCATGTTTTCTCTGGAGAATTTAAAAAGTATTATTTATCCGAATCAGATATTTTACTAAAATACATATTAGTTTGATTACTTCTAAATTTTTTAAATTTTCTTAAAGTTTTTTGTTAAACTTTTATTTTAATTATTTTAATTAAGAAAATTTTTAATATTATTACTACACAGAAAAAAAATATTTAAAATTATTTTTTAATAAACTTTATATTGGAATTTAATTATATTTTTTATTAATATAATTAATTTTCTAATTGGTTTACAATTTATTTTTTAAATAAATTGATAGCTATTAATATAATATAAAGAAAAATTAAAAATTTGTCCATAAAAATATAGAAATAAAATATTGTTAAGTCAATTTTCAACAATTTGCGGCTCATTTTATATATTTAAAAAAATCAGTAATAATAAAATCAATTATTCTAGTTATTAATATTATCATTTTGATGATTGGAGAAAAATCAATTAAAAATTAATTTATATAAGCAATTTTTCCATTTTTACTTTTATCTGTGTAACTAGCACTAGTTTTTTAATGAAAATTTTGATAAATTTAATTATAAAGAGCTTATTAAATAAATATTCTTTAGGATAAAATTCCAAAAGTAAGAAAGCCAAAAACTTAAGTTTTAAGTAAATACGAGTTGGAGTTTGGAACAATTTTTGAAACGACGCAGACTGATCGAAAATGCAGCTTAATTCAGGGAAAGGTCATATCAGCATTTTAATGTTTACATTTTGTTTTTAAATTGATTAGTAAGTAAAAAAAAATGCATCCGTTTGCGAATTTTTAAATTGAGTTTTATAAGATCTTGGTCAAGTTTTTTCCTTATATTTTCGACCGATTTTATTATATTTTTTACAGAAGTTAAAGAACAAAATCATCTACCGAATAAAAGAAGTCGATATCTTTATTCGTTTAATTATGGACTCAATAAAGATAACGACTTCTTTTATTCGGTAGATGATTTTGTTCTTTAACTTCTGTAAAAAATATAATAAAATCGGTCGAAAATATAAGGAAAAAACTTGACCAAGATCTTATAAAACTGAGTAAATGAAATTGCATTAATATTGATATGCATACACGAAAACTATAAGAGATAGTACATATAAACATATTTTTCAAAAGCCTTAACAAGAGAACAAATCGTTGAAATCGGCTAAGAAACAAAAATTGTTCGAATCGGTCTGACTGTATAATGTTTAATAAAGAAAAAACAAATCTGCATTTAAGATGTTTTTTGGGTGAGAGTAACAAAAATTTTAATTTCTCAAATCGGAATATTAAAAGGTATAAGAACAAACATCTTATAATATTTTAAATTTCATTTCATCAAAGTTCAATATTTATGTATTTTAAAAAATTAAAAAAAAAAAAAAAAGAATAACGAGAAAAGTATAGTCGATCAAGACCGACCATATAATATGAAATTTTATTTTTTTTTCCAATATAAAAAAATAACTGACAGCTCTGTACAGAAAAAACATTTCATTATTTTATTGATACATAATTTTGTCTATTTTTATTCGATACCCAAGACTATTTATGGCGTCATTAGTGAATGAAAACATACATGTATATACCTCTAGGAAAACGTCATTACCTTCATGAATCGAGGTTCTGAAACAATAACAAAAAGTAAATGGGAACTAGCTTTTAATTTAAGTTTAGCTAGTTTCCATTGTTTTGTCCACTAAGAGCCAGTTTTTCACTTCTAGATTAAATGGCAATTAAAAATTAAATTAGTTAATCTAAACATTAATCTAATCCGCCATTTGTGTTTTTAAGTCCGAGATTAAATCTTCAAGTATTGCCATATTGAACGGCAATCATTTATAAATAAAATATAGTAATTTGTGCAAAAATCACATGCTGTTATCAAAACAACTGAATGTTTCAAATAAGAAGAAGGAAATCCAAAGTACTTTTTCATTATTATGTATGTGAATTTTAAATATATTAAATTTTCTTAACATACATAATACTCAATAAATTGGAAACGGTTGATATAAGAGTTTTCATTACTTTTTTAATCATTTGATAATTAGCACAGATCACAGAAATATAAGGTTTTTATGGTTCTAACCACTAATTATAAAATTGTGGACCATTTTTGAAAACCCTTTCTTTGGAGATTTGATAGTTGCTTCAGTCACTTTTTTGGAACAGTGTGCACATTTTCTGTTAAAATCTTCGGTATTTTGGGACACCTTTTTTGTGCTCTTGAATTCACTTTTCACAAGAGCTCAATATCTCTCCACTGGTCTAAGCTATGGACAATTTTGAAAATTGACCTCTCTTGGTACAAAAACTATGTTATTGATTTGGTACCACTCCAGAGCTTTCTTACCGTAGTGACATGATACCAAATGGTTCCAAAAATATGTGAACACGTTGTGCTTTCTTAAGAAAAGAAGAAATCTTTTTTGCAAATATTCCTTTATGCATATTTTGGTATTTATAGATCCGAATGTATCAAATGACTTTCCTGTTTTGCCGCAACTGCAAAAAGCTTGTCATACCATGAATTTTGTAAAAAATGTTTGCTGCTTTTGGGTCTTAAACTTATCTCCAACATTGCTTCGAGCATTAGCAATAAAAATTTTTGAGACACAAGCTGCGAAGATTCTGCCATCACCTACGTTTCTTCGTCAATTATACAGCTTGAGTATTTTTGTATGAAATTTGGTTTTAAATTCCGAGTCCTATTTTTGGCTTGTAATTTTTTTTGCAGAATTCCAGTTCGGAATTTTTTGAACTTTATATGTTATTAACTTTCCCATTACATTTAAATTTTCGCACCAAATAGTCAAAAGACTGAGAAAACTGAGCTGATTTTCTACCAGATGTGTTTGGAGTTCCTTTCAATATGCCTTCAATTTTCTGGCCTTCCCAATATCATGTGGTCCTTTTTTCTTACCGAACTAGGTTTCACATCAATAGTCAAATTCTCCTGATACTGTTTAATAACATTAGAAACGGTTTTACGGACGACATTTAATTCTGTGGCCAATTATTTGTAAGACCTATTTGGATTTTTTGAAATTTTTTAATAACTTGTAGGACGTAAATCTTTTTCGTCACTTATTTTGATAAAAATAAGGATAAATTAACATGGTTGTTATTAAAAATAATAACTGAAGTATTTTTGTATGATAACTAGATCAAAAAAATTTTTGAATATTGATTCCGAAAAAAGTTATGAGGCAAATTGTGTGTTAAAAATTTTTCGATCTCCTTATGTAATAAATATGTCAGTGTTTGGTCATTTTTACAAAATAATTTCCCAAAGTTAAAAAATACAACTACTGTCATGATAAATTGTCTATGACGACGCCCTGAAGATTTATTACCTTGGGAATACTTGGATCTCACAAATTTGAGTTTGTATAGCTATATAATTTTCCTAAGTTTTTAATGGAGTTTTGTATGTTTCTTTAAGTTTATACATACATACTTTGTCATCACCTTATGTTTGTATGGTGTATGTGAATATTTTACTACTAGTTTAAACCCCCAACATTGGCCGCTTAAACCATCAAATAAAACGAGATGATCGACAACTCAAAAACAACATTCAACGATTAAATTTAATTTAATCGCTAATCTTTAAGTGAAAAATTTGCTCTAATACCTTTATTTTTTCCTTTATATATTACTTCGAATGAATATTTTGAACTGCTTTAAACAAAATCTAAACCAAATACAATATAAACTCGATAATCCGGATAATTGATCAGTCCCTTATTCGGATTATCAAATTATCCGCATTATCGAGGTTTTTTCCTGGCTACCTTTTGTTAAATAAAAACTATTAAAATATAATATATAAAACAGTTAAAATATCAATTCCTCATTTTTCGTCTAAAAACAGTCTATGTTTAAGGTTTTTCAAAAATATTTCATTTAACCCAAAAAATAAAAACTTCTTTGTACTCATTTTAATGAAAAAATTTTGGAACAAATACTTAACTAAAAACTATGGAATTCAGTTGTAATCAACTCTTACATCATAATTCTTATCGTATTTTCTAAACTTTGCTAAAATTTAAATAGAAAATGTATTTATATTTATTTTTTATATATATTTATATTCAATCCGGATTACAAAGTTGCAATCAATCCGGATTATAGAGTATGTAATGAGTTGGGAAATGCCGTCCGGATTACCGAATAATTCGGATTATCGCCATCCGGATTATCGAGTTTATACTGTTTATACATATTTAATTTACTAACATGCGAAAAAAATTTTGTTATTTACTATTTCAAATATTTAGTTCAAATATCAATATAAACTATACTAATCGTTTTCTATTATCTGCGTAATTACTCACAAACTATAATTAATGTTTTATATTAATTTTAGGTCTCATACAAACCGGTTTCATACATGTGGAAGACCAACTAGTTGATATTTCTACCAGCCGACCAATCCCAGTAAGTTATACTAAATACCTATGTATTGATTAATTTTTATAAACTATTAAAATAATAAAAATAAAAAGAAAATAAGAAACCAAAAAAAAAAAATCGTCACAATCTTTACCCCAGATGGGACTCGAACCCACAATCCCCGGCTTAGGAGGCCGATGCCGTATCCATTGGGCCACTGGGGCAGTTAGCGCTGGCAGAGCCAAATGTTTATAACAACACAATTCGCTATTAAAAACAAATATTCTAACGTTACGCATCCAATAACACCATTTACACTCGTTCAACTTTACACACAGTGTAAAACAAACGAAAGAAAGCAACAACAAAAATATATGTATATGAAAACATCACAAGTAGTATTTTTAGAATGAAGCACACACGTGTTTTAAATATATAACAAAAATATTTTTATATAAAAGAAAAGAAACACAAGTAAATAATAAATATGCGAAATGTTGTTGTACAGAATGAGAATGCTAAATAAAAGAGATGTTTATAGAGAGAGTAGTATACAATATAATGCGTAGAAGAGAATTTAAACATTGTTTATGAAGCGAGTTGCCACTAAAAAATATTTGATGATAAATTAAGCGTTTAAAATTTTAAATGAATATGAAACAATTTTGTAAGAATATTTCGGGGATTTATGCTAGCACAATGTATTTATTGTATATTTTAGTACAATTTAATAATAAAATGCAGTCACAAAGCAGCTCTGGGTAGATAAACATCTACCGCGTCATCGTCATTATCGCTTAAGGGCGGTCAGGCTGTACTTTGTTTTTCTGCCTTCGAGAGTTTTGCGTCTCACTCTCGCATTTGGCTAATGTTATACGCGTCGCATAACTGTACCGCGTTACGGTTCTTCGAGGCTTTGCATTAACCATATGCAAATATTTTGAATTCTGGAAAATTCTATGGTTAAGCGTGGTGGAGTACCAAACAAAACTCAATTTTGATTTCGAATAGGAGTTGAGCTCGAGGATTCCGGCTTCCTGCGCGAAGGTGTGGGTCGAAGGCAGTTTTCGGAGGAGACTCCTGGGCTTTATGCCGTAATTGGTGATGGCGATATAGGATAACTCCTAGCCAAATAAATCCTCTTCAATGGTATAGTGCTGTTGAAGGGGTAATTTAAAATCAAAACAAACAAACAAAATAATAATAAAATGAAATTATTTAATAAAATCCTTACGAACGGAATTGTCTTATTTATAATTAAAAATAAAATATTGAACTTTAAAAAAAATCTTCATGCTTACGTTCGAATCATATTGTCTGGCAACATTGTTTACTATCGTTATTTTGTAAAAACATCTCCAGCACAAGAATTTCTACAAAAACAAGGAATGTATAAAAATTTTTGTAGAGAAACAATTTTGAGAGTCAAAGAAATGTAAACAAAAAACAACCACTACAATTTGTATAGATTGTGCCGAAATCAGAGGTTCTTAAACATTTGTTTGTGGGTTATATTTTATATATGCAAGTAGAAATTGTAATACATGCTTCTTAATAGACAATTATAATATTATTTATTAAGAAACAATATCGTTTTACATAAAATAAGTCGTTAAATTTATTAAATTAAAAATTTGTTTTGCAACATGTTGCAATGAAAATTCTTTGTTCTAAACAAAGTGTCTATATTAGAAAATTTTTCTTAACAAGACAAACGTTAAAATTAAAGCGAAATTATGGAAGGTGAATTCATTAATGTTTTTTATATAAGCAATTTGACAGCTGTAGCAACCAAAAATAATAATCAGCTCTTCAACTGAAGTTACTTTGTACACTGATTTTGTCTTGATAAAAATTTGTATAATGTAGACACTACGTAATGATTTGCACTTTTTAGTTTAACATAGTGATTTCAGATGGAGGGAATTTTCCTTTTTTGAGTTCATTGTTAAAAATATTCTTTGTATATTTATACCCTACACCACCATAGGTGGTTGGGGTATTATGCGTTTATGCTGATGTTTGCAACGCATAGACAAAGTTTTTAAAATCGATCTAATGATGTCGGTCCTTCTGGCTGGATGACTGGTGGGCTGGCTGTCCATGTAAACCTTGTGCACAAGTACAGGTCGCAATTTTAAAGATATTTCAATGCCTTAAAAATAAGAATATTTTAATGAAATTCGGTGAAGAGATGTTTTATATAGATATCAATCTTTGTACTAAATTTTACAAAAATCGGTCCACAATTGACCAAAGCTCCCATATAAACTCTTCTTCCGAAAAAGGGAATTTTTTAACTAAACAGAGGGAGTTTTCTTAAAGGTATGTTCAGACTAGTAAAATATTTGACCAAAATTACTTTATAAAATATTTTCTAACTTTTCCATTTTAATGGTAAAATAATTTTTACTTATCATTAATCATAGCTGACATTTTATCGAATCTTGTTTCTCTTACAAAACATCTGCAAGTTCTTAAATACAGCCAGGCGGCTTTTTTTGCTTGGCCTTCAGGAATTTTGCGTTTCACCCCGCATTAACTAAATGTTGGTAGTTGACTATGTATATCGCGTTACGGTCTTTCCAAACTTTTAAAAGATTGGAACTTGGAGTACCATATATAACTCAAAGGATTGATATTGATGGAGACCATTAAACTCAGGGAGGTGAATTCAAAAACTAGCTTTCTATTCGAAGGTATAGATCGAGTGGAAGATTTGCTTAGAAGGCTTCTGTTAGATGTACACCCGGCAAAAACTGAATTAAAAAAAAGTATTACATCGTTTGTGACTTATGTATTTCATCAAGGTGCTTTTAATAATAATAATAGAGTTTGGAATCTTCAAAATAATAAAGAAGAATTTCTTTAAAAAAAAATACTAAAAAAAACATTTTTATGTGCTCAATAGTTTCGAAGTAATTTTGCAATAAGGGTCCAAAAAAATCTTTTTCATGCAAAATTTTAGATTTTTTTGTTACTAAAATTTCTTTTAATAAATGGAAACAACAAAAATGATGCACAAATCTCGATTTTATTCATATTATAGTAAAAATACCCATGTTACATACAATTGAAGAAATTCAGTGGTGGACAAAAAAAAAAAAAATATATTTTTTCTTGAAACAAAAATAGGACTAAATGGATTTTGACGGGATAAACAAGAATCTGCATTCACTTTTTTTCTATCATGAACTGATTTTTTTTATTATAATTCGAGAATGGTTTGTCAAATTTAGACTATAACTCAAGAACCGTTTACACGATTTTGATAAATGATACACCAAAAGATGCACACGAAAATTGTCTTCATGGTATGACAACAATATTTTTTATTTGCTCAAGAATTTCAGAGCTATGGATCAAAATTTGTTTTGCCCACTAGTGTATCTCCACTTAACTGTAGGTATACATGTGTAGCCTAACTTAACTGCGAATGCAATCAAGATTTGTACATAAATTTTTATGATACGTGGCTTTATTTACTTGTAGTTTTACCAGCTTTGAGATGAAGATGAAAAACTGAAACATTTTTGATGTTTTCACTTTTAAAAGGATTATTTTTTTATTTAGCGAACTAAATAAATTGAGCGGAAAAAAATTTGTTAGTAGATCGACTTAAAGTCAATTTTATTCCACATATTTTGGTGTATTATTTATAGAAATCGTGCATACCGTTCTCGAGTTATAGTGAAATATACTCGAGTAATCGGCTTATTGATCTCGACCTGATGGAAAAAAACTGAAAGCAGATTCGAGTTTAGCATGCGGAATTTTGTTTACGAAAATTGAGATTCCGTAAGATTAACAATTTGAGCAAAAATATAAATGTCAGACAATGGATCTTACGCTACTGATCATCAGTGTTAGACTGCAGCTTACTTGATGTACAACATTTAAAAAGTAAAAAGTGTTAAATACCTCTTCATTTTTCTTAGGTCCGGATACTTTAGAAGAATCGCCTCTATTGGTACAGAAACTATGTTATTGTTTTGGTACCTCTCCAGAGCTTTCTTACCGTAGTGACATGATGCCAAATCGGTCCAAAAATATGTGGACACATCGTGCTCTCATATGAAAGGAAGCCTTTTTTGCAACATTCTTTGCTGTATATTTCGGTATTTATAGAGTCCTCTGCACAGTGTCGCAGAATCGAGTTTTTTTTTTGGACCGAACACAACCCTCAGGGGCGGAGCTAAAAGTGCTCAAAGTTCGGTACCTCTTACTTACAAATTTAATCGCTTGCCAAATTTTTGTTTCTAGTACGATGTCAAATATTTTTATACATTATTGTGGGCACTGATAAGACCTACAAAAATCATGCTTGCATGTCCTATTTATCTCTCATAGTTTTTGAGTTATTTGCGTTTAAATTTTTAAGTACCTAAATTTTGCATATTTTTGATCCAGTTTTTTAGGCCGATTTTGAAGTCTATATCTTTACCGAGTGTAAAAATAAACGATTTTGAATTTGAAAATTGCAAAAATTACGATTTTTTGTATTTTTTTTTTTTTTTTTGTCCGAAAAAGTTCTGGCATTACATACATTTCATCGTCCATTATACATTGTATGAAATTTGATTTTAGTTTCCGTGCCCTATTCTTGGTTTCTAAATTTTTTGCAGCATTCCTGTCTGAACTATGTATATGTTTTCAACTCCGCATTAGATTTAACTTTTCGCACCAAATAGTCAGAGCACTGAACTAACTGGGCAGCTTTTTCAATTTTCTGGCTTTCCCAATATGATGTGGACCTTTTTTCTTCCTAAACCAGGTTTCCTATCAATGATCAAATTCTCCTGATACTGTTTAATAACATTGGAAACAGTTTGAAGGTAGACATTTAATTCTTTGGCCAATTATTTATGGGAACAATTTGGATTTTTTGGATTTTTTTTTTACAATTTGTAGCATGAACATCATTTTCGTCACTTGCACATATAAAAGTTTCTAAATTTTAATTATTTAAAAATTTCGATAAAATCATTTTGGTATAGATTGTATCCTTCTAAATGAAATTGTTCGTACTGTCAAAGAAGCCTAATGAATGTGGGAATAAAGAACATAACATTAATTAGTTTTAGCTCGCTTGGCTTCAATTATATTGGTACTACTAAAATTCCCAGAAGCCACAAAATTTATTTGTATTTCATTCACATAAATAGAAAAAATGCGGGATATTAGGTACTCACAAACCGCCAATTAAATACTCGATGCTACGCCCTTTTTATTAAATAAGTGTTGTAACGAAAAATTAATTATTTTTACATGGATTCCGACGAAATGACTTATATCTTTAATCTTGAGGGTTTGTAATTTCTTTACTTGTCAGAATGAGGTACTTGTCAGAATGAGGTAGTTGTCATTTTATTTGTAAAAGACATTAATCAATAAAATTATCTTTGTATATATGAACTGTGGACCTAGGAAATATGGCCCCAAAACACTAAATGAAAAATGACCCCAAAAAATAAATGGGCTACAACAACACGCAATTTTGGGGTAAAATTTCTTCGTTTTTGGGTCATTTTGTGACATAATTTTTTGGGGTAAATTTACACCAAATTGAAATGAAAAATTGCCATAAAAAGATGAAATGAAAAAAACCCCATAAAAAAAATTTATTTTTACTTTAGGGCGTTTTTTCATTCAAAGAAATTTTTCAAAATTTTATTTCACAATATGTGTGAGAGAAATTTGGTATTTCGAAGGATAACGACCGCCAAAAAACTTTTCGTACAGCTTGTATTAGCGAAGAATAATTTTCTTATTGTATTTTCTGTTTTTAAAAAAGATTTAATTAATTAAGGAAAATATTTTGATCTTCATTTTCGTAGGAGATTATTTCATTTGTTAAGAAGAAGAATAATGAAATTTACTTCATTTTTCAAAAAATTTAGAAGTTATTTTATTTTTGTAGGAATTTAATTCATTTTATAATTTTTGAATAGTTAAAAAATGCTAATTTTCAAGATGCATAATATATATTTTTTTTTTTTTAGTTAATAAAATTTTTTCTGTGTTGCTGGTCTTCGGCCGGGCTTAAGGACTTTATCCTCTGGCTATGTTGAACACCGGCTTTGCTAAATAAACTTTTTTCGAATACAAAAAATATGTTTAAAGTTACACATTTTTGATAAAAAATTATAAATTCTTCTAATTTAAATAGGACGTATAATAAAGATATTTATTAAAATATATTGAATATTTAAAGGTCTATAATTCGTAAACTAAGAAGTAGGAGACAACATTTTTTATACCTCAAGTAATTATTATCAGAATTATTAATTATTATATTAATTAATTATTATAAACAAATTCCGTGATTTTTGGGAAGCATATTATACCCAATACCCACCATCAAAAAGATGGGTGGTATATTCATTTTAACATTCCGTGTGTAACATGTCGAAGGAATCATTCAAGATCCCATAAGGTATATGTTTTCTGTTTGGGGTAGGTTTTCGTTATGAAAATTTTTTTTAAGAAATTTAAGTTTCAAAATGGAGTTTTTAAACAGTCTTAAAACATTTTAACATTTTTTAATCGAGCATGGAAAGGTGTTTGCATTATCGTGCGAAAGCAAAAACGTATTTTCTAGTAATTATGGTTTAAATTGAATTGCTTTTATTTGTTTTTTTATTTAAACATTTACAAAAAACTAAAAATTTCGTTGTGCGCTCCTTACTTGAAATTACTTTCAATTAATGAAGTACATTAAATGAAAATCATTATTTTTTTCTAAGAATTTATTAACTTAATGTACGAATTCATTGCTTCAATGAAAATATTCATTTAAATTCCATGAAAAAATTAACGCTATGAATATTACATTGAAACCAGTCATTAAATTTATTTCTTAATAAAATAAGTAAATCAGTTATTTGGCTTAATGTATTAGTTCATTGAATTAAAAATATTGTATACATAAAAATATTAACCCAATGTATTACTACATTGAATTCGTTTATTCAATATACTAATACATTGATTTAATTAAGAAGAAGCATTCCACAATGAACAAAAACATTGAATCAATGAAATAGTTCATTAAATTATGTTAAAATAATTGATTTCTAACGGGAAATAAAGTAAATCGAAAACAAATACAACTCACTTTTCTTTTATCTCTTAACAAGAAATGATGCGTTTTAAACAAAAGACAAAAAATAAAAAATCAGTGTTGTGTTAAAAACGAAAATAATTAACAAGCGCGAATTATATTCGGCCCGGCCGAATCTATATACCCACCATCAACTTTTTCAAATTTTACGTTATATGGGAGGGGGCGATATAGTGGGCAGGAAAGTGGGCGGACCACGCCCATTTTTTGTTTCCGAGTTTACATTTGTCCTTCAACTATTTGAACACAATTTCGTTGATTTTCACCTTATATGGGAGGTGAGCGATAAAGTGAGCAGAACACGCCCATTTTTGATTTTCGAGTTTATATTGATCCCCGAATTATACGTAAAAAATTTCGTTGTCGTACATGCTTTTGTTGAAGAAATATCAGCAGAAAACTATAAAACGGACACCCTGTGCTTCTAGTTTTTAGCCCATAACTTTTTTGTTTGTCAACCGATTTTGTCCATTTTCAATCCCAAATAAACCTTATATTAGGCAAATATTTGTATCAAATTTCGTTCCCCTACGTTATTCCGTTCGAGCCCTATCCTGCTTTCGACAGACGGACGGACATAGCTAGATCGACTCAGAATCGAACCAGGACCCAGAAAATATATACTTTGTGGGGTCTTAGACGATTCCTTCGACATTTTATACACGGAATGACAAAATCAATATACCCCCCATCTTTTTGATGGTGGGTATAAAAAGTAAATAAGTTATAAATCGAATTATTAAAATACATAAACATAATTTATTCGCAAAGGAGAAATCGAGCAGCATAATTGAATACACCAAATTAAATGAATTACCCAAAAGCAAGAATTTGGAGACTTGCCTTCCTAACACGTAAATTTAATCATGTTTATGATTTTAAACAGTTTTTATTTAAATATTAATTTCATTTATATTTGTGTAGATAAAACCTTTAAGACGTAGAAGATTGTGTTATTAACCTCAAATACCAGGGTTTCAAAAGATATTGCGATTTCAAAACCAAAAGGATTCTATTCGTAAGTAAGAATTCGTAATAAATTTAACATTTTTAAACGATTTTCTCTTTTTGTATCTTAATTGATAGATAATTATGTTAAAATTATGATTTTTTAACAGTTCGTTGCAAAACAAAGTATTTAATATCAAATTTTTCCCACAAACCGTAAAAAGGCAAACTTTTTCCCATATAAAAGCACCCTACAAACTTCAGGTCCGATGCGGCACGGGTTAACGATATCCGATTTCAGTAATATTTCACACAGTACGTTTTTGCAACCCAAAGAACGATTCTAGGGAGTTTCGTTAAAAATTTGAAAGTTGGCATATTTTAGTGCAGTCTTATATACAAACATATACATATCTTATAGTATACTCATAAGTACACTCTAAAAAACAGTTTAAGAACCTCTGCTTTTAAATGAAAGTACTCTTGTGTACAAGTATCTCTACAAACATATCCATACTAACCATGTGCTTTCTACCAGATACTCTTAAGATTATAGATAGTGGTTGTTTTTGGTAAATACTCATTCAGCTAAAAACAACAAATGAGTTATCAAGCAAAAACAACAATACCAAATAAGAAACTACGTAGCAAAACAAAGAATTAATAATAAAGAAGCATGACTAACATAGTATGTTGTGAAGGTAAAAAAATACTCAATAGAAAAGTATCTATAAGATGTATTCATGGGAACATAAGTTATAGATTTCATTATATAAAACATGCTAAAAAATGTGTATAAATTTTACGTCATTTCACTTTATAACACAATTTTTATTTTATTAGCTTGTTGTAGTATGATTCTAATAAAGAAATATTTTATTAAATATCTAATATTCATGAGATACATTTTTCCGCATTTGTTTTAGCCAAAAATAAAAAAATTCTTTTGTGTGCGGATGAGAACATTTTTTTTATTTTTTTCTTTATTTTATAGCGTAATTTTGGTTATAGACAAATATTTATGGCCAACAAGTGTTGTTGTTGACTCCTTTATGTTGCTGTTTGTGATTTAATATTAAGTTCTGTCTATTGGTTGCTAACCGCCCCAGTGGCCCAATGGATACGGCATCGGCCTCCTAAGCCGGGGATTGTGGGTTCGAGTCCCATCTGGGGTAAAGCTTGTAAGAATTTTTTGTTATAAAATTGCTAAAAAATAATAAAACTTTCACTATAATTTAAATAGAAATTAAACAATAAAATAAAAAATATGAAAGTTTTATCCTTTCTAATGGAATGAAATATAACTAAATATGTAACACTAGTGCTCAAAGTGTTCCAAGAAAACAAAATATGTGAATAAAGCCTGAAGTTTTCCTATGGCATACTTTTTACTAAATACACTGAGTTTTTATAAAACACACATACGTTTTGCAATTCTTTCTTAATGCAACCCACAAATCTATAAAACTCGAATTAAAATAAATAAAAACTGAAAATAAATTTCTCGGATGTTACTTAATATCAAATAATATTCATAGATTTTAAATAACTCGATCAAAATATGGTTTTATTATATAATTTTTATTATTAACAATTCAGATATTAGTATTCTAAATAAAATATTTGCCTAGTGTTTCTTATCCTCCTGTTTCTTAACAATAATATAACTGCTTGCTTTGCCATGACCATAGCCGTGACCATAACCATGATCATGTCCATCATAACCATGCTTAGCATCATGACCACCATGGGCATGACCCAAAGTATGAACCACAGCATTGAAACCCTTGTGTTTA
Organism: Protophormia terraenovae; assembly: GCA_951394005.1. Classification (NCBI taxonomy): domain Eukaryota; kingdom Metazoa; phylum Arthropoda; class Insecta; order Diptera; family Calliphoridae; genus Protophormia; species Protophormia terraenovae. The sequence continues at coordinate 71,647,381 of OX596076.1, read as the reverse complement.
TCAGCAGAATATTCTACATGACGTGTAGTACCATCAGCTTCTTTAACAGTGTAGCTGCCCTTAACATTACCACCATCTCTGGTTTCCTTTTGACTCTTAATGTCACCAGTTTTAGGATCTTTAACACCATAAGAGAATTCATACTTAGGATGAGCGTAATGATCATGACCATCATCATGACCACCGTAATGACCAGCATCATGACCATCATCATGACCACCGTAATGACCAGCATCATGACCTCCATAAGAATGACCTTCAATATGACCATCATCTTGTCCCCAAGTATGTACACTAGCATGTCCATCATCATGACCACCAGAGTGACCATGATGATCAGCCTTATGTTCAGTTACCACAGAATAATGAACTGCTACACTGCCATCACCGTGACCATGAGCAACATTATGGTGAAAATGTCCAGCAGTGGTAAGACCGCAAAACGCCAAAACTACAGCAAAACAAGTCCAGGATTTCATTTTTATTTTTATAATTACAGGATAAGACAAACAAACAAAATATATAACTTTAAAAAGATTAAGATAATTGTTTTAAACAACTGAAACTTTAACTGAGATACTGATTTTATTTTTGCCAAGCTATTTATAGTTGCAAAAAAATATAAAGTAGTAAAGCCACTAAAATATGGAAAAAGTAAAAGTGCTTTAAATTATGTCTATAAAATTATAATTATATATTGAACTTGAACTTGTATAAAAGAGGTCACAAATAGTTTGTAGTAAACCACCAAAATTAGATTTACATTGTACTATATTAAAGCAAAATTTAAAAATAAAACAACTAAAAATATTAGCTTTAAATATACTTTCACTTTTTTCTAACTAAAAACTACGTGAAATACATAATAATCAAATTAGTAATTAACTTATAGAAACATACATATGTATGTAATATTTAGAATAAAAATTGATTTTGGTATTAAATATGAGTAATTAAAAATTCTGACCCTTATTTTACTTTGAGGCCTATTTACCAAGATTTTAATTATTTAATATTTTTTTATTTTTCATATAATTTTCGATTTTTGATAAGAAATATGGATGATAACAATTCGAGGACCGTATGAAATAAATATGAGTGATTACAAAAAGAGTCACTTTACTCAATTTTAGGCCTATTTACTGCAATATTAATGAAACGTTTTCTTAATTTGCGACTTATTTAGCGAAGCTATTTCACATTTTTACGTTTTTTTTTTTATATAAAATTCAATTTTTGGTACGAAATATGAGTGATCACAAATCGAGCCCCTTTTCCCAATTTGAGGACAATTTACCGAGATATTAACAATTTTATGTTTTTAGAGATTTTCATATATTTTTTCGGTTTTTCCAAAAAACAATTTTTATGTGATTTTTTTTTTTTTTTAAGAAATATGAGTGATCACATTCTTGGGACCTTTTCTTATTTGATGCATATTTATCGATATAATCATATTATATTTTCCGAGCTTTACATATAAAAATGGTTTTTTTTTTTTTTGTAAGAAATGTCAGAGATCACAAAGCTAAATATTTTTCTCAAGCCTACTTACCGAAATATTATTGATCTAATATTTTTTTATATAAAAGCGTAATCAAATCTATCAAATTCAATTTGTGGCCTATTTGCTGAGATTTTTTTTTTTTTATTTTTAAAATAATGCTAAAACTTTTCCTTTCATCAATTAGATGGTTTTTACTTAATATCTTATGCTACTTTAATGAAATTAATAGATACATATATTTATTATTTTTATTTTTTTTTTTAAATTTTATTGAGTCTATTTACTTTAGAGCAGGGGTTCTCACAAGAACTCGCTTCGCGACCCCCTTTTGACATTGTAATGGAAGCGCGACCCACTACAACTAAAGTAATAATGTAATTTTAAAAAATAATATTAATAATTTTTACATTGTTTTATCTAATATGATAAAATGAACCTGGTGCTTTCTTAATACTAACATTGATAGTACTTTCTGTTTTTAAATTATAAAGTTGCTTAAGCAATTTTTCTTCATATACTTATCGATGAAATAAAATTTTTTGTGTACTGACAAAAAATTTTATAAAAAGATAAGATAAAAGTAGAATTTCATGTGAAAAAAACTATAGTTTCATCAAATTTAAGTGAACTACATATTTATCTTTTTAATTAATTGTTTTCCCTGCCACATCGTACAATTTCCTTTATATTGTGTCATTGGACAGAAGTGTCCCATAGACAAAAATTTTGTAGGAAGATTTCTCAAACGATGCGTAAAAATTTACTTAATATGGGAAAATTATTAAAAAATTTTTAAAATTGATCCTTAATTCCCTACCATCGTTTGAAAGTCACGGGTCTAGAAAATTTCGTCTAAAAAATAGTATAGAGTTGGATCTTGAAATGGGTATCATTTGCCAATTATAAAAAAAATATTTTAACAAATTTTCGCAAAAATGTTAGAAACCAACGTAATAAAATTCGATGTTTTTTTTTTTTTTTAATTGATAAGAATTTTATAATTTTGTTCTTTTTATGGCAAAAATATTAAAAATTAGCATTGTAGTAATAAGTACTATTGATAATATATGATTTTCTAAATTTGTCCAAAAAATTCTTCATCAAATGTCTTAAAACGTCTTCTAGCAAAACAAAATCTCACAGAAAAAATGTTTAAAATATTTTTTCCATAACCAGCATAAAATTACGAATTTTTTCATACCTATTTCGATTAAAAAAAATTTTTTGACTAAAATGTATAGGACCCATGACGCAAGCAAATTTTTACGCATCGTTCGAGGGTTTGATTATAGTTGTCTTTTTGAAGCATAATATTTTCAATTAAAGGTTTCTTCATTACTAGTTTCTAAAAAGAACTCATTTTAGAAAAAACTTTACGCTTGTCTTTAATTTGGATATATTTTGTAAAAAGATGTATTTCCATTTTTAAATAGTTTCATGTTTTTATTGGAATTTTCATTTTAACTTGTAAATAATAATTATATTAAAAAATTGTATGTTTAAAAATATGTTTCAGGAACTCTTCGCGACCCCCTACGAATGTCCTTACGGACCCCTTGTGGGTCGCGGACCCCCATTTGAGAACCGTTGCTTTAGAGTAATTCTATGTCAAAACGGATAACAATTGGATTTGACATCTCCATGGTATAGTGTGAGATTTTTACAATTTAGCTGATCAAAACCACAAATATTTTTTTTCGCTTTTTAATTATTATACCCACACTGAAAAAAGTAATTTCAATGAATGAAGTACATTAAATGAAATTCATTAATTTTTTTCCAAAAATTTATTAACTTAATGTACAAATTCATTACTTCAATGAAAATATTCAATGAAATTATTAACGCTATTATGAACATTACATTGAAACCATTAATTAAATTTATTTCTTATTACAATAGGTAAATCAGTTAATTGATTTAATGTATTAGTTCATTGAATTAATTTATTCAATGTACTAATACATTGATTTAATTAAAAAGAAGCATTACACAATGAACAAAAGCATTGAACCAATGATAAATTTCATTCAATTATATCAAAATAAATGATTTCTAACGGGGAATAAAGTAAAATGAAAACAAATACAACTCAGTTTTCTTTTATCTTTTAACAAAAATTGACGCGTTTTAAACAATAGCAAAAAGTAAAAAATTAGTGTTATGTTAAAAACGAAAATAATTAAAAAGTTAATAAGATATATCGAAAATTATTAAAATACATAAATATAATTTATTTGCAAAGGAGAAGTCGAGCAGCATAATTGAATACACCAAATTAAATTAATTACCCAAAACAAGGAATTTGGAGACTTGCCTTCATAACACGTAAGTTTAATAATGTTTATGATTTTACACAGTTTTTAAATATTACATTTCATTTATATTTATGTAGATAAAAACACTAAGATGCAGAAGGTGTTATTAGCCTCAAACACCAGGGTTTCAAAAAATATTGCGATTTCAAAATCAAGACAATTCGATTCGTAAGTATACATAAATATATGAAATATTTTAATTGAATTCTTAATAAAAATATATTACAGACTGATCAAAATTTGAATGCTACATCTGGTGATCGTCAAAATAAGGAAATTTCCAAAACCAAAAAGTTTTAAAGGTATCTAGTTCAAATTTTTTAAGCAATTGAACGAATTTTAAAAATTTTATTTATAAACTTTCTTTGTTAAGGATAATGCTGTAGTTATATTAATGTGGAATCTAAATGGATATTCCATACCATCATTGAACAATATAGAGGACAACAGGAATTACTATATTATTATAAATGACAAAGCAAGCACGATCACATCTGTAACAGCATTTTGTTTATTTTAATTTTTTAGTGAAATGTAATATTTTTATATTTAATGTTTGCTTTTATTAACTCAATATCATATAATTTAATCATTTAATATAAAATAAAAACCAGAAATACAGAACACGCCTATTATTATAATACATTTTTAATGTATAGTTTCATTGGGACAAAATAAGAGTTCATTGAAACCAATGTACTGTTCACTGAAATTATTTATTTGATTTAATGAACATATTCATTGATTCAATGTAAGAATAAATTTAATCAATGAACTTGTACATTGAATTATAATATTAATGTATGACAATTCATTGTTTCAATGAACCTGTACATAGGGTCAAAATTAGTGCACAAATTCATTGTAACAATGAACTTTTTAATTGTATTTATGTACCTTTTTGGTTCAGTGCACCATCAAATGGGGGGTATATTTATTTTGTCATTCCGTGTGTAACATGTCGAAGGAATCATTTAAGACCCCACAAAGTATATATTTTCTGGGTCCTGGTTCGATTCGGAGTCGATCTAGCTATGTCCGTCTGTCTGTCTGTTGAAAGCAGGATAGGGTTTGTATGGTATTGAAAATGGGCAAAATCGATTAATAAACAAAAAAGTTATGGGCTAAAGACTAGAAACACAGGGTATCCGTTGTAGCTTCATTTCATACTTTTCTGCTGATATCTCTTAAACAAAAGCATTTATGACAACGAAATTTTGTACAGATAGTTTGGGGTTCGATATAAACTTGGAAACCATAAATGGGCGTGGTCCGCCTACTTTTCTTCCCACCTCTCATATAAGGTGAAACGTCAACGAAATTTTGTACAAATAGTTCAAGGAGCAATGTAAACTCGGAAATAAAAAATGGGTGTGGTCCATCCACTTTACCGCCCCATCTTTTTGATGGTGGGTATAAAAATGTTAACCGTTATTAAGTAACGGAATCTTGAACAGGACTGTTGTTGAAGATAAATATAATATTAATTATTTTATTGGTGAGAAGTTTAATTTTGAATATTTGTAACTTTTTTGATTGAAACAAGATCTTTATGATCCTTTTTTTATTTTAAAGATTGATGTTTATCTATCGTATAAAATAAAAATAATTTGAAGAAGGTTATCAACAAAAAAAAAAAAATATTATGGATTTTTCCGTCTTCAACTTTTATGCCATTTTTCTGTTTTTATATTAATTTTTATTGGACAAAAACTAAAAAGTCCCACAAAGTTCCGTTATCTAAATGGCCCTATTGTAATTGCTGATAGGTGGTCTTTCAAAATCAGTAATAAAATTTTGCTTCGAAAAGCAATTACTAATAATGTGTCTACGTATTTCTCGCCAAAAAAATGTTTGATGTTTCGTTGTTTGCAGCAAAGTACATGAAAAGTTTTCCTATTTTTGAGTTTATTGCTGAATTTATTGGTACAATTTCAATTAAAAATGTTGATATTGAATCAATAAAATAATTTTTAAACAAAATAGTTAATAAAATTCAAAACGGATGTCAGCGAGAAGAATTTCTTAAGCTATGAATCTATCAGTGTAATTGGTAAATTACACTGGTCGAAAAATAATTTTTTTTTTGTGCTCCTTTAAAAAAATATATGTGTACTAGATGGAATTCCGCATCCTAAACTCGAATCTGCTTTCAGTTTTTTTCATCAGGTCGAGATTTTATTGGCGTGTCTAATATTGCGTCCTAAATAAGCCGATTACTCGAGTATATCTCACTATAACTCGAGAACGGTATGCACGATTTATATAAATTATACATCAAAATATGTGAACTAAAATTGGCTTTATGTCGTTTTATCAAAAAATTTGTATCTGCTCAATAGTTTTGGAGATATTTCGAAATAAGTGTCCGATTTTTTTTTTTTTTTTTTAATGTTAAATTCAAGATTTATTTTTTTTTTTTTACTAAAACTTCTTTTTAAAAGTGAAAACATCAAAAATGTTTCAGTTTATCATCTTTATTTCAAAGCTGGTAAATAAAGCCACCTATCATCAAAATTGATGCACAAATCATGATTGCATTCACAGTTAAGATAGGATACCCATACATATCTACAGTACACTATTTTGAAATTAGTTTTTGTAAAAAAGGACTGCGCACGAAAAATTACGTCCATACATTTCTGTTTATAGAAACTAAACCATCGGGCGATTTTTTTAAAATATATTTTTATCGATGACCGTTATGTTTAAGTTCTACACATACAAGAATATATTATTTCCTGTTGGAAACATCTGATCTTTTCCAGAATTCTTCCAATTAAAGGTTTTGTTTTGTTTCGGTAATTTTTCCCTCGAATAAGAACACTTATTATTGAACTCCGCTTCATTTTATGCTGAGCTCTCTAGCATCTGCAACGTTTCATCGTCTATTATACACTAATCATAAATTCTTGCTTATATTTCTATTAGGATTTTTTTGTAATTTATACGTCTTTAGGCTACATTTTCTATCAACTTTTCTGATAAGGATTCAAAGCAATTAAAACTTTGTGACACTTTTCTTCCAGAGATGAGGGAATTTTCTCTCAAAATCCTTTCTAATTTGTCTGAGTGCTACACCCTGAAGATACAATTTTTCTTTCACTAAAAAAAATTGTTCTTTGATTAAAAAACAAAAAAAAAATAGTTTTGGTATTATCATGAAACTTAGCGCATGTTTAATGAGTATAATGACAAATGTAAATCAGTTAACAGTATTATTTATCTTATACCACATCAAAAGTAAAAAGCCCAAATTTTTAAATTTTACATAAAAAAAAATAGCTTTATGCCATATTTTGCTTCATAAATCCTAAACCAAAAGAGTTTTCAACTTGAATTATGGCTCAAGTTTAGAATAGAGTTAAATTACACTGGTCGACAAAAAAAAAAAAAAAATTAAAAAAAAAATATGTGGACTAGATGGATGCTAAACTCGAATCTGCTCTGCTTCAGTTTTTTCCATCAGGTCGAGAAATTTTTTATTGCTTCCTAAATAAGCCGATTACTCGAGTATATTTCACTATAACTCCAGAACGGTATGCACGATTTATATAAATGATACACCAAAATATGAGGAATAAAATTAGCATTAAGTTGTTTTACTATCAAATTTTAACCGCTCAATAGTTTAGGAGATATTTCGAAATAAGTGTCCGAATAAAATTTTTTCATGCTATATTAAAGATTTTTTTTTACTAAAACTTATTTTTTAAAGTGAAAACATCAAAAATGTTTCAGTTTATTACTTTTATCTCAAAGCTGGCAAAACTACGAGTAAATAAAGTCACGTATCATAAGAATTGATGCACAAATCACGATTGGACTCACAGTTAAGTTAGGATACCCATGCATACCTACAGTTAAGTGGATTAAATAAAAAAAAAATAGGTGGATTAGATGGAATTTAACATGCTAAATAATAATCAGCTTTTACTTTTTTTCTATTACGTATTGATTTATTTTATGGGCATGACTATTATAACCCCCCCCTTTAGGCAGTCACACTTGTATAACTCGAGAACGGTTTGTCCAATTAAGATAAATTAAACTCCAGTCGATAGCAATTTAAATTATCTTTAAGCCGAATTTACATAATTTTTTGTGCAGTTAATATTTCCGTAATTATTCGGTAAATAGTAGCAAAAAAAAAAAAAAAATTAAAATAAAAATTTTAAAAATCGTGAAAATTCTTTAATCAATAAAAAATTATGTTGACAAACCTAGAAGTCAATTTTCATGTACATCTTTTGGTGTATCATTTATCAAATCGTGTAATCGGTTCTTGAGTTATAGTCCAAATTGTACAAACTATTCTCGAGTTTTATAGTCTGACCGCTAAATAAGGTGATGATATTAGTCATGCCCATAAAAAAAAAATCAGCACAGGATAGAAAAAAAAGTGAATGCAGATTCTTGTTTAACTCGTCAAAATCCACCTAGTCCACCTACTTTTGTTTCAAGAAAAAATATTTTTTTTTTTTTTTTTTGCCCACCACTGTATTTGAATTGTATGTGTACATGGGTATTTTTTCTTAACTGTGAATAAAATCAAGATTTGTTCATCAATTTTGAAGATTCATGCCTTATTTTATTCGCAGCACTACCAGCTTTAAGATAATGATGATAAAATGAAACATTTTTGATACTTTCACTTTTAAAAAGAAATTTTAGTAACAAAAAAATCTAAAATTTTACATAAAAATGTTTTTTTTTTTTTTTTGGACATTTATTTCAAAATAACTCCAAAATTATTGAGCACATAAAAAAATAAAGTATGGGTGATTTGAAGATATTTTTATTCCGCATCTTTTGGTGTATCATTTATGTCAATCGTACACATCGTTCTTTAGTTATGAGGAAGTATACTAGAGTAATGCCCTTACTATTACCGAAATATTAGACAGACCCATAAAAAAAAAAAAAAAAATCCAGAGCTGATGGAAAAAAACTGATAGCAGATTCGTGTTTAGCACATCAAAATGCATCAAGTTTAACTATTCGTCTTTGGGGCAGGATTTGTTTTGTTGACCAGTGTTATTAATATGTATTTTTTTTTTTAACTTTAAAATACCGTGTTTTGAGATATTCAGCTTTAATCTTTATATCATCGATTTTGACCTTTGAACTTTCGAAGTAAATAAACTTCATTTTAAAGTTAATACCTTTTTGTATCAATTGAAATAGTTATTAAAATTTTATAATATATAACATAGCTGTAACTTGTGAATGAAATAAAAAATAAAAATACTTTTTATTTCATTTCTAGTTCTTATTTCTAATTAAAAAATATTTGTTAATCAATCTATTATCCTTTGAATAAAAATATTAAGTATTTCTATTTATACTAAAACAATTGAATTTATTATAAATTTGTATCTGATTGAACAAAATAAATTAAAAATTAAAATATTTTATTTAACCAAAAGAAAAACAAATATATTTTTATAGGAAGATAATCAAAAGTTTTTTATTTGACTATTTTAAAGTTTAATAATATTCATATGTATTTTATTTAAATAAAAAAAGTTCAACAAATTTTTCTGATTTTTATTCAAAAACTTTATATTCAAATAGAAACATTTAAAATAAATATTTTTATTATTTTATTCAACAAAAACTCCAAAAAATAAAAATATTCAGCCTCAAAAGGCTTGAATAACAAAAAATTATAAAATTTTTTCAAATATTCAAGTATAAAAAAAAAGTATTTCACTTATTTTTCTTTTTCAAAGTAAATTTAAAACTATTCAAACAAATTCATGTTGAATAAAAATATTCAAAAGTTTTCTATGAATAAAAAAATTTGAATGTTTTAAAACAGATATTATTTTATTTTTAAAATGGAAAATAAAATAAAGAACAATTGTATTCAAACTAAAGAAATAAAATATATTTTAAAATTAGTTAAAGACTTAAGAATTTGATTTATATTTTATAAATTTATATTCGAATACTTTTGTGGAAATATTAATTTATCTAACTTGTTAACAAATGGAATAATATTTAAATAATTTTTATTCAAATTAATTTCAAGTAATTGAAAATCATATTACAAAGAGTATAAAATAATTTTAAAGAAATTTATTTCTAAAAATATGAATAAAATATTAAAATAATTTATTTTTAACAAATATTTTGATTGAAAATATTCTCATAATTTCTAAATTATATATCATAGCTGATATATAATTTAGAAATTATGAACAATAAAGAAGAAATTTGACAGTTTTTTAATTTTTAAAACGTTATAATTTTGGAACTGAAATGGTCTTTAGTCTGAAAGTTTGTAATTTGAGCAACACTAGCAATAGGTAATATCTGTATAGAAGTTAATTTATATCTAAGTTATCAAATCCAAAAATGCCTATTTTTGTCCGTTTTTATATGGAATAACTCTTTAACCCTATTGCAAGTGTTTTTTTTATTTAGTTATTATTTTTTCCATTACCTTGGTATGTTAAACAGATTATTCGCTTTAAGTTTTAAGTTAAGTTAACTTTTGGATTTATTTGTCAAATTTAATTTTTATCTCTTAACTTTGAAATAAAATGGAAACTACAAAAGAAGTTTTGAAACACCTCTAAGGTATAGATGATGCAATAAAAACTACAAGAAAAGAAACTCAATAAAAGGTAATAATAAAACAAATAACGTTTTTTTTTTAAATTGAGAAAAACTTTTTGTTCTACACCCTACATTTGATATACATACTTTTATTGCTCTGTAAACAGTTTTAGATATAAAATATTTAAATTTCAATAAAAAATATAAAATTTGGTGTTTTTTAACATTAAACCAAAGTGTATCTTGTATTACTTTGTAATTATATTTATAAAAATATTTTTTTGTTTTAGCTTTTTTTTAATTTGATATGTGTGAATTGTTTTAACAATCTGAGTATTTTTTTCTCAACTATAGTAGAGTATAAAGAACAAAACTTTTGCCTTTACAATGAAAACACAATAAGTAAAATAATAACCGGAAGCTATTAAAATAAAATTTTTACACAAGAGAAATATAAAGGAAAAACAACAAAAAATTAAAAAAAAAAATTACAACACAACCAAATAAGTTTAATAGAAACAAAATGGAAAGAACAAAACTTTTAAATCAGGATACAAGAAAATATTTTCCACTGCCAAAAAACCTAACAGACGAATGTATTTTTTCACGATAACAAAAAAAGAAAAACTAAGAAAAAAATATAAATTATTCAATTATATAATGGCTGTGAAAAATGCTAAGAAAACAAGGTAAAGTTTTTATAAAACTTTTGCACTTTGTACTTGTTGTGAAGTTTTAAAGTTAATAAAAATATTCTAAAACTTCCATGGTTTTGGAGAGATTTATCAAGTGTATGTTATTACAATATAGATAAAAAATAAAAAGTTAAAATAGTTCATGTTATTGGCTGTTTCGGTAAGACAATTTATGGAGCATACTTGTTTATGGTCCTTCGATCCGGATGTTGCCTCAGGACCCTACTGTAAACATATCTATAGGAACTTATACTATGCTAGGTTTAACCTCTCTCAAAAAACCTGGCGCTGCTAATTCAGTACCTTAAAATTGCCTTAAAATTTGGTTTAATGGTAAAATATTAAAAAACTCGGAATTTTAGAACTATCTGAAAAATTACTTAATATCGCAAAAAATTTGATCCATGATAGAAAAATAAAAAAACGAAGTTTCGAAAATTCCCCAGGCCATTAACGTGTTTTAGAGCACTTGAATTCGAAATGTGACCAAAAAATAAATATATTTTTTAAAATATTCGAATAAAACAATTGTATTACTTAAAATACATCTGTAGTTACTTGAATATGAGTTTTTGTCCTTATAGAATAACGTAAACCTTTTTAACGGTCGTTTCAAAACTCAAATTTCAGTTTTTTTGATACTTTGTTAAACAAATTTCAATATTTTTGAGAGATCTCATAGGGATTTATGGACAACAGATTACAGAATAAAACAGTAAAAAAATTAGGTCAATACTTCTTATAGTTTGCCTGTACGTGCATTTTGAATTCGGCGGATTTCGAGAAAAACCCATTTTTCTGTAATATTTTGGCAAATCAGCCATTTTATTACATTGTTGTAAATTTTAAATGGAACTTTTTTCAAAATTTTATAATCTACATAATTCTAAATATAAATCAAGAGTTTCATACAATTTGGACAACATTAACCCATAAACTTTAAAGGTCAAAGGTCAAATTTTGTAATATTTGCAATTTCTGATGGAAACTAGTCGAAATTTTATATATTTTTCGGTAGATTGTCATAAAACTTAAGAAATTTATTTATTAACAACCGATATTTATAATGATGGCGAAAAAAATGATATTAACCCTTAAACGGCCTTGGGTCAATATGACCCCGATGTTTTAAAAATATGCCAATTTGAATATATTTCAATAAAATCCGTTTGCAATCTCATTAATTCAGAAAATTTATAAAAAAAATTAGGCATTAACCCTTCTTGAATATGGTGTCACATTAATTCAGCAAATTGATAACCAAAAATTGGGTATTAACCCTTTTTGAAAGGTTCAGCAAATTGATAACAAAAAAATTTGGTTATTAAACCTTTCAATTTTCAATTTGGTCAAGTAACTACAGATGTGTTTTAAGTAATACAATTGTTTTATTCGAATATTTTGAAAAATATATTTATTTTTTGGTCACATTTCGAATTCAAGTGCTCTAAAACACGTTAATGGCCTGGGGAATTTTCAATAACTTTTACATTTATCAACCAATTTTTTGTTTTATATTTTTTTGTAACACTAATTCTGTGTACATTACGATTCCTTTAGAATAAAATTCAAAACTAACTATTTAATGACAAAATTTTTGTGAAAACTGAAAAAAATTCATATTTTCCCCTTGTAAATGCATCTTCAAACTTCAGAGCCGTTGCGGCACCAGTTAACGTAGTCCTATTGCCCTAATTTTTTGCACGACGTATTTTTATAACCCTTAGAACAATTTTAGGGAGGGGGACAGCCTGTAGGATAACATTTTTTTCTTCATACAAGCTTGGAGCAGTCTAATGTACATATATACAAACAAACTGCATATACAAAAAACAACAACATCACTAATAGTCATTACAATGCTTAATGCCGATCTATATAAAAATAAAAAACTGAAGCTTAAACAAGGGCTTCAAAAAATCAAATATGCATTTTGCCCGATATCTCAGTTATTATTGAACCGATTTATTTTTCAGCATAAAAATTCAAAAAAAAAATATCTGAGCCATCTTTGCAAAATCGAAGCCTCTAGTATATACATAGGCTTCAGAAAATGGAAAACCGGTTCTAAAACCGGTTTTTAAGCATATCTCCGCCATTTATAAACCTATCTTGCTGAATTTTAATAGCAAAATTTTCGAAAAGATATCTGATCGGTTGATATATATAGTATATATGGTATTTATCGGTGGGCTTCATAAACGCTATTTCAACCGACATACGGACGGACATTATCATATCGTCATCATTTCTTACAAGCATCCCGAAAATATCAACTTTTTTGCTCTCCGATGAAAATTGTGGAAATTACAAATGGAATGACAAACTTATATATACTTTTTATACCTGTAGTGAAGGATATAAAAATCGATTATAATAGGTTAACAAAGGTCTTTCATTACATACGAAAATAATTAGACATTAGAGTGGATGTATTCGATATACTAGAAGTGACATCTAGAATTTAATGTCAGATTAAAAAATTACCAAAGAGAAATTTTAACAACGATATATCACATTCTACAATCGGACTTAAAATGAATTTTCAGAATGTATTTTCAGAAACGTTAATGTAATAGATTTATTTTTAAAAGTTTTTATTAGACCTGGATCAAAAAAATATCCCATTTTTTTAATTTTCTTCCAATACAGTTTGTTATTTAGAATAATGTGGTATAGAAATTTATAAAATCGGATTGATTATTTTTTTTTTTTTTTTTTAAATATATAAACAAGCGAGAATGTTATATTCGCCTTGGCGGAATCTATATACTATATATAAATTTTTCAAATTTTACGTTATATGGGAGGTGGGCGATAAAGTGGGCGAACTACGCCCATTTTTTGTTTCCGAGTTATATGAAATGAACTACAACAGACACCCTGTGTTTATAGTATTTAGTCCATAACTTTTTTGTTTATTAACTGATTTAACCCATTTTCAATACCAAAGAAACAAATAAGATAAATATTTTAGCCAAATTTCGTCCTGTTCGTGCCCTATCCTGCTGCCAGACAGACGGACGGAAAAATTTTTAAGTTTTATTTATTTATTAAAATATTTAAATATTCATAACTGTATTTTTGTTCATAAATTGGCAGCACTTTTATCAACGAGTTGTTTTCGTTTTGTCGGATTTTTTTTGTAGATCTTGATGCTTTTATTTTTAAGTTATACATTATTTTATTAAATACTAAATATAAAATAAACTAAAGAAAGAGTTTTTGGATTTACTTTGCGGTAAATTGTTATATTCCACACAAGCAATATGTTCAATTCTTTGTTTATTTGTTTCAAGACTACATCTCGCAATTTAATTCATAGCCTCCAACTCCATAGTATTGAAGCTTTTCAAACATAATACCGTGATCTACAAGGTCAAAAGTTTTTGAAAAATCGTAGAAAATACCAGCAGCACCATTATATCCTTCATCCAAACCACGAGATATAAAATTCACAATGTTAACTACAGCATTTTCAGTTCACTACCCTTCTTAAAACCATATTGGTAATCATGAAGCAGATTGTTATTTTCCAGAAAAGTAGAAAGATATTGATGTATTAGTTTCTCAAAAATTTTATCGATTACAGGAAATAGCGCAATGTATCTTCTTTGTTGGGATTTACAGTTTACAGACATAACTAGATCGACTCAGATCTAAACAGAACCCAGAAAATATATACTTTATGGAGGCTTAAATAATTTTTTGTTTGACATGTTAAATACACACTGGCAAAATCAATATACCTCCCATCATTTTGATTATGGATATAACAAAAATAACATCATATGAGGAGGACTTTCAGATACCAGAACCTAGCTCCCCGAACCACTTTAAAAATATTTTTAATATTTAGAAATTCACATCCAGCAATGTTAAACCAGAAATTTTTCAATATATATTTTAAATCTAAAAAATATGTGATTTCATGATTTTATTATCTCTTCCAAAATTTTTGTTTAAAAATTCTGGCATTTTTTTTTTTTATTTGAAAATAATTTTAATTTATCTATATGTACATTAGGGTGCCCGTAAGCAAAAATTTTGTAGGTAGACCCCTCAAACGCTGCGTAAAAATTAGCTTAATATGGAAAAAACACTAAAAAAAATTTTAAATTGATCTTCAGTTCCCTACCAGCAATTGAAAGTCATGGGTTTAGAACATTTGGTCCAAAAAATAGTATTGAGTTTTGAATTGAAATAAATGGGTATCAAAAAATTCGTAATTTTTAGCCAATTATAAAAAATATTAAAAACTGCAAAACAAAAAAAAAATCGATATTTCTCTTAAAAACTGGATAAGAATTTTATAATTTTGTTCCATTTAAGGCTAAAATATTAAAATTTTACATTGTAGTAAGTACTATTGATAATAAGGAGTGCCATCGAAAAAATCTTAACATATATAAAGTTCAATAATTTGGAAACGGTTGATCATAGGATTTTGATCACAGAAAAATATAAATTTTATACTTCTGTCCACTACTTATGATTTGATAGTTGTTTCAGTCACTTTTTTGGAATAGTCTGCCCATCTGCTTTTAAAATCTTTGATTTTTAGTTTTAGGACAACTCCTTTGTCCTTTTCGATTCTCTTTTCACAAAAGTCCAATATCTCTTCACTTGTCTTAATTCCGGACAATTTAGAGGATTTACCTCTCTTTTGTACCAAGACTATGTTATTGCTTTGGTACCACTCCGGAGCTTTCTTACGTAATGGCATGATGCCAAATCGGGCCAAAAATATGTGGACACATTGTGCTCTCTTATGAAAGTAAAAACATTTTTTTGCAAACATTCTTTAATGTATTTTTCGGTATCTATAGAGCCCACTGTAACAAATGAATTGCTTCTTTTGCCGCAACTGCATAAATCTTGCAACACCACGAATTCTATAGGCAATTTCGTCAACTTTTCGGTCCTAAACTTATCTTTAATATTTCCTCGACCATCAGCAATATAAAAATTTTGACCCCGAAGCTGCGAAAAATCAGCCAGTACATACGTTTTATCTTACTTTATACAACAAGAGTATTTTTGTATGAAATTCGGTTTTAATTTCCGTGCCCTATTCTTGGCTTCTAAATTTTTTGCAGCATTCCAGTCTGGAACTTTTTGGACTTTATATGTTCTCAACTCCACATTAGCTTTAACTTTTTGCACCAAATAATCAGAGCAGTGAGTTCTTTTCAATATGCCTTCAATTTTCTTGGCCTTCTTAATATCATGTGGACCTTTTATCTTCCCGAATCAGGTTTCCTATCAATAGGAAACCTGATTCGGTTTGGGGGGTCGATATAAACTCGGAAACCATGGGCGTGGTCCGCCCACTTTACCGACCACTTTACCGCCCACCTCCCATATAATGAAAATTTGAAAAAGTTGATGGTTATATTCGGCCGAACCGAATATAACATTCGCGCTTCTTTATTACAAAAATTATAAATGAAATTGGAGAAACTGATAGATTTTTTGGCCAATTTTTGGCGTCTGACCTATTAATATGTATATTCATAATTTGTAACATCCCAGCAAAGAAAGAACAATATTTGCGATAACAGATACCGTTCATCAATGTTTTACAACAGTAAACTTCCCAGCAAAAAAACGATCAAGAGCTTCCAATAAAGAACATTTTCACCACTTCAAAAGTAGAACAAAGTGAATATTTTAAACTTTTTTGGAAGTTCTTAATAATTATTTCCAAAAAAGTGAAAAAAAAATGAAATTTTAGCTGGAAAAAAGGTTAATAATTTCTAAGAAAATTTAAATTTTAAAAATTTTAATGCATTTTTATTATCTTTTAATAAGGCTAAAACTGAATTTTTGTAAAAAAATTTATAAATATAGTTCTAAAGGAAGTACTTCAAAAGAAATGAATAAGAAGCATAAAGAAAGAACATCCTACCAATGACAATCATGGGTTAAAAAAAAGAACTTATGCAGCTCTTTTGCACCATTAAGTACTTCCTTCCAATGCCAACACAATGTTAAATTTATGACCTTTTAAGCTCTTTTTCAGTTCCTTTTTTGCTGGGTTAATTTGAATCGCTTTTTAATAACATCTGTGGATGCTGTTTAAATTACTTTTTAAGAAGAAGAAAACATATACTATTTGATACTTTGGAAATAATGAAAAAGTACTACTTTAAAAATGACTTCCATTTATTTTTGCTGGGATACTACGCATTTATTTCTAAAATGTTAACAGTTTTTTAATAAATTTAAATGAAACTGCAAACCGACAAATTTGTCTGCTGATAGGTTTCCCTGATACTGCTTAATAACCTTGGAAACAGTTTGACAGTGGATATTTACTTCTTTGACCAATTATTTGTAGGACCAATTTATATTTTTTGGAAATTTCTTAATAATTTATAGAACGTACAACATTTTTTCGCCACTCATTTTGATCAAAATCGCAACAAATCAACATGGTTGTCATTAAAAATAATAACTGACATATTTTTCAATGATATCTAGATCAAAAAAAATTTAAATATTGCTTTGGAAAAAAATATACCCATTTCGAATAAAAAATCTAAACTTTTTTTACAAAATTGTATGGGACCCATGATCGAACCCATGATTCCTACATCGAAATATCGAAAAAGGTTTTTCTCGGTACACTCTAAGTGCATGTTTTTTTTTTTTTTATTCTATTTTAACTAGAAGCAAAAGTACTTAAGCCCTGAAGCAAGGAAAATATTTTTATTAGTTTCATACCCACTACATATTTTAAAAATAGTTTTATCATTACAACTTTGTAAGCATATTACGTAATTCAACCTTAAAATATTTTATAAATAATAAACTAAATACTTTGAATTATTGTTTGCTGCTTCAAAGTGTCTTTTAGATGTAAAGGGTAAATACAACTGCTATACACATTTTGCATAACTTTGGATGAATATATTTGTTAAAACTAAAAAGCATTTGTAAGGAAGAATGTTGAAAAAAAACCTTTAGTAGATAGGCAATATTTTTTTTTTTATTCACTCCTCTTTGGAAAAATAAAAATATACTCTTAGTAAAGGAATTTTGCTTTAAATATTTAGACATCGTCTTTATTTTGAAAATCCTTTTGCAGACATCATTATTAAAATCTTTTAAAATTGTTAAAATTACTAAAAGACAATAAAAAGAAACTTTAATATGGTATGCCCATTAATGTTAAAATTATTTTTTTAATAGCAACTAATTTCTTGTCTTTCATGGCTTTGTAACTTTAATAAATACATTACTAACCTAATTTATTTACTTCTTAAAGTGATATTATCCTAAAACAAGTTTTTTTTTTAAGGTAAGCAAATTCTCATTAAATATGTAGGACTAATTACACTGGTCAACAAAAAAATATTTTTTCGTACTCCTTAAAAAAAATATATGGACTAGATGGAATTCTGCATGCTAAACTCGAATCTGCTTTCAGTTTTTTTTTCCATTAGGTAGAGTTTTTTTTATGAGCGTGTTTAATATTGCACCCTAAATAAGCCGCTTACTCGAGTATATTTCACTATAACTCGGGAAGGGTATATACGATTTATATAAATGATACTCCAAAATATGCGAAATAAAATTGGATTTAAGTCGTTCTACTATCAAATTTGTATCCGCTCAATAGTTTTGGAGATATTTCGAAAAAAGTGTGCGATAAATTAAACTTTATTATATAGTGAATTAATTTGTCTTTAAGCTGAATTTACATAAATTTTTGTTCAGTTAATATTTCCGTAGTTATTTGGTAATTGGTAGCAAAAAAAAAATATTTAAAAATAATTTGATAAATTGTGAAAATTTTTATCCATAACTCCGAAATTTTTGAGCGAATAAATATTGTTGACATATCTTGGAGACAATTTTCTTATGCGCCTTTTGTTGCATCATTTATCAAAATCGTGTTAATGGTTCTTGAGTTATAGCCTAAATTTGACAAACCATTCTCGAATTTTATAGCGTGAACGCTGAATAAGTTGATGATATTAGTCATACCCATAAAAAGAAATCAGTACATGATAGAAAAAAGTGAATTCAGATTCTTGTTTAACTCGTCAAAATCCAATTAATCCACCAATTTTTGTTTCAAGAATTATTAAAAAAAAAAATATATATTTTTTTCCCACCACTGTATTTCTATACAATTGTATGTAATAAGGGTATTTTTACTTAACTGTGAATAAAATCAAGATTTATGCATCAATTTTAAAGATGATGGCCTTACTATGGCCGAAATATTAGACATGCCCATAAAAAAAATCTAGACCTGATGGAAAAGAACTTAAAGCAGATTCGTGTTAAGCACATCAAAGTAAATTAAGTCCAACTATTCGTATATGGTGTTGTATTTTTTTGTCGACCAGTGTTATTTGCTGCTACTCCTTTGAGATTATTTTCCACCAAAATAAAAGCAAAATTAGCTCAAAAATAGGCAACATGTTACAAGATACACATTAACATGTTAAGTGTTAGCAATTTTCATCCCTTCATTCTCCTATTCTTACACAAACACAATAACATATACCAATAACAAATATTCCCCTAAAAGTATGCTTACCGTTAAGAAAACAAACAAAAACAGGAAACAAGAAACCCAACAACAAGAAAAATAAATAAACAAATATTTTGAGGCAGTTTCAAACATGTTAAAGCCCCAAACAAAAAAAATAATAACTTTAAGAAAACTTTGTGTTCACGTAAAAATGTTTCCTTTAACTTTTGCGTGCCATTGACATAATTTCAGATCAAAATTATAAGTAACAAGAGAAAAAATATGTTTGTGACGTACTGTTTTCAAAAATTTAACAAATAATTTTCAATCAACTGTAGACAGTCACGTAAAGAAACGTGAATGTCTGTTTGTAAAATAAAAGTCTCTAGAGCATACATACAATAAACTGTAACACATTTGCAAACAAATAAATATTTTATGTTAGTGAATGAGTGAGACTACAAGAAAATATTATATAGTGGTAAAATACCATTTATATATATATTATATTACAATTTTAATACTTTTTACAAAAATATTAACACAACAAGTGTTTTATGGAAATTCCTACCGGAAGTAATGATATAAAAAAAAAAAAATTAACAAACAACTGACAGCCGGAATATAAAACAAGTTATAGTGTCATATTTAAGTGGAAATTATATACTTTCATACCATTGAATAAATTAAAATTATACGCTTAATTATGTTTGTCATGTGCTATTTGCAATTAAAATTTTTTACACGAAATTTTAATTATTATAATTTTAAATTCTTTAAAATCAAACTAGTTCAGTGGAGATTTTAGGAAAAACCCTACACCATCATGTATGTGCATCAAAATTCGGGGAGGAGTCATATATTAGACCTGTGGCCAATTGTAAATCAATACTTTTACTAGGTGTAAAATAAAATATACAAATATAGAATATTACGTAAATATTTAAATTTAAATGCATTTATTTGCTTTAGTGTGATTGCTCAAATTATGATTATATGGGACCTATTACAAATTATGGACCGAATCTCATAAAACTTGGCACAATGATTTCTACTTAAATAAAACGTATTTGTATCGAATATGGATTTATGCACGTTAAAGTGATTTTCGGAAGTGGGATTTATATGGGTGCTACGGGCAATTATGAACCATTCTTGATGATGATTTGGCACTTGTACAAAACTTCTCTGCACAGAATTTCATTTAAATATTGCTATATTTTAGGTAAATATCAGAGGACATTTGTATGGGGGCTAGGTAAAATATACCTTAAGGTGGGAGTCCGAAGATTTTTTGTGTGCGTTACAAACATCAGCACAAACGCATAATTTTCCAACTACCTATGGTGGTGTAGATAGCGTTTATATACACCTCTTACTCGCAATTAAAAATATTACCATATAAAAATTTTGCCGTATGAACGGTGAGTTAAAATTGTATTTGCGGCGTTGCCACCTTCTTTTACGTTTACAGAATTTTTGATGGTAATAGTTGTATTTTTCCCATAAGGCATGACAAATAAGGAAATATATATCTTTATGCAATTTGCGTATAAACAAGTGAGTTATTTATTTGCAAGTTATTTTTATTTGCAATAATTATGCGTATATAAGTAATATTCGAGATTAATGAAAAATTAACTATCAAACGATGTCAAACGAAAGAGAGTTTTTACATGAAATAAACACTTAATTTAAAAAAAAAGTTCGACTGACTTCCATATCGTCACCGAAAATTTTAACCAAGAGATAAACGGAATCATCAATCAAAAGTAAAGTAAATGTACTCTTTTAAACTTCAGGGAAAATTCACACCACTAACGCATGGGTAGTTTCATTTTCATAAATTTGTGTAGAATTATTTTCTGAAATATTACAGACTTTTCAGAAATTATTTTTTTGATTTAAAGATATTAATGTCTTCTAGTGAAATAGTTAACAAAATTTCATTTTAATAAACAAATAAAAACACAATTATAAAAATTCATAAACGATATGGGATCATAGTGCTACGAAGTTGACCATTATTAGTTCGTACGTCATGAGAAGATACATATAAAAGGATTTTTTCGATGTTTAGGGACAAAGCATGTTATAATTTATTATATAAATTGAATGTATGGAAATTATAAATGAATTTGGCTGCCATATTTATACCCTACACCACCATAGGTGGTTGGGGTTTGTAATATTTGTAACGCACAGAAAAAATTATCAGACTTCCACCTTAAGGTATATCGTTCGACTCAGAATCACTTTCTGAGTCGATTTAACGATGTCCGTCCGTCTGGCTGTCTGTATAGCAATATTTTAATGAAACTCTGTACAAAGAAGTTTTGTATAAGTGTTAATCTTAGTGCCAAATTGCATTAAGATCGGTCCATAATTAACCATAGCTCTCATATAAACCTCTCTTCCGAAAATTACACTGACGTGTATAAATCACATACGTATCAAGTTAATATTCGACACAAATAAGTTTTATATAAGTAAAAACAAAATTGCCAAATTGCATTAAGATCGGTCCATAATTAACCATAGCTCCCATATAAACCTCTCTTCCGGAAATTACATTAACGTGCATAAATCCCACACTTGATACGATAGTATCAAGTTAATATTCGACACAAATAAGTTTTATATAATAAAAACAAAATTGCCAAATTTTATGAGAATCGATCCATAATTTACCATAGCTCCCATATAAACCCAATTCCGGGAATCGCCCTAAAGTGCATAAAATCATATAAATGTTAGTATCAATATATTGTTCTGTATTTGTATATTTTTTTATTCTACATTTATTAAAAATGTTGGTCTACAATTGGCCACAGGTCTAATTTTTGACTCATATACAATGGTGTAGGGTATCATATGGTCGGCCTTGATCGACTATAGTTTCTCTCTCGTTTTTAATCTTTTGAACAAACTTCGTGGCATTTAAAGACGAAATGGAATTTTTCAATGAAACTAAATGCTAAAATCATAGCAATTTTCAGAAAATCAAAAATCCAGATCTATGAAATACACATATTGACTCTCCACAAAGTATAAAATAACCCGAACTATGGGTATTTTCTCCCTAAAATAATTTTTCCATTAACCCTACATCCGATATTATGGAAAAATGGTTGGGTGATAATATGAAAAATTTTATTTCCGTTTTGGGCGGAAAAAAAATTGAAGAACGGATTAAAAATGTAGCTAATTAGAATGAATACTTTATAGATTCCACAAAAATAATAAAAATTAAAATTGTTTATAGGTATAACTCGACTAACACTCTTTAAAATTTATTTATTAATGGCGTACCAATTAATAATGTTCAACTTCGTTGAACTATGATCTCATATCATTTATGAATTTTTGTAATTGTAATTTTACTTGTTCATTAAAAAGAAACTTTATTAATTATTTCAATAAAAGACATTTATATCTTCAAATAAAAAAAAAGATTTCCTAAAAAATCTGTAATATTTCAGAAAATTATCCTACACAAATTTAAGAAAAAGAAACATTCTACAGCAGTACGAATTAAATGTGGTTAGCGTAATATTGTGCCAAAACACTCAGTACTACTAAAATCCAAATATAAATGACAAAATTTGGGAGCCTCAAAGGTACCGTGAAATAATTCTCAAATAAAATGCGTCTTAGCAAAAATATTCCCATTTTTTGGGTTCAATTTCATTATGAAATGATACCCGGTGGGTTGAAACTAATTTTTATTATTTATTTATTTTTGTATTTTTTTTTCTATGGAAGTTATTCTATAATAAAATAAATCCCAAATGAAATAACTTCTAATGAAATATTGTAGTTATTTCATCTCCTTTTACAATTGGGAATTATTTCTTTTCGTTGGGGAATTTTTTATTTTTATTGGATTTCTTATCTTCGGGTTTCATATAACGGGCTTTTGGTCAGGCTTCGCTACTAAGTAAAGATTTTCTGTATAGCAGTAGACCCAGTAATGCAGAAAATCTTTTCTTAGCGAGTTTCATCATATTTGTTGGGACTAATTTCATTTAACGGTACTGCCTAGAAATATTTATAAATATTTTATGCTCTTAATGTTTTTTTTAATATAAGTAAATTTTTCAAATATCAATGGAAGCGTTTAATTGTTTCTCATTTATGAAATTAGGCAGGAATCATTCTGCCTGATCTTTTTCTTATAGTCATCGAAAATGGGATAGAACACCCTTGTATGGGCCAGTGGATAAAACCTTTAGTTCGAGTCACATTTAGAAGTTTTAGAACGACAAAAATCTAGTTTTGGTGATATTGGTCTGAAATTGTATATTCTTTCAATAGATAAAGCCTTAAACACTCCCACTAAAAATGGGCGGGTAGAATAACTGCCACTCCTATACTGAAAAAATTAATTTATTTGTATGAATTTAAGACATATTTTTGTAAATTTTATTGAAATATAGAATATTTTAATAGTAGGCGTGGCAGAATCCAATGACAATAATCAAAGTGTAACATTTGCATAACAAATTTTAAGTCATTACCTTAAAATGTTTAAATAATTCTTAAAAAATTACTAATATGAGGTACCGCATATTTTTTTCTAATATTTTAAAAGATTGCAAAAAGTCGCAGCCAATATTCTCAAATATAATTTTATATATAATCTTTTATATAAGAATAGTGTTTTTAAATTGGAATTCGTTGGATCTTTTTAGTTCTAGTCCATTCAAAATAAAATTTCCAAAAATATATTTTTTTATATTATGATTTCTTTTCAATTGAAAACAAAATTTTTAGTATTGATTTTATAACCTAGAAATTAGAAATACAAATAACAAAATAATCATATCAATATCTGCAGTATTTACTGAGATTTATGAAGTTAAAGCTAACATACATCTTTACAAAAGTTGTAAATAAAATTATAATATTTTTAAAAGTTGCAACTATAAAATCCATAATTCGCGCTATAGACACTTTCCGATACTTTAAGTATTTTTTCCATTATATATGCTATGTTTACTAATAAATGCAAAAAGAATTACTTCAATTAATAAGTTATTATTTTTCTATTTTTGTCGTTCTAATTTGGATAAATGTGACACTGTGCACCGGGTACTTTCAAAAGAAGGCCACATGTCCATTAACGACACTTTCATCGAGGATGTCGTCTAAATTTGTCGTCAAGAAAATGCATTTAGAGGACCAGTTTGAATAAAAGTCACCTATATTGTCATTTTACCCCATTTTCGGCGACTTCAATAACAAAATATACGGAATTGTCGTACATATCTAGTTCGGTGATAACATGAGTAAAATGTCCAGCGAGAATGTCGTGAGTTAAACCAAATACACGACATGCTGCATGACATTGTCATGAAATTGGTGGCGTGGGTTCAAATCTCGGCGGAACCCTACTATTTTTTCATTTATTTTTCTTAAAATGGTTGACGAAAATATTCATAACACTGTCGCTCAGGTTATCGTTGATGATTTAAGTGCCCTTTGTTCGAAAATGTCACCAATGTTTGTTCGTGTCATCGTGCATGTGTCATCGAAGACTGTGACAAATCATCAAGACATCGTCGATATTTTCTACAAGACATGGCCTGCTGGGAAAGCTAAATTTACTATAATAACTTTGAATCCAATTGAATTTGATAAGCATATGAAATTTCACCAAACTTTTTATAATTTAAAGAGACTCCTTCAACGAAAATCAAAAATTCTTGATTTTAAGCCTATAAACGTGTCACAGTAGGGTCTATCGCAAAAATTCCGGGAGAATTTTTTTTTAATATTTTGTAACTTCTAATACCTTCCGAAATAATATGCTGAAAATATGTTTGATTATCTCAATTATCTCAATCTTTCTTTAGAGATTTCAAAATACATGGATTTATAAAAGGTTAAAAATCCATGTAAAGTGGTGAATTTTAGAAAAAAAAAAAAAAAATAAATAAAATAAAATACAATAAAATATAAATATGTATTGATCTCTAAAATTTATCGATGATGCTTAATTATGTTTATTGAACGATTTTGCCGAAACAAACTTTATATAAGATAAATATTTCAGCCAAATTTCACCTGCCTAGGTTGTCTGACTCTACCCCTATTCTGCTTTCAACAGACAGAGAATGTCTTTATATTCAATTATCATTTTAATTGATTTACAATTTAAAAAAATCCAATCTTCAAAAAATTTTAAATTTTTAAATACAGCTTTGTTTAAACATTGTTTCATCATCAAATATTTCGTTTATAAAAACATACACTTATATTATAAACATTTTTAAAGTAACAAATACATACTAACTCATTTGCCAGAACATTTTAAAAAACTTCCTTATTAGAAAATCTTAAACTCCATATGCATATTTTACATATTTTAATAACACCCAAAAGCCAACTAATTCCAGCAATAATATAAAATTATACTCTAGCTGACATTTAACAAAAATTAATATTTATTTTTAATCAATAACAAAATATACTTATAAATACCACCCATAAGGTATAATTAAGACAGTAAAAATATTAATCATACGTCTAGTAGTATAAGCAGCAAGTATCAATTAATTAATATTAATGATACGACCACGTTCTTTTTGAACTTGTACAATGCAGTTTAAAATAGATTAATATAAAATTAAAATATTTTTAGTAGCTCTTAACGAATTTTCCGCATTTAACGGAAGTAACATACAACAATATTTCAAAAATTTTGTTAAAATATATGTATATATTAGACTCATTGGAGAAAGTTAGTAACAAAAACGCTCTTATTCATCTCATTGGGAAAGAGTAGCCTTAATGTATTTATTAAAAAAACTTAAGTTTACCCAAGGCAATTAGCTGTCATTTTTAATATAATAAAAAAAAGCTTAAAACAATTTCAACGTTTCGTGTTTGTGTTCTAGGCATTTTTTTAACATTTTTTTAGTTGCTATTGTCTGTTTTTCAATTTATTATAAAAGCAAAAATGTAAAAGATTGCTGTGGAAGTGGCAGCGTTAAACATGATTTTTATCTTTCAGTTTACAGGCATTTTTTGTTTGCTTTTTTCTTCTTGACTTCTTTTAACAAAATGTCATTTACATTTAAAACAGTGGCAACTAACTATAGTGATGTGGTATATGAATATGTATATTTAAAAAGGAGGGTTGTATAAGATATAACTAAAAATACAGTAAGACCTCGATTATCCGTAATGGTCGGGACCGGAAGCATTTTGGATAATCAATTTTCCCGGTTAATCGAGTGAAAATTTTAAGTAGTGTTTTTAAACATTTTTTATTTATATAATTCAATTATTCAAGGATTTAACATATAAAGAATAAATGATAATTTTGGAAAAGAACATTGAACAATACATAAGGGTTTCATTTTACGTAGTTTCTTAGAAAAAATCATATAATGTTGTTTGTTTCTTCTTTTTCAAAGAAATATTTTTATTAACTAGCTTTTTATGAATACAGTAAATTAGCATTTTAACTTGATCTAAGTCATCTTATTCAAACGAGGGAATTCCCCTTTTTTGTTTTCTTCACATTGTGTCGAAAAAAAATATGCTTATAATCCCGGATAATAAAGGTAATCACGGTTAATCGATGCAAAAATAAATGAAATGGATGGAAAAAAGAAAACAATTACAAATTTTCTTTCCCGAATAATCGACGTTGCCGGTTAATCGAGTCACGGATAACTGTGTCCTTACTGTATTTTAAAGAAATACAAAAAATTACTTAAGAATTATTTTAAAAGAAAAAACTAAATTTCTAAATTTTTGGCATTTGCATACATATACATTTCTTATAACATATTATTTATATGTATATTTTCTGTATGTATGTATATAATTTCTTAACGATATGATGACAGTTTTCAGATCACTAACAAATAAATAAAAAATTACTTAGACATTAATTTGTGAGTGTGAATCCCACTTTCTATTATCTCTTATGTATAAAATGAATTATAATTCTTCAAGTATAAGTTCAATTTTAAAATGAAAAATAATCTAAAGTTGTCAACCAATATGTTTCCCAGAAATTTCAGTATAAACTTTAAGCCTGTAATGATGTTGCAACATCTTCTCACACTACCGTATTCTAAAAGAATAAAGTATCTTGCTCACGTATATTGCCTTGGCCATGGACAATTTGTCTGTGTCACTTTTACATTTTTTATATTTGTTAAATTTTTTATCTTGTTAAACGGTAGACAACAAGTAGGCTTTTTTTTAGTCATGTTTTTAGCCATGACAAGCTGCCGCCGTTTGGTTTAACTTTGTAGACAGTCTCTGGTACTCTTACAATACACAGTGGGGCAGAATCGAAATTTTTTGGAAATAAATCCTTAACTTCTGATCGGCTGGTTGAATTGGGCGTAGCAGAGGAGTTACTTAAAAATTCAAACGCAAATAACTCAAAAAATATAAGGGATAAATAGTGCATGCTAGCATGTTTTTTGTAGGTCTTATCAGTGCCTATAATAATCTATAAAATTATTTGAAATCGGACGAGAAACAAAAATTTGGCAAGCGATTAAAAAAATTGTATGTCAGAAGCATCCAACTTGAAGCCCCTTTAGCTCCGCCTCTGAAGGGTCTGTTTGGTCCCCCTTCCAAACTTAACATTGTACACTCCTCTGCTACGCCTATAATTTCATGCAAATCCAACCAGCCGATCAGAAGTTACAGACTTATTTCCAAAAAATTTC
Organism: Protophormia terraenovae; assembly: GCA_951394005.1. Classification (NCBI taxonomy): domain Eukaryota; kingdom Metazoa; phylum Arthropoda; class Insecta; order Diptera; family Calliphoridae; genus Protophormia; species Protophormia terraenovae. Next base: position 71,619,101 of record OX596076.1, on the reverse strand, counting down.
GATTCTGCCCCACTGTGCAATATTAGTATAGAAAAAAAGTGAAATGTGGTTGAAAATATTTTTTTTTTTAAATAAAGTCATATATTTTAATACAATAACTTACAGTTTTTTTCTTACTGTCGTCGCTAATGGTATAGTGCTACTGCTGTTGTTGTCATTGTAATGTTGTATACAAATTGTTGTTGCTCGTTTTATTTGGCTGCTTTTGTTGATAGTTTTTAATTGTTTATGTTGACTTTTTTTTTGTATTTGTTTTTTATTTTATTTTCTATGTGTGTGTTTTGTTTACTTAAGAGCTTTATGGGGATGTCAGTTAAGAGAACATTCAAGTGCTAGCATTAAGAGTGTCGTTTTAAAGTAACCTTTAAAATGAAAGCAGGCACAGTAGTAATAATTTTAGTTATTTATAGTAATATTTCAATGTTGTAATGTTTTAAAAATAATAGTGAGAATAAATATTATACTTTTGTGTTGATGTATACAACGCTTGCAAATAATGGATGCAATGCTATCTTCAATTATTGGCATCGCATGTAAATCACAACATCCACTCTTCTATGAAATATATGAGGTCTCTAAGTTTAATTTGAAACCTGATATTTCTTTGGCCTATAATCTGTTATAGCGTAATTAAACTAATAAATATTTAAGGAATCTACTTCTGAAAATTACTTTAGCTATTACATATATAAGAAATATGACCTGATAAATTCGGAAATATTTTTTTTTTTTTTTTTTCAAAAATCAGTTTTAGAAACATTTTATTATATAAATATCGAATATAAGATTTGAAGAGCTTTTCGTGAAAAAAACCTTAATATTTATAAAATTAGAAACCTCCCATGCATTTGTAGCAAAATGTCCAAAATCTCAATCCGGGAAAAACGTCTTTCAAAAATTTACTTCATTAATTGAAATCGTTACTCTGTCGCTAAGAGGCTTCAGTAAGAAAATACTTTTGGAGTGTTTACCTTACATACAAAGGTATTTAATTACAACAATTTTATGTTTATCTCTGCTTTAAAGTTTGTGAATTTAACAAACAGATTTTAAATAAATTTTCAAATCTGACAAAGTTTTGATAAGGCTTGTGGAGACACTTTTGGCCCAATTTCCTCCGAATGTAGTTAACACGCATTTAAGATTACTTTTGAAAACATTCAACAAAGTATATAGCTCAGACCAAAAAAAAAAAAAGGTTTATATGTGAATAAATATTTCCACTTTTTTGGAAATATCTCAAAAATATGATATTTTTTAAAGTTCCAAATTCTCACGGAAAAAAAGTAAAAAATAGACTTCAATTACGAAATTGCTTATATTAACTAATTTTTGTTTGATTTCCCTTCAATCATCAAAATGATAATATTAACAACTAGAGTACTTGATTTTATTATTTCTGCTTTTTCTCTAGTAGATATAATGAGCTGAAAATTTACTTAAATTTAGTGTATTTCTATATTTGTGTAGGAACTGGAGGAGAAAATGGGAGGATCACCGAGGTTTTGCTGGACGGAGACGTTAGTTTAGAGTTTTAAGGGTTGGGCTTAAGCAGGACGGGATAAGACGGAATGGGAACGTGGGTGTAAAAGACCGACAATTTTGACAAACTGGGAGAGTTACTCAGTGTGAGTCAAGCTGAGTTGAAGTAGCATTAACACAAAAGGAGTTTTGTGTTAATGCTAGGTTATTTTAAGTTTTGTAAATATTGTAAATAAATAAATGTAAATATAAAGTCGAAAATCTGTGTATATAATTTAAAATAGAGTAGATAGAGTGTGACAGAGAAGTCACAAAAACATCAAAGTGTTCATCAAAACGCTTTTAAAAATCTACATTTGTATAGACAAATTTTTAATTTATTTTTATATTTGTTTAAGAGCTGTCAATTTATTAAAACAAAATTGTAGACTAATTATAAAATTAATCATATTAATAAATAATATGATTAAATTAAATATAGATAGTTAATATTTAGATAGTTAATAATAAACAAATAAAGAAAACGTTAAAATATAAAAGTGTTAAATTTTGCACCATTTTCTGATTGGATAAATAACACTGGCCGACAAAAAAAATGTTTTTCGTGCTTCTTCAAAAAAAAAAAAATATATATATATTTGTGCTAAACTCGAATCTGCTTTCAGTTTTTTTCCATCAGGTAGAGATTTTTTTTATGGGCGTGTCTATTATTGCGCCCTAAATAAGCCGATTACTCGAGTATATTTCACTATAACTCGAGAACTGTATGCACGATTTATATAAATAATACACAAAATATGTCGAAATAAACTGGCTTTAAGTCGCTCTACTAACAAATTTTTATCCGTTCAACAGTTTTGGAGATATTGCTTAATAAGTGGCCGAAACATATTTTTTTATGCTAAATTCAAGATTTATTTTTTTTTTTTTTTTTGGAATAAAATTTCTTTTTAAAATTGAAAACATCAAAAATGTTTCAATTTATCACTTTCATCTCAAAGCTGGTAAAACTACAAGTGAACAAAGCCACATATCATAAAAATTGATGCACAAATCTTGATTGGATTCACAGTTAAGTTGGGATACCCATGCATATCTACAGTGAAGTGGAAAGTGGGCAAAAAAATAAAATTTTTTTTCTTAAATGAAATTTAACGTGCTTAATAAGAATCAGCTTTTACTTTTTTTTATCACGTATTGATTTTTTTTTATGGGCATGACTTCTATGACCCCGCCTTTAGGCAGTCACACTTGTATAACTCGAAAACGGTTAGTCCAATTAGCATAAATTAAACTCCAATATATAGCTATCTAAATTGTATTTAAGCTGAGTTTACATAATTTTTTTGTCCAGTTAATATTTCCGTAGTAATTCGGTAATTAGTAGCGAAAAAATAAAAATTGGAAAAATGGGGAAAATTTTGATCCATAACTCTGAAATTCTTTAGCGAATAAAAAATATTATTAGTCATGCCCATAAAAAAATCAGTACGTGATAGAAAAAAAAGTGAATACAGATTCTTGTTTAACTCGTCAAAATCCACCTAGTCCACCTGTTTTTGTTTCAAGAAAAAATATAAATTTTTTCTTTTTTTTGCCCACCACTGTATTTCTACGCAATTGTATGTAACATGGGCATTTTTACTTAACTGTGAATAAAATCACGATTTGTGCATCAATTTGAAGATACGTACCTTATTTTGTTCGCAGCATTACTGGCTTTAAAATAAAGATGATAAACTGTAAGATTCTTGATGTTTTCATTTATAAAAATAAATTATTTCAAAACAACTTCGAAACTATTGATCACATAAAAAAATTAAGTTTTGATGATTTGAAGATATTTTTAGCACGCATCTTTTGGTGTATCACTTATGTCAATCGTACGAACCGTTCTTGAACTATGAGGAAATATACTAAAGTAATGGCCTTACTAAGGGCGAAATATTATACACGCCTATAAAAAAAAATCCAGGCCTGATAGAAAAAACTGAAAGCAGATGCGTGTTTAGCACATCGAAATACATCAATTCCAACTATTCTTCTATGGGGGAGGATTTTTTGTTCGACCAGTGGTATTAGTAACTACTAAGCTTCTAACCTACTTTTTTTTTATTTGTTTAAATTGATTCTCGCAAAGAACTGCCATTTGTAAAATTAAGAAGGTTGCATCATAAATTGAAACATGTCTCGAAAACAACTTGTCTGACTTGATTCAATAAAACATAAAAAAAAAAATTAATTAAAAATATTTTCAAGTCTTATACTCTTTTGTTACTTTTTAAAACGTTGAACAGTTATGGAAACATGAAGTTTATGTATTTTTTTTTTGAAAAAAATAAATAAATAAATTTCATACAAAATTTCCAAAAATTGTTGTTGCAAAAAAATACATTTCATTAAACAAATAAAAATTATAATCTTTACACATCTTCTCCACTTACAAAGGTTTTGATTTTCAAGATAAACATAAATCTGTTTTGTAATTTACTTTTAAGTAAATCTTCTCTTACCATGATAATCTTTAAATATTTGTTTTAACTTTGTATAGACGAGACTTTATTTAAGACAAACAGACACTTGGTAATTTTATAAATATTGTAGAAGTATGTATGTAGATATATAAGTGAGTACTTCTAATAAAGTATGACAAATTGTTCTTAACATTTAACCTGTTGCTTATGACCTTATACTGCTTTCTAATAAACTGAACAAACAGAAGCACGAGCAAAAACACAGATATAAAAAAAAATAAAATTAAAATAAAAGTACACAGACTGGGTTTTAGGAATGTTCTCATAAAACAACAATAAATATACACATACTTCCGTTAATGAAAAGTCAAGGAAATCTCATCTTTAATACAACACTACGGTGTTAACAATGACCTTATCCCGGTAAAATAAAAACGTGACATAGAGTTTAAAATACATACACACATATGTATACTATAATATTTGTACATTTGTACAGGTTGTAATAGAAATATAATGTAAAGAGAGAGATTTATAGTAAAATAAGAGAAAGTTTCAGGAGAAAAGAGACTTTTTGAATAGTAAATAAAAACTTGTTGTGCGCACTTAAAATAAAGCAACAAACTGTTGCTTCAACATTTACCTATGTATGTATATGTTTATTTAAAACTTCTTCTCATATCTATATGAAAAAAGGACGAAAAACCACTTACTCTCACATACATACATATACTATACCTTTGTTTTTGCTCATTTTGTATTGTTTTAAATACATATGCATGACTTGATTGCTCTCTTTTATGTATAAATGTATACATATTAACATGGGTTTGTTGTATTGTTTTACATTTACTTACAGGTTGTAGTCACATTTGAAGCCAAATATGTATCTCCCGATGATGCTACTGGCAATTTTGAGCCAACAAATTTGGTACGCTCTATACAACAGCAAAGCATAAGTTGCAGCAGTCAAAGTTTAGATGATGATCAACAGATGCTACTTGACATCGAACAGAACATAGCGAACCTGGAGCGGAGTCTAAATAAAGGTGAATAAACAAAAAAATAAAAGAAAAAAAAAGTAACGCAAAAAATATAACGTGAAATTCCTAGAATTTAATATTTTTCTAACGGTATTATGAAAAAGAAATATACAAAAGGAATTAAATTGTGGCATGCTTTAGGGTTAATGTAAGAATAATAAAATGCAAAAATAACACAAAAAACCTAAATCAACAATAACAAAATTTAAAAAACAAAATTAAAATTTTAAATGGAGAAAAGAATTTTAAGCTAAAACATATTTTTTAAAACATATATTATAGCAAATTTTTAAACAAAAAGTAAAACATATCCCAAGGAGATAAATGGTTTAAAAAAAACATTTAGTGTATTTTTATTGGCAAACATTATTGGCAAAGTGTCTTAACAAAATAAATGACAAAAATCTAATACATATACTAAAAGTGTTTATAAAATAAGAATTTACTTATTTTATGTTTAATTTCTAAGAATTTTCCTAAGTAAAAGTGTTAAAATATTATAAATAAATAAACAAAGAACGTTATACTTGAATGCATCATATTTTATGTTGATTTTCAATAGTCACTTTGACTTATGCCACATTCAATAGATTTTATATTCAGTTCTAAAGATTAAAAGATTTATTTAACAAATAAATTGTTATATAAAAATATTAAGTGCAAAACCTAGATAGAATATTTTAAGAATAAAAATATTATTTATTTAATCTAAAATAAGATTTTTATGTGCTTTAAAAAATAAAATACAAAATTAGTTAAAAAATATACCTACTTAAATAAATATTAACATATTTGTGACTTAAACAAATTATTCTTACAAAAGGGTTATACATCAATTAAAAATCTATTTAAAACTAAAATTAATAGCAATTATAATGTCTATAAGTATACAATTTCTTCAACAATTTTAAGAATAATTAAAAAAATTATAAATTTATGTAAAATAAGTTTACTAAACAAAATACTCCTTTTTACATAAAATCTCCACTATTTAAGACTGATTTAAAATTACATTATTCTTAAATCTTATTACTTTGAATTATTAGAAAAATGTTTTAAAAACCTTAAAATTAATATGAAGTAAAAAAATATTGAAATCGAAATGAAAATGAGTGACAGTGTAGACCAGCTTTGCCCTTCGCCTTGACATTTAATATAAGGCGATATAAGTTATTCAGGATTACTAAACTGCTGAAAAGTATATAAAAAACTTTACATGGACAACAAACTGATTCCTTGAATATGGATAGAAAAAGAGGTGAGTGTAAAAACATTATTCTGAACATGTCTTCATAAGCCTTTATATATGGCAAGGAAAAAATAGCATATATGGCTGCCAATACCAGGAAATTTAATATTGCAATAATAATAATAATAATAATAATAATATACACAAACAAATCTGAAAATCTCTAAAAAACATATGAACTTTTTCTCACTTTATAACATTTTCTCAATAAAATCAATAAATTGTGTTTTTACATTCGATTTCTGTTTATTAAATTTAATAATTGAAATTGAAAGTTTAAATATTTTCGTTCCCAGTTTATAAGAACACTTTCATTTTTTATTTAAGAACATAAAAATGTAATTTAGAGCGGTAAAATCAATCTCTTAACAAATTATTTTCGTTACGTTTTCATAAACCCTTTTTAAATTGAAATTGGATTGGAATTTCGTTTCCATTCCAATTCCGTTGAGGATTTTATAAACAGGCTGAAAAATTTTAAGCTGTTAGAATTTAATGAGATATCAATGCTTCAAGTATCTAATTTAGTTTTGGAAAGAAAACAATGACTATATCAAATTTTAAATTCTTAAAACCAAAACTAAATCCGCGTATCTCCGCTTCCTGATAGAGATTTCATAATCTGGCTCTGTTACTATTTGTAGGACAAATAGCTTTATTAGTGTACCGAGTTTTAATTTTCTACGTCGTTTGGGATCTTTGGAAATTAATCACAAAATTCATATAACTCCGCTCCTTTATATAAATTTCAAAATCTGTTTCCGTAAGGTTTTTTAGGATGAATAGTTTTGTAAAGAAGCAATTCCAGAAAAACAACGATTTTTTTTAAAGAAAAAAAAAAAAAACATATCTCTGCCCCCTGATAGACACTTAAAAATTTGTCACCGTCAGGACTTGTAGGATGATTAGTGAACCAAATTTACCTGAAAAATAAAATTTTCTACGTCGCACGTTGGTTTGAACAGTACTCAACACGAGGATTAATTCAAAAAACAAAGTGTGGATATTGCAATAAATTTTTATATCGAGTAATAGGAAACAAACTGAATTATGATAATCTGTATAATTTATTGTTCTATGTTTTTTACTTTTTTTGATACACTTTCTCGAAGTTCAATAATATTTCACAAATAATATTATAGTAGCAAAAAGTGAACATTTCAAAATTTCAATTTTGTTAGTTTTTATAAAACGAAAATTGACTTTTTAAAAAGGTGGATTTAGTTCATATAGTGGACTATATTCTAAAATAAAATTTATTCAGATAATGTTGTACAATTATTTTTAATAATTACCCTAAAAATGGGGTATTTTTGAGATATATGTAGAGTTTTAAAGAGTTATTGGGTACAATTGGGTAAAAATGTTTATATAGTGATAAAATATAAGATCTTAGCTTGTGTAATAAAGAAAAATATTTTGCTAATATTTGCCTAAACGAAAAATATTTTATTTTATATTAAAATAAGCCAGTTGAAATTATGCAAAAACCACCACTACCAGAGGAATCACAGGAAGTTCAAAATATAGATTTTAAACAACAAGCAAAAATTTCTAATGCGAAACAATTGAAAGCACATTAGACTATATAAATAATACAACTTTTTTTGGTTCCAGCTTTGAAATTTGAGAAATTAAGGCTAAAATTCGAAATTTGTTGAAAACATAGGTCGAATTTGGGAAACCCTGGTTCTCGCAAAAATCAATTTTAAAAAGTTTTTTTTCCTTTAAAGTATTTTGTGTTTAGATATCTGTCAGAAAAATATAAACATTATATACAGTGTTGGAACAAATAATAGGTACGACCCTTACTTTAGCAAACAGATGCAAACAGTTTCTTTATATTAAGTTTTTTTTTTTTTTTGGGTTCTCCTATTTAACTGTTCCTAAAATAATGGAATTTCATTATTTGTTTACTTTTTCTCTTTTGCGCTTTTATTTTATATTTATTTGCAAAAAAAATCAGTGAGGTTGTAATTTCAATTGGAAAAAATAATAGGGACGCACTACAAAAAATTACTATTTGTCAATAAAAATTATTATTTTTAACATAAACATATTAAAAATCCGTAAAGCAAAGTTTATGTGATTAATTTAATCATATTGGTTTCGTGTTTATGATTTATGTCTTCGGTAATTAAATTTTAAAATTGATCGTGGTGTTCATTGTACTGAATCTGAAAAAAATGTTATTCTTAAATTAAATTCGGACGGGTTATCAATTAGAAAAATTGCACAGATAATGAAGTGTTCCAAAACTAAAGTATTCAATGCCATTCATTCGAAAAAAAGTAATGAAACTAGAGGTAGAAAGCGTAAAACGTCAGCACGTTTTGACCAACGTTTATTTCGACTTTCCAAAAATAACCTTTATGTCATCAAGTAGCCTTAAAAAATAATTGTGTGCTCCAGTGACAAGTCGAACAATAAGAAATAGGCTACAGGAAGTCGGATTAATGGGACGCAGTCCGAGAAAAGTCCCACTGTTGAGTAAGAAAAACATACAAAAAATGTTGGAATTTGCCAGGCGACACCTGTGCCGTAAAACTGTAACAACGTACTATGGTCAGACGAAACAAAAGTCAATTTATTTGGATCTGACGGAAAATCATTTGTACGTCGTCCTGCAAATGCTGAATTTGATCCAAAATGTACCAAAAAAAAAACGTCAAACACGGTGGTGGTTCTATAATGCTGTGGGGATGTTTTTCGGCCTCTGGAGTTGGTCCAATAGTTTGGATTCAGGGAAAAATGAATGCTGCTGACTATATAGACATTATCCAGAATAAAATTCTTCCATTTGCTGAGGATGAAATGCCACGAAAATGGGAATTCATGCAGGATAATGATCCCAAGCATTCCGCTAGAAGCGTCAAAACGTGGTTTCAGCAGAATGAGGTTCCTGTAATGGAGTGGCCGTCCCAATCACCGGACTTAAACCCCATTGAGCATCTCTAGGGAGTCCTCAAAAATAAAATTGGTAGCTTTAAATCAGAAAATAAACAAGAGTTGTGTGAAAGATTTCAAGAAACCTGGTACTCAATTCCGCCCGAGGTATGTGCGAATCTTGTGGGATCTATGAATCGCCATTGTCAGGAGGTTATAAAAATGAAAGGATCTTCAACCAAGTATTGAAAAAGTATTTGGTAATGATGGAAATGTTAAAAATAAATATTTTTTCCAAAACAGTGTCAATATTATTTTTTCCAGGCCTTTTTTAAAAAAAATATTTTTTGGCAGAACTAGTTCCTTATTTTTGCTTTATAAGTTAAAATATTTGAAGTTATTTAATTTTATGTATATACTTTTTAATATTTATGGAATAGTAAATAAAAAAGTAAGAATATATTGAAAAATTAGAGTGTCCCTATTATTTTTTCCAACACAGTATGTTGCTTAAGAAAATTTTTATATAACAATAAAGAATATGAACACTTTTTTGGCAAAAAAAAAAAAAAAAAAAAACGCGAAAAAATCGAATTTTTTTCAAAGTTCAACTATAAATGCCTGTAAATTTTGACTCCGTAAATATTTTTTCAAAATTATTCTTTTGCATAATTTTTCTATTTATTGTTAATGCAATAAAAAAAATTAGAAAAAAATCGGGTAAAATTAGAATCCGTTGTGGCGAAGAAACTTCACCAAAACTGGCTAAAAATTAAAAGTTTTTATCTTTGAAACTTACTCTCTTAAACTAAAAGAGATAATATATGCATATGACAATGTTTTTTGTAGATTTTGACTAGTGGAATCCTGCTATATCTTTCAAATCGGTTCCGATATAAGGAATCAGGATCGTTTTTGATTTTATACCCGAGGTGTTAAACTTTGGGACCCTGTGGACTCGCCCCCTCTAGGTCTATAATGTAAAAGTTCAAAGTTTAAACTCGTCTGCACCTCTACTATCACCATGTGAAATTTCATGGAAATCATTTTATTAATCGCACACTGTGCGTCATCTTGGAGCTTCAGAAAGCTCCGGAAAGAAGAAAGAATGCTTGAGAAATGTATGATGACAGATATAGATAGAAGATAGATTTAGAAAAAAATTCAGTCTTTTATTTACTTTATTTTTATAACGCAAACTTAAAACAAAACATGTATTCTTATTAATACACATAACTGTATCATATAAATGTACCATAATTTCTAAGAAAAACGTTTGGATTTTTTATATCTTACACCACTATAGGTGGAGTGGGTATTGTACGTTTGTGCTGATGTTTAAAACATTAAAAAATTTTGGTCTAAAACCCACCTTAGTTAATACCAATCGGCTTAGAATCACATTCTGAGTGGCTTTAACGATGTCCGTCCGTCTATCCGTCCATGTAAACCTTGTAATCAAACAATTGAATTTTTAACATAAATTAATGAAATTTGACACACAGGTTTTTTGTGATCGATCCACTATTTCACCTAGCCCCCATACAAATTTCCTCCCAGAAAAGCGGTTTAACGATCATAAATCCCTTAAATATAGAAATATTTTAATGAAATTTGGCTTATGTAAGTTCGATTGGTCCATAGTGAATAAATTTATATAAATATTAATATCGACGTAATATTCTGTATTCATATGTTTTATTTTACACTTAATCTGAGTATCGGTCCATAATTGGCCCCAAGTCTAATAAAAGACCCCTCCCGAATTTTGATGCACATGCATAATATTGTAGGGTATCATATGGTTGGTTTTGATCGATTATATCTTTTTTTCTCGTTTAATCTTTGTAATGTCATAGAAATTTCTATGAGGATTGTACTTTAAAGCCTTTCTATTGCATGTTATATTAGAGTTTAACATGTAAAACCAAGAACCCGTTTTTAATACTAAAAAAATGAATTTTTCATATTGATTTCAATTGAAAAACAAACTGTTGTATTTTTAAAATAATAAAAATACATCACAATTTTTTTATGTTCAGCATTACATTTCTTTATTATTTGTTTTCGGTTGAAACAAAAGCTCAAAATTATTTAAAATTTTTTTTAAACAAATAAAAGAAAAATAAAACTTAAAAATAACCAGAGACCATGACAATTATGAGTATTATAAAAAAATCATAATTTTATTTTATTTTTCAATTTTTCGATTATTATGTTTTTATATATTTTGATTTTTAAAAAATATGTTTTCATATAAAAATATTTAAATACATATTATTATTGGAGTCAACCATATTACAATTTTCATTGTGGGTAATCATAAAACAGAAGCAAAAACTTTGCCAGCATGAACACTCAAATCAATGAAAAAAAAAAAAAAAATACACAAACATTAAATATTTGAAGTGGCCATACTGTAACCATGTTATTTCTCTGTGTGTAATAAGGATCAGGTAAAATATGTTTTACGTTGGATATAAATCTACTGAAAATAAGTATACTATACTGTACTATATGCTGGCCAAAAAATATATAGAAGAAACAAATTGATATGGTTGAAGCAAGGATCAGGTAAAATATGTTTTACGTTGGATATAAATCCACTGAAAATAACAATACTATACTGTACTATATGCTGACCAAAAATATATAGAAGAAACAAATTGATATGGTTGAAGCAAGAATATATCTATCTGATAAAAGATTATTTATATTTATCTAAAGTTGATTTTGGAACCACTGTGTAAAACCGCGTTTACGTATGTATGAATAATAATCAATTTAATTGAAATATTTATCATATGTCTTGAGTAGTATAAAAATATTATTATTAATATTTATTTTTTAGAAAAATTTTGTTTGTCATGTTCTCAAATATATATTGCCTGAAAATTTACTTTGAAAAATTGCGCTTTAAAAATTTAATTGTATAAACAATCGTAAAGAGGATCAATAATGAATTATATAGCGAGGGCTTATATTCAAAACGGAAGATATGCAAAACCCCAATTGTTCAGGAGAACATAAAAACTGTTTATTTTAATAATTTTTCAACATTTTGCAATCCGTTCTTCTACGAGTTATTAATATTACGCCTACTAAACCCCATACTGAAAAATAAATCTTTTAACCCGTTTGGTCTTAATTTATTTTTAATATGTATAATAAAATTTTCATATAGCCCGTTCTGTTTATCGAAATTTAAAGAAGTAAAACATAATACTTCAGAGAAAAAAGTATAAAAAAAAGCAAAATTTTGTGGTTGGCAGCACCATCTTTAAACGTTAGAACTGTCAAATAACAGGTATGTTTACTAATAAAACGGAAATGTGTTCAAAATTAAAATTATAAGTTAAATTTTGGAAAAAAAAAAATCGCATGCAAAAAAAAAAAATTTTTGCAGAACGCTAATGTCTGTCCGTCTGTCTATACATTAGAGTTAAATGGGTCGAAAATTATGCATAATTCAGAGAAGGGTGGTATCAACACTTTAATGATCACGTTTAATTTCTCTATATATAATAGAGTATTCATTTTACTCGACTTTTTCATTGTTCGAATAATCAAATAACTCGAAAATGCAATTTTTAAATTACTCGAATAATCGAGTAAATCTTTTAAGTTACTCGAGTTATTCGATTAATTTATACCTTAAAATTTTGCTCGATTTTTCAATAGGTCTAACAAATTTGGTCTATCTATTTGAACCAAATTTTATATTAAGGGTAGTCTGAAGTGCGATTTTGTTTCATAACCTCACTTTTTAATTTGGACATATACCAACCTATGTACAACAGAGGTTTTCAGTTATATATGTATTTGAGTATAAGGTATTATAATGTTTTATAATTCATTGTTCAATTATGTTTAATGTTTAGTAATGCCTTCTAATGATCATTGAAAATTATACAAATGTATACAGTTTTTTAGAACTACTTACTTTTCTCCATTTAATGGACAAATTTATTGTAAATTTAAAATAAATAATTCTTTCTCCCAAATGTACGCGTAGTAATTATAATTGGCTCTATTTTGAATTAAACCACAATTTCTACCAAAATGTAAAATATTTTATTTCTTCTTTCTTCCTATTTTTGTTATAATTTAGTAAAAACGACTCAGTATAATATTTTACATAAATATTATTTGTATTTTTATTCGTTAGAATTGTGAAAATATATTTATTAGTTTCTGAGTTATTGCATTTTGAAAATGACAAAAAGTTCTTTTTTTAGATAAAATAGTTCAGCGATTCTTAACAACAAATTTCATTCAAACCATCACCATCACATCCTCTACATCATACTGAACATTTATTGGTATATAAACTATGTACTTTCATTCGTAGAACCAATAATATGTTTTTCTAAATCAAGTTTAAGATCCTTCAATTTATTTCTTATTATTTATTATATTTATATTAAAATTATTTGAATTTTACTTTATAATTTTTTAAAGTGACGTTTATATTTTTATTTAATTTTTGTAATTAAAAAACGATTTTTAACTACGTATTGTAATTTAGGCATAGATATATTCGGTTCTTTCTACTAAATACATTATTTTTAATAAAATTCCAATTTGTGGTACCACTTTCAGATTCGAAACATTCTATACAAATTTTAAAACATTGTTTTTAAGCTAATTTTTTTAGAAAACTAAAATTAAAACATCCTAAAAACTAGTTAAGAAAGGAAATATTTTATAATATTTTTTACTCGAATTATTCGATTAATCGGCATAACTTGCTCGAATAAATTGTTACTCGAAATTCTTGATTTTAATCGAACAGTTATTTGATTTTAGTTTGTCGATTAATCGAACAAACAATATTCGAGTGAATACCCTAATATATAAGTAAGTAAAAAATGCATTTTAAGAATTATAAGATGTTTTTTGGCTGAATGGTAATGTCCGTCCGTCTATACATTTGGGTGAAATGGGACAAAATGACGCTTAACTCAGGAAAAGGTGATATCCAAAATTTTATGATCATGTTATATTTTTTCCATTTATTAGTTAGTAAAAAAAATATTTTTGGGCAGCATAGTGACCGTCCGTCTGTGTATACATTTGTGTTAAATGGGTCGAAAATAGCACTTAATTCAACGAAAGCTGATATATAAATTTTTACATTTAATTTTCATATTAATTGAAAAGTGGAAAAAAAAATATTTTTCGAATTTTAAGATTTTTTTGAGAGAATTCTAATGTCCGTCCATCTGCCCGTCTGTTTGTTATTTTTTGCAAGCTTTCCAATTCAAAATCATTTAACTTTTGACTCAATAATGCTAACGACTCGGTTGAAAATATTTGGCTATATATGTAGAAAAATCTTAACCAAGATCTTGTTAAATTGAAATTTTTTAAATTTCAAATGTATATAACTCGAAAATATGTAGTACATGCAAGCATGTTTTCTAAAGAATTTATTTTCTTTGTTATTATTTTCTTTGTTCAAATATGTAATCTTAATATTTCGGACATTTTTCAAAATATATTAGGTTTTAATGCACCATAGGAATGGTACATTAAAACCTAATATATATTGACGTAACACGTAATTAATCCATTAAGAGCAGGAGGATCCATTTTATGCATTTAGTTCCAAAAGGTTAAATTAGCAATTTAATATATTTACGAAAAACATAATAAGATTATTTAAATCCGCAATAATAATCGAACAAAAAGGAGTTTTTAAAATCTAGCCGCTATTTTGTACGAATTTACAGCTTCTTTGATCAAATTATGCTTTTGGAGACATGCAACTTTGTTTGTCCCCAAACAAATCAAGGCACTTTAATGTATATTTGTTTACAATTACTGAAATATAATTTAGTTATGTTTGCATTTTATTACACATCTGCAATAACAAATACCTACACAACCATTCTTATTCATATTCAATTATATACTTTTTTTATTTCTTAAACAAAACTATTTCAAAGACATTTTTACCTGCTAGAATTTTTATTTCAGCAAAACTTTGTGAAAAATTACTTGGCCTGAAATTAAACAAACAAACAAAGATTCTTTAAATATTTAAACAAATAATTTTTTAACAAAAATATTTGCACAGAGATATTTCTACATACAATATTAACCTTATTTTTTACTTAACAAAACAAATTTTCTACTTGCCTTAAACTAGGCTAAGAAAATATGACTTGTAAAGCAATAACAAGTATGCTACCAAAAAAACATGATATTTTGTAAATATGTAAATATTTATTTAAGAAAATGTAGTGAAGTGTAAGATAAAAATGAAAATGAATTTTAAATTGGACATTAGTCAACAGCTTTAAAGCAAAAAAATAAAAATATATAGGTACCTATATATAACAATCATTTAATTTATTTTGAATTGAATTATAACAATCGTTTGGATGGGTTTATTAGGCATTAAGCCTTTACTACTGCAAAATATCAATAAGAAAAATATTTCAAATATTTAGTTATTTAAGGCATATATTTTTATTTAACTTAAGGTTACATATGATGAAGTTCTTATGTAAAGAAATACATATGGGAAATTCTTCAAACTCGTTTACTTTTGATGTTCAAAAAAATGTCGAAAATTTTTAAATGGCACATCAACGATATTTAGCCAACCATCCTTGGCTCTAGTGGAACACAGATCTGTTCGCGTGAATGACTTTTACCGAACGGCATCAATGTTATGGCGGTTAAAGATAAAAATTTATAAAAAAAATTGCCAAAATTCTATTTATAGTCCTAAATCAAAAATTATTGCATTTATGTAATCTACAATGCAGTATCTAAAATACAAATTAAAAGTATCGCGATAAGATAGGTATGCGTGGATATATTAACGATTTAATAATTATTAAACCTTCTTATAAAATTTGCAAAATTCAGTTTTAGTATCAGTTTAAAATTGATTTATAACAAAATATGCAAAATTGCTGAATTCTTTAAAATAGCTATACATGTTCAGCAAATTAATATTTTAAAACGCCACAATGATTTTTAAATGTCATTTGGAAACCTTCTTTGATAACGCTATACTCTAGCTTCACTGAAATAACGTTGCGAGTGTGCCTCTCGAAAAAGGCACCTCTTGGAGCCATTCACGTTTTTTCTCTCGAAGTTTGTGCACCTCCTACAGCATTTCTGTTGAGGGCACATTAACGAGATATATGTCAAATGATGCATAATTTCAAGAGCTATTAGGCTCTATTTTGAATTTTGAAATATCCGAAACGGCGTAAAATCCCCAGTGAAAAAAACTGCAAAAATTTTTTTTTTTAATTTGGTTTCACGACTTTTGCACAATACAATTTGACACTGGTTAATTGCACGCTAATTAAATCCATGCTGATCCTTTTCTACAAGTGTTTATAGTCTACATTAGAAGAATTGGACATTTATGCTAAAATTTGCGACTACATTGAACTAAAAAGGTACATAAATACAATGAAAAAGTTTATTGTATCAATGAATTCGTTGAAACAATGTATTGCCATACATTAATATTCAAATTCAATGTACAAGTTCATTGATTAAATTTTTTCTTACATTGAATCAATGAACACGTTAATTAAATAAAATAAATAATTCCAGTGAACAGTACATTGATTTCAATGAACACATATTTTCTCCCAATGAAAGTATACATTGAAAATGAATTATAATAATAGGCTTGTTCTGTATTTTTGGTTTTTATTTTAAATTAAATGATTAAATTGTATGATATTGAGTTAATATAAGCAAAAATTAAATATAATTTTCTTAATATAGATTCCAAAAATATAATACAGTGTTTATATTACATTTGACTAAAAAAATTTAAATAAACAAAATAAATGTTACAGATGTGATCGTGTTTGCTTTGTCATTTATTTTATAAAGTAATTCCTGTTGTCCTATACATTGCTCAATGATAGTATGGAATATCCATTTAGACGCCACATTGACATGAGAACAGCATTATCCTGAACAAAAAATCTTAAATAAAATTTTTAAAACTCGTTCAATGGCTTAACATTTTGAAACTAGTTACTTACGAATTGAATCAATCCTCTTGGTTTTGAAATCACGATAATTTTTTAAACCCCGGTATTTGAGGCTAATAATACATTCCTCTGCGTCTTAGTTGTTTTATCTATACAAATATAAATTAAATATAATATTTTGAAACTGTTTAAAACTATTAACATTATTAAACTTACGCGTAAGGAAGGCAAGTCTCCAAATTCCTGTTTTTGAGTTATTCATTTAATTTGGTGTATTCAATTATACTGCACGACTTCTCCTGTGTGAATAAATTTATATTTATGTATTTTTAATAATTCGAACGTCCATGATTTATAACTTATTTACTTTTTAATTATTTTAGTTTTTAACACAACACAGATTTTTTTATTTTGTGTTTAAAACGCGTTATTTCTTATTAAGAGATAAAAGCAAACTGAGTTGTTTTTGTTTTACTTTATTTCCCGTTAGAAAGCATTTATTTCAACATAATTTAATTAAATATTTCATTGGTTTAATGTTTTTGTTCATTGTGTAATGCTTCTTCTTAATTAAATCAATGCATTAGTACATTGAATAACCGAATTCAATGAACTAATACATTAAATTAAATAACTGATTTACTTATTTTATTAAAAAATAAATTTAATGACTGGTTTCAATGTAATGTTCATAATAGCGTCAATTTTTTCATTGAATTTTAATGAATATTTTCATTGAAGCAATGAATTCGTACGTTAAGTTAGTAAATTCTCGAAAAAAAATTAATGAATTTCATTTAATGTACTTCATTCATTGAAATTACTTTTTTCAGTGTACAGCAAGAAAAAGGAATAAAAAAAACTTGTTAGTTTCACTTTTTTTGGAATTTTTGACTTTGGGTTTGGCTACACATGGAACCGTTTCAGGTCTTGAATTTTTATTGTGTTACACAATTAAGTGTTGTTAACATAATTGCATCAAAAGTTATTTAAAAAGTCAGAATTTAAAAAAATATTTGAGGTTGAAGGTCGGTTTCATAAAGGCAAACGATAAAAGAGAATTGCCCATATGTTCATATTAAATATTACATACATTAAAAGAAATACATATGTATATGCAAATAGTTTTGTCATTCATATATGAATATGTCAACACAGGCATTAGTTAAACAACATTACTAAATTAAATAGAAAAATATTTCCTTTTTGTATTATGTTTTTCTTCACTTATATTTTTATAAACCCAAACTGAAGTTTAAAAAGATAATAATGAAACAAATAACTTTAGTAGAAACAAAGAAATCTCTAGGGATTTAAAAGGAAAAATGTGAACCAAATGAAAACAGAAGTGAACAACAAGGAAATTAAATGGAATAAAACTGAAAAAAAAAATTTAAATCTGTCAAAAATTGTTAGCAGGAAAAGATAAATAGAGTATTACACTCAGGACTTTATTTACCAACTTAAAAAATGAAATTTCTTTTAGGAATTCCATTAACATTTTCATATTGTTTTTGCTTACTTCATTTTTAATTAGTTTGTTACCAGTCTGTAATGTAATTATAATCGTTTAACTGCACAACAAAATAGCTGAACTAAGAATTTTTTTATTCAACTTTATGAGTGTTAAACTTGAAAACTAATTAGTTTTTAATATTCTGACTTTTGTTAAAAGGACTTATAAACTAGATTAAGTACAGTTCACTGTAATACAAACAAACACCCATTTTACAGTTATTTAAATAACTGAAATAGTCCAATAAGTTATGGTTTTATTTTTTATTTCTATTTGGCAGAAATATTTAAAGTTTTTATTTTTAATTCTTCAAAATAGGGTAACTAAAAATGTACTCTAGTATAAGTGTTTAATGTGCATAAAAAATATACTTAAAATATTCCCTTAAAATTAAAAAATATGAATGTGACAGTAAAAAATATGCAAAATTATGCTCTAAGGTATAAAAAATGCAAAAATATGTAATTTAAACTACTAAAATATGGTTTAAAATAATTGTTTTTATTAAAAACATGACAAAATATGCTGTTAACTCAAAAATATGGATAAACATAGACGCAGAGAAAAAATGGTTACAGCATGATCACTACAACTATTAAATTTTTGTATAGCCGTTTTTCATTGATTTGAATAATACCGTGTTCATGATAGAAAAATTTTGTGATTCTGTTTGATAGTTTAATGATTACCCACAATCAAAATTTTAATATGGTTGACTGAATTATAATATGTATTTAAATATGTTTATATGGAATCATATTTATGAATAAATCCAATCATTTAGTCAATTCTACAACTATTCGGTTCAATCTGCAGCCATTCAGTTAATTTTACAAATTTGGTTAATTCTACAACCATTAAGCTACTAATTTTATTTGCTTTTAATAACTTTTGAATACACATTTTTGTGTATCAGTCCAGTAGTTTGTTAGTATATTAATTCTCATTTAGTTTAGATATGAACAAATATAAATTGACAAGGTTTGTTTTTATTCAGTATGATGAACGTACCACATATCGTGGTACAAATGAATATAAATATGAAAATATATATGATAAAATAGGATTATATATATGATGAAATTAGTTTATACATATGATAACATGGGTTTATTAAATGATAAAAACATGATGAAATTCAAAGCAATATTTAAGAATATGTTATAAACCTTACTAAAAGTTATTATTAAGGATAAACCTTACTAATCATAATATCATAATAATGATAACGTACAAATATATTTATTGTTACCTGTAATCATATATTACAATAATAGTATGTTGCTCTTAGTTTATGATCAGTATAACCAAAATGAAGTCGCTAGCTTTGCGTGTGCCAAAGTTCTTAAAATTGTCTGAAACAGTTTGATTCATTTGAAGTCCAAGAAAAAATATGATTTTAGATTTTTTAGTTGCCCTGGTGATATCTAATAATATAAAAAAGGTACAAACTTTGTACATTAAAAATTCCTATAGCATTTCTATACATAATGATTTTAAAAAGGAAAACAACTTTAAATGAATTACTTTTTTCACTCGAGAAAGTACGCTATAGGACTGTTTGGAACATCATAAGTTAGTTTTAAAAATTAGCAATACACCCTCAAAATTTCTAGTTATGCTAGGAAGAAGAAAAGAAAAAGTTTTTTTTTTTTTTTTTGAAAATTGCATTTCCAATTCTGCTATTCTTTTGTTAAGTTATTCTGTTTAAACTTTTCTAGGCTGAAGCTGAATGATCTAGGTTTTCAGCCCTATAATTTTTTTACGTTTCGGTCAAATGTTTACAATTTTTCAAGTTTAACTGCGACCTAAATTAAATTCTTATATTCTTACCATAAAAATCTATGTCATGGTATAATAATTTTTAAACGCATTTTTGCTTTAAACATAATACTTAGGATTTAATATTTTCAAATTATACAACCGCTGTAGAAGTTATTTGAAAAAGGGCTAAAAAAATATAAAACGAGATTTGGGTCTATATTCGGCTGGGCCGAATCTTTTATACCAACGGTTCTCAAATGGGGGTCCGCGACCCACAAGGGGTCCGTAAGGACATTCGTGGGGGGTCGCAAAGAGATCCTGAAAAATATTCTTGAACACACAATTTTTTAATGTAAATATTATGTAGAAGTTTAAACACAAATTTCAATGAAAGCATGAAACTATTTAAAATGGAAAGATATCATTATACAGAACATCCCTAAATTAATGACAAAAGTAAATATTTTTAATGAGTTCTTCTAAGAATCAAGTAGCATTAGTTTCAAAAAAACCAATGAAGGAACCCGTGCTTAGATTGAAAATATTATCAAATAAAAAAGTGCTACTGTCGAATGACACAATATAAAGGAAAACGTTTAATTAAAAAGATAAATAGTTCATTTTAATTTTAAGAATCTATAAATTTCTTACTTGAAACCCTACTTTTATTTTTTTGTAAATTTATTAATTTATTATACCAAGAACTTTTCTTATAAAGTTTCAGTGCTCTTTTGGAATTTTAACCATAAAATAACATCCTGTGTAAAAAATTTTTAGAATTTGCTCGAGTGGTGCGATATCTCAATGCAAAGTACACAAAACTTCGCAGAGTAGTTTTTTTTTTAATATGAATATCGATAAAATACCAGACTCATTTCAAAAAGAGTTAAAATGTAACTCATGTCTTAAATTTTTATTTGAATCAGCAGATTTAAAAGCATTTTAGTTTCTCCGTCCTAAAAGTATTAGAACAATTTTCATCAACATACATTTTTATGTGCACCGATCTTTTGTGTACGCAGAGAATATACTACCCAGCAAAAATAAATATGTCATTTTTAAGGAAGTAAATTTTCACTACTTCCAAAGTAAGTAATATAACAACATCCAAAGATGTAATTGAAAATTAATTCAAAACATCTTGTTTTTATAAATATATTGGTTTATATACAATGATTTCCTATTCAGTGAATAGGTATCAAAAAATAGAACATCATCCTATGACAAGCCTATGTTAAATTTATTGGAAGTGATCCGAATTTGCACTACTTCTGGACCACAAGTTCAGGTTCCTATTGACTTCTATGGATGTTCTTTTTTTGCTGAGTAGTTTTGCATTTTACGTAAAAGTCTCTTAATATTAAAGATATCATGAAGCAAAAACAATGTCGCAATTATTAATATTGTTTTTTAATTATTTTATCTAAATTTTAAACTGGTCAAAAATTTTAGTGGGTCGCGCTTCCATTGCATTGTCAAAATGGGGTCGCGAAAAGAGATCTTGTGAGAACCCCTGTTTTATACTCTTCACCACTTTAGCGACACATAATAAAATATGTGCCTTAAAGTATACTTTCATATTTTCACATTTATACTAACCAAATTTATTTCCAAGATAAACAAGCGCGAATGTTATATTCGGCTCGGCCGAATCTATATACCCACTATTAACTTTTTCAAATTTTACGTTATATGAGAGGTGAGCGGTAAAGTGGGCGGTAGAGTGGGTAGAGCATTTTTTGTTTCCGAGTTTACATTGGTCCTTAAACTTTTTGTACAAAATTTCGTTGATGTTTCACCTTATATGGGAGGTGGGCAGTAAAGTGAGCGGACTACGCCCATTTTTGGTTTCCAAAGTTTATATTGACCCTCAAACTATTTATACAAAATTTCATTGCGGTAGATGCTTTTGTTTAAGAGATATCAGCAGAAAAGTATGAAATTAAGATACAACGAACACCCTGTGTTTCAATCCCAAAACAAACCTTATATAAAACAAATATTTGAGCCAAATTTCGTTCCCTAGGTTGTCCCGTTCGAGCCCTATCCTGCTTTCAACAGACAGATAGACGGACAGACATAGCTAGATCAACTCAGAATGTAACCAGGACCAAGAAAATATATACTCTATGGGGTCTTAAATGATTCCTTTGACATGTTACACACGGAATGAAAGAATCAATATAGTCCCTATTTTTTTGATGGTGGGTATACAAATTTAAACACAAATTTAAACTGTCATATCACGCATTGTTTCTTTAAACAACAACAATACTATATATATTTATATATTGTTGTATGTATGTATATACAAACAAATATAATCACTATAATACTCTGCTGCTAGCTAAACTGCTTACTTATACAAAAGAACAACAACACATAAATATTTGTGTATATTTACAACAATTTTTTTCTTCAGTTTTTTGTCTATAACTCTATTGTTTATAGACCGATTTGGTTAGTTCAAAAAATCAAAAAAATATTTGTAAAAGATTTGTCTAAAAACTAATTCCGAAGTTTATTTAGAATTCTCATAAATTCGAAAAAAGCGTTTTGACCTATATCTCTGTTATTATTCAATATATCAATTTTTTTTTTTTTTTTTTTTTTCGCAAAAACATTCACGGAAAATATGAATGACATACTTATGTATACCCTTTACACCTATGGTAAACGGTATAATAAAGATAATGAAACAGCAACACCAAATGAAGACAACATTAGCTTAAATAAAATTATATTTGGAAATATATGGACCAATTCGAAAAAAAAATAATTGTGACAGATCTGTGCAAGAACGTAGGCCTTACCTTATATTGGGGTTTCAAAATTTTCCATGCACAAATGAAGTCGCTAGCTTGTATAAAAGCTTAGAATAGCCGACAAAAATAACGATTTTTAGAGTTATCTTCGGTTTTGATATTTCGGTTATTTATTAACCGATTTTGCTTAGCGTTTTTTCCGATTTTTCTTAGCGTTCTTCTAAGGAATATTCCCTAAAATTTTATGTATAAAACATATATATCCAATAACTGAGGCTTTATAAAAACTGATTTCAACAGACAATATCGTTATATCGACTTCCCTATCAATAAGGATCCAGAATATATATACTTTTTGGGATCTTAGAATATTGTAGAAATGACAAACTCATATATACCTTTTACACCTGTGGTGAAGAGTATAAAAATACTTTGCTTTAAAATACATGAAGAATTTTTTAATGGAGTTAAGAAAACTGGAGTGTTATAGAAAAAAAGGTCGAAAAAATTTACATCAGAGTCAAATTTTGGGAAAAAACAAAAATAATATAAATTAAATTTAATTTTTTGAATAAATCATTACTTATAGAAAATTTTAGTGCCTCCTTAGACAATTTTAGATTTTTAAAAAAATTTAAAGACCTTCGAAATGTTTAATGTACGAACTACCAGAAATTTTAAAAATATTATTCGGCGTAAATGCGCTCCCAAGTTTTTTAAATGTTTTAAAATTTTTTAAAACAGAGTCGACTTTAAAATATATTACATAAAAAAATAAAACAAATTATAACATAATTAGCAAGCCAAATTTTAACTTTCTACATCGTCTAGAAGCATTAAAAAGCTCTGGAAGGAGAAAAAAAGCTTAGGAAATTATATACTAATATATAAAATATATAGATAGTAAATAGTAAAAATGCAATATATTAAATATTCTAAATAATAATGCCCGTCTTTCTGTATGTCTGTTGAAATCAACTTTCTGAATGACCCTGATAATTTATGGATATATGCTGTGATATTGGGAATGCTATTGAAAATTTGAATATTAATAAGAAATTGGTTCACAAATGACAGAATAATGAAAAAAAAAAAAAAAACCTTGAAATAAATTATTTTCTAGATAGAAATAAAAAACCATAAAAATATTTTTAGCACATTAACTTATACAGTTAGTAAAGAATTTCAAGAACATATATAATATGAAGCAAAAAACTTTTCTTTAAACTGATTAATAATAGAGTAATCAATTTTATTTAAGCAAGCCTTTTTCGCTTTCGCTTTGTAATAAATAATTAAAATTAATTAAGTTTACTTTTCTTACAGCAAAATAAATATAAATTTAAACTTTTGCCACAGGGGTGATAAACATACAAATACAATAGATTACACAGGTCAACAGCAAAAAAAGGCTTGAATAACTACTATATAGATTTGATGTATTATGGTTACAGTAGTTCAAATATGGTCCAAATTTTAAATTCTATGGAGAGGTTTTTTTTTTAAATTTTATGTAAAATTTATCTATTACACGTGGCTTTGCGATAAAGCAATAAATCTGGACAGTTTTTGCCGTTTTCAATTTTTAATGATTTTTTTTTTTAACAAAAAAACTTACTATTTTCACGTAAAAAATAAATTTTTTGTTTCATTTTTTTATTATAACTCCGAAACTACTGAGCCGATTGAAACGCAATATATAAAGGGATTAAAGGTTATATAAATGTAAATTTTTCTAAGTTTATTTCAATGATATCGGACTAACACTTTTTGAGTTATCATTAATAATGTGGAAAAACGTCTAAAAAAATTTATAACTTTATATAAAAATTAAAAAAAAAGAAACCTCTCCATAGAATTTAAAATTTGGACCATATTTGGACTACTGGAACCACAATACATTAAAATTTTCGATTTTGTTGCCTTGTGTTATTCATGCTGATACGTACATACATACGTACTATGTATATACATAGTATTCATGTTTAAGTATCTAACAAAAGCCTAAAGCGCCTATTTAAATCAGAGTAAAACAAAATATAATTGTAAAATATAATATTTTTAATTGAGCCAGGCAAAATAAATATGTATATTAATTAGTACCTAAATCTTGCTTGAAACAAATAACTACTTGAAATTATAAATAATGTATATGGGGCGGATTTTAATGCAAATGCATGCTTAAAGACTATCTTATATTGTTATTTTTCTTTAATAAAAATCAAAATTCTCTTATATTTGTCGAATGCGGATTTATATACATATATGGTAAAATCCCCAAAATCCAACGACTCTAAAGCGATAGAAAATGTTAAACGAGTACTAAAATATAATTTCTCATTTGTTTGCCCCAACTACACGCAAAGAAAAAATATGGTTCTAGTGACCATAAACTAACAGCAATACAACATGTGATGCACCACGGACCAATTTTTGTTTTTGCTTTTTTTATTTAATAAAAATGACAAAAAATAAATGAATAAATTAATTTTTTAAAGTGCATTTTGAATTTTAAAGTGCAGTTTTAGGCGCATATTTTCAAAAAATGATTTACAAGTTATATAGAAAAATTAAAAAATAAAAAAATTATTTTGTGATTTTTTAATTTTTCTATGGAACCTGTAAATGAGTATTTTCACTTATTTGTGAATAAATCCATTATTCCTATGAACAGATAATAAAAATTTTAATTTTTGATACTTTCGAATTTTTATGATTTTTTTTTTTAAATTTTTTTTCTTCAAATTTTGTATAAAATTTAATTTTTTCTCAAAAGATGGGCTTAATATCTCCATAACCGTTGACCGTATTAAAAAGTAATTTAAGTACGACTTGAAGATAATTTTAATTGAAATTTTTTGACATTTCTTTGAACAAAATCAGACAAGTCGTTTTCAAGATATACTTCAATACATAATACAGCCTCCTTAATTTTACAAATCGCGGTTTATCTCGAGAACTAGAGTCAATTCAAAAAAAGTGGATTAGAGGCTTAGTACATATTAATACCGTGTATCCAAATTGACTGAGAAACCTTGTGCCGCAGAATCAGTGTTTCCCAGTATTATTAACGTAAATATGAAGCATAAAAAACTCTATTGAAAAAAATACTAATAAATCACACGTACCACAATTGTTGTTGTTTTTAATGAAAATATTTACTAACACATTCTTAGACTAAGGTTTTTTTTGACAACCGACTTAGGTTTTTGACAACGGAGCTTCATATCTATATTAATCTATGGATCAAAAATTGAGAGGTGGTATTATTATTATTATTATAATAATATTACCGATTTTTAAATGTTTGCGAGTCCATCAATTAATTTTGTCATAAAAAACATATTTAAGACAATTTAATTAAAATGATTTGAAAGCTGGTTACAAAAAATGTTTTGCCAAAATTTCTAAATCCAAACCAACAGTAACCTTTCAACTTAGCATCAATTTAGCAACCCTTTTTAAATTTCATAAATTATTTCAATGTACTTAATTTGAAGCAAAATGCTGATTTAATTTGACTTTATTTAACTTTTCTTTTTTTTGTTTATTTTAATTTTAAATCAAATTTATTTGCCTCTTTGCTTTCATTTTGTCAGCTATTAATTATTTCGCAAAGAAAAACAAAAAAATGGAAAAGATAAAATTTTCTTCAGTTTCATGTCATAATAATGAGCGCTAATTGTTGGAAAATTTTTAAATTTTAGCTGGAAATAAATAAAAAGTATTTAAGTATCCTTTATTTTGATTTGCGTTTATAACAAGTCACAAACAAAACAAATTTTGCTTCTTGAATTTCAAACAAAAACTTGTCTCAGTTTGGAGAATTCAAAATAATTTTACTTATAATAATATAACTAATTTCTCAGTGTCATCATAATTTTTCCACTTTTAGTGTCTAAAGGATATAACGAACAACGAAGTAATACTTATTTATGACCCAGTTTTTTTTATTAAAATGCTACAAAGGCCACAAACATCAAAGACAATTGAGATTAATTGCATATTCGAAAATATGATTAACCAAGCAAGTGTTAATAATAAAGAGCTAAAAAATGTTGGCTTTAATTAAACATCTACATTAAATTATTAATTTATAATATAACCAAACGCATAACATACTTTACATAAAATTTATACATTTAAAAAAATTTGGTTACCAGAAAATATTTACTTATGTAAATAAATAAGAAATCTTTTAAAGGTTTTTCTTTAATTATAATGACTTTTAATTTGTTTAGTTATTTCTTTCATTAGAATTAATAAAAGTTAATGAAAAGTTTTTTTCAAGGGCTTATTAATGATGTAGTAGTAAATTCATTTGCCTAATTAGGGAATAGTTTATTGATACTAAAATTAATTTATAAGAAAAATATTTATCAAAGCAAATTCATCTACCGTTTTATTTACAATACGCAGGAGTTATGTAAACATCGAACAAACAGAACATACTACTATAAATGTATATTATTGCCATTTTTCCAATTATTTAAGTGTGTTATTTGAATTCAAGCTAAAAATCAATTTCGTGCTTAAGTGATTTAATTTATTTTCTTTCCAATTAAAACTTTTATTGGCGGTAAACAATATATATATTAATTATATTATTAATTAAATAAAAAACTTTTTTAATTGAATTTATTAATCCATTGATTTCAAATTATACTTTCTATGGGAAGTAGGCGGTAAAGTGGACGAACCATTTATTTTTTGTTTCCAAATTTACATTGTGCTCTATATTTCACCTTATATGGGAGGTAGGCGTTAAAATTTTTAGTTTCCGAGTTCATATCGATCCTCGAACTATCTTTACAAAATTTCGTTGTTGTACATGTTTTGTTTAATATTTGGCCCATAACTTTTTGTTTATTAACCGATGTTGCCTATTTTCAATACCAAACAAACATTATATAAGATAAATAAATATTTGATCTAAATTTCGCCACTCTAGGTGGACATAGCTAGAACGTCTCAGGAACTTACCAAAACCAAGAAAATATATACTTACTTCATGGGCTCTTAAATGATTTTGTCGACTTGTTAAACACGGAATGACAAATTAAGTATACCCCACATCATTTTTGGATAGTGGGTGTAAAAATTTAAATCATTTCATAAATATGAGATTGAATATTATTAAATAATTTTTACACCCATTATCAAGTAGTTACTGAAAATATTAGAAATGTAATGTTCAGAAAAATATATATATAATTTAATTATACATATTTTAAGGTCACAAATTTGTATAATTTAAAATATAGATTTTTTCAGAAAAATTGATTTCTTGGTTCTCAAAATTTTTTGTAAGGACCTTTAAAATATACTATACTATCCACTATAATTCGAAAAGATACTGAAATCAACAATACAAATTTTTTAGAGATTTAAAAAGATTGTTAAAAAAATAAATTTTTTCTTTAGCATAATTCAGAAAATCTATATATATAACGAGAGAAAAAGCTATAGTCGGTCAAGTCCGACCATATGATACCCTACATAATTGTGTACGTTATAATTCGGGAGGGGTCTTGACTTGGAGTCAGATGTGGACCAATACTCATAAGTGTAAAATAAAACATACGAATACAGAATATTACGTTGATGCTGACATTTATATGAATTTATTTACTTTTGGGTGATTCCCGAAAGAGGGCCTTATATGGGAGCTATGGTAAATTATGGACCGATCTTTGTAAAATTTGGCACTATCATTTATGTTCATATAAAACTTATTTGTGTCGAATATTAACTTGATACTAACATTTTAATGGGATTTATGCCCGTTAAAGTGATTTTCTGAAAAGGGGTTTATATGGGAGCTATGGTTAATTATGGACCGATCTTTAAAAATCGACACACTTATTTAGATTTACATAAAACTTATATGTTCCAAATTCCATTAAAATATTGTTATATTTAAGGGATTTATGATCGTTAAACCCTTTTCCGGGAGGACATTTGTATGAGGGCTAAGTGAAATTTCAATAGGCTTCGTCCCTGGACTAAAGGAAACCTGTGTACCAAATTTCATTAATTTTGATTCAAAATTGCGACCTGTAGTTTGATTACAAGGTTTACATGGACGGACAGACGATCAGACGGTCGGACGGACATCGTTAAATCGACTCAGAAAGTGATTCTAAGCCGATTGGTATAAATTAAGGTGGGTCTTAGACCAATATTTTTGGGTGTTACAAATATCAGCACAAACGCATAATACCCGCCCCACCTATGGTGGTGTAGGGTATAAAAATTAATGTGTGTTTGTTTGTATGTATGTATGTTTGTTTGAAGTCTATAGCCGCCTGAACGGCTAAACCGATTTTCTTGAATTTTTCACAGTGTGTTCCTATATGCCTGGAAGGAAAAATAGGCTACTTTTTATTTTGAAATTACATGTGGGCGAGGTGCCACGCCCACTTACTAAATAACTATTAAAAGTAGTATATTTCTGAAACAACTTTGACAGCTATATGAACATTCTGGAAAAAAATAGGCGAACTAGCAATAGGGGGTGTGGCACATCCCACGCTTGCCAATACCAAATGCCGTAAGTTTAGGAAACTATAACAGTTACATTTCCCAAATTTTGTACGAAAAACTAAAGTGTTAATATGAACATTTTGTGCAAAAATGTGGGCGTGTCATCTCTCATATAAAGTTAATACCAAAATTTTTATATCTGGGAAACTATAAAAGTTAGATAACTCAAATTTTGTACGACTGGCATTAGCTTCAATATGAATATTTTGGACAAAAATTGGTACACTAGCAATAGTGGGCGTGGCACCTCCCATATAAAGAAAATATTAAATTATCATATCTGAGAAAATATAACAGTTAGAGTTCTAAAATTTTGTCGGAGCCACTTTGGTATCAATATTAATATTTAAGAAAAATATGGGCGGACTAGAAGTAGGGGGCATGGTACCTCCCATATGAATTAAATGCAAAAATTCGTATATCTGGGAAACTATTGGAGTTGGAATGCTCAAATTTTGCACAAAGAATTTTGACATCCATAAAAACATTTGTCTAATAAATTAGCGGACTATGGGGGTATGGTCCCTCCCATAAAAATTAAATACAAAAATTAGTATATTTTTTTAATCCTTTAATTACTATCTATTTCATATAGGGGGGTGGCGATGCACACCGGATATTAGCTAGTGTTTTATATAATAAACATATTTGTCTTCAATATTAAGCAAAAATATTTAAAATCAAAAAGGTAGAAATTTCTTAAAAATGCATCCGAAAATTGTATTCTTTTCGTGAGTGCATCATAAGCAAAAAATAATTTTTGATTCATACAATATAATTTACAATATTTATCGTAATAAACTTTGTACTAGTTTTTAAATAAAAAAAAATCCGACGTATACTTAAGGAGTTATAAACATTTAATGCTACATATTACTAAAAGAGTATAACCAAAAAAAGTTAAAAATCAAAATTTTTGGAAAAAACTGTATTTTTTTATGGAAAAATTGATGGAAATTTTTTTCAAAAAATATTAAAAATAGTAGATTTTATTGTCCCAGAACAGTTATTTTTGCATTTTATAGTAAAGATATTGCTTATTAACATATTAAAAAAATTAACATTGAAAGGGTAACAATTTTTCAAAAATGCATCCTAAAATTGCATTTGCATTGTAAATGCAGTTTTAAATTACGATATTATTTCTAAATTGCTACATTAAAAGAGGACATATTCATCTTCTACATGCAGTTTAAATCATTAAAATCCACTAACAACTTTTAGAGATATTGATGATTAAACACTTTTCCGAAAAAATTCGCGAATTTTTTAAAATAAAAAATAATGGCTTCATAGGGTATGCGTATGCCAAATATGAACAAAATCGGATGACCCTCCGTCAAAAAATTGGCATTCTTTATAAATCTTTCATGGAATGGACGATATATAATTTAATTATACATATTTTAAGGTCACACATTTTTATTATTTAAAATAATGATTTTTTCAGAAAAATAGCTCGTGTGACTAAATTTATCTGTGGGTACTCCAAATTTTTTGTAAGGACCTTTAAAATATACTATACTATCCACTAATCCACTATAATTCGAAAAGATACTGAAATCAACAATACAAATAGAGATTTAAAAAGTTTAACTAAAGAGATTTTAAAAGTTTAGTTTTTTTTTCTATTTCAGTTTTGTGAAATTGCAAAAACTAGCGATTTAAATCCGCTTTTTAATTTTCTCAAAAACCAAAAAAATTTCAAAATTATGTAACTTTGAATAGCAATATCTCTGGAAAGACTTTGTGAATTTTAATGATTTAAACGGTCTTAAAATTTCGCATAAATTTTTTTCTTGTTTTTGAAATTTTCATTAAAATTTGTATAAAAGTTAACAAAATATAAAAAGTATGCAATTTTAAATATTCATATCTCTTGAAGTTATTGATGGATTTTTGTAATTTAAAAAGTATTTAAAAGGCCATTGTATATTTTTTGTGTAATTTAGTCAGCATTTCAAAAACCACGTCCTCGATTCATAATATTTTAAAAATATAAATGCAGTTTTTAGATGCATTTTTGTTAGTTGCGAATTTATTAAATTTAAATTTTTCAAAAGTGTATTTAAAAATGCTTTGTTTATTATAACTTAAAACAATAAATAATTTGATACATAAAATTTTACTATTTTTCAGGATTTTTTAAAAAATAACACAATAAATTTTTTTTTAACAAAATACGTAAAGATACTCATAATACCAGAAAAATATAATTTTTATATGAAAAAATTTAAACTAGTTGAAGAAGAGGGGAAATTATCCACAGTACATGTGTGCGTCCCAAAAATTTGAGATTTCTATTTTTATGTAAAGATTCCAAACTTTATGCATTAAAATGCATTTTTAAAAGATATTTTTTATTTATAAAATTTTAATGTTTAAGCTAACATAATTACAATTCAAATGCCGTTTAAATCACAAATTTCTGCAAAGCCTTCCCAGAAATATTTGTATTTAAAGTTGTATACTTTTGAGATTTTTTAGATTTTTTCAAAAGTGAAAAAGCGAAATAAAATCGCGAATTTTCTGAATTTAGCGAATCTGAAAACGGAAATATTTATAGACAGCCATAGATCTTATACGAATAAAATTTTATAAAAATCGGAGGACACTTGGTATATTTATGGGCGTTCTTTCATGGAATGGACGATATTATTTTTTTTTTTTTTTTAATTTTCAATTAATATTTTAAAACTTATAGAGAAAAAACGCAAAAAATTGAAAAAATTAAATTTTTAAGCCAAAAGCCTTTTAACCATAAAGTTAGCATGTTTTTCACATTCGGCCCCCTGTAGCACCGTCCGTGTTTCAGTTATATACTCTAACCAATAAAATTCTGAAAGCATTACTTCCCCTCTGTCGATGTCTGAAACATTTGCCTAGAGAATTAATTTTACTCGACTTTTTCATTGTTTAAAAAATCAAATAACTTGGAAATGTAATTTTTAATTAACTCGAATAATCGAGTAAAACTTTTAAGTTACTCGAGTTATTCGAGTAAATTATACCTTAAAATTGTACTCGTTTTTTCAATGATTATTAAAAAATAAAACAAGCATTTTGTGTGTCTTAATGTTTTATTAAAATATAAAACAAAAATATAGCTTAAAACAAGAAATAGTCTTTCCAAAATAATATATAATTGAAATAAATATTTATGAACATTTATCTCTTTTGTTTTAATAATGCTACCTACTTTTCTCCATTTAATGGACAAACTGATTGTAAATTTAAAATATATAATTCTTTCTCCCAAATGTACTCCCAAATTTATTACACAGAAAAAAATATTTCAAATAATTTTTTTTAATAAAATTATTAACTAATTTTATATTGGAATTTAGTTATATTATTAATTAATATAATTAATTTTCTAATTGGCTTTCAATCTTTTTTAAAATAAATTGGTTGCTATTGATAAAATATAAAGAAAAATTAAAAATGTATCTATAAAAATAGATTTAAGTCAATTTCCAACAATTTTCAGCTCATTATATCTATAAAAAAATAATAATAATAATAATAATAATAATAAAATCAATTATTCTAGTTATTAATATTATCATTTTGATGATTGGAGCAAAATCAACTAAAAATTAATTAATATAAGCAATTACGTAATTGAAGTCCATTTTTACTTTTTTCTGTGTAGTTTCTGAGTTATTGCATATTGAAAATGACAAAAAGCACTTTGGACCACCCTATATTTTATATAAAGAAATGTAGCGGTTCTTAAAATAAAGTACAAGTTGAAATGCTTAACTTAATTTTAAGTCCAAATTCCTTCTATATTACAAATTTCAACCAAGCCGTTATCATCATATCCTCTACACCTGACTGAAAATGTATTACAATATCAACTATGTACTTTCATCGGTAGAACCAATATGCTTTTTCAAATCAGGTTTTAAATCCTCCAATTTATTTCTTATAAAACATTTAATATAAAAAGGAGAATCCATTTTCTTTATCCTTCTCAAATTATTAAAATTATATATAATTATTTGAATTTTACATTATAATTTTTTAAATTGACGTTTGTTTAAACTTCCGAATTGTGGTGCCACTTTTAGATTCTAAAAGTACTATAAAAATTTTGAAACATTGTCTTCAAGTAAATTTTTTAAAAAAACAAAAGTTAAAATATCCTAAAAATAGTTAAGAGAGGAAATATTTAAATTATTTTTTACTCGAATTAATCGATTAATAAAACATAATTTGTTCGAATAAATTTTTACTCGAAATTTTTGTTTTTAATTTAATCGAACCATTATTTGATTTTAATTTGTCGATTAATCGAGCAAACAATATTCGAGTGAATACCCTACCTAGCACACAAAGATAAAATACTTAAATAAAATAAAAATAAATAATATTTTAGAATTAAATAATAAAATGTAAATAAAAAAAAAATATAGGGGTTAGGTCGAGGGGGAATAGAACCCCCTATACAAATAATAATTTTAACATATTTAAACGAGTGTTACAGAGAAAGTGTTAACATTTTGTAAAAATAATTTTTCTATACATAAAATTTCGAATAGTGCGAGTACGACTATGTCAAATGTGAAGCGAGCACAAATGTATATATACACATCTGCTCAAAAGAATAGATACACCTAATAGGATGATATTAAAGTGAAGATAACCTTGGAAAATTCTTCAGAAATACTCCTGTCTGTCTGTTGAAATCAGGATAGGGCTCGAACGGGACAACGTAGGGGAACAAAATTTGGCTCAAATCGGTTAATAAACAAAAAAGTTATGGGTTAAAAACTAGAAACACAGGGTGTCCGTTGTAGCTTAATTTCATACTTTTCTGCTGATATCTCTTAAACAAAAGCATGTAAGACAACGAAATTTTGTACGTATAGTTCGATGGTCGATATAAACTTAGAAACCAAAAATGGGCGTGATCCGCCCACTTTACCACCCACCTCCCATATAAGGCGAAACGTCAACGAAATTTTGTACAAATAGTTCAAGGAAAAATATGATAACTATAAGCAAGCGAATTGATTTCCATATACGTTTTCAATTTAAATACCAACAAGCGCGAATGTGATATTCGGCTCGGCCGAATTTTAAACTTTTTCAAATTTTACGTTATATGGGAGGTGGGCGGACCATGCCCATTTTTGGTTTCCGAGTTTACATTGGCCCTTGAACTATTTGAACACAATTTCGTAGAACTTTAACCTTATATGGGGGTGGGCGGTAAAGAGGTCGGACCACCCATTTTTGGTGTCATTTTAATGCGCATAAAACACTTTTTTAGAGCATATTTTGGTTTCCCTGCTAATAATTAAAAAAAAGAACTTAATTAGTTTTTGATTTATGCATTTTTCTTTTAAATGTATCTATTACACTGGTCGCCCATAGTAAGGCAATTATATTTTCTCATAACTGAAGAACGGTGTGTACGATTGACATAAGAGATACACCAAAAGATGCGTACTAAAAATATTTTCAAATCACATCAACTTAATTTTTTTATGTGCTCAATAGTTTCGAAGTTATTTTGAAATAAGTGTCCAAAAAATCTTATTCATGCAAAATTTTAGATTTTTTTGTTACTAAAATTTCTTTTAATAAATGAAAACATCAAAAATGTTTCAGTTTATCATCTTTATCTTAAAGCTGGTAATGCTGCGAATAAAATAAGACAAAAATAGGTAGACTAGTTGGATTTTGACGAGTTAAACAAGAATCTACATTCACCTTTTTTCTATCACGTACTGATTTTTTTTATGGGCATGACTAATATCATCACCTTATTCAGCGGTCACACTATCAAATTCGAGAATGGTTTGTCAAATTTAGACTATAACTTAAAAAGATTTTGATGAATGACACACCAAAAGATTCATACGAAAATTGTCTTCAAGGAGCGTCAACAATATTTTTTATTAAGAGTTATGGATCAAAATTTTCACAATTAAAAAAAAAAAAAAAAATATGAAATATTAACTGGACAAAAAATTATGTAAATTCAGCCCAAAGACCATTCAAGTCGCTATATATTGGAGTTTAATATATCTTAATAGGACAAACCTGGTTCTTATTTAGCACTTTAAATTCCACTTAAGTGTAGGTATGCATGGGTAACTTAACTGTGAATGCAATCAGGATTTGTGCATTAATTTTTATGATACGTGGCTTTATTTACTCGTAGTCTTGCCAGCTTTGAGATAAAGATGATAAATTGAAAAATTTTTGATGTTTTCACTTTTAAAAATAGGTTTTAGTAAAAAAAGAGATCTTGAATTTAGAATGAAAACATTTTTTTCGGACACTTATTGCGAAATATCTCCTAAACTATTGAGCGGATAAAAATTTGTTAGTAAAACAACTTAAAGCCAGTTTTATTCCACACATTTTGGAAATCGTATATAAATCGTGCATACCGTTCTCGAGTTATAGTGAAATATACTCGAGTAATCAGCTTATTTAGGACGCAATATTAGACACGCCCATAAACAAAATCTCGACCTGATGGGAAAAAACTGAAAGCAGATTCGAGTTTAGCATAAGGAATTCCATCTAGTCCACATAATTTTTTTTTTTTTTTTTTATTTTTTTTTTATTTTTATTTTTTTTTTTTTTTTTTTTTTTTGAAGGAGCACAAAAAAACATTTTTTTGTCGACCAGTGTAATTAAAAAAAGAAAATATTATAATAAATAATGCTTTTTATTTAAAGTAATAATATTAATAATAACAGTAACACAGTGTGAAAAATTATACGTAGAATGACACAGTGGGGCCTTCTTCAGTCATCTGACTTAGCTTCTGCATACATATTTATATACATATTTATGCATACAAATCTATGTAATTACATACACATATTATTTCTATGACTTATAGAAAAAACATATTTTTGACATTATTCTTATACACAAATACTTACACATACAAACATATGATGAATATATGACAAACGTATTTGGTCATTTTTTGAATTAAATATTCTTTTTATGTGCAAGTGATTGATTATGCAGGACAGAAAAAAATTTTATATTCATACATTTTATTATATGATGAGTAGACTGACACAATAATAAATGATTTTGAAAGACAAAATGTTGAGTAAATATTTACATATATAATAATATGAAAATGTGTTCACAAAACGCATAAATTTAAAAGTAGAAACAAAACGAAATAATAAAAATATGAAAAGATAGAATACAAAAATAAAAAATAAAAGGAATAAAACCTTCCTACTCATATACTAATTTTTTGTAGCATTTACATAAACCCCTAAAAGTATGCTACATTTAATAAATAACCACTAAGGAAACTATTATTATTATAATTGTCAACTTAAATCTTCTTTCAGAATCAAGTGGCAATATAGCCTCTGGCAGTGGTGCCGTCTCCAGTGGCAGTGAATCTTATATAATATCAAAGAAACGACATTTATTAAAACGCGTTATGTCAGCCGCCAATCCTAATGCCACAACATCATCAACAGCCACAGTAAGCGTCACCTCATCAGCTATTAATCGTCAACGTGCTGAATTGAAATTTGATAAATATGGAAAATCACCTACAAGAATGAGTGGCAGTGGAGTGACTGGTGGTGGTGGTGGTGGCGGCAGTAGTGGAGCTGGTGTTTTTTCAGCAGGAGCATCAAGTGATGCTACCACACCAGGCGGAAGTCCAGTGGCACCTGTTAAAGAAAAACGTATGACCATGAGAGCTGTACGCAATATAATACGTCTAGGACGTAGTCGACAAAGTTCACAGACACGTGACAGTAGTACTGAGGATGAGGGAAGGTAAGTGTGTTACCAGAAATAACATAAGCAAAATAAAATAAATACTAAGTTACAAGACTTTTAGCAAATTCCAGGAAATAAAACAAAAACCATGAAAATATATTTTACAATGTTTTTTTTTTTTCGGAAAGAAAATAAAAAACTAAATTGATGGTTTATTTATAAAGAAATTTATTGATACTTTACTTTGGTATTTATTTTCTTTTTCGTATTGTATACCTTTATTGTTCAAATCAATGGATTTTTTTTCCAGAATTTAATACAATTTACAAGGACTTTTTAAGTAGTTTTCCCTTTGTTTTAGAACAATATACATATGTATGTAAACAAAACCTTGTTAAATTTTTGGTAAATATTTTTTTTTTTTTTTTTTCTAAATTAAGTTTCTGTTAACCTTGAAAATTATGCCAAATGTTTTAAAATACTTTATTGTATAGAAAATATATTCTTTGGGATTTTGAATCAATTATACAATATTATTTCTAATTTGTCCCCAAATTCATTGATTCATTGAAAACAACTTGTTTAAAATTAAATGTTTCTGCTTCAAATCGTGTATTTGGCAATAATATGAATGTAAGTAAATAAAAATAAATGAAGTAAATAAATATTACTCATGCCACACATAGGTCATATTTTAAAAAAGTATAGTATTTTTTTAATATTTTAAAATTCCAATAAGTAAGAACATTTTTTAAGTGGCTCCATTTTAAAAGAGTTTTACTGTAAAGTTATTTTGTTTATCTTTGTACACATACATACTTTCGTAATAAAACTCAAAGTTTTCCTAAAATAGTTTTGTTTTAATAAAATAGTTTCTAACTCCTCATCCAAAAAAAAAAAAAAAAAAAAAAAAACAGCTCTTCGAAATATTTATTATTTTTCAAGGAAATTCTTATAAATTTTTATAATATAAGATAACAATACATTGCACAGTGGGGCAGAATCGAAATTTTTTGGAAATAAATCATTAGCTTCTGATCGCCTGTATGCATTTGCATGAAATTTGGTATAGGCATAGCATAGGAGTGCACAATGGTAAGTTTAAAAGGGGGTCCGACCAGACCCCTCATGAGCGGAGCTAAAGGGGCTCAAAGTTGGGTACCTCTGACTTTCTCGTCCAATTTAAAATATTTTTATATGTTATTGTAGGCACTGACCTACAAATAACATGCTTAAATGTCTTATTTATCTTTTATAGTTTTTGAGTTATTTGCATTCGAATTTTTAAGTACCTGAATTTTGCATGTTCTTGGTCCAGTTTTTTTTCATTATAACCTAGTATTTCCGACCGATTTAATTTGTTTTTTCTTTAGCTAATTAAAGAACAAAATTATCTATTGAATACAAAAAATGTAAAGTCGATATTTTTACAGAGTCCAAAAATAAACGATTTTGAATTTGAAAATTTCAAAAATTACGACTTTTTGTATATTTTTGGCCGAAAAAGTATCTACACTCTTTTTTCTCTAAAATAAAATTTTCTTAAAAAAAATATAATTATACACTTTTCTGAAAGGTATCTTTACAGAGAAGACTTTAAAACAAAAAGTGAGCTCAATAACTTAAGTAGTCAAGGTGCAAACCCTCCCGAATTCGAACCAATTTATATGAAAGTTTTAATATTTTCTCAAATCCCAAAGCACGAATCGGTAAACGGAATGTAGTTTAAGAATCTGTAATATGTTGTTAAAAGTTTTCAATCAAAATCTACTTCGTAGATGCCTATACCAAATTTCGTGCAAATGCATCCAGCCGATCAAAAGTTACAGATTTATTTCCAAAAAATTTCGATTCTGCCCCACTGTGCATTGTCTTTCAAAGTTCTATAAGAAAATAAAGAAAAGAAAATATTAACAAATATTTTTAAAAAGAAGTATTCACTATTGTGCTTGTATAGTAAACTGTAGTAAAATAATATTTCAATAAAAGTACATTTTTGTTACAAAATTGTTACATTATTTTGATACATGTAGAAAAACTATGGAAATACACTTTTTGGAAAATTTATTTATTTAATACATTTTCAATAGATTGAAATATTTTAAAATTTAATAGCAACATAAATTACAAATTGTATTTGAACCTCACACATTAAGGTAAAATGTGTCAAAAGTGACTACTAATTGAATTTTGAAATTCAAAATTTCGTAATAATATTAGATACCGAATAAAAACAGACAAAATTATATGTCAATATCAATTAAAGTTATCAAGCTAAGTTGTGTTATTTTCTTGTTCGAAGCTGTCAAAGTTAAATATTTTTTTACATTTTAGAAAAGAATAAAAAAAAATTTTTATCAACTTATCAACTGATGTTTCTCTTCTACCTCTACCACGTCTTCTTTCAATTTTCCCCTTGGGAATTGCTTGTAAAATTTAGTATTTATCGTTACTCAATACGTGTCCAAGGTACGAGATTTTGCGTTTCTTTATTGTTGCGATTAGTTGTCGATTGACATTCATCCTCCTAAGTACTTCGTCATTTGAGATTCTTGCAGTCCATGGTATTTTTAGTACTCGATGGATATTATTATCTGTGAAAAGCTTTGTTATATATTCCTTCCAAATCATTTTTCTTCCCACCAAATCAAATACAGCTTCATTAATCAAAAGGTTAAAATCATCGTGTATACTTTGTAAAAAATTCTATTTCCTGACATTTCCGATTTAATTGATCATTTTTTGCAGCACTAGTCACCGATCGTATTTCCCTGTTTATCTCTCATAATTTTTATCATTATGTTTACTTCGTTCTTTTCGAAGTTTTCGAATTTCGTCGGTAATCCACTCTTTTGTTCTTGTTGATGATCGGTTTCCTAGGGTATTTTTCGTTGCCGTATTTATAATAGTTTTAAAATTTCTCCACAATATATCCATATCATTTTCGTTTATATCCTTTAGTTGAGTATTAATTCGATCCTGGAGTTCGTTTTTAATTGTTGGGTCGCTAAGTTTTCCGACATCGACTCTGGGCTAGGGTTTCTTTTTCCGAACAAGTGCGAGTTTAGTTCGAATTTTTGAAATCAATAGATTATGATCTGATAGAACATCAGCTCCTGGGTATCTTAAGCATTTCGTTACACAGGAAATATATCGCATATTTATTAGTGTGTAGTCTATTTGGTTCCTTACGATGTTTCCTCCGTTGTCCTGTGGTGATTTCCATGTGTATAGTCTTCTGGGGTGTAGGCGGAAAAGTGTATTCGTTACTTTCATGTTGGCTTCTTGACAGAATTGCACAAGCCTATCTCCTCTATTATTTCGTTCCCCCAGGCCGTATTTTCCAGTGATGTTTTTAATTTAATCGTTTCCTATCTTCGCGTTGAAGTCACCATGTATAATTGTTATTTCAAGATTTTTCATAATTTTTAACAATTCTGCATTATCGCCATAAAATTCTTCGACTTCATTGGCATTTGCATCGCACGTTGGAGCGTAAACTTCAATTATGTTAATATTAAGTGGTCTTCCGCATAGTTCTAACTGACATTGTTACATATCCTGTTACACAGGACGCTATACGATTCATAAAAATGATACATACTCCTTTTCTGTGAACTCTGCTCTGATTCCCTGAATGATACACCGTAACGTTTTCTGATCTAAATTAGCCGCAGTCTTTCCACCATGTTTCGCTGACACCTAAAATGTCTGTTCATTTCACTAATGGTGTTGTTTAGCTTTCCGGTTTTATAAAGACTTCGGACATTCCAAGTTGCAATAGTAAATTTTTGTTTTGTTTAACCTCCGGGGATTCTTAGCACCCTCTTTTCGCCGGAGACTGAGGGCAATATGTTCTTTGTTGTATTGTTCATATTGTACGATTTTCAATATGTTATGTTACTTCAGAAGGGTTTATGCCTTCTGAAGGGTTTATAGTTTTCCTTCTAATTTTCAGCCGCTCCTATGAAGTACAGAATCTGTTTGCAGTCTCCCAGTATGGGAACAGACACTGCAATATTAGTATGGCTATTGGTTATCTAATAGCGCCAATTACTCGCCATGTCAACTAGAGCTTCAAACGGCACTCAGAATTTTAATGAAACACTTTGCCAATAATATTTCTCTGAGACCCTAAGACTCTAATTCGCTGGATTGTCCGCCACTGCTTATTTAATTCGCAGCTGCCCTGTATACTATAGGGATTTCCACTATGCGCAACCTGTGGAGGCGCCCCGTACCACCCAGCTATGATTCCCGAAGGGGGGTTGAATAGTTAACGTTATTTATTTTTTCCCTAAAGGAGACGAATTTAAATAAAGTACCAAACCCCTGTTCTTTAATTTTTTAAACAAACGTTATTTATTTAATAAATTATGGGACAGATGTTTGGTACTTTATTGAAATTCGGCTCCTTTAAGGAGAAAACGTATAAAAACACAGTTTTAATAATTTTTTGGCATATATCTTTTAATCCAGTAAACATAGAAATAAAGTGTGCGTAAAATTAGTAACTTATCGAAAATTGGCGAATACAAGTTTGGTACTTTTTGGAAATTCGAAAGTTTAAGAGGTAAAAATCGTACCTATTTTTGGTTCCTTTTACACAAAATATTTTTTTCTTTTTACTGATACATGCATAAGAATATTTTAA
The DNA here is from genome assembly GCA_951394005.1 of Protophormia terraenovae. Classification (NCBI taxonomy): domain Eukaryota; kingdom Metazoa; phylum Arthropoda; class Insecta; order Diptera; family Calliphoridae; genus Protophormia; species Protophormia terraenovae. Next base: position 71,577,012 of record OX596076.1, on the reverse strand, counting down.
AATTAATTTAGAAATTCATTGAAATACGTTAAATTACAGATATATGGTTCTAAGTGAGTGAAAATCCATAAGAGGGGACTTTGTGGTACTTTTTCGTTCTTCTCATAGTACTTTTAGAATTTTCTATAATATTGAAAATAAAATCATGAAATTAAAGATATATGATCCTAAGTGCACGCAGAGAAAAAACATGGTTACAGCATGATCACCACAACTATTCAATGATTATATAGCCGTTTTTCATTGATTTAAATATACTGTGTTCATGATAGCAACGTTTATGATTCTGTTTAATCATTTAATGATTACCCACAATCAAAATTTTAATATGGTTCACTGAATTATAATATGTATTTAAATATGTTTATATGAAATCATATTTATGAATAAATCCAATCATTTAGTCAATTCTACAACTATTTAGTTAATTACATAACCATTCATTTCATTTTACAAATTTGGTTAATTCTACAACCATTATGCCATTAACTTTTAATGCCTTTTGAACACACATTTTTGTGTATCAGTCCAGTAGTTATAATTCTCATTTAGTTTATATATGAACAAATATAAATTGACAAGTTTTGTTTTTATTCAGTATGATGATTGTACCACATATCGTGGTACAAATGAATATAAATATGAAAATGTTGGATCATATATATGATAACATGGGATCATATATATGATAACATGGGATCATATATATGATAACATGGGATCATATATATGATAACATGGGATCATATATATGATGACATGGGATTATATATATGATTAAATTAGTTCATGTATATGATTAAATTAGTTCATATATATGATAAAATGGAATTATATATATGATAACATGGGAATATATATATGATAAAATGGAATTATTCTTATGATGGAATTAGTTCTTATATATGATAGAATGGAATAATATATATGATAAAATGGAATTATATATGTGATGAAATTAGTTTATATGATAACATGGAATTATTAAATGATGAAAACATGATGAAATTGAAAGCAATAATTAAGAAAAGGTTATAAAACTTACTAAAAGTTATTAATAAGGTTATGAACCTTACTAATAAATTATAAATTGGAATCATAATAATGATTACGTACAAATATACTTATTGTAACCTGGGATCATATATTACAATCATAGTATGTTGCTCTTAGTTTATGGTCACCCGAACCATATTTTTTCTTTGCGTGTGAAAACCCTCCATAAGAGGGATTTCGTTATTATAATATTACTCTTTGAATTCCATGTAATAATAATTAATTTTCAAACATGGTTCTATGTTAAGAATCCACAAGCGCTATTAGTCAGATTCTTCTATACTAAAATATAATAATAGAAATAATTTGCTAGTTTTTAAACCTTCGAACGTCAATGATGTAAGAAACTGGCAACTAAAATATTAAACATTTTATTGTTCTTAATGCCGACAGAAAACCAATATTATAACTTTTCCCCCGGGTATTTGGAATCATAGTTTAATTTTACGTTTTTTTTTTTTACTTTTGGTATTTCATTTAGTTTTTTATAAAAAAAAAGAACATAGGTTTTTATCTGGTCTATATAGAAGTACTGCAAAATCGGGTTTGGAAGCTATCTATATAAATGAATCTATGTTTTTTGGTCGGTTTTTAAATTATATTTTGATGGTAGTTTTATGTAATTTAATTGTACTTTTATTCAAGTATTTCTTAATTCAATTTTGTCAAAATATTTTTGTTATTATTATTATTTTTTACACCCTACACCACCATAGGTGGGGAGGGTATTATGCGTTTGTGCTGATGTTAGTAACACCCAAAAATATTGGTCTAAGACCCACCTTAATTTATACCAATCTACTTAGAATCACTTTCTGAGTCGATTTAACGATGTCCGTCCATCTGACCGTCTGTCCGTCCATGTAAACCTTGTAATCAAACCACAGGTCGCAATTTAAAATTTAATGAAATTTGGCATACATATTTTTTATAGTCCAGGGACGAAGTCTATTGAAATTGGTTATGATCCGTCCATTATTTCACATAGCCCCCATACAAATGTCCTCCCGGAAAAGGGTTTAACGATCATAAATCCCTTAAACATAGCAATATTTTAATGAAATTTAAGTTTCATATAAGTCTAAATAAGTGTGCCGATTTTTAGAAAGATCGGTCCACAATTGACCATAGCTCCCATATAAACCCCTTATCAGATAATCACTTTAACGGTTATAAATCCCATTAAACTGTTAGTATCAAGTTAATGTTCGACAAAAATAAGTTTTATATAACCATAAATGGTAGTGCCAAATTTTACAAAGATCGGTCCATAATTTACCATAGCTCCCATATACGGGCCTCTTTCGGAAATCACCAAAAAATGAATAAATTCATATAAATGTTAGCATGGACGCAATATTCCGTATACGTATGTCTTATTTTCCACTAAATATGAGTTTCGGTCCACATTTGGCTCCAAGTCTAATAACAAACCCTTCCCCGGATCTTGATGTACACAATGGTGTAGGGTATCATATGGTCGGGCTTGACCGACTATATCTTCTTCTCTCGTTTTTTTTTTTTAAATTATGCTTAAATATACTTGTATTCTACTTTCATGGAATGCAACTTAAAATGTTACAGGATGTTTGTTCTGAAACTTTTCAGAAAAATAGGAAAAATTTTCTAATATAATACTGTAAAAAAAAATCGTGCGCATATACAGCACGATTTTAGAAATTGAATGTTCGAGGGGACATTTGTATGGGGACTTGAGGAAATAATGGACCGATCACAACCAATTTCAGTTGGCTTCGTCCTTGTATCATAAAGGTCCCACGTGCCAAATTTCATTTCATATCAAAATTTCGACCTGTACTTTGTGCACAAGATTTACATGGACAGCCAGCCAGCCGTCCAGCCAGACGGTCGGACGGACACCGTTAGATCTATTTAAAAAGTAATTCTGAGTCGATTGGTATACTTTTTCTATGCGTCACAAACATCAGCACAAACGCATAATACCCCAACCACCTATGGTGGCATAGGGTATAAAAACAACTTCAGTGCAGACGTGTTTCTATACTTTATCAAACATTATACAGTGCACGATGGTAACTGCCGGTCAAAGATGCCGAAAATTTGACCGTTGCTAAAATTTTGATTACATTTTTTTGCTGTCTAGTTTGAAAGTAATAATGACACAAACTAATAATAGTTTTAAAAATAATAATTGTTTTTAAAAATACATATACAAATTGTTATATACAAAGTATGCTATGAATTTCTGCACATAAATTTGTTTGTCAATATTCTGGTGTAAAATAAAATTACGTTTTTGGATTACATATGGACTATAGAAAAATTGCTAATTTTTATCATCAAAAAAATTATAAACCAAAATTTTAATGGACCAGGCATTTTTTTCAATAATTCTCAGAGGTTAATTCTAAACAGGATAGTATAATGCTGTCATAAGTTAGTATCAATAAAATTCAGCCAATACTACCTGCTACCCTTCTTACCACAACATTTCAAGTAACTGCTTGATAGGAGTAATTTTTTAATTTATTTGAAGTTGAACATATTTAGAAAGTAAAGTATTAATATTATAATGTAATTAGTATATGATCGACCAAAATACATATTTTAAGTGCTTTGATAAATGAAGCGATAATTTTAGAGTAGATTCTTGGAAAAATCGTGTAATTTATAATATACAAATTTTTAAATAAAATTTTAGTACGTGTAATAAATTTTTCTAAATTTTTGGTCATCCTAACTAAGTTGGACAACTCATTTATATTTCGCATAATTTTTGAAGCAAAATTATATAATTTAAAAATTAATCAATAATTTTATGTAAAAAAGTATATGTACAGTAGCGAGCATTAAAAATGCAACGCTATGTGATATGATCTTTGTACGCATATATTTTGCTTATAGCAAGTCCTAATATAACAGTACGAATGTGATTTTATTATTTGTGGTAATAGATACCTGTTGCATATAATTTTGCTGAATATTTTTGTGCCTAACGAAAATTATTGAACGTTTAGTAAAAGCAGTTGAAAATGTGAGCGAGCAAAAAAAATGCAACTCTAAACAAATAAACATGATTTTTAAAATTTTGATAAAAATTTTGATTGGAAATGGTTGGAAACTATAGTGTTGTTAAAAAACAACACTATAGTTTCATGTATATTGTCTAAGATACATGAAATCTACAAATAATATAAATATTAGCAATAAATTCCACTATTTTGGACATTTTTCAATAGAGATTGATATTTTTGGAATTATTATTTATTTTGTTAGTTGTTTTAAAACCAACAAACATTTTCTATAAATAAGCGATCAAATATTTATGATAGTTTAGCTTAACTTCATAATTTATAATTGAGTATAACCTTTCGACCAAAATAACGCAACCATTTTCGATCGTTATTGAGATGTAATCAACAGCTTAAAATATTTTTTTCGCAATGATATGACATTATCGAATGCCCGGTATCGCTATAATGTTCAAATATCCCTTTATTTTTGTCCTGGAACAAATTCTAACACAAGGAAAAACAGTTAAGAAATATACCTATTTTGAACTCTTCATATGCTGAAAAATTAAAAGTACATCCTTCGTGATGATTGGACTATTGGACTTGTTTACTATTGGAAATTAATATTTAAGTAAGTATGTCTATCTAGACCGTCTAAAATTGAAATATATGGGTTTAGAGTCAAATTATTTCAAGTTATCGTAATAGGCTCTTATTTCCATTATACAGTACTCGTGAAAATAATAAAGGACCTGCCTTTTAAAGTAAAGGTGGTAGATTTATATAAGTAAATAATATGTGTTATGTTAGAAGGATATCCAGTTTTCATATTTACATCATTAAATCAACAATTGCTGGCAATAGTAGCTTTGAATGGCCAAATGTGGTCATTCAGATAATATAAAATATCTACTGTTAAATGACTTGTATCAATTGTTAAAGGCATGATCGTTTCAATATTGTTTCTTTAAGATAATTTTTAAGAATCTTCATATTAGAACTACATATTAGTATTATTTCACTGCCATTATCAGAATGTTATTCAAAAATATTCGAAAATTCTTAAAAAGTATGGAGAAAATAGTGTTTTTTTAATACTATTAATATCTTTTGTAGTTAAAATTACCTTAAATGTATATGTACTGGTAGTAATTAGTGGTAATACTACCAAATCATACACGCAAAGAAAAAATATGGTTCCTATGACCATAAACTAAGAGCAACATACTATGATTGTAATATATGATTCCAGGTTACAATAAGTATATTTGTACGTAATCATTATTATGATTTCAATTTATAATTTATTAGTAAGGTTCATAACCTTATTAATAACATTTAGTAAGTTTTATAACCTTTTCTTAAGTATTGCTTTCAATTTCATCATGTTTTTATCATTTAATAATTCCATGTTATCATATATATAAACTAATTTCATCATATATATTATTCCATTCTATCATATATATGAACTAATTCCATCATAAGTATAATTCTATTTTATCATATATATAATCCCATGTTATCATATATATAATTCCATTTTATCATATATATGAACTGATTTCATCATATATATAATCCCATTTTATCATATATATGATCCCATATTTTCATATTTATATTCATTTGTATCACGATATGTGGTACATTTATCATACTGAATAAAAACAAAACTTGTCAATTTATATTTGTTCATATATAAACTAAATGAGAATTATAACTACTGGACTGATACACAAAAATGTGTATTCAAAAGGCATTAGAAGGTAATGTCTTAGTGGTTGTAGAATTAACTAAATTTGTAAAATGAAATGAATGGTTATGTAATTAACTAAATTGTTGTAGAATTGACTAAATGATTGGATTTATTCATATATATGATTTCATATAAACATATTTAAAAACATATTATATTTCAGTGAACCATATTAAAATTTTGATTGTGGGTAATCATTAAATGATTAAACAGAATCATAAACGTTGCTATCATGAACGCAGTATATTTAAATCAATGAAAAACAGCTACATAATCATTGAGTAGTTGTGGTGATCATGCTGCAACCATGTTTTTTCTCTGCGTGTAGTTTTCAGCATTTTTCAATAATTATTTCTATCAAAATTTGAAAAAATCCGGTGATTTTTTAGGCGTTTTTTTTTTTTGCTCCCTTAAATTTACAACTTAAAAAAAAAAAATGTATTAACTGTTCGTATGCGTAACAATTTGGAACAAAATGACATACAATAGTTGGCTAAGACCGCAAAGAATAAAATCACAACAGAATTGGCTAATTTAATGACGTTCTAGCCCTTATCAATACGATCGAAAATCATATAGCCTAGCGTTGCATTTTTTAAGCTCGCTACTGTATGTAACCTATCTGATAATAATGCGGAATAAACTACCAAACTGGGGTGGACGCATTAGAAAGGATAACAGTGGATAACACAAAAATGTCAATTTAACACGAGATTAACTATATTTCTTAATTTTTTGCTTTTTGACAAATGTAAATAAAATGCGTTATTTGTAAGCAAAATTGCATATATCTCTTTTTCTACTATACTCGATTTTTACGAAACATATATCATTGGAAATCTTATAACTATATCTTACGCTTAAGCTAGTTAGATTATTTTGATGTTTATCAAGTATGAATTTTTCATAATTCTTCTCTGTTCTCATTTATCTGTCCATCCCCTTTTGGTATCCGTAAAATCTTTTTGTAAATAAAGCATTATATTTTGTATTTTCATAACAAATTTAAATTATTTACACAGAGAAATAACGGAATTTTTGATTTTTGGCCGGAATATACCACGGAGCAGTGGGACAGAATCGAACTTTTTGAAACTTCATGGTCAAGATTTTTTCCATATATAGGCCAACATTTTCAACCGATTTTATTATATTTTTTAATTAGTTAAAGAAAAAAATCTATCGAATAAATGCAATTTAAAGTCAATATCTTTATTTATTCCAAAAATAAATAATTTTGAATTGGAAATATTGCAAAAATCAACAAATAGGCGGACAGAAGGACGGACATCGGAATACTCTCAAGAGAAAAAAAAAACTAAAACTCCGAGAATACATTGTTTTACTATTTGATCGATGTAAAAACCAAATCTTAATATTAAAATAATGATACATATAACCTTTCTCTGAACTAAGGACCATTTTTGACCCATTTAACCCTAACGGGCATTATTCTGCCAAACAAAAATTGAATTCTAAAAATACATTTTTTACTTACTACCCAGCAAAAAAGGAACTGAAAGAGAGCTGAAAAAGTCATGAATTGTCATTGGAAGGTTGTGACGAACAAAAGTCAGTTAATCGTTTTTGTTCACATGAATTGATTTATTTGTTGATTTAATATAATGTTTTTCATTTATTTTCTATCCCTTAGTTTAATCAAATTAATATGGATTGCATTTAATGAATTTTATGTTATATTTTATTATGTTTTGTAAAATATAAGTAACATGAAGTAAGAAGTTTTGTTTATTTATTTAAAATATAATTTAAATGATAATGCCGTTAAAATCATTTTATACCGACCTGACATCTGTCGCTCTGTAGAGAAATATATGGAATTTAATACGCTAGATTACAACTCTGACCATCCACTAAAAGCAGCTGATGCGTGGTAGTTGTATGTGTATGCGTAAATAGATTGATCGACAGCTTCAAAGAAGGATGAAGATGAAAAATAGAGTGAGTTAGTGCTTGACCGGCAACCTGAGCGGACAGCATTTAATTAAGAACAGAATATTATTCGACTTAATTAAAAGAAAGGGTTTAAGGCAAGCAACTAGTAGTCATAATTTACTTAGATCAGAATCTTATTCGGCTGAGTAGGAATCTCTGGTGTTGTGTTGGCAGAATAGAATCTTATTCAGTCTGCCAAAAAGTCAGAGTAGGGAACCATTATCTGTTCAGGACAGAATTTTATTCGGCCTGAGCAGACAAAGGTAGTGGATGACGACGGCAAACGACGTTCACGTTGATTTAGAATGTTATTCGGCTTAACGTGAACATGTTTATGTAGTGGTGACTAGATTTAATTGGGATAGAATTTTATTCAGCCTGATTAAATCGTGTCGGCAGCCGATCCTCGAGAGTGTATAGTCGACGTCGGAGAGTTCCACAAGCGGAGAGAACGCAACGTGATAGTGGTGTATGGTCGGTACTGAGAGCGGTGGTATTTTAAGACGCATGTCGGTATGTTGTAAATTAGAATAAGTCATACATAGTAAATAAAGTGTTACGTTTATTAGAAAATAAATTTCTCTTGTGTTTTTGACTCTCTTTAAATTAAATTATTTGTAACGAACCCTGGAAGCCGTGAGCTTCACCTCAGCATATAGTGAAAACACGTCGTTACAATGGCGCCCGAGCAGGGACATTGAGTAATAGTCCCAAACAAAAGAGTGCAAATAATCAACATAAAATAAAAAAAATAATACTATATTATATACTATACACTACGAAGAAAAATTAATAAACTATAGATTATGTAATCTTGACTGTACTTGTGCCTTACTTGTGTTTATGTATAATTTGTAATGGTACTCATCGTCCGAAAATAAAAAAAAATAAAAAAAAAAAAAAAAAGTAAATATAAAAATAACGGGAATAAACATACAAAAAAAAAAAAAAGTGATATAAAATGTTAAAAACATCATGGGCTTATTCCCTTAAGAGGGATGAATTAATAAAATATTTAAATGAATTCCAAATGGATCCTGCTGGTACTGTGGAAGAGCTGAGAAGGCGTTGGGCTAAATTTCTTGGTGTAGAGTACGATGATGATCGATTAAAGCGATTGTTGGAAATTCAAGCAAATCACGAAACATCTTTTAATATCCCATCTCCAAATCTGTTAGTGCCAACAGGTAATAGTCAATTAGTTAAATCCCCTATGAAGGAGGAAACGGTGAGCGGAAAAAATAATGTGCTTACCCAGAATACAGGATTAACCCAAATAGAAACTAGATGTAATATTATAGATCAAGTAAGGAAATGGGGATTAAGATATGATGGCGTACGTGATCCTCTAGAATTCGTGGAACGTCTTGAAGAACTATCCCAGATGTATTGTATATATCTGAATCAGTTGCCTCAAATAATGCCAGAATTCTTATGTGATCGAGCACTAGTCTGGTTTCGAAATAACAACAAATCATGGCAGACATGGAACAACTTTAAAACCGATTTCTGTAAGTTTTTCTTGCCCCCAAATTATTACGAAAGTCTAGAAGATAAGATCCAAAAACGAAGACAAGGTAACAATGAACACTTCAAGGATTATTTTCTCGCTCTACAAAATCTTATGCGACATTCAAATCTAACCGAGGATCAGAAATTAGAGAGGATTTTTAGAAACGCTTATTCGGATTTTAAATGGTATATCCGTCGAAGAGATTTTTCAACGTTAGAAGAACTTATAGCCCTTGCCGAGGATTTAGAAGATATAAAAACATCTACTCATAATCGTGAAGGTTATCCAATGTCTTTTGAAGTACCTACATCGAGTAGACAACATCGTAATAAATGCAATTCTTGCGGCAGCGAAGGCCATCAAGTTGATAGATGCCTCAACAATACACAAAATACGGGAAACCGTTCAGGAGGACGACGGAACTGAGGCTAGCCGTTCCTCCTGATAGTCAACCCTCAGAAACAACTTTAAACTGCGAAGAAACTCGATTAACAGCAACAATAATTATTGGAACGGAAATTATAACCTCTACCATCGACACGGGAGCGTCAAGAAATTTTATAAAACCGGAATTAGTTAACGAACTACAAACTGCACCAATAATTATAGAGGAGAACCTCGAGGTATTTCTTGCCGATGGTACGAGAAAGCAGATATCACAAGGTGTCCAATATACTGTCACTCTCGGTACTAAAACAAAAACATCGACTTTCTTAGTGATGCCAGGCTGTAGTGAGAACATAATACTTGGGTTGGAGTTTTTAAGAGACTTTGGCGCCATACTTATTTGTGCTGGATTATCTACTACCTGTGAAAATAAACAAACCGTAATGGAATCTGATGAACTTGGTACAGAAAGCAGTCCAAAAGAACATACAAACAATTCAATTCCTAATCAAGCCCCTGATACCACATCACATGTCGCTAAACACCGCACTATAGCTGAGCATAGCGCAGTGGAACAAAATATTATTGTCAAGTTTCTGGAAGCGGAGTTGTCTAAATTTAGTAATATTTCTGGGTTATCTAACATCACATCACATAAAATTGTTATGAACGACAATCGCCCTATCAAGTTAAGGTATGCACCAAGAAATCCGGCCATGCAAGCCATAATAGATGCAGAAGTTAACAAATTGATATCCCAAGGATACATAGAACCATCCAAGAGTCCTTACAGCTTTCCCATTACCCTGGCGAAGAAGAAGAATGGTTCCTGGAGATTGTGTATGGATTTTAGACAACTAAATGCCAGGTCAGTACCCGATGCTTATCCATTGCCTAGAATAGACGCCATTTTAAATAGATTACGAGATGCAACGTACATAAGTAGCTTGGATCTGAAAGACGGTTATTGGCAAATCCCTATGGATGAAGACAGTAAGAAATATACTGCATTTGCCGTAACTGGTAGAGGATTATACCAGTGGCGCGTAATGCCATTTGGGTTACACTCTGCTCCCGCTACTTTTCAGAGAGCCTTAGATAGCGTTATTGGAGCTGATATGGAGCCACATGCGTTTGCATACCTGGACGATATCATAGTAATCGGAAGAACACTTGAAGAACATTTATCAAATTTAAGAGAAGTTTTTCGACGACTGCGAGCTGCAAACTTGAGAATCAACCCAGAAAAATGTGATTTTTGCAAGCGTGAAACAAAATATCTCGGTCATGTAGTTAGCGGTAAAGGAATAAAGACTGATCCCGAAAAAGTAGCAGCAATTAAAGAGATACCACCGCCACGCAATCTAAAAGAGTTACGTCGTTTTCTAGGAGTAGCATCATGGTACCGAAGATTCGTTCCAGATTTTGCCAATATCTCACAACCACTCACAAAACTACTAAAAAAGGGAAAGCACTGGAATTGGGCAGAAGATCAACAATCGGCGTTTGAGGACCTGAAAAGGAATCTAACTGAAGCCCCTGTGTTGGCATGTCCAGATTTTAGTGCCACGTTCACCTTACAAACAGATGCAAGTGATTACGGCCTAGGGATTGTCCTTACACAGGAACTTGAAGGTTCAGAAAGGGTGATCGCCTATGCCAGTCGTCATCTAAATAAGGCAGAACAAAACTATTCCACCACTGAGAAAGAATGCTTGGCCATTATATGGGGAATTAGAAAAATGAGACCGTATTTAGAAGGTTATCATTTCATTATTATTACTGATCATTTATCCCTTAAATGGTTAAATTCTATAGAGAGTCCCACAGGACGTTTGGCAAGATGGGCCTTAGAGTTGCAACAATATAACTTCACCATCAAATACCGGAAAGGGAAACAAAACGTAATAGCAGACGCATTATCCCGACAACCTCTTGAAACAGCGAACACCATCAGTACTCCATCGACCTCCATTACGTGTCCATGGCTAGAGAAAAGGATGAAAGATGTGCGTGAAAGACCCGACAAGTACCCAGAATACAATATAGTAAATGGTCAACTTTATCGTCATTTTCCCCGCCATATTCACGATGATGATGTCAATCAATGGAAATTGTGTGTTGCAACTCCTCTGAGAGGTCGAGTTTTACAAGAAAATCACGACATTCCAGCTGCCGGCCATCTCGGCATAAGGAAAACCAGTAACCGTGTCATTACTCGATACTACTGGCCCGGAATGTTCCGTGACATAAAAAGATATGTCCGTAAATGTGAATCTTGTCAGAGGTATAAGGTAAGCCAACAACGTCCCGCAGGAGAGATGCTTACACAAATTCCTGAGGAACCTTGGGCAACAGTTTGTGCTGACTTCGTAGGACCACTACCCCGCACAAAGCATGGGTGTACAATGCTGCTGGTATTTGTAGACAAATTTTCAAAATGGAACGAGCTGATACCATTAAGAAAGGCCACTTCAGAAAGCTTGGTGAAGGCATTCCGAGAACGCATCGTAGCTCGATATGGAGTCCCCAAAGTTTTAATAACCGACAATGGTACCCAGTTCACGTCACGTATTTTTGCAAAATGTTTAACTGACTTTGGTGTCCACCAACAGTTTACAGCACCATATACCCCGCAAGAGAACCCCACGGAACGTTTCAATCGTACGATAAAAACAATGATCGCACAATTTGCAGAGAATCAACATAATAAGTGGGATGATTTCCTACCAGAGATTATGTTAGCGATGAATACCAGTGTGTCAGAAGCAACGGGTTATTCTCCGGCATTTCTCATCCAAGGAAGAGAACCCCGGCTACCTAAAGCCCTGTACGACGAAGTTACTGTTGGAACTGGAGCTGAAAATCACCACCCCGATGAACGTGCCAAAGAAATGCAGGAAATCTTTAACATCGTAAGAAGAAATTTAATGAATGCATCGGTAGAACAACAACGTCACTATAATCTTCGTCGTCGCCCATGGAAACCGTATATCGGTGATCATGTATTAGTTAAGCAACATCCGTTATCCAGGGCTACTGATAAGTTTGCAGCTAAGCTGGCACCAAAATTTGGAGGGCCGTACATAGTGGAAGAATTTGTATCACCAGTAATCGTTAAAATAAGAAACAAGGGAAAGAAAGAGACGCGCACTGCCCATATCAGCGAATTAAAGCCACATTTTTGTTAAAATTGTGTTCGTCCTTTTGTGTTTCAAATACTGTAATAGGATGAATTCATATTTGTTCCATTTAATTTCTTTTTCTAAAGAGGGGAGGCAATGTGACGAACAAAAGTCAGTTAATCGTTTTTGTTCACATGAATTGATTTATTTGTTGATTTAATATAATGTTTTTCATTTATTTTCTATCCCTTAGTTTAATCAAATTAATATGGATTGCATTTAATGAATTTTATGTTATATTTTATTATGTTTTGTAAAATATAAGTAACATGAAGTAAGAAGTTTTGTTTATTTATTTAAAATATAATTTAAATGATAATGCCGTTAAAATCATTTTATACCGACCTGACATCTGTCGCTCTGTAGAGAAATATATGGAATTTAATACGCTAGATTACAACTCTGACCATCCACTAAAAGCAGCTGATGCGTGGTAGTTGTATGTGTATGCGTAAATAGATTGATCGACAGCTTCAAAGAAGGATGAAGATGAAAAATAGAGTGAGTTAGTGCTTGACCGGCAACCTGAGCGGACAGCATTTAATTAAGAACAGAATATTATTCGACTTAATTAAAAGAAAGGGTTTAAGGCAAGCAACTAGTAGTCATAATTTACTTAGATCAGAATCTTATTCGGCTAAGTAGGAATCTCTGGTGTTGTGTTGGCAGAATAGAATCTTATTCAGTCTGCCAAAAAGTCAGAGTAGGGAACCATTATCTGTTCAGGACAAAATTTTATTCGGCCTGAGCAGACAAAGGTAGTGGATGACGACGGCAAACGACGTTCACGTTGATTTAGAATGTTATTCGGCTTAACGTGAACAAGTTTATGTAGTGGTGACTAGATTTAATTGGGATAGAATTTTATTCAGCCTGATTAAATCGTGTCGGCAGCCGATCCTCGAGAGTGTATAGTCGACGTCGGAGAGTTCCACAAGCGGAGAGAACGCAACGTGATAGTGGTGTATGGTCGGTACTGAGAGCGGTGGTATTTTAAGACGCATGTCGGTATGTTGTAAATTAGAATAAGTCATACATAGTAAATAAAGTGTTACGTTTATTAGAAAATAAATTTCTCTTGTGTTTTTGACTCTCTTTAAATTAAATTATTTGTAACGAACCCTGGAAGCCGTGAGCTTCACCTCAGCATATAGTGAAAACACGTCGTTACAAGGTAGAGCTGCAGAAGTTCTTTTTATAACACATGGTTGTCATTGGTAGGATGTTCTTTTATAATTATTCATTACTTTTGAAGTATTTCCCTTAAAGCTATGTTTATAAAATTGTTTAACAAAAATTCTGTTCCAGCCTTATTAAAATATAATAAAAATACTTTATTTTATAAAAATTGAATTTTCTTAGAAATTATTAACTTTTTTTCCCGCTAAAAATTCATTTATTTTCACTTATTTGGAAGTAATTATTAAGAACTTCCAAAAAAGTTTAAAATATGCACTTTGTTCTACTTTTGAACTGGTGAAAATGTTCTTTTTTCGAAGCTCTTGATGGTTTTTTGCTGGGCTAATAAATAAAAAATAATAATAGTAATAAATCGTGATCATTAAAATACTTATATCACCTTTTCCTGAAGTAAGCTCCTTTTTCGACCATTTTTACGTCCTTTAAATATTTATATATGTATGTATGACTCTAATTGTGTTGATTGAAATCTTAACTTTTATAAACAAATTAAAAGTTGAGACTTATTCATTAGTGGCTTATATTGATTTGCCACCTCCCCCAATACTGCAAATAAAAGTGGCAAAAGTTTAACTTTTAATTGGCAACAGAAACCACATTGAAACTTTTACGACATGTGTGTCAGAGCAGAGTTATCATTATCGTAATTTATTTTATATAATAAAGATGAATAAAAATACATATACAATTATTTTATTAATCGAAATTCATCCTATTAAAAAATTGTAAATTTAATTATTCCAATTATCACTTATTTTTGTTTATATTATATTAATTTATTTATTAAGACATAAAAAAAAATAATTGAAAAAGGATTAATTGTTTTTATTTTTAGTAAAAAATATTAGAAAATTTTAATTTAGATCACTTGAATAATTGATTCAATTAAGAAAAATATATGCTACATAAAACATTATTTTCTAATTTTTTAAATATTCTAATTGTTTTTAATTTTACAAGTAAATAACAAATGAGATTATCATTAAATCTAGCCCACAATAATGATTTCTTACATTAAATGTATAACAAACATTCAGACATTTATACCATCACTTTAATTTAAATAACTCTTCTATACAGTCAACATTTTCAATTTCCACTGAAACACATTTTCCTTAAGTTCATCTGTTAGCTGCAAGAAATAAAATCAGAAAGTCTCTTAACAAAACAATTTGTTTTGCAAATATACTTCGTTTTCATACTCAATTGGGCATAACGGCTACATTTGTACTGCAATTGAATTTACTAGTACCCATGAAGCTATGCATAGACCAAACCCACACCAAAAGAAGTAATCATATACCTAACGATAAAAAGGAGGACAATAAGGCCTTAGAAAAGGCCTAATTTAGTAGACACAAGAGTATTTATCACGCTTTGAAAAATATAAATACTTACAAAAGTCTAACAGCCTTCTAAAGCACCTGAACTAATTAATATAAGAATGATGGGTACTAAAAAATAATTATGTATGTGCTATTAATCTCTTAGATCTTGTTATATGAAGGAGAAGGATTTAGAGGGCCCGAAAATTCTGTTTTTCATTTCTGACTTTTACCGCTAAAAAGCATGCAAAATCTGTTTTTCCTACATCCTACATTCATAGTGACTTGACGTTATTAACTTTTAAAACATCTACATTCATTGGTACACGTTTCTATTTAGAACTATGCAATTTCATGAAGATCTAGAATGTACAAATACAAATGTATGTATTTTTCTCTGTAAATATGTTAATGTCTGGTATTTTTGTATTATTGCAAGACATCCTAATAACAGATAAAAATCATGACGTTTGAAGTAGAAATAAAAAACAAAACAGCTGTTGCATTAGCTATGTAATAAAAAAGTCATTAGTTTATTTGGGTCAATGTTATGGATTAGTAATTTCATTTATAAGGATATTTCTATTAGATAAAATTTTTATTAAACTATTTTTAAATTGTTATAAAAAGCCTAAAAATAATTTCGACTTAATGTATTTTTAAATTAATGTTTTAAATGCAGATAAACAAAATCTCTATGTGTATTTATATCAGTATTTGTTATTACAAAATATATAATATGTTTCAAATCTGCACACATATGTATATTAGGAGTATAACTTTTTGCAATTTTTGCGAATATAAAATTCCATAAAGTATAGCGTTATAGGACATGAAAAAATATCAAGAAAAGTGATATTAAATTTTCGCGATCCACATTGGGTTAAAAGGTGTCGAGAAAAGCGATTAATTTAGTGAAAGTTATACCCTACACCACCATAGGTGGTTGGGTCATATGCTTAAAAAATGCTAAACTTTAATATTCTGTTCATTACATTATATTCAAATTATTATTACATTTGAAAAATAAGGATAGATCCGGCCATACTATCGGAAAGTCTTCGACCACAATCCAGTAAGATTTCTTGATTCCAAATAGAGAAAATGAATTAAGATTAATGTAATAGAATGAAAATGAAAAGAAATTGAGGGGTCAGCAACCCTAATACTGCGAAGTAAAATCGTAGCTATATCGCAATTTTCGCAAAAAAAAATCTCATATTTCTAAGCCAAGAGATAAAGGAAGAAGAAATTTTAATTACTACTAGCCTAACTGTCCAGACAAGGTTCGAACAAATGAGTTTCATATGGACCAATGTTAAGAAAACATTTTTTATACGATCTCCTATTACAAAAATTTAAA
The DNA here is from genome assembly GCA_951394005.1 of Protophormia terraenovae. Taxonomy (NCBI): domain Eukaryota; kingdom Metazoa; phylum Arthropoda; class Insecta; order Diptera; family Calliphoridae; genus Protophormia; species Protophormia terraenovae. The sequence continues at coordinate 71,560,272 of OX596076.1, read as the reverse complement.
ACTTCAGACTTTTCCATCGCAGTTTCCAAAATTTTCTCAGTTTTTTTTCTAAATTTTAATAAGATTTTTGTTTATTCATCCAAATAACTGTATTTTAGAACGGTTCTTGAACTTTAACGATTATTTTTCTATTAAGGCTCGCTTTACTATATTAGCACAACAATGATGTGACTTTTGCCATAGAAAACAACTAGAAGTCCAACTCTTTTCATTCGCTCAGAAACAAAAAATTACTCTCTTCGCACGTATAAATTTGTTCTGTAGAATATTTTAATAACACATACAAAGAGTTTGGTTTTTTTGACAATTGAGTTACAATTGGAGTTCTAGTTGTTTTCTATGACTTTTACTTAGAATAGGTACTTCTAAAACTCATATATTTGAGCTTTTTCCTGGCAGTAAAAGCTAATATATTTATAATTACTTCTTTCTTTATAACTTTAGATGATGAAACTCTCTTTTGGCGAGAATAATGATATCGTTACGATTTTTCTTCGTAGTCTTAGGGTTTCTGCAACCTCAATTTCTACTAAATTTCATTTTGAATTGTTGTTTTGTATAACAAAATGATTCTTTAATGATTGTAAAGTGTTGCACTTTAAAGACAAATACACTATTTTACCTTATTTTCCTTATCTGGAGTCAAGAAATCTTTCTGGATTGTGATCGAAGACTTTCCGATAATATGGCCGTATTCATCCTTATTTTCGAAACTTAAAAATAACTTTAATATAATTTAATTAACATGATATTAAAATTTAACACAAAAAATTCGAAAATTGGAAGCCAAATTAAAGAAATTAATTAAAGTGTCACTTTATTTTGTCGCACAAAATGCATGACCATCACAACACTTTTGCCCCAAACACGAAATACACATATTTCAAAAACTTCTTTTGTATATTAATTTAAAGAATATAATACGATAAATACTTGGACATCAAACAAGTAGCCCATTATACACCTAGAAGACAATAATTTTGAACTAAATAGCAGGAGTAAAAAACCGCACTTTATTTTATCCGACAGTGTATATGGAAAAGATTTGACCAACATCTTGCAAAGTTGAGATTGTTGAAATTTCAAATGAATATATCTCGAAGAATATGTATGAGAAATAGTACTTGCAAGCATGTTTTCTAAAGGATTTATGAAGGACTTTATAAAAATCTTGGAAATCGAGTAAGGAACAAAAATTTGCTAGTGGTTAAACATTTTCTATGACATTAGTACCCCATTTTGAACAACCATAGCTCTGCTCCTAAAGCGTATTTGAGATCCTGCTTCTAAACTCAAAATATTACTATCTTCTGCTACGCCTATGTGAAATCCAAATCCAACCAGCCGATTGGAAGTTAAAGATTTATTTCGATTATGCCCCGCTGTTTAATGTTTGATAAAGCAAAGAAAATGTCTGCACTTAAGCTATTTTCATATGAAATCTACTGGAGTTTTTTCGAAAAAAATTAATTTCTCAAATCGGGCTAAATATGCGCACGATTTTTTTTTTTCATAATATTAAAGTGGACAATACGTATTATTTTTCAGAAAATTTTCAGAACAAATATCCTATAACATTTTAAGTTACATTCCATGAAATTTGAAAATTAGTGTATTTAAGGACAATTTAAAGAAAAAAAAATATTAGGACAAAATATAATTTACAAATACTTGAAGAAAATAATACTTAAATACTTGAAGTTGATGGATCCATTTTAAATTTTTTTTAAAATACTTTCTATGTAAAATAAATACACAGAAAGTAGATGAAAATTGAAATTGAAAAAACAACACAACCTATAACTACTTACTATAGGATTATAATTTATTATTTTGGTCTTATTTCTTTTAATATTTATGTGTAAAAACTTCAAATATGTAAATTTCTTGTGAAAAATTGCCAAATTTTGGACTTATTTGGACCTCGAATTAAATTTTTGTTACGTAATTAAATGCGCGCCTCCAAAGTCATACAAGAAATATGAAAAAAAAATCCCAAAAACCTGAAAAAAGGATCTATTTTAATTTTGATCTAGCTCACGAAAATTTTGAAAAACAATATCTTAGAATGAATTAGATTTTCAGCTAGGAACATAGATACTTTTCATTTTGGGGCCATCCTAATGTACATTGTATATATAGTACATATATGTATCTGAAGCAGATTATTATAATGTATAAATAAATGATAATATTATTATTTCATATCTATGTGGTAATATAAGTATTAACAGACAGACAAATATTCATTTACTAATTTTAAGTAAACGTAAATAAATACAATCATAATAAACACATAAATTTATACATAATGTTTACTTCATACATACATAATTACATATGAACATATTTAAGTACATATTTACTTTATTATTTGTATCATGGTTACAATTATTAACCTTTATTACAATGACATTGTAAACTTAATCTCATACATATACAAAAAATATACACTCTCAACTTAGTTGCTTTTTCAATACCCCCTTGGCTGATTTTCATTATTTTAAACACACACACACACATGTACATCATAAATGTAGGTGGGGATGTAAAAATATTCTATACATACATATGATATACTTGTATGTATGATTAAAGTGTATCATGTGAACTTTCTCACAATTTAAACAGGTTTTGTTTACATTTTCTCCGGTTTCATTTTTCGTGTAACCTTATTTTTACTGTTGTTGTTATTGCTTAACAACGTGTTCTTCGTAATCAAAACAAACATAAAAAAACAACAAACCACCTGTTTCCATAATTTGAAACATGTTAAAACAATGTATGAGAAGGAAGAGGAGGAGATATAATAACCACAGTAACATACATACATGAACAAAAAGAATACACATTAGGGGGTTTTTTTTATGTAAAACAGCGGATAAAATAAAAATAGGTAAAGAAATATTTATATAACAAGTAAATAATAAAATAAGCAAATTAAAAATTTATGAAAGGAATAGAAATATATTAATCAGTTTTTGATTATTTCAACTTAATTAAATATTCATAAAATTTTAAAAATACGGTAATTTTATAAAATTAAACCATTATTTATGTAGCTGTAAAAAAAAAAAAAAATTTTACTGGAAATAATGCATAATTGAGTATCCTTTTTTTTTTTTTTTTTTGTTAACCAAACATTAAAATTTAATATGTTCATAGAAATTTAATAATGTTTTGGTAACTTTACAATCTTGAGCCTTAAGGCTAATTTCATCTTAACTTTGATGTTTTGAAACATTTGTTTATTTTAATATATGAGTGAACAAGATTTTTAAAAATAATTGAGCATAAATTTTATAAATACATAAGAATTTTCAAAGGAAAAGGGACAAATAAATAAAGGAACACGTATTTTGTTAACTTAAATGATTAAATATATTACGAGTATAGTTTAATGGAAAATAATTAATACAAAATATTTTTCAAAATTCTGATTTTACTATACGCTTCACATAAAATCTGTAGCCAAAAGGAAAAACTACATAACTTGAGTTATGTCTTTTATGAATTTTAATTTCAATTAAACCTTAAAAACGGTCACCTGAAAAGTAATTAAAATGAATTATGTAGTTTTTCCTTTTGTCACAGAAATGAAGAATATACAGAGAAAACAGATTCATTGTGGCAACCGAATTTTCTGCCAATCGTATTTTGTCGGTTGCAGGTACTAACAGGTAACTCGGTTGGCATTACTGTATGCATTCGGTATACCCAACCGTTTTCAAAAACAATTCTGTTCTGTGGTTTAAAATGTCTATAACACTATTGTGAATGAAAACTATTTTTTTTAATTTGTTTTATTTAAAGACAATAAATAAGCAACATTTTTAAACACATAAATACTTTTAAGAATATCTACTGGAAAAACTCAACTTTGATATTTGTTTAACCTTGAAAAAATATCCCTTCCGTCTCCTTTAGATCTTGAAATCTTTGAAAACAGTTTCATAAGAGCTTGCAGTGTTGATTGGCAATGAAGTAATATGTGTCCATTTTATTCATAATAGATAGATGGAAAGTTGTTAAAAAGAAAAATTAATAACATTTTCAAAATAATATTGATAAATTTTGTGAAGCGTTTCCTACCTTTGTTATGAAAACGTTTTTCAATATGGAGCATTAAGGTGGTATAAATAGGAAAGTTCTCAAGAACGGAGACTCCATATTAAAAACGTACACAATGTGTCACAAAGATCGGGCTGTTATCAAGTTAATGGGCTTATCCATCGTCACTCCCAACTAATTAAAATAAAAATTATGCCGTCTTTAAAAGAAATAAAAAAAAAGATATTTTTTATTAAAATTGTATATACGTATCCTTTATCGATGGTTATTCCGGTTGATTTGTTGAGGACTATGAAAGTTGCTAGGATTTTAGCTCTTTTGCATATAATTTAATATACATATATGTATGTGTTTTGTACATACATGTGTATGTATACTTACCATCAAAACTCTTGAAGTTACTAATTAAAAGTCTTCGTAATATTTTAGTAACTAAAAGTCTTCGTAATATTTTTTTGTATTTATTTTAAATGATTTGTTTTTATACAAAATAAAAACTTCCAAATATTTAGGCTCAATTGTTTTTGAAATTATTTATCTTTTATTTATCAACAAGTTATCAAAATATACAAATTTGATTGAATACACCGAATTTTCTTTTTTTTTTTTTTTCTCTCTCTCTTTTTATAATTATAATATGGTTTGAACTACCAAATCGTAGTTCTAAAATTCGGTTATATTAATCAAATTTGTTAAATTAAATTAAAAAAAAAACACAAATTGGTTCATCTGATTAAATTTAGTAACCCTAATTCCAAATTAATAGCAGTAAAACTTTTATAAATATAAAAAACTTATTGAATTAACGATTTTTTAATGATTTAAATAAAATATTGGTTGTTTTAATAAAAAGTTTATTGATGTAAACGTTTTCCAACCAATCTTTTTTCTGTGTGTATATATAAATTTGTCTTTTTATATCAAATTCTTAAAATATACATCAAGGACCTCAAATTGAAAAATATTTTTAATTATTATGATTAAAGAGAATTTACGTTTGTTTGCCCATATGTATGTTGAAATGTATTTTTTGAAGCCCTTAGTCCAACATATACATTTCCTTTTAACACGAATGTGTCATATAGTGTCGAAAATCTTGGTATTGAAATTTCGCAAAATCTATTTAGGAATGGCGAAGTTATAAACAATTTTCTAGAACAGTCTCAAACATTTTTTAAATTTTTATTATTTATTTTTCTTTTTTTTTTTTCGCCCAATTTTAAAAATATTTTTTATTGCACATACAATAATATATAAATGTTTCTATTGAAAAAACTGTGAGATTAAATAGTCTAGAGCAAGGCGGATTTAAAAGATGAAGTTTTCCCAGCTGATTTTTTTTTTTAAATCAATTTCGTATATTATTATGTTTGTTAGATTAAATCCCTTATTAAAAAATAATTTATATCTATTTATGTTTGTATATATATATTGTTTTTTAAGGTCTAAAATCATCATTTTTTCATAATAGCCCATATATTAAAATAGTGCTCTCCCTTTAAATTTTAGGGAAACATTTTAAATTTAAAGTAATTTAACTCCTCTATGTATAACATCATGAATAAAGTTTTCTCTGTCGCCAAACTAAATCACATAAATATAATGGAACATTTCATCTAAAATTCCTCCAAAACAATCACATATAAACTGTAATTAAAATCTATTTTAAATTTTGTTTAAAACATACTAAAGACAAAAATATGAACGTTAGATGAGAGTCAAATAATGTAGCCAACAAAAAAACAAAATGGCAGAGACACGAGTATTAAATTTTCCTGTAATTGAAATATAATCTTGTTTAGCAATTTTCAAATATTTCATTTTAAGAACATGCGAACTAGAATGGAAAAAAAATACTCATGTAGAGATAGGTAAATATAATATTTCTTAAAATAATTTTAATAGCAGACTAAAACATTTTCGTATATTTATGTATGTAATTCATACCAATATGTTGCTTTCACTAAAGCTATTTGTTTTTTTTTTTTAACTCCATCTCTCTTTTTAATTTGAATGAATGATTGTGCTTCTTCTATTTTGAATGAAATATTGTTATATAAAATAAAATAAAATTTAGTCTCTAGATATTCGAAATACTCTTAGCAAATTAACCGAAAAGGTTGAAGTTAGTAGTAGCATCATACTACTGACAAGAATTTATTAATCTAAAAGGTACTTGTAAGTTTTTTTCAAGATTAAGTAGCGAAAAATGAAAGAAAGATATATATTTGTATTTTAATATTTGTTTGCCGAAATGCGAAAAATATGTCGCAGCATTTTAAAGTTATGTAACCTTATTGCTAATAAAAAGTTAAATTTATGCATACTTTGTAATACTTTATGAAATCAATTTTTTTACATTATTTAAAAGCCTTCAGTTTGACTAAAAAATACTTCGAATAAAGACCAAATAATTTCTTACTATTTAATATTTATTTTAATACTAAAAAAATCTTTTTATTTTTATTTCAATCGTAAAACAATCTTTAATGTTCAAAAAATAATAAAAATCCATCATAATTTTTATATTTTCATCAATAGTTTAAAACAATTTCATTGAATAAAAAAAATATTTTTGAAACAAATCAAAAGTATGAATAAAAAAACAATAATTTTAAATTTTTTTCAAACTGTTATTTATTTTTAAAGATATTTATTTTTTTCATCATGATGGATATTTATTTTAAAAAATAAAAATCCCTTACATATTTTTTTCAACAAATGTGAAAACATTTTGAACATTAAAGATATTTATATTGATTGGAAAATAAAAATAAAAAGTTTTCGGGTGCTTGCTACATAATTTTCACATAAAAGAAACAAATTTATAAAATTGTTCGCCCATTTTCAAAAGATGACCGTTTATGGACCAAACATTTTGAGATTTTTTATTTATTTAATAATACATTTTTTTCATCAAAAGCTTCGAGAACGAAATATACTAAACCCCTGACTTCTAATCGCTGTTAGGGAACTGAACATCCATTTTTAAAATAATTTTAATACTTTCCCTTTATTTTGATCATCAACATAATCAGAGAAAAAATATGGTTTTGAGAAACATAATCGAAATCGAACATATTATGACTGGATTATATAGTTGCTTTAAAAAATTTTTTGGTCATATATAATAAATATGAATATTATAATAATGAAATAAGTAATCTAACTTTTCATATTATGATCCGAATTTATGAATTTTGTATTTAAATATTCCATTACGTTATGATAAAATTTTCTCATATTATGACACAGTTTTATCATACTATAATTCGGTAATTTTTTTGTACCATTATATGTTTGACAATATAATACTAAGTATGTTTTTATACCCACCATCAAAAAGATGGAGGGTATATTGATTTTGTCATTCCATGTGTAACATGTCGAGGTAATCATTTAAGACCCAACAAAATATATATTTTCTGGGCCCTGGTTAGATTCTGAGTCGATCTAGCTATGTCCGTCCTTCTGTCCGTTTTGGCTCAAATATTTATCTTATATAAGGTTTGGTATTGAAAATGGGCAAAATCGGTTAATAAACAAAAAAGTTATGGGCTAAAAACTAGAAACACAGGGTGTCCGTTGTAGCTCCATTTCATACTTTTCTGCTGATATCTCTTAAACAAAAGCATGTACGATAACGAAATTTTGTACAGTTACATATAAGGTGAAACAAATAGTTTAAGGACCAATGTAAACTCGGAAACAAAAAATGGGTGTGTTTCGCCCACTTTACCGCCCACCTCTTATATAACGTAAAATTTAAAAAAGTTGATGGTGGGTATATATATTCGGCCGAACCGAATATAACATTCGCGCTCGTTATTAACTAAACTATTTATTATTAATAGTAATAAAAAATATCTTACATTTTTTAATCACCTCAAATATAACTTATCTATTTATTCATGTGTAAACTAAATTAAATTTATAATGAAGTTTAAAAACGAACATTTAAAATAAATTATATTTGAAAACTAACATGTTATAAATTATTCAACCATATTAGTTACGTGTTTTGTTTATTTATAACGTTTTATTGTTAAGAGAATAGAAATAATATTATTATGGGTTTTCAACAAAATAAGTTTAATTACAAGGAAAAATATTCATAATATTTAATGGTTGTAGAAATAATGCTATTTTTTCATATAAATAGAATTTTTTTATGGTAAAAATATTCAAAAATATAAATGTTTGTAGTAAATTATATTAAAAGGTTTATTAAATGTAAACATTAAATGATAAAACTGAAACAAAAACATTGTTATCATTACACAATGTTTTTAAAATTAATGAAAATTAAACATGAAAACATAATAGTGTTGTAGTAACTATGTTTTTTTCCCCCCTTTAAACGGGAAATTTTATTTTTTATTAATATGAGGATTTCAGTCGATATTTGTTTGACATTTGTCCATTTGTCCAGAATCTTGATTCTTACCATTTTGTTATAGTTTTAGTTTTCATTTTTACACAGCTTATGGACGAATACTTTTGTACAATACACCAAAATGTACAGCAGGCTACCGATTAATATACAGTTAAAATTCCTATAGGCGGACAGTGACCGTCACGCAGATTTTGTCCGTCCGTCCGACCGTCTGTCTGTCTGTTGAAAGCAGGTCGGGACAACGTAGGGGGACGAAATTTGGCACAAATATTTATCTTATATAAGGTTTTTTGGTATTGAAAATGTGTAAAATCGGTTGATAAACAAAAAAGTTATAGGCAAAATACTGGAAACATAGGGATTCCGTTGTAGCTTCATTTCATACTTTTCTGCTGATATCTCTTAAACAAAAGCATGTGCAACGAAATTTTGTACAGATAGTTCGAGGGTAGATATAAACTTGAAAACAAAAAATGGGCGTGGTCCGCCCACTTTCCCGCACACCTCCCATGTAACGAAAAATTTGAAAAAGTTGATGGTGGGTATATAGATTCGGCCGAGCCGAATACAACATTCGCGCTTGTTTTAAAATTACTTTCTAAATTTAGCCATTTTTCGTACGCTTTTAACTGACTAAGGGTCAGACTTCTTTCAACAGCATTTTTACTAACTTAAAATAAAAAGCATGTTGAGGACAAGTTTGACATCACAGGCTGGCATGTTACTACATTTCAACGGACAGGAATAAATAGGGAAAATGATATTGGTGACCTGCCTCGATCCTTAGCAGCACCTAACTACTTTCTTTTATATAACTTGTAACAATGTCGCTCTGCTTGTTGTGCAGAATTTCTATACCCTTTCAAAAAAGTTGTAGAGATTTATATGAATCTGACGCCATTGTGTTCTACGAAAAATCATGGACCATTGAGACTGTCTTCAAGACATAGATAACTGGGACAGCATCTGTTTTTAGGGATCAAGTTTTCATTTTCTATTATCTAGTATGAAGAATTTTTAATCAAGTGAAAAAGTCAAAGTTAAATTAAAAACCTGAATATGCTCAAAAGCAGCAAAAAGTTAACTAAAAAACGAATAATAAACTCTTTAACTTCAAAAAATTAAGATGAAATATGAATGCAAACACGAACAAAAATAAAAATAAGAAGCATCTTATTGTACAATACACAGTGGGGCAGAATCGACATTTTTAGGAAATAAATCTGTAACTTCTGATCGGCTGGTTGGATTTGCATGAAATTTGGTAAATGCGTAACAGAGGAGTGAACAATGTTAAGTTTGGAAGGGAGACCGCACATACCCCTTAGGGTCGTAGCTAAATGGGCTCAAAGTTGGGTACCTCTGACATACACATTTTTTAATAGCTTGCCAAACTTTGTTTCTCGTCCAGTTTCAATTATTTTTTTTACATTATTGTAGGCACTGATAAGACCTACAAAAAACATGCTTGAATGTCTTATTTATCTTTTATAGTTTTTGAGTTATTTGCATTTGAATTTTTAAGTACCTCAATTTTGCATGTTCTTGGTCCAGTTTTTTTCATATATATCCTAGTGTTTCCGACCGATTTTATTTATTTTTTCTTTAACTAATTAAAGGACAAAATTGTCTATTGAATAAAAAAATTGAAGTCAATATCTTTACCGATTCCAAAAATAAACGATTTTGAATTTGAAAATTGCAAAAATTACGACTTTTTGTGTTTTTTTTTTTTTTTTTTTTTTGACCGAAAAAGTATCTACACTCTTTTTTCTCTAAAACAAAATTTTCTTTAACAACATATAATAATTTTATACTTTTTTGAAAGGTATCTTCACAAAGAAGATCCTAAAATAAAAAGTAAGCACAATAACTCAAATGGTCAAGGTACACACCCTCCCGAATTTTATATGAAAGTTTTGACTTTAGTCTATAATTTCTCAAATCTCAAAGCAAGAATCGGCAAACGGAATGCAGTTTAAGAATCTGTAATATGCTGTTAAAAGTTTTCAATAAAAATCTACACTCCTCTGCTACGCATATACCAAATTTCATGCAAATCCAACCAGCGGATCCGAAGTTACAGATTTATTTCCAAAAAATTTCCATTCTGCCCCACTGTGCAATATTCGGTACATTTATTTTACTGTTTATGATTTTTGTTCGTCTACGAGAGATTTTTTCTTTAAAAACAGGCGTCCGCCTAGCGGAGATTAATTTATTCTAAAAATGCCACCTAAACCATGGGACCTAAAAAATTGTCCGCCTACCGGAGCTGTCCGTTAAGGGAGCTTTTACTATATTTAATTTAAAGGAATCAGCTCTTTTTGATAACAGAATTATATAAACATGTAGTTCTGACCTGTTTGTTAGCCAAATTATTCCTTATTTAAGATAACGAAATTTTCAACGAAATACAACTTTATTTCGAATCATATAGTGTAAAAAAGTTAAGACTTGGGTATTCCACAATAGGTTAGAAATCTCACAATTACCAATTTAAATTTTTATTTTAAACATATTATAAAAGTACAAACTATTATTAAATATGATATGTTCCCAAAGATATTTAAATCAATAATAACATTTTAACAGGACACAGAATCGACTAGGCCAAATAGTTATGCATATTTTCCAGTCCAGTCTTTTTAAAATAAAATTTTTGAATCTTTTTCTGAAAATGAAAAATCTTGTTACAAATTGTAATAAATAGAATTAAATTTAATAAATTTATATTTCATGAAAATTTAATTTTTGAAATATTCATAACCCTATTCACATTAATTGCAAATTAGTATTAATATTATTAAACCGCAGACTTACTTACATATACTTCACCATACTTACACACCAAAAAAAAAAAATCGCTGACATCTAATAGAATTATAAATGACAAAAATGAGGATAAAGATATATGACAAAATAATTTTCTACAAAAGAATTAGTGGTATTTATACATGTTTTTCTTTTTGTTTCTTTATTTAATGAAAACAAAGAGAAATTTCAAGAGAAAAAAATACATAATTACAATATATATTTAATATATATTTTTGTGAAACATATGTAAGTAGAAAAATGGTATAAAGCAATCAATACCAAGCACCCGAAAACGTTTTATTTTTATTTTTCAATCAAAATAAATATCTTTAATGTTCAAAATGTTTTTTCATTTGTTGAAAAAAATATGTGAGGGATTTTTATTTTTAAAATAAATATCCATCAATGATGAAAAAAATAAATATCTTTAACGATAAATATCTTTAACGATAAATATCAGTTCGAAAAAAATTTCAAATGATTGTTTTTTTTATTCATACTTTTGTTTTGTTTTCAAAATATTTTTTTATTCAAATGAAATTTTTGTTGTTTAGAATTTTTTCCATCCGATGAAAAAAGTTCAAAATAATTTTCAACTTTTGAAATAAATATCACAAAAGATATTTATATTTTTATTTCCATCATGATGAAAAAAATTAAAATATTGATGAAAATAAAAAAAATCATGATGGATTTTTATAATTTTTTGAACATTAAAGATTGTTTTTCGATTGAAATAAATATAAAAAGATTGTTTTTTTAGTATTAAAATCCGGTCTCTGATCAATACAATGAAATAATAAGTACAACATGACGTATTAGTTACCAAAAAAACCCTAGAAATTAATTAAAAAGTACTTATACGCTACGTAGTGATTAATTGTGATGATGTGTTATTTTTCTTAGGACAAAAAAGAGAAAATATACATATACAGTGTTTGACAATACAATGGAAACTTTTCCTAATTTTTCATAAATGGAACAAAATTCAAAATAAATTTTAAAAAAATTTTAATTTTTTGGAGTACATAATTTGTATATACTTTTATTTACTTAAATAAACAAAAATTAAGGACATAAATTATTAAATTCTAATAATACAAAATAAAATTAAAATTATTCATAAATATGGTACTGACAAAACAATGGAAACTTAGGTATTATCTTAACAAATATGGTATGAAGTTTTGAATAAGTCAGTATTTTGTTGGGTATCCAATGTTTTTAAGTACTGCTTCACAACGACGATGCATTGAACCAATTAAAGAGTCAATAGTCTCTTTTTAAATATTTTGCCATTCCCTTATAACCGCATCCATTAAATTTTCCTTTCTGGTGTAATTTTAAGTCCGTATTTTGAGATCTGGTGATTGGGCAGGCCACTTCAAAATACGTACCTCATTGGATTGCAACCACTCGGTTACAACCCTAGAGGTGTGTTTGGGGTCATTATCGTGTTGGAATCTCCAAACTAGCGGCATATTTTCCTCAGCGTATGGATACAATACATCGCTAAAAATTGTTCTGTATCCTATACCAGTCATAGTATCTTTTATAATATGAATTGGACCCATACCTTGGCCTGAAAAATATCATCGATCATAATATTGCCACCACCAAACTTAACTGTCTTGTTAGTATATTTTGGGTCCAATCTCTTTCCCTTTGGTCGTCTTACAAATGTTCTCCCATTAAATTTGGACTCATCCGAAAATAGGACAGTATTCCATGTCTGTCTTGTCCAATTTAAATGATCTCTGGCAAATTGAATTCGAGCTGAGCGATTCTCTTTAGAAATAAGAGGTTTTTTCACAGAACGATAACAACCGAGACCAGCCTCATTTGCCCTGCGGCTAACTGTTCTAGTACTAATTTCCAATTTTAGATTATTGACTACCTCCCGAGGAGTAATTTTTGGGCATTTCTTAAACTCTTGCTATCAAATTATCCTGTCTTTGTGTAGTTTTACGAGGTCTTCCTTCAAGGTGTTGAGTTTTCACAGTACCTGTCTCACGAAATTTTTTTATAATTTTCTAAACTGTTATTCATTGAAAATTTATCACAGATAGTTTTTTGTTTTAAACCAACACTAAAATCATTCATAATTTTGGTTTTTAAATCTTCAGAAATTTTGAATTTAACCATTTTCGTTAACTATTTGTGTGGATTATAATTAATTATTATTATACGTAAAAATTATAAAAAGAAGTTATGAATAATTATCAGAATAAAACAAATATTGAAATAACTGTAAAACATGATGGCTTTTACATCGATTTTCTTAATATTCTTTCTGATTTAGTCTTCTTTATTACAAAAGTTTAAAAGTTTCCATTGTTTTGTCAATACCGCAATACTGAATACTTTTTATTTTGATTTTTATTATCAGATTTTAATTAAATACGTTTTTAATTTTTTGCTAGTAAATATAAGTATATACAAATGTATTACCAAAAAAGAAAATATTGTTTTTTAATTGCTTTAGGATTTTGCCATATTTGTTTAATATTTAGAAAAAGTTTCCATTATATTGTCAACCACTGTATATGTATAACCTTGAAATTAAATAAAACAAAAAAATGTATGTATGTCTGCCAATTAATGAGCTAGTATTAAATGTTTTTAAGGGAAGTTGAGTAAACTATATGGCATTTATGCAGTGGGTTAAATAAGTAGTAATAATTCTTGAGAATACATTTTGCTTAAAGTTATTACAATCGTTTAATATTTACCTAGGTATAATTTTCATGCTAAAAGCCTTCATATTTCTTATTGTGAATTTTATTATTATCAAAGAAACAACTTACAAATTTACAAATTAAGTATCTCATTAAAATTTCATTCCCTTCAAATGTCTATAAGAATTACATTTACAAATTTAAAACAAACAATAAGTTCTAACCCTCTTATTTGCATATTTATTTCATTAATTAGTTTTATAAATTATAATTAACATTTCTTCTCCTCCCCTAGACTAACAAAGACACTTAAGGCAAAGGTGTATAAATTTATATTCATGCTTTTATTTTACTTATTTATAAAAGCAAAAAAGTCATTTATGATTTTAAAACTTCAGGCCATTTTTTATGTTTAAATATTAATTATATTTTTACTATTTGTTAATGAGCTCATAAATCATGTAAAATAATTACGCATGAATTATTAAATTTATTAATTGACTGTGAATTTCTATTTATTTTGTGTGAAATAGTTTATTTTATTAAACATGGTGCGCTTGGTAACAAAATAATCAATAATAAACATCTATAAAAACATTTATATAAAATAGGTTTTAATTGTAAGATTTTACAAGGAATATTTTTTAACTTTAAGCTTTCTTTAATAAATATGAATGCCCAACGCACAATGTACTTTTTTAGGGGTATGAGTGATCAAAAATCAATAACTTTTGAACGGGTTAATATTTTTGTCCGCGACTTTTTTATGTTATCTTTCACAAAATTAGCTATCGCTGACAATACAATAATCATTACATATTTCTATATTTTACATTATAAAATTACAACAAAAATTGCGTTATGGTAGGTAGCCCCTTTTGTCTTAATTACTTCTAATGTCTGTTATAAAATGTTCATATAGCCTGTTTTGTTTATCGGAAATTAAAAAAGTAAAAGATAAAATTTTTGGAAAAAAATCAGGAGATTAAAAAAAGCAAAATTTTGTGGTTGGCAGGACCATTTTTAATCATTTAAAATTTCAAATAACAGGTGTGTTTACTAAAAAAGCAGAAATGTGTTCAAAATTAAAATTATAAGTTAAATTTTCGAAAAAAATTGCAAAAAAAAATCAAAATTTTGAATCAATTAAAATTGTATTAAATTTAGCAATATGCCAAAATCGACTTTTTGCGAAAAAGAACTTTTTTATTATTGAAAATGGGGCTTCAGCAGCAACTTTTGTCCTGCGACTTTTTCATAATTCCGTTATTTACAAAATTACCGCTATTTTTAGGTTATTGAAGAAAATCACAATTTTGATCTTCAAATTTTCAGAATACGACCAATGATGTTTGGCAACTTTGTACAAAATCCTTCGGCGAGTACTTTTACTGAACATATGAACTCATAATATTTGCAAATACAGGGTGTTTTGATGCAATTTTAATAAAAAATGAATTTTGAGCCATCTAGCGGCAATAATTTGTACTAACTATGTTCAGCAATTAGAAAGGTAATTTGAATACCTTTCCAAAAAAAAAAAAAACTGTGTTTTATAAATCGGTTGAAAAATAACCGAGAATCGGTAAAAGAAGTGGTGAATCACGTCTATTTTGTGTCCGCGTTTACATTTTTCAATGAAGTATTTGTACAAAATTTCTTTGACCTTTTACCTTATATGGGAACTGGGCGGACCACGCCCATTTTTTGTTTCCAAGTTTATATCGACCCATGAAAATTTTGTTATGGTACATGCTTTTATTTAAGAGAGATATAGCAGAAAAGTATGAAATTAAGCTACAACGGACACCCTGTGTTTCTAGTATTTTGCTCATTACTTTTTTCTTTATTTACCGATTTTGCTAATTTTCAATATCAAACAGACCTCATATAAGTTAAATATTTTGGCCAAATTTCGTTCCCCTTCGTTGTGCCGTTCGAGCCCTATCCTGCTTTCAACAGACGGACATAGTTAGATCGACTCAGAATCTAACCAGGACCCAGAAAACATATACTTTATGGAGTTTTAAATTAAAAATAGTGTGTATGGTCTTAATTACTAATGCATATTTCATAAACTCCCGTTTTTTTAAACGAATAAGTAAAACTTGACGAAAATAGGCTTTATTTTTTTTTCATACGGCACAAATTGGACTGAATGTTATGCTTTGAAAGTCAACATAATTGTTGATGACATTTATATCCAAAATTCTGCGGTGCTGCTTGAAAATTACATTCCTACTTCAAAAGTTATATATGAATGAAGGTGAAAAAAAACGCATTTTTTTCAATTTTTTCGTTTTTTTTTACATTTTCCAAATTTTTTTGTAAACGAGAAATGCGATCAACACGCACCACTGCAGAATTTTAGACTTTGAAGTCATTAATAATTGTGTTGAATGACAAGACATAATATTCAGCCCAATTTGTGCCGCTTTAAATGTTAGCAATAGTATTTTCTATCTTCCATGTTTTGTTGTTGCTATTTTGTTTTTCTCAGTGTATTATTGCAACAATATCCGAAAATGGAAGATTACTACCCAGACTAACTATCCAACTAATAAAAACATTGAATTTATAGCAGTTAACATAAATAATTCGTTAAATTCATAAAAAGTTGAAAAATCTAAGTTTTACAGACCGCCCTATATTTCCGTTTTAGGACAAGTGAGGGACACCCTAATTAGATATTAAGGTAGCTGACGCATTAAAAGTCATTCGGCATTCATAGCTTGAAAATTAAAAAGTACTTTTTTTGGCATATTCCTTAAAAAATATATTTTGTTTTGTTTATGATTTACCTATTTTTGCATTAAGTGAACGTTTGAAAAATTTTACTTAATAGCTCAATTTTAAAGCAAAAAAACTAGAAATTGTTTTTTTTTTTCTGTTGTTTCTGCGGCAAATGATATTTTGCATTTTCATTTAGACATTATTTGCAATAAATTATGATTTCATGAAATTTATTTTATCGAATTTATGGCTACAGTTCGCTTCTCTCCGTTTTCATGTTTGTACGCAAAAAAAATCATCTCTTAATTGGCTAAGGGTCAGACTTCTTTCAACAGCATTTTTACTAACGATTTTTTCACGAAATTTTAAAAATTAAAAGCATGTTGAGGACAAGTTTGACAACGAAGTCATCTACATATGTTGGCATTTCAAAAGAACAGGATTAACTCGGTAAAATGATGTTGGTGGTCTCGATCTTAAGCAGCATATGACTGATGACAATGTCGCTCTGCACTACAAGATTAGAATTTCTATGCCCTTTGTTCAAAAAAATTTTAAATTTTTTTTAGGAATCTGCCGCCATTGAGTTGTTCGAAAAATCATGCACCCATCATAGGACATAGATAACTGGAACAGCATCTATTTTTATGGATCAAGTTTTCATTTTCTCTTTCCTAGTATAAAGAATTTTTAATGAAGTGAAAAGTAAAAATTAAATTAAAAAACTAGGTTTTGCTCAAAATCAGAAAAAAGTTAACTAAAAACAAATAGTAAACTATTTATTTTCAAAAAATGTAAGTAAATATGAAATATGAATGCAAACACAAACTAAAAAGATAATAAGTAGCATCTTATTATATAATATTCGGTACATTTCTTTTACGGTTTATGATTTTTGTCCGCCTACGAGAGATGTTTTTTCTAAAAACATGTGTCCGCGTCCGCCTAGCGGAGATTAATTTATTCTAAAAATGCCACCTAAGCCATGGGACCTAAAAAATTGTCCGCCTATCGGAGATGTCCGCTTATGGGAGCTGTCCGTTAAGGGAGCTTTTACTGTAATAGCGATTTTCATTTGTTTACTAAATTTTTTGTTTTGGCGTTTTTTTTTTTTTTTTTTCATTTAGGTGTTTTTTCTGTCTGAACGATTTTTCTTTTTGCGTTCTTTTTCGTTTTAGTATGTTTTTTTTTTTTTTTTGTTAATAAATGTTTGTAAATTTTTTATTTTCGCGTATTTTTTCCGTTTTGGCGTTGAAATATCCTTATTATGTTTGCGATTTGTTTTTTTTTTTTCAAGCTCGCAAATGTTTAATTTTTACAGCATATAAGGTGAATAAAAATCTGCGTAACTATAATAATAGTCTTCTGTTTTAGCGATTTATTTTCTTGTCTGGGCAATATTTTTTATTCTGACGATCTTTTAATTTCTAAGAGCTTTTTTTCCCCTTTTGGATTTTTTTTTTTCCTTTTTGAGATTTATTTTGTTTTGGTGATCTTTTTTTTCATTTCTGTGATTTTTTTCGTTTTAACGTTTTTTTTTTTTAATAAATGTGTGTAATTTCTTTACTTTGCGTATCTTTTCTATTTTGGTATTTTACGTTTAGAATTTTTTAAGAAAAAGAGAAAACCTTTCAACCAGCAACTCAAATTGTTTAGTTTTTCTAAGTAACTAAAAGTATTAAACTTATTTCTGATTTATTTATCATGACTCTATTACAACACTCTTAATTAAAAAAATTATCAAATTTCTAACTTACCCTTGATATATCAGTAAAGCTTGTCTATGTTCTTGTTGTCAAGAAAAAAACAATAATGACATTTTATTAATCTGAGTCAATATTTTGATTGAGGCTTATACACATACATATATATATATATATATATATATATATATATATATATATATATATATCTGTATATATATATATAGGTTGTTATCAAAAATGTTTGACTTAAATTCTTAACAAGTTTTGTGGTAATGATATTTTAAACAAATTGGTTACCGATCTAAACTCACAAGACTTGAAACTGAACGTGTGCAAAATTTTAGCACCATAGGTTTGTTCCTACAGTCATGATTGTTATTCAAAGTTCAAGAACATAAAAAAAACGGCTAAAAATTACTTAAAATTTTCCCATTCTTCTACAATTTTTGTTCGCGCGTTTATACTTTTTGATCTCATTCTATCATAAATAAACTAACCGGACTTTGCAGTTAAATTCTGCACTATTTTTGTTGTTGTGCAGACTTTCAACAGTTAAATACAGGTTAGTCGAGTTTTGATGCCAAAATTTTTTAGTTTTTAAAATTTTTCATTTTTTTGAGCGGGATCTGTGCACCCCTCAACCGAATACAAAATTTGGGAAAAGGATTGATACTTGTTGTAATTGTGCGTAATTTGCGCTATATCTCGTTGATGTGCCCAAAATAGTCAACGTAGTAGATAGTCTCAAAATTTGGAAAACAAGTGCGAAAATTTTTCAAAAAGTCAGCTTTTCGCAAGGCGCATTCATAGTTTCATGTGCAATGGCATGGACTACTGGGTGAACTTAGTTTATTGATATTTTATACAATAAAATTGGAGGAGCATTGAAAATAAATTTAATACAAGAATTTTATGAACTTTTTGAAAATTATGCAAAAATTACACTTTTTGTTTTTGAATTTTTATATAGAAAATTGCAATTTAAACAAATATTGGGTATATAGATATAAGAACGGCGGTAAATATAATTGATCGGGACCATAAATTTAAGTCGAATCTCTTTGATAGTTGAAATTGGGTCACTTTTGTCAAAACACATTTCGCTAAGGCACATCGTGTGGACAGCATGAAATTATCTATAATTGGCATAATTAGTAGGTGTTTGTTATGCTTAATAAAAATGCGGAGGCGCATTTTTAAAAAAGGATAATAATAAAGGCATTCACGTCAGAAATTGCAACTTTGCAAGACCTTTGCAAAATAAAATGTGCAAAATTTATTCTATGTGGTTGTTGTTGTGTTTACAGAAATTGATGCAAAATTTCTACTTTGCAAGGGTTTTGCAAAGTTGCAAATTTCTGAGGTGAATACCTTTAATATGAAATTGCATTTCTTTGTAAAAAAATTCTAACAAAATATATTTTCATTCAATGTATGGAGAAATAACTTAGTTTCAATCCCCATTTGTCGCAAAATTTTTAAAAATTGCGATTTTTATCGCAAAGAAAATTTTTTTAAATTTTACTAGGAAACTCTAAAATATGCTGCACTAATACCATCAAACATTGAAAATATCATAAATTTTATTTGAATAACTCAGTAGGTTTTGATATTACTTGTAATTTTGACCAGAATTAAACATAAACTTCTAGTTTGTAAAAATTTTTATATGTACAACTTAAAACCGCCATAACTTTCGAGCTCCTCACATGAAATGATTAACGCGAACTGATTCTACATGCATTTGAGTCACTTTATATGTTTACAAAAGGATTTTAATGTACCATCGAAATATATGTCAGTTGTATATGTTGAAGCAACTTTTACTGTTGAACTTCTAAAATATATAAGAGATTAATTCTGCACATTTATGATAAAATACATTTCTAATGGTAAAAAATTTAATATATTATTTGAGTGTAAAAGTCATTACAGATAAAGTGTAATCTGTGTAATATAGATATTTATTCTCTCAATATTCTCTCAACTCAACAGATCACCTTTAATATTTGAAAATGGAGCAGATGCCCCTAGATCTTCAATACCAAATGCCGATAATATGGAAACACAGAATTTTCTTAGAGGAAATGATGGAATTGTAACCGCCACTACTACACCGGGAGCAGAAAGTGCACAATCAAATCAATCTAGTGATTTAGAGGAAATGCAACATTTTGATAAAGGAAAAATGTAAATAAATTCATCTAATTTTTTAATAAAAAGAAAAAAAGTAAATAAATTTTAATTTTAATGCTCTCCCTATTTGAAAAGGATTAAACAAATGACACGTACCGCCGATCATTTAAAATCACAAGATTTTCAAGTTTGTATAACCATAATAGAAGCACGGCAATTGCCAGGTTTAAATATGGATCCAGTTGTCTGTATACAAGTAGGAGATCAAAAGAAATATACTAGTGTTAAGGAGAGCACAAATTGTCCTTATTACAACGAAGTAAGTTAAAAAAAAAAAAAATGAAAATATTAAAAAATTCAATATTTAAATTTGATCTATTTCTTCTCTATTTCATAGTATTTTGTCTTTGATTTTCATATGCCTCCGGTGATGTTGTTTGATAAAATTATTACTTTGTCGGTAAGTTAAAGATTAATTTTATGTGTTTAGAATATTAATTTATGTTTATTATTATTTGTTATGATTTAAAGATTACAAAAATTTACTTTATTTAAAGCTAATAAAAAAATTATGTATTATGTTCATTAATATTTATTAAGTTAATAAAATGTAACTAGGGTGTGTTCAACATTAAAAATAATTTATTCTGGCAGGTGTTGCAAATATGTATATGCTTATAGTGAATTTTAAATAGTTATTAAAGAAAAACTAAATAATTTACATATTTATTAAAAAGCTATTATGCCCAAAATCTATGAAGTGTATAGACTGGCTATTTTATTGTCATTTCCGATTGTATTCAAACTATGACAAAACTTAGGGTAACTCAAAATGAAAGCTAAAGTTTGAATGAAAATTTATTTCATTTTAGCGTACCTTTCTCTAAAATTTTCGCTTTCATTCTTATATACAGTTGCGGCCATGAGGTTAGCACACTTGCTACTGCCTATCTTTAAAAGCAAATATTTCCTGTATTTCTTTATTTTTTTAACATTTCTTTTATATACGTGTAACATGTCTTGCTAAGATCACGTCACAATATATTCATTGTCATTCCTATATACATCTTTGCTGTTTTTCTGTTCAGAATAGAATAACCGTCAAAAAACACTGGACAGTATTTTAGCACAAAATAAAAAAAATTTATTCACATTTAAAAAAAAGTAACAAAACAAAAAATTTATTTCACTATAAACTTAGTATTTAGTTGGGTATCCATTATTTTTTATTACAGCTGCCAATCTCCTTGGCATACTTTCCACAAGTCCCATACAGCGCTCCACTGAAATAGCATACCAAGCTTTTTCTATTTCTGTCCATAAATCGGCCAAATTTTTAGGATTTGCTCTCATTACGTGCTGCTCCACATCATTCCAAAGGTTCTCAATAGGATTGAGATCCGGAGATTGGGCTGGCCATTTTAACACGTTAATATTGTTCTCTTCCAAGCAACTCCTCACTAAGCGTGAGGAGTGTTTTGGGTCATTGTCGTGCATAAAACTCCACCTAAGTGGCATGTTGTCCTCTGCATAAGGCATCATTTTATTTAGTAGTATATTCTGGTATACATATTAGTCCATATGTGTATCCATCTTGCATATAGGACCAACGCCATGCCCATAAAAAGCTGCCCACACCATCACATTTCCTCCACCGAGTTTTATTGTTTTAGAAGTGTACTTTGGATTGTGTTGCATACCTCTTACCAACCGATCCGAATCTACAAAACTTGGATTCATCACTCCAGAGGAAATTTTTCCAAAAAGCTAATGGCTTTTCCAAATGCTCACGAGCAAAGCACAACCGATCCCGTAGGTTCTTATTTGAAACGTGTGGCTTATGCTGAGAAATGCATCCATGTAAATTTTTTTCATTAAGTCTTCTTCTTATTGTTCTGCAGGACACGTTGATACCATATTTTCTTGAAATTTCCCTCTGGATTACGGTGGAGCTTTTAAAAGGATCTTCGACAGAGGTTCTATATATTAAAGAATCCTCTTTACGTGACGTTGGCCTAGGAGTCTGTGTAACATTTTTAAATGTTTCATACTTCCGAATATGGTTTAGTGCATTATAAACCATCTTTCTGGAACATTCCAAAGTATTAGCAATCTCACTTATGCTTATTCCTCTTGAGTACATCTGTTGAATAATCTTACGTTGTTCCTCTGTAAACCACTTTTTTTTAGACATCTCTAAATAATGTTTTTTATTTAATTTTTTATCTTCATTGATGAAATAATATCTAAACTTACCAATTAATTATTTATATTCACAAAAAACATATAAAAAAATTTAAATATACTTCTTGTGCTAAAATTGTGACCAGCTTATTTTGCCTATTACTGCACTTAAATTAAAAATTAAAAGAGAATTGCAATAGAATGAAAAGTAACGAGACTTATTGCAGACACCATAAACAACACTAAAAAGCAAAAATTTTAGTAAATAATTGTAATGAGACGAAATAATTTTCTTTTAAAAACAGTAGATATGATGTGTGCTAACATCATGGCCACAACTGTATATCTTTATGTATTAAAGGAAGGTATGTCTCGATATACTAAAAAAAATTAAACAAAATCGAATTTTTAAAAACGAAGAAAAGTATTTCGGTATAATTGTGAGAATATTGCATTGCTTCGATTTCGTTAAATATTTATATTAAAAATGTTCCAAAATTTTATTATTTTATAAAAAATTTAAAAATTTCGAACATATTCGAATACAGTTCGAAATTATACTTGTTTCTTCTATGAAAAAAAAAATCTTCTAGCTGATTTTTTTTTTTCCATATATTTTTTTGTAAAAAAAAATTAAAAAATTGAGAAAAAAAGCAATTTTTTCAGAGTTTTAAATTGTGGCAATATCCCAGCAAAAACTGATTGCCATATAATGAATTAAGAAGCTAATATAATGGTTTTTTTTTAACACAGTAGCTGAATAACTCATTGTGTTAACACGGTGATAACATTAGAGGCAACTACTAACCTAATACATTACTTAGATGTCATTACAATAAAAAATGTTTAGTAAAAATTTTTTCTAATACACTATAAAGATTAGGAAACATATTTCCAGAAAAAAAATTTGCAAGTCCCCTTGCAAAAAAACTTTAGGAACACTTTTTGTTGTATTATGTTTTTGATTCAACTTTTTTTCTTTTGATCCAGCTCCCTAATTTGAAGGAGAAACACTATCTTAAAATGAAGTAAATTTTTATTAAAGGTCACCCTAATAGACACATCCAATATGTAATAGAATTGACTTTGACTAGGTGAGACTATAGGCTAAATATAAATGAGTATAGTATGAACTGGACCATAGATTCCACTATAGACGACTATTGACTCGATTATATATCAAAAATTAGACTCCACTATAGAATAGACCTTAGATACGACTATAGATGAGATTATAGACTAAATTATAAACTATTAAATTATATTTAAACTATAAACTAAACTATATATATTACTATAGATTAAACTATAGATAAGGCTTTAGTCTAAATTATAAACCAGACTGTAGACTATACTATAAACTAGACTTTAGACTATATATAAAACTATAGACTATAGATGAGACTAGAATAAGCTATAAAATAATTTATAAACTATACTATAAACTAAACTATAGAGGAGACTATAAACTAAATTGTTAATAAGATTACATACTAAACTATAGATGAGACAATAGACTTAAATTTAATTTATAGACCTGACTATAGACTATACCCTAGACCAGAGATGCGCAATTTGCAAATTTCCTAACTCGCGAGGTTAGACTACAAATTCTGCTTACGCAACGTTGCTTCACACGTACTCTATAAACTACTTCGTTCGACTGCTGCTCACTCATCATTTTAGCACTTGTTGAAACAAGTCGTCTCTAAAATACACTAGTATTTTAGATTAAACTATAAATAAGACTATAGACTAAATTATGTACTAGACTACCGACAAAAATTTATATGAGACTATAGGGTAGACTTTGAATAAAATTATAGCTTAAACTATAAATGAGACAATAGGCTAAACTATAGATGAGACTATGGACTAAGCTGTAAATTAGATCATAAACAAAACTATAGATAAGATTATAGATGAGAATATATACTAGACTATAGGTTAAACTTTAAACGAAACTATTTACTTAGCTATAGACTAGACTTGAAACAATAATATAGGCGAGATTTCGGTCTATAATATAAACTAGTCTAATCCACACAGACTAGAATATAAATAATTTAAACTTGTAAAAGTACATATTTATACCCTACACCACCATGCACAGTGGGGCTCAAAGTTGGGTACCTCGGACATACCGATTGTTAAAAGTTGTTAAAAGTATTCAATCAAAATATACGGGACTTCGGAAAACTGTGGATTTTATAGCCGAAAATGTGAAAAAAGAAAAATTTTTGGGATTTTCGGCGTTTTTTGGAGAATTGTGGGATTCCTTTTACAAAAATCTTAATTTTTTTCTTTCTCATTTTATACGCCAAAGTCTACATCCACCGAAAATTTTGTTAAGATATCTTTAATAACAAAGATTTTATTACAGATAAAATATTTATAGTTTCTCAAAAAAAAAAAACACTTTTTTAAAAAAATATTACTTTAATTGTAGCTGACATAATTTTTCGTTACACAAAAAAAGATTGAAATCAATATCTTTTACAGAACCGAAACTATGCCACTTTAAAGTTTATTAAGTCACGGAAAATTAAATTTTTTGTGAATTTTTGCTCAAATACACATTCGAACATTGGCTACGGGAACAAATTATTTATGTTGTTATGGCTTTTTCACATCCACAATAGTACAATATTTTTGGTATTTTCCGTGACTTAATAAATGTAGATCTTATCAGTGCCTACAATAATGTATAAAAATATTTGAAATTGGACGAGAAACAAAAATTTGGCAAGCGATTAAAAAATTTGTATGTCAGAGGTACCCAAATTTGAGCCCCTTTAGCTCCGCCTCTGAGGGGTCTGTTCGGCCTCCTTTCCAAACTTAATATTATAATATATATATATAATATAATATAATATAATAATATATAATATACCAATAATTGGTATATTATATATATAATAATATATAATATACCAATATTATATATTATTATATATAATATTGGTACATATACTTGTACCAAATTTCATGCAAATTCAGTCAGCCAATCAGAAATTACAGATTTATTTCCAAAAAATTTAGATTCTGCCCCACTGTGCCATGGTAGGTTGTGGTATTATGCGTTTATGCTGATATTTGTAACGCACAGAAAAAATCTTCGGACTTCCACCTTAAAGTACACCAAATGATTCCACCTTAAAGTATACAATTCAGAAAGTGATTCTGAGTCGATTTAACGATTTCCGTCCTTCCGCCTGGTCGGCTGGCTGGCTGTCTCTCCATATAAACCTTGTTGAACAAAGATATCTTTGTTTTTAAAGATATCTTGATGAAATTTGACATGAATAATTATTTTAACACAAGGACGAAGCCTATTGAAATTGGTTATGATCGGTCCATTATATCACCTATCCCCCCATACAAATATCCTCCCGGAATAGGGGTTTACCGATTATAAATACCTTAAATATAGCAATATTTTAATGAAATTCGGTGCAAAGAAGTTTTGTATAAGTATCAATCTTTGTGCCAAATTTCATCAAGATGGATTCATAATTGACCATAGCTCCCATACATCTGATTTTACACTTAGTAAAAGTATCCAAAATTGGCTACAGGTCTTATGTATGACCCCTCCCTGAATTTTGATACACATACATGATGGTATAGGGTATCATATGGTAGGGCTTGATCGACTATATCTTTCCATTTCGTTTAAACTCGATTGTAATAACTTGTTTTAAGAATGTCAAAGGTCATACTTCTTTATTATACCCTACACCACCATAGGTGGAGAGGGTATTATACGTTTGTGCTGATGTTTGTAACACCCAAAAATATTGGTCTAAGACCCACTTTAATTTATACCAATCGGCTCAGAATCATTTTCTGAGTCGATTTAACGATGTCCGTCCGTCCGTCTGACCGTCTGTCCGTCCATGTAAACCTTGTAATCAAACTACAGGTGGCACTTTTGAACCAAAATGTATGAAATTTAGTACACAGGTTTCCTTTGGTCCAGGGACGAAGCCTATTGAAATTGGTTATGATCGGTCCATTATTTCACATAGCCCCCATACAAATGTCCTCCCGGAAAAGGGTTTAACGGTCATATATCCCTTAAATATAGCAATATTTTAATGAAATTTGGCACATATAAGTTTCATATAAGTCTAAATAAGTGTGGCGATTTTTAAAAAGATCGGTCCATAATTACCCATAGTTCCCATATAAACCTCTTTTCAGAAAATCACTTAACGGGCATAAATCCCATTAAAATGTTAGTATCAAGTTAATATTCGACACAAATAAGTTTTATATGAACATAAATGATAGTGCCAAATTTTATAAAGATTGGTCCATAATTTACCATAGCTCCCATATAAGGCCCCATTTCGGGAATCACCCAAAAGTGAATAAATTCATGTAAATGTCAGCATCAACGTAATATTCAGAATTCGTATGTTTTATTTTACATTTATGAGTATCGGTCCACATTTGACTCCAAGTCGAATAAAGGACCCCTCCCCGAATTATACCGTACACAATGGTGTAGGGTATCATATGGTCGGGCTTGACCGACTATATATTTTTCTCTCGTTTTTTATTATTTTTTTTTTTTTTTTTTTCAGCAACTATAATTTTGACATAAATAGATTTTAAATTACACCAGATGCTATGTAATCGTCATTTCGAAATTTATGATTGAATTATATGTATTTTTCATATTACAAAAATAATATTTTTTAATATACAGTAATATTATTACTTTGTCATTAGCTGTGTTTTGTTGCTAACGTTCATAGTCAATTTCATACAAAATTTTAATTTATATACGTTAGGAGTTAACGTGTTGAATTTTACATGTTAATTTTAACGTTGATAAAGTGCTGCCAATTTATGAACAAAAATACAATTATCAATATTTTAATGTCAATAAATAGAAAAAACTAAAACAAATTTAAATTTTTATTTTTTTGAAATAAAATATAAAGATTTATTAGTGCAATTTTGTTTTGAATATCAAGTTATACCAAGTCGGGGGAATATTGTTTTTTTTTTTTTGCTAACTATCAACGTTAACACTCAACAGTAGCAACAAACCACAGCTATTATTAAATAAAAAACGTAGCTTATATAAACATTTACATTCATTTAAAAAAAAAAAAAAAAAAACATAAAAAAGTTTTGTTCAAATAATATTTTATGAGAATGCTACAAATTTCTATGGAAATTCAATTTTCAATATTAAAAGAAAAAGATAACAATAATTTAATTAACTAATGGCAAGTTATCATTTTTTTCTTCAATTAAATTTTTAGCAATAATCAATCCAAATTACTGCTAAAATATATATCATACAAAATCAAAATGTTGTATATTGAAAAAAATACATCAATCACTATACATATGTATGTATGAATGTTTCCCACAAAAACTTTTTCCTCTACTATATTAAATTTGCCCACAAACTTTTCCACATAAGTGTTCATATACAAACTTCTTCAATTCCTTTACTTATTTACCTCCATTAATTTCTAAATAATTGCAATTTAAAACCATACAAAAATAATTACTATGGCTAATTAACTAATTGAATTCCAACAAAATGAAGGTTAAAAGAGCGTAAATTAATTGCATTTAACATTGATTCTTAAGTTATTTTACTGAGAAAAATTGCGTGTCTTGTAGTAAATCTTAAGTCTCCCGGTTAAGTTGAAGGTATAAATGTTAAATAAACTCTATTAAATCGTGCAATGAACAGAAAAATATTCAATAAATCAAATAACAACAGACAATAGAACGTAATGAATTGTAGAACGAGAAAAAAACACCTGCAATAGCATCTTAAAGTAGGTATTAGTAAGTTTAAGATCCTCGAGGTGCTATATAAAATGTAAAGAAAAATGTTAGAAAATAAGAGGGGTGAAATTTTAGTAGAAACAACAAAAACAAAACGTGTAGCAACTTATAAAGTATTAAGAAGTACTTAAGTATTTATGAGTACCTAGTAATGTTGTTGTTTGTTTTGTTTCCTTTTGGTTAAGGAAACATCAATACAAATAATGTACTTTAATATTTTCTTTGTTTTACTTTAGTAACATAAACTTTATATTTTTAATATTAAATTTGTTTAAAATTATTATTATTTTTATTAAACTAATTTAA
Organism: Protophormia terraenovae; assembly: GCA_951394005.1. Taxonomy (NCBI): domain Eukaryota; kingdom Metazoa; phylum Arthropoda; class Insecta; order Diptera; family Calliphoridae; genus Protophormia; species Protophormia terraenovae. The sequence continues at coordinate 71,531,422 of OX596076.1, read as the reverse complement.
AAAATTAAGGTATTGCAATCCAGGAAATTTTTACGCACTGGTACTTTAGTGGGTTCCTTCAAAATCGATTTGTCAACAGTTTATGATGCTGCGGGTATATAAAGATTTATTATAAATTTATGAACAAAATACATCTGTTTGTTAAATTTATGTTCTATTTATCTAATACTATTTATGTACTTATTATTAATATTATTATTTTTAATGTTGTTTGTGGTAATTTTATTTTCGTGACATTTTTCTAATTTTCTAAAATATAGAGTATATAGTATCGTATAACATCTAAGATAAGATTAATGGACCTAAATCAGTATGATATAATTTAATAACAAAATATTCTGAAATATATTCCAATTATAAAGTTAAATTTAGATAAGGCTAAAGTTTGAGAAAAAAAAAATATAACAGATTTAGGTTGTTTATGGACCGATTTGGTTGACTTTTTTTAATGAAATGGAAGTTGAATGATATCTCTGCTAATTGTGCAACAATATTAGCGATTTTGAATAGAAAATTTTTTTAAAACCTTGCCGATGTTCTAATGCAGATATCAAATATCTAAGTTATTAGAGGGCTTCATGAAGGGCATATCAACCGACACACGATAGAAAAGATAGACGTACATCGTTATTAGAATCTTAAAATTATATTCCATAAATAAGGCAAAAATAATTAGTTTAATGATATGAAAATATTTTAGAAAGTCTAATAAATCAGATTACAAATATTACACTTTAGTCATTGGTTTTAATAAGCTGTTGCTGATATTTCTTTGGGGTGGTTTGCGATCCAGCATTAAAAATTTGTTGATTTTATTTCCACATCAAGAATTTTGAATTTGAAAATCAGATTTTAAATGATTAAAAAAAATACATTAAATTATACAGGGAAACACTGATTCCGCGGCACGGGGCTACTCAGTCAATTCAGATTCACGGCATTAATAAGAACTTAGCCTCAGAAATTTCTAATTGTATATAAGAATTTTTATATAGAAAGTATATGTTTAATGTTCTAAAATACAATTGGAAACTTCGGAAATACATTTAGAAAATGTTGAAATACAAATGGAAATTTCTTAAATAGAATTTGATATATTCTGAAATGAAAATGGAAATTTCTAAACTACATTTAGAATTTTCTGAACTACAAATAGAAAATTCTGAATAACAAATAGAAATTTCTGAAATATAATTAGAAACATCTGAAATACAACTGAAAATTGTGTAGAGTACTGTGGACGAAATATTAGACACGCCATAAAAAATCCAAACCTGATGGAAAAAAACTGAAATCAGATTCGTTTGGCACATCAAAATCCATCAAGTCCAACTATTCGCCTTTGGGGAAGGATTTTTTTGTTGACCAGTGCACAGTGCTCCCAAATTTAATTCTTTTGAAAATAATTCTGTAACTTGTGAACCGTTGGAAATATCTAAATAAAATGTTCAGAGCTGAGATGTTTTCGAGTTGATTTGGAGCAGCACAAGCTCTTTGCGGGTCACGGGGATAAGGGTAGACCTCCAAAGTTGGTCTCCTCGGGTATGTAATTTTTTTAAACTTGGAGGTCTTAATTTGGACCATAAATTTTTTGGAAAATAATCATTAGATACTTTTCAAAATTCTAAATAATATCACATATCAATATATCTATCCAATAAAAAGATATCCCAGTGACGAACGTGTGTTACACGTACTGAAATACGTGTGGCTTACTTTGTGTGTATGGAGTACTCGGAACTCTATATACGTTTTAGGCTTACATTTATATAGACATGGCCGCTTTTTCATTGCTTACCACCAACCTACAAAGTGTACGAGAACGTATCGTTCCTTCATACAATTCTATAATATAGTATAATAGTTTTGTAATCAAAACAATGTATTTTCTCATATACTTAGTATACGGTGCTGTAATTAACATAAAGTACTTGTTCATATACAAAGTATATGACCCACCCGAAAATTTATGAAAAATTAAGTTTAAAATAATTTTTTTTTTATTTTATTGTTTATTTATAATAAATAAAATTTAATAATAATTCATTATAGATTAATAAAAAACTTAAAACTTGGAATTAATTTTGGAATTAATCAATCTTAGTGTAACATTTGCATAACAAATTTTCAGCTATTACCTTAAAATGTTTAAATAATTCTTAAAAAATTGTGAATATGAGATTTTAGTGGACGGAGCCCTTTCTGCCTTGCTCTTTTTCTCATTTTTCTTATTTTCATCATATTTCCTTTTGTTAATCCTGTTCTTGAGCGTCTTGATATCAAAGTTTAAATATGCAGTTCTAGCTAAAAAAAATTTCACTTATGACTGTGCAATAAATATACAAATGTTTCATTTATACAATACCCAACAACTAGAAATATCCAAACTATAACATAGTTATACTACTAAATTTGTGACTCGTCTCTGCAATTTGCAGCAGCAAAAACAAATCATTGCACACGAAGTAAAATATATTTCTGTAGAGTTGCGCATGCACAATTTTGTTGAACCCATATTGCGCAGTATTCACCCTTATTCTATTTGGCGTCGGCAATAACAACGGAAATTTTAAGGCAACAGCAATTCTAATCGAAGACAACATCAATTCTATGTTAATTTGGTATTTTGTAAGAGTATTACGTAGCCGTTCACTATTTATCGATAATGTTAATAAAATACAGCGCACATCTCTAATATTAGAGTTAGCTGATTAATTTTTTTTTTTTTTTTTTTTTTTTTTTGTTTACTATTTTTGATAAATCTGTGCTGTTTCTTACCTTACCTTTTGCCATCCATCATCAGTTCTAATTTGTGGACCAAGAGAATTTATCACAGTGGCAACAGTCTCCCACTGTTCCTTAAAATTATTAGGAACAAAGCTCCTGCGAAATCCTCTGGCTAGTGATGGGTTCTTTTCAAGCTCTTCCACTAGCTTCTTGAACTGGCACTTAGTTGTTATTTTAATTTTTTCCATTATTTCCACAAAAATATATAAAAAACACAACACAAATGTAGAAAAACAACACACAAGCAACACAAGACAACACTTAAAATGCCGACGACAAAATCAAAGGCAATTAAAGACAATAGCAACGCCGATTTTTCTTACAAAATAACGAACGTATGTTAACAGTCATCGAAATATGGCAATATTGCCAACGGGAATACGAAATTGTAACAAAACATAAAAAATTACGTTGTTTTCTGTTGACGACGCCAAATAGAATAAGGGTGATTATTTATTTTCGTTTTGATTTTACTGCTATAGTACAATGTACAGCAGCCTTTTTGTTGACAATTTCATTGCTACTAGACATTCTTGTGTGAAAGATAAAAAACATAAACATACTTACGAACATATACACTACATATATACAAACGTACATACCAACATACAATATGTACATTAGGTTACATTTCAACCCTTATGTGTTTTATTTTACACACAAAGCATCAAAACTGCAAAAACAAGACTGCTAAATTACCTACTATAGCAGAAAAATCAAAGCGCAAATTTTTAAATAGAGAAAAATATCTAGCATAACAAAGAAAACACTGACTGGCGTGTAATATATTTTCGGCAAAATTCTACGAGCACACTGCAGCACGAGGTTGTAGTTTATATATTTGACAAACAAGTTAAATACTGTTTAAGTATGTTGCTTCAAATTGTAAACAACCGTTGCAATTTTTAGTATACCACATGAAAATAATGCTGCAGTATGTAGTAGTATGAAACACAAAATGTTAAACAGTGAATATATTTTTTAGTATGGCATTTGTTAGTAGTTGATATTCATAATAAATGAGAGCTACTATAGTAGAAAAATTAAACCTTGCTTGATATATTCATAAATGTCTTTGATATATTCGATATGCATGTAGTCATCATTTTAACCGCTTCTATGCTAAGGTAAAAGACGAAAGATGAAACTGAAATACATTTTTAAAATACACTTCTTGACTTACCGAAAATTGCAGCATTCAAAGACTTATAATCTTTAAGAGCTTTCTTGTCGTTCACATCATGGTATCATATCAAGGTTCAATGAAAATTCTTGCGCAATCCTCCAGGATTCAAAATTCGTTTTATGATAGTTATCTGTAAGAAAGAGCAATAATAATTAAATAAAGCAAATGTGAAAAATATAGAGAAAAAATGAGAACCTACCATTTCGGCTTTGCTCATTCAATACTTTTAAAAGAAGGCTTTAAAATTTTGCTCATAGGTATTTAATCGGTGTCATTATTTAATACTTCAGCAGTTTTATTGATTTCCTCAATTTCTTTTCCAACAAGATCAGTACAGGAACACATTTTTTTCTCCTGCACCTTCAATCGTCGTAGATGATGCTTGCTAAACCACTCCATTACATTTTTGCTTTTTATCATATATACGTAATATATGATGAAAAGCACATTAATTTTAAATTAATTATACACAATTTTAAATAATAATAAAATTTATTTTACAAAAGCACGCGTATATCACCATTAAACAATAAACACTTATAAAGTTTTTGTTTTTCATATTTTTTCACTTGTTAGCACACTACTACATACTTTGCAGGGTAAGCAACTGCGCTTCTGCGTAAAGTACTTAGTACAATAAGAAAGTGTGTTACACTCAACTCTATACTACATTCTGCTCATTTTATCTCCGCCTGTAATACTGTATTATGTACATTGTACAATATGAAGTAAGCGAAAGCATACTCTGTGTTACTCTTTGGCTTACAATTCTCAGTACTCGGAATATTAGTCAGTGGGATATTAATCTGAAGTTGGAACTTTAAAAAAAAAATGGGTTTATTTTCCAAAAAGCTGGTAATTTTCTTTCACATCTAAAATTTTCTTTTCGTCCGAAAAGCAAAATTTTTGAAATATTTTAAAAAGAAATCTTAATGTATAATAAAACAAAATCGGAGGCTCCCTAGGGAACGGGTTCCCCTCAAGCCCTATCCAAACTTTGTCAATTTTGAAAAACTTTTTTAATTTGTTTTCTTAAATTCAAAAATATCAAAGCAAAGATCAAGAATAAAGTATATTGACAATATAGTCCCATATGTTGATTAAACACACAAAAAAATATCTATTGAGCTACGCCTTTTACAACGACAGGGTGACCATTTTAATGAAAAAAGTTCATTTTTGAAACAAGTTTTCCCAGGACTGACATTTCGGGTATTTTTGTACAAAAAAGTGTTTTTTTAATTCCCTGATTTTAGAACATGTATTTTGTATTGGTTATTACTAGGGGCAGATTTATATGCAAATGCATGTTTTTTTTTTTTTTTTTTTTTTTTTGGAGCATTTAAAAAGTTATCTTATATTGTTATCTATCCGAATCAGACATTTATTTTACTAAAAAATGGCATCGATTTGTTAGTGCATATTTTTGCATATTTTACCTAACAATGTATATTTTTAATGCATATTTTTAATATTTTTTTTTTTTTTTTTTGTTACAATCGTATTTTTATATTGCTCATTTTGAGGTAAAATGCAACCACCAGAATACTTTTTATTTTTCAATCAATACAAATATTTTTACTGCCCAAAAAAAAATTCTTCATTTGTTGAAAAAATATGTGAAGGATTTTTATTTTTTAATATAAATATCCGTCATGATGAAAATAATAAATATCTTTAACGATACATATCTTTAAAAATAAATATCAATATGAAAAAAATTTCAGATGATTTTTTATTCATACTTTTGTTTTGTTTCAAAAAATATTTTTTTATTCAATTAAATTGTTGTTTAAAATGTTTTTATCCGATGAAAAAAGTTGAAAATAATTTTATACTTTTTAAATAAATCACAAAAGATGTTTATATTTTTTATTTCGATCATGATGAAACAAAAAAAAAAAACGATTGATGAAAAAAAAAAAAAAAAATATTATGGATTTTTATTATTTTTTGAACATTGAGGATTGTTTTTCGATTGAAATAAAAATAAAAAGATTGTTTTTTTAGTATTAAAATGTGCATAACAGTTGTTCTAGCGATTTTTAACACTCATTTTCCGGTTATTCTCAATCAAACACTGTCGTCATTTTTATATTTCTTTCCGAAACTATTACTAAATTAGAGGGTTTCCATTCACCAAGTACTCAAATTAGTTTAATAGATAGTGCTATTGAAAAAATCGAAGCTCCAGAATGCCCCGTTGCTGAAAAAAAAATTAAAAAATAAAAATTAAGCTTGCAACCTGTTATTAAAAAAAATAAATGATTTGAGAAAATGAACAAAATTTCAGAATGAATTACTTTACGTTCAGGTGATGTTTCGTGTGTAGAAAAATACCCTTCTTCTGAACTACAATTGTTCAAATACGCTCCTATCACTTCTGTTGACGTTGAAAGATCATTTTCTATGTATGTACGCCAAAATAGACAATCATTTAAATTTGACAAGTTAGTAAAAAATATGTGTTTTACCAAGTTTTTACAAACTCAATGTGACTAATAAAAATATAATCTTAAGGAGTACAAATTTAAAAAAGAACAAATAATTAGTATTTATATTTTAAAACATAGCTTTAACTTTTAATAATACAAAAAATATTGCATTTCTTAGCTTAAGATGGACTGATTTTTGTATTTTCTTATAGAATAACTTACTTTTTTCTTTTCATTTTATAAATATTAAAAAAAAAAATAAATGCATATTTTTTAATTTTTTAGGGTATATTTTGAATTTTTAAGTGCATTTTATAGGCGCATATTTTCCAAAAAATTTTCCTAGTTATTACATATATTATAAATGTTATTAAAAGATTTTTTAAATTAATTTCGAAAAATAAAAGATGAATTTATTTAATTCTCTGTAAAAAAAAAAAAATATGTAAAAAAAGTTAAGTATTTTTTAATAGAAAAATGTCTTAAATGAAAACAACCCAAAATTAAATAAGTATAAACAAAAACAGGAAAAACTTTTTCAAACTTTTTATACTAAACTTACCCAAAAAGAATATGACATTCAAAGATACATAAATACTTACAATAAAATGTTTTTATTAAATTTAGACTTGACAGAAGAGTTCAGTTATAGCATACTTTTATCTTTATACATTTTGTAAATATTTTCAAAATAAGGCAATTCGTTATATATTATCTCTCTTGTATAACTTTCTTTGTTAGTTTTGTATAAAAATAATTTAAATAATTATGAATGACAAGTTTATATCATTGTTTTTTTAAATATTTCTTGTTATTTGTTCTTTTTTTCTTTTTTTTTTTATTTTCTCTCTATTTTTCTCTTTCTCTATTGATGTAATTTCTTTTGTATTAAATCACTTAAATGCAAAAAAACCAATTATTGTATCAAAATTGTTCATTATTATACAAAAAATAAAAATCTCATAAAAAATAAGGTTTTACAAAGTCGTAATGTTTTTAGTCGTAACAAATTAATTGGCAACTTTAAATTGGATGTAGCGACTGTGTGGAATCAAAAAGGTAAAAATATTCACATGAACATACTCATGCACATATTCACTTAGATGATACAAATCCACACAAATAAAATATTTTTCAAAATTTTGCTAAAATTATTTCAAACACTTGCACTGTATAGAAATACATAGCTTAGTAGTAATGAGATTTTTAAATAAATTAATTAAATCTTTCAATTTTTTACTTTAGAATGAAATAGTTGAGTTTATTCATTAAATAGCAATTTCATATAGTAGAAACGAAGGAAAAACTAACTCAAAATTACAAAATTTAGAAAAAAAAAAATGCTCTCTATATATCATAAAATATATATGTATAATACAACAAAATATATATAGTCTCTGAACCATTAATCTGTTAATAACGAGAATATGCACAATTTAAAACCTGCTTTATTGAAAGCTATCAAGCAACTGGAAAAATAAATAAATTCCTTTATGTTCCTTTCTGTATGTTATATTGGTACTCGGCCCTTAAGTGTATGAGCGCCGACCCCTGATCTAAACTAGTTATTTGTGTAGAAATTTATAATCGCATCTAAATACATATCAACCCATAAAAAGAAGTCAGGAAAACTTTTAAATGTTATAAAAAGACACATAACAAGACTTTAAAGCAGCCAAAGGCAGAAAGAGGCACATAAAAATTTGAATGTGTTTGTGTATTTTATTTGTTTATGCTCTTTGTTGCGAATGTGTTTGTTATATCTAGCATACAAAAAAATAATAATTTTTTCTTGCGCTCTTTGTTATGTGTTTTGTTTTTGTTTCTGCTTAACCATGCAACATGATCTTGCTTCATTGAAAGCTTGAACACAACTAAATGATTTTTGTTTTATATTTATACTCAATTGTTTAGCTTCGTTAACATTCGTGTTATGTATAAGAAAATGCCGAAAACACTCGGCTCCTGGGTGCTATGGGTGCTATTGCCTGCTTTAAAGTAACTCCCTCTAAACTCTCATTTACTTAACGATTATTAAACAACCAATTGTCTCTTTCCTACAAGGCAAAAAGGATTTTAACAGCTATAATTTAAATATTTACCTCTCAGTTGGGTTTCTATGTAGACATATTTCTTTCATGATTTCTCAATAGTTTCAAAAGCTTTTTTTTAATATCTTAAACTCAATAAAAATAATAATTCTTCTTTCCTTTTCTAACACAACTTTTATTTTAGCAAATTCTTTCTCTTAACAACTTCTTCTCCAGCATGATTTAAATGTTTTTTAAGCATGTCCTTTTAAAATCTTAATTTTTCAATTAATCAAACCGTTTCTCTAATTATTTTTAAAAACAGATCATCAATTCTATCATAAATGGGCCTTATTAACGGATCCCGATGATTTTTATAGTGGTCCCAAGGGTTATTTAAAATGTGATATTGGTATTATTGGCAAAGGTGATACCGTTAAAGTGCCACAGAAATCTGAAAAAGATCCAGATGACATCGAAGCGTAAGAATTTGTTATATTAGTAAACTGGTGACATGAAATAAATTGTCCCATTGTAGAAATCTTTTATTACCGGATGGTGTGCCTATTGAAAGACAACGAGCTAAATTTATAGTGAAAATCTATAGAGCTGATGGTTTGCCCAGAATGAATTCTTCGCTAATGGCTAATGTTAAAAAAGCTTTAACAGGAGAATCTAAAGATTTAGTTAGTCCTTATGTGCAAGTATCTTTTGCTGGTTTATCGGGAAAAACTACAGTAAAGAGAAATGCCTATGCTCCGGTATGGAATGAACAATTGGTATTTACGGAAATGTTTCCGCCTCTATGTCAAAGAATAAAGGTACAAAATTATATTTAAAAAATATTCTAAACTTATAAATTATTAATTAAAAATATTTTCTTAATAATTCCAGATTCAACTTAGAGATGCTGATCCCATGAAACCTTCCATTATAGGCACCCATTACATAGATCTTAAACAAATTTCCAATGATGGCGAAAAAGGTTTTCTACCCACTTTTGGTCCTTCTTTTATCCACCTCTATGGTTCTACCCGTGATTATACCATCTTAGATCAACATTCCAATTTAAATACTGGTTTGGGAGAGGGTGTTAGCTATAGAGCCCGTCTACTTATAGCCATACGCACTGAAATTACCGATAACATCGAAATAACCACCGAAAAAAATGTTGAACTTGAACCCACCCAATTAATATCCGAATCCTCTTATTCACGTAATGAAGAATTCTTTTTGTTTGGCTCTATTGTCGAAGCTTCAATGATTGATAAGAAAATTTGCGATAAAACAGTTTTCTTTGAATTGAGTATGGGTAATGCTGGCAACTCTATAGATGGTCATAATGAAAGTTTTTCAACGGCTTTGGAAGATGGTGAAGACGGTTGTCTCCTGGAGACAGTGGATACGACATCATTTAGTAGTACTACTAATGCTTGTAAACCCATTTCGCATGATAAGTGTCATTATTATTTACCATATTGGGATTATAAGCCATGTATGGATGTAAGATGTACTTTGCCGGATTTAAGAAGACGCATGTATAATAGTAATATGTTGTCAAAAATGGCGGAGAAATTTGTGAGTTTATTTCTTTTAATATTAAGGCTTAACTAAGGGCAGTGGGTAGTTATAAAATTGAAATATTTATTGTTAATATAAAAAGCAATTTTTTGAAAAAAGATATGTAAATATTGGTTTACATACTTATCTATAACTTTTTCAAAATTTGGAATTAATTAAGTATTATAAAAGTCAAATAACCTCGATTAAATATTTCAAATTCCGCGGCGTAGTTTGATATTTTATTCAAGAGTATAATTTTCACATATTTATCCAGAATTTGTTATTAAATTTGATATAAAGCTGTGTGCAAAATAATAGTAGCGCCATATATAACATTTTTACATTCAATAAAATTAATATATTTTGTTGATTTCAAAAAATGTTTGTTGTTGGATTTTATTATATATTTACTAGGGTATCCAATTATTCGGGTGTTTATATTAATCGGTTTATTCGACAAATAATTATTCGGGGTTAAAAGTTGATCGGTTAATAACCGATTATTGAAAAATTATTCGATTAACCGAATAACCTTAGTTATATATATAAAACATATAAATTACACAAATTATAGCATTTAATCTATTGAAATAGTTACTTAGAAACATAATATAAGATCAAATTCTTTTGCAAGGGAATCATTTCGTAATTATTTTCTCCTATTTGTATGAAAAAATTTAATTTTTTAGGTAATACTATAAAATATCTCCTAATTCCGCTTTAATTAAAACATTTTCACGTAAGCGTATTTTCTGTGTAAGAATGATAATTTGTTAATCGAGTCTAAATTAATATTTTTTAAGTACATTAAGGAGATGACAATTAAAAGTATTATGACTTGTGTAACTTTGAATTTACTATAATCAAAGTTTTACAAATTTCTATTGATATAAGTTTAATTTTATTGAAGATATAATATTATTACCTTTCTTATCGCTTTTTATAAAACATTCTGTCCCAACAAAAAATGCATCCAAAGAAGCCAGTAAGATACTGAAATTGAGATCCAGAAATAGTACAAATTCGTATAATTTTCAATGTATTGAATTTTTTGATACCTGTGGCATGTCATGTATCATGTTCACGATGTGCAAAATTGAAATGAATATCCAAATTTTTTTTAACGGCTCAAGGAAATTAGTTTTAATTGTTTTTCGTTTGTTTTTGTTTTGGTTTTTTTTTTTTTTTTTTTTTTGTAAAGATAACATCCAAATATCAACGTCTTATAGCAGAACAATTCATTTAAATCTTTCTATATATATATTGGATCCTGTCCGTCTGTCCGTCTGTTTGGTGTTGAAAATGAGCAAAATCGGTTAATAAAGGGTGTCAATTTCATACTTTTCTGCTGATATCTCATAAACAAAAGCATGTTCGAAAACGAAATTTTTTATAAATAGTTTGAGGATCGATATAAACTTGGAAACCAAAAATGAGCGGGATCCACCCACTTTACCGCCACCTCCCATATAAGGTGAAACTTCAACGAAATTGTGTTCAAATAGTTCAAGGCCAATGTAAACTCGGAAACAAAAAATGGGCGTGATCCACCCACCTCCCATATAACGTAAAATTTGAAAAAGTTGATGGTGGGTATATAGATTCAGGCTTGTTTTTTTTCTGAAAAAGTATCTATATTTCATATTCTCTAAATAAAATTTTGTTTTAGAACATATGCACTTTTCTGAAAGATATATTTTCGGCAATAATTTTAGAATTGAAAACAAGCCAAAATATCCAGCAAGACTATGTACAGACCCTCCCGAATTTAACCTATCTTAAATAAAAAACGTTTAATTTAGCCAATATGTTCTAAAATCCCAAAAACAAGTTCTACAAATTGAATACAGATTCTGAAACCTTAATGTGGTCCAAAAAGTTTGCCAACGACTTTTTCCAAATTAAAAAAAAAATTGCAATTTTCGTCAGTTTTTTGGGAGTTGTGGGATTCTTTTTATAAAAATCTTGAAAAATCAACAATCACTGAAAATTTCCTTAAGATATTTTAACAAACCAAGATTGTTAGAGATCAAATATTTATAGTTTTTCCAAAAGTAAATTTTTTATAAAAATATTATTTTAATTCCAAAAAGTAAAAGAACTATGAACTTTTTTTTTTCTAATAAACCTCTCCGTTTAGCTAACATAATTCTTAATTATTTGAAATCGGATAAGAAGTATAATTTTGGAAAGATATGAAAAATTTTCTTTAACAGAGGACCCTATTTTGAGTCCCAATAGCTCCGCTCTTAAAAAATATGTGGAGTTTCCTTTCAAACTGCTATGCCTATGAGAAAGTCTATACAAATACAAGCAGCCTATTAGAAGTTACAGATTTATTTTTAAAAAAATTTCAATTCTTCCCCAAGGTGTATTGTATAATTCTAATTTTTATTTTATATAATAGAAAAAGCTATTGACTTTAAAACGACATATATAATTTATTTTCTTTGCAAGTTCAAAGGCCAAAATCGATGATATAAAGATTATCGTATCAAAATTCAAATTGGAGACTCTTTTGGTTAATGTACAATAAATATTCTCTGTATAACAACACCAAATAATCCTTGAATTATTCGGTTAGAAAAACAGCTATTTCTTAAACTAAGTTATGGACTCAAATGGGTACCGTGAAATAACTCCCAAATGAAATAAGTTCCCATGAAATCAGTCCTAACAAAAATGAAGACACTCCCAAATCAAAAAAATTAAATAACTTCTAAAGGGGAAAATGATATAATTCCCAACCTTTGGGAGTTTTTTTCATAAAAAAGTATCAAATTTAATGAAATAAGTCCCATAAAGTTACAAGAAGTTACACTTAGAGAAATTGCTGCTTAATACCTCAAAGAAAAAAGCCATTTTGCTACGTAAAGTTTGTCTGAATATCCAAACTTCGGCCGAGCAAATGCACCTTCTCCTCTATGCAATTTAGAACTCCGTTTTCGCTAAAGAAAGTATAATAATTCACAACAAAATTACATTGGAAGTTATTTCATCTTTTTACTTGGAGTTATTTCACGGTACCTTAAAATGTGTGTTGGAGATTTCAAACTCCACTTAAATATGAAAAGATGTTTATAACTCTGGTAAAATAATCCATAAAATGTTTAAACCTCTTTCTTTATTTCCTTAGATTAAATAATTTAAGTTGAACTGTATCATTTTGCAATTTACTTGATTAAAGAATCCACGTTTAAGATTAAAAAATCTGTTTGAAATTTAAGACTCCACTTAAAGATAACAAGTTTAAAATTTAAAACCCTAGTTAAGTAATAAAAATCTTAAGTCTCTAGATTCTCAATAAATTAAATATTCTATAATTAAATATAAATATACCATGATTAACTTCATAACTATGTAATCTACGTTTAAAATAATACAATTTTATTTCATAAACTTAGTTTAAGTATTGAAATAATTAAAACTGTAGCTAAATAAAAAACTTTATAAATTTATAACAATAATTAAAACTTTAACTTAGAAGATAGTTTATAATTTTAAACCTTAGTTAAATGATCTAAGTTTACAATTTAAATTTCTAATTAAAAAATTGACATTTTAGTTTAGTTCTATACTTTAAATTGGCTAAAAAAATCTGGTTTAAGATTTGAAACCCTAGTTTAAGGTCTGATATTAAAATTTAACAACCCTGTCTTATGATTAGAAAATCTGTTTAACTAAAACACTATTTGAAATTCTAATTTAAGATATAAAGCTCTTTACATAAACCAGGTAAATGTTATTTTTAAAATTATGTTTTCCTATTACAAGTAGTTTGACAATTTGCGTTATAATTCCAAAACTGAATCTCTTAAGTTCCACTAGTATTTCAATTAGAAGAAGAATCCATATTGTATGACACCTCGTGAGCAATGTACTATCCAGTTAAATATAAATTTGTCCTTGTGTATCTCCATTAACCCATCACTTCTTAAGATTTAAATTATTTTTAAATACTCCAATCGAAAAATTAATGTATGAGATTTTTTAACTCTAGTTAAACATTTTAGATGGATTTCAAACTTAAACTGTAGTAACAAAAGTGGAAAATTTTAATTGGAATCTCTTGGATTTTGTAAAATAAAAACATATTTTGATTTTAATCTCTAGTAAAAAATGAATACTTATGTATATATTATATATTTATTAATATTCGTTAAATTAGGAGGATGGCTTAAATGAAACTAAACGTCTTCTAGAGAATGAAGATTCTAGAGCCGAGGTGCGTTTAAGAGCAATTCTAGAAGATTTAGCTTCAGCCTGTCTGCGATATCAAACTATAACAAAAGCAAATGCCATGAGTGCAGGCAGCGGTAAAACCAAACTGGACAAAGAACGTATGAAATTGTGTCTAAGGGAAATTGTAAGTAAAACTAAATTCAAACAGTTTAACATACTACATAAAAATATTTAATTTTACAGGAAAGTTTAGGTAATTTGGCGCGTAATCTAAGAGCTTTGGTTACACGCAGTACTCTCAATGAACGTTTTAAACAGGCACAAAGTTATATGGAAAAATTAAAATTCCTAATAGATGATGTAGGTATTTTAAAAAGTACATAATAACAGTACGGAAACTTATTAATTTTCTGCTCATCGTTTTAGCCCCAACATTCTCTCCCCGATATATTCTTGTGGATGATAGCTAATGGCAAACGTTATGCTTATCATCGTATGTCAGCTAGAGAATTAATATATTCAGAAACTGAAGAGGAATGTGGTGTACATTGTGGCAAGGTGCAAACAATTTTCTTACGTTTACCGGGTAAACAAGCAACGGGACCAGCAAGTTGGTTTATACAAGCCAAACTCTCTATTTATTTATGGCTGGGAGTCGTAAATCATAAGGGACACTTTTTTGATGGTCTACCCATAGGCTATGATTTATCACATGAGCTAAGAAATGCTGAAAGGCCAGGAGCCATGGCTCCTAATAATATTCACTATTTAGAGAAATCGGTCAGTGTTATACATATATTTAGGTAAAATAAAAAATATAATTATCTTATCTTTTAAATTTCAGACCTTTCAACTGAGAGCCCATATTTATCAGGCACGTTCTTTAATAGGTTCTGATGCTTCTGGCCTAAGTGATCCCTATGCCACAGTTTATATTACGGAATTTGCCAAAACTACTCAAGTTATAGAGGAAACTCTTAGTCCTACCTGGGATGAACTTTTGGTTTTTGATGAAATTCTAGTTTATGGCACTAAAGATGAAATCAAGAAAAATCCTCCCACCATTATTATAGAAATCTATGATCAAGATAAAGTAGGCAAATCAGAGTTTATAGGCAGAGCCATAGCCAAACCAAGAGTCAAGCTAAGAGAAAATACTTATGTAACACCCACTTTGGAATGGTTTGATATTGTTAGGGGTCATGATAATGCTGGTGAATTATTAGCCGCTTTTGAAATGTTGGAAATTGGTTCCGCTGATATGCCCCGCCTAACAGAACCCAAAAATATCTTGTCCGAAACAAAAAAGGAAAAAAATCTTGTACCCCAACAAAATACCATTTTCCCAGTGCCCAAAGAAGTTCGTCCTCATTTGGCTAAATTTCGTTTAGAGGTACTCTTTTGGGGTCTAAGGGACTTAAAGCGGGTACATCTTATGTCGGTGGATAAACCACGCATTGATGTGGAGTGTTCGGGTAAAATCTTGAGTTCGAATATTATACAAAATGCCAAAAAGAATCCCAATTTTCCAAATATGTTAAAATCTATTGAATTGGAATTACCTTTGGAAGAGACCTATGCTCCCCCTATTACCATAAGATGTGTAGATTGTCGCTCTTTTGGTCGTTATACTTTGGTGGGTACTCATCAAATTACTTCCATACACCGTTATTTATACAAACCACCACCGAAAGAAGATATAACTAAGTATAAAACGATTGGAGGACAAATTATCTTGTCAGCACCTTTCAATGAGGAAAGTCTTCATAATCTTGTAGATGGTTATGGCATGCAACCCATGATCGATTCATTGCAACAAGCCAGTATGAAAGATTTCTATGGTAATCGAAGGTCATCATGTGATCAGTTTACATTGTATGGAGCTGCATGTGTTACGAAAATGTAAGTAATATGAAGATGATTTTAAAATTTATGAAAGATTTGTGTTATGGTAAACTAACATTTAACACGCTATAAAATTAGCAGACTTGTAAGATTCTTACATAGAACACATATAAACCAGAGTAGGTAGAACGCTCATTTTTTGATTTGTTCGGAACAAAATTTTTATTAGCGAATTTAATCCTAATTGTTTAGAACGAATTTTATTTTTTTGTTTGCAAATTTAATTTTTAAATTTGCTCAAAGATCAAAAATTGTATTTTCGAAAATAAAAATATTATTCAAGAATTGACCCAAAACGAATGATTCGAATTGAATTCGTGTACAATGATATACAAAATGTGTTGTCTTATGTTGAAAGAAAGACGTGTGGATATAAAAGACATTTGTACATGCGCTTGTGTGTTTAAAACTGTATGTTTTTCTTTTGTTAGTTAAAATGAAACAACAACTCAATGTTTATGACAACAGTTAATTGAGTTTGTGTTTTTTATTTGTGTAATGTTTTTCAATTTGCAATATAGAAAAATTAGAATTATTATAATATATGTATATTTTTTTGCACATTTAAATCCATTTATAATCGTTTCATAATTTCAGCAATAAAAATAATTATTTTGTACATACATACATGTGTAGATGCATATATATTTTGCGGTAAATATTTAATTTTGCAAAATTTTATAATCCCATAAACTTTTTCTCCAATCAATCCATGCAATGCATGTTTATAATTGTCATAAAATATTTTTGTCATTGTAGTCAATCTTTTTTTACTTTCTACGATCTTTTAAAATACTCAAATTTATTGACCTTTTAAACATTTTTTGGTTATAAACAAATCCATTTTTTGCTGTTGCATTTCTTCAATGTTGACCGCCATAAAATATTTGTTTACACAAAAATCAAAAATTATCGATATTACACCAACAACACAATTGTTTTTTACGACAGCTACTTATTTGCATCACAGTCAAAAATGAATTCATATACTTACATACATACATATAAACTTACAAATTTAAAACAACAAATATCATTGCAGTTTTATAGTTAAGCCCCAACCAGCCAACTTTCCATCGCAACGTAGAATGAAAAAAAGTAGCGTGAGACATTTTGTACAACCAGTCAACAAAATTAAACGTATCATATGTTTTTGAACATTCACTGTGTAAACAACCCTGTTTTTCGGTTATTTTGTGAGCAAAATAAACCACAGGGTTGTTAAAAACGCACACAGCTACTTAAACATCTATTTTCTGTAGATTTCTGCGATACGCTACCTAGAATTTTTGTGTCAATAGATAGATACACATATCTGCATAAAGCTGATTGAAACAGCTGATTGCGATACGATGATTCTTAGTTGAGTGGTTGGGGCTTTAGGCTTCTTTCTAAACGACAGTATACCGCTAAAAAAGTTTTTTTTATACACATCTACATGTATGGATAAGTGTACATGCACATAACGAACCTTTTTTTTACTACTTTTCAACCACTTTTTTGCGCACATCATTGTACCATATGTATGGCGACCGAACCGTTTGTAATCGTAAAATAACGATCTTCCACATAAATACAAATTTAAAAAAAAGTTTTTTAGATTATTTTCGTTACTAAAATTAAAAAAAGTAAAGAATACAAATTTAACCCAAAAAGTGAATTTTATTTATAAATTTACGAATTATATTAAAAAGAGCGAATAAAAACTGAAAATTAAATTCGTAATCCGAATTTTTCCGTACCTTGATATAAACTGGTACCGTGAAATAAGTTCCAAATATAATAACTCCCTGTAAAAAGATGAAATAACTCCCAAAATTTTTTCCATACAAATGGGTTTTTATTTCATTATAAAATAACACCCAGTGGGTTGAAAGCCTTTTCATTTTTTTTTTTTTTTTTTTTTTTTTTTTTTTTTGAGGGAAGTTAATTCATAAAGAAATAACTTCCAACGAAATTTGGTTGTTATTTGATGTCCTAAGTGAAGTTTTTCTGCATAGACATAGTCAAATGCAGAACAAATTTACCTAGGGAAGCCGGTTTTGTAAATACCTCAGGAGAAAACCGATAAGCCCGGCCGAAGGCAGGCTATTCCGAAGTACTTTACTTAGCGGTGTTTTAAATTCCACTAAGGAGAAGGTGCATTTGTCAGGCCGAAGACCGTCTATTGTAATTGTGTAATTTCTTGAAATTTCGAAACTATAACTTTACTTGTTATTTCATTTGATAATTCTCAATTGGGACTTATTTAAAATTGGTACTTAATTTTTTATAATGATAAAACTCCCAAATGTTGGGTACTATTTCATTTACCCCTATAGAAGTTATTTAATTTTTTTTTTTGATTTGGGAGTTTCTTCATTTCTGTTGGCAATAATTTCATTCAGAGTTATTTCATTGTGGCTTATTTCATCTGGGAGTTATTCACGATACCATATAAACTTTGTAGCTTTCTTTATTTAGAAAAAATAATAATAATAAGGAATATTCAAGCAGTCACCGAAGGATATCACCTAATTAAGAAATCGAAATTCGTAAAATTTTTATTTCAAAAAAAAAAATAAAATAAAATTTTGTTTTTGCATTTTACAGCATAAAAGATATATGTATATATACACCATTAACCACAAAAAACTTGTTAAATATATGTATTAGTTAAAAAAGTACCAAAAAGTAAAGTTTTTACTCCCTAAAAAATAAGACTTTCAAAAAGTACCAACAACATGTTTATATTTATAAACGAATTAAAATAGATTTTTACGTTTCGAAGATACGAAAGATACCAATAAAATACCAAAATATAGTTTTTTTTTTTTTTGCATCCTAAGCATTTAAATGTTCATAAGGTACCAAAAAAGTCTTTAGAAATATTAAGGTTATGCGGATTCTTATTAACATAGAACAGTATATGTATCTATTATTTCATGTTTCTACTTTAATTATTACAAAAACTTTAAAAAATACCATTAGAAAAACGAAAAGTACCACAAAGTCCCTTCTTCTGAATTCACAGCCATTTAGGACCTGAAATATTTCAATATATGTTTCAATTTTATATTAAATTTCATGCTTCAATGTTAGTTATTACAAAAACTACAAAAATTACTAATGTAAGAATGAAAAAGTACCACAAAATACCCTCTTATGGTTTCCCATTATCTTAGGATCATATATCTTTCAGTTCATGCTGCTATGTTCAATATTGTAGAATATACAAAAAGTATCCATTAGGAGAAAGAGTACCACAAAATTCCTACTTGCGGATTCTCTCTCACTTAGGACCATAATTATTACAAAAACTTAAAAAAAATACTATAAAAAGGAAGAAAAAGTACCACAAAGTACCCTCTTCACTTGTAATAAAAATTATATTCCAACGATTTTGTAAATTAAAATTGAATATTCTAAAATGCTCATATGCTAATAAATAGAAAAAAATGTGTAAGAAAAAAAGTACCAAAAGCAGGTACGAATAATACCCTATTTTGTATAATTAACATAATACAAATTTTATCTATGAGAAATTAAAAAAAAAGTACCAGATAACTGTCTCACTAATTTTTTAAATAAAGAATGATTTATCTATTAGTTATATAAACTGAATTTATCCTTTTTAACCCCTGAACAAAATTTTCAAAAATCCCGTCTTAGTGGATACATTTGGTGGGAGATCAATGTTTAGTCCTTTAGCTTCAGGAATTTGGACTATGGTGTTTTGAATCGGTCATTCACTAACGTTAATATTTTTTATGTATTTTTTTTAGAATTCTGTTTAATAAATCCAACAAATTCCAATTAATGTTAAACAGAACACTAAAATATATACAAAGGGCCTGCAATTATAATTTGGAACTTTATGAAATAATTTACGATTTATACTCTTAACTTTGGTTAAATAAAATTTGGATAAAAGGAATTAACAATTTAAATTTTAACATTGACGATCTTATGTACAGCAGGTGTCAAAAATAAGTAAACAAACTCATAATTTCTGTTTCGCTTTAAAAAGCAGCAAATGTAACGGTCCATTTTTAAAAATTTACATGTTTTTGATGATGTCAATGTGTTTTCTTTTAAATTGGTGACAAATTTTTCAAATGTTATTCCATTTTAAGTTTCTTTCTAGAGAAAATTGAAAAATAGTCGTTTTCGGGCGAGTCAAAAATAAGTAAACAATCAACTTTTGGCTTAATTTCTTTAATTTTTTGTTAAAAGTAAGTGGAGTTTGTTATTGAAAATTATTTTAGCACAACAGCGGTAGTTATTTGTTACATTATGAGATAAATAAAAAATCACTTTTTCGATAAAATTAGAAAATTTAATCAAATCAGAAAATTTTAATTCAACCATAACTTCGATCTAAAGGATGGCAAATAGCGCACAATTAAGTATAGGAGAACTAAGAACAAACATCATACATTACAAAAAAGGTGAAACATATCGAAATTTATCAAAAATCTTTAATAAAACGGCCACTTTATTTTCAAGGTGGTTAAATTCTTCAAACACAATGAACGCGTTGGCCGCAATTACTCTTGTAAACGCTACAAAAGAATATAACAATTTAGCTTTAAAATCTTATGCGTTATGCTCCAAAATTCTTATCAAAACTTATTCCGAAAGTCCGAAAACTATGGTCTGAATTTACAACTCACAAAAAATATATTAAGACAAAAAACATGTTCAAGCTGTATGAAAAATTGTATACATAAGTATAATAAATCTCCAAAAATGTATGACGTTATATGCAGATTATGCCTTAAAATATGAACATTTTAGGAAACAAAGTCTCGGACTGAATAACCTATATTTCGCATGAAATATAATATAGGCTAGATGTACGTTTAGCTCAAAAATATTGAAATATTTAAAGTGTTGAAAACCAATACTCAACTCCAGCGAAACGGGATTAGGGGTTTGGAAATGCATTTCTATTTATAAAATGGAAAAAACAGTGGTACACAAACGTAAAATAAATTCCCAGATTTACCTTAATCTGTTCAAAGGTGTAATGGTTCCAAAAAGTTATTGTTTAATTTTTGCGAATTTTATCATACAGTATAAATTGGGGTAAATTTGTTTCAAAATATATAACTGATGAAATAATTAACATCTCAGAGTGACCTCCTCAAAGTCCAGAAATTGCACGAAATTGAATAAACAAGTATAGTCCCCATAATTTGACCAAACTCATGGACTTAATTATTACTAAGACCCCTACATTTTGTCCAGAGATATGCAGAATATATGTAGTCACTATGCCAACACGTTTGGCACTAATGTATCAAAATATGGGCGATCACCGTGACTATTAGAAACCATGTTTACTTATTTATGGAACATTGATTTTTTCGACTTCTTTAAAAAGAATCATATTGACTAAGTGGTAATGTATTGAATTGAATCTTTTACTCTTTATTTTACTAACAAGATATTATATATTTAAAATTATATGTTACTTTTGATATCTTCGATCAAAAACTTGAAATATAACCAATTGACTTCAAGATACTACATTGTTTACTTATCTTTGACAGCAGCTGTATGTATTTCGAAACTTTGGTTAAATAACTCAAGTATTGTATTCTAACCTTCTCTTAAAGAACCAAAAATCTTAATTTTAAACTTTGTTTTAAAAATAATCTATTCACTTTATACAAACGATTCTAAACTATAATAAAATGATACACTATTTGGATTTGAAATTTGGTTTAATGATTTATATTTTTAACTTTGCTTAGTAAACTGAAGATATACTTAGATTTAAAACATTATAAAAATTAAAAAATTTATCAAATAACACGCAATTTAGATTAAAAATCTTGCTTACAATAATCCTTGATTTAACCCTAGAATGCTAACGATATTTTTTATACGTTAATACTAACGATACGCAAATTTTACGTATACATAGCTATACCTCTAAAATAGTTTATTTCTTATTGCTGTGTCAGCTAAGTACATTTTTATAACTTATTTGTCTCCCAAAAGGCTTAAAGTGAAAAAACTAATTCAATAGTAACATTTTTTTATATTTGCATTTAGAACATGTAAACGTCTAAAAACATTTGGAGAAAGAACTTTGGAATTTCATGCCGTTAGGTTTCCATACACGTTAGTAATAACAATTTGAAAAAAATGTATACGTAAAATTTACGTACATTAGTATTCTAGTGTTAAATTTCTAACATTATTTTAATTTCAAACTCTTTTTGAAGAACCCAAGATTTACACATTTCTTCCCCATTTCTAGGGTGAAAAAACAAAATTCCAAAAAGAAAACCTCTCGCCGTGGTAGCAACAAAGAAAATCAACTAGTACAAGAACAAGATTCCGATGATGAATTAAGTCGTGATTGGTGGACAAAATATTTCTGGTCTTACGAACGACTCATTGACAATGCTAAAGCTGAAAAAGCTCTTAATCAAACGGATAAATTTCTATCACCCTCACAAACAACACAAAGCTCCAATAAGCTGGGGGCAAAAGGTGCTAAATTAGTACACAAATTAAGTCCCAAAGCCATGACCGGCTTGGGACGCCACAAACAGGATTTCAGTAATATAACACATATGACGAAATCAAAGCCCATCAATAGCACAACAGCACTATGTCAGGTAAGTGGTCAAACGAATTCGTCTAAGCGAATTCGTAGTGTGGCACGTCGTGCTCCTCACTTTCAGATCTATCCCAACGAATTGGAAGCGCAACCAGAATTCAACAATTTTCGTGAGTGGCTGCAGTCTTTCGCCTTGTATAGAGGCAAGAAAACTGGAGACTCGACAGAAGATGAAAATCGTACGGTAGGCTTTTTCAAAGGGACCATTAAAGTTTATCGCCTACCACCACCCAAAGGTGTAGATTATCCTGTACCCAATTTGCCAGCTAATGAACCCATACATGTGCTAGTGAGAATTTATATAATTAAGGCCACCGATTTACATCCCATGGATTTAAATGGTAAAGCTGATCCTTATGTGGTTTTGCATTTGGGTAGTAAGAGAATCTCCGATAAGGAAAATTACGTTAGTAAACAATTGAATCCAGTATTTGGCAAATGTTTCGAAATAGAGGCTACTTTCCCCCAAGATTCCATGTTAACAGTACAAATATTCGATTGGGATTTAGTGGGTTCAGATGATTTGATTGGTGAGACACGCATAGATTTGGAAAATCGTTTCTATAGCAAACATCGAGCCACTTGTGGCTTGGCCTTGAGATATGAAGAGTAAGTTTTTGCTTTTGTAATATTCTTATAAAAAAAAAGTTATTTTAAAATTCATTTGTCTCCTTTAGTTGCGGTTACAACCAGTGGCGTGATCCCATGAAACCCACCCAAATCCTATCGAAATTATGCAAAGAAAATAAATTGGATACTCCACATTATTTTCAAGATCGCGTGGCTATTGGCAAGTACTGTATGACCTTCTCCGATGAGGAGGTTATAGCCTGGAATGGTCCCAGTACTTGCCGTAACCGCGATGAACATTTAGCATTAGCTTGTCTACATCGTTGGAGTGAAATACCCAATGTGGGTTGTAAGGTAGGCTCTTCGTAATGGTTGTGGTGTGACCTTTAATGTACGAGGATAGTTTGTTAATTAACTAAAGAAGCCTGTTTAAAAAGGCTATTTGTTATAAATGTGTTTTTTCTGTTTGACTTTGTAAACAAAGAACGTTAAAGATACCATTCCACTTTGTATGCAAAGTAACTTTTTATGTTTTATTATTATTTATTATTTTTTTAAAAACCTTTTTATTGTTTAAAATGAATGCTAATATTTTTACTAAAAATTAAATAATTTACTCTTTAATTTCAATTAATTTTTTATTTTATTAATTAATTAAGTAATCTAATATAAATAAGTTAAATTTCAATTATTAAAATAATAAAATATGAACTTTTAGTAATTGAAATACGATTTTAAGCTTTTCTTTATAGATATATTGAAAAAACTTAGTTTTTGAACAAATTATTCACTTATAAAAATAACTAAAACCATTTTGAATTTTCGATTAATGATTTAATTGAAACTGTATTTGAATAATTTTTTCTGTGTAAATGGAAAATATATGGCCAATTAAACTATTTGTCACAAAATTTTATTTGTTTCAATAACTTCGTTAAGTGTAATCAAATTTTAAATTTTCTTATTTTTCCATTTGTAAAAAAAAGAAAAAAATTTATCAGCTTTCAATTATTTTTCTTATTGTATTAATTTATTTAATGATTTATAAAAATAAGTTATCATCTGAGTAATCAAACATACATTTTATTTACTATGTTGAATTTCAATTAACAAAATAATTGAATGTGTATCATTCGTAATTGAAAACTAATTTTAGATTTTTATTTGTTAAATTTGAATTCAATTTGTGTAGAAAAAATATTTATCAAAGATAAAAACTATTCTAATTACATCTTTAATTGTATCAATTATTCAATTGATCAAAATACAAATTCCTAATGCTTTTTACTGATAATAAAACAATTTATTGGCTTTGAGTTATTTGTGTTATTACTATCAATTAATAAATTAATCAAATATTAATAGAAATAAGTCATAGTTTGAATAATTTAATTAATAAAATAATTGAACACGTATTATTTGTAATTGAAATTGGATTTTAAGGAGTGCGATCGAAAAAATCTTAACATATATAAAATTCAATAATATGGAAACGGTTGATCTTAGAGTTTTTATTGTTTTTTTTTTTTTTTATTTAATTGATATTATACTACAGATCACAGAAAAATATAACTTTTATACTTCTAACCACTACTTATGAACTCGTAGACCTTTTTTGGTAACCCTTCCATTAGAGATTTGATAGTTGTTTCAGTCATTTTTTTGAAACAGTCTGCCCATCTCCTTTTGAAATCTTCGATATTTTGGGACGCCTCCTTTGTTCTCTTCGATTCTCTTTTCACAAAAGCCCAATATCTCTTCACTGACCTTAGCTCCGGACAATTATGAACATTGACCTCTCTTGGTACAAAAACTAAGTTATTGTTTTGGTACCACTCCAGAGCTTTCTTACCTTAGGCACATGATGCCAAATCGGTTCCCATATTAGCTTAATATGGGAAAAATATTAATAAAATTTTTAAAATTGATCTTTAGTTCCCTACCAGCGATTGAAAGTCACGGGTCTAGAACATTTCGTCCAAAAAATAGTTTTGAATTTTGTCTTGAAATGGGTATCAAAAAATTCGTAATTTTTAGCCAATTTTAAAAAAAATATTTAAAAAAAAATTTCGCAAAAATGTTGGTCCATAAACCGTCATTTTAGTACATTATTAAATTTTTCCAAAAAATTGTTAATAAAAATACCCATATCTCCTTTTTTTGGACCAAAATGTTTGGGACTTATGATTTTTCAATCGCTGCATAGTGGTGTCAAACTCAAATTTTTTGGTAATAAATCTGTATCTCCTAAAATACTGGTTGCATTAAATTGAAATGTATGAAAGAGTTTTAGAGGAGGATCTAAGCTTTGAGAAAAATCATCCTGTAGTCACCCTGTGATAACACAAAAAAATCTACAGGGTGTCAAAATTGACTACCTCGAGTATGTAAAAGTTTAAAAAAATCGTAACTTATACAAATGAGGTCCGATTTTAAAGATTTTTATATTTCTGTAAAATGCTTAGCAAGATAAAGAAAAAATAAGCTTACTCACCTAAGTTATCTCTTACAGTTAAAAAGATATTTGCAATTGAATTTTGAATTTTTGATTTTTTGGCTCGACTTTCTTTCGTTTTTCGGGAATAAGTCCTGAGGTATATGAAGAAAAAATTTTTTTAAAATATCTTGTAATTTGCTATATATTTCAAAATATCACACTGAAAGAATTTTTGGATTATCTCAATGCGTCTAGACGTGAAAAATATTCAAAGTCAGCACTCTGAAACTGGTATGAAAAATGGCTATTTTTTGCAAAAATATAATACAATTCCTTCATTTTTTTCTCAAAGTTTCGTTAAAGAAAAAACTTTTTTCTTTATATATTTCAAAAGATAAGACTTCATAAATGGTTAATACAGAAATTTTGATCTGATTTAGGCTTTCACCCTACATCAGGCATTGGTCGAAAATGGTGAATTTTGGAAAAAGTTAAATTTTTATCGATAAATAAAAAAAATGTCAAGCGAGCTTTTTTGAATTTTTTGATGTTATTTCATAAAAAGACAGATTTAGAACGATTCTACACTAGACTGCTTCCCGCCCGGCAAAAAACGAATGTAGGAGAGCAGATTTCATGAAAAAGTCAATTTTTTAAACGACTTTTTTTAACTGCATAAAAAAGCATATTAGCATAACAATTTCACAATTATTTCTAATGTAGTATATAAAATGCATATCGATCTTTTTCTCCTGGAAAAAACATTAAAAAAGCTTAATAAATAAATTTTTGGCAATTTTTCAAAATTAAAAAATATAAAAAAGTTATAAAAACCAAAAAAATAATGTTTTGTAAAGCAAAACTCCGCTTATTTTCCAAAAAAATAATAAAATATTACAAGAATATAAAAATAGACTTATTTACCAATTCATTGATGTATAATCTGTATATATAGATTGTTCTAAAAGCATTATATCATGGTCTCAAAACTGACAACTTAGGTCAACTCTCACCAAATTCACTGATTTACAATATTTCCATATGTGCGTATACGTAACAAACAATTGTATTGGCACGTTTTGGTTGTTGAACGAGATAATATTTGCAATAATCGCTTACATTTATTAAATATTGTTTATTTTTGAATAATTGCCAAAAATTTATTTGTTAATGATTTTTGCAGGAGAAAAAGATCAATATATATTTTATACACTACTTAAGAAATAATGGCGAAAATATCATGCGAATATGCTTTTTCATGCAATTAGTTAAAGTCGTTTAAAAAATTTTTTTCATGCAATCTGCTCTCCTACATTCGTTTTTGGCCGGGCGGGAAGCAGTTTAGTGTCAAATCGTTCTAAATCTATTTTTTTATGAAATGTCATCAAAAAATTTAAAAAAGCTCGCGTGACATTTTTTTTATTTGTAGATAAAAATTTAACTTTTTCCAAAATTCACCATTATCGACCAATGCCTGATGTAGGGTGGAAGCCTAAATCAGTTAAAAATTTCTGTATTAACCATTTATGAAGTCTTATCTTTTGAAATATATAAAGAAAAAAGTTTTTTCTTTAACGAATTTTTGCAAAAAATAGCCATTTTTCATACCAGTTTCAGAGTGCTGACTTTGAATATTTTTCACGTCTAGACGCATTGAGATAATCCAAAAATTCTTTCAGTGTGATATTTTGAAATATATAGCAAATTACAAGATATTTTAAAAAAATTTTTTCTTCATATACCTCAGGACTTATTCCCGAAAAACGAAAGAAAGTCGAGCCAAAAAATCAAAAATTCAAAATTCAAGTGCAAATATTTTTTTAACTGTAAGAGATAACTTAGGTGAGTAAGCTTATTTTTTCTTTATCTTGCTAGGCGCTTTACAAAAATATAAAAATCTTTAAAATCGGACTTCATTTGTATAAGTTACGATTTTTTTAAACTTTTACATACTCGAGGTAGTCAATTTTGACACCCTGTAGATTTTCTTGTGTTATCACAGGGTGACTACAGGATGATTTTTCTCAAAGCTTAGGTCCTCGTCTGAAACTCTTTCATATATTTCAATTTAATCCAACCAGTAGTTTAGGAGATACAGATTTATTACCAAAAAATTTGCGTTTGACCCCACTGTGCGCTGGTAGGGAACTGAAGACCAATTTTAAAATTTTTTTTAATAATTTTTTCGTATAAAGCAAATTTTTACGCATTGTTTGCGGGGTCTTTCGACATCGAAATTTGGAAAAATGCTTTCCTCGGGAAACTCTAGGTGCGTATTTAAAAAAAGGCCTAAATGTACCAACCAAAAACACAATTTTAAAATTATAAAATTAAACAAAAAACATTTTTGAAATAAGTACTATTAAAATGGGAACCAACTTTTTGATAAAAGTAAAAAACCAAAAATATAAAAGCTTTTCAAAAAGTATTCAGTATTAAACAGACAAAGCCAAAAACGTTCTAATTTTTGAGTTTTTCAAGAGAAGTACCAATTAAAAAGCAATTTCAAAAATAGTATAATTCTTGAAAAACGAAACAAATTTAAAAAAAGGCCCATATTTTCGCATAAAAATTAGAATCTTTTTATTTTCCAAAAAAGAAAAAAATACCATAAAAAAATAATTTTTGGAAAAAAGTACCAATTGAAATAAATAAAATATATTCAAAAAAGTACCAATTTTCTAAACAAACAAATTATTAAAAAAAAAGATTTTACAAAAAATTAACAATTACAAAAAATCCATATTACAAGAAACATCATTTCTAAAATAAATGAAAAAATGGTACCAAATTTCCAAATGAAAATGCAATTTATAAAATTTTTAAAATAAAATAGTATCAGTTAAGGTTTCAGGATTTTGTGTTAAAAAAGGTAACAATTTAAAAAATAATACAGCTGTGCAAAAAGTACCACTTTTCAAAACTAAAACAATTCAAAAATTTTCTGATTTCTACAAAGAAACAGTTTAAGAAAATTTTTTAAAAAAGTACCAATTTTCTAAATAAAGCACCAATTTCTTAACAAAGGTAACAATTAAAAACGTCCTTTCTTCAAAAAGTAATAATTTGAAAAAAGCTATTTCAGTTTTAAGATATGAAACACTAAAATACAAATTTTCACAAAAAATACCACTATTTTTTAAATCTCTGTAGGATAGACAAAATTGAAATTAATGCTCTAATTTGTTTTAATTTTTATGATTATGATTTTTTAATCTTCCCAAATGTTTTTTATTTTAATTTTTTTTTTATTTTACGTTAATTATCAAACTATTCTCGTATTTCAATGTTTGTATATGGTTGTTGTTTTTTTTCTTCTCTTCTCTATTTAACTTTTATCTATTTTTTTAACTATCTACTAAAAAAAAAACCGAGAATTGATGGATGTTTTAAGGCAAATTTTTTTCTAAAACTTTTTTCAATTTTTTAAATGTTTTTCCAATACCAATCAATATTGTCAACTACAATATAAAATTACAAAATTACTCATTTTAAATCTTCTAAAAATATTTCAAGATTGTACCAGAGCATATTGAAAGTCGTCCTCTTTACAATCCTGATAAACCGGGTATAGAACAAGGTAAAATCGAAATGTGGGTGGATATGTTTCCCATGGATATGCCCTTGCCTGGACCAGCTGTAGATATATCACCACGTAAGCCCAAAGCTTATGAATTACGTGTTATAATATGGAATACTGATGATGTAGTGTTGGAAGATGATGCTTTCTTTACGGGAGAAAAAATGTCCGATATTTATGTTAAGGGGTAATTTAATACATAATTATTTAAAAAATTTTAAAATATTTATTTTATTTATTTAACAAAATATTTTTAGCTGGCTTAAGGGTCCTCAAGATTGTCAATCAACCGATATCCATTATCGCTCTTTAACAGGGGAGGGTAACTTCAATTGGCGTTTTATTTATCCCTTTGAATATTTGGCTGCCGAGGAAAGAATAGTATTATCTAGAAGAGAATCTTTATTTAGCTGGGATGAAACAGAAGTTAAAATCCCAGCTCGTTTAGAACTGCAAGTATGGGATGCTGATCATTTTTCAGCAGATGATTTTTTGGGTAGGAAAAGAATTAAAGTAGTTTAAAATTATAAAAATACTAAAATATTTTTAATTAATAATTTTAGGAGCAATTTCTTTTGATTTAAATCGTTTTCCTCGAGGAGCTAAATCTTCTAAATTATGCACATTGGATATGCTTAAAACCGATAATGTACCCACTGTAAATATTTTCAAACAAAAACGTGTTAGAGGTTGGTGGCCATTTTATATTAAAAAACAAAATGAAGAAATGGAACTGACAGGTAAAGTTGAAGCTGAATTCCATTTATTGACCAAAGAAGAAGCCGAACAGAATCCTGCCGGTCATGGACGCAATGAACCCGATCCATTAGAGAAACCAAAGTAAGTTTTAACAAACCGTTAGATAATTTATAAATATTTCAGTTCTTATTAATATAAGAAAACAAGATATATTATTATGAAGCTATATCTCTCTGTTTGACCGTTTCATATTGGGATAAAAGGGGTCGAAAATGGAGGGAAAGTTGGTATCAATATTTTAATGATCACGTTTTGTTTTTTTATTGATTATTAGGTATTTTTTGATAGAATGGTAATGTCCGTCCGTCTATACATTATAATTAAATGATGCATAATTCAGGGAAAAGTGATATCAACACTTTTATGATCACGTTTAATTTTCCTATTAATTAGTAAGTAAAAAATGTATTTTAAGAATTATAAGATGTTTTCTGGCTGAATGGTATTGTCCGTCCGTATATGTTCTATTCTTTATATTTATTGGTTAGTAAAAAATACATTTTTAGAATTCTAAAATATATTTTTAAAGAATGGCAATGTCCGTCCGTCTATACATTTGGGTTAAATGGGTCGATAATGGCACTTAATTCAGGGAAAGGTCATACTAATATTTTAATATTTAAACTTAGTTTTTATATTTGTCAGGAAGTAAAAATAATAATATACTTCTGGAATTTGAATGCTTTTTTTAAAGAATTTTAATGTATGTCCGTCTGTTTATTAATTTTTGCAAACTTGCCAATTCAAAATCGTTTATTTTTTGACTCAATAAAGATATCGACTTTTATTTATTATATAGACAATTTTGTTATTTAACAAACAAAATAAAATCGATTGAAAATTTTGGGATATATATGGAAAAGACTTAACCAACATCTGACAAAATTGAGATTGTTGAAATTTCAAATGAATATATCTTAAAGAGTTTATAAAAGAAATAGTACAAGCATGTTTTCTAAAAGTTTTATCAAGGATTTCAAGGTAATATAAAAATCTTGGAAATCGGATAAGGAACAAAAATTCGCTAGTGGTTAAACATTTCCTATGATATGATGATTTGGAACCCCATAGCTCCGCTCCTGAAGTGTATATAGGATCCTGTTTCTAAACTCAAAATGCTATGCCTATATGAAATTTCATGTAAATCCAGTCAGCCGATTAGAAGTTATACATTTATTTCGATTCTGCCCCATTGTTTAATGTTTGATAAGGCAAGAAAAATGTCTGCACTTTGTCTGTTTTTTGTATGAAATCTACTGAAGTTTTTTTGAAAAGAAAAAAAAAATAATAATAATTTCTCAAATCGGGCTATATATGCGCACAATTTTTTTCATAATATTAAAGTGGACAATTTGTACTATTTTTCAGAAAATTTTCAGGACAAACATCCTGTAATATGTTAAGTTGCATGCCATGAAAATTGAATATTAGTGTATTTTAGGAAAATTTTCAAAAATACAACAATAATATTAGGACAAAATATAACTTACAAATACGTGAAGATAAGTAAACAAAAACCTGAAGTTGAAGGTTCCTTTTAAAATTTTTACTCTAAAAGACTTTTTATTAAATATAAATAAAGTTGATGAAAATTGAATTTTTTACTCTTTTTCAAAAATGTAAAAAAATTTTTAACTTTGACAGCTTCTTATAACAAAACAACAACACCTAGCTTAAAAGATTTTACTTGATCGGCTGCTCCGATTTCTGTGAAATTTCACATGATAGTAGAGGTGTAAGCGAGTTTAAGTTTTGATACTTACAAGGGGCGAGTCCACAGGTTTCAAAGATGAACACCTGGATCCCGATTCCTTATATCTGAACCGATTTCAAAGATTTTTATATAGGAAGATTCTGCTAGTCTAGATCTACAAAAAAACATCGTCATATGAATATCTTATCTCTTTTAGTTTAATAGATATTAGGCTTCAAAGATAAAAAATTTTACTTTTTAGCCCTTACTTGTGGTTCTTTCGCTACAGTGGGTCCAACATTCACCAGATTTAATTTTTCTCTTATTTCAAAAGTTATAAGCATTTAAAGTTGAACTTTGAAAAAAGTCGATTTTCCCCGTTTTTTTGCCAAAAAAGTGGTAACATTATTTTTCTGTTATATAAAAATTTTCTTAAGTAACATATATAGTATATATATTTTTATGAAAGACAACTAAACACAAAATATTTTAATGGAAAAAAAGCTTTTAAAAATTGATTTTTGCGAGAACCAGGGCATCCCCAATTTGACCTATTTTTCCAACTAATTTCGAATTTTCGTCTTAATTTCTCAAATCGCAAAGCTGGAATAAAAAAAAAAAGTTATACTTTTCATTTAGTCTAAAGTGTTTTTAATTTTTTTATAATAAAAGTTTTGCTCCCCTATATCGGTTGGAAAGATATAACAAAAAGAGTAAATAATCCCATTTTTGTAAATTTTTTAAAGTTTTTTAGGAATTGTGAGATTTTCGTCGACAAATCTAAAAAAGTGAATAAGGCTTTGAATTAAGCATCAAAAAATTTACTTATGTGTGAAATCTCATTCAAAAATATTCACTAACAAGAATTTTATTGCATAATTAAAAATATGCAAAAAATCACAAATCCCTTCTTTCTCAGTGTTTTTTGCAAAAAGTCTTCAACAAATTTTCGTATTGTAAAAATTTTTATATATATTTGAAAAGAGGACAAAATTTCTTAAACAATGATAAAAAAAATCGGGTGAAAGTTGGACTCGTTGTAGAAAAAAACTTCACAAAGACAAGCTAAAAAGCTGAAGCTAACAAGCTTCAGCAGAGATGGCAAGGGTATATTTAAGATTTTATTTCGATTTTAAATTTTAAAATTAAAATTTATTTTAAACTGAAAGAGGAAGACCTCTTCGTCTTTTGATAACAATCAAATTGAAAACAGCTTATAATATTTCTCTTGGAAAAATATCATTTTTTTAAATTTCTCAAAAAGGATCAATAGAAGTGAAAATTAAAAAAAAAAAAAAAAATACTTTGTCTTTACTCTGTATATTCTGTAAATACTAGAGAAATTTTTATCTTGATAAAATGCTGTTGTTTATCCTAATAAAAAATTGTCTAGTTTGTACGCTAGGTTACTGATTAGTGAAGCTATTTCGTCGTTATCGTTCATTTTAGTTCATAATTATGTTCCATGATAATAATTGTAAATTTTATTTTAAATTAATTTTAAATCTTATCTTTTCAGTCGTCCAGATGCCTCCTTTATGTGGTTTGTAAATCCTTTAAAGTCCATACGCTACATAGTTTGGCACAACTACAAATGGGCAATACTCAAGGCACTACTCCTATGTGCCATAGCACTATTCTTTGTACTGTTTGTGTACTCAGTACCTGGTTATTCGGTTAAAAAAATATTAGGAGCTTAAACAGCCTAGTCTTTTAATTATACTACAATAAACAAAATAAATTTATGGAATAAAAAAAAAGCATAAATCTTAAAAATAATGAGCTTTAATATGAGCTACTTATAAAATAACAAAATCTATACTCAAGGCTTATCTTATGTTAAATTTAATTATGCAAACTCTTAAACATTGCAATGAGTAATAATAAAACATAGAATTCCTTATACGTTATAAGGTTTATTTTATTATTTTTTTTTTTAATTAATTAAATATTTTTCTTCCTTTAATTTAACTCACATATCATCATGTAATAACTTGATAAAAATTAATATATTATATAATATCTTTAAATAATAAATTAATCTTAATAGTATATAACAAATAAATTAATTAATTAAACAAAAATTAAGAATGATGAAAAAAGGTTTTATTGCAAATAGCAGAGAAAACTAGAGGGTTGTACCTGATTTTTTTGGTAGTTGATATACACAAACTTTTATGAAGATTTTGAAAAAATATATTTCATTTTCTTGCTAAAATATAAGAAAATTTCTTTGAGTGTGTTTTTATTTTTTAAAGTGTATTTTCTTAATAATTATTTATGTATAAAATAAACAAATTGTAGTTAGTTTGTTTTCTTAAAACACAGGTTTTCAGGGTACTAGCAACTAGTGATTGGAACAAAAAGTGCAAATGATAAATGTGTATAATAAATTATTAAAAACTTATATAAAATTCTATACAAATAAGAAATCTAATAAAATGCTCAAATTTAAATCAATCAAATATTTTTCTAAAAACAAAAAAAGAAAAAGGTACTTTAAAAATAACATACAAAAATATATTTGCATAAGGCAATTATTAAAAATTGGAGATACCAATTTCAAGGATGTTTATTTCAATATAAATAATAATATTTTGAGAACTAAAAAGGTCTTCTAGCCTCATCGCTTTACAGGTTATGATTACTTAGTTATGAGGTCATAATATTATCTGAAAACTTTTTCAGTTTTAATGATATTTAATGTTTTTAAAATATTAATATCACATAGGTATCTTCAACTAATATTTTACTATTTTTTAGGTCTTTTTTATTAATGATAGAACTTCTTATTATTTATTTTATTTCTGGTCCTTATTAAAAAAGATTTTACAAAGGCATAGTGTATAATTTCTCAAAATAATGTTAGGCCTTTATGAAATGATATAACCTAGAAACATTATTAATTTTAAAAACTAAATAGTAGTATCTTTAAATAAATTACCTTATAAAAGTTACTTCGCCTAATAATTTTAGAAATATACTTGATCTATTTTTGAAACACATGAAATTATTATAAATTTCAAATAATTTAATTTAAATAAAAACCTAAATCATTAATTAAAACTTAAACAATGTATAGTAGAACAATCAATTTTTAAATTTACCCTAAAAATGTATTTTATTAATATTAAGTTTTTTTTTTCTAAAATCAAAATGTTTTCTTAATAATCAAAAAAAAAAAATATAATAATAATTATTTACAAAAAACTAAAATCGTTGTGCCACCATATTAACTGCAAATTAAATCTGTATACATATTTTTTAGATATACTGTATACACATTAATTAAAACCATTAACTAGATTGTTTCTTTAAAATTTATATTTCAAAATTGTTAAACTTATCTTTAAAACTTTGCAATTTATTAAAGAGTTGAGTAAAAAGTACATAATTTAAAATTTTATAAAAAATAAGAAAATTTGCTCAAAGTATTTTCCTTTAAAAAATAAATATTTAATTATAAACTTAAAATACTTTTAAATTTATCTTATTAGTGTAAAATATTTAAAGAATTTTATTAACATAAAAAAAAAAGAATAATTAATTTATAATTACTGTTGTTATTTATTTCAAATAAAAAAAGAAGAATTTAATTAATAAATTATAAAACTTTCAAAGAAAATATTAAAAAGGAAAAACGAAATGTTTTATTAATTTATATCTTAAAATATATATATATATGTATACAATATTTTATTTACTCGAAACAGACTCAGAGGAGGCATTAGGGGTTTCACTCCTTTTATTCGAAGTGGTCCTAGGTTTAGAGATGAGAAGATGGGCGTGATCCGCCCAACTCTCATATAAGAAAATTTTGTACAAATAGTTCAAGGACTAATGTAAAATAGGAAACTAAAAATAGGCGTGGTCCACCTAATTTGAAAAGTTGATGATGGGTATATAAATTCAGCCAAGCCGAATATAACATTATTGCTTGTTTTTTTATCTAGTGATCTTTGAAAAAAATGTCAACTATTATTTTTAATAAGAACTATGTTTATTTGTTGTGAGTTTGATCATTGACAAAAAAAACCTGGTTCAGGAAGAAAAAAGGTCCACATGATATTGTGAAGGCCAAGAAAATAAAAAAAAGTTTATGTTGCTAATGCTCGAGGAAATGTTGAAGAAAAGTTTAGAACCCAAAATAAGACAAAAATACCTGGTATGGCAAGCTTTTGCAGTTGCGGCAAAAGAAGCAAGTTATTTGTTACAGTGGGCTCTATAAATATCGAAATATATATCAAAGAATGTTTTGTCGTCAGCTGAGGTAAGTTAGTCGCCTCCAGGGTCTACTTACGGATCCACAAATCTTAAGTAATAAGACGTTTGATTTACCCTTTTGGGGGTTAAAATAATTATCATCTTTATTGAATATTTATTTCAAATACAAAGCTTTTAGTACGAAAGAATAACTACGATAATGGTAAATCGGTTTCCATTGGCTTCAATCACTTCTTCTTCAACTAGGTTCGTTACGGTTCTTTCTTCTTCATCAACTAGGCTTATTACGGTTCTTCGGCTTACATTAGGTTCGGTTATTCATCTTATAGTACGATCGGATAGGTTATTCGGCTTATGATAGGATCGGTCCGGTATTTCGGCTTGTAACAAGATCGGTTCGATTATTCGGCTTATAACATGCTCGGTTCAGTAGTAGAATTGTAATCAGCGCTGTACGTTCGGCTTCGACATATACTCGGCTTTCAAACTGGTTCGGAATCGGCTTCTGGTTCAAGTGGCAGCTTCTGGAATCGAAGATCGTGTATTTTTCTATAATAAGTACAATGGTTTCTTAAAGCTAATGTCTAGCTACTTCTCAAACTACTGTTACCATGCAGTTCTACGGGTTAATATTCTACTAAAACAGGCGACACGAAGTCACTTGTGGGAACAGCTAACCGAAGTCAACTGTGAGAACGAGCAGCACGAGGTCACTCGTGAGAACGAGCAACCGAAGTCACTTGTGAGAACAGCCAACCGAAGTTTACTGTGAAATTTATTTGACACCCAACCGAGGTCAAGTGTCCTGAATATGACTTAATTTTACTTTCGCAAAATATTTCCAAATTTTACGTTACATAAGGTGGGTGACCACCCCCATTTTTTGTTACCGAGTTTATATTTATCCTTGAACAATTTGTACAAAATCTCGTTGACATTTCATCTTATATAGGAGGTGGGCGGACCACGCCCATTTTTGGTTTCCAAGTTTATTTTGACCCTCGAATTAACTTTACAAAATTTTGTTAAAGAAATATCAGCAGATGATGCTACAACAGACACCCTGTGTTTTTAGTATTTTACCCATAATTTTTTGGTTTATTAACCGATTTTGCCCATTTTCAATCCCAAACAAACCTTATATAAGAAAAAATTTGAGCCAAATTTCATCCCTCTAGGTTGTCCCGTTCGTGCTTTATCCTGCTTTCAACAGACGGAAAGAAGGACGGACATAGCTAGGTCGACTCAGAATCTAACCAGGGCCCGGAAAATATATACTTTATGGGGTCTTAAATGATTTTTTCGACATGCTATACACGGAATGACAAAATCAATATACCCCCCATCTTTTTGATTCTGATTCTGAGTCGATCTAGCTATGTCCGTCCGTCCGAAAATTGCACAAATATTTGTCTTATATAAGGTTTTTTTAGGATTGAAAATGGGCAAAATCGGTTGACAAACAAAAAAGTTATGGGCTAAAAACTAGAAGCACAGGGTCTTCATTTTATAGTTTTCTACTGATATTTCTTCAACAAAAGCATGTACGATAACGAAATTTTGTACGTATAGTTCGAGGATCGATATAAACTCGGAAACCAAAAATGGGCGTGGTCCGCGCACTTTACCGCCCACCTCCCATATAAGGTGAAAATCAACGAATGTTCAAATAGTTCAAGGACCAATGTAAATTCGGAAACAAAAAATGGGCGTGGTCCGCCCACTTTTGCTCACTTTACCGCCCCCTCCCATATAGCGTAAAATTTGAAAAAGTTGATGGTGGGTATATACAGTGGTGGCCACGAATTTAAGACACGACATTTCACTTATATATTTCTGATAATTTTTACATCTTATCGAACAAATTTTAGATCCATGTTATTTTTTAAAGATCCTAGTAATGTTATGAAAAAAAATCAACAATAGTTTGTTACCTATATTTAGTTTCCAATTTTTATTTACATATTATACAGATTAATACAAGTTTAAGCCTGGTCATGAATTTAGGACATAGGCAAAATAAAAGTTAATTCACAAAAGTAAAGCTCAGCTTCATAAAACAATATTAGTATTTGGTGGGAAATCCTTTATTTTGAATCACAGCAGCGCATCTCCTGGGTAAACTTTCAACTAAGGCCATACAGCGCTCCTTTGGAATGGCATACCAAGCCTTTTGAATTTCTTCCCATAAATCAGTCAAATTTTTTGGCTTTACTGCTCGTACATGCTCCTCAACATCATTCCACAAGTTCTCAATTGGATTGAGATCCGGGGATTGAGCTGGCCATTTCAGAACTGTGATATTATTTTCCTCTAAGCAACTCTTCACTAGGCGTGAAGTGTGCTTAGGGTCATTATCATGCATAAATTTCCACATTAGAGGCATGTTGTCTTCAGCGAATGGTATCATGATGCTTGTCAGTATGTTTTTGTAAATATGCTGGTCCATTTTATTGATAATCTTCTGAATGGGACCTACACCATGCCAGGAAAATGCTGCCCACACCATGACATTTCCACCACCATGCTTAACCGTTTTAAGGGTGTACTTTGGGTGATGCTCCAGGTTTGGAGGACGCCATACGTACTGTTTTCCATCAGAACCAAAGCGACAAAACTTCGACTCGTCGCTCCAAAGTATATTTTTCCAAAATGTCATCGGCTTATTGAGATTTTCTCTTGAAAACGCTAGTCGGGATTTAATATTTTTTTTTGACACAAGTGGTTTACGTTGTGCAATACACCCACGTAAGTTCTTCTCATTCAGACGTCTTCTTATTGTCCTGGACGATATATTAATACCAAAATCCGATGAAATCTCATTTTTAATTTTACTTGAGCTCTTGAAAGGATCTTTAGCAGCTGATTTATAAATTAAGCTATCCTCCCTGGGTGTAGTTTTTCGGGCTCTAGGGTGCTGTTTGACATTTTTGGTAGTGCCATGTTGCTTGATGTGTTCCAGTGCATTGTAAATCTTGGATCTGGAACATTTTAGTAGCTTGGAAATTTCCATTACTGTTTTTCCATCAGTATTCATTTGTTGGATCAATTTTCGCTCGGCATCCGAACTCCAAGTACCTCTGGCCATTTCTAACTAAATATTTTGATGTATTCTAACATTAAATGGAATAAAACATTCATTACTTACCTTTTAGCTTCAAAAAACACCAAAAAATCACTTAAAAACCAAATATTTCTTATATGTTTTAAATTCGTGACCAGCTTCAAAAGCACGTTTTTACGAAAATATAATAAAAACAGCAACAAAATGTATACACAAACAAAACCAAATAACGGTAATTGATCTTAACATTACAGGGTACACTGAAAAATTAACAAAATCTAATTTCATATTGCAGGGTTGTAATAATTATCACAACTTAGTTCGTTACATGTCGTGTCTTAAATTCGTGGCCACCACTGTAGATTCTGCCGGGCCGAATATTCGCGCTTGTTTTTTTTTTATCGGCATAATTTTTAAAACCAAATTATATAATTTATTATTTTGTCCCAATAATTTAAAGTGAAAACGTATATGTGTGTAAATTTTCTTACAATATCGTGGACCAAACAATCACACAACGGTTGGCCGCATTAGAAACGAAAACATTTGACATCACAAAACTTTTTTGTACTTAACCGAACTTTACGAAACATATATCATTGGATAGTTTATAAACAGATCTTAGGATTAAGCTAATTAAATTATTTTGATATATACCAAGTAGGAATTTCTATTATAATTCTACTTTGTCCTCATTTATCAGGCCATCCCCTTTCCCTTTCGGTATCCGTAAAAATTTGATTTGTGAATAAAACATTAGGGGTTTTCATGCAATCAAATAAATGCCTCGTATAGCTCATAAAGTGTATAAATATATAAGCTCGTAAAAAATTTGTCAAATTTTATTTGAAAAATTATTTACACAATTTATAAATATTTACGCTTCATTTTCAATGCGTAAACGACTTCGTAAACTTTTACTTTATTTAAATCAAATTTGAAAACAAATAAACAATTTTATTATTGAATTTCTCGGTTTTCAAAACAAAAATGTAAATATATTCGTTTGAATAAAAAACCTTATTATGTTTTTTATCTGCATACAAAATTTAAATCTAATAAATTAATGAAATTACCTTTTTATCCCATTTCCGACCACTACCCTATTCCGTTGAGATAACTTTACGAAATTTGGCACAAAGTTTGTTTTTGTGATTGTGATAACAAATTAAGAAGATTTGAATGTCTAGATATGTTACTGATGCGAAAACGCAACAGCGGTCGGAAATGGGTTAAGAACTTTTTCTATGAACAGGTAAGAATAAAATCCAAATTTTCTTCAAAACCAAAAATTAAAAAATATTATTTTTATTGTCTTTCAATATTGTCATTTTTTTTCATTTTCTTGTTGAAATGGATCTTTATTTACAGCACTTTGTTGTCATGGTATAAAATAAATTAATAAAACTTACTTAAAAACTATTTTTTGGCACTGGACAATTTCTTTAACACTTACATACTAAACAAATATAAAATACAAAGAACTTAAATTACATTCACTATAAATAAAAAATTAAATAAAATGCTTTAAACCTAAATAACAATTAAAATTCAATACTTTCTTAAAGCAATACTTTTTTATCAAAGAGAAGACTTTCTCTTTCTTCTATTTTAAGTTTTACAAATGAGTCGATTCTACTTTACGCCTCAATTGTAATAAACGTAAACGTTCTTTACCCGGAAAGAAATTACGTTTAGGTAAATTTAAACCCCTCTTAGCCATGCGTATGGTAAAATCGGGCAGCAAACAGGCTACAGTGGTAACAATACAAAATAGCCAGACGGGAATAGAACTCAAAAGTTTGTTATACGCCCAATAGATATCGGTGTCATAGTGGCTAGAAAGGAAAATAAAATTGTAAGATATATTTTCAACATGCAAAATTTTTAATACTTACAAATCTATAACATTGTAGATGACAGTGGTAATCATGAAAGCTAATATAGATCCTATAATTGTAACTATATACCAATAACTTAGATATTTAGATTCTAGCCATAACTTTAAATTTCCTACTACCACCACTAGTTGTATGAGCAGAGTACCAAAACAAGAAAATTCTGCCGTTTGTCCTACATTCAGTATAACATCATTGGTGGAGAATACAAAGAAGGCAAAATAGAAACAGATCAAAGAATGATAGATAGCATAAAGGGTCCAAGCTAAGAAGAAGGGCCAGTGTAGTTGTTTGTTATCAGTGTTTTTCTTGTAAAGTTCGGGTTCCCTGGAAAAGAAAAATAAATAGATTTAGTAACATTATTCATAGATTATAAAAACAGTATTTTCAATTTTATTTTGGGAATTTAGAATTCTGAATTTACGAATTATATTTTTTGGAATTAAAAAAAATACATTCCATTTTTTTTTTTTTCCTAAGAAATTTCTTAAATACAGTTTCAATTTTAAAATCCTACCTCATCAATGTCTCCTCCGTATAAGGTTTCTCCGTCAACGATATAAAGAAAATCGGCAGCGAAGTATATATCACATTGTATAGAGTCAAAAACAAAGAATCATACACCGACGATGATGAGAAAAGCGTATGAAATTGGAATAGGAACATAATACCCATGAAGAATATGTTTTTGTAGAAGAAGTACAAAACCAGCAGGGACAAACGTGTCGTATGATAATGACCATGAACCAGCAGTAGTCTCTTAAGCATACAAAATTTAGCAAAGGCAAAATCAGCACAACGAGCTGCCTGACGACCTTCTTTACCCATAATGCCAATACCGACATGAGCCTCCTGAATCATACTAACATCATTGGCACCATCTCCAATAGCAGCGGTATTATAATTTTGTGGTGCCGTCTTAATCAAAGAGACCACTTCACTTTTTTGCAAAGGACTGAGACGACAGCATAGCACCGCAGTACATTTAATGGCTACATCCCGAAATTCATTGGGTGTTTCTGACAGAGCAACCGCCAGACTTTTGCCATCTATAAGTAAAGCACATTCACGGCCCATGCCGAAAATAATTTCCCGATCAAGGGAGTTTAAATGTGTTAACATATCTTCTTTACGTGAGCATTCAATTATAAAGTATTTGAAGGCATTTTGGGGTATGTGACCACAGGATAATGCTATATTTAGAGCAGTTTCTACTTTGTCGCCTGTTAAGACCCAAATTTTAATGCCAGCTTTTTGTAGAGAAATCAAGGTATCAGCTACTTCATCCTGCAGAGCATCCTCGACAGCAGTAGCACCCAACAAATCAAGATCTAGAAAAATTACAAGTTTTTTTAAATTAGATCTTAGGCTTTTAATTTTCTTTAAAGTAAATAAATCGTCAAATAAAATTTTATCCAAAATGCTTAAAAAAATCGATCACTTAAAATTTTTTGCAGCCAAAAAAATATTTCAAACTAAGTATTTTTTTTTTTTTTTTTTTTTTAAATTAATTATTTAGCAAAATTTTTCGAGACCTGAAAAATTAGATAGTTTTGAAAATGTGTATCCACTTTTTCTTTATTTATTATTTCCTTCACTGAAAAAAATATTTTCCAAAAAATTTCAATAAAGTTATTAATCAGAATTTAAATAATATTTAAACTTATATACATTTAATTATTTAAAATACGTTTATAATTAAATTAATTACTCAAAATTAAATTCAAATTCTATATAGAAAAATCTAAAATCGCATTTCAATAACGATTTATACATATTCAATTATTTTATTAATTAAAATTCAATCAAAGGTGTATTCAATTATTCAAACTGACTCTTATTTTTATTTATATTTGATCAATTTATTAATTGCTACAATGAGAAATATAACGAGGGCTTATATTCAAAATGGGCCTCATGCAGATTTCCAAAAAAAAATTTTTTTGCGTCAGACTCTTTAGTTTCCTATTTTTTATGTATGGTGTTAATTTTAGAGCCAAAAGTTAACTCGAACATTATGTTTTTCACTTTTTCTTTTTGGGCTATCTACAAACAATATAACGAATAATATATTGTCAGGCCAATTCGTAAAATCAAAAAATTCGTTAAATCGCAAATATATTTTATTAGAAAAATAAACTTATTTTAAAAGATTTATTTTAAAGTCTACATTTTCACCAGGGACCGTAATGATTTTGAGTTTTAAAATAAAACTCTACAAATAATGATTATTTTCGATTTTAATTTTTTTGCTTAACTTATGATGATTATTTTTGATTTTTACTTTTTTTGTTAACAATATAAAACTTAACATGAGAAATGAAACTATTAACTAGTAAAACATTTTCCTTTAGCAAAAAACTTTGATTATTGGTTTCCAAAATTATATCTACCCACAAACTATCTGTACAAAATTTCGTTATCGTATATGCTTTTGTTTAAGAGATATCAGCAGAAAAGTATGAAATGAAGCTACAACGGACACCCTGTGTTTCTAGTATTTTGCCCATAACTTTTTTGTTTATTAACCGATTTTTCTCATTTTCAATGCCAAACAAACCTTATATAAGATAAATATTTGAGCCAAATTTCATCTCCCTATGTTGTCCCGATTGAGCCCTATCCTGCTTTCAATAGACAGACGGACAGACGGACAGACGGACGGACGGACATAGCTAGATCGACTCAGAATTGAACCAGTACCCAGAAAATAAATACTTTATGGGGTCTTAAATGATTCCTTAGACATGTTATACACAGAATGACAAATTCAATATACCCCCCATCTTTTTGATGGTGAGTATAAAAATGTATAAAAATATTGTCTAAACAAAAATTTTAAATTTTCTTCCTTTTGCATAAAAGGGGAGGGTAGTACTCTTTCAATAGTATGAGAAATATGTTTTATTTACTTTATCTTATTTTTATAGATTTCAAATCATATTTTTTCGAAAAATTCGTTATATCGAGTATTAAAATATATAGATTGTTCGTACTTAATGTAAAATAAGCGCGAATGTTATATTCGGCCCGGCCGAATCTATATACCCACCATCAACTTTTTCAAATTTTACGTTATATGGGAGGTGGCGGTAAAGTGGGCAGTAAAGTGGGCGGACCACGCCCATTTTTTGTTTCCGAGTTTACATTGGTCCTTTAACTATTTGAACACAATTTCGTTGATTTTCCAATTTTACCGACACCATTTTAAAAAGATATTAGCCAAAGCTAATAATAAACTCAGGTTTGTGGTATATGACTCTTCCTCTTAACTTTAAAAGCTCACAACTTTTCGATAGAAAAATATTAATTTATACCTATATATTATTGTTTATAAAATAGAAAATAATACTCAATTTGCCAAAGGAAATTTTTTTAAGCTGCTCTAGAAAATCGTTTATAATTTAGTCATTCCCAAACGGATTTCGTTGAATTTAAATACCAAGATTTTCGAGACTATATACCATATACGTATTAAAAAAGAAATTTATTTGTTGGACCATGTTCATAAAAAAATTAATTTCAACATACAGACGGGCAGAAAAATATTTATAAAAAGTTCACGTACAACTTAAATAATACCCTACACCAAATTTGAAGAAATTCCTATTTTGTAAGCAAAAGTTCCATTTTTCAAAGAGACTGTTAGTTTAATAAGTGCAAATATTCAAAAAAAATATAAATTTTAAATAAGCCTTATTTAAAAAATTACATTTTCAAAAAAGGCACCAAAGAAAAGAAAAAAGTAAAAATGGACTTCAATTACGAAATTGCTTATATTAATTAATTTTTAATTGATTTTGCTCCAATCATCAAAATA
Organism: Protophormia terraenovae; assembly: GCA_951394005.1. Taxonomy (NCBI): domain Eukaryota; kingdom Metazoa; phylum Arthropoda; class Insecta; order Diptera; family Calliphoridae; genus Protophormia; species Protophormia terraenovae. The sequence goes on along the minus strand of OX596076.1, from coordinate 71,486,670 downwards.
ATTGATTTTATTATTGCAGTTTTTTTTTACATAGACATAATGAACTAAAAATTCTTGGAAATTGACGTGAATTTATTTTATTTTTATATTTTCATAGACAAATTTTTCACTTTTCTTTATTTTTTATTAAGAGCCGTCAGTTTATCTAAAAAAAATTTTTAACCAATTAAAAAGTTAATTATATTAATAAATAATATATTTAAATTCTAATATAAAGTAAGTTAATAATTTTATTAAAAAATAATTTGAAATATATTTTTCTGTGTACGATTATCTATTAAAAACCTTTAGTTTTTTAAAAAATTTTCCCCATATAAAAAATCTTCAACAAACAATAAATCAATTTAGAAATATTTGCTTTATTACTTACTGCTCTCAATTTTGGCATAACATTTTTCGCTCAATTCTTTACGATTCTCCAACGAACTATTCGCCTCATTTAGCTCCACCAAAAACTGTCTATACTCTTCATCGCCAATTTTACGACGCGCTATAGCCAAAGTTCTCAAGCCCGAACGAGCAAAATCACTTATATGAGCATCAGTTTTAGCCACCAAATCTCTAGAATTATTGCTGCACAAAGGAAAAACATAACTTTCAGCACCTTTTGTGTAAATCCATTTAGTACCATTTTCATCCTTGATAATAACGCTCATACGTTTACGATCGGAGGTGAATTCTAAAACATGCAAACGATCAAAATGCATTTCGTTAACTTTACCCACACTAAAGGGACGTGAGTAGTCCATGTGGGGTGGTGTTACACGTATCTTTAAGATTTCATCATCATCACCCATATAGACTAAGCCTAAATGGGCACAAGCCTCAACGAGGGCTTTTTCATCGGGACTAGAGGCCTGATAATCTAAAGTGCTTTAGAGAAGGAGAATTAAAAAATGGAAATTATAATTAAATTTTAATTAAAATATTTTTTTTAATAACTTACTGTACTACTTGTTCGATTTCATTTTTTCTTCTCATAGACTCAGCTCTTATGACTATGGTGGGTTGTCTTTGAAAATTTGGGGCAGCATAAGATTCGCGAGAAGCTGTGCTGCTTGTGCGATATACTACACCAGGAGTAGGACCTGGAATTGGGAATTGATTTTTAACAGATATTTTTTGATTTCTTTTTTTTTATTTATTACCCGTTTGTGTTATATAGGCTCCTGGAGCTCCATAAGATTGAGACCTTCTATGACCCAAAGCACTCACACCACCTATGGCCCCTGTGCCATTTGCTGCACCACCATATTCTGGCAAATCCATTTCTGAGGTAGAACGTTTAAATTGCATGGACAAGGGTCTTCCTGTAGGAATACTTTGTAAAGAAGTGGGAAACATAACCTGCCTCCCTTCACCACCAACACCACACGCACCGGGTCCCACACCATTTACCATTTCCATACCTTGAGGTGGCATTGACATGGGATGTACCCGTGTATTGGCTCTGGTAAAATTGGGACTTCTTTTGACAATTTGTGGTCTTTTACGTCTCTCCACTTTACCCGTGTCATCCAATAGAGGATTAACATCCGAAGTGACTTGCATTGTGGTATTAACACTAGGACTACCATTGGGATCTGTGGATAGTGATGTTTCCATAGCATTGACATCACTTTGTTGACTAGAATTATGACTTTCTTCAGTTATATCGGAAATGGAATACATTTTCGGTAAAGCACTGGCACCCGCTGGAGGAGGAGCATTTTGGGCTTTAGTTTCAGCCTCTGTTTTATCTGTGGGTTTATCACCATTACTGCTGTTCATATCACCAGCCACTTGCACTGTGTGACAAATGGTTAAAGCTTGGAAAAAGTTTTTTTGATCTTTCTGAAAGGGAAGGGAAAATTAAATTAATCAATTGGGGAAATTATACGTAAACAGTAAAATTGATATTTGTAGACATAGAATACAACTTGAAGTCCAAAAAACCTAACTCAGCTGTTAAAAAAAATCTATAAATTACTACAGAACTAATTTATACGTGTGAAAAAAGTAATTTGTTTTGGCTAGCGAATGAAAAGAGTTGGACTTCTAGTTGTTTTCTATGTTTGAAGAGACTTAAAGGATCATACATCTGCAATTTATAAGATCAACTGTCAATATGGCATAATTTATTTTTGAAATTTTCTACTTAAAGTTGCAATAAAATTGTGAGGTGTATAATCACCTTAACTTCCCTTAAAACTCCATTATATTTTACTTACATTAAACTTATTAATATCCACTTCAAATGCCTGACCCTCCTCCTGCAATCGAGTCTTTTTATAAACATATTTCCTTCCAGCTATCGAACACTGTTGAAATATCATTTCATTCTTGGTCAAAGTACCCGTTTTATCCGAAAATAAAATATTTATTTGACCCAATTCTTCATTCAAATTTGAAGTATTAACAATACAAGGTTGATCGGTAGCCTCATCATACAGTTGAGTATCCCATTCCATAAATAAACCCCCCAAAACACGATGCATTTCAATGGTCACGTACAAAGAAATGGGTATCAAATAATTGAATAATATCAAAAATGAAAGATAATCTTGTAAAAATTGTTTAACACTATAACTATCGGCGGGTGGTCCCAAATAAGCCAAATGGGGTATGACAAACATTTCGTTATATCTCTTCAAGAAATACAATATAGTGACTATAGCTATTAAGGCAACTAAGATGAAAATTAAAAAGCGATTAATATAGACTTCACTAGAAGCCGATTTATTGCGTGTTAATCTAGAGTTTAACTGGAGCTTAGTAGTCATGCCCGTGTATACGGCACAGCCGATAACACATTCGGTATTTTTAACTCTTGAGCCTCTTAATAAAACATTTTCAGCTGTTAAGGGTAAAACTTTACCCTCCGAACCGGCCAATTCAATTTTACCATTAAAACTATATAAATCAGTCTTGGGACTTTCACACTCTATAACACCCAATTTATGCATTTTATCCAAATCCACCAGAGGCAGATCACGGGGAACCATTAAAGTTTTTAAATTTGATTCACCATCTAAATTGGCAGTGGTTATAAAACATTTGCCATGAGGATCAGAAGAACGTATCAAGACCAAATCACAAGGAACATCACAATCCCTTTCAACCACTACCAGATCTCCAGGGGCCACATATTGGGATTCTATATGTTCCTCCACACCATTACGTATAACGGTTACTGAAATCATAATAAAAAAGAAAGAAACAACAATTAAGTAACAAATGTATTTCTTTATAAAATTAAATAAAACTTTCTCACCTGGTGAACAATTGACTATATTGTCTGTTTTATAACGTAAAAAGTCTTCATAACCTTGTTTTGCGGCCGTTACAGCAATTACAAATACTAAAGGTAATAATGAGGTCATTGGTGAAACTGGACTGTCTGTAAAACAAACAAAAAATATATATATAAATTTTTAAAACAGATTAAAAATAATGTAAATTAAGATAACATAAATCACTTAACAAAATTTTACTTTATAAAAATTTAAAATAAATAAACCATAATAAAATAAAATAAAAAATATGGTCAATTAAAGAATTTATTGAAGATAAAATTTATAGCAATTACTTTTTTAATTTTATCAATTATTCAAGTGTGTTCAAATTTAGTTGAACATAATTGATTATTATGATTTAAGTAGAATTTTAATATTTTTTTATATCTTTGTTTTAAGTGCTATGTTAAATTTTAATTACTATTTCGATTATTTTTATAGATTTTATAATTGTTTGTATACATTTGTTGTGAACATACGCATGTGCGTTGGTCTTTTACACATGTGTACAATCAACCCTTATCTTTCACACTTGTGTGTGATAAGAATTATTGAAGGGTTTATATGTAAAATAGAAAAGTACTTAAAATTATTTAGTCTAGTTAGTTTTAAGAAATTCAATATTAGTTCTTAAGGTTTTTACAATTAATAATAAAATTAGTGCTGAATTAGCATTCAACAGTGCTGAACAAGCATTCATAGAATGTCTTACAAACATTCAGAATCAAAAGAAGTGTTTTTATTTGATTTCTTTTGTTCAAAGTGTTTAAAACTTAAGCTTTCTAATATTTTTACTAAAAATAAAACCACTAATTTTTATTGTGTTAATTAATTGAAAACTTACATTTTAGATTTCTCTGTGTAGAATTTGAATTTAATATATTAGAAAACTTAGTTTTTGAAAAATCAAAATAATCAAAATAATAATTTAAATCATTTCTAAATTTCTTATAAATATTATAAAATTGATTCCAATTACTATTTTAATTGTTTCAATTATTTTTAATATTACGTCAAATAATAAATTAATCAAATATAATTAAGAAAGTGATAATTTGATTAACTGATAATACATTTTTTTCATAGGTTGAATTTTAATTAATAAAATAATTAAATATATAAGGAGTGGGATCAAAAAAATCTTAACACACGTTTTGGCTTTTAACTTTTTTCCGAAGCAATATTTAAATTTTTTTTGATCTATTTATCTTTAAAAAATATGTCCGTTATTATTTTCAATGACAACAATGTTGATTTGTTGTGAGTTTGAACAAAATGAGTGACGAAAGGGATAAACCTGCTATAAATTATTAAAAAAAAATATTTTTTTAAATCCATATTTGTCCTACAAAAAATTTGCCAAAGAAGTAAATGTCTGCCGTGAAACTGTTTTCAAGTTTATTAAACAGTATCAGGAAAATTCGACCATTGATAGGAAACATAGTTCGGGAGAAAAAACGTCCACATGATATTGGGAAGGTCAAGAAAATTAAAAGCATATTGCAAAGAACTCCAAACACATCTGGTTAAAAAGCATCTCGGTTAGCTCAGTGTTCAGACTATTTCGTGTTAAAAGTTAAAGCTAATGAGAAGTTGAAAACATATAAAGTCCAAAAAGTTACAGACTGGAATGCTGCAAAAAATTTGGAAGCCAAGAATAGGGTACGAAAATTAAAATCCAATTTCATACAAAAATATTTATGTTGTATAAAGGGCGACGAGACGTATGTACTGGAAGATTTTTCGCAGCTTTCGGGTCAAAATTTTTATGTTGCTAATGTTCGAGGATATGTTGAAGATAAGATAGGACTGAAAAGCTGACAAAATTGTCTAAAGAATTCCTGGTTTGGCAATATTTATGCAGTTGCGATAAAAGAAGCAAGTCATTTGTTATAGTGGGCTCTGTAAATACCGAAAAATACATCAAAGAATGTTTGCAAAAAAATCTTCTTCTTCCTTTCATAAGAAAGCACAATGTATCCACATATTTTGGGCCTGATTTTGCATCATGTCACTACTTAAGAAAGCTCTGCAGTGGTACAAAAACAATAACATAGTTTTTGTATCAAGAGAGGTCAATCCTCTAAATTTTCCGGAGCTAAGACCAGTGAAAAGATATTGGGCTTTTGTGAAAAGAAAATCGAAGAAGACAAAAGAGCTGTTCCAAAATATCGAAGATTTTAAAAGTAAATGGGCAAACTGTTCCAAAAAAGTGACTGAAACAATTATCAAATCTCTAATGGAAGGGTTACCAAAAAAGGTCTTCGAGTTCATAAGTAGTGGCTAGAAGTACAAGAATTATATTTTTTTGTGATCTGTAGTATAGTAGCAATTTAATAAAAAATAAAAAAATAAAACTTTAAGGTCAACCGTTTCTTAATTATTGAACTTTTAAGATTTTTTCGATCGCACTCCTTATTATTCGTTATTGAAATTGGATTTTAGATTTTTCTATGAAAAATTTGAATTTAATTTGTTAGAATACTTTGATTTTGAGAAATTTATTTAATTATAAAAATATTTTTAAATTCTAATTAATAATTTAATTGAAATTTTTTCGAAAATATATTTTCTTTGTAAAATACTTTGATTTTAAGTAAATTATTTAATTATAAAAATATTTGATATCTATATAAGATTTCTCAGGAAACATTTTAGAACTTGTTCTAAAATCATTAGTTTTAGAACTAGTGTAATCTGAAATACTTCAGATTCTTTAATAATATTGGTGTCGCAACCAATTCTGGTACTCATGGAATTGAAGCTTATTGCGATTCTAAATGGGTATTAAGCAATGTTTTAACAACTACATCACTTCTCTGAATAAATTACAGGTTCCCAAGTGACATCATAGAACAAAAATTTAAAAAAAAATAAAAAAAAAGAGGGTTTAACAAAATTAAATTGATTTCAAAAGACTTCAGGGAATGACTCATTAGAATAAAAATTAAAATAATAGGTTCCCTAACGCCTCTATAGAACTAATTCTGAATGTGATAATTTTGAACAAAAATCATTTATAAAAGGACTAATTCTAGAACCATTCCATAGAATCTATACTGACTAGATAAAGCTTCTACAGAACTAGTTCTGGAGGTGACAATATCAAATAAAAATGCATGGTCGCAACGCCAGAAGCATTCTGGAACTAGTTGTAGAACTAATAAATTTTTTCCTCGGTCTGATTAAAATAATAATAAAAATATGTTTTTCTTTTTTCTGTAAGACTGAAAAACAAAATCCTTTCTTTATTACTAAAAAAAAAAACATTAACATTAAACATTAACTTTTAATTATTTCAATTTATTAGAATACTATTACATAATTTTATAGCTACTGCAGATGTTTGTAATTCAATCTATATGACCTTCTTTATTTTTTTAATAGCTGCCTTCCACTTTATAATTTCTTAACAAAATTCACTATTAACCCAGACAAAGTACGTGTATAATTTATAAATTATACTCTCTTAATCCAATATGAATGATCAAATTACTCTGTTAAACCCTATTATTAGCCATGTTGTTCGCATTTAAATTTGAAACAATTGTTTAACAACAAATTAATTGTGAATCCCACACAAAAAACAAATTCACAAACATAAGAAATATCCCACAATTTGTCACGATTTTTAAGAGATTAATAAGAGCAAATAATAAAGACAAATGAAAACAAAAAAATGTCAAAATAAAGAAAATAATTAAATAAAATAAAATGTATATACATATGTCTTGTAATAGCAAAAATGAAATTATATTTTCCAAAAAACTTTAGTTTAAGTTTTAACACAAATATACTGTAACCACATCCAAGTTATTTCTGCCGTAACTAAGCCAGTTTTCTACTTAGGTCAGTCAGCTTTTCAGTTAATTGAAAAAATGTAAAGAAAACTAAATTTGATTAATATTTCCCAACATTTCTTACGTTTAAAATTCCTTATTAGTTAGTTATCTATATATATATAAGAGTAACGTTACGGACTGACTGACTGACTGATTCATCATCCCACAGCCCAAACGGCTGAAGCTAGAGAGACGAAATTTGGAACGTAGAAAAGTCTCCCTCCATATAGATCCACTAAGACGGGATTTTTGGAAATTCGAATGTTTAGGGGGTAAAAAAGGGTAAAAACGGCTAAAATCGGTAACCTTATAACTCGCAAACTAATAACGACACAAAAAAAGTTGAATAATTATCGTTATTCATTTAAAAAATAATTGGACAGGTGTCTGGTACTTTTTTGAAAGTCGGCCGTTTTAGGGAGAAAACGGGTAAAAACTGTATTTTGGTACTTTTTTGACACCATATGTATCTTGGAAACCAATCAACATACAGATAAAATTTATGTCGTATTCATAACTTATCAAAAAATGAGAAATATAAATTTGGTACTTTTTAGAAATTCAAACGTTTAAGGGGTAAAAATCGTACCTATTTTTGGTACTTTTTTCATAAAACATTTTTTTTATATTTATTGAAATATTCATATGAGTATTTTAATATGGGATACCACTACAATTTAGAAATTTATTGGAATACAATTTTTGATACTTCGATGGGTGAAAAAAAGTACCAAAAAAAAGGGGTAAAGGAGGGAAATTATATTTTATTCAAATTAATTTTCAATTACATTAAACATAGAAACATGAAATTATGAAAATGTGGATAAGAATTCACAAGAGTGGAATTTGTGGTACTTAAAGATACATGGTCCTGTGGGTAAGAATTCAAGAGGATGGACTTTGTGGCACTTTTTTCTTCTATTGGTACTTTTTTGCATTTTCTGTAATATTTAACCTAGAAACATGAAATTAAATACTCATGGTCCGACGTTAGAAAGAATTCACAACGGGGGACTTTGTGGTACTTTTTCGTTCTTCTAATGGTACTTTTTGAATTTTCTATAATTATGAACCTAGAAACATGAAATTAGGGATATGTGGTTCTTAGTTAATGAGAATCCATAAGAGGGGATGTTGTGGTACTTTTTTGTTATTTTAATGGTACTTTTTGAGTTTTCTATAATATTTAACCTAGAAATATGAAATTAAGGACATGAATTGCTAAGTGAATGAGATTCCGTAAGAGAGAACTTTGTGGTACTTTTTCGTTCTTCTAATGGTACTTTTTGAATTTTCTATAATATTTAACATAGAAACATAAAATTAAAGATATTTGGCCCTAAATGAATGAGAATTCATTAGTGGGGACTTTGTGGTACTTTTTTGTTCTTCTAATGGTACTTTTTCAATTTTCTATAATATTAAACCCAGAAACATGAAATTAAATATATGTGGTCTTAAATGAATAAGAATCCATAAGAGAGGTTTTTGTGGTACTTTTTTTGTTCTTCTAATGGTACTTTTTGAATTTTCTATAAATATGAACCTAGAAACATGAAATAAAGGATATGTGGTCTTAAGTGAATGTGAATCCATATGAAGGGACTTTGTGGTACTTTTTTGTTCTTCCTATGGTACTTTTTTAATTTTTTTCTATAATTGTGAACCTGGAAACATGAAATTAAGAACATGTGGTACTAAGTGAGTGAGAATCCATAAGAGAGAACTTTGTGGTACTTTTTTGTTCTTCTAATGATACTTTTTGAACTTTTCATAATATTTAAAGTAGAAACATGAAATTAAATATGCATGGTCCTATGTGAGAAAGAATTCACAAGAGAGGTCTTTGTTGTACTTATTTTGTTCTTCTAATGGTACTTTTTGAATTTTATATAATTATGAATCTAGAAACATGAAATTAAAGATATGTGGTCCTAAATGAATCTATAAGAAGGGACTTTGTGGTATCTTTTTCCATTTTTCTAATAGAACTTCTTGAATGTTCTGCAATTTTATCCTTAGAAACATAAAATTGAAGATGTAAGGTCCTAAGTGAATCAGAAACCTTAAAATGGTTTTTATGGTCCTTTTTCTTTATTCTAATATACTTTTTCGTAATTCTGATATTTATTTTCCGTTATTCTAAGATTAGAAACCTGAAATTAAAGAGAAATTGTTATTTATGGATGACATAACAACATTATTAAAAATGTTCCCAAGAGAGTTAAGAATCTTAGTTTAAATTTAATATATGGTATGGTTTTTATAAGAAATTTCCGCTAACGAAGTTGCGGGTTTACAGCTCGTTTTTTCATACTTAAGTACATGATCTACAGAATAAATTCTTCTAGGTTAAATATGCATGTACAAACTTTTGGACATGTTCCGATTACTTACGAAATTTTTAAAAGAAGAAAAATTAAATTTAAACTTTTTAAAAAACTATTTTTTTTTTTCCTTAAACCCCCTAATAAATTAAAAATTTTTTTATAAATACTTTTATATTGCAATAAAATAAAATTTATTATTTATTTGTTTAATAATTGAAATATTAACACTTGACTACCATGTAGGAAGTTTTTTATCAATATACTTATAACGTTTTTTAACCTTATTTATACTTAAGTGTACTTATTCGTTAACATTAAAAGTTCAAATTAAATTTACACTTAAATGTAATATTTCTAGTTTAGGTGTAATTCAAAATTCCCAGTTAGTTTGCAACGAATTTTAAATACCTTAGATCTAATAAGATAAATTATAAAACGATTATAATAAAAAAATTGGCACTGTGATTTTTACTAATTTGTGTCATATAATAAATAGATACTAATATTTTTATGGGATTTATACAAGTTGAAATAATTTTCGGAAAAGGTGTTTATATAGATGCTCTTATCAATTATGAACCGATCTTTATAAAACGTAGCCAATGATTTATATTTATATAAAACTAACTCTTGCCAATTTTCATTAAAATAATGTTATATTTACATTTATGATCATTATACAGTACAATTGTATGGGGGCTAGGTGAAATAATGGACCATTCATAACCTTATATCAATAAAATTATTCGTAATTTCATCAAGATATCTTCAAAATTGCGACCTACACCTAGTTCACAAATTTGACATGGGCAGGCATCCAACCAGCCGTCCAGCTAGACTGAAAGACGGTCAGCCGGATAACGTTAAATCGACTCAGAATATGATTCTAAGTCGAACAGTATACTTAAAGGTGTTTTTACCAAGATGTTTGTGCTGATGTTTGCTTTACAAACAGCAGCACAAGTGCATAATAAATAAATTTTATTTTAAGGCTCATACTTACTATTATTGTAACCTTGGCCATGAATAATTTGAAACGTAGCGATTAATAAAAAAATAATAAAGAATTTTTTAAATAACTAAAATATTTCAAAACTTAAATAATTTACAACCCAATAAACCTTAAAAAAATTAACCATAAAAAAAATATTTAATTAAAATATCTTTAACACTTACCTAGCAAAAGTTTATATGGGGCAGCAATAGAATAACGTCGATCATGGTCATTTTCTAAGTTTTTCAATTGAAAACGACATATAGTACACAGAAAAACTATGGTATATTAAAAGATTTATCAAAGATAGAAATTATCCCAATTGTATCAATTAATCAAATCCTCAAAATTGATCGGCTTTGACTTATTTTTCTTATTATAATAATTAATAAATTAACTAATATAAAAATAAACTATCCCAGGAAAAATTTTATTAGTTCTACAACTAGTTCCAGAACACGTGTAAATAGCATGTACTCGTTCTACTTTGGCATTACGACCAATGATTTTTATTTAAAATTGTCACCTCCAGAACTAGTTCTATAGAAGTGTTACCTAGCCAATAGCCATTCCATGGAACGCTTCTAGAACTAGTTATTTAATCAAAGAACTCATACCATAGAAGCGTTAGGGAAAGGTTTCAGAACCAGTTTTTTTTACTTTTTATTATAATGAGCCATTTCTTGCCAGCAAAAACTTAGGTTACATTTTTAAAAGCAACAGCTTCCTGTATGCATTACAATATAGCCTTATTCGCCACTCGAAGCATTACCAAATAATACTTTAATAACTACTTAGTATTTAGTAAATATGAAAGTAGTTTGATTTTTACGTGGCTCAGTTGTCTAGAGCGCCTAACTAAAAAAACGTGTATTTAAATTCAAAGAGAGTTCAACTCCCACTTAAGGCAAATGTTTTTTTTTATAAATTGTGTTTATTTATTTCCCTATATGAAAACCACTTTTTAGCACATAAAAATATAAGTCGATTGTGGTGTAGCGAGTAAGACGGCATACTAACAAACACAACCAGTATGTTGATGCGTGGGTTCATATCTCAACCGAGCCAAATGTTTTTTCTTGTGCGTAACAAAATCACCATCCAAAACAACTCTTTTGGAACCCAAATAAAAACTTATGAAATTTTGGACATCGCGAACAAAATTCAACAGCTATAGCACTAAAATTGGAAGCTGTTTTTCATACTGATTTCTCTTACAAATCGCGTTATTTAGTAGGCGAAGTTTTTGCTGGGTTAGGGGGTCACTTTTTAAATCAATAAAAGTTTGTTAAACTCTTTTGTTTTGTTTTTTTAACATTTGAAAATTTTTCAATTTTATATTAAACTTTTTTGAACAGTTCAAAGAAGTCATTTGGGAACCAGTAATTTGTTCAGGGAAGTGATGTAGAAGTCATTCAGAATTATTTCTTAGGCACTAGTTCTCAAAAATATTCTTTCAAACCAATTTAGAATCATAATAAAACCACTAGTTCTAAGAATGTTATTAAAGAATCTGAAGTGTTCCTGATGACATCAGTTCTACAACTAATGATTTTAGAACGTGTTCTAAAATTTTTCCTGGGATGATATAAATAACTGAATTTACATTTTTTTCAGAGGTTAGATTTCAATTAATAGAATAATTGAATATGAATTTTTCATAATTGAATATTATTTTAGATTTTCTGTGTTAAATTTTAATTTAACATTTTAGAAAATTCGGTTTTGAGCAAATTATTTACTTATAAAAATAATTAAAAACATTTTAAATTTCTGATTAATAAATTAATTAAAATAATTTTGTCTATTTTACAATACACAGTGGGGCAGAAACGAAATTTTTTGGAAATAAATCTGTAACTTCTGATCGGCTGGTTGGATTTGCATGAAATTTAGTATAGGCATAGCAGAGGAGTGTACAATATTAATATTTGAAATTATACGAGAAACAAAAAATTGGCAAGCGATTAAAAAATTTGTATGTCAGAGGTACCCAATTTTGAGCCTCTTTAGCTCCGCCCCTGAGTTGTCTGGTCGGTCACCCCTTCCAAACTTAACATTGTACACTCCTCTGCTATGCCTATACCAAATTTCATGCAAATGAATCCAGCCAATCAGAAGTTACAGATTTATTTGAAAAAAATTTCGATTCTGCCCCACTGTGCAATATATGCTTTAAAATACATTTTAAGTTTAAAATTGGCTTGTGAAAATAGGGTTTACTCTTTATTTTGTATTTAGTGAAGAACATTTAAAATATATTAGGTCATCTTTCAATTTAGTGAACAATTTCTAAGTTCCACTAACATTAGTGAGGGTTGTTTTTTGCACTAAAGTATTTAATGAAGAAAAAAATATTGCACTAGGCTTGAGCCAAAAAAATTTTAACTATCACTAATTAATTTTAGTGAAAAAAAATATTTTTTCACTACCACTATGCTGAGTGAGGCTGATATTTTTCAACTCACCACTAAAAAATAAAGATTGTAAAGAGTAAGATCGAAAAATTCTTAACATACATAATATTAAATAACTTGGAAACGGTTGATCGTAGAGTTTTCATTATTTTTTTAATCATTTGATAATTTAGCACAGATCACAGAAATATATAATTTTTATGGTTCTAACCACTAATTATAAAATTGTGGACCATTTTTGAAAACCCTTTCTTTTGAGATTTGATAGTTGCTTCAGTCACTTTTTTGGAACAGTGTGCACATCTTCTGTTAAAATCTTCGGTATTTTGGTACACCTTTTTTATGCTCTTGAATTCTCTTTTCACAAGAGCTCAATATCTCTCCACTGGTCTAAGCTATGGACAATTTTGAAAATTGACCTCTCTTGGTACTAAAACTATGTTATTGATTTGGTACCACTCCAGAGCTTTCTTACCGTAGTGACATGATACCAAATGGGTCCAAAAATATGTGGACACGTTGTGCTTTTTTAAGAAAAGAAGAAGTCTTTTTTGCAAATATTCCTTTATGCATATTTTGGTATTTATAGATCCGAATGTATCAAATAACTTTCCTGTTTTGCCGCAACTGCAAAAAGCTTGTCAAACCATGAATTTTGTAAGAAATTTTTGCTGCTTTTGGGTCTTAAACTTAACTCCAACATTGCTTCGAGCATTAGCAATAAAAATTGTTGAGACACAAGCTGCGAAGATTCTGCCAGCACCTACGTTTCTTCGTCAATTATACAGCTTGAGTATTTTTGTATGAAATTTGGTTTTAAATTCCGAGTCCTATTTTTGGCTTGTAATTTTTTTTTTGCAGAATTCCAGTTTGGAATTTTTTGAACTTTATATGTTATCAACTTTCCCATTACCTTTAAATTTTCTCACCAAATAGTCGAAGCACTGAGAAAACTGAGCTGATTTTCTACCAGATGTGTTTGGAGTTCCTTTCAATATGCCTTCAATTTTCTGGCCTTCCCAATATCATGTGGTCCTTTTTTCTTACCGAACTAGGTTTCACATCAATAGTCAAATTCTCCTGATACTGTTTAATAACATTAGAAACGGTTTTACGGACGACATTTAATTCTGTGGCCAATTATTTGTAAGACCTATTTGGATTTTTTGAAATTTTTTAATAACTTGTAGGACGTAAATCTTTTTCGTCACTTATTTTGATGAAAATAAAGACAAATTAACGTGGTTGTTATTAAAAATAATAACTGAAGTATTTTTCCATGAAAACTAGATCAAAAAAAATTTTGATTATTGATTCCGAAAAAAGTTATGAGGCAAAATGTGTGTTAAGATTTTTTCGATCTCACTCCTTAGTTAAAAATTTTGCACTATCACTAAGTGTTAGTGGAAACTGCAAATTTAGTGCACTACCCCCCAACTCTGGTATACATAAACAAATTCTATACTTTTCAAAATTTAGAAACTCTCAGAAATATAAATTCATCTATGGAATTTTGACAAAACAACTTAAGTCTACTCTTAAAAACGTTTTCAAAATTCAAAACGTTTCAAAATTCAATAAATACTATAGAAAAGTTAATTTTATGTGAACTATATAGTTCAAATGGCTAAGTATTTTATTAAAAATCTGAACACTGTAAAATTCTGATTTTTATTTAATTTACTTAATAGAAAAAGATATTGACTTTAAAATGACATGTATAAAATTTATTTACTATATAAAGATCAAAGCTGAATAAATCTATTCTATACTCAAAGAAGAATAACGTCAACATTATACATATATTTTTTAAGAATTTTAAAAACACCGTTTTTTTTAGATGTACTGATTTGAATTGCATATGTCTACTTTGACCTTTGAGCTTTTGATGTAAAAAAAAAAAACTTTATAAATATCGGTTTAGAAGTTATTAGCAACTAAACAAGTACACATGGAATCACTCTATAGCCTTCAGAGTTATAAAAAACTTAAAAGAAAAATATTGCTTGTAAATCATTAGTTAAATTGAAATAACTATTTTTTAAATAAATTTAAGCTATAAAAAATCAGCAAACCAAAATCTGCAGATTTATATTTAGATCAAAAAAACACTTTTATCTTCTTTCACCCACAATTTTTAGAAATTAAGCTGTATAATTAACAAAGTAACAATGTATTTCAATTATCAACAGCTCAATTTGAATGAAAACAATCAATTGTTGTTTTTAACATTCAGTATCTTAAATACGACATTAAAAATCACTTGTCTGAGTTAGTTAAAAGCGTGCTTTATATTGACAATTTATTAATTAACAAGTTTTAATTTTTTTTTTTTTTTTTTTGTTTCCAATTAGTTTTAAAAACTGAAAAATATTTACATTTACACTTAAGAGTTTTAATAGTAACCTATAACACCTATATATTACAATAAATCAAAAAATAGCCAAAAAAAATAATGGACAAAAAAGTGAAAAATATATTAAAAGAAGAAGCTTATACTTATAGAAAGCATTTGTATTTACAACTGCTTCCAAGTCAGCAACAACAATGATATTTGCTATCCATATTAAGACAGCTAATTTTGCATAATTTCTAATTAAACTCTTTCAATCAACTAAATTCACAACTCAATATATTTTCATTAATTTCTATTTATTTTCGTTTTCTAAAAAATTTCCTTCACCTTTTAAATTTATTTTAGTTTGCTATATTTAGTTTTATTATTAATGAAATAAAAACCATTTAAAATTTTGGTTTTCGTACTCACCAATTAATAACGATATAATGGTCATGACTAAAAAATAAAAGTTTGCTATACGTCGAAATTGCTCCAGTAGATTTTGTGGCAGAAATGTGATGAATGTGTATTTGGTTGATTTTATGCGATTCAATTTTTGTTTTCTCTTTTTCTTTTTTACCTCCTCATCCCCACCGATTTTTATTTGCAGCCAGTCATTAATGGTGCTGACACGCGAACCCTGCAATTAACAAAAAAAATAAATACAGTTAAAAATAAAAATTTGAATTTTTTAAAATTAATTACAAAAATTTCTTTTGGGCAGTTTATATTTTGAAATTAAAGCAATTATAATTATTAGTTTTGTTTTAATGATTTAAACAAATATATATGTATATAAAATATAAATATGAAAAGTTTAATTGTTTTTAAATAAAAAAATAATTGTGACTAACAAATCTATTAAGTAATTAGTAGAGGGTTCTCATAATCTTTTAATTGTTTTTTAATTTTAGATTTTAACTTAACTGAATAAATTTACAATTTTTTAATTTTAAAGGGTATACTGTAATTTGATTGTCTTAAAATAATTTAAAAAATACATTACATTTTTTATTTATTATTCGATCTGTTAAATTTATCTTGGTTACTGTGCAAAAAACAAATAAGTATAAAATTTATAGAAAAAAAGTGTTAATTGATTACTTTTCTCAGTTCTGTTTTCTATACCATTTTTTCTATAAAAAATAGCAAATAGAAAATCATAAAATTATAAAAAAATGACTATTAAATGATTTATATATAGTCTTCATTATATGCATATATAATATTAAATAAAATTGATAAATATCATAAACAAATTGAAACGAATTGTTTTTTCAAGCATTATTTAAAAAATATAATACAATAATAAAACCAAAAAGACACACAAGCTTAACAAAAATACTTATTACAAAAATATTTATTTTACAAATTATGAACAACATGAAATATTTTGCTATAAAAAGAAAAATAATATTAATATCTCATATTGTATGAATAAATTTAGCAAAGCAAAAATAAATGTGGCAAAAACAGAGAATTAATTAAATTCAAACGTGAAAAAATATGAAACTATGTTAAACGATCGATCACAAGTACGTTTGGAAAACAAAAAGGTCAAAAGGCCAAACACAAAATTTGCGTGGTCCACAATTAACGTATAATACATAAAAAATATTTCAAATATCAAATGAAATATTGCGTGTTCTATATTTAAAAAAAAAAATAATAAACTCTTTCGCTCTGCTAAGATAATTGACAATTTTGTCAATAATCATAAAAGCTAAAATCAAACCGATGAAGTCACTTTACGCTTTTTGTATAAAAGTCAAGCCCCTTTTGATTTTTTGTATAAGTTGGTTGAAGAGGGGAATGAATCTATTGTTTTGTTGTTTATTATTAAATAAATTATGATTATTTGACGCGTATAATATTTATTCGTTTGTTATTAAATAAATATGAGAATTTATGTGATTGTTATTTTAAAACTATTTACATACGTTTATCTGTTTTGCTATTTTAAATTTAAAATTTTTTAAGAACGACTTAATATGGTTTATATGTATGTAGGTTTGCTTGAGAATTCTATAATTTTTTATTTAGTTATAACAACCCATTGGTTACTTCATTACTTCTTTTGTAAATTTAATAATAATTTTTTTATCTACCTAGCTCAGGTCACTCGAACGGTTGTTATTTTTATATCAAGGTTAGAAAAAAATTGTCTAGTTGCCAAGTTCATAATTAATTTAGACTATAAGGTATTTAATAGATATTTCAACAGAGTTATAAAACCCATTCTATAGAACGATTATAGAACTAATTCTTTAATCAATAACTTTTGTTCGGAATCATCATATTCAGAATTAGTTATAAAAAGAAAATAATATAAAATATGTATATGTATCATACTAGAGTCCATACTCAAGTGCGTAACATTTGTTCACAAAAGGACTTCAAAGTTTCGAAAAATAAACAATAAACTAAAACTATAAGGTTGTTCACGATAGACTAGTTATCAGGTTATGTGGTTATATTAAAATCAGAAAAATTCATTAAAAAATATAACCAACTTTGCCCAACTCATACCCTTGCTTATAGATTATGTGGTTATCTGTTTATATGTTATGTATTTTGTTGTTTTTAATATCACTAGATAATCACATAACCTGATAACCAGCCTATCGTGAACATCCTTCATATAATATTAACGAAGATTATATTAATACAATATGGATGTCAAATGAAAGTTAAGAATCCCTAAAATATACAAAATTATAAAAATATTGCAGGACAACATTTAAAAAAAAAATCGTTTAAATCTGTCTTCTATATCTTATATGTAAAAGAGTAACATTAATCAGTGATTGACTAACTGACTTACTTTGTGATTCATCATCGCACAGCCCAAACGGTTAAAGCTAGAAGGAAATATGGATTGTAGATTGGTCACCTACCGAGACGATCCACTAAGATGGGATTTTTGGAAATTCGAATGCTTAGCGGGTAAATCGGTAATCTTATATCTCCTAAACTAAAAAAAAAGTTATATAGTTATCGTAATTCATTTTAAAAATAAAACTGTAATTTGGTACTTTTTTGGAACCCTATCTATATTTTAATCCAGTGAACATAAAAATAAAATGTACATCAAATTAGTATCTTATCGAAAATTGGCGAATACAAGTTTGGTACTTTTTGAAAATCCGAACGTTTAAGGGGTAAAAAATCGTACCTGATACTTTTTTCACAAAATTGGTTTTTCTTTTTACTGACACAAACATGTGAATATTTTAACATTAGGTACATTTAAGGAGGGAAAAAAGTACCAAAAAGATATAAAATCGGGAAATTAAATTGTATTCAACTTAAATAATGCATTTTTTATTATATTAAACCTAAAAACATGAACTTAAGTACATGTAGTCCAAGGTGAGTGAGAGTTTTTTTTCTAATGGTATTTTTTGAAGAAACATGAAATTAAAGATATATGATCCTAACTGAATGAGTGCATAACACGGGACTTTTTAGAAACATGAAATTAAAGATACATGGTCTTATGTGGGTAAGAATTCAAGAGAGGAACTTGTGGTACTTTTTTGTTCTTCCGATAGTACTTTTTGAATTTCCTCTAATATTGAACCTACAAATATGGGATTAAAAATATATGGTCCTAAGTGAATAAGAATCCTGAAAAGAGGTTTTGTGGTATTTTTTCGTTCTTCTAATGGTGCTTTTTGAATTTTCTAAAATATTGAACCTGGAAACTGAAATTAAAGATATAAGGTCCTAGGTGACCTTTCGATCTTTAAATGGTACTTTTAGAATTTTCTATAATATATCATTCAAGACGGGGGACTTTTGGTATATTTTTTTTTTTTTTACTCTTTTAATGGTAGAGTTTTCTATAATATTTAACCTAAAATCATGAAATTAAGGATAAATGGTCCTACACTAAGGGAAAAAATTACATTCAAAATCAACAACGGTTGTGCTCACATTGGTAATTTACGGTAACAGCTTTTTAATACCTTTCGTTAACAAATTTAATAGAAAACATATGTAATTTAACAATTTGATACCGAAATGGTTTCAAATTGGTGTCAATTAGGTATCGATTTTCAATAATAATTGAACACACAGTGTTTAATTTAAACACATACGGTGTAGATTCACTATTGACACAGAATGGTACCGTTTTCAACACGTATGTGATTGATATTTCTCTGGGTGTAAGTAAATAAAAATCCATAAGAGAATATTTTGTTGTACTTATCGTTATTATAATATTACTCTTTGAATTTTTTTTGTAGTAATTATTAACTATCAAACGTGAAATTATAGACGTTATGTGTTTAGGCTCTACAAACGTTATTGTCACATTCTTCTCTACTAAAGTATAATAGAAATAATTTTGTAGTTTTTGAACCTTCGAACGTTAAAAATATAAGAAACTGGTAACTAAAATATTTTAAAAGTTTATTGTTCTTAATGCTGACAAAGCACCAATATTATAACTGTTCCCATGGGAAATAGGAATCACAGTTGAATTATACGGGTTTCTTCACTTTGGTTTTTCATTTATTTATTTATTTTTTTTTTTTTTAAATAAAAGGCTACCAATTTTTTATCTGGGCTATGTAGGAGTACTTCAAGATCGGTATAAATGCTATCTTAAATTTTCAAAAATATATTTTCGAAACTTTTTGCACTGCAACATTTAAATAAATATAATAAAATTTTGCAGGGGTTCTTAGTTTCTATTTGATATCCATATTGGGATCAATATAAACTTCGAAAATATTATATAGTATTTTTAAAAATTTCTTTCGAAACTTTGAAGTCCTTTTGAGAGGAAATTTAATATCATAGAGAAAACTGGGTGCAGACTTTTGCTATGAAAAGTTTTTAGTTTTATTCATAAAACTATTTTTTCACGTGTAAGAATAACTGTTGCAGGCTTATGTACTTATATTTGAAAATAAATAGTAAAAGATAAGATTTTCAAAAGGAAATTTTCTTAAATTTTTGTCCAGCAACATTTAAATAAAAATACTTTTATATTGCGAGAATTCATAGCTTTCATTTGACACCGTAATTCTTAAGAACATGCATTAAAAAAATTTGTGCCAGAATTGGTTGCAACACCACTAATTCTAAGGATTTTAATAAAGAAATCTGAAGTGAATCAAATTAAACTAGTTCCGAAACAAATGATTTTAGAACAATTTTTCTGAGGTATGTTATTCAAGTTTATTAAAGTAATTACACATGAAAAATATTCCAACGACTTTTTTAATTGTATCAATTATTTAAATGATCAAAATTAAAAATTTTAATATTTTTTCCAAAGAATAAAATATTTATCGGCTTTCAATAATTTTAATTATTGTGTCAATTAAAAAATTAATCAAATATAAATAAAAATAAGGTTTTTGAATAATTGAACATAATTTATTTTTTAATAGGTTGAATTTCAATTAATAAAATAATTGAATACTTCGATTTTGAGTAATTTAATAATAAAAATATTAGAAAATATTTTAAAATACTGATAAATAATTTAATTTAATTTAAATTTTTTCGAATTGTGTATGAAGTATGACTTAATAAAATTAATTCCAAATTATTTTAAAAAAGTGTTTGAATCAAAGAATGGATTAAAAACCATTAGACCATTTTTTTTTTTTTATTGATTTTTTCTTTTGATTTCTAGGCAAAATTGTTTGATAGGTTATAATTCAAGAGAACTTTTTAAATTTTAACAGAAACTAATATATTTTAGTATAATTTTTTAAAGAAAATTACGCTAACTTTGAGGTAAAACATAATTAATTAGTCTTTACATAGATATCATTGGAAAAACTGTCTAATGACAGAATTATTTCTTTGCTATTCAATTGAATATATTGAAAATATGTCAGTAATAAATTCCAAAAAGATCTTATAGGCATTTTAACGATTTACCATAAAATTTTCAGTATTATTGCCAACATGCTTATTTTTTTCTTCTATAAATTTTATAAAACTACGTCAATTAACAAAAAAAATGTTCGCAACTATAATGGTGCTTTAAAGTATTTAAAGTAAAAAATACTTAAGCATGGTAGTTTTCTAATTACATCTTAAATATAATTAAAACATATTTTACTTAATATTTAAATTTGCACTATTAAAATCATTCATAAAAGGTGTCAATTTCTCCAACCAAAAATAAATTTACCTTATGCCATTTCCATGAAACACTCTCCTTAACAAAACTTCTCGTTGTATCTTCATCTTTAGGCCACAATGATACGCCGGCATACGTTGTGGTATTTACACGTCTATAACCGCTCAAATGATCATGGCGGGCCACCAAATTCATGATTTTTTAACACTCTCACCAAAAAAGATGCTACCAATTTTTTATTATTAAATTTTTTTTATTTTCTTTTATTCTTTTTTTTTTTTTTTTCTTCTACGATATTAACGGAAATATGTTTTTAATTAGGATTAATTTTTATATAAAATTATTGGTTTAACAAGCGAACGAAAAAAGCAGCAGCCAACGTTTGGAGTCGAATAAAATTTTTATTTCCGCAAAAAATTTCACTTTATTATGAAGGCGGGTTATGCGTATCATTTGTTGTTATTGTAAAGTTTAATTAATTTATAGAGGGATTTGTATTATATTTCTTCAGTATTTCTTTTTTTTTTTTATTATTTAATAAAAATAAAGGTGAAAACAAGATTTTTTTCTTGGCTTATTAATTTATTGTTGTTTAATCTTAAAGAAAGAAACTGTTTAATTAATTTGATGAATACTTTGTTGTTTCGATTATTAAATACGGATACAAATATTTAGTTATGTTACTTTAAAAGGTTTACAAGCTTACATAAAGACGATCTAGTTAATACTGTTTTGTTATGGTATTTAACCAAAATACAAAAAAATGGCACACAATTTTTTTTAACTGAATCTGGGTCTAGTAGCAACAGTAGCAGCAATAACAAAAAATTAAACTCTTAAAATCACAAGTCGTCATTAAGTAACTGAAGTAAACAGCACAAACAAAAAGTAACTGTTAAATTAATACTAGTAGCTGTATCTGTTTATTTGCTGGATGGATGGAATTGTATCGTTATATCCATTAGATGCGCGAATTTCATTGAATGTATATAAGTATGTATGTACATTGTACAATTTACAATTGTTTGTTTGAATATTTATACTGGTATATACTTATTTTTGTTGTTGTAACAGTTATGTTATTTACTATTTAGAGATTGACTTTTTTAACACTTTTTCGATTTTTTTCTTATATTTAAGTTTTTGTTATTTTTGTTAAATATATATAAAATATACCATAAAATTTTTGCACACTCGATTTATTTTATTCATTGACACTTTTCTATTGTTATTAATATTACTGAGTTTAATTTTCTATCTTTGTTAGAATGTCTGTAGATAATATGTAGGTGGTTAGATGGATAAGTGAATTATAAATAGGACATTTACGATATATGCAAAATTTATCAACAATTTCCGAAAAATAATAAATTCATTGAAAATTTTCAAAAGAGGGATAATTTATTTAAAATCTCCAATAAAAATTCAAATGGTATATATAAGAAATTCGTCTTAAAAATGTCGAAAATTTTTAAAAGTTGACTGTAAAGTATATTTATCGATTTTTTTTCTAAATTGAATATTTTTTATTTATCGAATAATATTAAATTTATCAAATATTTTCTTTAATATTCAATTTATTAAAAATTTTTCCGATTTATCCAAAATTGTCTATAAATATTCGATTCATCGAAAATTGCCTATAAATATTCGATTTATCGAAAATTGTCTATAAATATTCGATTTATCGAAAATTGTCTATAAATATTCGATTCATCAAAAATTGTCTATAAATATTCGATTTATCGAAAATTGTCTATAAATATTCGATTTATCGAAAATTGTCTATAAATATTCGATTTATCGAAAATTGTCTATAAATATTCGATTTATCGAAAATTGTCTATAAATATTCGATTTATCGAAAATTTTCTGTAAATATTCGATTTATCGAAAATTGTCTATAAATATTCGATTTACCGAAAATTGTCTATGAATATTCGATTTATCGAAAATTGTCTATAAATATTAGATTTATCGAAAATTGTCTATAAATATTCGATTTATCGAAAATTGTCTATAAACATTCTATTTATCGAAAATTGTCTATAAATATTTGATTTATCGAAAATTTTCTATAAATATTCGATTTATCGAAAATTGTCTATAAATATTCAATTTATAGAAAATTTTCTATAAATATTCGATTTATCGAAAATTGTCTATAAATATTCGATTTATCGAAAATTGTCTATAAATATTCGATTTAACGAAAATTGTATATAAATCTTCGATTTATCGAAAATTGTCTATAAATATTCGATTTATCGAAAATTGTCTATAAATATTCGATCCATCAAAAATTGTCTATAAATATTCGATTTATCGAAAATTGTCTATAAATATTCGATTTATCGAAAATTGTCTATAAATATTCGATTTATCGAAAATTGTCTATAAATATTCGATTTATCGAAAATTGTCTATAAATATTCGATCTATCAAAAATTTCCTATAAATATTCGATTTATCGAAAATTTTCTATAAACATTCGATTTATAGAAAATTTTCTATAAATATTCGATTTATCGAAAATTGTATATAAATATTCGATTTATCGAAAATTGTCTATAAATATTCGATTTATCGAAAATTGTCTATAATTATTAGATTTATCGAAAATTGTCTATAAATATTCGATTTATCGAAAATTGTCTATAAATATTCGATTTATCGAAAATTGTCTATAAATATTCGATTTATCGAAAATTGTCTATAAATATTCGATTTATCGAAAATTGTCTATATATATTGGATTTATCGAAAATTGTCTATAAATATTCGATTTATCGAAAATTGCCTATATATATTCGATTTATCGAAAATTGTCTATAAATATTCGATTTATCGAAAATTGTCTATAAATATTCGATCTATCAAAAATTTCCTATAAATATTCGATTTATCGAAAATTGTCTCTAAATATTCGATTTATCGAAAATTGTTTATAAATATTAGATTTATCGAAAATTGTCTATAAATATTCGATTTATCGAAAATTGTCTATAAATATTCGATTTATCGAAAATTGTCTATAAATATTCGATCTATCAAAAATTTCCTATAAATATTCGATTTATCGAAAATTGTCTCTAAATATTCGATTTATCGAAAATTGTTTATAAATATTAGATTTATCGAAAATTGTCTATAAATATTCGATTTATCGAAAATTGTCTATAAATATTCGATTTATCGAAAATTGTCTATATATATTGGATTTATCGAAAATTGTCTATAAATATTCGATTTATCGAAAATTGCCTATATATATTCGATTTATCGAAAATTTTCTATAAATGTTAGATTTATCGAAAATTGTCTATAAATATTCGATTTATCGAAAATTGTCTATAAATATTCGATTTATCGAAAATTGCCTATATATATTCGATTTATCGAAAATTGTCTATAAATATTCGATTTATCGAAAATTGTCTATAAATATTCGATTTATCGAAAATTTTCTATAAATATTCGATCTATCAAAAATTGTCTATAAATATTCGATTTATCGAAAATTGTCTATAAATATTCGATTTATCGAAAATTGTCTATAAACATTCGATTTATCGAAAATTGTCTATAAACATTCGATTTATCGAAAATTTTCTATTAATATTCGATTTATCGAAAATTTTCTATAAATATTAGATTATTCGATCTATCAAAAATTGTCTCTAAATATTCGATTTATCGAAAATTGTTTATAAATATTAGATTTATCGAAAATTGTCTATAAATATTCGATTTATCGAAAATTGTCTATAAATATTCGATTTATCGAAAATTGTCTATAAATATTCGATCTATCGAAAATTGTCTCTAAATATTCGATTTATCGAAAATTGTCTATAAATATTAGATTTATCGAAAATTGTCTATAAATATTCGATTTATCGAAAATTGTCTATAAATATTCGATTTATCGAAAATTGTCTATAAATATTCGATTTATCGAAAATTGTCTATATATATTGGATTTATCGAAAATTGTCTATAAATATTCGATTTATCGAAAATTGCCTATATATATTCGATTTATCGAAAATTGTCTATAAATATTCGATTTATCGAAAATTGTCATAAATATTCGATTTATCGAAAATTGTCTATAAATATACGATTTATCGAAAATTGTCATAAATATTCGATTTATCAAAAATTTCCTATAAGTATTCGATTTATCGAAAATTGTCTATAAATATTCGATGTATCGAAAATTTTCTATAAATATTCGATGTATCGAAAATTTTCTATAAATATTCGATTTATCGAAAATTGTCATAAATATTCGTTTTATCAAAAATTTCCTATAAATATTTATCGAAAATTATCTATAAATATTCTATGTATCGAAAATTTTCAATAAATATTCGATTTATCGAAAATTTATCGAGAATTATAAAAAAATTTCCTATAAAAAAATAATTATTATTAAAATATATTCGATCGAAAATTTCTATATAAATAAAATTTATCGAAAAATTCCCATAAAAAGGAAATTTATCAAAAATTTCCAATAAGAGCAAATTTATCGAAAATTTCCTATAAAAGATAATGTGAGCGAAAACTTCCTATAAAAAATATTTTAATCGAAAATTTCCTAAAAAAATAATTTGATCGATGCTTTTCCTTAAAAAACAACAAAAGAAAATCGATTATTCTATAAAAATTTAATTTATCGAAAATTTCCCATAAAAAGTGAATTTATAGATAATTTCCCATTAAAAGTAAATTTATCAAAAATTTCCCATAAAAAGTAAATTTTTCGAAAATTTCCCATAAAAATTAAATCTGTCAAAAATTTCCCATAAAAAGTAAATTTATCAAGAATTTTCCATAAAAAGTAAATTTATCGAACATTTCTCATAAAAAGTAAATTTATCGAAAATTTCCCATAAAAAGTAAATTTATCGAAAACTTCCCATAAAAAGTAAATTTATCGAACATTTCCCATAAAAAGTAAATTTATCGAAAATTTCCCTTAGAAAGTAAATTTATCGAAAACTTCCCATAAAAAGTAAATTTTCGAATAAAAACTAAATTTATTGAAAATTTGCTATAAGATGTAAATTTACCTAAAATTTTAATTATTTCAACTACTTTTCAATTTAACCACTTGCTCCCAATACTAGCTATTAAATATTTTTATATCTTTGTAAATATGTACCTAAAGAGGCGGAGACAAAACAGTAGCCGTACTAAATACATACAATCTTTTATTTAAAGAAATAATTTGTTTATTTTCAATTTCCTTCTCAATATTTTTTTTTTATATATTTTACTAAATAATTTTATTGATTTTTGTTACTTTTAAAATAATTTTTATGGGCTTTTAATTAGCACTTTATGATGATGATGATGACTATAGCAATAATTTAAATTTGAATCCATTACAAAATGATTTTTGCAGCTGCTATTTTTTTACTTATTTTGAGCGCAAAAACACTTTTAATTGTATTTTTCCGATTAATATTTAATTTCAATAAATGAATGAATTTTAACACATTTTGTTAAAATACATATATTTTGAAAAGAAAAAAAATTAAATGGTAACAAAAGATTTCATTTATTAGTATCTCATTACACGTATGAAAATTTTGATTTATTCGTTATTAATTTCAATTGGTAACATACGGAATAAATAAGTACTTTATTAATGGTTTTCTTTATGAAACTTTTTTTTACTTATTAACAGGTGGTTTTAATTTATATGTATGTATGTATGTATGATTATTTCTTTTAATAAGTGAAAACATGATGGGAATTTTACGCAATTAGCGTATTGTAGCTTTTTAACAGTTTGTAGATTAAAGTCCATGGGAGTTGCATTTTAAACTTTTAAGAATAATTAATTTCATTATATTGTTAGAGTTTAAACAATTAGTTTTTTGTTATTTTAAATTAATTGAAATAATTAAATTGTTTCCCCGACACGCCTACACAAAATATGAATGATAAACAAAAATTCAAAATAAATGAAGTGAATAAATAACAAATAACAATAACAAAATAACAAACAATTGTTTATCAAGATAAACTTTTGTCAATTTGTTATCTGTTTTTACTTATTTTTTTTTTTTTTTTTTCATTCATTTTATAAATTTCTAATAAATTTCTAAATCTTCACACAAGTGAAGTTATTAATATTTCGTCCCTGCGCTGACTAAATCACCTATGTAAATTTTTAATAACATTTCAGGAAAGCTGAAGAACTGCTTAGTTTTGCAGTTTCGCTAAATTTTTACAAATTTTCTTCGTTTATGAATAGGCTTAGTAACGGAAATTATATGTTTTATGAAAAAGAATAAAATTTTTGTCGCGTTTTGGAGAAAATCAACGAAAACTTTACATAAGTGGAGCAATTTTTTGTTAAGATATGATTGTGCTTTTCTTTTTGCAGGTTCTTAAGTTCATTTAAATATAAGTTTTAATTATGGAAGGAGGTATTATTAGTAATATAATAATATCAAAAAAATTAAAAAAGAAAATTCACCAATATTAATGTTACATGTATCAAACGATAGCCAAAGAAAACTTAATGAACCCGTATTATATAGGTAATTTAGTCAGCGCAGGAATGATTTTATAAAATTTTTCTATAGTTAATAATTATTAAATTACTTATTACTATATTAGTGTTGCCATATAAGTGAAATTAATTATTTTTAAGAATATTCACATTATTGATATCATTAGTTGCGGCGGAATCTTAAAATGTGTGTTTTATAGTTCAGTTTTTTTATAAATTCTTAATAAATAAAAAATAGATTACATAAAGATTGTAAATAAGGAAAAATTTGGGTAAAAAAAAAAAACATTAAATTCGATTTATGTTTTACAAATATCAAGTTCGCAAAATTATAATTACCCCAATTAAAAAATATTAAAAATTCACAAATTCTTGGCTTTCCACTGATATACACTTGACAAAAAATATTTTAAAAGTGACAATATTTTTTACAAGTGACAATATTTTTTACTCTGAACGAATCATTATGTGACAGCTTAATTTAAAAAAAAAAAGAATATTTAAAAAAGTACCGATTTTCAAAAAAGATACCATTTTTAAAATAAGTTGAGTTTAAATGAAATTGAAAAAAGATTCGGCTGTGCCGAATCTTTGATACCCTTCACCATATTACCATCTTACCATCTTATCGACATCATATTACCATATTACCGACAATTAATAAAATTTTCGCCTTAACGTATGCTTGCATATTTTCTAAATCTAAATTTTTTTTCAAACTACGAAAATTTGAATATGAAAAAAAAACAATCATAACAGGCTTTGCTTTTAAAAAAGAAACAACAACAATTCCATATATATTTATTTTTGAATGTACAAACTGACTGAATACACAAAGAACAACAACAACACTGTTATTCATTATATTACTGCTGTTGCTAACTAAACTACTTGTCTATACAAAAAACAAAAAACGTCACTAATAGTCATTACAATGCTTAATATACATGTTTGTGTATGTATTTATGTATATTCTTAACAGATACGTTTTAGTTTTTAAAAATAAACAACTACAATTCCATATCTATTTATTTTTGTACAGACTGCATATACAACGAACAACAACAACAACACTGTTATTCATCATATTACTGCTGTTGATAACTAAACTACTTGTCTATACAAAAAAACAAAAAACGTCACTAATAGTCATTACAATGCTTAATATACATGTTTGTTGGTGTATTTATATTCTTAACAGATTTGTTTTTGGGCCATAACTCTGTTGATTATGAACGAATTTGGTTTATTAAAAAAACCGAAATTTTATAAAAATATTTATGACTGATCTATATAAAAATAAAAATCTATAGCTTGAACAAGGGCTTCAAAAATAAAAAATTCGTTTTCCCCGATATCTCAGTTATTACTGAACCGATTTATTTAATTTTTTCAGAACAAAAATTCAGAAAATAATTTTCCAGCCCCCTTTAAAAATTCGAAGTCCCTGGTATATGCAGAGGCTTCAGAAACTAAAAAACCGGTTCTAAAAACCGGTTTTTAAAGCATATCTCCACCATTTATAAACCGATCTTCCTGATTCAAAAAACTGAAATTTTATAAAAATATTTGTGACCGATCTGTATAAAAATAAAAATCTATAGCTTAAACCAAGGCTTCAAAAAATAAAAAATGCGTTTTGTCCGATATCTCAGTTATTACTGAACCGATTTATTTCATTTTTTCAGAACAAAAATTCAGAAAAAAATGTTCGAGAATTCTTTGTAAAAACGAAGTCCGTAGTATATACAGAGGCTTCAGAAACTGGAAAACCGGTTCAAAAAACCGGTTTTTTGAACATATCTCCGCATTGTATGAACCTATCTTGCTGAATTCCAATAGCAAAATTCTCGAAAGCATTTCCGATCGTTTGACATACATATTATATATGTCAGTTATCGGTGGGCTTCATAAACGCCATTTCAACCGACACACGGACGGACGGACGGACGGACGGACGGACGGACGGACGGACATGGTCCAATCGTCATCGCTTCTTACAAGGATTCCGAAAATATAAACTTTTTTGCTCTCCGACGAAAATTGTGGAAATTACAAACGGAATGACAAACTTATATATACCCTTTACACCTGTGGTGAAGGGTATAAAAAATGATAAATAATATTTTCAGAAAAGTTCTAGTTTTCAATTTTTTTTAATGTAGAAAGAACCAAATTTTAAAGAAAAAACTGATAATAAGTCTACAAAGGCAATTACTGTTTGCAATTTGTTTAAAGTTCTTCAAACTGGATACTGGTTAAGAAAGCTGCGACTATATTTATAAAATCAGCGCTAGGTTCTCTAAACGCTTGTTTAGCTTTTATGAAATATTTATGATTTAATAGACAAATTAAACTCCTCGACCTCATATAAGAACCAAAGGTGTGGGCTATCTATTGATTAACTGGAATATCAGAACAAAGGAGGTTGTGTTTTAATAATGGAATCTATTTATTTGTACGTAGCACATAATCTTTCAGAAGTTCACATCCTTCTTTTTTTGTTTATTTAACAACTTTGTAGTTAATTTTTAACTCATTTGAATGCAATATTTTTTAGTAAGAAATATTATTACTAGTTCTTTCCCACCTTTAAAGATATAAATTTAATATATATGTGATGAAGAAAGCTGTAAATTATATATCCCTCAAAGACAAAGAGTCATTTAACAATTTTGATTAACAAAATTGGCTTAACGTGTCCGACCGTCTGTCCGTCATTTATTTATAGTACAAAAATAGATTTTATATAGTTTCATCCATTTCAAAATTTTTATATTTCAGAAGTTTCTTTAAAAATTCTTTAAAATATAAGTCGGGGTTCACACACAGCAATTTTTCTTGCCTCAATATTGAGTTCGTAGACGAGAAAGATAAAGAGAATGTCAAAGCTTTGTATTCCCTTCTCCTTTCTTTCCTAAAAACAAGGAATTACAGCAAGAAAAATTAATATGTGTGAACCTCGACGAAATGAGGAATTTAAAAAAGTTACGAAAATCTTTGAAATCTACTTTAAGTGTCTTGTATTACCAAAGTTTGTTTTAAAATTAGAAAAAGTATTGATGACTTTTTATAGATCTTGCAAAATAACTTAGAAATCCTAAATTTTAATTCATTTGCGTAAAATCTCATGGAAATACAGGCATTAAAAACTAAAAAATGTAAAAAAAGATCTGAATTGAAACTTTCGACGATTTTTGGTTTCATTTTAGTTTTTCACTGACAATGTACAACATTTTGATAAACCACTCCCCAATCGAAAGACAAGTCTTTGGAAATTCATTTGCAGTATAGGTATCCATTTTACTATTCGTTGAAAAGTTATGCGGTGTTAAAAAATCAAACCAAAAATTTAAGATTTTTGTAATTTTCCAATGTTTTTATAGGCAATTTTCATCATTCAATGAATTTAAATTTAGAGGGCAGAATTTTAAATGCAAAGTGATTACCTACAGTTTAATTATATCTCGTTGATGTCGGAAAATCAGACATGGGATAGCATTTTCACAAACTTTCATATAATTGGCGTAAATATTTATTAAGAAATATTTTTTTGGCTACTGACAAATTCCGTTTGTCCAAAATATTGCATAAACTGGATTTATGAAAAAATGATACGGCCGAAATTTGAAAAACTTTCACCAAATTTCAAAATTTTGTTTTAAATTTTTCAGTATTAGATATGACAACTATCGCGAAGTACAAATGATGTTAATACTGATGTCAAATTAAGGCATTAAAAACATTAAGATCGAGCTTATTATTATCAATAGTAATGTTTAATCGACTATATATTCCAAACTAAAACCGAAAAAAGAAACTTAATTATCCTACGATGCTAAGTTTAACATTAGTTATACAACGAGGGAAGAAAAATTATATCTACATTTAAAGTTTTATAAATTGAAAGTAATGTGACCAATAATTTAAATCGATTTTAAATTTTGCAATATATCTGTTTCCAATATTTCCATTTTATACTTTAATTAAAAATTCACTTAACTTGATGATATTTTTAAATAATGTTTATATTGATTATAATTTTTAGCAATGCATATGCTGAAAATATCATCAAAAATGTGTCACTTTTCCATATTTCATTATTCGGGTTAAAAACCTCACATTAATACAATATTTCCTTCTTCACATGCATACATATATATTTTTAGAAAAATTTGCACCTAAAGCTAATTGCTTTGCACTTGAATTGATCACAAAATAATAATTTAAAATGTTATCGAACATTGTATTGTATTTATATGTCATAACGAAAGTCTGTTGTGCACAGAAATATATACAGAGAAAAAATTTTGTTGTTACAACCAAATTTCATTTTAAGTAATAACTTGAACAAAAATAAATTTGTGGTAATAATTTTTGGAATTTGAGAAATTAATTTCTGTTATTATTTAAAAATATATCTGAAATTAATGAAATATTAGATAGATAGTCCTCTAATTCCTTTAAAATAACAACAATTTTTTTCTGTGTATATAAAATACAATTATATAACAATTCAATAAACAGTTTTAAATTTGTATCTAACAAATACTTGTGCAATAAAATCTAGTTAGCAATACAACAAAACTATTACAACTACATAATTTTAAACACAAAAAAAAAGTATATTTACATGAAATTCACACATAAATCTTTTTTACGAAATATGAAAAATACAAATTCCATTGACCCAGGCTATATATCAAAAATATTCACCAATTAATTACACAAAATTTCAAATCAAAAAACATAAATTATATACAATTTCATTATTTGTTACTTTTTTTCTTTTCTTTTCGTTTCATTTAATTTTTTTGATCTTTTAACCACCACAAAATACTCAATAACCAATAAACACATACACAAATTCTTTTCAACTTTCATTTCTCAAAAATCAAATCTTAAATTCAGCAACGTACAACATTTTTGTTGTTTTTCTTTATCTTATTGTTTTGAAATTATGAAATGATCATAGAAAAGGTCATATCTTTAGGTGTAAAGTCATTAAGAAATTTCATTTTATCTTCTTTTATTTTGTGATTGTTTTTCGTATTTTTTAAAAATAAAACCGTTCTTTTATGTAGGGATTTTTTATTATTCTTTTTTTTAATTTTAGAAAACTCAAAACGCGCAACTCATGTTCAACCGTTTTCAAAAATAATGAGCTGCGTTCACTGAAGCATTCAGACACTGACTGACTGATCGTTGACGGAATTAATGACTGACTGAACTTGAAACTGGTCTTAGAAGAAGAAATGATTGTAAATGATACTTTTTTTTAAAAACTTTGATTTTTATCTCAATTCTCTTTTGTTCTCTTTAATTAAAATTTGTTTATTTCCATTTTTTTCTTTATTTTGTTTATAATTTCCCAGTAAACAAAAGTTATTGAAAACTTTTTTGCGAACAAAAAATTCAAGATAATGGGATATAAGTTAGCCTAAGCTCTTATCATAATTATGCTTTATCTCAATAATAACAATAATAATAATAATATCTTAATGGGTCAAAGGTGACAAAATAATATTCAATAATTATTATATAATTTATTCTCGTAAAATAATAATTTCCCTTAATTAGCCTTCTTCATATTTTTGTGAACTATTCCTTCAAGGATTTTCTAATAATCTTATATAATATTCTGAAATCTGCAATATTGTTAAATTTACTAAAATACTATATTAAAAAATTAGTACTCATTGATCTCCCTAACTCACTTAATGCTCGTAATGGTGCATTTATAAAAATAAAATAAAAAAATTATAAAAGTTTCATTAACGCAACTTTTTTAAATATTATGTAATATCTAGTGCAAAAAAAAATGTTGGTAGACACTCTTTTTCTGAATAGTTCGGAAAGGTGTTTAACTCTGTGGAATGCCCAGAAGCGGCTTCTCTAACATAATTTGTACACAACTTTTTTTTATAAAAAATTTTTTTTTTGATATGACTTCCTTAGAAAAATACGATTTTCAAAGCCCTATATCTTCCAAACTATTGAATTGCACTTAAAAATGTTTATATTATTTTCAGTATTGCTAATAACAAGAATCCAAAAAATCGTAGGCAATTTACACCAAAAAGCATTTCAAAATTTGCATCTAAAAATGTTTCAAAAAAGGCAAATATAAATATGTATATACTTAAAGTCTCTTAATATTGTTCACTGGGTTTTAGTATTAAATAACTTTGTTATTGTTTTCTTGCATGTTCCCGGGATATTCGTACATTTATACATTTATAAACATATCTAGATATTTTTATACATCTGTATGTCTGCCTCTATTTTTACAGTTTTATTTTGTATCTTTCTCTTCCTCTCTCTCTCTCTCACTGACTGTGTTTTATGTTCATTTTTTACAGTTTTCAAATTCAAGTTTACAACAGATCTTGTTTACTTCGCGTCTGAGATTTTTTTATTGTTGTGTTTAGGCCGCTATTGCCGTTCGTTTTGGTTGTTTTTTTTTTACAATTTTGGCAAAAATCTCATTTAAAGCACGCGATCATCAATGAAGTATTTGTGTGTGTTTGAGTCTTTCGTTTTATTTATTGTGAATTTTAAACGTTTTGTTAGTTTGTTGGCTTAGTTACGTTAGAAATTGTGTGATTTGATTTAATGTATTGATTACAGCCAAAGAAAAATGTTTGTTGGAATAGAAAATCTTTTCGCTTTTTACAAAAAAAGTGGGTTTCTATTAATAAAAAGAAAATAACTTTCTGTCCGTCTTTCGATATATGATTAAAATCCAAAAATTTTAAAATTTTAGGCAAAAATTATTTCAATATTTTTTTTTTCTTCTGACACTAACGTCGATTTAGGTATACAAAATCTGTTTATGTTATTCATTTTTATCAATCCGTGCAAAAGTTGTGGAGGTTTGAACTTAAAACTTTCAAAAACAAGAGAGAAACTATAGTCGATTGAGACCGACCATATGATACCCTACACCATTGTGTATGAGCTAAAAATTAGACCTGTGGCTAATTGTAGACCAACACTTTTACTAAATGTAAAATAAATTATACAAATACAGAAAAATGCATTGATACTAACATCTATATGATTTTATACACTATAGGGCGATTCTCGAAAGTGGATTTATATGGGAGCTATGGTAAATTATGGACCGATTCTCATAAAATTTGGCGGTGTTGTTTCTATTTATATAAAACTTATTTGTGTCGAATATTAACTTGATAGTATCTTTCGTATGGGATTTATGCACGTGAAAGAGATTTTCGGAAGAGGGGATTTATATGGGAGCTGTGGTCAATTATTTAGCACAGAGGTTGACACTTATACAAAACACCTCTGTACCGAGTTTCATTAAAATATTGCTATATTTAAAACATTTATGATCGTTAAACCCCGATTCCGGGAGGAAATTTGTATGGGGGCTAGGTGAAATAATGGACCGATCATAACCAATTTCAATAGGCTTCGTCCTTGTGTCAAAATAATTATTCGTGCCAAATTTCATCAAGATATCTTTAAAATTGCGACCTGTACTTTGTTCACAAGGTTTACATGGACAGACAGCCATCCAGACGGACGGAGGGAAATTGTTAAATCGACTCAGAAAGTGATTCTGACTCGAACGGTATACTTTAAGGTGGGGGTTTGAAGCTCTAGTATAATTTTCATTATTTCTAGTTCTTTTTTAGTTCGGTTCTAGTTTACTTCTAGTTCAGTTCTAGTCAGTTCTAGTTCAGTTCTAGTTCAGTTCTAGTTCAGTTCTAGTTCAGTTCTAGTTCAGTTCTAGTTCAGTTCTAGTTCAGTTCTAGTTCAGTTCTAGTTCAGTTCTAGTTCAGTTCTAGTTCAGTTCTAGTTCAGTTCTAGTTCAGTTCTAGTTCAGTTCTAGTTCAGTTCTAGTTCAGTTCTAGTTCAGTTCTAGTTCAGTTCTAGTTCAGTTCTAGTTCAGTTCTAGTTCAGTTCTAGTTCAGTTCTAGTTCAGTTCTAGTTCAGTTCTAGTTCAGTTCTAGTTCAGTTCTAGTTCAGTTCTAGTTCAGTTCTAGTTCAGTTCTAGTTCAGTTCTAGTTCAGTTCTAGTTCAGTTCTAGTTCAGTTCTAGTTCAGTTCTAGTTCAGTTCTAGTTCAGTTCTAGTTCAGTTCTAGTTCAGTTCTAGTTCAGTTCTAGTTCAGTTCTAGTTCAGTTCTAGTTCAGTTCTAGTTCAGTTCTAGTTCAGTTCTAGTTCAGTTCTAGTTCAGTTCTAGTTCAGTTCTAGTTCAGTTCTAGTTCAGTTCTAGTTCAGTTCTAGTTCAGTTCTAGTTCAGTTCTAGTTCAGTTCTAGTTCAGTTCTAGTTCAGTTTCAGTTCAGTTCTAGTTCAGTTCTAGTTCAGTTCTAGTTCAGTTCTAGTTCAGTTCTAGTCCAGTTCTAGTTCAGTTCTAGTTCAGTTCTAGTTCAGTTCTAGTTCAGTTCTAGTTCAGTTCTAGTTCAGTTCTAGTTCAGTTCTAGTGCTGTTCTAGTTCAGTTCTAGTTCAGTTCTAGTGCTGTTCTAGCGTAGTTCTAATTCAGTTCTAGTGCTGTTCTAGCGTAGTTCTAATTCAGTTCTAGTTTGGTTCTAGTATAGTTCCATTTTAGTTCTATTTTAGTTCTAGTTCAGCTCAGTTTTTATCTAAATTATTAGAAAAAAAATTTAAATTTTTTGCCAAAATCGAAAAACTTTTTCTTCAGGACAAAATTTTAATTTTGGTTAGCAATATACTAGAAGCTATCATCTCTTGAAGGAAGATGCGTCTTCTGAATGGTAATCATATGACTGAAAAACTTTTTTTTGGAGCCTTAATTTTGTAAAAGCTAAAAATCGCGAAATACATTTCAAAAAATTTATTTGCAGATAAAAAAAAATATAAAATAAAATCTCTTCAGTTAGAATTCAAAGCTTAAACATCCCAAATATTGAAATGTTAATTCCTGCAGACAACACATTGTATTGTCATATATGACCAAATTTATTACAACAATGATTTCAATAATGAAAATTAAAAACTCAATTATTTAAAATTAAATCTGACATAAGAATGTGTTTCTCAAAGATATTTAGACCAGGAAAAATTGTCCTCAGAAAAAGTTATTAAAAATATTTGTAACAGTTTTTATGACGCAATTCTTATATATCTAACTCCTAAAAAATGTTGTTAGTAAATCTGCAATTTATTCTTAAATTAATTAAAACTCCATAATAAGGTTGCTTATCACTGATTTGTAAAAAGCATAAAGCTTTTAACAAAACACATTCAAAAATTTGACGTAGAAAGATTATACTACAAAGTTTTTCATAGTAAATAAAAGTTATTAAAAGCTTTAACATTTGAAAAAGACAAAAAAGCTCCAATTTATGATGTTTATTTAAAAAACGATAAGATTACA
Source organism: Protophormia terraenovae (assembly GCA_951394005.1). Classification (NCBI taxonomy): domain Eukaryota; kingdom Metazoa; phylum Arthropoda; class Insecta; order Diptera; family Calliphoridae; genus Protophormia; species Protophormia terraenovae. The sequence goes on along the minus strand of OX596076.1, from coordinate 71,449,457 downwards.
GTTATCTTTGTCAATTCAATATACTTCAAAAAATAATTATTGAGAAATTTATTTATGAAAAAACGGATATAGACACAATAATTAATAATCAAAAATTAGTCATCACTTAAAAATGTAATGCAAAAATTTTAATTAGAAAAAAAGATAAATATTCCTTTTTTTTTAAATGAAACTTTTTTTTTCATATAAAAAATATTAAAAAGAAATATTATCTAACATAATATTTAAACTATTGAAAAAACTTACCCTTCTACCCAAAAACTTGTCCAATAATTCCTCTATTTTATCCATTATAAAACCTCAAAATGAGTTTTAAACTCAAAACTAATTTAACACTTTTTTTACTTTTAATTGCAATTTTTTTTAAATCTTAAGTTATAATTAAATCATATTTTTCATAAAAAAAAATCTTTATTTTTTATGTTTTTTAATAACAAAATTGTTCGATTTTAATTTTCTCCTTTATCACACTCATTCACTTGCTAACTCGGAAATGAACTAAAATATATACTAAATTTTTTAACAATTGATTAGTTTTGTTGCTGTTGGAAAATGATACCGTTAAAAGTCCCCAAAATAATGTTTACCATCATATTGATGGCCAAAACACACAACACTACATACAAATCAAAATATTATCGTTAGACGTTTGAAAAAATAATAATAAAAAACAATATCATATGTTATCACTTCACAAATATTTATTTATTTATAAAAAATTTATATTTTTTTAAGCCAACCAAAGCGAAAATTCTTTAAACAATTCGTGGCAAATAAGTATCAATTATTTCTTTATAGGAATATAAAAAATAATATTAATCGATTTTTTTTTTTTTTTTTCGAAAAACGTTTCATTCAATCCGTTTTTAGTTAAGCATTAACTTTAACTAAAATGAGTTATTACCTCATTCATAAATTCCCTCCACTCGTGCTCTTATAACTCTTAACCTTAAACACCCATATGGTGTACACAGAGATAAGGTTTCTTTATACCTTATTTCTCCGAAAATACTTATATTATCAGCAAATGCATCTTATCTATTATTTTGTATTTATTATTATTCTTTGTTAACTTAAATGATAAAGCAAAAATACACAAAATATAAACGTTTTGGTTAAGTTTAGAATATATGGAAAAAATGTTTTAAGTTTACAAAAATAGTAAATTAAGGAAATAATAATAATAATTATTTTTAATAATCTTTAAAGCTCAAAAAGAAACTATATGTACATAAAAACGTTTACATTATACTAAGTTAGTAAAAAGAAAAGTTTTATTTTGGTCAATGCTATTAAAAAGAATCCCTAAAAAAATGAACGTTTTGTTCTGCAGCTCATTTAATTTATAAATTTTAAAAAGCTCTAGTAAAATATTTTCTAGACTGCTAAATTTGAAACTTTGTTCATTAGTTTAAAAGGGATTTTAATAAAAGTCTACACAATTTTATTAGATTTTAATTATATTTTCCATACAAATCAATCTAAGTAGTTTGTAATGAGTGTTTACCAATATGAAACAAATTTTAATAATATTTTGAAAAATATTGTTATCCTATACTGCTTTTCTTTCAGTGTATTAGATAAATGCAACAACTCAACAAACGTCACAGTGCACAGTGGTGCCAAAAGCAAAGTATATGGTAATAAGTCTGGATCTTTGAAACCTCTGAACCGATTTAGATGAAACTTAGAACATCGATAAAGAAGGAATTAGGCTTTCAGAATATTGTTGGTTAGATTGTGTAGTTGGAGCACGAAACAACGTTTGCGCAAAATTTAAACACCTCTAGGTGAAAAACATATCGGGTCTTATAAATTTTACAAATATAAACCGATTTTAAATATTTTTACATTTTTGAATTCTCCTAAGCAAGACAAGGAAAAAACATGCTTACTGTGCTAAATTATTTTGTTTAAAAGATATTTAAATTCAAAAAATAAATTTCTCAATTTTGGCCTTGACTTTTTTTTTTTTTTTTTAAATATGTTGAAATTTTCTATAATTTTCTAAATTATGCTAATAAAAAAATCTTATTGTTATCTCAATTCGATAACAAGAAAAAAAATTTTCAAAGTCAAAATTTCAAAACAGGTTTCAAAAATTGCAATTTTTTGCCAAAAAAAATAACCATATTTTTAACTTTTTTAAAAAATTTAGTTAAAAAAGTTTAATATTTTTTGGCATTTTCTGAAAGACGGGACCTCAAGAAAACGTGTATGTGTAATTCTAAAAAGATCTGAACGTTCACCCTATATCCAGCAGTGGTCAAAAATGATAAATTTGGATGAGAAGTTTAACTTTTTAAGTCTGTAAAAAAAATTGATTGTTGATTTCGGTACTTCTTTGAATTAAACTATATAGCTCAATATGTTCTTAAAGGTTTTGATTGTGGATTTCGGTACTTCTTTGAATTAAACTATATAGCTCAATATGTTCTTAAAGGTTTTGCAAAAAATTATGACAGCTTACCCGTAAACTTAGAGCTCATTTACATTGGGGATTATCGCAGGGTTTTTTTTATGATATTTTGTTTTCAAGTTGCTTCGAAATCCCTTCTACATTTAGAGCTCATTTACACTGGGGATTATTACTGCGATTTTTTATGATATTTTGTTTTGAAGTTGCTTCTAAATCCCTTCTACATTTACACATATAAATTTGTATTATGAAATTTTTTAAAAAATGTTTGACAAAAATCAACAAATCAGAAAAATTAAAAATAAATTTTAAAAAATTTCCTGAAATTTTTGGTTTTCCGTCGACGTGCAACTTTTCTTACCCTGATTGCTTCTCTACACCCCTTGCCTATAAACGTAAAAGTTGCAGCGATTTTTTCGAAGGGAAATCCCCAATGTAAATGGGCTCTTATACATATAAATTTGTATTGTGAAATTTTTTAAAAAATGTTTGACAAGAAACAAATCAAAAAATTAAAAATAATTTTAAAAAAATTTCATGTAATTTTTAGCTTTGCGAAGACGTGCAACTTTTCTTATCCCGCTTGCTTCTGTACACCTCTTGCCTACTATTTTATATCAAAAAAAACATGTACTAAATACTGATATTTTAATCGAAATTTAGGGATAATTTTTAAAATATTCATAAAGTGTTATTTCTTATGTTCTAAAAATGTAGCTTAAGGTTAAACTGAAATTAATTCTGTAAGATAAAACAAATAAATTAGTAGTAATTATACTGAATGAAATTTGTTGTATCCCTTGTAACGCATGTAATATTTTACACCCAATTTAAATTTTTAATGTTATTTTTTAATCCAATATTTTCTTCATTTTTTAAAGATGTTGTATTACAAAAAATTCACCTGCAGAACAACGTAACATAAATTTTCATAACTTTACAGAAGACACAAAAAAACAAATTGTCCTGCAAACAAGATTTTTGGGTTATTTACATTGATCCTTGAACTGTTTGTACAAAATTTCGTTAATTTTTTACCAATTATGATAAGTGGGCGAATCACACCTATTTTAAGTTAATGAGTTCATATCGATCTTAAATAAGATAAATCTCATCCCGCTAGGTGGTCCTCTCCGAGCCCTATTCATCTTTCAACAGACAAACGGACGGGCATATGTAGCTTGATCAACTCATTATCTTAACAGACAATTTTTATATCCCCATCTTTTCGATGGTGGATATAAAAACTTTGTTGTCAATCGATCCACTTTAGTGTAAGTTTATATCGTACATTATTTTTGATAAATCTTTTTGATTATTATCAGTTATTACATGTGTACATTTTCAGCACACCTTAAAATTTGTAAATCCCCTTGATTATTTTAGAGCATAAAGTCCAGATGTTACTCATGTTTAGCTGATAAGAAAATACGTAAAAGGGAAATTTCGTTTTTAGCAATTTAGGTACTAAAGAACTAATTCACATACACACACATATACAATTTAAATCACATGTTGATGTATGTATTGTTTTAGTTAATTACTTTTAGAATTATGCTCAAAAACTGTTTTTGGGTACATTCATGTATTAATGTTTCCCTATGAAAGCTCCCATAGGCGGACAGCGATCGTCACGCTGATTTTGTCCGTTAACGGGAGATATTCGTCTAAGGGATATGGTACATAATATTTTTTTACAAGGGGTAATTCAGTACTATATCTTTATATTTCAATATTCAAGATTGATTATAATGAATTAAATTTTATATTCTTATTTATACATATATGTACATCTCCAACTAAAATGCAAAAGACCGTAACCACTGAAAATAAAAAGTTGCTTTTATTTACTAAATTATAATGTACTGACACAAACTACATCTATACAAAAAATTGCATGTTCATATCTTCAAAAATGACTTCAATATTGACAATGGTCAAAAGATCGTAACAATAACTTCATAAACCAAACAGTCCTTTAAGAAAAATTTAATTTGAAAGATATTTTATGATTTATTTATTTTTGCATTAAGGGAAAAAATTTTGATTTTTTTTTTCTTTTGCTTTTACGGCAAACGAGGTTTTGCATTTTAGACATTACTTGCAAGTTATGATTTTATGACATTTATTTTATGGAATTTATGTCTCTATTTAAAAGTTGCCTGATTTCAATTAGCTTCTATCCGTTTTTCTCCCGTTTTATTAGAATTACTTTCTAAATTTAGTCATATTTCGTACGCATAAAAATTATCAGACTTTTTTCTACAGAATTTTTACTAACAATTTCTCCTGGAATTAAAAAAAAAAGCATGTTGAGGATATAGACAACAAGGTTATCTACACATGTTGGCATTTTACTCCATTTAAAAACGTCAGGATTAACTTGGGAAAATTATGTAGGTAGTATGGCCTTGATCTTAAGCAGTACCCAATTACTTTTTATACCCTACACCACCATAGGTGGGGAGGGTATTATGCGTTTGTGCTGATGTTTGTAACACCCAAAAATATTGGTCTAAGATCCACCTTAATTTATACCAATCGGCTTAAAATCACTTTCTGAGTCGATTTAACGATGTCCGTCCGTCCGTCCGTCCGTCCGTCTGACCGTTTGTCCGTCCATGTAAACCTTGTAATCAAACTACAGGTAGCAATTTTGAACCAAAATTTATGAAATTTGGTACATAGATTTCTTCAAGCCTATTGAAATTGGTTATGATCGGTCCATTATTTCACCTAGCCCCCATACAAACGTCCTCCCGGAAAAGGGTTTAACGACCATAAGTCCCTTAAATATAGCAATATTTTAATGAAATTTGGCACATATAAGTTTCATGTTAGTATCAAGTTAATATTCGACACAAATAAGTTTTATATACACATAAATGGTAGTACCAAATTTTAAAAAGTTTGGTCCATAATTTACCATAGGCCCCCTTTTGGGAGCACCCAAAAGTGAATAAATTCATATAAATGTTAGCATCAACGTAATATTCTGTATTTGTATGTCTTATTTTACGCTTATGAGTATCGGTCCACATTTGACTCCAAGTCTAATAAAAGACCCCTCCCCGAATTATACTGTACACAATGGTGTAGGGTATCATATGGTCGGGCTTGAGCGACTATATCTTTTTCTCTCGTTTTAAATGACTGATGACAATATCGCTCTGCTTGTTGTGCAGAATTTCTATGCCCTTTGTTCAAAAAAGTTGTCAAGATTTGTTGGAATCTGTCGCCATTGTGTTCTACGACAAATCATGGACCCATCATCGAGACAGTCTTCAAGACATAGATAACTGGAACAAAAACTGTTTTTAACGATCATGTTTTCATTTGGTCGTTTCTAGTATTAATAATTTTTAATTAAGTGTAAAAGTCAAAGTTAAATTAAAAAACTACATTTGGCCTTAAACTAGCAAAAAAACGAATTGTAAACTAACTTAAAAAAATGTAAGTAAACATGAAATATGAATGCAAACACGGACAAAAATTATAAAAATATTCCGTACATTTTTTTACCGTAAAAAAAACGCCACCTAAACCATGGGACCTAAAAAATTGTTCGCCTACCGGAGCTGTGCAGCTATGGGAGATGTCCGTTAAGAGAGATTTTACTGTATTTATTATTTTTTTTTTTTATATTTTGTTTGGGAAGTAGATAATTCCGCCAAATACGTATTTTGGTTAAATATTAAATACAATTTTCCCACAATTTTAATACATTTTTATTGTAAACATAAGATTTAGATTTCTAAATTTAAATAAAAACGGTATAACTTATTCAATGTTATTTTGTGTAAATTACATAAACCTATCAAATATACACAGAAAAAATTATGTCTAAATTTTTTTTAAATAAATCAGTTTTTTGGTAAAATTTAAATTTTATCAAAAAAATTATTTGATTTTAATAATTTGTTTTATTGATTGTAAACAGTTTGTAAACCGAATGAAAAAAAAAAAAACAATTTAAAAGTTTGACAACCTCAATTAAAATAAAAAATTAATTTTATAATTTTTCTATGATTTTGAGGCATTTTAAAAGGTAAAAGGTTCTTACTAGTCAAAAGTTAATAAACAGAAATCCGCAAAATATATGAACCGTCGAAAATAAAGCTGGATTATGCAAAAGTTTCTTGCCTTTGAAAGTCGTCGATATTTCGCACATGGTAATTAAGACTGTTATTTAAATACACCAGCATTTTTGTAATACACAGAAAAAGTCGTTAGACTCCCACCATAAAATGCCGTTCTGAACCAATTTAAAAATGTTCGTAAATCTGGGTAGCTGTTACAAGAAATCTTCTGCATAAAGTTCAGGTTGCAATATCTATGATACATAATTTAATAAAATTTTCATGTCTGTCCATTATTCCGTTAACAAACCCGATAGTGGCGACATAAAATGTGTCATAAATATTTTCCATTTAAGTCCACTTTATTAGATTACAAAAGGATCAAGTACCATTAGATCGTCCATGCACATTAGTTTTTGTCTTGGCAGATATGTTCTAGACGTGGAGCCATATTTTCTGTCTGCTAGAGGTATGTAAAACTCAATTAAATCCTTCGTAAGTTTTAATAACATTTAGTGTTTTTTTTTTTAAGTTGATCTGGACGTTTTACATAAAGACACTAAGGTGAAGCTGGCACTATAACACAATATTATATATTATATAAAAATAAATAAAAAAACTTATATATTTTCTTATTTAAAAATATTTTTATTAAATTTTAATAGATCCAAAAATATACGTTGTTTGAATATTTTATAAAAAACAAATATTTTTTTATTGTTTCTATAATGAAAAGTTATTGAATTTTGTTAAATTTTTAAATATTCAAATTTGTAAATAGTAAAAATATTTTAATAAAAAAAAAAACATATTCTTCAATAAAACTTTTACGAATTTGAATGTTTGATTTTACAAATTCATGAATTAAGAAATATTAGTTTTGCATTCCGTAATACCGTTCCCAAAAACATAATTATATACCTTCATTCATAGGTATTTATTTAAATAGAATTAATTCATAAAGAATTCAATCAGTTTTTGTTAATTCATCTATTCTCCAAATTGATTAAAATTATTTTTCTATAATTAAATTTTTAATATTTTATTTCTTAATCTTTTACAAAACGAATTAAAAATACATATATTCCTTAGATTTAAATTGAAGAAAATTTTAATGATTCAATATATTTTTTCAGCTTGAATTGTATGAATTTTTTAAAGGAATTAAATCTTTACAGAATTATTTCAATTCATATGAATTACAAGGAATTTAATTCTATAAATTTAATTAATATAAATAATTTAAATAATTACTAGGATAATAAATTTAATTCTATTTAAGAAAGTGCTTTAATTAAGTCTTTCTAACATTTGAAATAAACTTTAGAAAATGTTAATAGATTCTTGAATTTTTAAGCAATTGTTTACTATGCGCTAGTGATATTAACACGAAATTTGCGTTTTTCTAATTTAAAACATTGTCGCATCAAATGCACAATATCTTGATTTATTTCAAACAAAACAGGATTTAAAATTTTATATAAAAATATGTTATTTTAAATAAAAAATATTCATAAAAAGAAAACAGAAAGGGAAAACAATTTACTTTAAAAATACCCAGCAAAAACTTTGGTTGCCATGTAATGAGTTAAGAAGCTAATATAATGGCTCTTCACAACTTACACATTAGCTGAATAACTCATTATTTTAACCCGGTGATGACATTAGAGGCAACTACTTACCTCATCTCATTACTTAGATGTCATTACAAGAACTAATTACTTTTAAGTTATTTTATAACGCATTGATTTAAAAGTATTTCTGAAGTTATTATAATTGAAAACAAGATTGTTGCATTTTTACTTTTTTAATTTTATTAAAAATATAAAAAATAAATAACCTTTAAAATAAATAAATAAATAAATAAATAAATAGATAAATAAATAAATAGATATGTAAATGATTTATGCTATAATTAATATACATACCTACTGCACCTCATGTAAATACAACTATGGTGCAACTCTTGCTTGGTGTAGATTCATCTTCAGATCTGTTTCGAACTTGACCTTCGCGCAGAAACCCCACACTGAAAATTTTTAGATTTTTATCCGTTTTAAAATTTGTTTAAATAATGAATGAAAATTTCTTACCTTCTATGAAATTGTTATCTGTTGAAATGATGACCTTTCTCCTCTGGATTAATAATTGTGTGCCTAATACAAAAAGAACAATAAAAATTAGAGAATGTTTCGCAAAATATTTTGACACTTACCATAATTCATCTTTGTTGAATTACAAAAATATTGGGAATTGTTAGAATATTTTCATATTTAATTTTTGTGTTATTTTTTTTTAATGTCAAGAATTTTTATTTTGAATATTTTGTCAAATATTTTGATTATAAAAGTTTTAAGTGTTCAATGTACTTCAATATAATTTGAACGGTATGTTGTTGTCATTGAAAAGTAACTACATCTGTAACTACATGCCATTACCAAGTTTTTACTAAGTATATACAAGATTTTAAATGCTACTTTTTTATAAAAAAAAATCGTATTATCTCCCAACCTATTACAAAGCAAAATAAAAAGAGTATATTTTATTTTAAAGATAATTATTTATGTACGTACATAAATCCATTTTTATCTAATATTAACAACATTAATATATTTTTATAATTATTTCAATCAATCAATTGAAACAGTATACATAAGTACATACATATATTTGTAATATAATTAGTCATAAAAGTAATAAGCAAATAAAATATATATAGACAACAAATAAAATAAATTTTTCTGCAGAAAACTGTTAAATGTGACTAATATTTTAAAAATAAAATTTATTTTCCTATTTAGAGTAAATAAAAAGCAGGTGTAATATTTAAAACAAAAAAACTAGTTTGATTAAAAAAAAAACTAGAGCATTAAAAGAAAAGAAGTTGAGTTTTCCGAATATTTCTATTGAGATATGTTACAATTTCTAATATTAAAAATTATAATATCTAATTACATATAAGGAGTGAGATTGAAAAAATCTTAACATATATAAAATTCAATAATTTGGAAATAGTTGATCTTAAAGTTTTGATTTTTTTATTTAATTGATATTATATTACAGATCACAGAAAAATATAACTTTTATAGTTCTAACCACTACTTATGAACTCGTGGACCTTTTTTGGAAAACTTTCTATTGAATTCTATTAAAACAGTTTGCCCATCTCCTTTTAAAATCTTTGATTTTTGGGACAACCTTTCTGTGCTCTTCACTTTTATTTAAACAAAACTTGACTTTGTACAATTTGGAGGATTGACCTCTCTTAGTACAAAAACTATGTTATTGTTATTGGTACCACTCTAGAGCTTTTTTTACCATAGTGAAATGATGCCAAATCTGGCCAAAAATATGTGGCTGTCTTATAAAAGGAAGAAGCCTTTTTTGCAAACATTCTTTATATATATATATATATATATATATAGAGCTTACCATACCAAAAATTTTCTTTAGGAAATTATGTCTGCTTTTGGGTTCTAAACTTATCTCAACATTTCCTCGAGCATTAGCAACATAATAATTTTGACCCGGAAGCAGTACAGTATTTTTGTATGAAATTTGATTTTATTTTTCGTGCCCTATTTTTGGCTTCTAAATTTTGTATAGCATTCCTGTCAGGAACCTTTTGGACTTTGTATGTTTTCAATCAAGGAGCTCTTTTCAATATGCCTTCAATTTTTTGGGGCTTTCCAATACCAGGTTTCCTATTAATGGTCAAATTCTCCTGATACGGTTTAATAATCTTGAAAACAGTTTCACAGCAGACATTTTATTCTTTGACCAATTACACTGGTCGACAAAAAAAAATCCTGCATTCAGTTTTTTTTTCATTTGGTCTGGATTTTTTTTTATGGGCGTGTCTAATATTTTGCCCATAGCAAAGCCATTACTCTAGTATATATATAATAGTTTCGGAGTTATTTTGAAATAACTGTCCGCAAAAAAAAAACTTTTTTATGCAAAATTTTAGATTTTTTATTACTAAATTTTTTAAAAAAAGTAAAAGCATCAAAAATGTTTCCGTTTATCATCTTTATCTTAAAGGTGGTAATGCTGTGAATAAAGTAAGGTATGAATCTTCAAAATTGATGCACAAATCTTTTATTCACAGTTAAGTAAAAATACCCATGTATACATACAATTGAGTAGAAATACAGTGGTGGGCAAAAAAAAATGTTTTCTTATTTTTTCTTGAAACAAAAATAGGTAGACTGGATGAGTTTGACGAGTTAAACAAAAATCTGTATTCACTTTTTTTCTATCACGTACTGATTTTTTTGTTTTTATGGGCATGACTAATATCATCACCTTATTCAGCGGTCAGACTATAAAACTCGAGAATTGTTTGTCCCAATAACCGTTTACACGATTTTGATAAATGATACTCCAAAAGATGCATACAAAAATTGTCTTACAGGTATGTCAACAACATTTGTTATTCACTCAAGAATTTCTTAGTTAGGGATCAAAATTTTCACCATTTTTCAAAAAAAAATAAAAAATTTTAATTTTTTCACTACTAGTTACCGAATAACTACGGAAATATTAACTAAACAAAAAATTATGTAAATTCAGCTCAAAGACAATTTAAGTCACTATATATTGGAGTTCAATATATCTTAATAGGACAAACCGTTCTCGAGTTATACAAGTGTGAATGCCTAAAGGCGGGGTCATAGTAGTCATGCCTATAAAAAAAAATCAATAAGTGATAGGAAAAAAGGAAAGCATATTTAAATTTAACTGTGAATGCAATCAAGATTTGCGCATCAATTTTTATGATACGGTGCTTTATTTACTCGTAGTTTCACCAGCTTTGAGATAAAGATGATAAACTGAAACATTTTTGATGTTTTCACTTCTAAAAAGAAATTTTAGTAAAAAAGAAAAAACCTTCAGTTTGCATGAAAAAAAAAAATTCATTTTTTCTGACACTTATTTCAAAATCTCTCCTAAACTATTGATTGTAGAACTACTTAAATCCAATTTTATTTTGCATAATTTGGTGTATCATTTACATAAATTGTGCATACCGTTCTCGAGTTATAGTGAAATATACTCGAGTAAACGGCCCATAAAAAAAAAAAAAATCTCGACCTGATGGGAAAAAAATGAAAGCAGATTCTACAGATAGTCTACATATTTTTTTTATTTTTTTTTTTTTTTTTTTTGAAGAGCACGAAAAAAATTTTTTGTCGACCAGTGTTATTTGTAGGACCAATTTGAATTTTTTTTTAAATTTTTAATAATTTTAGCACCTGTTTCTTTTTCATCACTAATTTTGATCAAACTTACAAAATAATAACTGACATATTTTTCAAAGATTACTAAATCAAGAAAAATTAAATTATGTTTCGGAAAAAGTTAAGAGGCAAAACGTGTGTTAAGATTTTTTCGATTTCACTCCTTATCTAACATAAGATAGATATTTGAAATGAAAAAACTTTAATTTGCATCTAAAGTAGGCAAACTAGCGAATAAAACAATTTATATTAATTAGATTTGCAAAATTTTTAAAACCAGAAAATTATATCTTTATAAGTATGTAATTCAATTGAGCTTAAATTTTTAAAATACCCAGCAAAAGTTGAATAATTCATTATATTAACACGGTGATGACATTATAACTACTTTACTATAAATTACTTAGATGTCATCCAAGCTGTTAAATAGCGCATTGATTTTAAAACATTACTGAAGTCAAGATTAGTAATAACAATAGGAACTAATTACATTTTAGGTTATAAATAAGTAATGAAATGTTAGGATATGAAATATTTTCTGTTGCTGTAAAAATATTTCTAAAATATTAATTTAAAAAACTTAACAACTACCAAAAATTTAATTAAAATAAATGTAATTAAAATAAACTATCTTATATTACAAATTAATTCATTCCTTCTTCAAATATATAAATTGGTATTGCATTATAAAAATCAATAACAATTAATATTTTCAAAATTCAAATCATAAATAATTATATACATTCGGATTATACATAATTAGTTACTAAACAACATCTATGTAATGCAGACAGTATGTTCTTGTAATTACAAAGTAACTACATGTCATTACCATGTTTTTGCTGGGTACTATAGACGTATAATTGATATGTTTATATAAAATGAAATGATTATTACTCATACGTCATGTAGTACATAAAGTAAATAAACTTACCATTTTTTAAGCTTAAAATCAGGCTTTAAATCCAAATAACAACTGATAATGTAATTAATACAACACAAATGAAGGCGTAAGTATTGAAATTTTTAACACTCAATTATTATTTCTTATTTAGCTATTTTATACAAATTTTATATATTTTCTTCATTTTTAATTTTATAAAAAAATCATTTGTTAATTACACAAGCCATTTTTAATACAATTTTAGATTAATTTGTAATTTTATCAATACACTTTAAAATAATTCGTACAACAACAAACTTTATTATAGATATTCAACACTTTGAAAACAAATAAAGGCGACGGCTCTCTTCGTAAAAAAATTGTTTAACTAATATAAAACCCTTAGTTCGTTTGTTCGTTAGAAATATTGAAAATACAATAAGTATTATAAAAATTATACAAATCTTTCGTTTTTAAATGTTAACCGTTAGACATTACTTTACAAAAAGAAATTCAAAAATTCTTAACAGAAAACAACTTGTATTTTATTTATTATATATTTATTTGACGTTTATCAAATAACCAACTACAAAATACCACACACCAATATAAAATAAATCGACTGCTGAGAATATGAGTGATATTTTGCAAAATCAGTAGAACAAATTTGTTAAAATTAATGATAAGCTTTTTTTATTGTAGTTGTTGCTATCGTTGGCTTCTCTACTTTTTTTTAAAATCTTATCAGTAGATTTGTACACAATTTATCGTTTGTTTTAGGTGCCACAATTCAATACTTTAACACTACTGTTGTTGTTATTTTTCTAACACTTTTACATGCGTACAGGTAAATTTGTTTATTTATATATTTTTTGTTTAATTATTGTTATAGTTGTCATTAAGGTAGTCGTTTATACAGAACAAGTTAGAATTATAGTAGAGGGAAAAAACATACATTTCAGTAGGAAGCTCATGTTTTGTTCTAAAGTATTTAATATTAATCAATATTTATTTAAGTAAGTGCAAAACCATTTATGAAAAAAAAAATAGTTTTAGGAAAATTAAATTTTTTTAAATACAGTTATTTCAGACTGATTTTTTATATCAAAAACACAATAACTATAAATATGAACTTAATTGAAATTACAAGACAATATATAGATCAATAAGGACCTTATTCGGTACAACAACTAAATTGTTTAAAAATTAAATTTTTTATAAAAAATACACAAAAAAAATTTATAAAAATTTTATTTTCAAACAATTAGATTGTTGTACAAAAAATTTTGTTTTTGTATAATATTTCTATATAAAAAAAGGTTTTTAAAAACAATTTCAAATGAATAGTATTTGTGAGTAATGCTTTTTGAAAGTTCTTTCAAGTGGAAAAAAATCTAAAATATTGTAGATGGAATAGCTTTGGGTTAAAAAATTTAAAAGTGCTCTGAAATTTATACATAAATTCATCTATCTATCTATCTATCTATCTATCTATCTATCTATCTATCTATCTATCTATCTATCTATCTATCTATCTATCTATCTATTTATCTATCTATTTATCTATCTATCTATCTATCTATCTATCTATCTATCTATCTATCTATCTATCTATCTATCTATCTATCTGTCTATCTATCTATCTATCTATCTATCTATCTATCTATCTATCTATCTATCTATCTATCTATCTATCTATCTATCTATCTATCTATCTATCTATCTATCTATCTATCTATCTATCTATCTATCTATGTCAATAATAAGTAAACAAGTAAACAAAGTAGTATCTTGAACTAAATTGGTTCTATTTCAAGTTGTAGATCGAAGATATCAAAGATAACATATAATTATAAATTATAAAAATCAATGCTCCATAAAGAAGTAAACATTGTTTCTAATAGCCACGGTGACCGCATTAATACATTAGTACCAAACGTGTTGTCATAAATGTTAAAGTTAATATTTTTGAGCTAAACGTTTTTCTATTCTACATTATATTTCATACGAATCATAGGTTATTCAGTCCAGAGAATTTGTTTTCTAAAACGTTCATATTTTAAGGCACAATCTGCTTAAAACGTCATAAATTTTTGGAGATTTATTATACTTATGTATACAATTTTGCGTAATTTTGCAAATAGGCCATGTTTCCGTCTTCATACATTTTTCTATGAGTTGTAAATTCAGACCATAATTTTCGAACTTTCGGAATTCAATTAAAATATTTTATTATTTTTTCTTTTAATTTTAAATGACAAACAGAAATTTTTATAAATGATGCAGAAAAATAAAAAAATTCATTCGAAAAAATTGTCTGCGGTATGAGTTTATTCTAAAATCAAAATGATTTTGATTTTTCATACTGTATTGTCGGTGTGACTCACACATTTACAAGCTCTCTCAATTTTACTAATACATACTTATTGCTTGAGCTTATGTAGTATGTGTATGGGCCGCTTTATGAAGAAAAATTATTTTAAAATATTATAACTAAAAAGTTTTGGTATTTTCGCTTCTTTCAAGCTTTTATCAAAAATTTCTTAAACAAAATTTCGTTTAATATAATTTTTTAATAAACAAATTGGTTTTCTTTGAGAATATTTACATTAGGGATTATCGCAGCATTTTTTAATGATATTTTGTTTTGAAGTTGCTTCAAAATCCCTTCTGCATTTACACATATAAATTATATTGTGAAATTTTTAAAAAAATGTTTGACAAAAAACAACAAATCAGAAAAAACTAAATTAAAATTGAAAAAATTTCATGCAATTTTTAGCTTTGCGACGACATGCAACTTTTCCGCTTGCTTTTCTACACCTCTTGCCTACAAACGTAAAAGTTGCAGCGATTTTTACCAGGGAAAATTCCCTGGTAAAAATCTTTCTTCTTTAAAGCTTCCTTCTTTTAAGTCAAAAAAAGTTCTCTTTAAGCTTTTTTTTTTAATAAAAAAAATTCGTTTAGTATAATTTTTTTTTTTTCATAAAAAAAAATATTTAAATGAGTATTTTTTTTTTTTTTTTTTTGGTAAAAAAAAAATCCAAAAATTTTTTGGTAGAAACATTTTTTTTTTTTTTGCTCAAAATAAATTTTGACTAGAAAATGTTTTATTGGAAAAAGTATATTCGGAAACAAAAGTATGGTGTAAATATTTTTCGGATAAAGCTTTTGTTTTGAAAAAAAAAAAAAACTTGTTATTTTATTTAGTGGAAAAATACAAAAATTTAAATAAGAACTGCGCACGAAAAAATCCGTGCATGCAAATCTGCTTATAGAAATTAAACCAGTGGGCGAATTTTTTTAAAGTGATATTTTTATTAATGACTATTATGTTCAAATTCTAAACATAAAATAATAAATTAGTTCCTGTTGGTTTTTAAGGAAATATCTGATCTTTTTTAGAATTATTCTAATTAAAGGTTTTGTTGTGTTTCGGTCACTTTTTTGCTCGAATAAGTCGACTTATTTTTAAACTCCGTTTCATTTTATGCTGAGCTTTTAATGTCCTTTAAATTATTTTTTACTAGAGTCTAATATCTTTCAATCGCACGGAGTTACAGACAATTTTATGGATTAGCCTTTATCGGTACAAACTCTTACAATTTCATTGTTGCAACTCCATTGTTTTGTTGTTGTAATGAGAAGAAGCGCGAACAGGCCAAAAAACAGGGGATACACTGAATTTTATTAGGAAAGGGAGAAGTCTTTTCCAAAGGCACTAATTCACGTATATTTTTGTGTTAATACAACCATTTTTTAAGAATGAAGTGCTTTATTACTGCATATGCATATGACTTCCCAAATCAAAAACTTTCTTGGGAACTTTGATTTCTTTGATACACGAAATTTTTCTGACATAATCTCTCTACCATTTGCGACATAGAATTCTTTGCTAGGAAGTTGAAAAAAGTCACTCTGTACAAACGTTTCATCGTCTACTATACCGAAACAAAATTTCTGAAAAAATTCGTCCGAAGAACTTTCATGTTATTTTTTACCCCCAAATTCTTACTATTAGGATTTTTTTTTTCTTACTTTATAGGTCTTTACTCTAGACTTCCTTTCAAATTTCCTGATAAAAATTCAAAGCAATTAATTGTGTCACTTTTCTTCCAAAGTTGAGGTGAATTTCTCTCAAAATCCTTTCTTTTTTGCCTGAGTCCTACAGCCTGAAGATACTATTTGTCTTCCATTACTAGGTTACGATTCAATGACCATGACTTCTTTGTATAATATTATTACTCAAGAAACTGTATTTTGCGGCAGAACAGCCTTTCTTGCATTTTTTTTATAGGACCAATGCAATATTTCATGAAAAATTTGAATTATCTGTTTATGTGTTTTTTTTTTTTTTTTTTTTTGGTAAAGTTCCATTTTAAGTAAAACAAATTTTGCTATTACCATGAAACTTAGCACATGGCAAGTGAGCATAATAGTAAATACAAGCCAGTTAACAGAATTATTAATTTTTCACCACATCAAAAGTTATAAGCCCAAGAGCATGCACGGATTTTTTCGTATGCAGTCCTTAATTTAAAAATAAATTTTACTGAAAATTTCTTTTTCATTAAATTTTACCAAATTTTATAAAATTCGTATATTCTTTTAAATTATCAATACAACAAATCTAAATTATACTATAATTTTTAACTCCACTGTATACTCATTACAATTAAACGTTTATTGTTTTATAATGATGTTGTCAAACAAAATTTACATGCAAAATAAGAGAGTAACAAAAAGAGAGTAAGCAATACATTTATCGTACATTCTATTCAGTGTTACCACAAGGAAAATATTTTTCCTACCAAAACCTTCTCCAAAAATCCAAAAGGTATTAATTTTAATTAACTTTTAGAGAATTAATTAAATAGTTAAATAAAACTTTGGCGAGAAGCCTAAAAATGGTTCCAAATTATAATTTCCAAACTCTTCAAATAATTCGGCATATAAAGTGTTTTAAATATTTGTGAAACAGAAAATTTTAAAAATTTTCGTCATTTCAATGTTTAGTTCTTTTATTGTTGATATCTACTAATTATTATTTAAAATTGTAAAAACCATCAATTTCTCCATCTCCCTCTATTTAGTTAAAAATGTTCGTTCTGTATAATTTTTTTAATTAATTGTAACTTGTTTTGTATGCTGTAGAACATTCTACCAAAAACATAAATAATTGAAACTACCAATTTTGGCCCAATCGAAACAAAATGGCAACGCTGATTCTATTTTAAAACTACTTCAGTTGAGTACAAATGAGTTCGTCAATAGTCCGTAAAATAAGTGCAACCAAAATTTAGATTAATAATTATTTTTTTTTTTTTTTTAATGAAACAAAATTTATTTTATATTTTTCTACTTAACAAAGATTTGCTGTTATCAAAATAGTTAAGTACCAAGCGAAACTGATAAATATGTTTGACTGATCAAATAAAAATATTCCTACTTTTTACAAATTTAATAAATAATTTTTTTTTCTATTTAAACAGAACGAGCGAAAATTATAAATGTTATTAATCATTAAAGAAATATAACATTACAAGATAATGAAAAATTTCAGTCTTTACTTAAACAATAATTATAAAATTAAAAAAAAAAAATAATTAGAAATAAAAACCATTGGAATATTTTTGATGTATTTAGTATCAGGCCTTTGATCTTAATACGTAGTTCCCTAATATTTAATTTTCTCAATTCATAATTACCTTTCATGATGAAATTATTTTTGCAAATATTTATAAATTTATTAAGATTATTTTTATTATTATTTTTATTGTTCAATTATTTTAACATTTTATACATCTTGTATAATTTACTGACAACTTTTATTAGAAAAGATAATTTTGTTAATTAACTTTAACAAAAATTTATCTAAATTGTTGTTGTTATAATAAAATTTTATTATATTGGTAATATAAAATTTTATTGATATTTAGATACAAAAACAAAATCTTACAAATCATCTTGAACATAAAATAAGTTTTTTGTTTATTCTAATACGAAATATATTGAGCGGGAGAACCCGTTTATTTTCTTTTAGTTATATTTTTGGAATGCAAACATCGAAATTTTATGGTCTGATAAGTTGTTTGACTCAGCAAAATTTTGGAATATGCCGAAGATTTTTTTTAAAGGTAATGTTTTAGGTGATAAACAATAGACAGTTGTTCCAAAACGTAAGTTGAAGATATCTAAATAAAATTTGACATCGATAAAGCTGAAATGTTTTTAAGTTGATTTGGAGGAGCATAGAACCTTATTGGGTCGGGGGAGTAGAAGGTGAACCTCCAAATTTGTTCACCTTGGGTATGTAAAAATTCATTTATGATTTGAACGTAAAAAAAAACGAGATAGATATAGTCGGTCAACCCTGACCACAAGATACCCTATACCATCATCTATTTGCATCAAAATTCGATTTTATGGAAATAATTTTATTTATAATGAAAATTGATTGAGTAGGTCTAAGGGGAGTGATAGCCACCATATAAAGAAAATACTTATTATCGAATTACTTAAATGCATAGGATAGGACCAGGGGAATGGTACACCTCATACAACGAAAAACAAATTTAACATTTTGTAACAATACAAACAGGAAAAATTAGTTGGAAAATAGTTAAGAATATTAATATTTAATAAAATATACTAAAACAAAACTTTTCTAGAAAAATTACTCTAAAATCATCATTATATAAGAATAACAATTATTAAAATGATTGTATTAGATGTTACAATTATTTTTGGTTGGTTAAAACTAATTCTAACAAATTCGGGAGTAACAACCGAACTAAATGTATTTCAATTAAAAAGTTATTTGAATTCTGAAAATTTTGAAATTAATCATATTTTCAGTTACTGCAATCAGTATAATTCGATTTTGATAATGAAATATGTAACAATTCGGAGATTATACACGATTGAATATTGTGCTAACAAAGTATGTAGTTTCAGATCATGAAATCAATAATAATTGTAACAATAGACAAAATTCGGTTGTTTCAAAATAATGGAAAAAGTAAAATGGTAATTATTTTGCCACATTTTGTTAAAAAGTATTAATAAAAATTAAAATTAAAAAAACTATTGAAAATTTAAAGAAAAATATTTTAAAATATAATCATTTATTGGAGGATTTAAAAGGGTGAGTTTATTTAAATAATTGCATGTAACAATATGTATGGGATATGTTGAAGACACTTTTGTCATATTGTTTAGCTAACATTTAACCATTTTAAATATTTTTTAGAAATAAATACGGAATTTAATAACCAAAAGATTCTACAACTTCCTTTTAAATATTTCATCATGGAAAAACGGAAATCAGTAAGTAGTTCTTAGCTTCCATTCTATTTCGTATGGAGATCATGACACTGATTAGTCTTTATATTGCAGACCTCGTCCAGGAATTCTCGGAAATCTCTAATACCTGTATTTAAAAATGTAAATTTACAGATAAATAATGAAATTGTAAGCAGATTAGAAATATTTATGTGTGTTTTTGATAAATATGTATTTTGGTATATTAAACTAAATGAAGTTTTAGTTATCTCCATCGAATTGCTTATTTAAAACATTTATATGTACTCTATTGTGCTGAATTGTATGTAATCACAATGAATATATTTTTGTATGGATACTAAAAAGATGTTATTAGGAAAGAAATAATTGAATATTGCAATTAATTTGTTTGATAGTACGTGGAACTGCCTAAATTTGATTGACAAAAAATTCGGTTGCCACAATGAATCTGTTTTCTCTGTGTACCTTTCTCAACAACCTCCATAAGTTCAGATGCAAATGGGACGGATAGCACCTTGGGAATTGGTTACCCCCATACACAGAAAATATTTTTAATCTAAAGAACTATTATAGTAAGACCTTTCAAATTTATTGGAACTACTTTCTTATTATATTGCATTGATGAAATGAAAATATATCGGATATGTATATAGCTTCAACAAAGTCAATGATAATTTCAGTAGCTAATATTTTTAATTTTAGGTCAACAATTTTAAAAATTTATTATATTTTTTAACAGAATAATTCTAAAATTATATAATGAACATTCGTCCTATTAAACTTACAAATTGCTTCGAAGAATGAATTTATTAATGAACGTATTCTTTTCATTATGGCCCATAAAATATTAATATTCATATTTGAAAGATAATGGAAAACAAATTATCAAACATTTATTGAAGATATTTATAAATTAAGGATCTTGATTTTGTTAATTGTTAGATTTTCTTGCTGCAATTTTGAGTTCGTAGAAAAGAGAGGTAAAATAAATGTAAATGTTTAGTATTCTCTCCTCTATCCTATGAACTCAGAATTGCAGCAGGAAAAATTGCTATGTGTGATCCCCGACTTAGATCAGCGGTTTTTACAAACTCTTGCTTCGTGCCTTTAACTTTAATAATTTAAAGGCATTTCAGAAAATACGTTGAATTTCAAGTTTGAATAAAAATTAATATTCATTTGAAAAAAAGTGATACTTTCTCAATTTCATATCAAATGTTATTCCTAAATAATTCTTAATCCAAAAATAAATTAATACTTAAAGATAAACATTTAAGGCATATTCTCAATTTAATACCAAATGCTTTTGTTAAATCAGGCTATATTTAAGAAAATAGTAAACATTTGATTTCAATTAATTATAAATTTAAGATAAAACGTTTGTATTTAAAAATGGATTTTAAAATTGCTAATAAACATCTTATGCCAAGGACGAAATATCATTAATGGTTTTTTAAAATTTGAAAAATTATCAGAATGGTAATAAAAATCATGCACAAACAATAGTTTTGGAATTTTTACTCTATATTTTTTGCAACTTTGCAACTTTATTTTATAAGTATGGAGAAATAAATATACATATTATCTGTTATCTTTTTAAAGATCCCATTGTTGAAAACCGCGGACATCCATTTGAGAACCGCCGTTTTGTATAAAAAATACTGAAAATAGACGTTAGCTAGTAAGAAAACGAAATAGCTTTACTATGCGAATACCTATTTAATAAAGTTTTAAAATTTAGCCAAATAAATCGCCACCTTGATAAAAATCGCCAAAAAATTCGCCATGTCGCAAAACGGAAAATTCAGTCGCCAACAGCAATTATAAATCGCCACGTTTGGCGAAAAATCGCCACATCTGATAGCCCTGATTTCCACTATCTAAAGCAGTGATTTACTGAGAGTCTTAAACAATTTTATAAATAATGTTCATATCAAATTTTGAAAAAGGCGGTTAGATCGAAAGGGAGTAATATAATATAAATATTAGTTATCACATCAAAAGGTGTAGCCAAGCTCACCGGGATAAGCTAGTTTTCTATAGATTTATTATTTATAGTTATACCCACCATCAACATTTTCAAATGTTATTTTATATAGTAGGTGGGGGGTAAAGTGGGCGGACCACACCCTTTTTCCGAGTTTAAATTCCTTCTTATATGGGAGATGGGCGCTAAAGTGGGCGGATCACGCCCATTTGTTTCCGAGTCTATATTGGCCTTTGAACTATCTCTACAAAATTTCGTTGTCATACATGCTTTTGTTTAAGAGATATCAGCAGAAAGGTATGAAATTAAGCTACAGCGGACACCCTATGTTTCTAGTGTTTGGCCCATAACTTTTTTTGTTTATTAACCAATTTTTTTCAATACCAAACAAATATTTAATAAATTGTTGAGCCAAATTTTGTCCCCCTAGGTGGTCCTCTCCGAGCTCTACCCTGCTTTCAAAAGACAGACAGGCGGACGGACATAGCTAGATCGACTCAAAATCTAACCAAGACCCAGAAAATATTTAATCTATGTGGTCTTAATTGATTTTTTCAAAATGTTACATATGGAATTACAAAATCAATATATCCCCCATCTTTTTGATGGTGCGTATAAAAATGCAATAGATAAGATACATTTGATTTATTGTTTATAAATAACATAAACGATTTTCTAGAATGTTTAAAAATGAGTTTTTAATGTTGCAGCAACATTTTGTTGCTAGACATTTTATTTTATATACATTAAGTAATCTATGTTCTATAAATATATTTTTCAATTGTAAAGATAACATCAGTAAATACAAATATCAAATTCTATATTTTTAACACTTTACTAAAAATACAACGAATTATTTAATAAATAAAACAGTTACAATAAACCCAACCCACTTTAACGAATTTGTCACTTTAATACCCTTGACATTTAATTAGATTTCTTGGAATTTATTTTGTCGAACAAAAATTTTACGAATAACTTTTAATGTAAAATCGGGTAACAAACAAGCTGTGGTGGTTACTAAAGTAAATAGCCAGGCGGGCAAAGAACAGAATAAACGATTATAGGCATAAAACAAACCAGTATCATTAGGGCTGTAAGAGATTTTAGAAAATTAATAAAAGAAATTTAATATTAATAACAAATTCAACTTACAAATCTATAAAGTTGTAAATGACAGTACTAATTATAAAGCTTAAGATAGAGGCCACTATAAATATTATATAAATACGAGTTATGTAGTTGGATTCCAATAGGAGTTTTAAATTTCCAACAATCACCACCATTTGCATTAATAGTGAGCCAAATATATAAAATTCCGCAGTTTGTCCATTATTCAGAATAACATTGTTGAGTGTTAAAAAGAAATAGACAAAATAAAATATAATTATTGAATGAAAAGCTCCGTTGAGAATCCATCCTAGAAATACGGACCAGCGTAATTGACGATTTTGACAATTTTTCTTATACAATTGAGGATTACTGAAAGGAATGTTTAAAGTTAAAAATATTTTTAATCAATTGGAATGAAAATATTTTTAAAATAATATTTTTTTAGGATTTAGTTTTTTATAGCTTTTTTTATTCTTCTTATGATGATAGTTTATATAAATGTTTCATTACACTGTAATACTTAATGTTATACTGTGAGTTTTAACAAAATGTTGTTTTTTTATAAAAATTTTTTCTAAATAGGTATTTTGAAATAGTTATTTTTTCCACTAAATTGTTAAAACGGTTGTTATAAATAAGGATTTTAAGAAAATAGTTTCTATAACAGTTTTATAACAAAATTTAAGAAAACGCCAACATACCTTTTTTAAATATTTACAAAAACTATTTTATAAAGAAAATGTTGACAAAATAGAGTGAAACAGTTTCATTATAGTTTTATACAAACTATAATAATATTTTATTTTCCCCATTAAAATACGCCAAAAAATTGTACCGGTAAAATTTTGCTAAAAAAGCAATTATATGAAACTGTTATACAAATTATAGTACTATTTACTTTAAGATACAAAATTAGTAATCATAGGTTCTAGCAAAAAAATTAAAATATAATAAAAATAGATTGTATCATAATTTTACTTTTAGTAGTAAAGAAATATGATTTTTACAATAAAAATTAAAATTTGCGGAAAAGTGGTTACATTGAACTGTTATATAACTTATTTTGAGATTTTTTTTATTAATTTTTTTATAACTGTAATACAAAATGTATTCTGTCGGGATAACATTATTAACAGTATAACAGTTAGAATTAGATTATATTTTAAGAAAAAAAATAGAAGAATTTCATTAAATTGTTATACTAACTATAGTACTAATCATACTATACTATTAAAATACTCCCTTGGAGATTTTTTTCTTTTTATATTATTATTTTTTTAATCTGTTATACAAATAACATCTAGAGAGATTAAAAAGTATTACAGTTTGTCATAACTGTTACATAAATTGTTATACATCCTATTTCAAAGAAACTATTTTGTCCATTTAAAACCACGAAACTAAAATGTTTCTATAAATAAAAATATATATAAGAGCTTCATAAAACTGTTATTTAAACTATTGTAATAATCGATATTAAAGAATTCAAAAAAATTTAAAAATTATGTAAAAAAATATTTTATAAAGGATGAAACAAAATTAAAAAAGAAAATATCGGTATCACTCGATAGAAAGTTTTTCCCAATTGTTCACTATTTTAAAATTTTACCACTTACCTCATTAAATCCTCTTCCGCATAAGGTTTCTCACTTATGGCCAAAAAGGTAAAACCAAATGAAATATAAATCATTTCAAACAGCCACATATACAAAGAATGAAAGACTGAAGTCGATGAATACAAATCATATAATTGGAACATCACCATTATGCCAGTTAACAGAATATTCTTATAACAATAATATAAAACCAAAATCGATAGTCTAACCGCATTATAATGTCCATGAACAAGAAGTAAACGTTGTAACATAAAAAATTTTGCAATAGAAAAATCCGAACATCTGGCCGCCTGTAAGCCCTCTTTACCCATGATACCAATACCCACATCAGCCTCTTGAATCATGGATACATCATTGGCTCCATCTCCTACGGCAGCTGTTAAAAAGCCTTTTTTATTTTTCATTAAAGAAACCACTTGGGATTTTTGTAAAGGACTTAGTCGACAACATAAAACGGCGGAGCATTTTAAAGCCATTTCCTGGAATTCTTTAGGGGCTTGAGATAAAGCAATAGATAAACTATTGCCATCCATAATTAAAGCCAAATTCTTAATAGGAAATTTATTAGTTGTGTTTCTTAAGTTATCCAAAGAATTTAAAAAATCCTGTCTCGAGTTACATTCTATTATAAAATGCTTATAAGAATCATCGGATATATGGCCACAAGCTAAAGCTATATTTACAGCTGTCTCAACCTTATCACCTGTCAACACCCATATCTTAATACCAGCCTTTTGTAAAGCTTTTAAAGTTTCACAAACATGATCCTGCAAAACATCTTCCACAGCAGTGGCTCCCAATAATTCAAGATCTATTTACAAAAAAATATAAATAAATTAATAATGTTAAATAAATAATAATCCTCCTTAACTTACCATTTTCAATATTTTTATAACAATTCTCTAATAATTCCTTTCTTTTATCTAAAGAGGCATGAGCCAGCGATAGATCATTAATAAACTCTTCATACTCATCTGGAGAAATAAGTTTCCTAGCTATAGCTAATGTTCTCAAACCTTTTGAAGAAAATTCAGTAATATGTTGATCAGTTTTATAAATCAATTCCTTTGATTTTTCTGAACATAATTTAAAAATAAAATTTTCTGCTCCTTTAGTATACAACCATTTATTATCATTCTGATCGTTTACTATGACACTCATACATTTTCTTTCCGAAGAAAATTCTAAAATATGTAGTCTCTTAAATTCAAGAATTTTTGAATTTTCATTATTTGAAGTTGACATTTTTAATTTGATTAGATCATTATCATCGTTTAGATATTGAAGTCCCAATTGATCACAAGCTTCTAAGAGAGCTTTTTCATCAGGACTTGAGGCTTGATAATGAACAGTATGGCTGAAATTTTCCTCATTTGAATGTAAGTTATGAGCAACTTGTGCTGTGTGACAGATGGTCAAAGCTTTAAAAAATTCTAAATCAGTATTCTGAAATATAGAAATTAAAAAAAATGTTTAGCGTAAAACCTTATACCCAAATTTATGTTTATACCCACCATCAAAAAGATGGGGGGTATATTGATTTTGTTATTCCGTGTATAATATGTCGAAGGAATCATCTAAGACCCCACAAAGTATATATTTTCTGGGTCCTGGTTAGATTCTGAGTCGATCTAGCTATGTCCGTCCGTCTGTCCATCTGTCTGTTAAAAGCAGGATAGGGCTCGAAGGGGGCAACGTAAGGGAACGAAATTTGGCACAAATATTTGCTTATATAAGGTTTGTTTGGTGTTGAAAATGGGCAAAATCGGTTAATAAATAAAAAAGTTTTGGGCTAAAAACTAGAAACACAGGGTGTCCGTTTCATACTTTTTTTCTGATATTTCTTCAATAAAAGCATGTAGCATGAAAATGGGCGTGGTCCGCCTACCTCCTATATAAGGTGAAATTGTGTTCAAAAAGCTCAAGGACCAATGTAAACTCGGAAACAAAAAATGGGCGTGGTCCGCCCACTTTACCGCCCTCTCCCATATAACGTAAAATTTTAAAAAAGTTGATGGCCGGGCCGAATATAACATTCGCGCTTCTTTAAGATTAAAATAAATAGAATATAAATTAAAGACTAAATCTGTGGCGAAAAGGAAAAACTATATAAATTATTTTTATTACTTTTTAGGAGTTCGTGTTTAAGGTTTAAAATTAAAATTAAAGGTCATGGGTATACAATTCTGAATTATCCACAGTGTAATTACATCTGACACAATATATAATGAAATACAACAATTTTAAAAATTAAAAAAAAAAACGGAAAACGACATAACTTAAGTTATGTAGTTTTTCCTTTTGGCCACAGAAATAATGTATTAAAAATTAAATTTTTAGACAATTAGGTTTTTATAGATTTCATTTACTTTTTAATGATCGCATTTGGACCTCTAAAAAGGACCCAAACGAATTAAACCTGGTATTGGAAATGCTGTCTTTAAATTATTACAAATGTGTACAATGTATTAGGATATTGAAATTTATCTTTTATCTGTATACTCACATTCCATCCTTTCATTTCCAGAAGATCACCCGTATCCTGATCTTCCAAATATTTCATACGATAAATAAATTTACGACCATTAATCGAACATTGTTGAAAAACCATTTCATTCTTAGTCAAGGTGCCAGTTTTATCTGAGAATAAAATATTAATTTGACCCAAATCTTCATTTAAGTTAGAAGAATTAACAACAGCCGTCTGATCGGTTTCTTCATCATATAAATTCAAATCATGCTGTATAAAGGAAGCATTAAAAACACGATAAGCTTCAATATTCATATACATAGATAAGGGAATCATATAATTAAATAAAAGTAAAAATGACAAAAAATCTTCAATAATATTCGTGATCTCATTAACCCTTATAGGAGGACCAAGATAATCCATTAAAGGAACAACATAAAGCTCCTCATATCTAAAACAAAAAAATATGGTTACAAAGGAAACATTTAAAATACTATAAAATATATTAAATATTTACCTGCCCATCAAATAAAAAATTAAACAGGCCACTATCATTATAGCCACCAAAAATATTAAAAAATTATTAATAAAAATATCACTGGAAGCAGATTTGTTGCCCGTATAACAACTATTTAATTGTAATTTTGTATTCATACCCGTATAGACAGCACAGCCTATAACCTTCTCGGTATTCTTTATTTTAGAACCTCTAAGTAAAAGATTTTCCTCTGTTAAAGGTATGACCGGCGACGTTCTATCATTTAGCTCAATTTTACCCACAAATGAATAAAGATCAGTTTTAGGTCTCTCACATTCTATTATAGCGTTATGTACAAGATTATCTAAGCTATAATTATTAAGACCTCTGGGTACCATTAGAGTTTTTAAATTAGTTTCTCCATCCAAATTGGCCGTAGTAACATAACATTTACCATGTAAATCAGAAGATTTTAAAAGCACAACATCACAGGGTACATCACAATC
Source organism: Protophormia terraenovae (assembly GCA_951394005.1). Lineage (NCBI taxonomy): Eukaryota > Metazoa > Arthropoda > Insecta > Diptera > Calliphoridae > Protophormia > Protophormia terraenovae. Next base: position 71,421,358 of record OX596076.1, on the reverse strand, counting down.
CTTATTGACCACAACTAAATCTCCTGGACATATAAAACTTGATTCTATATTATGCTCTTCACCATTACAATACACAGAGACTAAGGAATTGTTTACCAATTTATCATTTTTATAACGTTTTAAATCATCATGGGCCTCTTTAATTCCCGTTACTATAATTACATATAGTAAAGGTATTAGGGAGGTTGTGGGTGACGTAGTACTGTCTGAAATTGTTTAAAAAAATTTTAAAAGGTTTTAAGAGTTATATAATTATTTTTACTCACTTACGAAGAATGATATTATGGTTACTACTAGATAATAAAAATAAATAGCTCTTCGGAATTGATCATATAAATTTATTGGTAGAAATGTTAATAGTGAATATTTGTTAGTTTTGATACGATTTAATTCCGGTGTTTTCCTTTCACCATTTTTATTATAGTTTCCTCCTATAGGTATGCGAAGATTCTCAGTAGATTTACTGTTGTTGGAACCCTAGACAAAATAAATAAGATGTAGTAGAAAATTTAAATTCGACTTTATTCCTAACGGAGCCAGATTTCAAATGTTGTTCATATATTGCTTAAGATTTTCCGATTTGTTTGTGTATACCCTACCATATCCTACACCACCATAGATGGTGGTGTACAAATTATGTAACGCAGAGAAAATTATGTAACGCACTTTCTGAGTCGATTTAACAATGTCCTTCCGTCCGTCCGTCCGTCCATGTGGTCGGCTGGCTGGCTGTCCATGTAAAGCTTGTGCGCAAAGTCGCAATTTTCAAGATAATTTGATGAAATTTGGTACATACGATTTTTTGCACTAGAACGAAGCCTATTGAATTTAATCATGATCGGTCCATTATTTCACCTGGCCCCCATACAAATGTCCTCTCGGAATAGAGTTTCAAGACTCACAAATGCCTTAAAAATATAAATATTTTAATAAAATTTGGCACAAATAAGTTTTTTGCAAGTATGCTAAATTTCGTGAAGATCGGTCCATAATTGGCCAAAGCTCCCATATAAAACCAATTTCGGGAATCACCCAAAAGTGCATAAATACATATGAATCTAAGTAGGGTAGAAGGGGGAACATTGACATAGAGACACATTCAATTTTGCCAATTATCTTGAAAACGAATTAAAATTGTTTGTGTTAATAATTTATTTTCTTTTCATGTATGAATTATCTTTCTGTTTTTATCTTTAACTGTACTCTTCTAAATATTTCACTGTGGATAGTTTATGTGATAACTCTCATATTTTTTGGAATTGATCAAAGAATTTTTTCTATGTTATAAACATGATAGTAAGGAACAATATTTCACAACAAATATTTTAATAAATTCCTTTAAAGTGTGGAAAAAATTATCACTTGTGCGCAATACTCCTGCTGGGGTACATTCGCCAAACTGCTGGTACGCCGATTTAGCTTATCCTACAGGAACGTCATAATCAGATACGAACCTCTTACTAACTCTATATCTTTCACTGTACATATAGACTCTCTACTGTTAATTGAATTCAAACAAAAAACATTAAGTGACTTATAGATTTTGGATCGCCATTGTTAATTTAATTTTTAATTATTTTATATAAAATTCTATTAAACATATTAATTTTTGTTTATTTTTTCAAAAGCTGTATTAAAATAAAGTAAAAAAACATCATATATAAGGAGTGAGATCGAAAAAATCTTAACACACATTTTGCCTCATAACTTTTTTCGGAATCAATATTCAAAATATTTTTTTGATCTAGTTATCATGGAAAAATACTTCAGTTATTATTTTTAATAACAACCATGTTAATTTGTCCTTATTTTTATCAAAATAAGTGACGAAAAAGATTTACGTCCTACAAGTTATTAAAAAATTTCAAAAAATCCAAATAGGTCTTACAAATAATTGGCCACAGAATTAAATGTCGTCCGTAAAACCGTTTCTAATGTTATTAAACAGTATCAGGAGAATTTGACTATTGATGTGAAACCTAGTTCGGTAAGAAAAAAGGACCACATGATATTGGGAAGGCCAGAAAATTGAAGGCATATTGAAAGGAACTCCAAACACATCTGGTAGAAAATCAGCTCAGTTTTCTCAGTCTTTTGACTATTTGGTGCGAAAATTTAAATGTAATGGGAAAGTTAATAACATATAAAGTTCAAAAAATTCCGAACTGGAATTCTGCAAAAAAAATTACAAGCCAAAAATAGGACTCGGAATTTAAAACCAAATTTCATACAAAAATACTCAAGCTGTATAATTGACGAAAAAACGTAGGTGATGGCAGAATCTTCGCAGCTTGTGTCTCAAAAATTTTTATTGCTAATGCTCGAAGCAATGTTGCAGATAAGTTTAAGACCCAAAAGCAGCAAAAATTTCTTACAAAATTCATGATATGACAAGCTTTTTGCAGTTGCGGCAAAACAGGAAAGTCATTTGATACATTCGGATCTATAAATACCAAAATATGCATAAAGGAATATTTGCAAAAAAGACTTCTTCTTTTCTTAAGAAAGCACAACGTGTCCACATATTTTTGGACCCATTTGGTATCATGTCACCAAATCAATAACATAGTTTTAGTACCAAGAGAGGTAAATTTTCAAAATTGTCCATAGCTTAGACCAGTGGAGAGATATTGAGCTCTTGTGAAAAGTGAATTGAAGAGCACAAAAAAGGTGTCCGAAAATACTGAAGATTTTAACAGAAGATGTGCACACTGTTCCAAAAAAGTGACTGATGCAACTATCAAATCTCCAAAGAAAGAGTTTTCAAAAATGGTCCACAATTTTATAATTAGTGGTTAGAAAACTCTAAGATCAACCGTTTCCAAGTTATTGAATATTATGTATATTAAGAATTTTTCGATCTCACTCCTTAGGAAAACGATTCTGCCCCCATCACTTGGCGAATCTACCCCATGGGATGGGGTAGTTTCGACGGTTTTGGTTACATCACAAATTCTCAATAAAAATTAACTTAACATGAAGATACTCTGGATTAACATGGCTTAAATATAAGCCAACATATCAAGGTTTTTATTACTAAAGAAAGTTTATTGATATCGTGAACCGTTTTGATAATACTGCATTTTAAACATATTATATTGTCGGGCTTGATCGACTATATCTCTTTCCCTCGTATTATTATTATAATATTACACAGAAAAAAAATATTTCAAATTATATTTTAATAAAATTATTAACTAACTTTATATTGGAATTTTATTATATTTATAAATATAATTAACTTTCTAATTGGTTTACAATTTTTTAATAAATTAACAGCTCTTAAAAAAATATACAAAAAACGAAAAATTTTTTCTATAAAAATATAGAAATAAAATAAATTTATGTCAATTTCCAAAAATTTTCAGCTCATTATATTTATTAAAAAAAAAGTAATAATAAAATCAATTATTCTGGTTAATTAATATTATCATTTTGATGATTGGAGCAAAATCAAACAAAAATTAATTAAATAAACAATTTCGTAATTGAAGTCTATTTTTATTTTTTCTGTGTATATTTTCTTGACAGGCTTATACACTCGTCTACTTATAAATATGGACTTTATTATAATTTTTTCGCTGAACTTTTTTAAATTTCATTTATATTTTCTAATGAAATTAATGTAATTTTTTTAAATTTAATAAATTCTTACCATTATTTTTTTATTTCTTAATTTAAACTTAATTTTTTACATAAAAACTTTATATTTTTAACAACTTTTAATAAACATTTATAAAATTTAAATTATTTTTTACATTTTTATCCGTTAATTTCTCCGTTTGTTATGACTCAATCAATAAATAGTTGAATACTATTTATTAAATTCCCATTCAAATAGTAAAATGATTTTATGTGTTGTTAAAAAGTTGGGACTTAACAGAAAATTTTATTTTTTGTAAAATAAATGCAAATACTTTAATTTCTAACGAGTTATTGATATAATTTTTGAAGTAGGTACAGACATACTATAATGATAAAACTTATTAGACAAATTCAAAAATTTACACTGGTTGGCAAAAAAAAACCTTCTTTAAATAAATATAGGTCACTTATGAAATTTGACGCGCTAAAAAAGGATTCTGCTTTCAGTTCTTTTGACGTACTTTTCATAAGAATTAATTAAATCCCAGCTTAATTCCCTTTATTCTTAATTCTAAATTAAGAAATACTAGTTTCCATTCTATAATATCGTTCCCAAAAGATAATTCTACAACTTCATACAAAAGATTTTTGTTGGAATAGAATTAATTCTTTATTGAATAAATTCATAAAAATATACGCAGAAAAATATATTTTTGAAAAAAATTACTAAAAATTAAAGTATTCTAACAAATTAAAATAAAATTTTACATAAAAGGTATTCACTTCACTCTTGCAATAACACATTCAATTATTATTATTCGAATTATCACTTATTTTTATTTATATTTCATTAATATATTAATTGATACAATACGAAAAATAATTGAAAGCCAATTATTTGTTTTATTTTTAGTAAAAATATTAGAAAATTTTAATTTTGACCGACCGACTGAATGATTGATACGAGGGGTGCCTTTTATATTTTGCGAAAAACGTATAAAACAATAATATATCCTTTTGAAATGGACATTATTGTTTTCTAGAGTAGTATTCATGACAGTCAATAATTTTTCTGATGCTGATGATAGTTTGAACTAAGTCTTCAGGCAGTTTTTCCACCTTAATTGAAGGTCCTGAAAAACATGTATTTTTGTTGCAATAACCGATTTTCCAAGTGTCAAAATTAGTTGTCTACGCAATTTATTTTGGTAGTGGGTAGTGAAATGAAATTATTGCATGGCGGAAAATCATACAATTTGATGTTTACGGTGATAATATTGGCGTTTTTTTTCAAACACTGTGTAAAAGCTAGTATTATCGTAGTGAAGAATGATCTGCGTTTGACTTCTTGGAAGAATTTTGGCAAACAAATGTTGGCATACTAATTACAACTAATAGTACTTTTGTACTCAAAACGTCCTGAGTTCTCAAGAAACAAGTGCCCGTTAAATGCTTTATCTGGGTGGAACTTTTAAAGGATTGAGCAAACTTAGAAGGAGTAATACTATAAATATTTCCATTTTTTTTTTTTTTTTTTTTTTTTTTGTCTGTAACAATCTCATAAACACGATTTCAAGGACATAAAACGAGTTCAACAACAACATCTTTTTTAAACAAATTTTAATTTATATGAGATTAAAGAGGAAAACTGCTCTGGACGCCCAAATTTTTATCAAATATTGAATACTTTTTAGTGGAATTAATGCCCAGAAATTTCTTGGTCAAACGATATCTCATATATCGGTGTTGCATAATCAACGCATCTTCGTATTTTAGCAAAACAAACGTTTTTAAAAGAAATTCACAATATTTATTCTTGAGTCAACAGTATCCATGAATGGATTCCGGATACCAGTGATATAAGATGGATCCCTATGAAGCTTAATTTCTAAAAATTAATTGGTTTTTAAAAATATATTGTTTTTTAATTAATCCATAGCGAAAGTTACAAAAAAATCATTGCATAAACATTCTTTTATTATAAAATAAAATTTTTTGACGAAGACAATTTCTTAAGTAACTTTGGGATACAGAAATAGCCTTGGCATAAAAAACTTTTTTTCAAAAACATCATATTTTATGATTCCGTTGATATATCTAACGTAAGTTGCGTAGTTCTGCCGTTTCGCAAAATATAAAAGGCACCCCTAGTAATAAATTTTAATTTTTAATATTCGACAATTTTAACATATAGGTATAATTTCAAAAATAAATAAAATATTAAAGTTTTATTAAAGTGGAGCAAGAGTTTTTGAGAACCCTTGCTTTAATAGAATGACTAAGATATAAATTATAATTCTATTTTGAAATGTGAATTAAATAATTAAACCTTTCGAACCATTGTTCGCAACACATTTCGAGAACGAATTGTCTGATTTAGTTCAGTGAAATATCAAAAAATCCAATTCAAATTATTTTTAAGAAATTTATTCGAAACTGAGCAGAATAAAACTTGAAGATAATTTGATTTTAATGCATTTTTTCCATCATTTCCTATATGATTGTTTATCTCGAAGTTGGATTTTAGATTTTATTAAAATATAAAGTGTTTATATGATTAAAAACTTAAAATTATAGCTCTATTTTAAGACTCATAGCACAGTGGTCTATGCGAGTTTAAGGATTCTCTCAACAATTCATTAAACTAAATATAAGTCTTCCATTTAAAGCCTACGATTGTAAACTTTATAAAATAAAATCTGTCTTTTGATTTTTGGCGAAATTCAATATCAGCAACTTGTAGCAAAGAACAAATACCCCTAAAAAATTATTATCTTTCAAAAAAATGTATAATGTTGACTTTACGTAAACGATAGCTGTCAAATAGACTTGCAGAATACTTCTGTAAAAAAATTACAATTTTATAATAAAAAAAATATAAATGAAATAAATAATTATAAAAAAATGCAATAAATAAGATTACATTCGATTTATTGTTTACAAACAACACAAACGATTTTCTAAAATGTTTAATCTCGATTTTTGCAATGTTGCGGCAACATTTGGTTGCTAAACATGTTAACTACTTTTTTTTTTTTTTTTTGTTTATATTTTTAAATTGTAAAGATAACACCAGTAAATACAAATATAAAATTCTACATAAAACATTTTTTAATAAATATAACAATAAATACCACCTATTTTAACCAATTTGTCACCCAAATACTCCTAAAATTTAATTCGATTTATTGGAATTTTTTTGGTCCAACAAAAATGTGACGTATAACTTTTAACGTGAAATCGGGTAATAAACAAGCTGTAGCGGTTACTAAAGTAAATAGCCAGGCGGGCAAAGAACAGAATAAACGATTATAGGCATGAAATAAACCAGGATCATTAGGGCTGTAAGAAATTTTTAGAAAATTAATAATATAAATTTCATAATTATTACAAATTCAACTTACAAATCTATAAAATTGTAAATGACAGTGCTAATTATAAAGCCAAAGAAAGAGGCCACTATAATTATTATATAAATATAACTCAAGTAGTTGGATTCTAGCAGTAGTTTTAAATTTCCAATAACCACCACCATTTGTATTAATAGTGAGCCAAATATATAAAATTCTGCAGTTTGTCCATTATTCAGGATAACATTGTTGAGTGTTAAAAAGAAATAGGCAAAGTAAAAGACAATTATTGAATGAAAAGCTCCATTGAGAATCCATCGTAGAAATACGGACCAGCGTACTTGACGATTTTGACAATTTTTCTTATACAGTTGGGGATTACTGGAAGGAAATTATTAATTTAATGATATTTTTAGAAAAATTGCTAAAAAAAAAATGTTTTAATGAGAAAATGTAGATCATTTGAGATATATATATTGTATATATTCTGCATTGTATTTTTAAAATAATTTTTCAGATATTTTCGTTCAAGATCAAAAATTAAAATTAGAAAAATAATTTGTAATTCTTAATTTGATTTTCCATTCATCTTATGATAAAAAAAAATAATAAAAATGAATACTGAATTCCAGTTTATATAACAGATTCATCTTACTGTTATATATATGTTATACGGCGTGTTGTAACAAAATGTTTTTTTTTAATAAATTTCATCAAGAAATTGTTATATAAATTTAGTATTTGTGTTGTATCATACTGTTATACAAACTGTTATAATTTCGATGTTGAGAAAAGTTAGGAGTTTCATTAAATTTAAAAAAAATTTCTGAAAGTCCACATTAAAACAAAAAGAAAATATTCACGAAATATAATGTATAACAGTTTCATTATAGTATTACACATATATGTAAATGTTTATATATTTTACTTTATTTCGATATTAAAATTAATAAAAAAAAAACTATTTTACTGGTAATTTTTTGCTGGAAAAACAATTATAATAAACTGTTATACTTTTTATTTTGATATTCTTTCATTAAATTTTCTTTAAAATCTGTTAAAAATGTTTAGATATTAATTAAATTTCTATTAAACAAAACTAAACATTTTCAGTTTCATTATACTGATATTTTTAAAGAAATTTGATGTAAAAATTAAAAAAAAAAAAACTGCTTAAAAAGTTAAATTTGGTCAAAAATAGTTACATTAAACTGTTATAAAAACTGTTATAATTGAGAAAAATGTATTTTTTCATAAAATTTTCTTTAAAATCTGTAATACAAACAGATTATTTGGGATTAAACTGTATACCAATTACAACAGTGTAACAGATTACAAATTTAATTATATGTACAATTTTTTTTAATATAATGACTAATAATGGAATAGAGTGTATAATAGTTTCATTAAACTGTTATACAAACTATAATAATATTTATCTTAAAGATTTTTTTTTTAATTTTGCTAAAAACGATTATATCGAATTGTTATAATATTTGTTTTGAGAAAAATTAATTTGTTTTAATTAAATTATTTTTAAATTAATTAATAAAATCTTGAAAGATTAGTTAGTATAACATTTTTTCATATCTATTACATAAATTATTATACAGTGTATTTAAATTAGTTTGATACATTTCAGAAAATGTATCTAACTAAAATGTTTCAATAAATAAATTATATGTATAACAGTTTTATAATACTGTTATTCAAACTGTTATGAATATTTCTATAAATAAATGTTTCACTAAAATCCTAAATAAATGAAACTAATAAGATCGATTAAAATTTACACTTTTGTAGTATCATTCGTTCGAGTTTATTAGACATAATTTTCTCATTTGATTACTTTTTTTAAATTTAAAATTTTTTTAAAAATTTCCACACTCGTTCGAGTTTATTAGACATAATTTTCTCACTTGATTACTTTTTTTAAATTTAAAATTTGTTTAAAAATGTCCACACTCACCTCATTAAATTCTCTTCCATATAGGGTTTCTCACTTATGGCCAAAAAGGTAAAACTAAACGAAATATAAATCACATCAAACAGCCACAAATACAATGAATGATAAACTGAGGTTGAAGAATATAAATCATACAATTGGAACATTACCATAATGCCAGTTATCAAAATATTCTTATAACAATAGAATAAAACCAAAAACGATAATCTAGCCGTATTATAATGTCCATGTACGAGAAGTAAACGTTGTAACATAAAAAACTTGGCTATAGAAAAATCAGAGCATCTGGCAGCCTGTAAGCCCTCTTTACCCATGATACCGATACCCACATCAGCCTCTTGAAGCATGGAAACATCATTGGCTCCATCTCCTATGGCAGCGGTTAAAAAGCCTTTTTGATGTTTTATTAAGGAAACCACTTGGGATTTTTGTAAAGGATTTAGACGGCAACATAAAACGGCGGAGCATTTTAAAGCCATTTCCCGAAAATCTTTAGGGGCTTGAGATAAAGCAATTGATAAACTATTGCCATCCATAATTAAAGCCATGTTGTTAATTGGAAATTTATTAGTTGTGTCTCTTAAATTTTCCAAAGAATTTAAAAATTCTTGTTTCGAGTTACAATCTATTATAAAGTGTTTATAAGAATCAACAGTTATATGGCCACAAGCTAAAGCTATATTTACAGCTGTCTCAACTTTATCACCTGTCAATACCCATATCTTAATACCAGCCTTTTGTAAAGCTTTTAAAGTTTCACAAACATGAACCTGCAAAGCATCTTCCACAGCAGTGGCCCCCAATAGTTCAAGATCTATTTACAAAAAAAAAAAAAATTAATTGAAAATGTTAAATAATACTCCCTAACTTACCATTTTCAATATTTTTATAACAATTTTCTAATAATTCCTTTCTTTTATCTAGGGATGCATGAGCCAGCGATAGATCGTTAAGAAATTCCTCGTACTCTTCTTGAGGTATTAGTCTCCTAGTTACAGCTAATGTTCTTAAGCCTTTTAAAGCAAATTCAGTTATATGTTGATCAGTTTTATGAATCAATTCCTTTGACTTTTCCGAACATAATTTAAAAATAATATTTTCCGCTCCTTTAGTATACAACCATTTGTTATCATTTTGATCGTTTACTATGACACTCATACGTTTTCTTTCCGAAGAGAATTCTAAAATATGTAGTCTCTTAAATTCTAGAATTTGTGAACTTTCATTGCTTGAAGTTGAAATTTTTAATTTGATTTCATCATTATCGTCGTTGAGATACTGAAGTCCCAATTGAGCACAAGCTTCTAAGAGAGCTTTTTCATCAGGACTTGAGGCTTGATATAGAAGAATATGGCTAATATTTTCCTCATTTGAATGTAAGTTATGAGCAACTTGTGCTGTGTGACAGATGGTCAAAGCTTTAAAAAATTCTAAATCAATATTCTGAAATATAGAAATTAAAAGAAATGTTTAGCATAAAACTTTACACCTAAACTTATTTTTTAAGATTAAAAATATAATTGCCGGAATTTAGAATATAAATTAGAGACTAAATCTATGGCGAAAAGGAAAAATTACATAATTTATTTTCATTACTTTTCAGGAAACCGCTTTTAAGTTTTAAAATTAAAATTAAAGGTCATGGGTATACAATTCTGAATTATCCACAGTGTAATTATATCTGACACAATATATAATGAAATACAACAATTTTAAAAATTAAAAAAAAAAAAAAACGGAAAACGACCTAACTTAAGTTATGTAGTTTTTCCTTTTGGCCACGGAAATAATGTATTAAAAATTTCTTAAATATATAGTGGCTCACAGCTTATTTTATGTAGAACATATTTTCATGTTTAATATTCCATAACTATGCAGCAGATAGGAACTTAAAAAAAAAACATGGTATCATTTGAAAGAGAAAAAACTCTAGTCTTACAAAACTATTTTATTTATTGCAAAAATTTGAATTTAAATAACTTAAAAGTAAAAAATAAAAATATACTAAATTTTTTATCTCACAGCTATTTTATGCAGCCACTTTCCTTTGGAACGGTACTTCAATGTAGTGTTGTCCAGTGGACTTTATTTTTTCTATCTACTTCTAAAAATGCCCTGCATACTATTTTTGATTTGATTTTGTTAGTTAATGCGTCAATTATAATGTAAATATAAAATTGGTCCACGCACAGCGCTATAGAAAGGAGTATTGGTTTTAAACTATGGTTATTTTATGATAAATTAAAAATATATTTTGGATTTTTGCTCCTTATTTCAAGAAATTAGAATATTTATTAAAAAACTATTTTTTTATATATGACAAAATTCTCAAAAACGAAAAGTAAAAAAAATGAATTAAAAAATCAAAGTTAACAAAATTTAAATTAATAAAGTTAAAATTAATGTGGTTCACCACAATACCCCCTTTCTTAGTTCAAACGTCTGTTTGGAAACGAACCCTCTTTATATTCAAGTCTTCATTTGCCAAAAAAGCCGGCTTAAGTCTGTCAACAGAAATATTTTTATGTTTTCCATTTATGTTTACGCTATAATATTTTCTATATTTTCTAATGATTTCATGCGGGCCAGAATATGGAGCTTGAAGTGGTGCTTTGACACCGTCAACTTTAACAAAGACGTGTGTGCATGTGTCCAATTCCTTGAATACAAAAGTTTTATCATTGCTGTGGTTCGTTCCTGGAACAGCTTTAATATTTTTAAAGTTTTCTTGAAGATTTTTAATAAAGTCTGCATGAGATTTAACACTGTTTGTGGTGTTAAAGATTTCAGCAGGTAATCGAATTGGAGATCCATATACTAATTCTGCGCTGGAAAATCCAATATCCTCCTTAATGGTGGATCGCAATCCAAATAATATAGTAGGAATTGAATTAGTCCAGTTTTCATTCTTGTGGCATTTAATAGCAGATTTAAGGGTTCTGTGAAATCTCTCAACCAAACCATTAGAGCTAGGGTGGTAGGCAGTAGTTCTTATATGTTTAGCTCCAAGAAATGTAGATAATTCGTGAAATAACTCAGACTCAAACTGACGACCTTGATCCGTTGTTATCCTTAACGGAACACCAAATCTACATATCCACTGCTCATAAAAGGCTTTGGCTACAGTTTCCGCTTTTATGTTCTTGAGAAATATTACTTCGGGCCATCTGCTAAATCTATATACACAGGTCAAGCAATATTGAAAACCGTTGGAAGGCGGCAGTGGTCCAACAATATCAATATTTATATGTTCAAATTGTGTTTCAGGACATTTATAACTCTCAATTGGACTTTTGCAGTGTTTTGTGATTTTTGACCTTTGACAGTCTAAACAATTTTTTTGTCCATTTCTGAATATCTTTATTAATACCAGGCCAAACAAATCTTTGTGTTATCAATTTAATGGAAGCTCTTATACCACCGTGTGATAAACCATGAATGTTATTAAAAATTTGTTTACGTAAAGCTTTTGGTATATAAGGACGTATTAAGTTATGTGAATTATCGCAATAAATATAAGTCTCAGTGTTGGGAATTTTAATCTTAACTAAATTAAGTACAGTGGGGTTTTGGAGAAGGTCTGCTAATTCATTATCATTATCTTGATAATGCTTTATTTGTTCCGCTGTCATAATAGTTGGTAATTCAATTGTTGAAATTCGCGATAATGCATCCGCTACCATATTTTCTTGACCAGAAACGTGAACAATATCCGTAGAAAATTGGCTTATGTAGTCGAGATATCTAAACTGCCTTGGTGTACATGAGCTATATTTTTTTGTGAAAGAATAAATTAATGGTTTATGATCGGTATAAATTTTGAAGTTGCGACCCTCTATCATACAACGAAAATATTTTACACTTTCATAAATTGCAAGTAACTCCCTATCATATGCACTATACTTCATCTGAGCTTTAGATAGTTTTTTCGAAAAGAAAGCAAGAGGCTGTTGGATTTGGGTATTACTATCCAATTGTTGTAAAACAGCACCGATAGATGTATTGGATGCATCAACGTAGAGAGAGAGTGAAGCTGATATTGAAGGGTGAGTAAGAAGTGTGCATTTAGCCAGAGAATCCTTTAGTTTATTAAATGAATCAGATTGGACGTCTGACCATTTCAATTTTTGATATTTTTTGGGATTTCCTTTTTGGAATTCATTTAGAGGCGCTTGTAACTCAGCAATATTTGGTATAGATGATCTATAATAATTAAGCATACCTAGAACTCTTCGTAAGGATGTTATATTTTCTGGTTTAGGATATTGAAGAATGGCATCGACTTTTGCTGGTGATGGCTTAATGCCTTCTGAAGTAATGAGGAAACCTAAAAACGTAATTTCTTGCTTACCAAATTCACATTTCTTTGGATTTATTACAATACCCGAATTACTTAGTCGTTGGAATAATATTCGCAAATGATCCAAGTGTTCTTCTTCTGTCGCAGATGCAATTAAGAAATCATCTATATACGGAAACACGAAATTTAACCCCTCTACAACTTGGTGTATGAAGCGTTGGCAAGTTTGAGCAGCATTTTTCAATCCAAAAGGCATTCGTAAATATTCAAATAAACCAAATGGTGTTATTACAGCGGTTTTTTCAATATCATTTTCAGCCATAGGAATTTGATGGAATGCTTTAACTAGATCTATTTTGGAAAAAATTTTCTTACCGTGTAAAATATTTTGGAAATCCTTTATATTTGGGATAGGGTATTTATCTGAAACTGAATATTTATTTAAACGTCTATAATCGCCGCAAGCACGCCATGTTCCGTCTTCTTTCTTTACCATATGTAACGCACTTGCCCAAGGACTCTTTGAGCGACGAATAATACCAAGTTTTAATAATCGGTCAAATTCTTCTTTGGCTTGCTGTAATTTCATTGGATCTAAACGTCGAACTTTACAACTTATTGGGTGACAGTTGGTAATTATTTAATGTTTGACAGTAGTTTGGCCTATTAGCTTCGTGTTAAATTCTTCAGTTAAAGTTGGAAATTCTCGTAAAATTTGCTCATATTTATTTTCAGTATAAAAATTTCTAACAGATTTATTTGGTGAGTTCTTAACAAAACCTCTTGTGAAGTATTTTCTTTTAGTGTCTATTAATTTTTTATTTTTAATATCTATTAATAAACCAAAGTGTTCAATAAAATCGTTGCCTAAGATAGGTACATCAATATCAGCAATAATAAATTTCCATCTAAATTGTCTTTCTAGGTTTAACGTAAATTGCAACTCCTTTTCACCAAAAGTGTTAATTTTAGAACCATTTGCAGCATATAATATACGTTCTGAAGGAACTGCTTTTTTGTTGTTGTTAGGTATGACAGATACATCTGCACCTGAATCTATTAAGAAATTTAAATTTAAAACGGGATCATTAATAAATAGTCGACGACTTATTTGAATAGCACCAACATCACTCGTCGTCTCTAGTGATTGGCTTTTGCGTTTCCCACCTTATTTTGGGAATTATAATTACATGGAGAGATGCAACGAGTTGCTTTTTCCTTGAAACGACGATGATAAAAACAAATTAGATTATCATATTTATTACCCACGCTACGAGAACGGCTTCGAGATCTTGAAAAATTAGATGCGTTTGATGTTGTTAAGAGATCAATAAGTTTATCTAGCTTGTGTTCTATATTAGAAAAGGTATTAGTGCAATTATCGGTACTGCTAATTTTTGAAATGTTATTTCTCTGGCCAGCAATAATGTTATCTGCTATATCTAATAGCTTTTCTAATGATGCAATTTTGCATAACCCCCTTAAAGAATGCTCTACATCACTAGGAAGCTTTTTTAACCAAAGAGTGAAGAGAACCTCATCTGTTATCTGATTGCAGCCTAATTCCCTCATCTCATTAAAAAGACAACTCGGTTTCTTACTCCCAAGAGAAATTTCATCAAACAAGCGATTAATCTTAGATTCCTGAGATTCTTCAAATAAACTTAGAAGTTTACCTTTTAAAGCGTTATATTTTCCGTTGTTAGGTGGATTTTTAATTATACTTGAAATCTTTTCTATAACCATTAAATCGAGGGAATCAAGCACTTTTGAATACTTAATATTATCAGATATTATTGAAAAATTTTTGAATTTTTCTTCTGCTGTTATAAACCATAAATCTGGATTTTGCGTCCAAAAATGTGGTAGAGCTAAATTGTTAGCTCTTTTATACTCACAGTCTGATACTTCAGAAGAATCTTGAAAATTAACAGCACTTGTTGTTGGTAAACTTGAGGAAGATGCGTTTGCTTGCAAAATTTGACTAAATCGAGATTCCATTGACATCATAAATTGTTCCATTTTATCAACGATGATAGCTACTTCCGGATTAGAAGATACTGGCTGAATGCAATCTAAATCATGTAATTCAGCGGAAAGGTCATAATGAGTAGGATCATCTGCTTGTAAAACTTCCATTATATATGTTTCAATTCTTTATATTTTCTCAGATTTGCGGCCACTTAGAGGAAGATTCCATTTTTTTAGAATATAAGAAATTTCTTCATTGTTTAAATCTGCAGCTTTTTTCATCTTAAACGTCGGGGTCACCAGTATGGTTATTTTATGATAAATTAAAAATATATTTTGGATTTTTGCTCCTTATTTCAAGAAATTAGAATATTTATTAAAAAACTATTTTTTTATATATGACAAAATTCTCAAAAACGAAAAGTAAAAAAAATGAATTAAAAAATCAAAGTTAACAAAATTTAAATTAAAAAAGTTAAAATTAATGTGGTTCACCACAAAACCATTTTAAAACGGTCACTCGCAGCAAAAAATAACTCAAATGGTTAAAATACGTGCTTCTATAGTACAGGAAATCATTATAAGTTTTTTTCATGAACATCGGTTTAAGAATGAAGGCTGTGAAGCACCGAAAAAAAAATTTAACAATCGTGGCTACAATATATTTTAAGGAAAACAAAGGCCGAACCCAAGGTATTCAGCACCAAAACCGACATCCGGAGTTCAAGTTGACTTGGGAAAACAATGTTGTGTCAAAACTTTTTGCAGTGTATTGCACCAACACTATTTTGAAGGCCGAGTTTCACGCAAGAACACTTTTAACAATTTAAACAAAAGGGGCTGCATGCTCAACATTGTCCAGGAACTTGTTTCCAAGGATCCAATGTTTTGGAATGCGATTTTTTCTTCTTAATGGGTTAAAATTCTATATATTTGGCTCAGATAGTATGTCCAATTTGTGGCGAGAACCGAATACCGAGCTGAACCAAGAAAACTTAAAAATAACAGTGTAGCATGTTGTTGGCAGTTTCATGGGTTAAGCCTGTATGTCGGTTAATGGTGGTGTGATATTGGAATTTATTGGAGCATTAATGGAAAGTATAAGATACCTTTAGATCCTAAAGTATAATTTGCTGCAGAGTGCGAAGAATCATGTCATATTACCATATTTTTGATATTGCCAAGATAACGATCCGAAGAATTTATTATGCAAAATTTGCTAATATATAAAGGCTAAAATTTAACGACGCTCGCTAAACAGTAGCCAGACCTCCATATTATTAAAAATTGGTGGTCCATATTGGAAATTCACATAATAAGATGATACCAAATTTTATTTTTAATTCCAGACTGTTACTTTCTTGTGGAGTTTGGAAAATAAAATTGTATGCTGCTTAATTTAAGCTGAGAGCCACTGTATGTATTACATTTTTAGACAATTTGGTATTTATAGGTTTCATTTACTTCTTAGTGATTATGTATGCGATCACCTCTAAAAAGGACCCAAATGTATTGAATTTGGTGTTGGAAAAACTGTCTTTAAATTATAAGAAATATGTACATTGTGTTAGGATCTTGAAATCTATTTCTTATATTCATATAGACTTATATTTAATTTTCCTTATACTCACATTGCATACTTCCATTTTCAAAAGATCACCCGTATCCTGATCTTCTAAATAATTCATACGATAAATAAATTTTCGACCATTAATTGAACACTTTTGGAAAACCATTTCATTCTTTGTTAAGGTCCCAGTTTTATCTGAGAATAAAATATTAATTTGACCCAAATCTTCATTTAAATTAGAAGAATTAACAACAGCTCTCTGATCGGTTTCAGCATCATATAAATTCAGATCTTGTTGAATAAAAAAAGCATTAAAAACGCGATATATTTCAATATTCATATACATGGATATGGGAACCATATAATTAAATAAAATTAAAAATGCCAAAAAATCTTCAATAATATTCGTGATCTCATTAACCCTTATAGGAGGTCCAAGATAATCCATTAAAGGGATAACATTAAGCTCTTCATATCTAAATTAAAAAATAAAAATATTTTTTTTTTATAAAGAAATTATTTAAAATATTAATTAAAATAATTACCTGCCCATTAAATATAAAATAATACAGGCCACTATCATTATAGCCACCAAAAATATTAAAAACTTATTAATATAAATCTCACTAGAAGCTGATTTATTGCCCGTATAGCGACTATTTAATTGTAATTTTGTATTCATACCCGTATAGACAGCACAGCCTATAACCTTCTCGGTATTCTTTATTTTAGAACCTCTAAGTAATAGATTTTCCTCTGTTAAAGGTATATCCGGCGACGTTCTGTTATTTAGCTTAATTTTACCAACAAATGAATAAAGATCAGTTTTAGGTCTTTCGCATTCTATTATAGCGTTATGTACAAGATTATCTAAGCTATAACTATTAAGAGCTCTAGGTACCATCAGAGTTTTTAAATTAGTTTCTCCATCTAAATTCGCTGTAGTAACATAACATTTACCATATAAATCCGATGACTTTAAAAGCACAATATCGCAGGGTACATCACAATCCTTATTGACCACAACTAAATCTCCTGGACATATAAAAAGAGATTCTATATTATGCTCCTCACCATTACGACATACGATCACATGGGAATGATTAACCAATTTATCATTTTTATAACGTTTTAAATCATCATAGGCCTCTTTAATTCCCGTTACTATCATTACAAATAGTAACGGTATTAAGGAGGTTAAGGGTGATATAGTACTGTCTGAAATTTTTTAAAGAAATTTTAAAAGGTTTTAAGTTATGATTGTTTTTTTTTACTCACTTACGAAGAATGATATTATGGTTACTACTAGAAAATAAAAATAAACAGCTCTTCTGAATTGATCATAGAAATTTATTGGTAGAAATGTTAACAGTGAGTATTTGGTAGTTTTGATACGATTTAACTCTGGTGTTTTATTTTCAACATTTTTATTATAATTTCCTCCTATTGGTATGCGAAGATTCTCAGTAGATTTACTGCTTTTAGAACCCTGAATTAAATAAATATTTTAAATTTTAGTTTTTTTTTTTTTTTTTTTTTTTTCGATGATCTTTTTTTTTTAACAATTTCAAATTTCATTTCATCTATTTTCTAAACAAAATATTTTATTTTTTAATTTAATTCATACCATTTTTTATATTTCTTAATTGAATTGTTTTTGATTACTTTCACTTAAATTTAAATCATTTATTTCATTTCAATCCGTTAATTTGTACGTTTGTTATGACTCGATCGATAAAAAGTTAAATACTACATATTTATTATTATTAAATCCACATTAAAATGGTCTAATCATTTTGTACTTTGTAAAACAGTGGGACTGATCGTAAAAAATGTAAAAATAAACAATAAATACAAATTCAAATTTCCAAGTGGTTGAAAATTCCCAACTTTACTATCCTGCTAATAGCAGGCTGCTAAGTTAGCAGGTAATATTAGAGCCGAATAAACACTACTCATTGTCTGACTGAATAACTACTTATTTTTGTTCGTGTTGTCCACAAATTCATGTAGTTATTTTTTTTTTAACTTTAGGGTTAACACCTTTTCTTACAATCAGCCCACTGTTATGTTGTTGGACTTATTGGGGGGCCTTTGATAACGATAAGACAAAAAAGGTGCATATTTAGTTAAAAGTAGATTAAATATTATAAATAACATTTGATATGCTAATTAAGATGGTGTTAAATAAAATTAAAACTGCTAGATAACACCAAAAAGTATTAAAGGAAATAACAATTATTAGAATGTATTGATAACTGATAATTTCAATTTATTTATTTATTCCAAACCCAAATGTTGTACAAATTAATAATTAAATTTATTATTAAAGAAATTAATATATATTTATTATTTTATTCATTTTATTGAATATTTTATTACATTTAAAAAAAAAATTAATATATATTTTACATGATTTGTTTAAATATAAAAAGGAAATATTCCCAAAATAACTTAAAAATAAAAGACTCACTTAAAAAGAAATTAAATTTAAAAGAAGAAAAAAAGATATTTCACGCCTTAACTTATTAAACTCCAATCACTTACGATATTACACAGTAGTATAATGAGCCTTGCAGTGGACTGAAAAAAATGTAAATATATAAAAAATGTATATAAAATTTATTTTTAAACAAACAAAAGAAAAACCATTTAGTCTACCTATAAACTCCGATACCGGATCATTGTCTCCCTCACCCCTCATAGTACCAGTAATTTCTTCATTTTCTACCATGGGTAAAAATAACAAGACAAATTCCGGCGAATATGGATGGGTAATAGTCTCTAGAACTTCCGTGACAAAGTATCGTATCAAAGATATATCAGTATCACCTTTACCCCAACATTGTTTGATATACTTGACAACGGGTACAACACAGCCACGGGTTAATAAATTCACCATACGATCCAATAACATTTTCTTCATTTCCAATTGTACTAAAATTTCCAATTCATCTTGTTTCGATTCGAAGAGACGTATAAGGAGTGTTAAGATTTGTTGATGTAAGGTGGGATGAACAGCAGCTACCTCGTCTAAAATGGCTAAATGTGTGGGACAACTGTCAGTGGAAAGTTTAAAGTATGAAGGTTCGGTGACAGTATTTTCTATCCAGCGTATAACACCGACACCGACAACGGGGTATCTGAAATAACCCGGAATTTTAATAAATATTGAGAAATTCCCTAAAAACAAAACTTACTTTATACAGTTGTATAGTGTTTGCAATTCAGCTATTAACTCCGTTGATCCCTTGTTGACATTACAAATGGCATGAACTTTTTCTATAGCTTGTATGGTACTCTTTAATTCGTCTTTATTTAAAACTCTTTCCGTCAAGGGACGTTTTTTGGCGGGTGTATCTACAACCGAAGCGGCATATGCTAGGAGATAAATATATTTTGATTTATGTTCGGGATTTATCTTAACTCCTGCTTTGAATAGAGAATCAACTAATAGTTCTAAAAATTGTGGATTTCTTATAAGATCAATAGGTGGTGGATCTGTGCCTGAGTAGTTGCGATATAGAACAGTAATATCTGCTGGATTAAGAGTATTACGAGAAAGCATAGATGATAGAGCTTGACAGGCCTGAGGATAAGCAGCTGAACCATTTAGAGCCATGGTGATGGGGGTGACATTTTGATTGCTGTAAGGAAATGAAAATCGTTTTCAGTTCTTAGTCATTTATACTAAAGGTAAGGCGATTCTTAATAAGATTTTTTTTTTAAATCAAACAAAAAAAAAATTTATTAAAAATCGTTTTTTATGTGATAGATTTTTTTATTACAATTTTTATATACTTTTTCTAATCTGTCGATTTATATTAGTGATTTTTGATTTGGTGATTTTTAATATTTTAGTGACTTCATATTTCGGTAAGCATATTATTTGAGCGGTTTTTTTAATTGCACATTTTTTATTGTTTTTGTATTTTAGCAAATTTTTTATATAATTTTCCTAATTCGATCCGATTTTTTTTATAATTTGGATTTTTAAATATTTTTTTATTTTTTTTATTTATGATTTTTTTTATATTTTAGCGGCTTTTCGTAATTTGGTAGATTTTTCATATAACGAAATTTTTAAATTGAAAATTTTTTGTTGTTAAAATTTGTAGATATTCAATATTTTACTATTATTTTCATTAATTTTTTATTATTCCAACGATTTTGTGAATTTTGTGATATTCAATATTTTACTATTATTTTCATTAATTTTTTATTATTCCAACGATTTTGTGAAATTTATTATATTTTTTTTTTTTTTTTTTTTGCAATATTATTAATGTTGTTTAAATTTAAATTAATGACAATTTTTTATATTTTTTTGTAATTTAGTAAACTTTTTATTTACGCGATTTTTTTAATTTATTATGGAGATTCCTTTGTAAATTTTTATATTTTACTAATTGTTTTTTCTAATTTGGCCATTTTTTAACGATTATGTGTAATATTTCGATTATTGTATTTTTCCTGTAATTTGATGCATTAATTTTTATTTTATCATTTTCTTTTTTTTTTAGACATATTTTGCAGTTTAGCGGTTCTTGAGATTTTTTTTTATTTATTTTTATTTATATAATTTTTAAGGAAATAAATTATTTATTTCAACTTACTTTTGCAATGCATATTTAGTTATCTCTTGCGACAAACGTTTCATATTAAAACCACCCTTTGGTTCCTGGCTCAAAACTTGTATTAAAACTTGAGAATAAACATAAGTATGTTGACCATGACACACCATACGAGCACATTCTTGTATAGCACCCTGTATATCCTCCGGATTACTAAGAAACTTAGCTATCGAAGTCTTTAATACCCTCGAAAAAACTTCAATTTGTTGTGCTGCCGTAGATATAGAAGTAATTTCACTTTGAAAACCAGCATCCGATATCAATTTAATGGTAAAATTCAACATTAAACAATCGGGATACTCTTCGGCTAGACGATAAATCAAAGAACGCCAAGTAGGATGATCTATCATTTCAGTCAACCAATCAGGGGTTTCACCTTCTTCGGTGAAAATGGTATCAGCCTTTTTGGGATCGAACGTTTTTAAAATCATATCTTTCAAATGGTTCTCTACCATTGCCTGAACATCGGTAACTTTAACTCCAGCCAAAATAAGCCATTCAGCCAGCAGATTGGCCATTTGGGCCACCGCTTTATAGTTTTCCGACAGCATCATAATAACTTCCTCCGGCGAGCCACCAGATTGAAAATAACGCTTTAACTGAGTAAATATACCCGGTTCCATAATGTAATCGGGAGTTAAGAATTTCTCCAAACACTCTTGTATGGTTTCTTGGGGATTATCCTCTGGCATTTCCTAAAAATTGTTGAATTGATTAATGAACGCGAAAATATTTTATGAATTTTTAGTCACAACTTGCCTCATCTTCTCCTTGTTGCTTAGGTCTACCCTGTTGCCAACCAGTTTCATCATATTCCATTTCCATTGTTAAAATGATTAATTAGCTTTTTAATTTATTATAATAAATATTAATTTAACAATTGTTAGCTATAAAATTGTGTAAAATTTGTTTTAATTTTCTCACTTTTGTTGTTTTTGCCACATTCTACGTATAAAGCCAACAAAACAAACTGTCAAAACAAGCCATCTTTACAGAGTTGCGTTTTTAGTACGGAGTTGTTTGACAACTGAACGAATAAATAACCGGTTTATAATAAAATGATTTAACCAATAAATTATATGTAGAGGATTTTTATTAAATATTTTTAATTTATAGGAATATAATATTTATGTATATTCTATATTTGTATATATTATAAAAATAGCTGTTTGAAAAATTTTCAGAATTTACTACTTCAAATCGCAGAATATTCGCCAGACATTTTCTCCATTCAATTTTAGATATAAATCTATGGGTCAAATTTTACTTCAAATTACATTTTAAACTTATTTTACCACAATATCAACTAAATCACTACGTTTCTGTAAGCCTTGTACACTTTGTTCACTGCCCACTGCATAGACATCATTATTATCAGCCGCCCAATTAAACGAAATCACTTCCCTCTTACGCTCCACATAATCATCTTCAATAGCCACACTTAAATTGTGTAGTGCACATATCGTTTCTAATATTTTACGAACTTCACCCAAGTCCTTAGCTTCCAAAGCATATAAAGCATTAAATCGCTTGGCCATGATATCCAAAGTATCTAGAGATAATTTTAGGGCCGGTTCTAACAATCTATTAAACTCATGCTCCTTGCGGAAACAAGGATTTGAGAAAGGTTTCATCAAATACGGTTTAAGAGGAAAACTTTTATTACCAATTAGATAACAACCTTTGGGCATGGTATTCTCATTTAGAGCCAATATTTGTCCCATAGGCGTCTCATCGAATGTATAGTCCTGTTCTAGTTCAACAAAGCAATCGATTACTTTTTGATCAACATCACAAACTATTTGCAATATAATGGGAATTTCCGCATCTTCGGAAGCTAAAAATATATCCAAACGTTTAATGGCTAAAACTCCAAAAAGATTGGGAAATATTTTCAGCTGCGAATGTTTTTGAAAACCTTGCAGTTGAAGTTGTTGGGACAACTGGGAATTGGGCCATTTTATGTAGGACTCATATTTGTCGGAAATTATGTGCCAAAATTGACTTATGATAGCTTCACAATTACTTTGAGATATTTTAAAACGTTTGGATATTTCTTCAAAATGTTCATCGGTGGTAAGTTTCCACAGTGATAAAGAGAATACCGTTTGAGGTGGTACACCAGCGGCAAATGTGGAGGGGGTTAATAAATGTCTGATGAATTGAAAAGTTTTCTACAAGACAAAAAAGGAATGATTAACTGTAATAAAAAAATATTACAACTGGATAGGTTTACTTACTAAAAAACTCATTTTGCTCATATGCAAATATCCTTCAAACTCTATATTTTCAAACTCATTTAAAAGATTTACTTCTTTGGTCCTCGTAGAAATAGGTTTCAACCTATTGTCCCGCAACTTTTTATGTTTTCTATTAAAATTTTCCAATTTTTGTGTTAGTTTACGTTTCTTATTAAATGTTCGACTTGTAGGAATGTCCTTTTTATCCCTTTCATTTCCATTTTTAGAACTCATTGCTAAAAACTGTTGTTTTATGAAAAAATCTTCAGCTTCATCGTCTGCTGCCTCAAGCAATGGAAAACGTGTGTCAGTATTAATGTCTGCATCAGATTGATTGCAGTGCCATAGAAAATGTTTCGGTTTCTTATGGCTAGTACTCTCATCTATCAAGATATCCTTACTTATAATCATGGTTATATTAGATAATAAAGCACTTTCTTCCATTTTGTGTCTTGTAATTGTTTTAATAAATACATATATTTATTAATATTTCAGTAGACAGTAGATTTTTACAGCATCATTGTTGTCTAAACTTTTTATGTTACCCTTATCATCATATGTTTCCATAAAAAACACCCTTATCAGATAGATAATCATTCACAATATAAAAAAAAAAAACGTTAAAAGGAAAAAGTTGAGAAACAAAATATTAAATGAATAATATGAACTGAATACTTTAACTGTAATCTGAAAAAATAGATAATTTGGATAGGGATCTACAATCAATTACCAGCACTATCGAGTTTATACTGTATATTTGGGTTCACTCTTGCAAAAAATTGATAATTTATTTAAAAAAATTAACTAAGAGCCTATTTACATTGGGGATTATCGCAGCATTTTTTAATTATATTTTGTTTTGAAGTTGCTACCAAATCCCTTCTGCATTTAGACATACAGTTAGGGACAAAACTATTTGTACACCCCATGCATTTCGTATATCTTCAATAATTTATAAAGAATAAAAAATTATTATATGTAGTTTTAATTCAGGTCCATTTTTATTGAATTATTTGATAAAAAAATAAATTAATATATAACACATTGTTAAAAAAAGTACAATTTAAGTAAAAATCTTTGGGACAAAAGTATTTGTACATCAGTACTTTGTACAATTATTTGTACGTTGGACTCTTGTATGATGATTTTTTTTAAATACCGTTATATTTTCTTCGTTAATCGAGTTTTATTTTACAAAATAAGAAGTTGGTTTTAACGTTTTGAATAATAAGCACATCAAAAATGGGAAAGCGAAAAGAGTTGAGTTTGGATATTAAAAATTTAATTATTGATGAACATAAAAAAGGAAAATCTCTCCGGAATATAAGTAATTTAGTAAATTTGAAACTTTTCCATTACAATACATTGTAAACAAGTATAAAAACAGCGGATCTGTTGAAAATGTGCCAAGAACTGGACGGCCAAAAAAGGTTTCCAGACGGGAAGCGAACTTGGTGATAAAAGAAGTGGCAAGAAATCCAAGAGTAACTCGGGCAAAATTAGCGGAACAAATCGCAAATACTACCGGAACAATTGTTCATCCAAAAACAGTAGGGAGGATCTTACATTCTGCGGGATATGCAAGTAGAATTCCCCGCAAGAAACCGCTGATTAGTAAAAAAAAAACAGCATTTGCGTTTAGAGTTTGCCAAACGATGCATTGATAAGGACGAAGAATTTTGGAATAGGGTTTTGTTTACTGATGAAACCAAAGTCAATCTTTTCGGAAATGATAGCAGGGGAAATGTGTGGCGCAAAAAAAAAATACAGCGTTAGATGTTAACAATTTGACCCCAACAGTGAAACATGGTGGCGGAAGTGTTATGGTATGGGGGGCAATAGCAGCCAGTGGGGTAGGGCGAATGGTATTTATAGATGGTGTAATGGACCAGCATCAATATAAACGTATATTGGAAGACAATTTGAAGGATTCCGTAGATGGTTTGGGTCTTGGCCAAAGTTGGATATTCCAACAGGACAATGACTCAAAACATACAGCGCGTTCAGTGAAGGAGTGGTTGCTCTACCATGCACCAAGACAACTTAATTCTCCTCCCCAATCACCTGACTTAAACCCCATCGAGCACTGTTGGGATATTTTGAAACGTAAAGTCGCTACAAAGCACGTCCGAAGCAGGGATGAACTTAAAATTGCTTTGGAGGAAGCCTGGAAGGAAATATCTCCAGATGAAACGAGAAATTTGGTCCGATCGATGCCCAGAAGATTACAGGCCGTGATAGATGCAAAAGGAGGACCCACAAAATTTTTCCAATATAAGTATTATAAGTAGGTGTAGATTATATGTACAAATACTTTTGTCCCAATGAATTTTCATTATTTTGTATTTTTTTAAATAATGTGTTGGATATTAATTTTGTTTTTATAACTTAATTAAATAAAAATATATTAAAAATAATACTGCATACGACAATTTTAAATTCTTTATAAACTATTGAAGGTATACGAAATATATGAGGTGTACAAATAGTTTTGTCCCTAACTGTATAAAATAGTATTGTGAAATTTTTTCAAAAATGTTTGACAAAAAAACAACAAATCATAAAAATTTAAAATAAATTTTAAAAAATTTCATGAAATATTTTGGCTTTCCGACGACATGCAACTTTTCTTACCCCGCTTGCTTCTCTACACCTCTCGCCAACAAACGAAAAAGTTGCAGAAATTTTTTCCAGGGAAAATCCCCAATGTAAATGAGCTCTAATTTATTAAATTCAATTTATTTTATATGAATTTTATATAATATAAATATATTAATATTTTTGTTATGTAATATTGTTATTTTGGCCACGAAGGCTTTGTATTACATATGTTGTAAATAAATATAAATAAAGTCGAAATCGTCTTTTTGATTTCAAAATTTCCCAGAAATCTTGTTGCCAAATAGTCGAAAGTCCGAAAAAAATTAAAAAAAAAAATAGTTCGTTTTAGTTTCTTAATATGCAGTTTTAATTTCAACATCATCTTACTGTTGAAGATCATATCGTAAAAAAATTATTTTTGTGTATAACAGCACTTCCATTGCATAGTCTAAGTTCACAAAATATTCCTAAAATTTTGATTTCGTGTGAGAGGGAATATGAAAGGATCCAAACTGGCCTGCATTTCGAGATTAGTTTTGTTTTTCATGTTCGTACTTCCAAACAAATAAAAAATTAAAAAATATATGTCTGCTCAGATATGCATAGATTGTCTGTTAATTTACCAATATATTCGAATTTTATATTTTTTAATTTTTTTAAGTGTGTTTATTTGTTATATCCATTCACAATAGAGAAGCCTGTCAAAAACAGCTGACGGTTTTTTTTCAGAGAGCTCCGCACACGTGCACTAAAAAAAATTAATTTGTTTACTGTGTATTTGCTTCGTAGAATTTTTAAAATTTTATTTTTAATAAAAAGTTGATTATTATTACACAAAAATGGATGCACATGACTTATTTCGTCAGTTGACAAGAGGAGTTAGATTTACTAAAAGAAATAAACCAGAAAAAAAGGTATAACATGCTAAAACAAAATAAAAAAAATTGGTTTAAAATATTTCTTATTGTAACTTCAGTCCCAACAGCCCTTCGAAAAACAGCCTAAACTTGACGAGGATATAAAAATCAAAGATGAGGGAATTGCTTCAGAAGAAGATGACGCCTTGGAAGATCTAGATATGAATAATCAATCTTCAGGTGAGGAAGATGAACCAGAAGCTTTTGAATTTATATCAGGAGTTTCAGCATCTACCAAAAAATCAAAGAAGAAAACTAAACCTCTTACACCGGAACAACAGGAAAAAAAATTGGAAGAAGAAATGATTCAAACTATACGTAAAGAAAATAGTATTACAGTGTTGGGCAAAAATATACCACCTCCCATTACCTCGTTCGAAGAATTACATACTAACTATAATATGAGTGAAAAGTTGGTACAAAATCTAGTAAATTGCAATTATGCCAAACCAACAGCTATACAAATGCAAGCTATTCCCATAATGCTTAAGGGAAGACCTCTAATGGCTTGCGCTCCTACCGGTTCAGGCAAAACTATAGCATTTTTGGCTCCTGTTATCAATGATCTAAAGGCTCCTAAGAAGGTGGGTTTTCGTGCATTGGTTTTAGCTCCCACCAGAGAATTGGCCCAACAAATCTATCGTGAATGTATACGCTTGTCCGAAAAAACGGCTTTAAAAATTCATATTATCAGTAAAGTTAATCAAGCTAAAATGAAATTTGGTGAAAATTCTTCCAAGAAATTTGATATATTGATATCTACACCAAATAGGGTAAGATTTCTACTACAACAAGAGCCTCCTGTGTTGGATTTAAAGAGGTAAGTTTTTAACTTATTTTACAAATATTTAAATATAATAAAAATTACATTTTCCATTAAAGCATTGAATGGTTTATACTCGATGAAGCTGATCGTTTAATGGAGGAAGGTCAAAATAACTTTAAGGAACAATTAGATGATATTTTAGCTGCTTGTACCAATCCCCATAAAAAATTAGCTTTGTTTAGTGCCACATATACAGTTCCCGTAGCCAAATGGGCTTTAAAGAATCTTAAAAATTTGGCTCGTGTCAATGTGGGTGCCCAAAATGCAGCTACTGAATTTGTAGAACAAGAACTGTTGTTTGTAGGCTCGGAAAGTGGAAAACTTTTAGCTGTTCGTGATATGGTTAAAAATGGTCTCAAACCACCGGTGCTGGTGTTTGTACAAAGTAAGGTAAGTATTTAATAAAAATATAATTTTAATATAAACAAATATTTTCAACTTATTAATTGTTTTTATTAGGATCGTGCTAAACAGTTGTTCGAGGAACTCTTATATGATGGCATAAATGTTGATGTAATACATGCTGATCGTACCCAGCAACAACGTGACAACTGTGTACGAGCATTTCGTGAGGGTCATATATGGATTTTAATTTGTACTGAGCTTATGGGACGTGGTATTGATTTCAAAGGTGTTAATTTGGTTATAAACTACGATTTTCCACCCTCAGCTATATCCTATATACATCGTATTGGTCGTACAGGCAGAGCGGGTAGGCCAGGAAAAGCCATAACGTTTTTCACACAAGACGATACACCTCATTTAAGAAGGTAATAATAATTTTGTTATATTAAATTAGAACAATTTTTTTAATAGTTTTTATATTTTAGCATTGCTGAAATAATTAGAAATTCTGGTGGCAAAGTTCCTGAATTCATGTTAAACATGAAAAAAACCAAAAAATGTGAAAAAAAGAAATTGGCTAATTTTGCTCCCAAACGTGAAGATATTTCCACAAAAATTAAACCAGAACAAGAAAGACAAGATAAATTGGCAAAAGTTGAGAAAGTAATAAAAAAGAAACAGAAATCTGGCAAAACCCAATCGGTGGAAAATAATGAGGAATCCAAAAAATTTAAGAAAATACAAAAACTAAAAAATACTAATGAAAAATCAACTCAAAAGCAAACAAAAAATAACAAAAATCAATTAAAAAATAAAAGTAAAAAACCAAAATTAAAATCCAAATAGTTACACATACAAACCTAAATAAATTAAGTAATGAAATAATATGTAGTTATTTAACATTTCATAGTTTTATATATATTTTATATATAATATACTTTTTTTAAAGCTATAACAATACATACTTTTTTAAGTATTGTTTATAATAAATTCATAAAAAAATTAAAAAAACATTTAGTTTTTCTCTTTTTTACATTAATTGCACTTGTTTGATATGTTTAAAATATTTTGTTACAAACAAAATGTTTTTGTTTTAGGCACTTTGTTTCCATTTACTATAAATAGTAGTTATACTTAAATTAATATTTATCAGAAGCTTTAAAATCTTTTAACTTAAATTTAAACACACAGATTTAGTTTCTTTTTAACTTACTACAAAAAAATTATGACTCACAAAGCCAATCACAAGGTAATTTTGGCATTTTACTAGCCGGCCAAGGCAAATAGCCAGCTGTTTTGAATACCCAATAATCATAGGATACTTTGGTTATCAAGGCAATTAATAAAATCACTTCTGTAGCTATTAGATAATAAACATAATCGGTCCAATCGTGTGGCGACTGACAAACTTTAATCTCTTGTAATTCCATTATACGTTGAGGTATATTACGACATTGTATTTCTCCATAATCTGGTATATCTTTACTGCGCTGCAGTAGCCAAAGCTGTTAAAAAATAGACAATTTTAAATATATATATATAGCAGAAAAAATAGATACAGTGAGACCTCGATTATCCGTAATGGTCGGGACCGGAAGCACCCTGGATAATCAATTTTCCCGGTTAATTGAGTAAAAATCTTGAATAGTATTTTTAAAACATTTCTTATTTATATAATTCAATTATTCAGGGATTTAATATAAATGTTTAAATAATATAAAGAAAAAATAAACAGTGATCAATATATAAGTGTTTCATTTTACGTAGTTTCTTAAACAAATCTAATCTTGTTTGTTTCTTCTTTTTCAAATTCATATTTTCGCTAACTAGCTTTTCATGAATGCAGTAAACTTGGATTTTACCTTGCTCTGTGACTCATCTTATTCAAACGAGGGAATTCCCCTTTTTTGTTTTATTCACATTGTGTTTGATTGTTCAATAGCAATCGAAAAAAATTATGCTTAGAATCCCGGATAATAGAGGTAATCACGGTTAATCGATGCAAAAAAAAAATTAAATGGATGGAAAAAAAAGAAAACAATTTCAAATATTCTTTCTTGGATAATCGACGTTGCCGGTTAATCGAATCACGGATAATCAGGGCCCTACTGTATTTAAAAGTTTTCATACCTTTAATACTTTGGCTGAATTACAATCACATATTAATTTATTGCCTCCCAAAAATATTTGTCGCCCTACTATGCTGTCTAAGACATTTGTTAGAAGATATTCGGGAAGCTGAAGTAAAATAAAAATTAAAGATATTGTATTTTCATATTAATTCATGTAAATTACCCTTTTAATATTATTGTTACGCAAATATAATCTTTGAAAATGGTCCATAAATTTGGTACCCTCCAAATCGTGCATTGATTCAATGTTATTATTATCGGCAAATAGTTTTACTATACTCTTGTAGGTGGGATTGTTATGAAAATGTTCACCAATTACAGTGATCTGGAAAAGGAAATTATTTGTAATTCTAAAGTGAAAATGTGAGGAATAAATGCTGGGTCTTTATAAAGCTTTAACCGTAGTCATCATATAGCCCCAATTTAGCTTTCCATTTTAGGTCTTTATATAGTCCCAATTCAAATTCCCATTAAAGGGTTTATAAAGCTTCAATAGTTTTATATATTCCCAGTTTAGTTTGAACTATAGTATTCTTATAGTTCCAATTTAGCTTTCCACATTAGGCTTTTATATAGCTTGAATTTAGTGATCATATATTTTCAATTTAGGTCTTATATAGTCTTATTTTAGGTCTCTATATAGTTCCAAATTATCTTCAAGTTCCAATTTAGCATCAATCTCAGTCTTTTTATAGTCCCATTATAGCTTATAATTTTGAGTCTTTAGGATTTATAACCATAAAAAAACCTCCAAAATACTTACATTATTATTTGTAATATTAAGCTGAAATGTGTTTTCCGGCAATTTCGGAGGTAATTCAGTTAAACCCAAATTCGAACAATCAACACGGCAAAATATTTTATTTTTTGAAGGATCACCCTAAAAAAATATTAAAGTTAATTTTCACAATTTCTTTCTTTAATTCTTTTCAAACTACCGCTGACAACATATGTTCTGGAGCACATGTACAATTTCCTTTTCCTGGTATAACCGGACAATCTGTGTAAAAACGTTTAATTATATCAATTTGACTTATTGCAATATAATCCGTGGTATTAAACCAATTAAATGTAGAATCCATTAAACAAAATGAACTGTTGGGTGCCACAAATTTAAATGAACCACGAAATATTGTTTCCACCAAATTATTGCACAGCATGCGTTTGTTGTCTCTAAATTGAAAATAAATAAAACGAACACATTATTAAAAAAAATTCTTAAAATAAAATTATCCAAGCCCACCCACCTTATATCCATGGTTATATTTTGATTGGGACCCAATTTTGGTATTTGTGTCAAATTATTTTTGGATAAATTTAAAAATTTCAAAATTACCGGTGTTATAGTAATATTTAACAAATTATTATTGGATAAATTAAGGCACTTCACTTTAGCACCGCGTGAAAATTTTTTCACAATACGACTGATATTACCATCCGTTATCGCCAATGAGTTTAGTGTTTGAAATAATGGTAATGATAAATCAATTTCTGTCATTGTAACGTTATAAATATGTAAATTATTCCAATTGCTGGTATTTGGACAGCTGCTTATCATTGATAGTTGGGTAATATTACAGCAATACCAATTATTGTGTGTAGCATTTGAGGAGGGATGTTGACGACACTGACAAGTGTTGATAAAGTGGGAGTTATGATGTTGGACGTTATTTGTATTGTTGCTATTAAAGTTATTAAGGCACAAATTTTCCTCCATTTGAAAACAATAATCGGGTGTGGTTTCATCTTGAGGAATTACCTCAGACTTATTATTTGCTTCGGTGGTGGCCAAAGCATTATTACCATTGCCACTTGTTGCTACACCCGAGCTACTAATACTGGGTATTACAACTTGAGGTTCTTGTAGCGTAGGAATTTCTTCTTCAGGCCTTCCCTTAACAGAAGCCGAAGAGTAAATTATTAACGCCAGAAGCGTAAAATACTAGAAATAAAATAAAAAAGTGTTATTAAACATTGTTAGTTAGTTAGTTAGTCAATTTTGTCTATAACAATAAATATTAATTGCTTGAGCAAATATTGACTAACTGTGTAAATGTATATATTTCTAAATTAATAAAATATCTAGTGAAAAGAGAAGTAGTTTATGATTATGGTTATGATATGAATTCTAAGGAGTGTCTGCCTATAACCCTAGATAAAAGAAACACATTTGTTGAGTTTAATTAATTTATCTTTTTTTGTTATCATTTTCTTTTCTTTATTTGTTTATTTAATAACTGGAAGAAAAATAATATTTAATTGTGTTAGTCTAGTATTGTGATACATTTTTTATTTAAATTCATTTGTTAAATTGTAGTAAATAATAAATAAGTTTTAACTGATTTTATTAAATATTATTTGAATTTGGAATATTTTCTTATGTATAATTTTAGCTGATTTGAATTTCAAATTGTTTTATCTTTAATACTCTAATAGGAGTGTTAAAATTTTAAAAGTAGTGAGAGCGTTTTAAATAATTAGACAAAATTTGGTCAGGTTCGAAGTTTATTGGAAAAAAAAACTGTATATTAAATTAGTCAAATTATCACTTATTTTTATTTACATTTAATTAATTTAATTGATACAATAAGGAAAATATTTGAAAGATGATACATTTTTATGTTTTTAGTAATATTAGAAAATTTGAATTTTAATTAGTTGAATAATTGTTATAACTAAAAAAGTAATTTTATCTTTGATATGTCGTATAATAAACCTTATTTTTTCAGTGTTGAATAATATTTAAAAATATCGAATTTAATTTTAAATTGTGGAAAAATTAATTTGTAAGTGCATATTTTTGAATATTTATGGCAATTTTTTTTTTTTTTTTTTTTTTGTTATTTTTATAGCAAATTTAACTCCTATAGAGCTTGTTTTGACAATTTGAATAAACTTTATTACTATACAATTTGATATATAAAAAAAATTTTTTGGGGATGATACGTACATTTTTATTATATATTATTTAAGAACTTTAAACTATTTATAAAATAGTGTTTAAATAAAATAAGTATATATTTAAAAATTACTAGCATATTTAACACTTTTCATATCATATTTGCGATTTCCTTAGTAATCAGCCATTTCTTAATCAATTCCAATTCAATTCTATTATACAGTTTTTTCAAGTTTTTTTAAGAGTTCTAGAAAGTAATTTAGGAAATAGTATTTTATTCAGAGAAGTGATGTAGAAGTAACATAAAACTAATTCTTAAGCACTAGTTTTTCCCCAAAATTTTATAAACACTTAAATTATACAGTAGTTTCCCGGTTTCGAAAAATAACAGCTTTGTAACGTATTTTTACTTTGTTTTTTATTTAGAAAATAATTTTCAAATGAAAAAATATTGTCCAAACGAAAATCTCTTCCTTTTGCATAAAAGGGGAGAGTAAAACTCTTTCAATAGGATGAGAAATGTGTTTGATTTACTTTCTTTTACTTTTTTAGATTTCAAATCACATTCTTTGGAAAAATTCGTTATATCGAGCACTAAAATATATAGATTATTCGTAATATAAGGTACTCAATGTTAATAATTTGGACGTACGCTAAATCACGAATTCGTTAAACTGAATATTTGTTAAACCGGAAAACCACTGTATTTTAATTAGTATGGTATCCAAAAATAACACACATGTTACAAGAAAAAATAATAATAATTGTATAGAACAACAATGCAAACATTATAATTATTAAATCTTTTATTTATAAATTCATTCACAATTAATTTAAACTTTACTCAGACTTTTATTTTAAGGTGTTTAAATTTTTAAGTGTTTTATTATATGATATATAAATAAAACAGAAAAATATCGCACCCAAGTGATAATTAAATTATTAATTAACAGTCCAAAGAAAATGAACTAATAAAAGCTGCAAATAGGTAGGTACGTATTTCGTCAATACATTACAGAAATTGAAATTGTGATTGCTTAAAATTATTCAAAAATCTAAAATTA
Organism: Protophormia terraenovae; assembly: GCA_951394005.1. Classification (NCBI taxonomy): domain Eukaryota; kingdom Metazoa; phylum Arthropoda; class Insecta; order Diptera; family Calliphoridae; genus Protophormia; species Protophormia terraenovae. The sequence goes on along the minus strand of OX596076.1, from coordinate 71,386,958 downwards.
GTTCTTAACATTAAAGCGGTGGTTTTATGATACAACATTCCGCCAGATTTAAAGTAGTAGGTACATATAATTAAGAGATTTCTATAGTTTAATAATTTGTATCTGTTGACTGACTTGTTCATGATCTAATGGAGTTAAAGCAAAGAATATACAACAATATTCTTTGGTTAAAGCCTATTTGCCCTCTTTTCAAAACAAAGAGACAATGTGAAGTTGGTCCGAAAAATTAATCTGACTACAATACAATAGTGGACATAAGTATGTGGCGAAAAACCTAGATAGATATACCATTGATGCCAGCCTGAAACTAGCGAGAGTACTTTGCAGAACTGCGAGTACTTTAAATATTATTAAAAAATTGGTGGGTAAGCATTTCTATTATCTAAATAACTATAAAATAAAAATATTTCACCTTATTGTATGTTTAATATATAAAAAAATCAAATAGTATCCAAGTTGGTTAAATCTTCAAAAAATCAGCAATAATAAACAAAAAACATAATCGCACCTACAAAACAACAGAGATAAATATGTACGTAAAGCAAAACGAATTAAAAAGAAAATAAAGAAAAAACAACAAAATCCCATTGAAACTAAAAATAGAACTGCTAGGAATTAAAATTAACCACACAATCAATGCGCCAACAACTTAGTACAAGTAAAATATAAAATAATAAACATTTTATGAGCGTATTTTTTTTTTTTTTGTGTAAACATGTGTTAAAGACAATTATTTCACAAAAAAAATTAAAGGAAAACAATAAATTCCTTTATATTATTCATTCAATTACTTAAAATCTAAAAAAAATTGAACTTACTTTTATTTGTATATACATTTTGTTGAGATCTTTTAGTTACGTTATTGTAACATTTATTAAAAAAAAGTAAAATATTTTCTTATTTAATTGCACTCATGTTTAGTTTGTCGTTAAAAATTGAACTTTATTTTTTATTGCACTAAAATTTACACCCAATATGTAAGGCACGTAAAAACAAGAGTCAACGACCACTTGTTGCTATTATTTTCTTACATCCGTAACTTTTATATTGTTTATAAATAAACGTAAAAATAATAATATATAGTTGTTTTTTTCGAAACTAAAAAAAAATGTATTTATGAAATTAAGAAAACAACAAAATAACAACAATAAACACAACCGAATGCGAGAATTGTCAAAAAACAACTGAGAGAATTTTCTAAGAAATATAATAATGAATAGTTGCCAGAGGTTATTAATAAAGCAACAGTTGGTTTAAGATCTGCCAGATTTACGATTTTGGGAAATTTTAATGTGGACAAATTTACCGTTAAAATATACAAATTTTAAGGGAAAATATAAAATATGTAACATAAATTTGCAGTATGTATAGATAATTAAAATACAATAATAAAAAATAACGATACTCATTGAACACCAACCAATTTTAATTCGTAAATATTTCGTACTTATTTTATCTGATTTCAAATATTTAGGTTTCTTTTAAAAGTTCAACCCTAGGATGACTGGTAACGTTATGAGCGCTAAGTTATCCTCTTGGTCTGGCCAGGCCACAGAACGGTTATAGGTAAAATGTTGGCCCTAGAACAATTTATAGTATCACTTTTGTCTTGATTTTGTGGATAGTAGTTAATATAAGTTATATATGTTAATATAAAGTGGAAAGTTTTCGCTAGACTTATAACAACAACTATTGCGATGAAAACAAAAAAAAAATCTCATAAATTTGCACTTTTTTAATAAAACGCAATTTTAGGTTTATTTATAAATTATATGCATGGAAAGTGGATAAATATTGTAATTTTTATTAAAAATAATGTTTATCATAGTATAATAATAAAGTACTCGCACATCTACAAAAACAACAATTGCTTGTATTTTGTTAGTGTAAAACTACTGCCCACAATGTCAAAATGCTTTGTACGGAAAAATGAGAGAATGAAGGAGAGCAAGAGTAAAAACACTCGAAAAAAATTTTACATATGAATACAAAAACAATTTGACAGTACCGCGAGGTTTGCCAATGAAAAAATTGTAAAACAGCTGTTCTTACGAGTATACTTTATTATTATACTATGAATGTTTATCTAGTATTACTCTGTTTGGCAATCATAAAAACATATGAATTTGCTTATTTACAATGTCATAGGCTGGTAGTAATGTTTCATTTTTTACATCGAAGAATTATTTTGTGATTAATTACAGTATTCAATTACACCTAATTTTCATTATTTCGTCGCCTGAGGAGATAATTTGTCTTTGTATAATATTTTTGTGTCATATAGAGCTATTTATTCACGTACAAATTTACGACAGGGGTATATGATGACTCCAAGTTTTTAATGAGAATTACTAGGGTAGCTAATTTTCTAAATAAGCAATATAACGTGTGCCAAAGTTTGCATTTACTTAATTATACGAAATTAGATTTTCTTCCCTACAGCTTATAAAATCCAAATTTACATCCGAGAATCATGAAGAGCTGGGAACACCTGGTATATGGTATCTCATTACCTGACCGACCTTTTTTATAAAAAACACATATTTGAAAACGTTTTACGTTGTTCCTGATTTGTCTCAATTTTTATTATATTTGTTTCTATTAATGAAATAACGTTATAAACTTGTTTGTGTGTAATGGAATAGTAGTTTAAAAAAAGTACTACCACAAGAAGGTATGTGGGTAGAAAAAGGTGCCGTTTCACACCTCCACCCAGAGATCAAACGAAACATTGTGATCCCTTTAAAGATAGATAAAAATAACAATGTAGTGAAGCATCGTATTGACGTTTTCGCCTTATCAATATCGAATTTATATAAACTTTAATTGACTAAATCTATCCCATTGGTTGTTTATTATTCAAGGTACCTATTGCAATATATTTTTAATATCTTGAACAATAATAAGCACTTCTTTAGTAAATATTCTTTTAAAAATGTTTATAGTACTCGGTGGAAATTGTCTGGTTGCTAACTTTTTGTTATAGTAATATGAGAGTTTTAAGTGGTTCCAATTAAGTACATTTGGATATCAGATTTGCTTTATTGCTGAATATCCAGTATTTCCTGAGCCTAACGTTTCATCACCCACATCTTCACTGTATGGAAATGGCAGTTGCACATTATCTCGATTTCAAAGACTAGACATCATTCCCTCTTCATCTTCTTCCTTTTCAGTTACTGTAAGGCGTTAAAATCTGGAAAGTCCATTTTATGGCATTTAATAATGCCCAAACCACAATTTTTTGCATCAAGAATTAATTTTTTGAAGGAATTGACAATTTTTCTGTAACTTAATTTTCGTTCCTGAATGACGAACATTTACTCACAAACTATTCAACTCACAAATAAGCCTATAAGATTTTCTTGACATAATTGCTCCTTTTTACCAAATTGTTTATCACAAACAATTGATTAATACGATATTCTTGTGGTAGTATATGTTCCACCTTTCCTTATCTATCTTCTTAATCTGTTTTTCTTTTCTCCATCTCTATCTTTAAAGGGATCACAATGTGGAGGTGTGAAACGGCACCTTTTTCTACCCACATACCTTCTTGTGGTAGTACTTTTTTTAAACTACTATTCCATTACTCACAAACAAGTTTATAACGTTATTTCATTAATGGAAAAAAATAAAATAAAAATTGAGACAAATCAGGAACAACGTAAAACGTTTTCAAATATGTGTTTTTTATAAAAAAGGTCGGTCAGGTAATGAGATACCATATACCAGGTGTTCCCAGCTCTTCATGATTCTCGGATGTAAATTTGGATTTTATAAGCTGTAAGGAAGAAAATCTAATTTCGTATAATTAAGTAAATGCAAACTTTGGCACACGTTATATTGCTTATTCTTGAAAATCCTCGAGTGTGTTATCAATAGCAGTATTGAATGGATTACAAAATAAAATGATTTGGGAAGAACCAGATGATATCGGGTAAATTCATCGTGAAATCAATTCAAGTGTGTTATACTTTTTATGTCTTTTTAACATCAGATGAATTCAAGATATCATTTAGCAGTCTTTCTTTTTATCAAGAAATGTTTAATATTATGGCACTTATTGAATCAAATTCAGTTAATTTATTTACTTATTTAGAGATATAAGAAAATTAATATACAACAATTGTTTTCTGTAAATTTTATATAAAGTTATTTTTTGTATAAAATGAAAATGTCCACTTCTATCTTTAGTTCGTGTAATCTCTTCAACATACTTCCCTTCGAAATCCCACGGATATCCCCAGAAAAAATGGAACTGAAAAAGACCTGCAGAATTCATAAATTTAACATTGTGTTGTCATTGGAAGGAAGTACTTAGTGGTGAAAAAGAGTCGCAGAATATTTTTTTAACAAATGGTTGTCATTAGTAGGTATTTTCTTTTTTTATACTTCTTGTTCATTTCTTTTGAAGTACTTAAAACTAGGTTTATACAATTTTTTAACAAAAATTCTGTTTTAGCCTCATTAAAATATATTAAAAATGATTTAAAATTTAAATTTTCTTTGAAATTATTAATTTTTTTTCCCGCTAAAAATTAATTAATTTTCATTTTTTTGGAAGTAATTACTATGAACTTCCAAAAAAGTTTAAAATATGCACTTTGCTCCACGTTTGAAGTGGTGAAAATGTTCTTTTTTGGAAGCTCTTGATCGATTTTTTCTTTATCTCCATCCAAATAAAAGGAACCTGTCGAATTAAACTTTGGCATAATTTATGCCAAAAAATATATATCATGTACAATAATTCCATACACATTATTGGTCTCTCTTGCGAACCCCCTGCAATGATGCTATGGACCCCTAAGGGTCTGTGGAGCCCCATTTGGGAAACCTTTCCCTAAAAAATCATCAGAAAACGGTGAAATACATTCAAAAAACAAATTTAGTACATTCAAAAAATAACCCTATTCTGGAAAAAATAAAAATAGTGAAATCTTAAAAAAAATGCATTAAAACAAAAAATCAACAATTTATCAAAAATATAGATGAAGTAATGTTTTCTAATACAAATACGAATGACTTCTGCTAAAAAAGAAAATAATAATAATTTCTGCTCATATAAAACATAATAAAAAATATAAAACAATAAAATTCTATATACATAAGTCGAGTTTCTAATGCTTAAGATATACATATTTGAATCAGCTCTCCGAATTTTGGTATATATGTACTTTTTTGTTTAATAATTAAATAAATTGCTATTATTTTCAGTCTGAGAAAAATCGTGTTTTATTATCATAGCCTCACCGTAAATTAGTTTATGCTGATTTGTTAGAGCCCATTTACATTGGGGATTTCCCTTAAAAAAAATAGCTTTTGTATTTAGGGCAAGAGGTGTAGAGAAGCAAGCAAAATAATGTATATTTGATAACGAGTTACTAACTTTTTCTTATGGAAATTTACACACAAAAAGTAAGTAACTCGTTATCAAACATACATTATTTTTTTTAATGCGGCTGTTAGAATTTTTTTATTTATTTACCGTAATTTAATTTTTGCTGTTTCTTATTTTATTCTAGCGTTTTTTATTTATGAAATAATTGGCATCACTTTCAACATATAACAATTCATTTAACAAAGAGTAGCCATTTCAAACATTCCTAACATAATTTACGGGAAAAAGTTTTTTTAGTTTAAAAAAATTTTTAAAGTTAAAACAAGTTTAAATTATTTTATATAATTTAAAAAATATAGGTTTAATTCTTCTAATTTTATGTAGCATTAAAAAGTATTGACATCAAATTCATTATAAATTAAATAAATTTTAACAATTGAATTCCAAACGTTTTGCAAAAATTCCCTGACAAACAACAGTGTTAACTCTATTTTATTACCAGAAATTTCCCTTTTATCTAAAAACATAACAAAAGACTAGTGTTTTTTACAAAAAGCAGGAAATTTCATAATTTGCGCAGAAATTTCATGTAAATTTGTTTACAACCAATTTTGTGTGATTAATAATTTTAAATTATATAAAAATTTAAGAAATGCCCATTGATGGTAGAGAATTATTAGAAGCCATATCCGTACTGGCAGATGAACAAAATGTACGAGTGACGGTAAAACAATCGGGCAAAGGAGCTATTGTTTGTGGAGCATGTTGTTTTGCTGGTGGTCTATTATTGGGTCCAGCTGGTCTGGCTATTGGTGGAGCTGCTGGTGGTGTGATGGCCTATAAAATGACAAAAGGTAAATTGTTTGAATTATATTTAATTAATAATCATATGGACTTTGGATTACGTGGCCTCTGATTATTGTTTGATAAAGGTGATTAATAGTTTTTATGATATATTTTTGTTATCATTTTTTCTTTTAGGTTCTTTCCGTCCTTTGGGTGACGTCATTATAAATGATCTTAGCGACACACAAAAAGAACAACTTGTTCAACATGTCACCAAAGCAGTACAAGATATTCATCCCACCGATTTGGTTATGTTATTGCCATTGATTATGAATAATGTGTCTATACAACAGGCTGTTTTAAAAACGGTAGTCAGTTTTGTTTCAAGTGAACTGCGAATGCAAATTATTGACTGATGCTGTTGGGAAGGTGGGGAATAGTTGTCAATTATTGTTTTTAATCTTGTTTAAGTTAGATTTAAGAAATACAGTCTTCAAATGTTATGTTTTAGAAGATCAGTCTATTGTAGTACAATTGGAAAAAAATTGCATATTTTTTTGTTTTTAGTTTTTAATATTCATTTTATAATTAAAAATAAAAAAAAATATTTCAGTAAAATTTTGCACAAATGCATGAATAGTCTCTATAAATCCTGTTAAATGTTTGAAACAAAACAAAGGTTTTTAAAAATATTTTCTGCTTTTTAAAGTAATTTCTTTAAATTTGCCATGTAATATAAAAATCTATAATCTATCCCTCCATTGCCTTATTCATTAAGATATCTAAAATGATCAAAACTAATAACGCTTTAAAATCACTAAAAATATTAAAATAATATTATGAAATTAAACAAACGTCTTGTCATATTTTATCATTTTTATATAATAAAGAATGTATATGTGTATATGAATAAAAATATTTTTTATACGTATAGTAACTTTGGACTTTTATTTTTTGCTTCATCTAAATATTTACTTTTTACTCCCAATCCACGTTAACTTGATCCCAATCTTCAACAAATGGCTGATCTATAGTCTCAATCATTAGACCACAATAAACACAATCGGCTGCTATAATTTCTTCAATTTCTTGTTTTAGCTGTTCACGTTTTGTTTTAGAACTGCTTGAATTCTCACCCATGGCTGCAGATTGCGTTAACATAGTTTCCAGTTGTTGCTTTAGCATAGTTAATTTCCTACTTCTTTCAGAGCTTAGCAAGGGTACAACTAATTTTTCCAAACAATCTGCATGAAATTTATGACTACAACCAAAGATGAAAAATGGTTTAACCAATAAGAAGGTATCACAATTATTGCACACATCGTTGGCGTCTATGCGTATACAACGTTCACGTATATTTTGTAAATCATTTCGTACTCTTTCGGCTTGTTTGGAACATTCGTCCATGTCGTGTTGCAGTTCTTGGATTTTTTGATTATATTCCTTAAAAATGTGAAAAAATTAAGTTATTTAAATTTTTGTAAATGATGAAGGATTTAGTAAGTACCTTAAGTGATTGACAGATGGGTTCTTTAACATCATCAATTTTTTCAAAATCGGAAAAGAAAGGCAACAGATCCTCTATTTTTAGGAGATCACATTCTTTTAAAAGCTCTAAGGCTTTTTTGACATCATTTTTACCTTGTATTTCATGGAAAGCTAATGTTAAATAAAAATAATATTCAAGTTTGTAAAAACAAAAAAATAAAACTTTTTGAGTTATAAAACATTTTCCAAATAAAAAGTTGCTGAAATGTTAAAATTTTGTAATTAATAATATATTTTCAAAATTTTATATATATAAAAATAAAAGTTTTGTTTTAGTAGTTTCTAAATATTTGCTTTTTACAACAAATTAACATCTCAATCTTTGATTTTTTCGAAATTATCGAAGTGACAAAATTTTTTTTATTAATTTTTTTATTTTGAAATAGAAAAATTTTTAATTAAAAAAAAAAAAAAAAAATCCGAAAAATAAATTCTCACATAACTCACCAATTTTCAACCATAACTTTCTTTTCATTTCATCATCTTTTGCCATTGAGGCCGTTTCCTTAGCTAATTTCAAATCAAACTCCAGAGCCATTTCAACTGCAGCCGACCACAGTTCCTGCAAACAATATAAAAACACACAAGCAGTTTTTGCACCAAAGTCTAAACATATACTCAAAGCATAAGTAATATCATAGTGTATCATAGTTATATCACGACCTTCATTTTCTAAATATTTAATAACTTTTGCCGGCTGATGTTCGGCATATAAGCGTAGAAGAAAATTATGTATCGCCTGGTTTGTTTCTCCCAAATTATAGATGCAATATTCTAAATACTTGGTAATTTCTGCTATATGCAAAGGACTATCGATGGCAATTAAAGTGGGTATAAGTTTACTTATTTGAAATTTACGACCTTGAGCCATTAACACCTCGACGGTTTCTTTGGGTATTTGTTCCATAAGCAAAGGACAATACTTATAATACAAATCGATATTCTTTTGTTTCTGCAATATAAGTAGAGCATCTAGATATTTTTCAGCTCCTATATGTTGTTCGATAACTTCTTCGTAGTCCTCGTTTGCTATGGCAAATTGTGCCAAATTATGAGAGTCGGCATGTTGTGATATTAACTGTTGTATGCTGGAACGATTTGCTCTTACACATTTTATTACCAAGAAATTTTGCATAAACTCATCATATTCTGTTTGCCATTCTTGTCTCTCTTCTTTGCTGCGTCCTGGATAATTTATTTGTGTTAAATATAAATCTATTAGCCAGACCACCATTATAAGTATGGGTTCTTCTGCATCAGGTGGTAGTTTATCGAGTTTTTTCTTAACATACGTAATTATAGGTCTTCTATTTTCTAAATCTATAAATTTTAAACAAACTTCTTCAAAAGCTAAATTGGTATCTGCATAAATTTGAGCAGCCTCCAAATAATTTTTATCCTCAAAAGCTTTATTCGCTTTGGTTTCTAAAACTTTATTGTGACTTTCATCGTCTACTGCATGAATTTCAGCCATTTCATATTGACCCATATTTAAATAGATTTGCCAGATATTACGCTCTTCATTTACAATTTTAAAATTAAATATCATTTTCTCGGTATAAACATAAATGTTGCCGGTGAAGGGATCTCTTAAAATATTTAACAATTTACCCATTTGCTCATGGAAATATTCTTCGTAGACAATCGATTGATTTAACAAACATATGCCTGTTATGTGATCATGATACATGAGTAATGCATGATATTGCGTCAAAACAAATGATTTCGGTACATTGAGACGTTTCTCTTCATAGGATAAATGTCGGCGTTGTTCTAAATCAAGATCGAGTGGTATTAAGCCTTCGCCTATCAAAAACTTTTCGTCTGTTATAAAACCTTGGGCGACCTTAAGTGGGAAGAGAAAATCTTACGATAAGGGTTGACTATAGTAATTTTGATTGTTTTACTATATACCTGGCCGTGTCTTAAACCTGAACCACATAACCAACCCCAGTTGGTGGGAAATTTTTCATTAGGTGCTGCATAAAATTTTAATACTGAATAATTTAGATCTGTTTTAACCACTTCATAACCATGAGATTGTGTTCCATTGATGTAACTACTGAAAATAGTTTGCAACGATTTTTCATCACCTCTTAGGGTTTCTTGGAATGTAAATATACAGTCTGGTGCTGTTGCAACCACAATATACTGATTTGTGTTGGGTAATTTATTAAATTCTAAGCCGGTAATAGGATATTTGGGGCGACCTAAACCAAAATCATAGACCTGGAATTATATACAAATATAAATTATAATTGCATTAAATTTAATCTCTTATATTTACCTGTTTTCTATGTGATGTTTTGTCACCTTCCAATGTAAGTTCTGTTTCAAATATTAAACCCTTACTGGTACCCAATAATATGGGTCCAGTTGAAGATTCTGTACCATAATCTTTGTTAAAAGCTACCGCAGTAATTTCATGATCTTTAAATTTTTCAACACGTCTAACTTTGGGGCCATTGCCATGGATATATAAAAAATCAGCTGATAAACCGGGTGATTTGGGTATTAAACTAATGAGTATATGATGTCCCGTAGGATCCAAAAATAATTTTCCAATTTTATAGCCAGCCAAATATTTTTCCAAAGGAATTTCTTTAAAAATAACAATAATAATATTTTTATTAAATAAATTAAATGAAAAAAACTTACCTCCTGGTGGCAAAGCTCTCGGCAAAAAGAATCTTAACAACGTTACTTGTGATGAGGGTTGTGGTGCTTGCAGCAAACATACCAGCCAATTTTTGCAAACTGTTAAGTGCATAAATTCTCCGGTGTATTGTTGTGGTATACGTAGAGTCATTTTCCTTTTACTAAAAATGGGCGTTTCATTATCACTTTTATTACTGGTTCCTGCAGCATCATCACTGGCAATGGGGTCCAAGAATTTCGGTTTAGCCAATGGAATATTTAATAGATTATACTTATCTTCGTTTTCATCAACATTCGAAGCCATTTTTCGTTTTGTTTTCTTAAAATTCAAAGATTTTACTTCTTTTCAGATATTTTTTTTGCAATTTTTTCAATGTTTGTATGTCAATCTTTGTGTTGTGATTTGAGAGAATGAGAAGAGAACAATTTTTGAACAGCTGTTTGATTTTATTGTGTTAGTGGCGACATCTTTTGTAAAAACTTGTAATATACGATTTTTGTTGCTGAAAGCGGCTGTAGCCAGAGACCTGCGCCGATCGGCTATAAGCCGGCTGAGTCGAGCCGCCGGAGGTTTTTTAAGAGCCGCCGATAAAATTTCGGCTTAAACATGACTCAATTACAGCCGCTGATTTCAGTCAAGCTTAATGAATTTAATATAAAACTTTTAGTAAATTCATTATATTCTTGAAATATTAAATTTTAATATTAATTTTAAAAAATCCCGGGATTTTTCGGAATTACAAAATCCCGAATCCCGGGATTTCGTTTTCGGGATTTACTGACATAAATACAATAAAAAAATTAACTCAAGGCAAAATAGAAGATTAAAATAATTACAGAAAATTTTCAAAAATATTTTAAAAATCAACTACGTAGATAACATCATAGTATAAACTAGTATAGAAACTGACTCTCTTTTTTCATCAACACTCTTCACATACATGTGCTGTGTGAATTCAACACACTTGAGAGTGACGTAAACAACACAAAGAATTAACAAAATTATCCTTTAAAATAACATTCGCAACACATTCTTTCATGCACATATAATATTTTATTATTTTTTTAAACACTTTTATCATATTTTAATTTCCGATACGTTTTTATTTTTTACAAAAGAGAAAAATATTTTTTTAATATTTTTAATATTTTCTCTTTGGCTGTTTAATTTTAAACTAAACAAAACAATTGCAATTTTTGGTATTAATAATGTAGTAGATTTTACAATAATTTATATTTTTGTTGATATTTAGCAACAAAAATATAATAATTAAATTATTATAAATACAATACACATTAAAATCTTTAATATTTGTTAAGAAATGTAAATATAAATGTAAAAGAAAAATGTAATAATTTTTTCATAAAAGTTTTTGCAACTTTGTTGTACACAGGGCTGTCAGATGTGGCGATTTTTCGCCAAACGTGGCGATTTTTAATTGCTCTTGGCGACTGAATTTTCCTTTTTGCGACATGGCGAATTTTTTGGCGATTTTTAACAAAGTGGCGATTTATTTGGCTAATTTTTAAAACTTTATTAAATAGGTATTCGCATATTAAAACTATTACGTTTTCTTACTAGCTAACGTCTATTTTTAGTATTGATTATCCAAAATGTCGGTTCTCAAATGGAGGTCCGCGGTTCTCAACAAAATATATTGAATTATTAAAATTTTCTTCACTTCAAATCTATTACAAATTAGCTTTAATTTAATTTAATTTTTTAATTCATTTTGTAAAAGAATAAAACACAAAATATTACAAATTGAATGAAAAAACATATTTTCATTCAATTTGGAAATGACTATTATTTTTAATTCAAATTTAAGATTTAAGAGAATTAAGCTAGGATTTAATTAATTCTTTCGAAGCTCTGCAAAGTTGCAAAAAATATAGAGTAAAAATTAGTTTGTGTTTGTGCATGATTATTATCATTCTGGTAACTGTAAAAAACCATTAATGATAAAATATTTAACAATTTTTTCCTTATGTCATATTTCGCGAAAAAAAACATACCAGGCTTGAATTTTCAATCGCTGGTAGGGAACTGAAGATTAATTAAAAAATAAATATTTATTTTGTATTCTCCTCACCAATACGCAACGTTTGTGGGGTCTTCCTACATTAAAATTTTAAAAAGGCGTTACCTCGGGACATCTCTAATTTACACGTATCCAACAAATAGGCTTATGGTATTAAAATATCGGATTTGACCTTCTATTAATATTATTAATTGTAAAAAAATTATTTTCTGAATATACTGCTAATACTTTTGGTATCCATTCTTTAATGAAAACTTAATATAAACTACAAAGTATTTATAAAATGAAATTGAAAAAAGATTCGGCTGTGCCGAATCTTTGATATCCTTCACCATATTACCATCTTACCATCTTATCGACATCATATTACCATATTACCGACAATTAATAAAATTTTCGCCTTAACGTATGCTTGCATATTTTCTAAATCTAAATTTTTTTCAAACTACGAAAATTTGAATATGAAAAAAAAAACAATCATAACAGGCTTTGCTTTTAAAAAAGAAACAAGAACAATTCCATATATATTTATTTTTGTATGTACAAACTGACTGAATACACAAAGAACAACAACAACACTGTTATTCATTATATTACTGCTGTTGCTAACTAAACTACTTGTCTATACAAAAAACAAAAAACGTCACTAATAGTCATTACAATGCTTAATATACATGTTTGTTGGTGTATTTATATTCTTAACAGATTTGTTTTTGGGCCATAACTCTGTTGATTATGAACGAATTTGGTTTATTAAAAAAACCGAAATTTTATAAAAATATTTATGACTGATCTATATATAAATAAAAATCTGTAGCTTGAACAAGGGCTTCAAAAATAAAAAATTCGTTTTCCCCGATATCTCAGTTATTACTGAACCGATTTATTTAATTTTTTCAGAACAAAAATTCAGAAAATAATTTTCAAGCCCCCTTTAAAAATTCGAAGTCCCTGGTATATGCAGAGGCTTCAGAAACTAAAAAACCGGTTCTAAAAACCGGTTTTTAAAGCATATCTCCACCATTTATAAACCGATCTTCCTGATTCAAAAAATTGAAATTTTATAAAAATATTTGTGACCGATCTGTATAAAAATAAAAATCTATAGCTTAAACCAAGGCTTCAAAAAATAAAAAATGCGTTTTGTCCGATATCTCAGTTATTACTGAACCGATTTATTTCATTTTTTCAGAACAAAAATTCAGAAAAAAATGTCCGAGAATTCTTTGTAAAAACGAAGTCCGTAGTGTATACACAGGCTTCAGAAACTGGAAAACCGGTTCAAAAACCGGTTTTTTGAACATATCTCCGCATTGTATGAACCTATCTTGCTGAATTCCAATAGCAAAATTCTCGAAAGCATTTCCGATCGTTTGACATACATATTATATATGTCAGTTATCGGTGGGCTTCATAAACGCCATTTCAACCGACACACGGACGGACGGACGGACATGGTCCAATCGTCATCGCTTCTTACAAGGATTCCGAAAATATAAACTTTTTTGCTCTCCGACGAAAATTGTGGAAATTACAAACGGAATGACAAACTTATATATACCCTTTACACCTGTGGTGAAGGGTATAAAAACGCAATCTACACTAAATTTATAAATTAGTTTACTTTATTTTTAGTCTACGTATGCGTAAAAAATTCCCAAACGCTTTGAGAATTTCTGTTTTTATACCCTTCACCACAGGTGTAAAGGGTATATATAAGTTTGTCATTCCGTTTGTAATTTCCACAATTTTCGTCGGAGAGCAAAAAAGTTTATATTTTCGGAATCCTTGTAAGAAGCGATGACGATTGGACCATGTCCATCCGTCCGTCCGTCCGTCCGTCCGTCCGTGTGTCGGTTGAAATGGCGTTTATGAAGCCCACCGATAACTGACATATATAATATGTATGTCAAACGATCGGAAATGCTTTCGAGAATTTTGCTATTGGAATTCAGCAAGATAGGTTCATACAATGCGGAGATATGTTAAAAAAACCGGTTTTTAGAACCGGTTTTCCAGTTTCTGAAGCCTCTGTATACACTACGGACTTCGTTTTTACAAAGAATTCTCGGACATTTTTTTCTGAATTTTTGTTCTGAAAAAATGAAATAAATCGGTTCAGTAATAACTGAGATATTGGACAAAACGCATTTTTTATTTTTTGAAGCCTTGGTTTAAGCTATAGATTTTTATTTTTATACAGATCGGTCACAAATATTTTTATAAAATTTCAGTTTTTTGAATCAGGAAGATCGGTTTATAAATGGTGGAGATATGCTTTAAAAACCGGTTTTTAGAACCGGTTTTTTAGTTTCTGAAGCCTCTGCATATACCAGGGACTTCGAATTTTTAAAGGGGGCTCGAAAATTATTTTATGAATTTTTGTTCTGAAAAAATTAAATAAATCGGTTCAGTAATAACTGAGATATCGGGGAAAACGAATTTTTTATTTTTGAAGCCCTTATTCAAGCTATAGATTTTTATTTTTATATAGATCAGTCATAAATATTTTTATAAAATTTCGGTTTTTTTAATAAACCAAATTCGTTCATAATCAACAGAGTTATGGCCCAAAAACAAATCTGTTAAGAATATAAATACACCAACAAACATGTATATTAAGCATTGTAATGACTATTAGTGACGTTTTTTTTGTTTTTTGTATAGACAAGTAGTTTAGTTATCAACAGCAGTATAACAGTGTTGTTGTTGTTGTTCTTTGTATATGCAGTCTGTACAAAAATAAATAGACATGGAATTGTAGTTGTTTATTTTTAAAAACTAAAACATATCTGTTAAGAATATACATAAATACATACACAAACATGTATATTAAGCATTGTAATGACTATTAGTGACGTTTTTTGTTTTTTGTATACACAAGTAGTTTAGTTAGCAACAGCAGTAATATAATGAATAACAGTGTTGTTGTTGTTCTTTGTGTATTCAGTCAGTTTGTATATACAAAAATAAATATATATGGAATTGTTGTTGTTTCTTTTTTAAAAGCAAAGCCTGTTATGATTGTTTTTTTTTTTATATTCAAATTTTCGTAGTTTGAAAAAAATTTAGATTTAGAAAATATGCAAGCATACGTTAAGGCGAAAATTTTATTAATTGTCGGTAATATGGTAATATGATGTCGATAAGATGGTAAGATGGTAATATGGTGAAGGATATCAAAGATTCGGCACAGCCGAATCTTTTTTCAATTTCATTTTATTTATTTTTTTTAATTTTTTAAAACAATAAATAAAAAAAGTCATATGACAAAATTTGTTTATAATAATTTTAATGACCACAATATAATGAATATATTATACGACAGTCAATAGTGTTTGAAAATCAGAATATGTTTGTTTAATAAATAAAAAAATACTACAGAATAAAATAAATCACACAATACTGTTAAAATGATATGAATTAACACTAAACACACATTATTATGTATATAAATATTTCATTTATACAATCATATATAAATCAAATATTTATATAAAGTTTAAATTTTGCTTAATCGCACGTTTTTTCATAAATAATGAAATAATAAATAACAAACTTTAAAAAGATATAATTTAAATATTTATAAATATTGTGGGGTCGCAATGTTTATTGAAACCCCTATAATTAAAATATATGTATTACGTTTATACGCACCTCTTACACTTACTACGTAATTAAAATATTGATAGAAAATTTTGCCGCATAAACGGTGAGTTAATATTTTAATAAGTTAGTAACTCACGAAAACTAAACAAATAAGGAAATATATTTCGAAGTTATTTTTATTTGAAATAATCGTGCGTATGGGATGGTTAAAAATGCGACCGGCTCACAGTGTCACATTTGGCAATTTTAGAACGACAAAAAAGAGTTTTGGAGCTATTGGTATATTCTGTTAGTAGACAAGGCCATAAAAATTCCCACTAAAAATGGGCGGGTAGAATCACTGCCACTCCCATACTGGAAAAAAAAATATTATTTGTATGACTTTCGGATATATTTTTGTATATTTTATAAAAATAAAGGATATTTTAAAAGTAGGCGTGGCAAGATCTGCTCCAAACTAATTTTAGTGCAACATTTGTTATATTATAGATGTTCTTTTATGTAACAATCGTATTTTTAAATTTTAACTCGTTGGAACTTTTTAGTTCCAGTCCATTAAAAATTAAATTTCCCAAAAAATATATTCTTTAATGTTACGATTTCCTTTAAATAAAAACAATATTTTCAGTATTGATTTTTTAACACAGCAAATTATAGTAGAATAATTTGGATACATTTATTATTACATAACAAAAAAATGATATCAATATCAGCAGTATTTACTGAGATATATGAAGTTAGTTAACATACTTCTTCACAAAAGTTTTAAATAAAATTAAAATGTTATTATAAGTTGCAAATTTGAAGATCCATAATTCGCACTCTGGACACTTTTCAATATTCTAAGTATGTTTTTCATACTATATTATATGTTTACTAATAAATTCAAAAAGAATTGCTTCAATTAATAAGCTTTTATTTTCGTATTTTTGTCGTTTTAATTTGGATAAATGTGACATTGTGCGCCTTGTTAATGTGAAATCAAATTAATTTAAAAAATTACATTACTAAAGTTAAAACTTAATTCACCACTAATATTAATGGTAGGGTATACCAAATATCTACTACCTTTTCAAAATAATTTGTAATAATCTGTTAACAGTTATTGTCACATAATAACTATTTTTCTCAGTTTGCAAAAAACTTGCAACGCATCAAGTGCTACGCTAAATAAGTATTTAAAAAACAATTATAAACTTAACAAAAGCAAAAATAAAAATACCGGGAATAAACAAAACTTGAAAACCTATGACACTAAATAACGGGGTGAGACGTTGTGAAACAAGATAATAGCAAAAATTATCACAATTATTTTCATGCTTAACACAAAAAACAACAAAAAAGCTTCATTACCGGTTAATTCAGGTGTAAAATTTCTATAGAATGAAAAATACTCATGGTTAAAAAAATACAGGGAAATTTAACAGGAAAAACCAGTGTTGAGAAAAACCTACAATCCTCTAAACTCTCTCGCCATTAAGAAGAAAACCTTTTTGAGAGAATAAAAAGTATTCAAAACATTAACATTTACGAATTTTATTGCCGAGATTTTTTTGTTTGGGAAATTATTTTAGAAATTAAAATTTTTATTATAAATAAGCAGAGCAAGGCTCTCCAAGTTTCATTCTCTTGTAGTGGTTAAAGTGACATGATAGTGAGTAGATTGCTGTACTGTAGCAAGTCATGTATCAGCATGTCCTTCCAAACACAACAAATATTTTTAGTAATGGTAAGTGAAAAAGAAAAAAATTGAAAATTTAACACAAAATTTTAAATAAATTATTAAAAAATATATAAAATAAATTAATGTTAATAAAATGTTAAAACAGAAATATATTTAAAATTTAATATAAAATCCTTAATATTTTCTAATTAAACAAAGTGCTTTAAGAAAAAATAAAACTGTTGAAATATGGGTGCGGATTAACAGATACATTTTTTTTTTTTTTTTTTGATTTCGTGTTAAAGTTCTTAAACAATTTTGTATTTAGTAGGTTTTTAAAATTAACAAATATGAAAAAAAACTACATCGATTTTTCGTCATAAGTAATAAATAAACAAATAAAATAATGAATAAATAAATAAAAAATTAATCCAACAAATACATATATTATACATAATATTGTGAATTTAGTCAAGTGTTTATTAATGATTAATATAAACAGTTTTTTTTTTAACTTTTTGTTATTAATAATTCAATTCATATTAAATTACATATAAATAAAATTATATATACATACACTTAAATAAATATAGCCGTACATAAGTTTATACATACATACAAATTTCGTCATCTACCGTTACAAGTGTTTAATAGTTTTCGTCTACATTTTAATATGTAGACAAATATGTATGTGTGGGTGTCTGGTTCCCTTTCCTTTTACCTCTTGTGTGTGAGCAGGCTTCAGTTTGTGTAGTGTTAATTCAATGTGATTAACACCAACACAATTTTAATTTATTTGATAAGATCACAATACCGAAAAATTTTGCGAAATTTTCTAAAACAAAAATTGAAGATATTTAGTTAAACGTGTATTTTTCCAAATAAATTAATTGTGCATTTATGCATGTAATTTAAGCACAGTGGCGCAAATGGTGTATTTAATAATACTAGGCAGGTAATTGGTTACTTTACTGTAGTTAAGTATTGTTTAGTTTAAAATTGTTAGTTTAAAATTATAAACTTAGATTGGGTCTTGTAATTGTGTAATATAATCCTAGGATAACAATATATTAAAATATCATGTCACATACAGTTATGGAAAAAAAAATAGGGTCAAGTATATTTATTTGAAATTTTTTGAGATAAAATTTTATGCAAAACAATAAAACTTTTAGTGCCAAATCATTGCGAATACATTAAGTTATAAACCTATTAAAAATAATATCCTTTAACATTATCTGAAAAACGGTACATCGTCTTAAGCGCAAATATTCCCTTTTCAGTGCAGACAAAAAAACCACTAATTTTGTCAAAATTTTTTGAAACTTACATTTTTTTAAATCTGGATAACGATATTAAAAACAAAAACAAAAAAGAAACTGAACAAGATAAGATAATCATCGATTATCTCTAATACCGAGAACTATTCGTTCAACAAAATATAAGTACCGAAATCGATTATTATATTTAAATAATTATATTTTCAGTTAAAGACAATTTAAAATATTTAATGTAAAAAAGTTCTTTGGGAACAGAAAATCACCAAAAAAAAATTAATACCTTTAATGCCAATAAGTCGATGCGAAATTCGCTAGGAATATAAATTTCTTCCGAGAATATGAGAAGACAATTGGTGAAAACATAATTTATTTAAAATACCATTCTAAAAAGCCCCATTCTTATAATACAGACCTGGCCTCAAATAGTATCCTCATGTACCCAAAATTATATAAAAATTGCGTTTTATCTTCTAAAAAAAGAAGCATTTATTTTATTGATGAACATAAAAATTAAATTTGGTAGCAGAACTTTTGTATGGGTCCAAAAAATAAAGATTTGGAAACATTTAATACCGCCTATACAATTAGGAATAACCGTGTTGGTAATATAACGGTGTGCGTTACTACCATTTCAAATTGTCAGGTCGATATCTCAGCACCAGAGAACTGTATAATGGTTCTCCAATTGTTTTCTTATGTTCCCAGAAAAAAATTATGCTCCAAATATATTTTGAACCGACTTAATAGAATTAAAATTTCCAGAGTTTGTAAATTTTTTAGAGATTTCCTATTTCCTAAGAATTTTTTTGCACTAAATCTTTTTTAATTGCTTTTAAGTTCTGTATTTTAATTGAAAACAAAATTATTTAATTATAGTGTTCGATTTGCGTACTTATATTTTGTTGGGACCTTCGATTTTTCCCATATTTTTAAAGTGCCAAAACTATATTTCGTTTTTTGTTTATTTTTAATATAGTTATCGAAATTTAAAAACATTTTTGACAAAATTACTGCTGACCCTATTATTTTTTGTCTGCAATGAAAAATTACTATTTGCGCTTAAGACGATGTACCGTTTACAATAATATTAAAGGGTATTAGTTAATATTGTTTTGCATAAAATTTTGTCGAAAATGAAAAAAATTTCAAATAAATTTAGTTGACCCTATTTTTTTGTCCGTAACTGCACATACATAATTATTTGGTAAACAGTGGTGACACTAAATGTCTAGTAGATGATTAATTCATTGAAAGCAAATATTTGAAAAAATTCAATAATTCAAATCGAACGAAATATGATACCGCGTCATTGCTTAAAAGTATTTATTATAATTTATATACTAAAATTCCTATATATATTACAGTGCCTTGATTTGTATGGGGATAAAAAAAGTTGCAAATGTACCCCCTAAAAAAAAATGAAGTAAAATTTTCAACGATTTTATTTTATTAAAGTTTAAATATTTTGGGCACTTTTCATCGTAAATTATATTTTAGCGCATCATTAGAAAGCTCTCATTAAGTTCTATTGATATGTGCATTCATTTAACCCTTTAGTTGCACAAATAATATTTTGGGTTTTCCGGTCCATAATTGGTTAAGTTAATTTTTATACCAAATAAATTGTTAGTTAAGGACATAAATGTCCTCAAAAGCATAAATTTATAAAAAAAAAAACGGCGAATCGGTGTAAAATGGCGGTTTAATTTAAAAACTCCTTTTTATTCGATTATTGTCGCGGTTTTAAATGAACTTATTATGCTTTCCATAAATTTATCAATATTTAAGAGTAAAAAGTACTTCCAAGCGATTTATTTGCAAAAATTGCAAATTTAAGCTTTTGTGAACTAAATGCATAAAATTGACCCTCTGGCTCATAATGGGTTAATTACGCATTATCTAAAATAGTAACAGGATATACCATTTCTATGTTACATTAAAACCTAATATATTTTGAAAAATGTCCGATATGTATAAAACTACATGTTTGAACAATGAAAATATGGTAAAAAAATTTTAGTAAAATTTTAATATTCCGCGACTCAAAAGAGACATAATTATTTAAATGAATATTGAAGGTCGTAGTATACATCTATTAAGGCTCCATTACTCTACCGTAAATGTAAATGTAGCGAATCAGCTGACACGTTTTGCTTATGAGAGTTATGTGTGTATGTGTACTAAAAAACGTAAATGTTACGTAGCAACCTAATCAAATTAGGTCGCTCTACGTTTTTACGTGACAGCTGAAAGGATAGTGTTGACATCTTTTTATTTCAATATACTAAATCTGCGAAAAATATCGATATAATAAGTTTATCAACTGAACAATTTGTTTTGCTGTTTTCTTCGGAAAAAACTTGTTAAAATAATTTAAATAAAGTGCGGAGTTTAATCAATAAATTAAAATTTAAAAATTTTGTAATAAAAGCACAAATTTCGTTTTGTATACAAGTCGCTAAAACCCAAACCAATAAATCTACCGATTTTTAAACTGAATTTGATTTACTGAAAAAATTTGTAATTTACATCACTGATGTTGATGTGAAAAAAACAACAACAAAGTACTGGCTACATTTACGTTTTTTGAGTAAGCACCCACTTACGTTTCCAGTTACATTTACGTTTTTACATTTACATTTACGGTAGAGTAATGGAGCCTTTATAATTTGAAGTTAATTTTCTTATAACTAAAATTTTGATAATAATATTGAAAGAAATACGTAATTTCAGAGGTGTTTTAAAAATTGTGCATCTCACGTAAATCTTAACATTGAGATGTAATATTTTGGGAATCATATATATAGAACATACTAATCTTTATTTCTAGAGGGGTACATTTGCAACTTTTTTTCGTGAGGCACTTTAATATATATATATTAATATTAATATATTTTTTTTTTAATTGAATTAATTATAAGCAATTTAAAATGGTTTTAATTATTTTTATAATCGGAAATAATTTCATTAAAAATTTTCTTAAATTTTTTTCTGTAAATATATTAAATTTTATATAGAAACATCTTATATCCAATTTCAATTACGGGAAATTCATATAATTAATCAATTCAACAAAAAAAATGATTGAAAACCTATAAATTGTTATGTTTTTAGTAAATAATATTAGAAAATTTTAATTATGATTACCTTAATAACTGATACAATTAAAAAAGTAATTGAAATAGTTTTTATCATTGATAAATAGTTTAATATACTATATTTTTTCTGTGTATGTATACAATTAATTCCATAAAGAATTAATACCTTACAAAAAATGTACAATCAATTGAAACTTACACAGAAAAAAGTCACCAATCACCAAATATGTTAGTAAATAATTCATTAAATTTAAAACTTTTTTAAATATGCACCTCTTTCCAAAAATTTTATATCAATTATTGAGAGCTGTAAAAAATCAAAAACAGAAAAAATTTCCAATTAAAAAATTTATTAAATCAATTAAATAGACGAATTAAATTGATTAAAAATTTAAATAACAAATAAAATCTTACTTATATTTTATTTTATTTTTACTTAAATATATTTATTAAATTTTGATGCAAAATGAAACAACCGTGTTAATTAAAAAATATACGGTAATAATTTTTTCTGGGTATAACCGTATTCTGAACTTTGTGATAATGACAAAATTATTATTATTATTATTGATTTTTTTTGTTGACATTTGCATTACAATTTTTTAATTTTTTTTTTGCTGTAGTTTTGGGGGTAAAATAATATAACAAATCATTCAAATTAAGATTTAAAAACAAAAAAAAAAAAATAATAATAATAATAATAATAAAATATATATCATAGTATAGTAACTAGTATAGAAACTCTTTTTTATTCAACACTCTTCACATACATATGCTGTGTGAATTCAACACACTTGAGAGAGACCTAAACAACACAAAAAATTAACAAATTATCCTTTAAAATAACATTTGCAGCACATTCTTTCATACACATATAATATTTTATTATTTTTTTTAACACTTTTATCACATTTTAATTTCCGGAACGTTTTTATTTTTTCCAAACTAGAAATAATTTTTTTACTATTTTTGAAATTTTTTTATTGGCTGTTGAATTTAAAACAGTTGCAATTTTTGGTATTAATAATGTAGTAAATTTTACAATAATTTATATTTTTTGTTGATATTTGGCAACAAAAATATAATAATTAAATCATTATAAATACAATAGACGTTCAAATCTTTTATATTTGTTGAGAAATATAAATATAACGTAAAAGAAAAATTTAATAATTTTTTAATACAATTTTTTGCAACTTTGTGTACATATGAAGTGTGGTGAATGTTAATTTTACACCAATACATATAAATAAAATTTTACTAACACATTCTTAGCGTTACGTACTTTTGATTAATGCGTGATGTACCAAAAGAGAGACTTTCCGTACTAGTTCTTATACTATATATTAAAAATTTAAAAATTCTCAAAACCTTCAATGCTTGACATAAGTTGAAGCTAATTGTAATTTTTTAATTTCGAGAAATATATATTATATGATGAACTTAAGTAAGACCTTTCTTTTTAGCAAATCTTCAGAGTGTTTCGTTTATACATTCGTGTTCTTTATGTTTAATTCCTGAGGTCTACACTACTTTATTTTCAACTGCCAATTTCTATAGACATTCGAAAAACAATTAAATTACAATTACAGATCGATTGAAGACAGTCATTTTCAAAGACCAATTTACAACAAAAAAGTATTGTCGTAATTGTCTTAAAGAATCCCTTCTTCAATTCGAACTTTAAATATATTTAAAAACTATCCCTCTTAAATAAATACAAATCACTGAACCAAAAAGGTACATAAATACAATTAAAAAGTTCATTGTTACAATGAATTTGTGCACTAACTTTGACTTTATGTACAGGTTCATTGAAACAATGTACAAGTTCACTGATTTAATTTATTCTTACATTGAATCAATGAACATGTTCATTAAATAAAATAAATAATTTCAGTGAACAGTACATTGGTTTAAATGAACTCTTATTTGTCCCAATGAAACTATACATATAAAATGTATTATAAAAATAGGCGTGTTCTGTATTTCTGGTTTTTATTTTATTTTATATTAAATGATTAAATTATATGATATTGAGTTAATAAAAGCAAACATTAAATATAAATATAAAAATATTACATTTCACTAAAAAATTTAAATAAACAAAATGCTGTTACAGATGTGATCGTGTTTGCTTTGTCATTTATAATAATATAGTAATTCCTGTTGTCCTCTATATTGCTCAATGATGGTATGGAATATCCATTTAGATGCTACATTAATATAACTACTGCATTATTCTTAACAAAGAAAGTTTATAAATAAAATTTTTAAAATTCGTTCAATTGTTAAAAAAATTTGAACTAGTTACCTTTAAATCTTTTTGGTTTTGGAAATTTCTTTATTTTGACGATCACCAGATGTAGCATTCAAATTTTGATCAGTCTGTAATATATTTTTATTAAGAATTCAATTAAAATATTTCATATATTTATGTATACTTACGAAACGAATCCTCTTGATTTTGAAATCGCAATATTTTTTGAAACCCTGGTGTTTGAGGCTAATAACACATTCTTCTGCATCTTAGTGTTTTTATCTACATAAATATAAATGAAATGTAATATTTAAAAACTGTGTAAAATCATAAACATTATTAAACTTACGTGTTATGAAGGCAAGTCTCCAAATTCCTTGTTTTGGGTAATTAATTTAATTAGGTGTATTCAATTATGCTGCTCGACTTCTCCTTTACGAATAAATTATATTTATGTATTTTAATAATTCGATATATCTTATTAACTTTTTAATTATTTTCGTTTTTAACATAACACTCATTTTTTTACTTTTTGCTGTTGTTTAAAACGCGTCAATTCTTGTTAAAAGATAAAAGAAAACTGGGTTGTATTTGTTTTCATTTTACTTTATTTCCCGTTAGAAATCATTTATTTTGATATAATTGAATGAAATTTATCATTGGTTCAATGCTTTTGTTCATTGTGTAATGCTTCTTCTTAATTAAATCAATGTATTAGTACATTGAACCAATTTATTCAATGAACTAATACATTAAATCAATTAACTGATTTACCTATTGTAATAAGAAATAAATTTAATGAATGGTTTCAATGTAATGTTCATAATAGCGTTAATAATTTAATTGAATATTTTCATTGAAGCAAAGAATTTTGAACATTAAGTTAATAAATTTTTGGAAAAAAATTAATGAATTTCATTTAATGTACTTCATTCATTGAAATTACTTTTTTCAGTGATAAAGAACTTATTTTTTTAATTCCTTTATTTAACCGAGCCCAAATAGGCCATATATGGTTATAGTACAAAATAATGTGAATAAACGATGAATACTTATTTTATCCTACGGCGTCGAGTACCGAATAATTTTCTTTTTCTACAGTTTAACCGAAGGCATTTTATTTATTCTGTAGCAACTGACTTAATTTTTTGTTTATTTTGCCCATATAAATTTAAATCGTACATTCCACACTGCGCAACTACAGACACACTGTGCAACTACAGACATACAAATATTTATGTATATACGCAAAATATTGTGTAAACAAAATCCAAAACCGCCAAATTTTTAAGTTCATGAAAAATATTGAATATCAACAATGTATGACGAAATATTTCATCATAATTTCTTAAACATTTCTCAGAAATTAAGCGAAAAGCATTTTTAAGTAAAAAAAAAGAAAATTGCAAACTTAACATGTGAAAATTGAAAACAAAATGTGTGTGTACATCTATAGATAAATACAAACATACACCATCATCATCAGTATATGTAAATAGAATAAAAAAAAAAAGATAAAAATGTAACTTACAAAGAAGGCATAGTACGAACATGCTTTACTTAGATAAATAGCAAATAAAGCCGCTTTGGCATTTTTGGTACCAAGGGGAAATTGCTCCCATGAAAATCTTAAAAACAGTACTGACTAAAAATATATATTTTTATACCCACCATCATAAATATGGGGGGTATATTGATTTTGTCATTCCATGTGTAACATGTCGAAATAATCATTTAAGACCCCAAAAGTATATATTTTCTGGGTCCTGGTTAAATTCTGAGTCGATCTAGCTATGTTCGTCTGTTGAAAGCAGGACGGGATAACGTAGGGGGAGGAAATTTGGCTCAAATATTTATCTTATATAAGGTTTGTTTGGTATTGAAAATCGGTTAATAAACAAAAAAGTTATGGGCTAAAATCTAGAAACTTTTCTGCTGATATCTTTTAAACAAAAGCATGTACGAAATGGGCGTTGTCCGCCTACTTTGCCGCCCACCTAATATATAACATAAAATTTGAAAAAGTTTATGGTGGGTATGTAGATTCGGCCGAGCCGAATATAAGTAACATTCGTGCTTGTTATTAAATAATGTTGAGACATTTTATATCTGTGTGAATTTATTTGACCTTTTAGGTAATTAATTAATTAATTAAGGATTTTCCGGTATTTTTTTCAATTTGTAAATATTTCAAAAAAAATTTCTTGCTTAAAATTCTGAAAATTTTGAAAATACGTACATTAGGTTGTCCCATTTATACGGAGATAAATGAAGATATCGATGTTTCTAACTCAAATGGAAATTTACTTCTCTCTAAGATACTGCTTCTCAAAATGTTCGTCCTGAAATTGTCCTTTTGTTGGCTGGATCAAAATAAAAAAGATAATTTCTTCGGCATTTTAGATTTTTATTCATATTTTTTCCCAAGTTACGATATGAAAATTTGTTATCGCAAGCAAGACCTTTGGGACATGCATTTAATGAGGTAAAGAAATTTAGGACCAGTTCAAAAAAAAAAAAAAAAAAATCCAAAATTTTGCAATTTTTCATAAAAATTTAACTTAACGTTGTTTGTTAATAAAAGAACAAATTGTTGTATTTAATTAAAAAGCTTAAAAAATACGCTCATAAAAAATATGAAGAAAAAAAAAAAAAAAATCCGAAAAATTCCAAAAAGTATATTTTCATATTTGTTCCAGCTCACGAAAGGATAATGTCAGGAAGACAATTTTAAGAAACGGTATCTTAAAATGAAGTAAATATTCATTTAAGTTGGGTACATCGATACTTTTCATTTTTGGGCGACCCTAATATATATATGTAGTACCCGTGTACTTTTTTATTAAGATATTTAGTACTTTTCTACCAAAACGACCATCTCTTACATATGCATGTTTATTTTATTAACTTTAACAGATATATATTTG
This sequence comes from Protophormia terraenovae, assembly GCA_951394005.1. Lineage (NCBI taxonomy): Eukaryota > Metazoa > Arthropoda > Insecta > Diptera > Calliphoridae > Protophormia > Protophormia terraenovae. The sequence goes on along the minus strand of OX596076.1, from coordinate 71,359,746 downwards.
TAAAAAATCTTAAAACCCGTTATTTTACAAAATCTCTTTTTTTTTGTTCTAAAGGAGCATGAGCAAAGAGTATATTAAAGAAGAGAAATATTTAGCGGTAAATTTAATTAACAATAAGTCAAAGATTATGTTGCTCTCCGGAAATAAAAGAGCACTATTGTTTAAATAAATGAAAGAAAATATTGCGAGGGTTGTACTACTCGTATATAAAAGAGATTTATAACATAACTTGTATTATTATCTATCGATATGTAAGTTTACGTTTTATATGTTAAATACAACTGGTAGTAAGTATTGTACGAGTATAGTATCATAAATATTTAACATGTTGTATGTAAAAAAATATACAAACACACATTTGTTAAATTTGTGTTTTTGTGTATAAGTAGGGTACTGTGGCCCATGATAAACTTTAATAGACGACTTTCACCGCTTTATGTTGGCTTCGTATAAAAATAAACAAAACAGCTGTTGTTTCTTTTGATTTCAAATTGTTGTTGCTGTCGTTTTTTTTTATTTTTTTCTAAGTAAAACAGACGAGCCCTTTTTTTATTTTAAGTTCGCTGGTATGGGTTTATGGTAACAAAAGTAAACTTTGGTTTGCTTATTATTTACAGGGGTATAAGGGTGGATTTTTTTAGAGTATGTATGTGTTAAAAGTTGGTTTAAAAGAAAAAAACCTTTAAGGCTTTTTACTTTTAAAGTTAATGGACACACACACAACGATATTGAGTCTATAACCTTCAAAATCCTTGAGAGAAACCTCATGCAAACATTTGTTTTACTTTAAGTGTTATGCGTGGGTGCATGTGTGTATTAAAGGGTTAAATAAATATTTTGTTATTTTGTCAAGATTATTTTCTTTTTATGGTGTGTTGGTGTTATTTAAAAAACACTTTAAGTAAATAATCAAGATTTTCGATATAAAAAAGGCAAATTTTTTTTTTAATAAACAAGTAGTAAAATAAATGTTGATAAGTTATGATGGGCTATTTTTAATGCGCGGCCAAAGTAAATAAAAATGTGTTTTTGTAATGAAATTTTGTTGAATTTAACTTTTGAAAATGTTACATAATAAATGAAAATTAATCCTTTAATGAGCATTTTTTTATTTTTGAGCGAAACAATTTTTTTCGATATAAAATTGATATAAGAATTAGAAAATCATAATAATTTTCATTAAAATTTTTTAAAAATAGCAAAACGTACTTTTTTACATTTAAAAGTATTTTGATCTCACACATCCTTAAGATTTGCTGTGGTGAATTGATGTTGTTTGATGCATTTTATGGAAAGGAGAACGATTCTTACAATTTCCAGATTCAAACTGCTTTGTAAGGGAACGAAAAAATTAATTCTCAATTTCCCAAGAAATTCAAATAATGAAAAAAAGTTTTATTCTGCGACTTCTCATATGAATCAGAGACCAAAATATTTCTTCATAAACTAAACAATAAAATGCCTCATTATTTTATGATCCATTAAAATTGTATACCAGTATCATGAGATTAAAAAATTATAACCGAAAAAAATGGTTCATTCATATACAGTTAGGGACAAAACTATTTGTACACCTCATATATTTCGTATACCTTCACGCACATTTTCAACAGATCCGCTGTTTTTATACTTGCTTACAATGTATTGTACTGTGGAATGTTGCAAATTTAGTAAATTACTTATATTCCGGAAAGATTTTCCTTTTTTATGTTCATCAATAATTAAATTTTTAATATCCAAACTCAACTCTTTTCGCTTTCCCATTTTTGATGTGCTTATTATTCAAAACGTTAAAACCAACTTCTTATTTTGTAAAATAAAACTCGATTAACGAAGAAAATATAACGGTATTTAAAAAAATCATCATACAAGAGTCCAACGTACAAATAATTGTACAAAGTACTGATGTACAAATACTTTTGTCCCAAAGATTTTTACTTAAATTGTACTTTTTTTTAACAATGTGTTATATATTAATTTATTTTTTATCAAATAATTCAATAAAAATGGACCTGAATTAAAACTACATATAATAATTTTTTATTCTTTATAAATTATTGAAGATATACGAAATGCATGGGTGTACAAATAGTTTTGTCCCTAACTGTATATACATATGCATCACTGCGGGCTAAAGTTTTTTAAAAATGTTAAGGATTAGCGCTTACATTAAAAAAAAGTAATATTAAAAAAAAAAAAAAATAAACACATTTTTAAAATGGTTTTTATACTTAAGTTAACAAGCTAATTTTTGAAGGGATTTCTATTAATTAAACAAAAAAATTTTCAATTATATAACCATATTTCAAGGCGATATCGTCTGACAAGCATATCCAGCAAAAACTTGGTAATGACATGTAGTTACGGATGTAGTTACTTTGTAATGACAACAACATATTACATAGAAGTGTTTGGTAACTAATTAATTGTTTATAACCCGAATGTAAATTATTATTTATCAGATTTTTTAAAATATAAATTTTTATTAATTTTTATAACGCAGTTACCAATTCACATATTTGAAGAAGGGATACATAAATGAAAGGCAAAATTGGCGTATAAATTAATTTGTAATCTAAAATAGTTTATTTTTATTACATTTATTTTAATTACATATTTGGTTGTTAAGTTTTTAAATTAAAATTTAAAAAATCTTTTTACAACAACGAAAAAAATATTTTATATCCTGACATTTAATTACTTATTTATAACCTTAAATGTAACTTAGTTCCTATTGTTATTACTAATCATGACTTCAGTAATGCTTTAAAATCAAAACGCTATTTAACAGCTTGAAAGTAATTAGTTATTATAATGACATCTAAGTAATGTATAGGGTAAGTAGTAAACATCTGCATCAAATCATTTGCTTTTCAATTCACAGTAATGTTTTTTAATGTATGCTCTTACATTACTGCGAAAATAAAAAACAAAACAAACTCTGTAAAAAAAAATTATTTGAATTGAGTTAAATTGAAACGATGAAGCAAAAACAATACATGTTCTGTTCTCTTTGAGAAATTACTGCTTATGAGAGATTTTTAGAAAAACAATAATGTTAAATAAAAAACATCAAAACAAAACTGTGAATTACTGTCATTCCCTTACATCTAATATGAAAAAATGCAGGGAACATAACAATTATGTATTTTTAAATAAACAACAGATAATAATTACGTTTGATTTCAATGTTTTTGCTTAGAAAATGTAATAATTTGTTATTTTAATTATATTTAATTATATCAAAAATGAAATGAAATTTATTTTATTTGTGATATTTTTATTTACTTTTAATTACATACCTATAATATTTAAATTTTTTTAATTTAATATTTCCTTCACATCAAATTTTGTAAAAAAAAACAAACAAATGACAGTATTGCATTTTTAGATTTAATTCAATTCAATTCAGTTGAAAATGATTTGATGTTAAAGTGTTTTTATGACTCTCTGCACAATTGATTTTGTTTATTTTTGTTTTGATTTTTTTGTCTTTTTCTTACATACGCACACACAGAGATTTGATTTTAAGTTTAAAAAACAATAACAGTCAACAATTGAAAAGAAAGAGAGTAATTAAAAATGTGTTACAAATGAATTGATGCAGATGTTTAGTAAGTAGTTGCCTCTAATGTCATCAGAATGAATAATACATAAAGTTTTATTTGATTGAGAGTAACAGCCTATGTACCGCATTGGTCGAAAATGTTAAAATTTTAAACAAAACTTATGTTTACCGGGCTAGAAAAATGAAATCATGCGAGATCTAAAAAATAATGTTATTAATTACATATACAACAAGAGCAGCAATTTTCCCAAAAATGTAATAAATTAAAAAAAAAATTTCAAAAAATGTAATAATTTTAATAAAACTGAAAATTTAGCAGTGCGTGCAAAACGCGAAAATATTATTGTATATTAGGGTGGCCCCAAACCATAATACACATACATTCTAAGATACAGTTTCTCAAAATTTTGGTCCTGAAATTTTCTTTTCGAAAGCAAGATCAAAATGAAAATAGGTCCTTTTTCCGGGGTTTTAGGATTTTTTTCATATTTCTGCCAAAGGAACAATATGAGCGCATTCAAAGACGTAACAAAAAATTTAGGACCAGGTCAAAATAAGTCCAAAATTTGGCAATTTTTCACAAAATATTTAGATATTTTAATTTATGTGTAAATATTAAACAAATAGGACCAAAGTAATACAATAATCCTCTAGTAGTTACATCGAAACGGGTTTTTTCGTTTTTTAAATTTTCGAACTTGTTTGAATTTTATTAGAATTTTTCCAACCATAATTTCCTTCATATACAAATATTTGTATATGCGAAATATTTATATGAATTTAGCATTAAAATATTTGTATTTTTCTAAGCTTTTTAATGATATATAACACTTAATACTTCTATTAACAAATATCGGAATAATTTAAGTTTAAGTGAAATATTCACAAAATTTATGCTAATATAGTCACGAGAGCATATTTTAAGAAAATAGTCAAATTTTTAAATTATATTTTTTAAGTGCACAAAAAACATAATAAAAAAAAAGTCAAAAAATCATATCTTTTACAAATCAAGTTTGATTTTAATGTAAACTAATTTGTCTTAAAAAATATAAATTCTAAACTTTTAAATTTTTAAATTTTTTAAGAAAAATATAAACTTAATATAAAAATAGACATATTTACTTATCCACTGATATACATATTGTCAAAATAGCTTTCCAAATGAAGCAATTATAACGATCATAATTCAAATATATTGACCAAAATTTGCTTTTTTTAAAAAATATATTTGCTTTAATGTTATTTACAGGAACCTACCCTTAAAGTTGTTTGAACATAACTATAACAATTTTGAGCATTATTAAAACTGATTTATGTCGTCCTCAAAAAGGCCTTTATACTCATTTATATATATACTTATTTTTCGAGTGAATTTTAACTGTTGCAGAGTGATTAATTCTATTTTCAAATAATTAAAAAAAAAAAAAAAAATTTTGTACACTTTTTCCAACTAATTTTGTACATTACAATGGCTTCCTTCCCTGATTTATTCTTCTTAGATTTAACAAAAATTCATTTCATTTACCTACTTATAGAAATCACATAACAAAATACATTAAAATCAAAAATTGCGCTCTCATCATTTTACAAACCATTAAAACACTACATGACAGTATAATTTAATTTAATTTTCATGTTTATTACACCAAAATATTTTCAATTCTCAGAATAACAGACAAGATGTCTCTCAACTTATTTATAATATATGCCGGTATCTAAAGCAACCTTAAAAGACTTTAAGACTCTCTTGTACCCTCGTAGATTAAGAGCGTGTGTGTAAATATATGATAGTAATTTTAATAAAAGCCTACTTTAGTTAAATAATAATAAAATACTCGTACTTACAAGTAAGTACATGTTTGTTGTGGTACAAGTATCTACATAAATTTATATTACAGTAACATACATAAGTATAAGCCTACAAACTGTTATTAAGGGTAAACATTTGGTATACGTTTGCACAGTGTGTGACAAAATAATGCTAACATTTAACATACTTCAATATTGTTTTCAATTTATATTAAAAAATTTTAAGGTTTTGTTTTTAACTGTCACTACTGTAAATAAATTACTATATACTAGACAAGAATGACAAATGTGTATGATGTAGTTTTATATGGAAAAACATGTGTATATATGAGAGTAAAACAGCACTATAATACAGTAATATACATAGATAAATGTCTTGTCCTTTTAACACATATTTGTGTGTTTATACTAAAAGCTCGTAGCCATACTCATTCATTCATTTATTTGCTTCCCACACCCAAAAAGTTAATACGTATACATATATTAGTAACTCTTTCCCTGACATTGCTACTGGAAGGTTATTGTATTATACTTTGTTATATACATATTGCGTGTGTATGTATATTTAAATAGGATATATAGGAGTGTTTACGTGGGATCTGAAAATGTTCGCTTATCCTACACTATTTTCTAATGTATATTATAGAATTGTTGTTGGAAAATTATAAATATATTCCATATACTTTAATACAAACATATATGTAGTTATTAATAGAAATCTATGATTGTTGCTCTTTATAGCATCAAAATAATTGGGTAATACTTTACCCGGGGCTCTTGGCTACCCCATATGATGCGATAACTAATACTTACTTTATATGAGGGCTATTACTCCACCTAAACCTATTTGTTCTACTAAAAATTTGATATGAAAAATAACTCTTACAACTTGTTAATACTATATAAAAATAAATTTTTTCTTTGTACGGAACAGCAGTATTTGAAAATCACAGGTCAAGTACATCTTGTCCAAAAATATTTTTCGAGTTCTCTTTCGAAATTGGTATCAAATAGTTCATAGTTTTGAGCTCATGATAAAAAAAAAAAAAAAAAAAATATATATATATATATATATATATATATATATATATATATATATATATATATATATATATATATATATATATATATATATATATATATATATATATATATATATATATATATATATATATATATATATATATATATATATATTAAATATTCGGAAAACAAATTATTGTATAGAATTTGTTGTTTTGCAAAATATATAAAAAATAAACACTGGTTTCATTTTATTGGTAAAATATTTAAAAGTTGTTTTGTAGTAATTATGGTTCATCTTAAAAAAGTTTTAAAAAATTTGTTTGCAAAAATGTACCAAAAGATAGGGGAAATTTTTAAAATATTTTTTCCATAACCAGCTCAAAATTACGATTTTTTGACAACCATTGCGAGAAAAAAATTTAAAAATTTTTGGCCAAAATGTATGGTACCCACGATTTTTCAATCGCTGGAATCTGAAGACGAATTTTTAAAATTCTTCAAATATTTTTTCTGTATTCTGCTTAGATTATAATATTTGGATTTAATTATTTAAAAGTTTTTTCAATCATATTGAAAAAAAGGATTCAGCTAGACTACTAGGACGCTGTTTTTTTAAATCTAAAGAGCTATATTCATATTTTGTCCTTAAAGTATTTTTTTTTTCAAGCTAAAAACGTAAGTGTTCTTACATGTTTTATAATTAATCCTCGATTTTCTATTTTGATTTTGATAAAACATTTTATTGATTTATAATCATCGTACGAAGCTTGTTTAAATTTGTAATAGCTTAATTAGTAACCTTATCAAAGTATGTATCATATGAAAGCAATTTTTAAAACACTCTCGCATAAAAAATATACATATATTAGCATTTAAAAGGATTCTTTTTAACTATAATTTTATGTTATGAAAAACACACATGTTTGAAAGAACATTACAATAATAATATTAAAGGAATTTAATACAAATAGGTATATAATTATTTATAAACATTTGAATTCATATAATTTCTATAGAATTAAATAATATTAAATGGAACCCTAAATATAATAAAGAATTTTTAATAAAAAGCTAGATTATATAAATAGCTAAATATTATAAAGAAAATATGACTATTGTGGTTTAATAAAGGAATAAATTCATTCCAAGTTATTAAAACTACTAAAAATATATGACTTAGAAATAGCTAAGAAATCTTAAAAATCTTCTGTGAAAACTAAGGATTAAATATTATATAATAACAATCATTTCAACATATTTTTTAGAAGTATAAATATCTCTAAGAGCTACACATATAAATTTGTTAAATAGTTTCCTTTATGTCTGTTAACTTGTTTATGTCAATTCAGCATTTAAATTACACTTTCCTATACATTCTGTCTCTAGTAAAAATTACAATTAAAGGTCATATTGACATCTCTATGTATTCAAGAAAACAATAACTGACTTTAACTGGTTTCTTTCTTAATTTTTTGTTTCTCCATTCCCGTCACTTACATATTTGTAAAGAAATATGACAGTGAGTTTATTTGCTTGAACATGGACTCATGTAGCAAAAGTTAATAAAATGAAACTTTTGTTTTGTGTGTACGTGATGATAGTAACGAATTTAAATTGTGTTAAAAGTTTACTTATCAATTGAAGCTTGTACATACTTGATATACACACTAATTTTAGTAGACTTATGCACATAACCTTACATAACCTTAAGCAAACTTTGCTTTTTTTAAAGAAGCTAAATCAATCTACTAGCAAAAGAATAATAAAATGGAATGCTATGCGAGGCAAAAATTTCTAAATCCTTTTGGGAATATTAATCAGCTAAGTAACATTTTGTTTAGATAAAACTTTAACAATTTGCTGAGGGTTATAATAAATCAATTATTTATGTTTTTTTGTTGCTATCAATAGACAAGTAAAGCTAAAATTAGCTTTATTATGAGGGACATTAATAGTATACGAAATTTAAAAGTGAAAGATGTAATTAAATATAATTAGATTTTATATCAATGTATTAAGAAATGGCTTTAACTAAGTATTGTAGTGAGAACACTTGTAACTATTCTACTTGTTCATTATTTTATAAAAATACAATAGTTCATTGAAATTTACTTTTCTACAATTTTTTTCACATTGTATTGAAAAATTATTATTCTTGTTTGAACCTTTGAATTGAATAAACGTATTTTTTTTATATATATATGTTATATTTTATTTAAACCATAACATATTTGTGGCGACGAGGATAATGGCAACAGATCCTAAGATTTTGGAATTATTACAAAAGCAAGGAGAAATCCTAGCAAGATTGTCCCTGGGAATATCCATCAATCAAGAACAATTAATGGACAAATTATCGAATTCAATTTCCGAATTTATTTTTGATCCAACAAATTCAGTAACATTTAATGTTTGGTACAACCGTCATGAGGACATATTCCTAGTGGATGGAAAGGATTTAGATGATGCATCCCGAGTAAGACTTCTAATGAGGAAATTAAACACTATCGCTTATGGTAAATATGCAGCATACATTCTTCCGAGAAATGTAAGGGATATTTCATTTGCTGAAACAATCAAGATCCTTAAAAGCATGTTTGGTGTGCAAGAATCTTTGTTTAGTCTGCGGTATAAGTGTCTTCAAATAGTTAAGTCTCCTCAAGAAGATTTGGTTTCTTATGCAGCTCGTATAAATCAATCTTGTGAACAATTCAAATTATCTGAAATGAATGCCGATCAATTCAAATGTCTTGTTTACGTTTGCGGATTACAATCTCATACAGATACAGAGATTCGTATGAAGTCTTTGTCAATTTTGGAGGACGATTCAAGTCAAACAGTAAATAAATTAGTGACTGCGGCTCAGAGAATGATGAATTTAAAACACGACGCAGCTATGATTGAAGATAATACCACATCCGTCAATACCATTAAGTTTAAATCAAACTTCCAAAAGTCAAAACAAGATGACAATAAAAACGTTCCTAAAACTCCATGTTGGAATTGTGGTTCAATGCATTACTCCAAGTATTGCAATTTCATCAACCACAAGTGCAGTCAATGCAACGTTGTTGGTCATAAAGAAGGATACTGTAAAGCTTCAGAAAAGTACATTTCATCTCGGAACAAAACTTCGTATAAGAAGAAAAACAAGAATCAAAAGAAGAAATCATACTCTCCACAATCAAATGTTGTTCAAATTAACAAAATTTCACACGCATCGAGGCGCAAATATGTCAATGTTCATATCAATATTTTGCCATTAAATCCACACAATTCTGGTTTTGATGTCAAATTGCAAGTTGACACAGCCTCAGACATTTCGATGATTGGAAAATCATTATGGGAGAAAATGGGTAAACCAGGAAAACAATTCAAAAATCGATATGTTACAAGTGCATCCAATAACAAAATCAAACTTTTAGCCGAGTTTGATTGTCAAGTCCGGCTAAAAGGTGAAGTACAATTGTGTAGTTTTTCCGTAGATTTTTTTCCAAAAATTGTTAACAGAGGTTTGTGATCAGTGCACAAAGTAAATTGTCTACCATATATATAACGATGAAACTTCTTTACGGCGAAAATTAGGGCTAGGCCTTCTTTCTCTATTTGAGAATAGTTTTTCTCAGCAGGAGTAAGAGTACGTGAGGCATGAGCAATGACTTTTTCTGATTTGTCTGGATATACATGACAAATAAATGCTCCAATACCCTTACCAGATGCATCTGCTGCAACCTTAATAGGTAAATCTGGGTTATAATGAGTTAACAGCAAATTTGAGTTCAAAAGATTTTTAAATTTTTGAAATGATTTTTGACATGCATCTGTCCACTTAAATTTGACATCATCCTTTAACAGTTTATCCAGTGGTGCTCTTAGATCGCTCATTTGATGAATATATTTACCGTAATAATTCACTGATCCAAGGAATGACCTTAATTCCGATATATCTTTAGGTGGTGGTAATTCGAGAATTGTTTTGATCTTGTCAGGATCTGGACGTAAACCATCTTAAAACTATGTTTGTACAATTTTTTAATAAAAATTCGGTTTTTGCCCTATTAAATAATAATAAAAATGCTTTAAAATTTGTAAAATTTAATTTTTTTCCCGCAAAAAATTCATTTATTTTGGAAGTAATTATTACGAACTTCCAAAAAAGTTTAAAATATGCACTTTATTTCACTTTTGAAGTTGTGAGAATATTCTTTTTTGGAAGAACTTCATCGTTTTTTGCTGGGAATATAATATCGTTCAAATATGCTTCCCTGTGTGATGTTTATCTTAGAGGTCTGGAAATGGCATGTGTTTTTTTCAATTTGAAGTCTTTGTCCGGTTGTGATTCATTCGCATATATCTGTTACTTAAGGAAATCTTACAAAGAAAAGTCTAACGATGTCAAATTACACGATTTCGGTATATAATTCACGTCGCGTTTTATGTCCAGTGTGATATAAGCTGTGTGACATAAAACTTAATTTTGATATTGTCCTTAGAATAACATAATCGTTTACGAAGATGCTTTTACTATAGAATATGAACCAAACAAAAGACTTTCTACTTTTTATGTGTTAGCATTTGGAAAAACTCGTCCTCGTCGTAAATCCGTCAAGTTTTCTTTTCGGAGTATTTTTTTCGGGATTCGTTTTCAACAGCCAAATTCAATAAGTTCCTTGGGTTCTATTCTATACTTTCATGTACAGAGGCGTATAGTTGTTAAGGTAATGTCCACATCAGTCGACATGACAGCCAATATACCCAATATTTAGAATTTCAGTGCGCAAAGTTAAAGCAAATTTAAAAATATAATCATAAAAAGTCAAAATACTTATTTCCACAAATAAATTTTATCCAAAACTAAAAATTTATTCTGATATCACTTTTTTAAATATCAAAACTTTAACTGTGAATTATTTTAACATTAACTAATTAAATAAAAATCGATTTAAAAACAGTTAAAATAGTATTATTACTTAATAAATGAGATAACGAAATAAAAGTAACTTGATTTAAAAAAAGCTTTTAATGTCAACATTATTTCGTATTAAAATAAATAAACCAAAAATAATTTACGATTGTCTTATATTTTACAAGACATTACATAAAACATCAGGTTAAATTCTAATTAACCTATTTTTGTTTTCAAATATTTATATAGGCTTTTTACAGTCATGTCTAAGTACTAAATAATAAAACAATTACGAGGCTATTTGTGATAAGTTCCTTAAAATTTAATATTTTGAAAATAAGTTAATAAAATGAAATAAGTATTAATTAATTTACATATGTCGAAAACAAAAATATTTTCGAATAATTTTCAAATACATTTTTATACCCACAATCATAAAATAATGGAATAATATGTTATTATGGCTCAGGGCGGACCACCTAGGTAGAAGAAATTTGGTTCAAAATGTAAGGTTTGTTGGTATTCAAAATGCTCAAATTCAGTTAATAAAAATTTTTTTTTAATTTCATCACAATTTTTTGTATTCTTTTTGTTCTATTTTAATTACTTTTTGATTCATCCTCCTATATTTCAATACTAAATAGTATTTTTGTTTTGCACATTTTGTAGTTCGTTTTTATTTATTTCATGTAAGTAATTGTTTATTTTACTACCGCATTCTTTAATGTAAGACCTCCAGCCATCATCATTATTATTGTTATCATAATTGTTGCCATAATCGTCAGCAATATTGTCAATATATACTGTCTGAGTGTATATATGTATGTATGTAAAATTTCTACAGTCCCAATGGTAAGTTTGTAGTTTCAATATCTGATTTCAACGGCATTATGTTAGCGAAGAATTTTTATTTTATTTTTCAATACTATATGTATATACAATAACTGACGTTGCATTTTCTGGGTCAAATTACGTTTTAGACGCCGCACAGTAAAATAGTGTAGACAAATCAATAAGTCGTCAGAGATTAAAACAAAAATTAAAAACTAAAATTGTTCGAAAATATATAACAAGCAGCTTGATAACCACAAGAGCGTGAGTTCTTCTCTTTTCCTTATTTGAAGTTAAGTTTGCTATAAAATGATTCCTAAATTCCTAAAATTTATTTACGAATAAATTTGTATTACGAACTTTACCAAAAATGTCTCTCAAATTGTTAAATCTTTAACATTCTTACCCACTGTGCTTCATTAACCAACCGTTTTTTGTTACACTTAAATATTATAATTATTATAATTACTCTTTGTTGTTTGTGGTTATTTGACAGTCTTTACAGCTCAACTAGAAAAATATTGAACCAGCAACAAACACCTATGTATGTATTTTTTTCTATTGGTATTACTTTCGATTTGTTTTTGTATCAAATTGCTTTCAACGCCCCCATGCTCTTGGCCTATGCAACGTAAATTAGCTGACAAACAATGTCAATGTGTATGTAAATTGTTAGCGTTGTTGATATTTTTAAATTGATGAAATGGAATATTTAATGGAAAAACATATGACTGTAGTCATACGAGTATGAAAAAAATAAATTATTATATAGAAAATATTACACTTCCTCTAATTGTTCCTTTACAATGGGGAATTATTAGCACAACAATTATTTTCTAAAGCAAGCCATTTTTTTAATGACAATGATGATGTATGAAAACAAATAGTTTTTTATATACATATGTATATTTGTTTATCCATTAGATACAAAATATGTATGGTAATAAATAATTATGACTTTTGTGGAGGATATCAAGGTTATTAAATGGTTTTATTTTGTTGACAGTTGACAAAAGGTAAAATTAAAAAGGTCGAGATAAAATTATGCATAGATTTATTTGTTATCTTCTTTTTTTTTGTACAATTTATCATCTGTCACTTTATATTTATGCCTATTTATAAGGAAAAAATAATAGTTTATGTATGTTAATAAATTATTGTTTGTATATGTTAATGACAACATTTGTTAGCATATGATAATGTAGAATAAATAATACGAAAATATGTAAATATATTAAAAAAAAAAAAAAAAAAAAATACTAGGAACATTTTTGTTAATAAAAATAAAAATGGTAATTTTTTTTTAATATTAATAAGCACTCTTTGTAAAGTCTTATTAAAAATAGCTTAAGTTTAAATCCACCCAGTTTTTACATTAAACATAATTTTAACTGTTAAGTCATTACAAACACAACAACTTTTTGCTGCAAAAACTTTTTTAATTATTGCCCATAAAAAAGTAATTAAAGTAAAAGAAATAGAAAAAAAGAAGAAATACTTTTACTTACTTTTCATGTAATTAATATAATAAATATTAGAAGAATAAAAATTAATAATATAAAAACCTTAATACTTAATATTAAATTTCTTAGGCTTTATTACTGGAAAATAAATTGCATAAAAATTTAAAATATACATTATATAAGTGTAATATTAAATATTACAAGTATTTCTTTAGACAATTAAGAAGATACGTTAAAAATGTAATTCATGTGGTTTTTTTAAGATACCCTAGGCGAATGAGTAATTTAATACAGGTGTGTTTTTAAATACTTGTTTTATATTAAGCATACGTCGCGCATGTATTTAGTAAAACTTAAATACATAAGAAACTTAAACAAATAATTTTTTAAAGAATTAGAAATTACTAATGCATTCACAGAAAAAATATTTTAACTTACTACTTAAAATTATTAACTAACTTAATATTGGAATTTAATTATATTATTTATTAATATAATTAATTTTCTAATTGTTTTATAATTTTGTTTTTAAATAAATTGACAACTGATAATAAAATATAAATAAAAATGAAAGATTTGTCTATAAAAACACAGAAATAAAATAAATTTAAGTAAATTTCCAAAAATTTTCAGCTCATTGTATCTATTTAAGAAAAAGCTGTAATAATAAAATTAATTATTCTAGTTATTAATATTATCATTTTGTGATTGGAGCAAAATAAAAAAAAAAAAAAAAAAATTAATTAATATAAGCAATTTCGTAATTGAAGTCCATTTTTACTTTTTTCTGTGTTAAATAGGTTTCTTTTCATAAAGGAATTGGTGCAAAGTTTGATTTTTTATACTATTTTAGTTTTAGTTGTTCAAAAGGAGTTCTTCAATAAACTTTTCGAAAAATTTACTTCCTTCGGCTCAAAACGAACAAGATTTCAATAAAATCCTTATATTGTTTTGATGTCATGCTAGTAATATGACAAATTTTAAAAAATTTTTAGTAAACAAATTTTTTCTTCTGACACGAGCGTTAACATTGGTTTATTAACCTTTATTTATGCATGCAAAGTCTGTTAGCGTTAATAATTTTTATCAATGAGTGTAAAAGTTATAGATGTTTAAAGTTTTTCAAAACATTTTAAAAATAAAGGTATTGCTTTATCGAAATCAAAATAATGCGATTTCATAGAATTTCTAAAGTGATGACAGAATTTTCAATATTTATTGAAGTACACTGAAAAAAAAAAATAATAAATTTTACTGAAAAAAATAAATAAATATCAGTTAGTTAATATAATATTCTTAACAAAAAGCGCGGCTTTTATTAAAAAAAAAATAATAATTTTCTCAAAATTTTATATTTGTATATTATTTAGCGATAAGTTTTATGATGAAAATAATTTTCATTATTTTAAAATTCAAACTATAATGCGGAAAATTTTAACGCACAGAAAAAATTATTACCTTACATTTTTTAATTAACACAGTTGTTTCATTTTATACTGAATTGTACATAGTAAAAAGTAAGATTTTTCCTCATTTAAATTTTTTATTCATTCAAACATTTAATTGATTGATTTCATAAATTTTTTAATTGAAACAATTTTTATTTTTTTTTATTTTTTACAGTTATAAATAATTAATATAATTATTTTGGTGAGAGGTACAAATTTAAATAATTTTTAATTAAATAAATTGGTGACGTTTTTCTGTGCGTGTTTTAGTTGTTAGCATGCTAAAAGTGTTAGAAATAAAATCCGTCTGTAATCGAATACACAAATTTTATGGACGCTCATTTGGCTCGGAGTAAAAAAAAATCGTCCAAAATACATTTTAATATTTAAGAAATATTTAACAATAATTTCTTAAATATTAAATTCTTTTTTCGATTTGAATCATAAGTCAAGAAGACTTAAACAAATTGTTTAAATTTTATTTAGTATTTTCATTTGTAAAGAAATGTTTGAAATTTTCTTTGAAAAATTTTTAGATTTTAATTATTATTAGCTACATATTGGGATCATTCAACAGAACAGAAGCACTTTTTAATAAAATTATGTACATATGTACGTTCTGCAGAATGACATCAATTTTGTGCAAATTTCTAAAAAATGTTTAACAAGTTTTTCTTAGTAGATTGGCATTTATTGCTAATATTTTCTATTTTAACTATTTTTATTTAACATTATAAAAATAATTTAAGTAAAATTCTCGCAAATCCCTAAAATGTTCATTTAGAACAATTTAATAATATCTATGAAACAAAATTTTATTTTATATGAAAAAAGTTTGGGAAAAAAAAGTCAAGTTCGATTCATAATATTCACAAGGTGTGCTATCATGTCATATTGTCATAATGTCATAAAATTTTACAATAGTTTAAAGATGTTTTTTAAGACACATTTTGTTTGAAAAGCAATAACAATATTTTTTATCCATTATAATGTTTTAGGACATATGACAATATGACATGATAGCACACCTTGTGAATCCCCCAATAATGTTTATCTGTGTACTGAAATTTAAACTTAAAAAAATTTCACATTTTTTCACAGTTTTTTTTTTCTCAAAAAAAAAAAAAAAAAAAAATTGTAACATTCTTTTACTTTTAAGCTACATATTATCTTTGTTCCAGATTATATAATTATTATTTTTTCATGTTTTAAAATGATTTCTTAACTCAAATGCGTGCGGTGGCACTTTGGATGGTAGTCTCCCTACAAGCTCTATCCAAACTTCGGCAATTTTCTAGTTTTATTAAATTTATTTGGAAAATTCTCAAAACACAAAGCTGGCATTAACAAGAAAATACATAAATATTTTCTGATGCACGGCTTTTATAACGACAGAATGACGATTTCAATAAAAAAAAAAGTAAATTTTTGAAACATATTTTTCAAGGATTGGGATTTTGGTATTTTGATACAAAAAGGTGGGAGTTTTTTTAATTCATTGATTTTTACACAAGTTTGTCTATATTGTGTCGAAATTCCAATAAGGTATCCTTATCGGTTAACAATTTATTTTAATCCGAATATTCACATTACTTCTCAAAAAAAAAAAAATTATATTTTAAATTTAAATTTTTTCGGGTCATGGTCTAAGGATGTAAGAGAGATAATCTACACCTGTAAGCATAATTGTTGTAGAAGTTTATATACATTTTTTTACATTCAAATCATAAATGAAATTTTGGCGATTTTTCCAAATAATCACGTAACAATTTTGGAGGTCCACCCTCTACCCCCTGAACCATTAGGAATTTGTGCACTTTTAAATCAATTCGAAAACACTCCCACTTTAGCCATGTCAATCCTAATTTCGTTTTCTTCAGCAGATCAAGTATACGGTTGAAAAGCCTGATTCTTCTGCATTCTTCTTACCTATAATGTCAAAAATTACTTTAACCTACGCTATTTCATTTTTCGAGTGATTTTTCACGGTAGAAGAATGCGACCCTTGTTCGAACATATTTTAATATTTAATATTTAGAACTATGTCTAATCAAGCTTTATTCTACATATATTACATATTAATATTTTTATAACAGAAACTGTTTAAAACAAAACTTACTACGTTTTCAAATTTATTGAATTTTGCTAGTCATCTTCATCTCCTTTTTTAAAAGCCTCTTCAAATATAAATCTAAGTGCTTGTTAATATAACATTAATATTTCAAATTAATTGTCTATACAGAAAATTTTATTAAAATTGTCTTTTTATCTTAATTTTGTTGCAGTATATATAAATAAGTAATAAATAATAGCATTAATAAAAATTCAATATTAAGTATACGCCTAAGAACATTATAAATTTAATTAAAACTCTCCTTCATCACTTACTTTCCCGCAAAAAGAAGTCGAGCATATTAAATCAAAACTTATTTCTTGTTTGGTTAATGAATAAAAAATATATTTTTTATGATCATAATTTTACTTTTCTTCATGTTGGGCCATAAACTGGCAAAGTAAACAGTTTTAGTTATTTTCTTAGAAGACATTAAAAACAAAATATAAAATTATTTGTATATTTAAAAATGACTGAAGTCTACGTATACAGAGGTGCAAAAAAGGCTCGTCCAACTTTTATGTATATAAATGCAAGAAAACAAATTGTGAACATAAAACATAAAAAATATAGAGGCAAAAAAAAAAGAAGCATAAGACAGAAAAAAATAATATTAATAAAATAAAAAATGGTTCCACGTGTAGCCTAAATTAAGTTCGTTTATAATAATGAAGTATACAGCAAGCGGCAACTTGACGCAAAAGCTCAAAGCAACAACAACAACAAACAACTTGTACCATAAAAAAGGCAACATTATAAGCATCCCAACATATTAAATTGGCAAAGAACAGTGGGATTGATAGGCAGAAAATAGTTATAAAATTTAATAAAACTAAAGAATTTGTAATATTTATTTTGTTATTTCGTGACATGTGTATTTAAAAAATTAGGATATCACGACTCCTGCTACTTTCCTGTAATAAGTTTTATGTCATGTGAAATATAAAAATACTTAATATTTTTTTGGCGCCACTGTGTGACGTTTTAAATTTTGTGGCTACATTTTGAAATGTATACTGTTATACACACTTATCTTAAAATTTACACACATACCCTCACTACACTTACTCGCGCGAATTCATACATAAATATGTATGTACTTACATATATACACCGTCAAAAAAGTTGCGTATGTTTATTTATATAAATTTATTTACGTTTGTTATTTTGCTAAAATTGCTGATTGCCTGTTATTTTGACAATGAATGTTTGTATGTGTTTGTATATAGAGAACACAATTACGTGACGTGCTGATTGGTAGGCTTGATTTTGATTCTGAACATTGTACTTACATATACATACAAATAATCATACATACTTAATTATTTATTTATTTATTTATGTGCGTGTATATTTGTTAAAATATCTTTTTAACATGTAAATAAAAATATTTCGCTGATTTTGTGATTTTATTCTTTTATTTTTGTTCTATTTTCTTTAATCTTATATGTATGTATATATTTTCCTTCTGGGGCCAAAATGCCGGCCATTAGATTTTATTCATACATATTTTCTTTTGTTTGTTTTTTATTGAAATGACGTAGCAACTGACAGTTTTTACTCCTTTGTCTCCCAGCATATTTTAAACATAATGAAGTTAAAGCCCTTTTTTGTATTTTCTATATGTATTCATAGTCACTGGTATATGAGGATTCTGCGCTTTATCCAATGTCCTTGATGTGACACATAAACATTTGTATTGGATATATCTCTATGGGGTAGTAAGGCATTGTTAATTTTCTGGTGGTGTAGGTTTAGAGGTGTAGTTTAACGCCTGTACTACTATTAATATTTTAGAAAGAAAATTACTCTATTTTTTAGCTCCGTCATTTGTAGGTTTTTATTGTTTTCATTATTATTTTTTCTGGAGCACATGTGTAATGAAAAAATGGTAACAAACAAATAAAGAATAAATATAGATTTGGAATAAATATTTTAAATTGGGATTGCCTAGGTAGGAAGAGTTAGGTTTTTAGAATATTATGTGCAGAGTTGTGTAATCTAAAACCAGAGTACATTACAAATGTTCGTGTACTTAACTAATAAATATGATCCTAAAAATTTGACTATTTTCATAAAATATGCTCTCTTGTCTAAATTTTAAAGTTGGTAGAAACTGGTTTAGTGTCAAATTTATATTTTTTAGATTCAAAAAATCTGACGTGAACTTGAAATTTTGTTTAAAAAAATCTTTTATTATCCATTCTTGAAAACTTGCCTTTTAAAATATGTAAAAAAAATATATAAAAAATATTTTTTTATTAAATACATTTTTGGAAAAAGTAATAGTCCGATTCTATTCATTTCATTCATTTAAAAACAGCACAGTAATTTTTCGTACTTATTTATTTTTATTATTTTGAAATGTATTGCAAATCTTGGGATATTAAAAAATATTCATTCTTTTATTACGGAAATTATTTGCATTAACTATAAATATATTATTTTCTTCATCTTATCAGGTTCTTTACAAATTTTTTAAGGTCTTTATTTGAAGAACTTTTTTTTTAACTTTTTCATACTCGAGGTGGTTAACTTTGACATGATGTAGCTTATCTCGTATTATTACAAGGTGAATACAACTTTCTAATAAATTTAAATTCGATCCGTCGTGTAACTTAGGAGATAACGATTTATAATCAAAGTGTTACTGGTTTTAAAGTTATTCTCATACAGTAATGTTTGATTTTTTTTTTACAAAAATTTCACTTTCTTAAAAGTTAACAAAAATACTTTTAAATTGGTGAAATTGTGCTCCACTTGTTAAAACGAGATTCACTTTATTGGGACTAATTAGAGTTACACTTTTTATGGAGTCCTGTTTTTATTTCAATTTAAATCCAGAATTTTTAATATGGAATTTTCCGTGACTTATAAAATTTTAAAGTGATGTAGTTTCGGTTCTATAAAAGATATTGATTTCAATATTTTTCTATATAACGAAGTATTATGTCGGTTAAGCAATGTAATTTAGATGAAAAATCGAGTTTATATTTTTTATGATTTTTGCAATTAAAATAAAATGTTTGTAAATTTTTTTTTTTGAGAAACTATAAATATTTTATCTATAATAAAATCTTTGTTAGTAAAGATATCTTAATGAAATTTACGGTAAATATAGACTTTATCGTATAAATTGAGAATGTGAAAAAACCTTTAAGATTTTTGTAAAAGGATTCCCACAATTCCCAAAAAAGCGGCGAAAATCCCAAATATGGTTTTTTTTTTTTAAATTTTTAACTATAAAATCTACAATTTTCCGAAGTCCCGTAGATTTTGATTGAAAACTTTTAACAACATATTATAAATTCGTAAACTGCATTCTGTTTGCCGATTCGTGCTTTGGGATTTTAGAAAATATAGACTAAAGTCAAAACTTTCATATGAAATGGGTCAAACTCGGGAAGGTGTGTACCTTGCCCACTTGAGTTATTGGGCTTGTTTTTTATTTTAAAGTCATCTCTGTAAAGATACCTTTCAAAAATATATAAAATTAATATATGTTGTTAAAGAAAATTTTATTTTAGAGAAAAAAGAGTGTAGATACTTTTTCGGCAAAAAAAAACACAAAAAATCGTAATTTTTGCAGTTTTCAAATTCAAAATCGTTTATTTTTGGACTCGGTAATGATATCGACTTCATATTTTTTATTCAATAGATAATTTTGTTCTTTAACTATTTAAAAAAATAATAAAATCGGTCCGAAATACTAGGATATATATGAAAAAGCTGGACCAAGAACATGCAAAATTATGGTGCTTAAAAATGCAATCGCTAATAACTCGAAAACTATAAGAGATAATACAAAAAATGTCTTTTGTATATTATATATAAAAAATTAAAATCGGACGAGAAACAAAAATTTGGCTAGCGATTAAAAAATGTTTATGTCAGAGGTACCCTACTTTGAGCCCCCTTGGCTCCGCCCTTGAGGGGTCTATTCAGTCCTCCTTCCAAATTTAACATTGTACATTACTTTGCTACACCTATACCATATATTTCACGCAAATCAAACCAGCCGATCAGAAGTTACAGATTTATTTCCACTTTGCAATATAGAGAGTTTATTTCTCGAGAGAGATAAGATAAGATTCTAGATTGGCTTGTATTAATTAATTCCCCAACATGAAGTTTGCTCCAAGACATATAAATTATTTATATTTGAAAGAATCTGTGTAGTAGTAACTTTTCTATGGAGTTGGTCTGCTAAACTATTACCCTCTATGTCACTGTGTCCTGGCACCCAAATTAAATGCAGATCCTAAGTGACATAATTGATTATTAGAATGACACAATAACGTACATTAAGGGCTTAATATACATATCTATACTAGAATGTCCCAAGAAAAAAAATTAGAAAGACTCCTCAAACAATGCGAATGGATGAGCTAAATACGAAAAAAATATAAAAAAAAAATTAAATTTTGCCTTCTATTCCTTAACAGCGATTGAAATTTTCAAGTCTGGAACATTTTGTAAAAAAGCTTAAAAAAAAACAATACTTAATAATAACTAAGATAGACCTAAATTATTGCAAACGAGGAACAAAATTTCTTCCAACAAAATTTTATTTATATTTTATTCATAATATGCTTAAAATTGTACAAATTATAAGACCTATTTTTCGAAAAAAACTCGAAACTTTACTTGTCAAAAATGTATCAGACTTAAGAATATTAAACTGAAAGTGAATTTTTAAAATAGGAAAGAGAGTAAATTAATTTGCTAATTATCGTAAGGGTATACTTAGGGTTGCCAGATTAAAATTGTAATCTAACTTGACATTCCTGAAAAACGAGCTTGATTTCCAGAAAAGATCATGATAGTAGACTTCAGCCAATAATCTTTTACTTTTTATATGAAACCTATATAGAAGTAGTAAATACATATTGTTGGTATAATAGGAATATATCTCTTACATTTTTTGAGAAAATAAGAGTAGTAGCATATCCGTTTAGGCCATCAACAAATATTAAGAAATGCGGTATTCGATTTTTGCAACTGTTATTTGAAAAAATAAACATAAGGCAATGCTTCTTTATATTGAGTCAATACAAATATTTCAATATCCATTAATATTACTTTTAAACATTAATTCACGGCATTAAAAAAGTTATGGAAGTTTTCAATTAAGTTTGGAGAAAATAGTAGTCGATGTATAAAATATCGTAATCAGCTTGTTCTGTTTAAATTTAAAACAATCCTCTTTTGTAAAATGATTCGTATATCTCATATTTAAAGGATTTTAATATTATTTAATTTTCAATCATTATGTTGCGTAGTTCTGTACAAGTTTCACTTTCAGGGTGTAATAAAGCAAAAGACTTTGTATCCTGAAAAAAATTAAAAAATTTGCTTATCTTATCTCTATCAAAATATAAAATATTTTTAATGGCTATAAATTATTTTCAACTTGACAAATTACATTTGAACTTGTAACTTGACAACTTCTAAAATATCTTGACAACCAAATTCATTCAAGGTCGTCTGGCAACCCTAGGTATACTTCATATTAAATTATAATCGTTATAATATAATACTCATACGCACCTATGCTAGCCTATAAGGAAGAAGATACTAATTTTAATAAAATTTTTTAACTGAAAACATTTCTTAATATTTCATAAGAAAACTAATAAAAAAACATTTAGTATTTAAAATTTTTTTGTTCTTTGAATATTCTAAACTCATATTTTTATAGTTGTAATATACTATATTTTTATTTTTTGGTGTATGTTGTATACTTTCGACGATAGTTTGCATATACATATTTTAGTATATAAAACAATGTTCGAGTATATAACAACATCTGCATAAACTTATATACATGTAAACATCATTGTTTACGTCATCTACTTTCTATGCAATTCTGAGCTCCTACGTAAATTTAATGTTTGTACGTGTTTGTTACGAACTGACAAGGAATAAAAATATATGTTTATAAAATACATAAAGTATACTAGTATAAATATGAATACATACATGCATATGTCTGTATGTATAATAAATGTGGTAAATCTTTAGTATTATGTATATACGATTTTGTTTGACAACAAAACATGTGAATATTTAATGAAATTTTATACGCTAAAAGAAAAACTAAACAAGCAAACATATGCAAATAAAATTGTCTCTAGAAGAAAAAAAAAAAAAAAAAAAAGCTAAAATTTTAGTGAATGAAAATATAGAGGGATGATTTAATATATTGTTTTCAACAACCATATATGATATGACTTTATATTTGAACATTTCAATAACTTTATTTTGTCTTTTAATAAACAATAAGATGTTGTTTAAGTACTTTTAAGAATTTCTTAAGAAATTGTTAAATTGTATAACAAGATTTTATTGTTTTGTGAAAAATTTTAGAAGTGATACTTCTTTTAGATTAAAATTTTTATAACTTTTTCTTACATTTTGTTACTTTTTATCTTTAAAATGAAAAATGAAAATTTCAACTCAATTAACAAAAATAAAAGTTTATTTAAAATAAATTTGTTTGATGTTTTTAGGGAATAAAACCATATTGTTAAAAGTTGATAAGAATATTCTAAGAATTTTCATTATTGTGTGTCATATAAATAAGGAAAGTTTAAGTGAAAATCACACTTTTGTATTATGTATGTAAAAATATGGAAACAAAGCAAAGATTTCAATAAATTGTTTATAAGGAACAAATTTAACAGACTTAAGCGTGAATTAGTTGGTTGTTTATGTGACGTTTCCTCCCGCGATGGAAACAGCTGATCTTTTATATTGCTTGTATTGTAATACTAACAGTTATTGAAACTTGACGTTGATGTAATATGATGTCTGATTCTGTTGAAAACAGAATTTTCTTGCGTTGTTCCGTGACAGTTGTTAGCAGTGTTGCCAAACAATCACTTTTTTCTTACAATTAAACAAATATTTAACGAAATAAGAAGGAAAAGCCACTAAATAAACAAAGAAATAAATTAACAAAAATAATTAAATACACAAACAATTAAATAGATAAATGTTTGGCATGTTTAATTTCAATCAGAGTTGCATTTTAGGTTTTTTCTAGTAAATAATTTATGGTAACTCTGTGTTTTTTCTAGCAAATGCCAAAAACATATGTCACGTTATTAATTTTGGATAATTGCACAAAATTCTTCCCGTAAATAAACGGGACATCAACATCACATAAACAGCCAACTAACCCGGCCTTTATTCATAATACATACAATTTTGTACAGTGAACGAAAAAGTTTACATATTTTGCCACCTATAAATTTAATAAAAATGTGAATTATCTTTTTAAACACTGCAATTTAAGTGCATTAAGGGGTTTATGGAAAATGTTATATTTTATATGGTTTATTTTAAAAATATAAAAATCTGTAAAAACTTCGAACGAAATTAACTAAGCATACAAAATAAAATTTTATGATAATTATGAAGCATTAGTTAGCATTTAATTAAAATAATACATTTTTGCATTAAAGTTTCCTTAGTAATTGAACCTTGTATTATTTAAAATGTTTCATAGTATTAATGTAACAGTAATAAACGAAATGTCCCGTTGAACCTATTGAATTAAATAACAGTCCGCCGAGTCGACAGTGTACAGAGAATGTGGCTGAATTTTTTGTCAAATATCTGAAAACTAAACGGAAATAAAGGTTATCATATTTATGTGTTCAAACAATTACGAAGGCTACCGAAAAAACAGTCTTGAAAAAGGAAATCTAAAATTTTGAATAACGATTTTATGGAAATAAAATGAATTCCCACTAAAAAAGAAGTATCGCCTCGCCAAATATGAACTATTTTTAAACTGATAGTATCTTTGAGTCGTATTTAGTGTTTATGAACCGGTTAACCGGTTAACCGAAAACCCGGGTTTTTTCTTGAAATTTCGGTTATTTGCGAACCGGTTAATTTAAAATACTCAATTTCGGTTAACCGGTTTACCCGGGTTTTCTGTGTCGGTTAACCGGTTTCAAAAATTTGCTAAAAATATCACTAAAGTTGTAGTAGTAGTTGTTAAATTTTTTTGAATTTAAAATATAAGAAAATATTTTGAAACTACTAAAAATGCTTGCTGTTTGAGTTAACAAGTAGTCATGTGATATATGTATATATCTACTTATGGGAAGTTAAATATATTTTAAAATTGTATATATAATAAATCAGATTAAGCATTTCATTTACAAAAACTTTATTTTCATGCGAATGAAATTGTCCAAAAGAAGAAAATATGTAACATTACACCTACTAATGTATAGCTTAATAGAAAAATAAAATTTTATATAGAATAATAGGAATAAAGACTTCAAAAGTACAACTAAATAAGTGCAGAAAATGTACTTTTAAATGATTTTCTAAAAATTAAAAACAAATCTCTTTTTAGCAGATAAAATGTTAATTATTTTTCCAATTTTATACAGATATTTTTATTAATTTTTTTGATAAAAATTATATAAACTTTTACTTGAGAAAAAAAATTTAATAGCGGTGAATATAAATCATAATATAAAGTACATTATCCTAGGTCTAGATCTTTCTTTTTGTAAAATTTCGATAATGTTATTTTATCTTTAAGCTAGAAAAATGAAAAAACTAAAATTATAGAATAATTTTAGATCATTATAAAGCTTCAAAAGCTGTTCTAAAAGATGCCAAAAAAGTTGTTTTTATAAATTATATTAAAACTAGTCTAAAGGCTGACAAAAAGTATTATAAATTTTCAATGTAAATCAATTGCAATTTATAAAGAACACTGCAGTGCACTGTTTATTATTTGGTGCATGGTTAAAACAATAACTTGAAAAACACTTTTTTTTATCCAAAAATATTTTTATTAAGGCGCCCATAGACACATACTGCAGAGAGATACCGCCGATGAACCCTCCTGTACGTGTGTGATTGAGGAATTTACTACACATTCTTCAATCAAATTTGTATTTTTGTGAAAAAAATTATTTAAAACAAAAAAAAATTTAAAATATTTTTCTTTTTAAAATAAATTGACAACAGAAAGTTTAATAAATATTAAGAAAAATAATCGAATTCATTCGAAAAACTGTCTGCAGTATGAGTTCATTTTAAAATCAAAACGATTTTGATTTTTTATACTGCATTGTCGGTGTGACGCACACATTCAACAGCTCTCTCAATTTTACTAACACATACTTATTGCAGGAGCTTATGCAGTATGTGTCTATGGGGCGCTTTAAGCTTCAAATTAGAGCAATTATTAAAATGTCGGTTAACCGGTTTTTTAGTAGACGGTTAACCGAAAACCCGGTTTTTTAATTTTACCCAATTTTCGGTTAACCGTTAAACCGGTTTTTCGAAAAGTCGGTTTTTTATAAACACTAGTCGTATTCATACATTTAAAAATCATATCCCAACATAAATGGGATACTAAAACTGAAATTTATGCCCTCTCAAAAAGCATCAAGACTCTTGTTCGCCGAAAATCAATGATTTTGGGCCAAACTTGGAGGTAGTTGTTTTTAGTGACAATAAAATATTTAATTAGTATTACTAGTTAGTTGTTTCGTGTTTTGATACAAAATAAACGACAGGATTAGAAAATCAAATACCAAATTGCTGGAAGGATTTATTATAAAATGTCGTGCGAATAGTTACAATAAAATATTACTAAAGGGTTTTATAAGTACAGAAAATTATTATAAACGTTCCTTTTCTTATAAAAAGGTTTATTGGAACTTGGTCCGTACATTTCAGCGAGATATCCTTATCAAAATTTAAAAGTTAACAAAAAAAAAAAAAAAAAAATTGTTTGCAAAAAAAACTGTTCTGACAGGATATGAGCCAGTTTTTTCATAGACCTGAATTATTCCAAGAGTATTCGAGGAGGTGTATGCCAAACAGTTTTTGCTGAAAGGAGCCGCTTAAACACTATAAAGGCCGTAAAAAATGCATTGACAATAATAATGCAATGTTGACGTACAATATTATGCCTACAGACTTCTTTATCAATTCCGCTACGATTGGAAATTGTCGTGAAGAATGCAATTAGCCATAAAAACTATTAAACCGCTATAATATTGTATATAATTTTAAATAAAGTTTGCTAATATAATTTGTAAGCTTAGGTTATTTCGTTATAATCTTTAAATTTGTATCATATTTCTTACAAGTGATCTTAAGTTTTGTAATTTAAATGTCAAAATAGGTAACTATAAATAGTTTAAAATGGATATAAAATAAATATAGTTGTTTTGCTTATATTGTTATTGTATATGCTTAGGTTTTCTAGCGCACTGTATTTATGCCTTACAACAAGTTTTAAATATGCAGTTCTAGCAAAAACATTTTCACTTACGACTGTGCAATAAATATACAAATGTTTCATTTATAGAAGACACAACAACTAGAAATATCCACACTATAACTTCACAGAAAAAAGTCACCAATTAACAAATATATATGAAAATAATTCATTCAATTATAAACTTGTTTAAATTTGCACCTCTCACCAAAATGATTATATCAATTACTAAAAACTATAAAAAATACAAAACAGAAAAAAATTCCTAATTAATAAATTAATTAAATGAATCAAGTAGATGATTGAATGAATTAAAAATGTGTATAGGACAAAAAATCATACCAAAATTTATTTTTTGTTCTATTTTTTCTTGAACATAATTATTAAATTTTGATGCAAAATTAAACAACTGAGTTAATTGTAAAAAAGTCGTTAATATTTTTTTCTGTGTTCGTTATACTACTGAAATTGTTTTACTCGTCTCTGCAATTTGCAGCAGCAAACGCAAAGCATTGCAGACGAAATAAAATATATTTCTGTATAGTTGCGCACGCACAATTTTGTTGAACCCATATTGCGCAGTATTATTTATTTTCGCTTTGATTTTGCTGCTATAGTAACAAGTTAAGCAGTCCTTTTGTTTACAATTCCATTGCTGCTAGACTTTCTTGTGTGAAAGTTAAAAACATAAATATACATACGAACATACACACTAACGTACATACCAACATACATATATGTATAAACAATACGTTACATTTCAACCCTTACACACAAAATTGCAAAAAAACAGATTGCTAAATTAACTACTATAGCAGTAAAATTAAAGTACACATTTCCAAATAAAGAAGAATGTCTAGAACAAAAAAGAAAACACCATACAATAATGCAATATGTTTTCGGCAAAAATGTGTAAGAACAACTACTACGAGTTGCTGGTTGAAATACATATCAAACAAGTTGACTGCTGTTTAAGTATGTTACTATAAATTTTAAGCAGACGCTGCAATTTTTAGTATACCACATGAATATATTGCAGCAGTTTTTAGTAGTATGGAACACATAATGTTAAACAGTGAATATATTTTTTAATATGGCGTTTGTTAGTAGTTGAATATCAACTACATGTTAAATGAGAGCTACTATAGTAAAAAAACTAAACCTTGCCTTACACCACCATATGTGTGTTTGTACTGATATTTGTAACCTATAGAAAGTAACTCCACCTTAAAGTATTGACTGAAAATTACTTCTGAGTTGATTTAACAAAATCCGTTTGACTGTCAGCCCTTGAAAACCTACCGAAAAAGTACATGCCCTAATTTTTAAGATATCGTAGTAAAAAAAAATCGGAATCTACTGAACGTATAGAATTGAAATATATGAAAGAGTTGTGCAGGAGGTCCAACGTTTTCAGAAAAATCATTTTGCAGTCACTCCGTATTAATATAAGATAAGCTATATGGTGAAAAAATTTACTACCTCGGGTATAAAAAAAATCATAACTTCCACAAATCAAGTCGGATTTTAAAGATTAAAAAAATCTATGGGGAAAGAAATTTTTGAATCGCTGGTAGGGAACTGAAGTCCAATTTTTAAAATTTTTTAAACATTTTTCTCTATTTATAAGCTAAATACGCATCATTTGAGAGGTCTCCCTATGTCAGAATCTCAAAAAATGCAGTTTCTGTGGACACTCTAATGTCTAAGAAGAGAAGCAAAATTTGGCTTAATTTCAAACATATGGAAGATGGAGAAACGGCAAAATGCAATATTTGCAAAGTCGTTATTTTTAAAAGTAAATATTCCATATAAATGTCATAACTTATTATCCTTTACGTTTATTTTTTAGGCGGAGGTTGATCAAATTTAAAATCCGTTAATGTATTGAGTAGTATCGAGTACCCAAAATAAAAGTATTGAGTAGTCAAAAGTACTCATAATTCACAACTCTACTCACGACACTCTAGGTCATACGCTTGCATGCACACTAGGGTGGTTCATTTTGTTCTACTGAGAAATAACCGAAAAAGCGTAGAACAAAAACGAAACTTACGCATAATTCTAAGAAAAATGTTTAGGGGTCAAAATTAATTTACCTACCCTATGTTCAGTGGCTCACAGCTTATTTTATGTAGAACATATTTTCATGTTTAATGTTCCATAGCTATGCAGCAGATAGGAACTTTAAAAAAAATATGTTATCATTTGAAAGCGAAAAAACTCTAGTTTTACAAAACTATTTCATTTATTGCAAAAATTTGCATTTAAATAATTTAAGAGTAAAAAATAAATTTTATGCAGACACTTTTCTTTGGAACGGTACTTCAATGTAGCGTTGTCCAGTGGACTTTATTTTTTCTATTTAGTTACAGAAATTCCCTGCATACTATTTTTAATTTGATTTTGTTAGTTAATGCGCCATTTATAATGTAAATGTAAAATTGGTCCACGCACACCGCAATAGAAAGGAGTATTGGTTATAAACCATTTTAAAACGGTCAATCGTAGCAAAAAATAACTCAAATGGATAAAATATGTGCTTCTATGGTACAAGAAATCATTATGAGTTTTTTGATGAAAATCGGTTGAAGAATAAAGGCAGTGAAGCATCAAATAAAATTTTAACATTCATGGCTACGATATATTTTAAGGAAAATAAAATGCCAACCCAAGATTCTCAGCACCAAAACCGACATCCGGAGTTCAAGTTGACTTGGGAAAACAATGTTGTGTCAAAACTTGTTGAAATATATTGCACCAACACTATTTTTAAGGCCGAGTTTCACGCAAGAAGAATTTTAACAATTTAAACAAAAGGGGCTGCATGCTCAACTTTGCCAAGGAACTTGTTTCCAAGGATTCAATGTTTTGGAATTCGATTATTTCTTCTTAATGGGTTAAAATTCTATATATTTGGCTCAGATAGTATGTCCTATTTGTGGCGAGAACCGAATACCGAGCTGAACCAAGAAAACTTAAAATTAACAGTGAAGCATGTTGTTGGCAGTTTCATGGGTTGGGCCTGTATGTCGGTTAATGGTGGTGTAATCTTGGAATTTATTGGAGCATTAATCGACAGTATAAGATACCTTTAGATCCTAAAGGATAATTTGTTGCAGAGTGCGGAGAATCAGGACATATTATCATATTTTTGATACTTTCAAGATAACGATCCGAAGAAAAACTTTGGTATTATGCAAAATTTGCTTATATATAAAGGCCCAAATTTAACGACGCTCGCTAAACAGTCGCCAGGCCTCCATATTATTAAAAATGTTTGGTCCATATTTGAAATTTACATAATAAAATATGAATAAGGCCCTAAAAATGCAGTGGAACACATTTCGCATAATATTATACAAAAACTGCACGCACCGGTAACAAACCGCCTCAAATCTTTTGCATGCAATTAAGACTACCATTTCATATAATAAATACTGTAATTATCGGTCGCAATTTTGAACTTGTTGATGTCGCAAGTGGCTGTGAGATAAAAATATTGGATTTTTTAGTTTTCATATTTTTAAGGTACCTAAAAGTAAACTTTAACAATAAATAATGGTTCTATTTTAAACTAGAAATCTTCCTCTTTTTAATGATACCAAATTTTATTTTTAATTCCAGTCTGGAGTTTCAAAATAAAATTGTGTACTGCATAATTTAAGCTGAGAGCCACTGTACGTTACTGAATCTTTGAGCATCAATGAAAATAGTATTTATTTATTTTTTTTTTTTATTAAATTTTACAGTTTTGTTTTATTACAATTCTTTTATTTAACACTTTAAAATTTATTTTCCTTTTCTTTAATAAAATTTCGACTTTGATGTAATTTTTGTTCTTTAAGACTTGTTGTTTGTTGTTTTAATATATGGTCAGATTTTTATTGAGGGTGTAAGTAAATAAATGCATAAACAAATCACAATCATCAAATAATAAAAGTTGTAAAAAGTGCTAAAAATTTCATGCTAAACAGTATTTTATAACTGTTTTCTTGTCTTTTTGATTAAGTTGATTTTGTTGATTATTAAATTTTTGACATGCTAATATGACATGTCTTGTGATATACATAAGTACAAATGCCAATTTATGATATATTTATAAGTAAAGACAAAAAAGTATAAATATTTTTTTTGTTTTTCTTTTTTAGCACACTTCTGTTTTATATAGAGAATATTTTTTTGTGTTTAGTGTCATGAGTAATAATCACGAGGTTTTTAATTTTTTTGCTGCTTTTTTAATGCTGCTCTGGGGTAGCTTAAGACAAATAAATATTATACATACGACGAGTACATATAAATAAATATATAAATAATAGGTATAATAATGGATACATTTGTACTAATCTTAATACAGTGAGGGATAAAAGAAGACAGACAGTGAATAACAAAAAAGGTAATAAATGGTAGATATGAAAATACATTTATAAGGATTAATGAAAAATAATAATGTGTTGATTGTAACAGTTCAATTAAAAGCCTAATAGTAGATTTTATTATAAAAATAATTTTTTAAAGGAACACTGAAAATGTTTCAACAATTTTAAAATAAACAAATAAATAAAATAAAAATTAATTAATTTATTTTGTACTACTAAATGCAATAAGGCATATAGCATATTTTAAGAAAAAAATTAATTGATTTATTATTAATTTAGTTTTTCTTTAATTAACTTGTCCCTATTTAAATGCCGGTGAGTGTCATTTTCTTTTTTACATATATACATACCTCAATTTGATCTACGTATGTTTTTGAATTCGTTTTTTTCATGTCTTTCGTAGTAAATTATACTGATAATAATAATAATACAAATTTTTAAAAATAAATAATTTATTTCAAATAATTTTATTTTGTTTATTTTTTTCTGCTGTTTGGTCAGTTGTTTTTATTTCTTTTGGCAAAATTTCAAATAATTTTTTTTTGTTTTAATTTCTTTTCGTCTTCTTAATTTTAATTCTATAAAATATTTATTTTGCAAAAGCAAATAAAAAATTATACAAAATTATAATAGTCTTGCTGACGTTTTTTATATTGTTTTGAAACAAAATCAAAAAGATTTGATTTCTTTTCTTTTTTGTTTTTGGTTAAAATATTAAACAAATACATATGTATGTAGATTAAAGTGCATCAATTGGTACGAGACAATCAATGTTACAAACGTATCCACCTAAAATTAAAGATTGATAAATTATAAAGCAATCCAAAAAATATATGAGTTTAATAATATAAAAAAATAAGGTTTTCGATAAACAGTGTACACAATTTTTAACTTAAATAATATGTTATAGACACATGGCGACTAATATGTAATCAGCAAAAATGTTTATAAAACTAGATTTCCTTCTAGTTAAATAAAAATTTTAGTAAAATTGTTTAAGAATTATTTTTAAATACTTTTTTTGTAATATCACCGACACTTTTCATCGTAATTTAGATTTTAGAGTATCATTGGAATGATCTTATTCAGAACTATTGATATCTGTATTCATTTAAACCTTTAGTAACAAAAGAAATGTTTTAGGATCACCAGTCGGTCCATATTAGATAAATTTTAATTTTTTCACACAAAAAATTATTTTCAAACAAGCGCGAATGTTATACACGGCTTAGCCGAATCTATATACTCACCATTAACTTTTTCAAATTTTTCGTTGTATGGGAGATGGGCGGTAAAGTGGGCGAACCACGCCCATTTTTTTTTCGAGTTTACATTGGTCCTTGAACTATTTATACAAAATTTCGTTGACGTTTCACCTTATTTGAGAGGTGGGCGGTAAAGTGAGCGGGCCACACCCACTTTTGGTTTCCAAGTTTATATCGACCCCCAACCTATCCGTACAAAATTTCGTTGTCGTACATGCTTTTGTTTAAGAGATATCAGCAGAAAAGTATGAAATGAAGCTACAACGGATACCCTGTGTTTCCAGTTTTTAGCCCATAACTTATTTGTTTATTAACCGATTTTTTCCATTTTCAATACTAAACAAACCTTATATAAGGTAAATATTTCAGCCAAATTTTGTCCCTCTACGTTGTTCCGTTCGAGTCCTATCCTGCTTTCAACAGACAGACAGACAAACGGACAGATGGACGGACATAGCTAGATCGACTCAGAATCGAACCAGGGCCCAGACAATATATACTTTACAGGGTCTTAAATGATTCCTTCGACATGTTTTACACGGAATGACAAAATCAATATCTTTTTGATGGTGGGTATAAAAATTTCAATTAATTAATTAAACGGAATTTTGAAATGATTTCAAATATGTTTATAATTAAATAAATTACTGAAAACCAAAGTATATATTGAAAGAAACTCAATTCAAATTTAACATAAAAATGTTTAAAATCCAATTTTAATTACGAATAATACATATTCAATTATTTTATTAATTGAAATTAAACATGAAAAAAAATATATATTCTATTATTATATGATTAACTTATAAATATTTGATAACTGAAAATGTTATATTTTCAGTAAAAAATATTAGAAAATATGAATTTTGAACAATTGTATAATTGATACAATTAAAAAATTAATTAAAACTGTTTTTTTTTTTCTTTGATAAAACATTTGAGTATAGGGGTACATTTGCATCTTTTTTACGTAAGGCACTTTAATGTAGATAGGCCAGCTAAAGAAAAAATAATAAATATTAACAAATATTTAATTAAATTTATATACACATTACTACATTTAAATATTTTATATACATACATATATATTAATCTACAAATATATATATGCACTTAAAAATTGATGTATTTGTTTAAGAAAAAAATAAAATTATATTGTCTGTGGTTTTGCCGCCAGCTGCATTTTATTGACTTCTAATTATTATTTTTTAGATATAAATTTAAATTCATTACATTAACATATTTTATTGTTGATTTCATATTTTATTATTATTATTTTTATAAATTTTTATTTAATTTTTAAAAATGTTTTATTATTATATACTAAAATGTTATTTTAAAATGTTTATAAAATTTTTTAAAATTACTTTGTATTTTAACAAATAAACACATTTTATGGTAAATACATTTCAACTATTTTTAAAAACCACTCACAGAAAAAAGTAAAAATGGACTTCAATTACGAAATTTGTAATATTAATTAATTTTGTTCCAATCATCAAAATGATAATATTAATAACTAGAATAATTGATATTATTATTACTTCTTTTCCTTAAATAGATGCAATGAGCTGAACATTTTTTAAAATTTACTTAAATTTATTATTTTTTTTTTCTTTACTTTTATAGACAAATATTTAATTTTTCTTTAAATACAAAACTGTAAACCAATTAGAAAATTAATTATATTAATAAATCATATAATTAAATTCCAATGTAAAGTTAATTAATAATTTTATTAAAAAATTATTTGAAATATTTTTTCTGTGCTTAATTTAAATTCCTTCAATAATATTACAAAATCTTTATCGACTTATTAAAATTTTGGTCACCTTCTTAAGTTTTCCTCTGTTATATTATTTCAAATACAACAAATAATTTGTTATTTGATTAACCTAAATTAATGATATCATTTCAAGGACCATTTCCTTTCAAAAAATGTAAACAAAAATCACAAAAGAATTAAGGACACAATATCCTTATGTGAGCAGCTATGATGTGTTTGTTATACAATAACAAATCATTTACTTGAGAATTGTAAAAAAAACTCAATTTTTTTTTTTTAGATTTAATATGTAAATATAATTTCATAAATCATTGAACCTTGCCATCTTTATAGATATTTTTATTTCCACAATGGCGCCTGTATGTCCTTTCTTATATTTTTTTAAGGATTCCTGATATCATTTTCCATTAAAGTTAAGTTATTAAGAAAAAAACACACAAACCAACCCAAACCTGAAACAAGAAAATAAAAAAGTTACAAAGAATATAATTTTATATTAACATCTAATTTAAATAGAAAAATATTAACAACCGTGAAAGGCAGAAAAAAACAACAGTTATTTACTTTAAGTATCAGGAAGGAAGATTAGGAAATATATTTTTTAAGAGAAAAATGGAAAAATTAAAATTCACCTTAAATAAGGTTTAAAAAAAGTTTGAAACAATTTATATTGTCTGGCTACACGTGGTTATTATTTTCATGATATTGAAAAGAAAAGTAAGTTAATAATCAAAAGTTAACTGTTTTGTTGTTATTTATAAGAAAATTTTCCAAATTAGTTTCATGATCTCAAATATGAAACAAATCATTTTTTTTTTTTTTATTAAAATTTTAAATTATGTAGAAATCAGGTTACTAAGTAGGTCTTGGTATATAGTAGACATTGCAGCATTTTATATACTTCTTCTCATAGCAATTTTCTTTCCAATACAGCCTTTACATTCCTGGCATTGAATTAATCAAATTATCCTTTTCGATGAGAGTTTCATTGTGTAACCGTCAAGATCTGCAATGGTTCAAAAATTCTCAAGATATGTTCGTGCTATTAGGGAGAACAATGTTCGGTAAATGTTACTGGTACCAATCCAAATAAAAGAATTTATATATTTTTTTAATTTTATATTAAAAGAAGTTAAGTAAACTAAAGACGACAGTAGCACATTAAAAAGAAAATCAGATTAATCAAATTTGTTACTGAATTTTTTACTGAACGCCATTTATAGCTTTAAATAATTAATAAGTAAAATCACAAAATTATCATGAAGGTTAATAAATGAAAATTGTTTTATTTAATTGCCAAAAATCTTTTTTGTGACAAAAATTTAAAAACATTAAATTTAAAAAAATTGACTTAAATTTATTTTATTTCTGTATTTTTATAGACAAATCCTTATTTTTCTTTATATTTTGTTTACATCTGTCAATATATTTAAAAACAAAAATCTTAAAGCCACGATTCGTTCGACAAAATGTATAGGAAACAATGATTTTAATAATTAAAAATAAGAATAATAAGAAACCAAATATGGAACATTCTTCAAAATTGATCTCAACAAAGAACTAAGAAAAAAGTAAAAATGGACTTCAATTACGAAATTGCTTATATTAATTAATTTTTAATTGATTTTACTCCAATCATCAAAATGATAATATTAATAACTTGAATAATTGATTTTATTATTACTGCCTTTTCTTAAATAGATATTATGAGCTGAAAATTGTTGGAAATTGACTTAAATTTATTTTATTTCTGTATTTTTATAGACAAATCTTTAATTTTTCTTTATATTTTATTTACAGCTGTCAATATATTTAAAAACAAAATTGTAAACCAATTTTAGAATTAATTATATTAATAAATAATATAATTAAATTCCAATATAAAATTAGTTAATAATTTTATTAGAAAAAAAAAACTTGAAATATTTTTTTTCTATGAAATTAATAAAAGTGCTTCGATTTATAATTACTCTTAATTCATAAAAAATCGATTTCTATAAGAAAATTAAAAAAAAGTCTTCGTAAACAGGCTTTAAATTAAGAAAATCACCAAAATCATATTTTTTCTTGGGCTTCAAATAAATTGTTATATATTTATTATTTATTTTGGCATCGATTTGTTACAAGATATTTTTGCATATTTTGTGCTTAGCAGCATTTTCATCAAAAAATTTATTTTAGAGCATATTTTTGCAGTTTAAATGACATATTTACTTAAGAGCATAATTTAGTAAAAATGTAATTTTACTGTCACTTACATAGTTCAAATCCTATTCCTTGATAATTTTTAGAAAATTTGTAATTTCTTAATACAGAAAAAAATATTTTAATACAATTTTCAATGTATGCATATTCAATTATTTTATTAATTAATATTCAACCTATAAAAATTTGTAAATTTAATTATTCAAATCGTCTTTTACTTTTTATTTATATTCGATTACTTTATTAATTAGATTTAGGTTAATTCATTAACTCAATAAAAATAATTGTAAGCGGATAAGTTATAATAATTGTAATAATATTTCTTTAAATATACTTCAAACTGAGGAAAGGACCTTTATGTGTGATCACTAATATTCCTTACTAAAAATTCAGTATTATAAGAAAGAGTTTACATTTTTTAATGAGTGTTACAAGATTTATAGTTGTATTTTGCAGAAAGTCGAATTAATTTGATAATTCGAGATAAGCCTTCGAGAAATAATCGTCTTTAATTTCCAAAATAAATTGTTGTAAATTGTATTTATTTTTTGAAAAAAAGATGCAAACTGTCAACGTGTTTGGTTTTGTAACATTATTATTATACAAATCAATTTGATAAGCATATTAAATATTACTGTTCAAACTCTTTCGATTAGTCTGTAACAATTTTGAATTATTTATAATAAACTTTAAAATATAAATAATAAAATAATTTTTTTGGGCAATTATTGTGTAGCAGGGATATAATAGTTGATACTATAGTACTTTTTTTGATACTGTTTAACATTCAAAAGTATCGAAGTACACCCTCGATTCATTTGATACTGTCAAACGATTAACTGAATGTTCCACAATTCAAATTAAAAATAAAATTTGTAAATGAAAATATATTTTAGAGATATACATATACTTTTCGAAAAAACCAGGGACAGAAAATAATCATTATTCTTGACATTTTAAACAATAAAATCAGATACAAGGAACAACCTGATAAAAGTGTTAAATACAGAAATGTGATCTTCAGAACAGGTTCTATCGGAATCCGGAATGATTATTTTTGATTTTTATTTTTTTCGCTCAACTTATAACGATTATTTTTGATTTTTACTTTTTTTGCTCACAATATAAAACTTAACATGAGAAATGAAACTATTACGCAATTTTTAATAAAAAAGATTTCTGATCGTAAATTAGATTTATTTGCTAAAAGGCAAGTGTGGCGATATATTTTTCATCAGATTTTTTAAAAAATATAAAATTTTTTTTATAAAAATCTAATTTTTTTTCTAAAATTTTATTTTTTTTTATTAAAAATCAATTTTTTTATTAAAAATAAAATTATTTGCAATAAATCAAAGTTTTTACTTAAAGAAAATTTTTTACTATTCTGAGCAAAAAAAGTAAAAAGCAAAAATATTCATTATGAGTTGAGCAAAAAAAAAAAAATAAAAATCAAAAATAATAATTACGAGTTGAGCAAAAAAATAAAAATAAAAAATAATCATTAAAGGCTGAGCGAAAAAATAAAAATCAAAAAATAATGATTATTTGTTGATTTTTATTTTAAAACTCATAATCATTACGGTCCCTGATAAAAACCCAATTTTTTTTAACACCTTTTATTTTATAACTATACTTGGTGTTCAGAAGTAATGATGAAATTGTAATGAGCACTATTTTAGAGTCAGTGTAGGGGCTTCGAGTTCCTAAAAATTAGGACAGTTCAAATAAGTTTATAGCAGTTGGTTTTAATTAATAAAATTGTGAACTATAAAGTATACAATAAATACTAAACACTAAAAGTTTCTATGTTCTATAAATCAAATTGAAGTGAATGTGTTCCAATTATATTTTAACAAAACTAAAACTGAAGGCTTGATTTTAAGAAATTGATGTTTGGTAAAATCATTTAATTATTTGGCATCGAAGTTAATCCTTCGTTTTAAATATATAAATTATAAAAAATTCTATGAGTTTTGCACTAAATAAAATATAAATAACTATCAAAACTTTAAATTTTAGTACTCTGAAGGTGAAAAAAGTACTATTTAAAATTTGTTTGGATACCCAAAAATATTTTCCTTTTCCATTCTAGTTGTGTATTTAGATTCTAAGGAAAATATTATTTTTTTTTTTTACTTTATTCAAAAATCGATTTGAATATGTATAATTCAAATATTTTTAAATCGTCCATATCTTCTTAAAGATATTTAAAATCAATTCATTTGTGATCAATCATATTTCCTTGCAAAATTGATTTT
Organism: Protophormia terraenovae; assembly: GCA_951394005.1. Taxonomy (NCBI): domain Eukaryota; kingdom Metazoa; phylum Arthropoda; class Insecta; order Diptera; family Calliphoridae; genus Protophormia; species Protophormia terraenovae. The sequence goes on along the minus strand of OX596076.1, from coordinate 71,320,416 downwards.
TTATAAAATTTGTATACAAAGTCAAACTATTTTCTTTTCGGATCAAATTGCAGATCCACAACTGATGTTTGGATTTCTATCGAGCTAGATGTAAGTAGAGTATTTAAAATTCGTATAAAACTTGTATGATACCTTAATTTGTCTTTATGTTACTTCTAAAATTTGTGATACTCACCTTTTGCTATAGATATTTTGACAAAATTAAAAAAAAAATACAATGTATTTATAAATTAAACACAAAAAAGTGTAGGTGTGCAAAAACACAAAATCTAGTTGTTGGTGTTATTTTCCAAAAAAAAAAAAAAAAAAAAAATGTCCATCAAAATATGTATATGAAAACAACAATATTTATACTCTTCTATTTAAGCGAAACAAAAGTAACAAAAAAAAAAAAAAAAAAATATAAACAAAAATTTTGCCAAAAAGTCTCTAATGAATAGAGAAAAACATTTTTGAAAATATAGCAAAAACAAAAGAAAGAAAGAAATTTTATATTAATATATTGTATTAAACTAGTAATATACTAACACCTAGATAACATCTAACATACATATCGCCATCTTAAATGCAAAAGACCCAAAATAATATTCAAAAACATTTGTTAAAGAAAATTTGTTAAAATGTATAATTAATAATTATTAATTATACACACCATCATAAAGATGGGGGGTATATTGATTTTGTCATTCCGTGTGAAACATGTCGAAAAATAATTTAAGACCCCATAAAGTATATATTTTTGGGCCGTGGTTAGGCTCGAAATTTGGCTCAAATATTTATTTATATAAGGTTTGTTTGGCATTGAATTTGAGCAAAATCGGTTAATAAACAAAAAAGTTATGGGCAAAATACTAGAAACACAGGGTGTCCGTTGTAGCTTCATTTCATACTTTTCTGCTGATATCTCTTAAACAAAAGCATGTATGATAACGACATTTTATACAGATAGTTCGAGGGCCGATATAAACTTGGAAACCCAAAATGGGCGTAGTCCGCCCACCTCCCATATAAGGTGAAACGTCAACGAAAATTTTGTACAAATAGTTCAAGGACCAATGTAAACAGGGAAAAAAAATGGGCGTGGTCCGCCCACTTTACCGCTCACCTCCCATATAACGTTAACTTTGAAAAAGTTGATGGTGGTAAATAGATTCGGCCGAATATAACATTCGCGCTTGTTTTTTATCATAAAATGTAAATTTTCTTAGTAATATTAAATGTACGAGTTTAATTAGCATTGATAAAAATATAAGGTTTAATCACACATGTTTTTATTTAGTCAGTTCTTTTACATAGTTTGTTGCATTTTCAAAATAATAGGGCCATTTACATTTCCGGTAGCGATATATATCTACCTATAAATTTATATATGTATTTAAAGGTATATGTATCTGATATATGCATGTGACCATATGCGTGTGTACATTTGAATGGAATTACTTTTTTTTCCTATTGACGCTTTTTAAGTCACGCGGTCAGTTAAACTGTTGTAGGAATATTCAAATTTATGTTTATTTTATACGAATTTATTTTATTGATTTTTAGTTTATTATTTTTTTCGCTCATGTGTTTGATGACGTCCGATACCAATTAATGCTTATGTGTCTTTTTGATTTAATAAATAGAACTAGTATATACAAAATGGTGGGATGGAAATAAATTTGTCACATTTGTGAATGGTTTTTTTTGTATATATTTTTGTTCAATAAATACTTTTCTATATTTATATATAGTTATTATACACGAAACGATTTGGTTTTGAGTTTATGATTTGAGAGGTTGTGGTAACAATTAATATTTTCAATGACATGCTTTTTTATTTATTTATAATTCATGTGCCATAAAGACAAAGAATGAGAAAAAATCAATTAATTGTAATGTCAATGAACTTGTATATTAAGAAATTTTTATTGTTTCTATGTTGATTTAAGTGCATGTTGAAATGATGATGTATATAATTTGAAGGGAATCTAAAAAAAAAATAAACAAATATAGGAAATGTAATAAGCTTACTTTAAAAATTATATAAAACTATTAATTGTATTGTTATTTTATTTATTAAAAAAACTCCTTGAAGTACCATTCTAAAGCAACATTTCCTCTGTTAAATAGTATACTAAATTAAATTATAACAACATCTCTAATAAATATGCGAAGCAATAATACCTCAAGAAAGTACAAGTTATTTCTTATAAATACAAACTTTACACACTCTTAACATAATTATGATTAAAATGTTTAATTATGTATTACCTTAAATGTACTCACAACTGTTGTAAAGCGTATTAGGATCTATCTTACCAGACTTAATTCAGTTCTCATTTCGTGTATTTTACAAAAAAAATAATAGTGCTATCTTTTAATATACTTTAATTATTTTCCTAAAAACTTTATTAATTATTTTAAACATGCCAATAATAAACTTTACAGACTTTTAATTAATTTATAGTCTAAATATTTGTAATAAAAATTTATAATAAAAAAATTTTAATTGAGGCAAGTGTAATAAACCAATTTAAAGTAATTAATACTGTCAAATTTTTTTAAATTTGTTTTTGTTTGTGCTACAAAATATTGTGTTATATTGAATGAAGGCCTTTCGATAATCCATTAATTGACACAGTTTTTTTACTAATATTTTTTTTTTCTAGCTCCCTAAAGAATTATACAAACAATATCAAACAAATTGCTCTTTTAACTTAACAAAAACGTCACATAATTTTTTTTATTTTAAAAAGCAAACAAGGCTCTTTCCCAATTTGTAAAATTTCCTGCATATTAACAACAATGTCAAGGCCACACGAATCTTTCAAAGTATTAGTATATGTGATTTGGTTTTTTAAGAGTTTATAAACTCTATGTAAATTTACATACACTCTTGCATATAAATATGAACTTGAAAATTGTTTAAACACATAAAAGCTCCGCACCCTCTCACCAGATGAGAATTATGACAAAAAAATTCTGTGAAATTCTTGCTTGGCGCCTTTTGTTTTACGATTGTGTCATATATTGTATTTTACAAAATTTGTTACGGAAAATATTAAAACAATTTAACTGAAATGTATTATTCATTTTTTGCTGTTTATATATTACACTGTGTGATAATTTCCCAAAAAAAATTCACACACAAAATCTACATATGCATCAAACCTGAGCTCATACATGATAAAACTGCGTACTCAGTTTTTCTCCAGCTCGTCAAATTTTCTCTTAATAGGACTTTAAAGTTTCGAAAAATATGCAACTTAAAAAATTAAATTATTAAATACACTGGTCAACAAAAAAAATCCTCCCCCATAGACGAATAGTTGGACTTGATGTATTTTGATGTGCTAAACACGAATCTGCTTTCAGTTTTTTTCCATCAGGTCTGGATTTTTTTATGGGCGTGTCTAAAATTTCGCCCATAGTAAGGGCATCATCCAAACTTAATTTTTTTATGTGCTCAATAGTTTCGGAGTTATTTTGAAATGAGTGCCCGAAAAAAATCATTTTCATGCAAAATTTTAGATTTTTTTGTTACTAAAATTTCTTTTAATAAGTGAAAACATCTAAAATATTACAGTTTACCTTTATCTTAAAGTTGGTAATGCTGCGAATACAATAAGGCATGTATCTTCAAAATTGATTCAGAAATCTAAATTTTATTCACAGTTAAGCAAAAATACCCATTTATACATACAACTGAGTAGAAATACAGTGGTGGCCAAAAAAAAAAAAATTTATTTTTTCTTGAAACAAAAATAGGTGGACTAGGTGGATTTTGACGAGTTAAACAAGAATCTGCATTCACTTTTTTTCTATCGGGTACTGATTTTTTTTTTATGTGCATGACTAATATCATCACTTTATTCAAATCATCCACTATCAAATTCGAGCATGGTTTGTCAAACTTAGGCTATAACTCAAGAACCGTTTACACGATTTTGATAAGTGATACATCAGAAGATGCATACGAAAATTGTCTTCAAGTTATATCAACAATATTTTTTATTCGCTGAAGAGTTATGGATCAAAATTTTCACCACTTTTCAAAAAATAAATTTTAAAATTTTCGGTACTAATTACCGAATAACTAAGGAAATATTAACTGGACAAAAAATTATGTAAATTCAGCTCAAAGACAATTCATGTTGCTATATATTAAAGTTCAATTTATCTTAATTGGACAAACTGTTCTCGAGTTACACAATTGTGACTGCCTAAAGGCGGGGTCATAGTAGTCATGCCCATAAAAAAAATCAATGCGTGATAGAAAAAAAGTAAAAGCTGATTCTAATAATCCACCTATTTTTTTTATTTAAGACGAAAATATTTTTTTTTTGCCCACTAGTGTATTTCCACCTTGCTATAGGTATGCATGGGTATCCAAACTTAACTGTGATTTGTTCATCAATTTTTATGATACGTGGCTTTATTTACTCGTAGTTTTGCCAGCTTTGAGATAAAGGTGATAAACTTAAATATTTTTGATGTTTTCACTTAAAAAAAAAAAAGTTTCAGTAAAAAAAAATCTTGAATTTTGCACTTTTTTCGAAATATCTCCTAAACTATTGAGCGGATAAAAATTTGATGTAAAAGCGATTTAAAGCTAATTTTATTCCGCATAACGTGGTGTATCATTTATATAAATCGTGCATACCGTTCTCAAGTAATAGTGAAATATACTCGAGTAATCAACATATTTATAGCACAAAATTAGACACGCCCATAAAAAAAAATTCAGATTCGAGTTTAGCATGCGGAATTCCATCTAGTCTACATATTGTTTTTTTGAAGGAGCTCAAAAAAATTTTTTTTTGTCGACCAGTGATATTTACCAAAATTATATTAACTTAATATGGATGTCAAAAGAAAGCTATAAATCCCTGCAGTATAAAAATAGTTTTTAATTAAATGTTGCAGAACAAAATTAAAAAAGAAAACCCTTTATATAAAGTGTGTAATTAAGTAATAAATATAATAAAGGTATTCACCTCAAAATTTTGCAACCCTTGCAATTGTGCAATGTTTTAACTTGACGTGAGCAACCAATTTAAAAAAAATTAGATAAAGTCAGCAAAAAAAAAAAGTAAATATATGTTTTATTTATATAATTCTTATTAATCAGTATATTTATTAATATTTTTCTTTTCATATTATTTAATTAAATTTATTTTTTTTTTGTTTTGTTGTTGTTAAATTCTAAACACAATTTTTTTACCTTGAATTTAATGTTTCAGTGGTCCTTTCAGTTTATAGTTGATTTTTTAGTACTATTTACATATTTTTACAGAGTGGCAACATTATAAAAATTGTTGCAACTTTATTATTAATTTTTACTATAATAATTTTGCAATTGGTTCTACTCTGACAATTTTGCAAAAGTTGTGCAAAATATTGTTCTATATGATTGTTGTTGTGTTTACAGAAATCTATGCAACATTTCTATTTTGCAAGGGTCTAGCAAAGTTGCAATTTCTGAGGTGAATACCTTTAATATTTATTTCAAAAAGATATTTTCTCAAATTGTTGTTCCGGAATATTTAATTAAAACATTATATTATATTGCAGGGATTTGTAGCTCTTATTTAATTTATATATTGGGTCGATATAATCTTCGTAAATATTTTACGATATTCTTTAAAATTTTGTGAGAGCAAATTTAACATCCTGGAGCGAAACTCCATATGACGATACGATATCGATTTTTTCATGTGTGAAAATGACTGTCACACTAGACTGCACCAAATTTCTTTGAGTTGCAAAAACGTACTGTGTGAAATATTAGTGAAATCGGATATCGTTAACCCGTGCGGCATTAGACCTGAAGTTTTAAGGGTGCGTTTATATGGCCTTCTTACAGTTTTTGTATAAAAATTTAAATATTTTGTATTGCAACTGAATGTTAAAAATCGTAATTTATCAAACAAGATATAAAAAGAGAAAATCGTTTAAAAAATGTTAAAGTTATTACGAATTTTCCAGACCATTAATGTGTTTTGAAGTGCACAACGAAATTTTTAATTTCCTGGAAAATGTTTAAACAAAAAGTTATTTTCAATTAAATTTGAATCATTCCGATGCGGCACAGGATAACGATATCTGATTTCACTAACATTTCATACAGTTCGTTTTTGCAATACAAAGAACGATTCTAGGGGTAAAAATACGAAAGTTGTTAAATATTGATGCAGTCTACTGTCACAGGGTGTTATTCACTTTATTTTTATAAACAAACTGCTGTAAAAATTTACAAAATAATAAAAATAAAATAAAAGTGTCAATCAAAATTAAAGGGATTTAAAGTAAAAAAAGACGACTTAAAAGTCATCATCTTGAACACTAATATTTTATACAGCAAAAAATGTTTATATGAAAAACTCAACAAATTCATAATATCTCGTTAAGAAAAAAAATTTTTAAATTTAGAAAGAGACTTCAATTTGTGATCACTTATATTTTATATGAAAAATTAAACAAAATTTAAATCTTTAATAAATCGGTTAATAGATTTTTTTTCATCCTTTATATAAAAAAAAAAAACATTTATATGAAGAATTTAAATTTTAATTTACTTAAAATTTTAAATCGTTAAGAGTTTGGTAAATAGGCCTTGATTTGTGATCACTCATATTTTGTACAAAAAATCGTTTATTTTTATGAAAAACTCCAAAAATGTTAAATCGGTAATATCGCTGTTAATAGGCCTCAAACTAAAAAAGGGCTTCGATTTGTGATCACTTATATTTTATATCAAAAATATATTTTGTATGAAAAACTCCAAAAATATAAAATATTAAGTATCTCGGTATCAATAGAAATATTTTAAATTTATAGTTAATACCTCATTAAACCCCGTAAATTTAAGTCTTTCTTGTATTATTTAATCCATATTATGGCCGCCTATTTATTTGTCCTCTTATGCATTTCCTGCATAATTATATTTTTTATATAAAGACCATAACAATAATATGCAATTATTTTCTAAACAATACAATATCATTTGAATAAAAGTGCGCAATTTCTTTCTCAAGAAAAAAAATACAACAGAAAAATAAAATACCTAAATGAAAGGCTTAAATGACAATTTATGAACCTCTTAAGTAACTTGGATGAAATAACAAATTTCATATTACAATTGCAATGCACTATGGTTTCACCTAAAACTTTTCTTGGCCAAAATTAATTTTGGTCGTATTTTCTTTTCGTGTTTTAATTATCGTAATTTTATATCAAACACTTTAAAAGGCCATAAAATTACTTTTACTAATATATCGTCATAATACCACAGATCAAAGAAAAAATATGTATAAAAAAGGTGACTTTTTTAACAGTTTTCATTAATTTATTATTTTTTAAATAAGTTTATTATTTAGATCTTAGGAAAAGTATTTTTATAATTGAATACGAAATTAGTAAGAACTTGTTGGTATCTTGGGAAAAAACTGTGTGTTTTCGGTGAAAATCGGTAAACAAAAACTCAACGGAAATAAATAGACATATATCTGGGCTGTATTCTCCATATTGTCTCGTTTTGCGATTTTTTGCGTTTTTCAAGGAAATCCATTTTTTTCCCGAATAAGTTAGCATTGGAAATTCTTATCATTTACAAAGGTCTAACCAAAGAATAAAAATGCGATGATAAAAAAGAAACTAGCTGATAATATCTGTGTATAAAAATGAATACTACCAAAATAAAATGCTAGCCTTTAATATTTATAAGTGAAATATGTGCAAACTTCCTTTGGAACAACTTTTTAACCAAATAAATAAAAACTTTACTTCAGATGTATAAAAAGTGTAAAAATGAATTTTGATTTTCATCCAAATCATATTTCAAACAAGACAATTTTTTTTTATATTTTGGTAATTTTGGCCTAGAAAAGTGGTAAGCGAAACCATAGTGCAATGTAAGATGTATATCGTCACCGAAAATGCAAAACAACGTAACATCAATATTTTCAAATTTGTGTTTTTGATGAAATATAGTTTATTTTTCTAAAATTCGTGTGATCACAAATTTTCAGACTTATAACTCAAAACATGACTATTATATTAACGAAGGCAATGATTTTCTTAAAACAAAATAACGTAACATCACATTTGTTAAAATAACATATTTTTTTTTTTCTTTTTTTTACGAATTTAGATTGCAGTTTATTAAAAATATAATAGCTATTAAAATTTTTGAGTAAAAGTAATCAGAAATCTTTTTAATTATAATTTTTCTAAAATTTTTATTAACGTTTTTTTTTTTTTTTTTTGGTTTCAGAAAATTTAAATCTTGAAAAACGTAAACCACATACCTTAAAAAATATTTAATAAAAATTAAATTATTCATCATCAATATATTAGGCAATATTTAAGGATGTAATAACCCAAAAATGTTTGTAGGACAATTCGTTTATATTTTAGAAAGTTTTTTGTGCCTCCTGTAAAGTTATGAAAAGTGATGTTACGTTGTTTTGCATTTTCGGTGACGATATGTATATAGAAATGAATAAAAGAAAACAATCCATATAATTAAAATTTACAACTTTACTTATGCACTGAGTCGTATACACAATTTACATACTTGACATTGACAATGTAACGGAAGGTGGAGAAAAACAACCAGGCGTTATGTTAAACGAGTGTAATTTAACCCTGAAAGGCTACACTTATTTTTATTACGAAAAGGCTACATTTTTAAATCAGTTTTTGTTCACAATATAATCTTGAAAATTTTTCAAAATCGAACTTTTTGAATTATTCAATTTGTATATAAATGAAATAAAATAAGAAATTTATTTATCCGTCCACTTTGTTACCAAAAATTCAGTTTTCAAAATAATTATTTTTTAGTAAAAAACGACATCACTGAAAAATGCGTCGCCGATTCGACGAAGTGTAGCCTTGCAGGGTAAAAATAAAAGGGTCCATTTAAGAACAATTTGAGGACAATATAAACATTTTTGAATAGAGAGATAAATACATTCTTGTAAGAAATCTTAGTATATTTGAGGACAATATAAACATTTTTGAATAGAGAGATAAATACATTCTTGTAAGAAATCTTAGTATATTAATTTATCTTTATTAAACATTGATTAAACCATAGCTTGTTAACATAGATATAAAGCTTAAAAAACTCAGTTAAACAAAACGAGAGAGAAACTATAGTCGGTCAAGACCGACCATATGATACCCTACACCATTGTGTATGAGCTAAAAATTAGACCTGTGGCCAATTGTAGACCAAAACTTTTACTAAATGTAAAATCAATTATACAAATACAGAACAATGCATTGTACTAACATCTATATGATTTTATGCCCTTTAGGCCGATTTCCGGAAGTGGGTTTATATGGGAGCTATGGTAAATTATGGACCGATTCTCATAATTTTAATAATGTTGTTTCTAGTTATATAATACTTATTTGTGTCGAATGTTAACTTGATACTATCATTCGTATGGGATTTATGCATGTTAAAATGATTTTCGAAAGAGGGGATTTATATGGGAGCTATGGTCAATTATGGACCGATCTTAATGTAATTTTAAACAAAATATTGCTATATTTTATGCATTTGCGATCGTTCTATTCCGGGAGGACATTTGTATGGGGGCTAGGTGAACTAATGGACCGATCATAACCAATTTCAATAGGCTTCGTGTCAAAATAGTTATTAGCGCCAAACTTCATCAAGATATCTTTAAAATTGCGACCTGTATTTTGTTTACAAGGTTTACATGGACAGACCAGCCAGCCAGACGGACGAACGGACAGACGGATATCGTTAAATCGACTCAGAAAGTGATTCTGAGTCGAACGGTATACTTTAAGGTGGGGGTAAGATAATTTTTTCTGTGCGTTACAAAACATCAGCACAAACGCATAATACCCCAACCATCTATGGTGGTGTATTTTTGTTTTTAATGAAATTTTTACTAACATATTCACTTATTTTTTTTTCGACAACCGGCTTAGGATTTAATAACGGAGCTTCATAAATATGTTAATCTATGGATTAAACTTTAATTTAAATTCTTTTCGGTGGTAATCAAAGTTTAGCAGTCGTATTAGTTCCTGGTGGTAAATTCTATGGTTTTTAAATCTAAAATAGTTACAATGTTTTTATCCATTTTACTAAAGCAAAACATTTATTTGCAGTTCAGAATTAAGTATATTTTTTTGACACCTCTCTTTACATGGAACCCTTTATTTTGATATACTTTGATTAATAACTTTGACGTAAATATATTTTTAAAAAAGATTTAAATTAACTTTTTTTGGGGTTTCCAAATGAAAAACAATTAAAATGAATTAGAATTAAATTACTCGGTGGTGATCTTTACTAACGTCATTTATTAAAAAAAAACACAACAACCATTTAAAATTTAACGCCTAATATGTATAAACATTTCAATTAATAATACATTCTATAATTTTTCTATTAAAATTTTTTTTTTATTCAATTTATTGTGACAAGACACTTCATTACGTTTTTTTTTTATTTACTTTCTTTCTTAATAATGGATGAATTTCACATAATAAATTCTTGGTGTACGTGTGTATTTTGACAGTTTTTTTCTATTAGATTTTTGTTAGATATTGCTTAATACTAGAGAGATGAGATCTAAATAACACACTTTAATAGAATTGCATTAAAAAAAAAAAAAAAAAAAAAAACATATGGAAAATTAAGTAATAATAATAAAAAATCATTTATACGGTTTATAAATTATATTTATATTTTTATATATTTTATATACTTGTCTGTCTATTTGTTTGTTGTTTTCCTAAGCAGTTTGCTATAGAAGATCAGCTTAATTGGCCTAGTAGAAAAGAAGTTAAAGGCAAAAATGTTTTAACAAGACTGATGACAATGTGAATGTTAATTAATAAATATGTATATTAGGGTGGGTCAATTCTTTTTGTAGATAGGCGTATAGCAAAAATGTAATCTACAATAAATTCTAAGAAAACTTGCCTAAGAAACTATGGGTCTAAAATCAAAACCTAGCTCCCGCCGAGAGACATATTGGAATCTTGGAAATTGGGGAAAATCTTTTAAATTTAACAACAGTGCTTTCACATAAATGCTGCTACTCAAAAACTACTCAAGATACAGATCCCAGCTAGGTTTCAAATAATAGGTAATGAGAGCACCTTCAAAATGGCATTCCACATTTTTTTATAAATAAAGGTTAAAGGTCATTGATTAAACCTTAAGTTTTGGAAATCTATATCTTGAGAGCTATTTTGAAAATTTAGCCAAAATCCGTATGTTAATACAGATTTCCTATACTACTTTTTAGAATAGAATGTTGCTTGGATGCTGAGATATTAATAAAAACATAGTGGCAGGTAAATAAAACAGTGTATTATCCTTAGAAAAAATTATTTGTTTTTTCTTTAAGACACTTTTAACAAAATACACTTTTCTAAATGTTTTTTGCATGCTGAGTTTGAATATGACCTTGGAAATGTTCTATCGCTTTTAGTTTTTGAGATATATGTTTGAATATATATGTTTTTGCAAAATACTGTTTTGTGCAAAAAATACCATATTTTTCAATAATGTAGGGTTTCATTCTGTTTCATCTTTTCAAGCCATATTTTAGAGACCATAAAATCTGTGCAATTAATTTTTATATATAAAATTTTGTTAAAGCCAATATTTTTGAATTGGTTGAAGGCAAATTAGTTGCAACAAGATTCGACTGGCTTTTGATAAACAGCATGTATGAACTATTTGTCTGGACACAAACCTTCCGATACAGCTTTGGCTATTCAAAAGAGGTATGGATCGTCAGTAGAAAGATTTTTTTCATCTTTAGCGCCCAAATGTGGAGGCATATTTTCCAATAAAATCTGTTCAAAATCACATAAATCCTACAACGAAATGTTTGTTTTACTTTTAAGTCACTTGATATGCCAATGATACTAGCGTTCTGATTATTCAGAAAACTTGACCTGGAAGAGTCAGTTGACATCGTTGATGATTCTATAGTTTAACGTTAATTTTTTATTATTATTATTTTTTTTTTTTTTTAGAAATTAACAAAGCTAAACATTTGCCACGTTTTTACAAATTGCATAAACAGTAAATTTCTATAATGACTTGAACTATTAATAATATTGAATTATAATTACTCTTTGTTGATAACTTTCACAGACACTTACTAAATTATACCTTTTAAAAGATAAAAAAGGAGCTCAGCCAAATCATTATCTTTTTTAAGGTTCGTAATTCGTATAAAAATTAAAATGTAATCTCGATGCAAGACTAATGTGCCATATTTCTTAAGCAATACTTAGCTGGAACATACTAATTTATTTGTTATCAAATAAGGTTTAAGAAAAAATGGGATAAATAAGTACAAAAAGAGCAACTATTTTTGTGTTTTGTAGTTATATACCAGATGTTGTTAGTTTTTTATTTTTTATAATCAAACCTTTAATAAAACACGGAATAGTAATCTAAATTTCAACAAAATTAAAGCAGATTCTTAAAGCTTATTGAATGTCCTTTAAAATAAGTCCAAATTAATAGTATATTATGTTTGAATTTAGTGATAACATGTTGTTTTCCAATAAATCTATGAAATGTTTTTGAAATACCTTAAAATAAAATCTTCATGTCTCTCGGCGGCAGCTAAGTTTTCAATTTAGACCTATACTTTCTTTGGGTAATTTCCTTAGAATTTTATGTAGATTTAGATTTTGCTATACGCCTGTCACTTTTTTCTCACTCGAACAAATTGACCCACCCTAATATATATATATTCTAAATTTGGCCTCCGATTTGTTTAAAATTTTAAATCACGATTAAAGAGAATTTAAGCTTTTAAAATTACAATATTTTTAACAAGAATACTATGTTATTGGTTCAAAGTATTTAAGATTCGTCACAGCTGAAAGACTTAAACTTATTTAAAATGTATTATATTGTTATAAAACATTTCATTAATTAAATTTTCATTAAACAAAACACAAAGTTCAAAGTTTATTTTTTTCCCAAGACTTTTTGGGAAATTGTACATATTTTCTATTTTATTTTTAACTTTTATTAATAAAAATTTTATTATCACTTTTTTTTTTAAAGAAATGAAAACTCTTCTATAATTAATAAATTTTGGTTGTATTTAAAATTGTTCATATATGTTTTCAAGAAAACCTCCATTTACACAACAAAATGTTCTTTACCCACGCATTTTATTAATAAATTATTTTTAAATTAATCAACTTCGTGCTGTGAAATAGACAAATGAAATAAATTCTTTTTAATATTTTATGTTTAGACGCAGTCAAATAATAACAACAAACCATTTTATATTAAAAATTAATTCCTTTTATTTTTTATTTTTTATATAACTTCTCTATAGTTCAATGTTAAAAAGATAATTAAAAAAATTATGATAAAAATGAAGGTCTTTTGCAATTTATAGGTAAATATTTTTTTTAATGATGGATCATATAGGAATATGAAAAGAATATATAAATAAACAAAATTTAAAATTAGTTTGTTTTTGTAACTTTTTAAACCCCCTCTAATGTAATATACTTTGCTTTAAATTTTTTTTATTAATATTAATCACAATCTGTCAAATTTTGATTAAATGACCTCTAAATCTTCGTATCTAATTTGTTAAACATATTATTGACGATAAACAGAAAAATTAACAGAAATTACCAAAGATTTAATATAAATTTTGCTTATTTTTGGAAATATTTCCAAGTATGTATATTTATAACGTTTTGTCAATTATTTCTTTTTTTATTTTAATCATGAAAACCGTCTAGTCCAATTCATATTAATATTTTTGTGTTCACTTTTTTTTTTTTTTTTGTCAATTATTCGTCAACATTTATTTAAATAAACTTATTGCTCACATGTGTATTGTTGTATTTGAATAAATCAAATTTGGGTAAATTTTCCACAAATAAACATTCATTATTTATTTACTGGATTACAGAGTTTTGAATTTATGCAGTCTTTAAAAAGTGTAAGATCAGTAAAATGTTAAAACGGCAATTTCACTTTCAGTATGGTCCCAAAGATTTACTAACGTTGTTAAAGTGGAATTAAATATGCAATTTCATTTCAATAAAATTTCACATAGTTATAAGTATTTGAGACGTGTTTTTTTTGACCGGGATAGATATATAGACATAACGGGTCAGGTCAAAAGGGTCACATTAAAACGTATCATTATTCGTAATATCTAAACTAATTTTGGGCATATCATTAATTTTAAATTAATCAAATAAATTTTTAATAGATATTTTTAATGAAATATTATGGCTGTATAGAATTAACGTATGCGGAATAAAATTGCGACAAAACTTTAGGCGCTCTCTAAAAACAATGTAGTTATGACAAACACTTTTTAGCATCAAATTTGGATTACCACATGTTTTCTCATAATACTGTTTCTTTAAAATGTTAATAAAAGATGACCTACCTTGAAAAAATATTTGTAATTTTTTTTTTTTTTTTTATTATTATTTTTATATATACACCACCGTAAAATGATATATTTTTTAACTCAGATGGCAATAGGAGCCAAAAAAAAATATTTTTTTCCGTTACATATAAATCCATTGATTGAAATAATACAAAAATAATGGCCAACATATTTTCTGGGTAAACATTTTTATGGATTAAAGTCAATGTTTGGCGAAGACTGTTCTTATAATAAAGACATTTTATCATTTATTTTTGAAAGCCATATGTTTTCTTATTACAATGCATAAATTTGCATGGAAATCGCTGTTTTAGTTTCTTCAAAATATTAAAAAGAAAAGAACTACCTTCTACAACAAATTTTTAATTTTTTCGATTATTTTCACATTTACCTCACATAAAATGCTTTATATTTCGACTTAAATGGTAATGAGTACCAAGGAAATTTATTTATTGATACAAAAAGTGTATAAATTAAGGTAAATAGTTTTTCGAAGAAAAAATTTTTATGGATCGAAGTCAATTTGTAACGAATTTTAACTTTTCAAAATTCAGAATTGACTGCACTTTTTGGTTAATATATAAAGATGTGTAATGCAGAAAATATGGATTTAATAAAAATAAATATCGAGGTATATAATCCAACAATAATATATCTTTTAAACTAATTTAATATTCGGATATTCTAAATTAAATCAAAGTCTAAAAATTAAAAACCTAGAAATAATTTTAAATTAAATTCGATCAATTAGTTTTGGAATAATTTAAATAGAGGAGTGTTAGTAGAATCCTCTCCACAAAATAGTAAGGCAGACTAAGACATAATAACCGAATAACAGCTTCGAAAAGTTCCAACATCGAGTTTTTAAACTCATGATAAAGAAGTCCTTCAGAACTACTGCAAAAGTGTACCAAATGGATCCAAATATTGGGTATACAAAAACCACATAATAAGTTATCTTCCAAAGTAATAATATAAGATTTAAGTTACTTTTTGAAAAAATTTTAACATTTTTAATTTTGTTGCAATTTTATTTCGCATACGTTATTTCGAAGCTAAAGATATTTTTCTGATTTATTTACAAAAATCTCACAGTTCCCACAATACTTTAAAAAAATTCCAAAAATTATATTTTTTTTGCAAAAATTTTGATTTTATTTCTAGGCGAGAATTGGAAATTTATGTAAAAAATATATCTAGTTCTGGAATAATTTTTTTGAATTTTTTTCCTTCGCAGTACTTTATATTGTTATCTTTCAGAAAAAATAAAACTATATGTTTTTAAAAAAAATTTTATATGACTGAAAAATAATGTAATCACAGGGAAAATTCACTTTTTTTCAAAGTTCAAATTCAAATGCATATACATTTTGATTCCGCAAATTGTTTTTTATTTTAAAAATTCTTTCTTTACACTAGTTTTTATTTCGAGTGAAATTTGGACCCGCTATAGCAAACACATCTTTGAAGAATATTCATATACCACTACATGTTTTTTTTTTTTGTAGATCTCGACTAGCAGAATTCAATCGTATAAAAATCTTTTAAATCGGTTTAGGTATAAAATATGATAATAGTTTTAATATTTGTCATGACCTAGGACTATAACTTTGGGACCCTGTGGACCCGTCCATGATATGTCTATTAGTCCAAGGTCAAAACTTAAAATCTACACTATGTAAAATTTCATTTAACTGTGAACTATGCGGCATTAATCACGTGAGCGAAGTTATCATTCGTCTGGTCTATTACTCGAAATTAATTTAGTATTTTTTTTTTTCAATATTTTGCTATGTACTAAAAACTTCAGTTATTGAGTTACTTTTATTTTGTAAAGTCATTTTTATTAATTTTAAAACAATACACGTTCATTAGGGATATAACCAAATTGTGGCCCTAGCACCACACGATGGCGAATGTTGTGTTATTTACAAAAACAATTTTTTCGGGTTATTTTGGAATAAAAACCTCACCCACAAAAATTATTTTTTAAAATCTACCCAAAAAAAAAAAAGTACATACATTTTAAATAAATGTTTGTAAAATGTTTTATTAATAAAGTTAAATAGTAAAGTGAAAAATAAAGTGAAGTAAAGTCAAAAATTTAGTTTTTAATTATTAAAAGACAAAAAATTCAAGTTTAATGTGGACATTGTTTTGCATAATGGATACATGTTTTGTACTACTTTAATACCATGTTGTGTGCATATGTTGCTTCGCTGTTACATTGATTTCTAAACTTTAACGCGTTTTGAGGGTGAATCTTTCTGACAACAAATAATTTTGAATTGCCAATTCGACTATGCTAGGGCCATTTTGATATTTGCAAATAAGTTATAGCTCTAACGTTCATATGTTTTATCATGATAAACATTTGATATTCACTTACCTTTCGAGGTTGTCTATTACACAAGATTTCTCAGTCAATTAGTATACCTCTGATTATGGAGTTCTATCATAATTTTTTTGGTTAAAAATTAATGATATGCTGCACCATATAGTGCAGCATATCTCGAGAACGATTTGGTAATCCCGAACAATTTTAATAAATGTGGATATATATTTTTTTTTATTATTAAATAATCTATTTAGATTGACTACACATTCGTACTTTGTTTTTATTTAAACTATTCTATGACTTTTAAATACAGCTGCGTTCAAAATAATAGTATCGCACTTATAAAAAATCAATTAATAAAAATAACACGAAATATGTTTAATAGTTTTAGTGGTATATTTTGATACATTTATAACAAAATATTCCTAGACAGTGTCATGGACTACTATTATTTTGACCGCAACTGTGTGTATATTTCTTTGTCAACATATATTTTTATGACACGTGTGGTATTTTATGACGTTTATTTTGCACTTTATAGGAACACATGAAGTATGAAGAATATAAAAAAATGTCAACATAAATAAAAGTCATATACATACATATACATATGCATGTATGTACATAAAACTGTGAGTATCCCTAACTTATGAGGATATAAAATTATTACGTTAGTATCATATTTTTATAATGTATGATAACATTAACACAAATATACATATGATACTTATTATTAATAGGTATAGGAACATTAATTATAAGAAATATGCAGTAAAATATTATATGCAGGATGTTTAGAAATTATAATTGTATTATAATTTTTATTTTAAATTTTCATTAAAAGGATATTTAATTTTTTTAGATAACGTTTTCTTATTTTAATACTTTTGCACTAAATGCATTTTAAATGTTTGATATTACAAATAGTATTTTAAACGTTTGGAGGAGGTGGATGTTAATTTTCTTTACTTTTATCACTACGATCATTGACCCAAAACTTGAAACAAATTCAATAAATACCATTGAAATTTACTAAAAACCATAAATACTCAAACATTTTTACATTAAACGAATGGAATGTAAACAAAATCAATGAAATTTTTGTTTTAATTGATCAGCAACCACAAATATGATCAGTATACAATCACTTAAACAATTAACTCAATTTATAAAATACAAAAATATGTACAAGAAATATACTCAAATGAAAAAGCAATAACAAATATGTATGTATGCATTGAGTGAAGATTGTTGTACAATTCAATTAACAAAAAAAAAAAAAAAGGAAAAACAAAAAGATTCTAAGCAATAAATATAAAATATAAGAATAAAAAAATGGCTAGTTAAGATTTAGAACGAAATGTTAAATGCCCTTCATTAACAAAATAAGATCAACAAAATGTTTTTTTTAATAAAATTTAGAGCTATTACCAAGGCGAATTAAAACAGATGATCTCACTTATAAAGTTTATTATTTGTTTTTAGTACTTGGAACTGTAATACTAAATATATGTATATGCACAATTTTTGCTTACCTGCTGAAGTGTCAAACTCCATGTATACAAAAATTAATGAATTCGCCTTATTGTTGTTATAGTAAATTTAAAATTGTTGAGTAGTGCAATATACTCCAGGAATGAAAACAGTCAATATTGAGTTTTGAACGAATGGCTTTTAGAGAATAAAAGTTCTGACTAGTGGGAATACTTAGTTAGAATCATTAAAATGTTTAGCATTCCCCCTTCAATGTTCCCATGGCGAAATTAAACAGGTGGCAACAGTTCTACAAAAACAACATTACACCGAGTTCAATCATTTTTTTAATGTATATTTTTTTTAATATATAGTTATATAGAGTTTGACAATTCTAAGTACTTAAAAAATAAGCAGCTTATTAAGTCAAGTCACCTTTTTGAACACCCTTGGGCGAGGGCCATCAGGGAGTTGTTGCGTATTTTGTTCAAAATCACTCGAATTTCAATATAAAGCACAATTTTCCTTTTAAATTTAGTTTAGATATATTACATATTACATGGAAAGATGACAATAACTTTTTTAGGAAAACGTCCTTTATAATTATTGTTAAACAAAATAATAATGCTTTTAGTATAATCTGCACTATATGTCATTCATAATTAATTAAAACATTGTAATAATTAAAACATTTTTATACAGATTTCATTTTCTATTTAAAAATTTCGAAAAGAGATTTAAACATTTCTAAATAAGATATTTCGTTTCTAGGAATTTAATTAAAATGTTAATTTTTTTCTTTTAGTTTTAAAAGCATTATGTAGCATTCTGATTAATTTTATATGAGGAAAATATTGTCTAAATTCATATAAAATGCAACAATTGTTTTTAAAATTCCACTAAAGTTGATACTCTGTGTTTCATTGTAAAGTTCAAAAAAAAAAAAATTAATTTAAATTTGTGTGAAAATTTAATCAACATTAACATTTTTTAATAAATTGAAATACTGAAAACTTTTGTATTGAATTTAAATTTTGAAAAAATTTTCATATGTATAGCGATATACAAAATAAAAATTACACAGGGAGACGAACGGAATTTCTTAGTCAATTTGCATATACGTGATAATGAAGTTCTAAGCCCATAAATCACTTTTTTTATTACATTCTAGTTTTTGAAAAAAAAAAAAAACCGTTATATAGAAAATTAATAAACATATCTTGCAGTATATTAAATTAGAATTGTTTGCCACTTTATTTTTCCAAACTTATTTTTATTTTTTTATAAACTTATTAGTTTCAATTAAAAAAGTGAGTTATAGGCTTGAATACGCGCAAGGCGAATTCAAACAAGTGACCTCACTTAATCTGCTACTTTTTTTTCTTTTTTTGGTACTTAGAATTGTAACTAAAGTGTCAAACTATGTAAATATAAAAATTATGAATTTGCCGTATTGTGGTTTTTGTTGAACTGCTCCCACCTGTTTCATTTCGCCATTATCACTCATATCTAAATTGACTGAGAAATCTTGTACCACAGAATCAGTGTTGCCCGGTGTTGTTTAAAGCTTAAATAGTTAAATTTTAAAGTAAAATGATGTTCTCTTAAATTAATATTAAACTTTATTGCAAATTTTTAGGCGAATTTCCACCACTATGGAAATTTATAAAGGAATGTGTAGAGGAGGTGATAGAAAATATATTTTTTATTATTTATTTATTTTATTTATTATATTTAACTACAATTAAAATTATAATTAAATTAAAAAAAAGCACTAGCAGCTTAGACTATTTTAATAAAAATATCGCTTTTAGAATACATAATGAACTTTAAACTTTAGAAAGTCAGAAAAGATAAAAAATGTCATATTAAAATGTATACATTTTTAAAGGCAAAACTAGTATCATACATGGCGAAATAAAACGCGAAATTAGAATTTTTTTATACATGCAGTTTTACTCTTCAGCGGGTAAGGTGGTCGAGTTCTAAGCACTAAACCTGTTTGAATTCGCTTGCTATCATCTTTGCACAACATCCTCAACCATTAAAGTAAATAACATCCAATTCGAAGGACCATAAATAAGTTGCAATGCCCTGGCACTGCAAAACTTGTGTGTTTTTCTACTTAGATTTTGTTGGAAAAAAAAATACATTTATATTACACTTTCTCTTAAGTTTTCAAAAGGGAAAATCTCTGTTATCTACAATTTTAAAATATTGCAAAGCTTTAATAAAATACTAATTTGCTTCTTTCATTAGGTTAATATGAAATATTTTAATTGACGAAAGATATTTGCAATAATTTTTAAAATCAATTTCTTTTTTAATTAAAATCAATAATAAATATTCAAATGTTACAAATGAAATGACTTATTCGTTATAAAAGACCCCGTACACAGTAGAAGTGAAGGGTATAAGAACTCAGTCAGATGTACTCATATAAACTAAAAACTGAATGAAATACAGAAATAAATTTTTCAGTATTTCTAGCAATTATTTTAAATTAACACATTCAGTTGATGAAAAGTAACTGAGCAGAAAAGAAATCCCAATCTAAGTGAACGAAAGAAAAATTTCTAAGGAAAAATAAGAAAAAAATAATAAAAAAAAATTAAAAAAATTTAAATATATATTCAAAAATATAGTGAAATAAAAAAAATAAAAAAAAACTTGTGTTAAATAAAAAATTTAAATTAAAGAAAATTTTTTATAAAAAAGATTATATTGTTAAAAAAAAAAAAAAACTACTTATATAAATTGTTACAAATATATTTTATAGACATTAGACATTTGTTTTTTTTTTACATTTAACATTATGGAATGCAAATTATTTTCTATAAGCAAAATTAAGACAAAAATTTAAAAATAATAAATATTCACTAAGCAAATATTTCATACCACGCGCTTTTATATAAAAGATTTTTAATTTGAAAAAAAAAAAAAAAAAAAAAAAACTTGAAAAGAAATATTGCAAAAAATACTGTGAGAAAAAAAGTGTTAAAAAATTGACTTAATGAAAATGAAACAAAAACTTTTTCTGTTGTGATAAAAAAAATAAGAAAACAATTTTGTTAAGATATTTAAATCCAAACGTTTCATGACACCAACCCCTCTTTTTAATGTATGAAGACGCCTACAAAAGAAAAGCAACTTTAATCATTGTCTAGAAAGCATCTTCTTCATCATCACAGGCCACCACCACCACACGTCATTGTCGTCATCGGTCTACTTTTTTTTTCTACTCTTCATCGAAATATTGTCTATTTTCATTTATGAAAATATTCACGTTCTTGTGAATAGGCCAACAAAAATTTCCCTCTACTTCTCGTTTAGACCAAAAGTTAAGAAGAGAGGAAAAAAAGTGTTAAAGAAAACAGAAAGACAACAAAAACAATAAGATTCGAAATAAAAAAACTGTATTTTTCTGGTGGTTGGTAATAGAGATTATTTTTGTTTTATGCTCCCAGTAAAGGAAAACTTGAAGAAAGTAATATAAAAAATATAGAAGAAAAACATTTCTGCTCTCCCTTTATAATTTAATTTTCTAGTGGGTTAAAAAAACAACTTGCTCAATCCATTCGATATCCTAAAATACTCGTACGTGAAAGATTTGTTAAAAGAAATAAAAACTTTTTTAGTATAATTGAGTGTGAGTGTTCTTTTTTTGGTTCTTTTGAATTTCGTTTTTTTTTTCGGCTTCAAAGTGTTTTGTGTGAAAATTCATAGAACAGTTTATTAAAATCAGTCATAGACATCGTTTCGTTCGTTCGCCTGATATTAAATATTTGCGGCGAAATAATTTGTAAAATTTGTAATCCGTCCATGCCATGCGCGATAAAATTTCCCAACTATTTTGCTTGCAAAAAAACGCATGCAAAAATAATTCAACAGATAATAGAGGAGGTGTGTGTAGAAAACAAAAAAAAATAATAATAAAAAAAAATTAAATAAATATAAACAAAATTGTAAATGATTTTTAAAACAAAATAAAAACAAAAATAATTAAATTTCAAAAAAAAAAAAAAAAAAAAATCATTTACAACATTAATATTTTAATTATGAAAATTAACTAAAAATAAATTTTAAATTAAAACATACAAATAATTTAAAATTATAAATAACTATTAAATAAATTATAGAAAAATATATGTAATAATAATGATATACATACATATTTTCAAGGCTTAACTAAATTATAAATAAATTAATATTTTATCACACAAAATAAGTTAAGGAAATAATCATTTAATAATAAATTTATAAGAAAGAAATTATATAATAATAGTTAAACATATATTTCTGCTAATAATAGTGAAATTAAAAAATCCTTACAAATAAACCTATTAAATGGTCCTTCGAACGGGACTATATTTTTTAATTTAAAAATTGTGATTTTTTATAACCAAATATTATTGAATTATAATAAATTATTTATAAAATATAAATGAATTATAAAGTTATGTGTTAGTTTAAAAATAAAACAAAATGCTAATAACTTAAATCTATTAAACCTAATTGTGTTTAGAGCAAGTAAAATTCCACTATAAATTTAATTTAAAATCTAATTCAAAAATTGTTTTAGTGTTTTAATATTTTTGGTTTAAAATATATTATAAAAATTTGTAGTACAAAAAAAAAAAAAAAATATTTCCCAAAATATTAAAATTTATTTGAAAAAAAAAAAAAAAAAAAAAAATTTAAATTTAATTTAAAATCTAATTCAAAAATTGTTTTAGTGTTTTAATATTTTTGGTTTAAAATATATTATAAAAATTTGTAGTACAAAAAAAAAAAATATTTCCCAAAATATTAAAATTTATTTGAAAAAAAAAAAAAAAAAAAAAACATACTTATAGCTATAAATATAAATACATATAAATATACATAATCAACTTCTTAAATTAAAAAGTAATAATTTTTTAAATATTTAGTGCAACCAACCATTATAGTCTAATCATTAAAATGGTCCTTCCTACCAGTTAAATATTTTTTTATTTTAAAAATATTTTCGTTCTTGAAAATAGTATTGAAAATATAATTTTCTTTAAATTAAAATAATGATATGTATGTATTTAAAAAAAAAAATTCCATTAAGTTGCTTGTGTTTTAAAAATATGTGTTAAAAATATCTTCCAACATCAAAAATCCAAAAATAGTTTCAAAGTGAAATTGTTAAACAAGTGATATAAAATAAAATACATTTAAATATATAACAAAAATATTTTTTATGAAATATTGCTTCAACATTGGTCTATTTAAAATATATTTACTGCAACGCAGCAAATGCTAAATATCAGTGCTTAATTTTAAAATTATTTAAATAAGTGAAATTAAAAAATATTTATTACTATTTTATAATATTTCTATACAAATTAAGTAAAAAATTTGAAAAAATTTATTTATTATCATAACTTTCCTTTAACTTTCTCCTTATGACAGATTTTGAAATATTTTTAAAAAAGGTATTTCATCAGCTGATAATGTTTACTGCTCCTATTTCTGGTATTAGTTTCAAATAAGTCAGAATATACCAAATTTCTATTAATAAATTAAAATTATTTCCCCGTACCGTTCTTGTGAAAATGTTGGTTCAAAAATTAAGATATCTTGTCATATTTGATCATTATGTTGGGTGTATACAAATAAAATAAGCAATAAATATTTCATGAACATTTATGAATAAATTTTGATTTTATTCACAATTAACTGAAGACGTCAATATTAAAAACAGGGACTTCAAATAATGTTAATGGGAAATTTGTTACCAAAAAAAAAAAAAAGAAAATAATTATAATAATAATAATAAATATGATCCATTAACCTTAGGAACATGTTGTGCTCTTTCAAAATCTACAAAAATGTGTTTTTTGATTTTTACAAAAAACAATAATTAGTTTTTCTTTTTTTTTCGAAATATAACAAGTATTTTTTGATCTTTTGGTTAAAAAATAAAGATTATTCCTGATTTTTATTTTATAATTAGAAAATATTTCTTTTTTCTTTTGCTTAAAAATTATGATTATTCTAATCGAAAAATAAAAATCAAAAATAATCGTAATTTTTCAATTTAAAAATTAAAAAAGTAATCATTAAACTTTTAGCTAAAAATAAAAATCAAAAATAATCATTATTCCTTAACCTAAAAATAACAATTAAAAAAATAAATAATAATAATTAAATTTTGATTAAAAATCATTTTATTTTCGGGCAAAATTTTGCGAATTATACCTAGCTTTATGGCAAAATGATTAAAAACTAGAAATTGTTGGTATTTTTAATTTTCTAAGAAGTTTTGAGAAGCAAAGCTGCCTCAACGTTAATATTTTTGTGATAATCTTTTTGAGAAACAATTATAAAAATCATGTATATTTTAGGTTTTTGTATTATAATCATTTAGTTTTGAACTAAAATCTTTAAATTGATTTTATAAAATTTGGCACCTAAGGGTTAAGAAAATATTGCCCTATACATATAAGTTGGAGATAATTTTGAACTAATAATAAAAATAATAAATTTTGATTTTTTCAACTCAATACTCTTACTAAGATACTATTCAAAATAAGGGTTAACATCAATATAAATAAATAGATATTTATGTTTGAATCTTTAAATACTATTAAATAATAAAAATAGTATTTGTGCAGATTTAAAAGCTGATGAAATTTCCTTATTATTCCAAAATTCTAGCATTGGAAAATTTTATTGGAATCCGAATTATAATCAAATATTAAAATAAATATAGCTTAAAATATAATTGAAACAAATTTAAAATAAAATCAATTTGACCTCAATCTTAAGTTTTAAACTAGGTTTTAGTTATAAATAGTATTACATCAAATAACAAAAATTAACATAATAACGAATTTTGTGTGATAAAATATTAATAAATTAAATAAAAAAATAACAAATATTCGAAGATATACATAATTATATATTTCTTTTAAATCTTTAAAATATTAATTTTGTAGTATAAAGGAATAATATTTACTAATCAAGTGTTTTTCTTCTTCTCTCTTAATTCTCTTTTTATATAAAAATGTCTGTGCTAATCACTCTCAAAAATAAATATAAAAAAATTAATAGGACAACATGTGCCAAATAAAGCAACGCTCAATGGGTCAACGTGTACCAACGGTTCTATTGGGCCAGAAGGGCCCGAAACGACAGAGACCGACTCATCAGGGACCGGGGGGATGCGGAAGTCGTTGGAGAGGAAGGGCTCAGCGCCGAACGACGCTGTTCACCTCCAGAGACGGGTGGGACTCTTCAGTGGGGTGGCTTTAATTGTCGGAACAATGATAGGTAAGTTGGATATACTAATAACAAGCATTTTATAAATTTAATAAAATTATAATAATTGGAAAGGTACACAAAATGTACTAAAAGCTAAATATTAATATTATTTAAAATATTATTAAAAATGATAAAAAAAAATAATAAAAGTATTGATTAATGATTAATAAGACAACAATTCTAGGAATAGAATTTATCTTAATGCTTTTACGTTTATGTGCAACATGTATGTATTTATCTTTACCATATGCACTAAAACCTGTAAATAAATATTCTTAGACCTAAGTTTTTTTCTTACACCTATCTTTTTCATCTTTTAGCTAGCAGTCATAATTATTTAATATTTACATTTCAATAAGAATTATTATTAAATATTTCAAATTAAATTAGTTTTAGAAGCAACAAATTAGTTTAAATTGTATATATGTATTGTTAAACACAATTTAATTTTATTAAATTATCAATATTATTTCTAAAATCTTTAGCATTTATTTTCCTTGTATATACTTATAAGAAAAACCTCAAAACAAATATCATTGTGTCAGTTTTAATCCTATGCCATATTAGTTCTGTCATGGTGCTATATTTAAAATAAACTTTAAATTAAATTTAAAATTATGATTGGACGTCAGCAATTACCACAGAAATGTTTGCATATTTGTACTGAAATATATTTTTAGTCATGCAACCTGCATTTTCTTATTAAAACATTAATAAATTATAAATATAAATCATAAATGAGGAAAATTTAAATTTTGTCTGCATCACGTGCTAAAGGTAAAAATTTAGTTTAACGGTTTGAAACTGTGGCACATCAATTATTCATAGAATCATGTGAACATTTTTAAAAGCAAAGATTTGTTTAAGAATTAAATAAATAATATACATTAAGTCGACTCACTCCCTATGGAAAGAAAAATCTGACTTTGTTACCCCACTCTTGGATATGTTTTATATACCAATGGACGCAACTTCCAAATACCTTTTAAATGATACCACATTTACTATATGTTGCTTTGGGAAAAAATACAAAAAATTTCAAAAAACTGGAAAAAATGGTCCAGCTCACGAACGGTCAGCCGTAGAACCAAAAAATTTTGGGGAACATCATAAAACATATCAAGGTAAATTTTGAGGGGGGTAACAATGTCATTTTTTTGAATGAGTCGCCTTAATATACATACATAATCAAAAAATTATCACATTAATATTTTTTTTTTCTAATACAGTATCCTTTTAAAACCTTTGCATTTAAGAATTAATCCCCATACAGGATTAAGTAATTGTAAACTTCATTTAACCCTATTAATGAGGGTTATATTAATTATAAGTGACATACATTTTCGTTTACTATTTACTATAGTAAATGTAATTAAAATTAAATGTTTATTGACAATTTCACTTCAACAACTTACATGTTTTCGAGTTTAATTTGTTTGCTTAGTTAGGACACAAAGGTCAAAGTTGAGGAAAAACGTAATTTGTTAAAAACATAAAACCACAAATGAATAAAAAACAGAAAATAGAAACTTTCTAAAAACTAATTAAAAGTGTAAAACCAAACAAATTGAATAGTGTGCAATGAATAGGCGGTATTTAATTGAAGGACAAAATCCTACAAATAAATAATTTACTATATTCTTTTTAGAATTCCTAAAAGGATAATAAATTGAAAATTAATAAATTTGTAGTATTTATTTTTTTAAATTAAAATTTGCAGAAATCAATTTGATTAAAAGAGAATTTATGAATTCATATAAAAGAGTTAAACAACTATTAAACTTCTACAGTGAAATATTACTCGAGAATAGCTTACATCATAGGCTTTTTTGAGGACAACATAAATTAGTCTTAAAAATTTCCAAAATATGGTTCTAGTGACCATAAACTAAGAGCAACATACTATGATTGTAATATATGCTTGCAGGTAACAATAAGTATATTTGTACGTAATCATTATTATGATTCCATTTTATAATTTATTAGTAAGGTTTATAAACTTACTAATAACTTTTATTAAGGTTTATAACTTAAATTTCTTAAATATTGCTTTTAATTTCATCATGTTTTTATCATTTAATAATCCTCATATATATAAACTACTGGACTGATACACAAAAATGTGTATTCAAAAGTTATTAAAAGCAAATAAAAATATTAGCTTAATGGTTGTAGAATTAACCAAATTTTGTAGAATTAACTGTATAGTTGTAGAATTAACTGAATAGTTGTAGAATTGACTAAATGTTTGGATTTTTCACATATATAGTTTCATATAAAAATATTTAAATACATATTATAATTCAGTCAACCATATTAAAATTTTGATTGTAGGTAATCATTAAATTATCAAATGGAATCATAAACGTTGCTATCATGAACACGTTATTATTCAAATCAATGAAAAACGGCTATACAAATATTGAATAGTTGTAGTGATCATGCTGTAACCATGTTTTTTCTCTGCGTGTATAAAAATGTATCCTTAATTCTGTTAATCTTTTCTTAATTTTTTCTTTTTTAAAAACTTTGGGAAGTAAAAAAATCAAGCTTTTGATTTATCCTATATATTTTTTTTTTTTAAATTTCCAATAAATCCATTAATTTCCGAATTTCAGAAAATTCTTCTTTAATGGATTTAGCTTTAATTTAGCATAAACATAAAACTGTGCTTCGATGTAATCATAATTTTTAGTCTTAAATATTGGAAAGTCTTTTCAGAGTTATGAATACTTATTCGATTTTCTTCTCTATAGTTAAAAAGTAATCAAAAATCCTTCTCAAAACGTATAATATCTTTTAATATTTCAAATATAGTTCTAAACCAAAAGGATATAAGTTGGATTGAAGAAAACTTAATGAATTTAATTGAAAATACAATTTTAAATACTAATCATATAAGTATTTCAATTTAAGTCAAATTAAGACTGACACAACTTATTAAGAAAGATCAGTAAATTTGTTTCATTCCAACTCATAATTTTGTAATTAATCATTAAAAATACCATATATTTTTTCTATTCAAAAATTGTTTTATAGTAAAACAAATTGATCATATTATTTTTTAAAGATTTTTATTTTTGATTTGGCCCAATTTTTTTTTCTTATTTTATTTATGCGTTTATCTCTTTATTTATTATTTTAGTTTTAAATTCTCTTGTGCGAAAACTATTTTTTTCCACAGCAATACATTTTTTTTTTTTTTCAAAAATGGCGACGTTAAATATATTTTAAATACTTAAATCATCTTTTTTGTCTGCGATTTATGATATTATTTTCCTCTTCTTTTATTTCTTTATTTACATATTCTCTTTTTAGCTTTATTTGTTCTCTTTTAATGTTTATAATTTCTTTTTATTATAAATACTAAAATATTGTTAAGATTTTATTACTTTTTTTAATACGTTTTTATATTTTTATACATTTATATTTGTATACATATTTATTTATAAATTGTTGTTTTTAACATATTTATGCGAAAAATCTATATAATGTTTTTCGTGTATTTGCAACATTTTTATCAATAGGATTATTGTTTATTTATTTTGTTGCTTTCTTAATATTTGATTATTTATATGCTTTTAAGCAATTTAATAAATTAGAAATCTAAATGTTTATTTACATATTTTATTATTTTAATACAGAAGTTGAAAATTTAGTGTTAATAAAATTTATAAATGTTTATTAAGAAGTGGGTTAAATGGGTATATAAAATAATATAGAGTCATTCCATTTGATAATATTTGGTACAATTATTATTCTTGTCAAAACTAAGACTTATTCAAAATTTCAGATAATTTCATCAAGTGGTTCGCGAAATATTGCGGTTTGAAAGTGCAAAATATCTGAAAATATGTACAAAGTTGCATACACAAAATTGCAAATATCTTTCGAAGTATTTATTATATAAGATTTATTGAGATGTCATATTAAAGGTATCAAAATTACCTTTAATATGATGTATAACATGACTTTTTTTCTCAGCATCAAAATGGTCCATATCTTGCGATTTTTCGTTCGCGGTAAATATCTCGAAAAGTGGTCTTTTTAAAAATTTTTAAAAAATATATGTTATTTATGAAAATGTTTTCTATAACCGTATATTTATCTCAATTTGAGTTGTTTTGTTTGTAATAAAATAGAAAAATCGCCAATTTCTTCCAAAAATCATCCGACTATAATAAAATTCGGCAAGAATATTAATATTGACGCTGGAAACCCAAATAACGAGTTTCAGTTTGATTACCGCGATAGTTCGCGAATTATAATATCGCAAAAATGAGGAAAATTGTCTTTTTAAAAATATAAATATCTTCCAAAATATTTACGTTACAACGTTAATTAAGGCAATTATTTAAAGGTAATGAAATTACCTTTAAAATGATACCTGAAACATGAAAGATATTTGCAATTTTGTGTATGCAACTTTGTACATATTTTGAGCTATTTTGAAATTATCTGAAATTTTGAATTAGTCTTAGTTTTGACAAGAATAATGATTGTACCAAATATCATTAAATTCGGAGAGGAGAAGTCAAAAATTGGATTTTTTCGTGTTGGTTTTAAATGGAATGACTCTATATATTAAAATCTATATAAAAACTTAAAAAAAATTTTATTTTTTGTAACACTCTGCTACCAAATGACACTTTATAAGCATCTTGAGGAGTTTTAAAAGATTTCGAAATAAAACGAAACATTTCTCTTTAAATTCGCTTAGAAACACAAAAAGTTATTTAATATTTTTCAGTTTATAAAATTTTTCATTTATTTTACAACAATTAGTATATTTATTTTATGTTTTATTTGGTGCATACTTTTTGGGGTCAAGTGAAAAATGTATGGAAAGTTTAGAATGTTGTCTTAGATAAAATCGACTAAGTTCTATAGTTTTTGTTCGATTTGAAAAATATAAATCTTGTTATATTAACAACAATAATGTCATTAAAAATTATTGCATTGTGATAGGTTCTTCTTAGAAAAAAATATCATAAATTGCAGTTAAACTCGAACATTTTTTTACAAATTTTTTTTATTCTTATCTAAATTTGCTTTTATTTAATTTAAATAATTTAATCATTTAATTTAATCTTAAATTTTCTACTTCCCAAAAAATTTTTAAAATGAAAAAGTATTTTTTAATCATAATAAAATAAAAGATATCAAAAACTATTTTTAAAACTGTTTCCAATTATTATATTTATTAAAAAGTTATTATCAATATAAAAAATAAAAACTTATTTTAATAAATTCCTTTATCTTTCAAAAGGGTCTGGAATATTTGTGTCACCTTCTGGTCTACTAGTTAGAACTGGTTCCGTTGGTGTTAGCTTTATAATATGGCTGGCCTGTGGTTTGCTCTCATTGTTGGGTAAGTAACAACAAAATCAAATAAAAAATAAAAATAAAAAAACAAGTAAAAGCGTTGTATTCGGCTGTGCCGAATCTTATATACCCTTCACAATCGTTGAGATGGATGAGTGATTGCCTGACTGATTTACTTGGTAATTCATCATTGCACAACCCAAACGGTTAAGGATAGAAATATGAAATATGGACTGTGGATTGGTCTTCTGCCGAATAGATCCACTAATACGAGATTTTTGGAAATTCGAATGTTTATCTCATATCTCCTAAACTAATAGAGATACAATAAATAATAAATTAAATAGTTTGAGTGTTTAATAATAATAATTCTAAGACAATATTAAATTAAAAAAGGGTATCGTGAAAATTTATGGACCGATTTGACTGATTTAAAAAACCGTAATTCGTAATCGTAATAACGCGTTTTGGCTTATAACTCGGTAAATACTGGACCGACTTAGTTCACTTTTTTAACACAAAAATTTTAAAAAAATCCAAATTTTCAGTGAAAGAATGAAGCCTCTAGCTTACATAGTTCCTTTAAAAAGTTGAAAACGATATTATATGCCATAGATCATTGTTGTTGTTGTTTTTTTCAGCACCCATGAAAACAACAACTATAAGGTAAACGCGCATTAAAAAAATAAAAAAAAAGAACGAAGCCAATAGCTTATATAGGGGATTCAGAAAATTGAAACCCGTTTTTTTTTAAATATCACGGCCATTTTTGAACCGATTTTTTTTTTTTTTTTAATTCAATAGAAAAGTTTTAGAAGAAATTTCTGATCTTTTGATACATATATCATGTATCTATGTTATCGGAAGGCTTTGTAAACTCCATTTACAACATTTTTAAGCCAAAAAACAAAAAAAAAAAAAACGGTTTTTTAGACATATCTCCTCCATTTATGAACCGATCTTGCTGAATTTCAATAGCAAAATTTTCGATCGTTTAATATATATGTATATTATATATGGTGGGCTTCATAAGCGCTATTTAAACCGACGGACAGATGGACATCGTCCTATCGACATCATTTCTTATAAGAATCAAAAAAATTAAAAAAATTTTTCTCTCCGACGAAAATTGTGGAAATTACAAACGGAATAACAAACATATATATACCCTTTACACCTGTGGTAAAGGGTATAAAAATAAAAATAAACAAAATAGTTCCGAAAATAAAAATATAAAATAATCCTTGAAATTAACAAAAAAAAAAAAACACCTTAAAAAATAACAATATCAACAGGTTTTAAAACAAAATATATTTGGAATCGAGCAAAAAATAAATCGAATGGAGGTCATGTTAGAGATACATTATTTACATACACAAGTATGTAGGTATGTGCTGTATAATACAAATTTGTTTGAACAAAAACAATTTGTAGAAATGCTCTAATTAAATGTTTAGAAAAAAAAATCGTCAAAAACTAAGTACTTACTGAAAAAAATATTGTATGTAAAGAAAAAAAATATTAAAAGAAAAACTCCTAGACTGGCGCCTTGTAAGCAAAATTGTAACCTGTTGCATATGACGATGAGGCTGATAAACGCCACATTTTTTTATACGTTTGAAACATTTTTGGCAAAATGCCAATTAAATTTCGTATATTTTTATAATACACACTATACGATATGTACAAACATATATTCAAATTTAGCAAATATAAGTAAAATTCTATAATATGTATAAATTTGTAAAACTAAGAAATTGTTGTATTAATATTGTGGAAAATAAATGTAGCAAAAGAAAGAGGAATATTTTTAAGATAAAATCGTAATAAAAAATCTTATAAAGCAAACATTGTTGCTTGATATGAATAATTTACTTGAAAACAACAAAAAATACAAATAAAATATTTATCAGTCATAACTATAAAAATTAATATAACTGCATTGAATATGTAGACAATTCTATTTTTTTAAATTCTTTCAATTTTATTTGTAGTATCAAATAAATTTTTTACATTGAGCAAATATTTTAAAATTAAATTATTTTCATTAAATTTAATGCTCTTCAAGTATAAAATATGCTTTAAAAAAATCGAAATATATCATTAATATATTCTGAAGAGTAAAATGGTTTAAAATGCATTTTAAAGAAACTGTGGAAAACCACTCGAGATTACCAAAACACCTTTAAAATTGTGTATTATATTTAAAAAAGCTTCCCCTCAGTGTTGCCGAAGTCGATGGTTCTCAATTAAACAATTTACAATTTACAAATATTAAAAAAAATAATATATGTTACCTTTAAGATTCCTTAAAATATAAATATAGGGCATATTTATATTTTAAGGAAAAAAAACTTTCAACGCTTATCTTTGAATTAAAATTTTGTTTATTATATATTATATACTTACATTTTGAACCCTGCTGTTTTGAAATTCATTTTTTATTTACATTGTGTAAAATATTTAAATTAGAGGATTTTTATTTTACAAAAAATGTGCATTGAAGGCATTTTATGAACATTAAATTTACTAATTTGTGAACTAAATTACACAGATTTTATTATCCAAGAAATAAACTTTTTTGAAAAATATTTAAAAAATATAAGGACTGCGCACGAAAAAATCCGTGCATGCAAATCTGCCTATAGAAACTAAATCAGTGGGCGAATTTTTTTAAAGTGATATTCTTATACAACAACCCAAATTTTTCCCTCTCTTTCGTGTAGTTTATCTGTCAAAAACAACTGATTAAAATACATTGCTAAATATACAACTTTATTTTTTTTGTTACTATATGTAAACAATAAAACGTAAACAAACTTTGACAGATCTCATACACAAAAACAAAATCAGCTGGGCCGACGATTATACCTGTTCAGTGTACCCTGGTTTTTAAGGAAATATTTGATATTTTCCAGAATTCTTCCAATTAAGGGTATTATTGTGTTTTGGTCACTTTTTAGCTCGAATAAGTCTACTTATTTTTAAACTCTGTTTCATTTTATGTTGAGCTTTTAATGTCCTTTAAATTATTTTTTACTGGAGTCCAATATGTTTCAATTGCACGGAGTTTCGGACAATGTGATGGATTAGCCTCTATCGACACAAACTCTTACCATTTCTTTGTTACAACTCCATTATTTTGTTGTAATGAGAAGAAGCGGGAACAGGCCAGAAAACAGGGGATACACTGAACTTTATTAGGAAGGGGAAAAGTATTTTCCAATGGCACTTATTCACGTATATTTCTGTGTTAATGCAACCATTTTTTAAAAATGAAGTGCTCCATTCCTGCGTATGCATATGACTTCCCAAATCAAAAACTTTTTTGGGAATTTTGATTTCTTTGATACACGAAATTTTTCTGCCTTAATCCCTCTAGTATCTGCGACATAAAATTCCTGGCTAGGAGGTTTAAAAAAGTCACTCTGTACAAACGTTTCATCGTCTACTATACAGAAACAAAATTTCTGAAAAAATTCGTCCGAAGAACTTTCATGTTATTTTTTACCTCCAAATTTTGCTATTACCATGAAAATTAGCACATGGCAAGTGAGCATAATGGCAAATACAAACCAGTTAACAGAATTATTAATTTTTCACCACATCAAAAGTTATAAGCCCAAGAGCATGCACGGATTTTTTCGTGCGCAGTCCTTAATTTGATTTTAAATGCAATTTCTTATAAATTTGTCTAAAAATACTATACAACGATGTAGTTTTAAAATACATTTTTGTTGTTATCATAATAATATTTAGTTTTTTTTTCTAATCGGTCAAAAGGTATAGAACTACATATTTAAACTTTCTATACATTTTTCATTTGACGCCAAAAAGTATGATTCTTTTTTTTGTAATAAATTTAAAATATTTTATACTTTATTCTAAACAAATAGCGTTATAAACTTTATATACAAATACGTTTAGTCTTAAAGAGAAAAATCTAAAAAAATTTACGCCAAATTTGAAATTTTAATTTTCATTTAAAAATATTTAATAATAAATCATTACTTTATTATTTGGTGTATATATGTATAAACGATTTTAATATAAATCAATTTAAAAATCAAAAATCGGTTTAAAATTTAGGGAGCTACGACATCTTTAGCTATATTTTTAAAGAAATAATGTAAAATATGCTTTTAGAAATTTAGATTTACTTAAGAGTAAAATAATAAAAAATTTATAACATATTATGACATATTTTAAGGGCTCATTTTAAAAAAAGTAAATGGATACAACTTCAGTATTAAATTCTTTTTTTCTCCCATTCCACCTTAAAAAACGAATAATTTGGCTATAATCTGATTTTTCAAATAGAAAAAAAAAATATGTTTAATAGGAGTTAACAAAAATATAATATTCATTTAAATTTTTAATACTTTACACTTATGTAAATCAAAATTTCTAAAAGCTTATTTTTTGCATATATGTATTTAAATCCGTCCCCGTAATTCAGCATAGGTTAATAGTTTAATATACTTAGTTAATTATTTCCACCAATAAATTACTATTTTTAAATCAAATATTTGTAGACTGACCATAAGAATTCATTCTTTACTAGATCAGCTGCAGTAAATCATCATATTGTTTATAAGTTATTTGTACGACATAGCATTTCATTGAAAATCTTAAGTACATTTAAAAAAAGTTTTTATATACGATTTTCATGGTACACAAAAATATATTTATACAAATATATCAGAGTATGTTTCTATAAAGCAAATTGTAGTTGTAGTTGAAAAGAGAAATTGAAAGTTTGGTCAACATTATAAAAAAAATAAAATAAAATACAAGATAAATTACAAAAAATAGAAAAAAATCATGTTAAGGCCATTTGCTTGAGAGAGTTCCGATTTAGGAAAATTTTTACTTTTCTCTTTCTCTACTTGGTTTATTTTTATTATTCTTTATTTTATTTTCACGTGGTTTTCCTGAAATTTTGATTTGTTTTATTTTTTGTTTTATAGATTTTCATACAAAAACAATTTAATCATGTTGTAATGAAATGTTCATTTTACAGCAACAATATGTAACTTAAATATTTTCTATTTAAATTTATTTTATTTTCGATTTTTTGTTTTTAGTTGTTGCCAAGTTCAAGTGTTGTTGAAGGATTTCTATTTGAATGAATTGTAAACAATCATTTTAGTAGTTTTATTTAGTTTTTATGGCAATTTATGATAGATACTAATTTTAGAAAGTATTTGTATGGCATTTCAACGAAATTCTTGCACGTAGACCTATACAGATAAGAGATTTTTTCAGGGAGGCTTCCTTTAAGAGAAATGGCAATTTAAAACTACCAAAGAGTACACAACATTTACGTATGTATCATATGCATTGATAGAAATAGTTTTGAAATTTAAAATTTGGATTGTCATACAAAAATTATACAAGCTATACAAATTATACAAATACGTTGTAAAATAAGATTCATTCCTGTTTTTTTAATGTTATTATAGTAACTGTATCAAGAATTACACTGGTCGACAAAAAAATTTTTTTCGTGCTCCTTCAAAAAAAAAGAAAAATATGTGGACTAGATGGAATTCCGCATGCTAAACACGAATCTGTTTTCAGTTTTCTCCCATCAGGTCGATATTTTTTTTTATGGGCGTGTCTAATATTTCGCCCTAAATAAGCATATTACTCGAGTATACTTCACTATAACTTATATAAATGATATACCAAGATATGCGGAACAAAATTAGCTTTAAATCGCTTTTCTATTATCCGCTCAATAGTTTAAGAGATATTTCGAAATAAGTGTCCGAAAAAAATTGTTCATGCTAAATTCAAGATTTCTTTTTTTTTTACAAAAACTTATTTTTAAAAGTGAAAACATCAAAAATGTTTCAGTTCATCATCTTTATCTCAAAGCTGGCAAAACTATGAGTAAATAAATTCACATATCATAAAAATTGATGCCCAAATCATGATTGGATTCACACTTAAGTTAGAGTACCCATGCATACCTACAGTTAAGTGGAGATACACTAGTGAGCAAAAAAAATTTTTTTTTTTCGTCTTAAATAAAAAAAGTAGGTGAATTAGATGGAATTTAAGGTGCTAAATAAGAATCAGCTTTTATTTTTGTTCTATCACATATCGATTTTTTTTATGGGCATGACTACTACGACTCCGCCTTTAGGCAGTCACACTTGTATTATTCGAGAACGGTTTGTCCAATTAAGATAAATTAAACTCCAGTAGATAGCGATTTAAATTATTTTTGAGCCGAACTTACATAATTTTTTGTTCAGTTAATATTTCCGTAGTTATTAGGTAATTAGTAGCAAAAAAATAAAATAAAAAATCGTGCAAAATTTTGATCCATAACTCTGAAATTGTTTAATTAAAAAAAAATTATGTTGACAAACCTAAAAGACAATTTCCGTGTGCATCCTTTGGTGTATCATTTATCAAAACCGTGTAATTGGTTCTTGAGTTATAGTCCAAATTGTACAAACCATTCTCGAGTTTTAAAGTCGACCGCTGAATAAGGTGATGACATTAGTCATGCCATAAAAAAAATCAGTACGTGATAGAAAAAAAGTGAATGCAGATTCTTATTTAAATCGTCAAAATCCATCTAGTTCACCTATTTTTGTTTCAAGAAAAAATAAAAAAAAATTTATTTTTTTTTTTTGCCCACCACTGTATTTCTGCTCACTTGTATGTATACATTTTACATAACTGTGAATAAAATCAAGATTTGTGCATCGATTGATGAAACATGCCTTATTTTATTCACAGCATTATCAGCTTTAAGATAAAGATGATAAACTGAAACATTTTTGATGCTTTCACTTTTAAAAAGAAATTTTAGTAACAAAAAATCTAAAATTTTGCATAAAAAAGTTTTTTTTCGGGCATTTATTTCAAAATAACTCCGAAACTATTGAGCACATAAAAAAATTACGTTTTGGGGATTTGAAGATATTTCTAGTCCGCATCTTTTGGTGCATCACATATGTCAATCGTACACACCGTTCTTAAGTTATGAGGAAATATACTAGAGTAATGGCCTTATTATGGGCGAAATATTAGACACGCTCATAAAAAAAAAAATCCAGATCTGATGGAAAAAAACTGAAATCAGATTCGTGTTTAGCACATCAAAGTGCATCAAGTTCAACTATTCGTCTTTGGGGGAGGATTTTTTTGTTGACCAATGTTATTTATAAAAGTATTTTTTATAAATTTATTTATTATTAAATTTTATTTTATAATAAATAAAATTAATTGAAAATATGACGTTAACTTTACTTATGTACATGGGCTTGTGTCACCTCTGACAACACCACCTCAATCACCTAAATTGGCGAATTGCCCACTGTATGTTTCTTTTCATTTTGTTCATCAGATGAGAAAATGTCAGAAAATCAAAATTGAAGGCTGTCGATACCATAGCCCCTCACAATTAATTTCTAATTAAACCAATTTAAGTTTGGTAATATTGATTCAATAAAAATCTTAATAAGATCGATTAAATTATCAAAGTTGATTGATTTTTCGAACAGTGGAATATATTTGTAAAGTTTATCAGGAAATAAAAATTCACTTATACAAAAGACACACGACGAAAGTTATACAATTTTGTTAGGAAAGTCTTCAAAATTTTGAAAATATTAAGAAATATTAAGATAACAAAGAAATCGGAATAAGATCAGAAAATTCTTCAATACCTCTGGCCTCAAAACATCTCATTGAAACCAAACAGAGTTTGTTGAATATAATTACACATCAACAGAATGGAATATTATAGTATGTGGTGCAACACACTTCATCAGCATTCTTGATATCTTATCCATTTGGTTTTCGTTGTAACCTAAACAGAAATTTAAAGTCAGTTTAAAAATGAAATTTTTGATTATTAAAATCACTAAAACCTATTGTGGGAGCTACTTAATATACTGATATAATTTTGTCCAGTTATAATAAGGTGTGACCTTTGATTATAAATTTCATACAATACATTTTTAAAATAACGTCCTGTTGTTTAACCACAAAGTTTATATGGACGAATTTTGGACTGTATCTCTCAAACTACTAAACGGATTAAATTAAAATATATGGAAGAGTTTTAGAAGAGAGAAATCAACAGAATGTAAAATTCGAACTCGAAAAAGTTGAAAAAAATCGTAACTTCTACAAATCAAGTCCGATTTAAAAAATTTAAATCCCTTTTTAAATAACCTGATGAGATGAAGACAAAAATGATTTATGGTTAAAAAGATATTTACGCTTAAATTTAGAAATTTCAATTTTTTGCATTGACCTTTTCAATTAAACAAAACTAAATTGAATACGAAAAATTGCGTTTTTTTTAAGAAAAAAGTGGTTGATTCTTTTACTTTTTCTCAAAATTGATTTAATAAAAAAATGTTTTCATATATTTCAAAAGACAAGGCAAAGAATACAAAGAAGAGAAAGAAGCTCTCATTCCTACAACAATATAATATTTTTATTATTTTGTTCAAACACATTTGTTGTATTTTAAGTCCCATAATAAATATATTTTAAACAAAAAAAAAAAAAAAACTTACAGTTTTGACAACAGTTAGGTTTTTGTTTTTGTCAAGCCTTCCATTCTTTGTACTCTTTGAGACAATGCTTCAAAAACGAATGGTAAAGAAATGTTAATTTGATTGAGAGTTGCAAGTTTCGTCCGGCATTGGTTGAAAATGGTGAAATTTTGAATAAAATTTCAAGTTCGTCAGGCTAGAAAAAAATAACGAGAAATTTTTCAAATCTTAACAATTACATATATAGATTGATTTGACACTAAACTAGATATAACGATATCAGTCGTTAGATTAATACATGTTGTAGTTATTTCATAACATCGGGTTAGAATTAAAAAAAATATATGTATTAAGGAGCAAAGAATACAAAAAATAGAAATAATTATAAAAGAATTCGCTCTTCAAAAAACCTTCTTTTAGATTTAATATTCAAACTATAGAAGCCAGTTTTGAAAAAAATAGAAAACTTTCAGATAGAAATAATATGAACAATTTTAAAGCGTAGCACTAAGTTATATTAAATAAACTTTCTTTTAGATAAAGGAAAATATAATTAAATTATAATAATAATTTTTATCATTATCTTTTTTTCCAATTATAGGCGCTCTGGCATATGCTGAATTAGGTACAATGAATACATCGTCGGGTGCTGAATGGGCATATTTTATGGACGCATATGGACCAGCCCCGGCGTTTTTATTCTCATGGGTATCGACATTAGTTTTAAAGCCATCGCAAATGGCAATCATTTGTCTTTCATTTGCACAATATGCAGTGGAGGCATTTGTCTCTGAATGTGATCCACCAATGTCGGTTGTTAAAATGGTTGCATTAGTAGCAATAGGTGAGAAATAAGAAACACACCAATTTAATTTTTTTTACTAATTAAACTAAAAAATTCCCTTAATTTTCTTTTCCTAGTGATGATATTGTTTGTTAACTGTTATAGTGTTAATTTGGGTATGGCAGTTCAAAATATTTTTACCGCTGCCAAATTGGTAGCGGTTCTTATTGTTATATGTGGTGGTGCCTGGAAATTATTTCAGGGCAATACACAACATCTATCGAATGCATTTAGTGGACCTACACCCACCATGGGAGCAATAGCCACAGCTTTCTATACTGGTCTGTGGGCTTATGATGGCTGGAATAATTTGAACTATGTTACGGAGGAGATTAAGAATCCGAGCAAGAATTTACCACGCTCCATTGTAATTGGCATACCATTGGTTACTTTGTGTTATGCTTTGATTAATATTTCCTATTTAGCGGCCATGTCACCCACCGAAATGATTGAATCCGAGGCCGTGGCGGTAACATTTGGTAATCGTATCTTGGGCGCTATGGCCTGGTTGATGCCACTGAGTGTGACGATCAGTACATTTGGCAGTGCAAATGGTACATTGTTTGCAGCAGGAAGGTAACATGAAATGAAATAAAAATTGTATATTTCAAATAATAAATTATTCATTTTTATTATTACAGATTATGTTTTGCTGCTTCACGAGAGGGTCATTTGCTAGATATTTTATCTTATGTACATGTACGCCGTCTAACACCCGCACCTGGTTTAATATTCCATGTAGGTTATTTTTTATTTTTTTTTTTTTCTTGTTTCTCTATTTTTTATTAATTATTTTATTGTTTTTAGTCGTTAATTGCTGCTGCTATGGTTTTGTATGGTACCATAGATTCATTAATTGACTTCTTTAGTTTTACTGCTTGGATTTTCTATGGTGGCTCTATGTTGGCCCTCATTGTGATGCGTTACACCAAACCCAACTATCCAAGGCCATATAAAGTGCCTATTATCATTCCCGTTGTGGTTCTGGTGATCTCAGTGTATCTAGTGGTGGCTCCCATTATTGATACACCTCGCATTGAATATTTGTATGCACTACTTTTCATATTTGCCGGCTTGATATTCTATGTGCCATTTGTTAAATTGGGTATGACCCCAAGATTTATGAGTAAGTACTTTATTTAATATTTCAAGTTATATATTGTATTAATTTTTATAACATTTTAAATTCTATTTTTCCTATTAGACAAAGTTACATTATTCTTCCAATTATTATTGGAAGTTGTGCCCACCTCTACAATGGCTATGTTCGATTAAAAAAAATTCATAATTTTATCAATTAACAACTTAGACCAGAAATATGCTCAACAACCACACCAACACCAAAAGAGACATTTGCAAAATTTGAAAGGCATTGGTA
The DNA here is from genome assembly GCA_951394005.1 of Protophormia terraenovae. NCBI lineage: Eukaryota > Metazoa > Arthropoda > Insecta > Diptera > Calliphoridae > Protophormia > Protophormia terraenovae. The sequence goes on along the minus strand of OX596076.1, from coordinate 71,278,793 downwards.
TTATATTAAAAGGGATATGCATTGAATTGACTTTATATATCGTTGTAAAGCTATAAAATAGTTTTTGACACAAATATTCTAAAGAAAACCAAAAAATTAAAAAAAAGAACTATTGAAAACCAAACATTCATATTAAAAGAATTACAAAGATATAAATTATTAAAAATATATACTATACAATAAAAAATACTATATATTTTGTAGTTTTTAAGAAAAAAAAAAAACTTAAAAAAAGAAAAAATTACAAAAAAATATGAAAAATTAAAATTAAAAAAAAAACAACTTGTTACTTGAATTAAAAAAAGTAGTTGTTAACAAAAAAATATATATAAAATATAATTATTATAAAACTTATATAACTTTAAGGCTTTGTTTATTTTTTTATAAATTTTATTTTATAAATTTTATAAATAAAAAATAGTTGAAAAATTACACATTTTTTTTTTTTTTTTTGCTAAAAAAAAAAAAAAAAAAAAATAAATAAAAAAAATAGAAAGAATTAGCAAAGAAATTGGTTACAAAAAATAAACAATAATAAATTGTTTAAATTTCTGTTGTAAACAAAAATTGTTTCGTAGGACTGTTTATAGACTTTAATAGAATTTTATTAATTAAAACAAATATTAAACCAAACCAAAAAAAGTGTAATTGCAAAACACAATAAGAAAAACAATGTTTATATAAAAACGCTGTAAAATGTAAGGAATTTAAGAAATTTGAATATTTTATTAGAATTTAATCGAATTTCTGTTCTGTTTCGTTATATCAAATTCAGTGCTTTAATATAAACATAAATTTTTCTATCAAAATAATGTGTTGTTAAAATATTTAGCAAACTTATGTGTTTAGCTAATATTTTTTACTATTTACTGTAATTTTTTTAATGTTTTGAAAAATAGTAAAAACTATTAGTTAAACAATTTGTTTTTATATTACATGTGTATGTGTTTTTAAGCTTTTTAAGCAATATGTTTTTAACAAAAACTTTATTTATAAGTTTAAATTTAAATATTAGAATCTAAAAGACAAAATACTAAATAAAAGTTCAACTTTAAAGTTTTCGGCTCTGCATTTTTGTTGGTTTTTCAAGGAATTTTTTATTATTTTTTTCTTTTTTTGTAATTATTTTTTATAATAAAGTACTAAAAAATTATATCTTTATTAAGTATTTTGTTATTGAAATATTTTTTATTATTAATAAAATAAAATTTAATTATAGTTTTTATTTCTTAAAATGTATTATTAATGGAAACAACAAAATTTTTCTTAAATAAAGTTTTACAAAAACAACAAAATGAACTGTGGTTTCATTGATTTAAAAAGTAATTTAAAATATATGATATTATGAAAGTGAGCTAAAGTCATTTTAACATTTAAAAGTAAGTAATTTAAAATAATAGATGATATTGGGTAATTCTGTGGGTAAATCTATGATTGCAAAACTGTTTTATCACTCTCATTTTTAAAATAAAAATTGAAATCAGAAACAACTTCCGTTTCTTCAATACACTATTAATATAAGAGAATTCGTAAGTGTCAAAACTTTGTCACAAATATATATTCGTAAAGAAATTGAAAGGAAAGAGTTTTTAAAAAAGGGGGATAGATTATCACTTCTTAGAAATCGATTAACGAAATAAAATGTTTAAATTCGGCTTAATTTAAAGAAATTGTTTTGAATATTTGCAAGAGTATAACATTCGTTTTTTTTCAACTTTTTCTGAAGATTTTTCGCCTCTTTTGAATATTATTAAATGGAGTTTTACACTATTATATTTGTATTAATACCAGTTTCATTCTCTATAATGCATATCAAAAAATGTATTAAGAAAAGTATTATTTAATGTCATATTTTCTCTTTCTTTATTAAAATATTTTTTTAAAAATTGAACATAATTGAATACAAAATATAAAATGCTATAAAGTTTTGATATTAATACAAACTATTATGTTGTAATAGATCCTTAAGAAATATTAATATTGTTACACAAATTAGATTTAGTTTAAAATTCGAATTCGAAATTTCTACTTTGTAATGTGTAAGAAATTTCGAGTTTATAACGTCTGTTTATTTTAATATGAATGAAAGATTTAAATGTAGTTAATCTCAATTAACTCAAGCAAATAAGATAATTCAACTAAATATTATGCAGGGGTTCTCACAAGTTTCAGCTTTAGGATCCACTTGACAGGATACATCTTGATAACGACCTAACGGATTTCAAAATCAGAAGTTTGAAATATGGTTATTTTAATATTTTATCTTTCACTTTAAATGATATTCTTAAATAATTCTTAAAAAGGGATTAATAATTAAAAGAAAAATATTTAAAAATTATATTTTTTAATTAGATATTGCTCACTCAGAATAATTTTAGAAAAATAATAAACAAACAATTTAGTTCGTTCAAAATTTATTAAAGCTTCATTTCTTCATAAATGTCAGTTTAAATATTATTTATTTTCATTTTACAAAAGTATTTACCACATAGATACTAAGAATTTTAAAATTCATTTGCAAATCAGATTTAAAATTTATTGATAATTTACTAAAGCCTTTATTATTTTCCAATAATTTTAAAATCATAACCAATCATTTGACAGTATCGAAAACCATTTGATTTCAAATATATGTATGTTTTAAGGTATTTTCAGACGATTATATTCAATATAAAGATTTGTCAAAAATTTGAATAATAAAATATTTACTTATCGTCTGAATACAAATTGTTTGATTATGAAAAATTACTTATGATTTTTTTGAAAATATCAATGGTATTTTAAATTTTTGAAATTTTTCAAAAACTTTTGATTTTCATGTTATATTTTTCATAAACAAAAAGTAAAAACAAAAAAATGTTTATTAAAGAAATTTTAAATCAATATTCGTCATGAATTTCATAAAGGTAAGAATTTACAAAAATAATATACAATTTATGTATTACCGTGTAAATTACTCTAGGATTTTCTATTGGATTTTTTGACATGCTGATGAAATACGTAATATTTTATTGTCGAAAAATCCTAATACTAAATATTATCGTCTGAAAGTACCTTTAGGAAAACATACAGTATATACATCAAAAATTTTCGTTTTTAATTTGAAAAAAAGCTGTATATGTATAATAAAAATTACGTCTGAATTCTAATCTTTATTTAAGTAGGGAGCTCCATAACTATCGAGTAACTAATTACTGTTAATGAATATATTTAAATTCTCTGCAATTTTGATTATAACTAAGACGAAGAAATAAAATAGTAACTTTATCTTTGAGTCGTACGTGTATTTTAAGGCGAAAATAAAGAGCTGTATTCGAAATTTGAAGCAAATTGAACTAACGTCTTATTATTGCAAAGTAAAATTAAAAGATTTATTTAAAGCAAATAATTCAAAATTTTTAGTAGGCAAAAACGTTTAGAGTTTATTTGGAAAATATACAAATCTTTAAAAACTTCGAATGAAATAACCTTAGCATTAGAGAGATCGAACCGGTTTTAACCGGTTTTTTGAAAATTTTCGGGTCGGTTTTTTAAAATGTTAGCATTTCGAATATCGAATAAACCTGGTTTTTTGCGTCGAATACTCGGTTTTTATTTTCCTTATAAATTTTGCCTAAAAAAGTAATATTTTTTCAAAATAATTTTTAAGTTGACAATTGTATCATAATAAATAGCTTTTAAATTTGAAAAATGTCATAATATGTAGTAAGACTTCGGTGGAATTAATCATTAATTTTTCTTATGTAATAGTTTCACAATATGAACATTAAATAAAAAATATGAATGTGTTTATCTAATGAATATTTCATATCTTAAAAGTGGAAAATATTATAGGCAAATAATATAAGAATCCTCATGATCAGTGTTGCTAGGAGGTGAGAAAAAAAGAGGCTAAATTGGACTTTCAAAAAGGTCATAAAAGGGATAAAAGTCCCAAAAAATAAAGCTCGACGCGGTTTTCCAACCGGTTTTAAAACCGGTTTTTTCAGTGCTGTCGGTTTTTTCAAAATGTTCTGTCGGTTTTTTCAAAATGTTCTTTTTTCGAATGTCGAATAGACCGGTTTTTTTAAACACAAAAAACCGGTTTTAAAAATAGCATTTTATTTCAGAAAACATGTACTAAATAGTGATAGTGATATTTGAAAATTTAGGAATAATTTTTTAAATATTCATAAAGACTGATTTCTTATGTTTTTAAAATATAGTTTAAGTCTAAATTGGAATTTATTCTGTAATACAAATAACAAATAAATAATTAATAATTATCCTATATGACCCAATTTATTTTTTTTGATCCAATATTTTCTTTATTTTTTAAAGGTGTTGTGTTAAAAAAGTTTCACCTGCAGAATCGCTTCAATTGCGACAGGCTTCCATATTAAGCCAAGGATTATGTTTATGCTAACTAAAATTTAGATGATTTTTTCTACAATTTTGAAACATAATTATCTTCTAGTCATCTAGATATATAATTTGCTTAGCATTTTTTCTCTTTCCAGAGCTTTCTGAAGCTACCAAACGACGTAGAAAATTAAAATTTGGCTTAATTATAAAACTTTTCGTCCAACAAATCCTAATGGAGCCATGTTTTGAAATTTTTATCAGGTTTATGTGGTTTATGTGAGATTTATGTGTCTTTTTCTAAAATTTTTGTCTCTTTCCAGAGCTTTCTAAGGCTCCCAAAAGACATAGAAAATTAAAATTCAGCTTAATTATAACCCTATTCGTCCTACAAATCCTAACGAAGCCAGATTTTGAAATCTCTATCAAGGAGCGAAAATACGTGGATCTATATATATGAATTTAAATATATCTTTCCTAAGCAATGTTTCCTTTCCAGAGCTTTCTGAAGCTCCCAGACGACGTAAGAAACTAAAAATCGGCATACTTATAAAACTATTCGTTCAACAAATTCTAACAGTGCCAGATGTTTCTATCATTGACCAAAAAGTCTGTTTTGGTATTAAGAACTTTTGAGTTGCTATACTTATTGTTTGCTCTCCAAATCCTATAAAAAGCTGATTCTGTATTTCGGCCAGGGAGCGCATTTACGACGATTTTTTTATTTTGAAAAGTTTACGAATTTAAAACTTTAATCAATATAATTTCAATAAATTTGAACGGCTTCAAATAATTGACTTCGATTAGGGAGAAGATGGTGTCTAAATGTTGTTCATAGTTTTTTCTTTTAATTTTCGGATTTGTTTGTGCATATTTTCATTATTATATTATTTTTCCTTACATTGTTAGGCTTTTACGCTTGTATTTAATAAATTTTAACTTAATTATAAGAATTGATTTCTTTAAAGAAATGTAGTCTTTTGATATAAATATTAACTTCTGCAAAAAACCGGTTAACCGGTTTTTTCTGAATTTCAAAAAGTGCAACCGGTTTTTTTAAAATACCAACTATTCGAACTATTCGAAAACCGGCTTCTCAAAAAAGTCGAATAATCGATCACCCTAAAAGATATCCAATGATAAATCGACAACTTTGGCTTATATTTCATATGAAAAATTATTTAATTTTTTTTAAATGAATTTTCATAATTTTTGAATTTTCCAAATTTTTGGTGAATTTTTTGAAGAGTTTCTATGGTAAATAATAATAATTATAAGAATTAATACTCCATGCTATGAGTTTGTATATTTGATTTTGAGTATGAAGCACCGCATATAAATAATCTCGATTTTTTGTGTGAGTTAATACACAACAAAAAGGTTTTAAGCATGGTTCCGTAAAAAAACTAAATTAATAAAAACAAATAAGAAATTATTATCTTCTTTGTTGAACTACTCAAAATTTAGGTATTAATAATATAACTGATTTTTTCATAAATCACATGAAATTTAATTCGTCCTTATTTGTACCAAATTTCGTTAAGCCTTCAAAATTGAGATCTGTGCTTTTTCCGGACATCGTTAAATACTTTAAAGTGAGGATCCAAAGATTTTTTGTGCGTTACAATTATAAGCATATATGCATAATATCCGAACCATATATTGTGGTGTAGGCTGAAGCTAGAGAGACGAAAATAGGAACGTAGGTAGGTCTCCCATCATATAGATCCTTTAAGGGGGGATTTTTGGAAATTAGGAGGTAAAAAAGGGTAAAAAAGGGTAAAAACGGGTAAAATCGGTAACCTTATAACTCCTAAACTAATGGAGATACAAAAAAAGTTGAATAGTTATCGTTATTCATTTAAAAAAAAATTGACAGGTGTCTGTTACTTTTTTGAAAATCGGCCGTTTTAGGGAGAAAACGGGTAAAAACTGTATTTTGGTACTTTTGTGTCACCATATGTATCTTTGAAACCAATCAACATACAAATAAAAATTATGTCGTATTCATAACTTATCAAAAACCAAAAAAATATAAATTTGGTACTTTTTCTAAATTCGAATGTATAAGGGGTAAAAATCGTACCTATTTTTGGTACTTTTTTCATAAAACATTTTTTTATATTTATTAAAATATTAATATGAGTATTTTAATATGGGATCGCAATATAATTTAGAAATTTTATATTAATACAATTTTTCATACTTCGATAAACATAGAAACGTAAAATTAAAAAAATGTAGATAGGAATTCACAAGAGTGGAAAATGTGGTACTTAAAGATACATGGTCTTGTGGGTAAGAATTCAAAGAATGGACTTTGTTGTAATTTTTCCTCCTTTTATTGGTACTTTTTTTGCATTTTCTGTAATATTTAACCTAGAAGCATGAAATTAAATACGAATGGTCCGATGTTGGAAAGAATTCACAAGGGGGGATTTTGTGGTACTTTTTCGTTCTTCTAATAGTACTTTTTGAATTTTCTATAATATTTAACATAGTAACATGAAATTAAAGATATTTGGTTCTAAATTAATTAGAATTCATTAGAGGGAACTTTGTGGTACTTTTTTATTCTTCTTATGGCACTTTTTTAATTTTCTATAATTTTTAACCCAAAAATATGAAATTAAAGTAATGTAGTCTTATATTAATAAGAATCTATAGGAGAGGTTTTTGTGGTACTTTTTTGTTCTTCTAATGGTACTTTTTGAATTTTCTATAATTATTAACTTAGAAACATGAAATTAAGGATATTTGGTCCTAAATGAATGAGAATTCATTAGAGGGGACTTTGTGGTACTTTTTAATGTTCTATAATATTTAACATAGAAACATAAAACTAAAGATATTTGTTCCTAAATTAGTGAAAATTCATTAGAGGGGACTTTGTGGTAGTTTTTCATTCTTCTAATGGTACTTTTTGTATTTTCTATAATATTTAAAGTAGAAACATTAAATTAAATATGCATGGTCCTATGTGTGAAAGAATTCACAAGAGGGGTCTCTGTGGTGCTTTTTTGTTCTTCTAATGGTACTTTTTGAATTTCTAATATTATGGATATTAAAACATGAAATTAAAGAAATGTGGTCCTAAATGAATGCGAATCCATAATAAGGGACTTTGTGGAATATTTTTGTTCATCTAATAGTACTTGAATGTTCTGCAATTTTCACCCTTAGAAACATAAAATTGAAGATGTAGGTCCTAAGAGAATCAGAAACCTTAAAATGGATTTTGTGGTATTGTAATTTTTGGTACTTTTTTAGTTAAAATATTGAAAAGTTTTTTGTTGTAAATTCCGACATAATACCATTATTAAAAATTTCCCCACGGTAATTAATAACACAGGTCAACAAAATCGCAAAAAAAAAATTATATCTGGAATAAGTCTACAATATTATTATTCCTTAGGCTTGATATAGTGTAGAAAGTCAAATGAAAATTTTCCATCACGTCACATTTTTAACCCATTGAGAACCAAAGAAAATTTGATTCCTTGAGAAGTTTTTAGGTTATAAAATTTTAAAGGTAATATGTAGAGGAAATTTTTCGCACATGTTTTATAGGCACGACATGGGGCTACAAAAATATAATACTAGTAAAGTCTCTAATTTCTCACACATAGCCGCTAAAAGTCGATAAATTTGTAAAAATCAAGAATTTCTCAATTAACCCTCATAAAACCATTAAATAATGAGGGATAAGGAAATTTGTATTTAATATAACTGATACAAGACCGCAGATTTTAAAAATGGTAAAAACTTTAAAATTCCATAGACAGAAAATACGTAGACACCAAAAGTTCGAAAAAAATAAAAATCCAAGTTTAAATAACAATGCTAATAAAAAAAATTAGGAATAAAATATATCTTGAATAATTTTGTTTAATTCTTACTTCTAAGACTAAATATAGTGAAAAAAATAACATGAAACCTTTCCATCACATCACACTTTTAACCCATTGATGACCAAATGAAATATGTACCTCTAAAAAATTTTTAGGTTATATAATTTTCTGGGTAATAGATAGAGTAAATTATGGATCCGAATTTTATAGAGAAGGAACAATAAAACAATAGTGTAGAATATGTTTTTGAAATAAACATCAGTATTCTTCATTTTTCAATACTATATTTATCATTAAGAGTGTGTGCCAAATGGTAGCAAAGTATGTAGAAAAGTAAAATTTTGAAGTATATGAGGTGAATAAAATTTCACTAGCCCAAAGGGCTACATAAAATTTTGACAAATGTATAGAAAATATTGACATTCATAAATTTTATAATGAAAAGAAACAATAATAAAATATATTTATTCCGTTGTGTACTTTAATGTTTTTAATTAAATTGTTGTTTTTTATATAAAAATAAATTGTGTTTAAAAAATATATTAAACAATTATATGAAATTGTGTGAATTTATAATTGAGGAATTGTCGAAATTTATAATTGAAAAATAGTTTTCATTTGGCACAGCAATGTTGTAAAATTTGTCCCCATTGGAAAATTTGAAATTTCTTTGAACATTGCTACCGTTTGGCACACACTCTAAATATAAAATTTAAAATGTAAAATTTGATCCCTTATTATGAAAATAATATCCTGATGAACAATTTTTAAGCAAAAAATTAAACAAAATGTTTGGATCATTTTGATCTATCTAACAGGAAAATCTTAACCCGCTAATTTAGTACTTGGCTCTTTCATTAGATATTTTTTGTTAATAAAATAGTAAAAACGCAATGAATTAAAACATACATATCAGTAGACATAGTAAAATATAATTTTCTAAAGTTTAATTTTTGGAGCTTGATAATTAGCATTTTTATACGATAAGGTAAGAAACAAAACTTAGAGAACTTATTAAAATTTTTTGGAGGGCGTAGGAAAAATTGGTTTTTTTCATCAGCCGTAGGTATTTTTAAAATATCCAGTGACAACACTGCTCCAGCTTGAAATTTTCATGTGTAGGGAGAAGATCTGTGACAAGATCATATATACTTTTTTAATAATTTTAAAAATATAAATAATGTTCAAACAAAATGTCTTCCGTTTTGACACATTAGAAGTACAAAAATACAAAAATGTATGTTATAAATCTTTTAGAAAATACTTAAAAATATTGTTCAAACAAATGGTCTTCGGAGCTCCCTAATGGGACTTGGAACCACATTTGTGAACCAATATTCAGCCGGCTAACAGCCGATTTTGAGCCGCCGCCGACAATTTTTAGCAAAACCGCCGCCGCCGTTAAAATCGTTCGGCGCAGGTCTCTGAACGGAAGCAGAACCATAACAAACTGTAAATTCTCAACACACCCGTTACATAGTAAATTAGTGATTTAAGAAAATAAACAACAAAATTATAATGGAAATTACATTGGCCATTATTAAACCTCATGTAGTACGTAATGTGGTAGCTTTCCAGGCTTTAAAACGTTTAATAAAAGAGCACTTTAAAATTGTGGACTCCAAAGAGGTACACATTACGAAACAGTTATCGGAAAAGTTCTATGCCGAGCACAAAGGAAAATTCTTTTACAATCGTCTAACAACATTTATGGGAAGGTGGGTGGAAAATTAATTATTGCTGATGAATTTTGTTTTAAAATCGAAAGTGCTCTCTTTGAATTTTATTACAGTGGTCCCAGTTATGCTTTAATTTTACAATCACCAAATTGCATTTCAAAATGGAGATCTCTTATGGGTCCTACAAAAGTATATAAAGCTGTTTACTCGAATCCGGAGTGTATAAGAGCCATTTATGGTCTTTCAGATACGCGAAATGCCTGTCATGGTTCGGATAGTGTGGAATCTGCTTTAAGGGAAATATCAATATTGTTTCCAAATTTTAATAAAGATGATGTTGTGATAACATCAGTGAACAGCTGATGGGTTAAATAAACATATGGGTGTTTGATTTTCGTGCCAGATGTTTGACAATGTGGCCATTTTGTGGAAAAAAAGACGCATACATTTATTTGCAAAAAGTGATTTCGCAACGGTTTACTACTAGCAATATAAATATGAAAAAATAAGCAAAGAAACTCGTCTCAAAAAAATTTGTTATAAAAAAAGTTGGGTACAAAGTAAGAATTACGTTAGCGAAGCCGCTTTTGGACATACCACAGAGTTAAAAACCCTTCCGCTCGGCCGAAGGCCGGCTATTTTAGAAAAATTATTTCCAAATTTTTTTTTTTTTTGGCAATAGAAAATACAAAATACTTAAAAAGTTGTGTTTATGAAACTTTTATATTATTTTTATTTTAATTTTATAAATGCACCATTAAGAGCTTTTAATTGATACCTGAATCTTTCTAATCGGATAAATAGTATAGGAAATATTTTTTAAATGAGTACCAAAATTACTTTTTCAAATGGAAATTATCTATATAAAATGTTTTGTAAATGTCTAAGTTATTTATTTACAAAAAAAATGTAAGTATGTCAATGCTAATAAGTTCTCAATTTAAAAAAAAAAGCCTTAATTTAAATATAAATTTAAAATAATTTTACAGAAGAATAGGATATATATATTTCCGTGGCAGTCGAAAAAAAAATTAATATACAAAATTAAAATCTCATTAATTTTTAATGTCTCTTCTATCTAAAATCGTTAAAAATTCTAAATGGATAAGAAAACTCAAATTAAAAAAAAATGTTTCTTCAAATCGTAAAAAATTACGAAATTATCTACTCAACTAGATGTTATCTACTATTCATGGTAAATTATCTTGATTTTTTTTTAGCAATTGCTGAATATACCATTTAAATTACTAAAATAAGCTCTAAAATAAGAATTTTTTAATTAAACACTTTTGTAATTATGTACTTTTTAATAATGTATATATTTTATATGTATTTATGTATAAGGCAGAAGTAAAAAATAACAATAAGTAAAATACATCTTAATTATAGTTTGATGTGCACCTTTTTTCTGTTTTGAAAATAATAATTGATTAATAATAATGTAATAATAATAAAAACTTCAATATATTTTGAAGAAGAATTTCTCATTTGTTTTCTATTCGCCGTAAGTTTCATCTGTGTTAAATGGTATTTAACAATTATCATCTTTCCATTTTTCTTTTGCTTCAAGTTTTGCTTCAGGTACCAAAGAACTTTTAACACCACCCAATATATTTGTAGTAGCTTGTGTGGCCAGAACAGCGGGACATACCACAAGTTGAGGAACTTGACGCATAACAGCACCCACAGCTCCTGTCAAACCTTTCTGATCATGTTCAGCCGCCGCCGTTTCAATAAGATTGTTTGCCGAATCATTAATACCTTCTTTGAGGATTTGATAAGCGTTGGCCACTCCTTCGCGTATGTCTTTGGGACGATTGTGACGCTTTTTGCGGCCTCGCTTATTTTTCTTGGATTGACGTACCGAAGGTCCTGATGAAACCATATCGAAAGCAGTTTCTGCGGTAAATTGCAAAAGTTGTATTAGCCTAGAGGTGATTTCAAGAGCGGCCAAAATGGTTCTGGCACTAAAACTTTGTGCACCCAATTGCAGACCTCTAATGAGACGGCCATCTTTCTGATAGTGTTCAATGGGTAGCCAAAACAGATCATATATGCCTTGGAATAATTGTACGAAAGCATAAGTTGGTCCTACTCCACTTAATATCTTGGGCAGTTGGTTTCGTTTTATATCCCTTAGCCATTCTTTGCACAAATAATTGCACACTTTTTCAAAGCCCAATAGGCCCCGTCTATAGATAATTTTACGTAAAATAATCTCAGAACATTGTAGTTGACCCAAACCCATTAATAAACCAGCTATGGGTCCTTTTGACAGCTCTACACGCCTGCCATGATAATCGAAACGTATGGATACATCAGGGGTAAAAATAATTTCTCTGAAATATACAGGTGCTGAATTAATTTCCTGCGATGCCATCATCGTGCTGTTGTCTGACTTTACAGATTTGCTATCTGAACTCTCCTGTTCATCAATTAGTAGTGAAATATTTTCATTGACAATGCGGCGAGCTCTCAAATCCTGGACAGCGTCTGGTAATTCTTGTTCATCTTCACTGATTGTCATAATGGGAACTTCGGTTTTAGCCACTGCAAGTTTAGCGTGTTTGTCTTCATCTGTCTTAGCATCAGAGGAGTTATCTTTGTCACAGGATTTTCCAAAATTGGTGAAAAAGTCGGTTAAAAATTCTAAAGTATCTTGATCAATGTGAACTCGTAACGGACAGAGCGATATACGCAATGAACACTCCTGATTATTATTTTGTTGGGGATTCGGTCTTACATGAATAGCTTTAACTACCACCATGTGCTGGGATCTACGATTGCTAAAACTTTTTGTGTTAGCATTGTAGAGAAACTTGTTGATTTCGGAACTTTGCAAACGATCACGTATTTCGATTTCATTCACCAACAGCACTTGACGCGAGGCATATGATGTATGGCGGGGATATATTTCATAGGAAAAACGCACCTTTGTAAATTGCATTTCTACCAAAACTTCATGATTACGATTACTGCCTCCCACTGATTTCCAAGTGAGTTTTTCCTTAGGTTTTTTGATCTGTTGTAGACGACACGATTCATTAGCATAGAACACACCCTGGCGATAGGTCTCTGACATGGCAGTTTTATTTGAAATCGTCTCTCCAGATGCTGAAGATGTCGCTTTTGTTGTGTTTGCTGACGTGGTAGGAGTAGGGGAAAAATCATGACCGCCATACAAATGCCATGTGACGGTCATTTCGCATAGAGTATAACGTTGTTCGGGCATGGGAAAATTGTTAGGCGTTCGTAGTAGATCATTACTGGAAGACGAGGGTAGACAAAAATGATTGTCAACTATCATCAAAGGATCATCGGAAACTTCTATTGAACCGCTAGCAAATTGTGGATTTACAAAAGCATTTTCTTCATCTGCTATTATACAGTAATCTTCTTCGTTAGACGAGCCATTGTGTAGATCTTCAAAAACAGCTGCATCTTCTTCTTCCGTTACTTCACCAAATTCTGCTTTTATTATGGGTAGAGGTTCACCTATGTCATCATTAGCTACTATGGCTGATTTGTTCATTGATGTTGTTTCTGTTTCATTTGTCAGTTCCTTTTTACCTAAATTCTTGTTATTCTCATCAGGAAAATAGAACAGTTTAAGTTCATCTTTTCCTCGTACCGGCTCTTCTTCTATGGTTTCCAATGTATGAATTTCTTCAGGCGATTCTTGAACCGCTTCTGCCATTAGTATGTTAACACGTTCTTGCTGCTTTTTGGTAATCTCTTTTGTTAGCTGCTGATCAGTTTGCGATAAAAAGAAATCAGATTCCGATGATAATGAGGATTGCAAAGACTGCTCTTTGGTGTATTGTTGATCATTAGACGAATTTGAACTGCTGGCCATGTAGCCAATGAGTTGGGCAAAGGCACTGCCAGAATCATAACAAGTGCGAAAGTGTACATCGTGTATGGAACATCTTAAATCAAATGTGGGACATTTATCCGATTCATCATCACTGAGACGCAGGGAAATATCTAATAAACCCACATCTAAAACGGGTACTAGATTTTGTGAATCTATAAAGGAAACCACACAGCAGGGATATTTTTTATGAGTAGATTCTTCATAGGGAGCTAACGATAACACACATTCTTCCAAGACAAAACGTAGATTACAGCAAGGCATAGAGGGTATAATATTGCTGCATACCGAGAAATAAAATAGCTCTAAAACCGCTCGGTAACAGAAATTTTCGGGACGAAAATCTATGGCACAATCCCACAGATGTAACTGCATTTCGGACAAAACACTAAATGGTTTATAGCCCTCTATGGGATAGTCTAGAACATCTAGAAAATCTATAAGTTGATTTAGCCAGTACAAGGAAGGGCTTGAAGGATTATAGCGCAATGTAGTGTAACGTATTCCAGCCGTTATTTTAAGCCTTTTGATTTTTTGTATGGGATTCTTTTTCATTTCTATGACCACCGAAAACATGTCTCCGTCGCCTCCATTTGCTTCACTATTCACCTGTATGCCTTTTGTAAGACCCTGAGGTATTTTGTATAAGGTGGACTGCATGAAATCTTCCACTTGGGCTTGATGATCAAATCTCAAAGGAGTATTCATGGGTATAATCCCACTGTGATATACTTCACCACTTTTGATTTGTGTGCATAAGTAAGACAAATTCATATCGTTTTTAAAGCCAGCCACCAGGAAAATATTCACTTTCTCCAGGTTGAGTAAAAATTTGCCACACACCTGTGGCAGTATGTGTTTATCATTATCACGCACGGGCACAAAACAAGAACCAGAAACTTTGCCCAACTTAATTTCCACCGAACAGTTATGGTGGGATATGTTGGCAGCAAATGTTTTAGGTGGCTGCTGTCTACTTGTTAAACCATCATCGTCATCATCTACTTCCTCATCGTTTTCACGATTATCATCACTTTGATCACTTTGCTCCAAAACCACTGGAGGTTGATTGCTACTAAGACTTTGTGTGTGTTGTTCATAGGGCTGGGAGAAATCATTTTGTTCTATAGCTGATATATAAACAGAATCCATTAAACTCATATTTAGCAGACTTTGACCCATTTGTGGTGGCGCTTCCATGGTCGAGGATTTTGTAATGTAAGGGCAGGAGGGTTCCCACATAAATAAATCAGTATTGAGCCTATTGTATATTAGCTCATACAATTGCTTCGATTCAATAAAGAAATCTACGAGAGGAAAATTTAATTTTACCTGAATTTCAGAATTATCCATGGTACTTTTACAAAATTCATCTATTTCATGTTTTTCACCAGGCAGTAAAATGTTTTCCGTTAAATCATTCTCCATCTTGTTCGTATATGCAGAGGTGCTACTTTGACGGCAATGACGTTTAGAGCTAAAGGGCAATTTTGGTTCACAACCTGCTTCTAATGAAGCATAATTTCTCTCAGCAAAGTCCACAATTATTTGAGGACGATCCTCCAACTTTGATTGCGGTTGTTTATGGTACGTGGCAGTTAGTAAATGATTTTGCACATCATCTGATTCCGCATAAAATATTTCGATCTGTGAAGCGAACAATTTTAAACGACATTCACAAAATATTAATTTGAGTTCGGAAAATCTTAACAGTAAATAATCTGAACGTATATTTTGTTTCCACCAGGGTACACGATTGGGATCATGTAAGGGCCTTAAGTCCACAATGGGAAAACGTAACTTTACATCGACCAGTGAACAATTCACTGAAAATTCTGTTTTGCCACCCGATATATCTTCTTTTACAGCAGTATGGGCATTAGAGGATAAATTTCTATATGGCGATGGTGCAAAGAAAGAACCCAAGCGATCGATTATAGTTATATCAAATTCTAAAATGTTCTCTTCCAGAGTTATTTCTACACTAGTGCGACTGTTCTTTTTCATTTGTACACTATTGCTGGTGCTAAAGTTCATGGTGAATTCTGGCCTTATTTGATAACCATTGAAACAATTTTTGTTGCGATTAAATTTCAGCAAATGTGTTACCTGTTCTTCCAGTACTTCGCACAACTCCACCTTAGTGGCAGATATGGTGGTGGTAATTTGAAGTATATTTTTATTGCGATTTTGTTTACCCTCGGCCACTATAGGATTTAGTCTTACAAATACATGATTTTTACTGCAATAAGAACTTTGTGCGCCCAGTTCCCGTTCTACGGGAGTGTTTGCTGTGTATTCAAAGAAATTCTGTGAAACCTGTAACAGTTCCTTGAGGCTACGTTCATTCCAAAAATGTTGGTAAGAATTCGAATTGGATTCTACTAATATGTCCTCATGCAAAATTACTCCCACTAAAGCTGAAATCTTTATTACAAAATTGGAAATTTCTGCACAGGAATCCATATTTGTAGGTTTACGCTGGTACCGTGAAACGCTGGTTATTGTACTGGAACTCAAAGATGAGGAAACTAAAGAATCACAGTAGTTTTCACGATGATGATAAAAGTTTGTGGGTGTAGGCTTTATAACATTCGTGACATTTGGTGGAGGACTATTCCACATATTAAAATTACCTTGAGTTAAATTACCATCAAATCGTTCATGATGCTGCTGCTGTTGGCTGTCAAAATCTTCTGGACAGAGAGGTCCATCATTACTATGTTGTTTAGGTCCTCTGAGAGTTTCTTCTTCACTAAAGGCTTCCAAAAAATGTGTTAGCAATTGCAATTGTCTGGGTGAAAAGATAGCACAAATGGCCCCCAACTCTATGTCGAAGCCAATTTTTGGCCCCGTTATCTCTTCGGATTGTTTAACTTTAATTTGCAAATTCTGCTGTCCCATGAACTGCAAAATAGGTATATCTTCGTGTTGTACGCCTATTTCGTCCTCCGACACCCAATTCTCTTGTGTAAACATAGAAACTCCCGACAAATTAACACTATGTTTGGCATAAGTAGGCAAACGATTTAGTTGTTCACTTTGTGTAGCACTTTCTGCAGTAGACATTTGAGGCATTTTTTCATTGCCTGTTTCATTTTTATAGAATAGTTCATTTAGGTGAATATTTAAAGCTACTCCCCTCATCCTATAATGGCAGGGATATTCTATTTTAAATGTGATATTGGAAAATTTTGCTTGTATTCGATTTAAAACATTGTCTATAGTTTCAGCAAATTTCTCCAAACCTACTATACCACCAGCCTGCCCTCCTGCGCTACTGCCCGTACATGCTGACTCATCCTCCTCTTCCTGCCTCATACATTCTTCAGCCAATTGTAGAGAACTGCTTACCGACGACCACATAGACTCTATCATAGATTCGTGGCATTCATGAGCTCTCTTAACAGGCCTTACACATAACACTACATCGGACGCTTCAATAGAACTGTCATTGGTCATTAAAGCATTCCATGGTACTGACACAGTCAGCAAACCAATTTGACCATCTGTGAATTCAAAGGGCCAGCCTTGAGCATCCAGCAATTCATTGAGAGCCTCTACACGCAGTGAAACATTCTTAATTGTGGCCTTTCCATTGTACAACTCAATATTGAGCTGTTCGAGATTTAATTTTTCATCTAAAAATTGTCCTAAATAACGTTGTAGCAAATAGCGACATGTTTTGTTTTTTAATCCATCCCACACATTAAACCATGACATATTCTTTTGTTTTATTTATTGGTTTTCTTATTATTTAAATTAAAAGAAAAAGAAAAAACTGGTGTTTTTTGTGAAATTTTTTTTCTAACTTGTTTTCTATTATTTATTATTGTTGTATTTTAATGCGTATATTTTTCAACAAAGGAAATCGTCGTCAAAGACCTGCGTCGAACAATTTTAATCGCGGCGGCAGCTTTCGTAAACATTTTAGACGACGACTCAAAATCGGCTGTTAGCCGACTGAATGATGAACATAACAACTTTTTATTTCTTTGTTTTCACTCATATATTTGACAAATGTAGACAAAGCTTTAGTTAAAATACACCAAATTTGTTTACGATATATATCATAGTGTATTTATAATGTGCTCGCACATTTACAAAAACAACAATCGCTTGTATTTTGTTAGTGTAAAACTACTGCACACAATGTCAAAATGCTTTGAACGGAAAAAGGAGAGAATGAAGTTCACGCAGAAGTTTGGCGTACTGATTTGGATTAGCTAAATATAAATGCATGTATTTAACTTAGCTGTCATTCGCAATTGAAGCGAAAGTATTCTATGTAGTTGAGCCTTGTTAAGGCTCATTGATTTTATTCATAGTTAAGTAAAAATACCCATGTTACATACAATTGAGTAGAAATACAGTGATGGCCAAAATTTTTTTATTTTTTTTTTCTTGAAACAAAAATAGGTGGACTAGGTAGATTTTGACGAGTTAAACAAGAATCTGCATTCACTTTTTTCTATCGGGTACCGATTTTTTTTATGTGCATGACTAATATTATCACGTTATTCAGCGGTCACACTATTAAAATTCCGTACGTTAGTACGGAAATAATATATATTTTATAAAAATACTATATTAATTTTGGCAATAAATAATATAACTATTGAAACTTTATAAAGATTTTAACAAGAATTTAACAACTTTTACTTTTTACACGTTAATAAAAAAACCATTAACAAAAACGATGTTTCATCGACCAGTTTTGCGTGGGAAAATGGCTTCAAAATTTCCATTTTGTGCTTTTTAAATGCGATTTGGAACAATTTGAACCCCAGGCCGTTAAATTAATTTCGTTTGAACCACCCTTTAGTGTAAAAAACGCCATATTTGCTGTTATCAAACAGTTTTTGTTTGAAGGATGAAAGTACGAATTTGTACATTCTGTACTACTTAAAAATGCAAACCTGTTAGAAAGATATATAATAATTGACATTTAGATTTCTCTCATCTGGCAACATTCATATAGACAGCTGCTGTGCGTATTGATTTATCTAGCATTTTTAAGAAAATTTTAGTTAATTTTGCATTAAAAACCAAACAAATAAATGGTAAAAATAAACCTTATATAAAATGTATATTGAATTAACTTGTGTTTATTATTAAGGCTTCCACTAGCTCATCGAACGTTTTGGAAGAGCGTCGCATTTGGGTAGGAAATTTAGATCCCAGGCTAAACGAGTAAGTTGATTGAGTTGGGTTTTTTGTGTGTTCCATTTAAAATAAAAGCTAATTTGTAAAAACTTTCTTTCTTTTATATTAAAACTATGGGTATCAACTTTTGAAAATTGTGCAAAAATGCGGTGCCATTGAAAAATTTGATATGCTGTTCCATAAAGGTGGCCCGCTCCAGGGTCAATCGAGAGGCTATGCATTTGTGACTTTTGCTCAGGTGAATACGAATGAAATGTTCAAATAAATTTATTGTGTATTTTCAATATAATAGAAAATCTTTAAACTTTCCTTCGTTGAAGTTTTTAGATACAGATTTTAAATCTTATAATAAAAATATTTTTTTATGTTTTTAGGCTGAAGGTGCTATCACAGCTTTGGATAAACTTAATGGTCATATGGTCTTAAATCGTCCAATAGCCGTCAGATTAGCGAAAAATGTTAACTATGTAAGTTTTACAACCAACATCATAAATATACGATAAAAACCAAGAAAATTTAATTTTCAGGATGAACTGGAACGCCCTAAACCGAAAATTGAAATACCCGCTTTGGGTACTGGCAAAAAGGAGGGTAAAATTAGCAAAGAAGAAGCTATCAAAGCCATCGAACAAAAACTTAAACTTTTAGAATCACAAACAGACGATTTGGAATTCAATCAATCATTAGCCTGCGAAGTACCTCTCATACAAAAATATCAATTCAACAAAGATCGCGATGCAAATGGTGCTACCTCGACGTCACAAAGAAGAACATATCATAAGACTAATTCTGGGCCCTATAGTCGACACCAAAGGCCTAAAAGAAGATAAAATTAGCTTAATTTTATTTTTTCTTCCTATTCATTAGTAACAATCTTGACTGTAGTTTAATTTTTTTTTATTATTTTCATCTCATTTTTTTCAACTTAACAATTTGTTTGCAACAATTTCATTTTAACTTTTAATTAAAATATAAACTTAGATTTTAAAGCAATTAATATTGGTGTAGTTTTTATTTTGGTGCAAATATATGTTTGCCACGCATATGATCAGGTAGAGGTACAGTGCCGGGACAGGGTACTTGACCAGGAATTTCACAAATGCAATGACGATTACAGCCATAACCAAAGTTGGCGGGATTGTCTTTACTTTCGGCTAATCTGGCCTCGGCATCCAATTGTTCTCTAAAGAATAAAAAAGAAATAAGTGTTAATAGATGATATATAATTATCAAAAGTTGTTGCACTACAGAAGAGTTATTAACGGAAAACAATATAGGAGGGTATTTGAAAGGAAAGCAATGCAAAATAAATCAAAATAATTAAAGATTGTGGTTCTATTAAAGCCAATGTTATTTTTCTAATCGTAATCGATAACAACCTTTATATATTTTTATCTTTAACCAAGCAAAACTCCTAATTAATCGGAAATCCTCAATTATCAGTAAACACAAATATTTCACTTACTTTGTCTTGCCCACAACATTCATTAAATGCTCCATAATTTCATGTCTATTTTTGCTGTCAATATCAATTAACATATCGCGACCATCTTCAAAATAACATCTTACAAATGGTGAAGGTGTCATATTTTTAAAGGTTATAACTTGGACTTGAGGATTCTTATACTGCACTTGAGGTATATTCCAAAAAACAAAGTCTCTAAATAAATGAAATTATCAATATACAAATTATTCAATATTACTATTTACTATTACGTATTCTTCAACTCACCTGGCACCATCATGATGATCACCATATGTATTGTAATTGACACTGAATATCTTTACTTTATCCTTTAAAACCAATTTGCCGGAACTTAAGTACTCGATGGTACGACGTATGGGAGCTCTACCTTTCATGAACGGCATTTTGTTTGTTTTTTGTTAAATGTTTTTAGTGAAAAAATTAACTTAAAATTGAAATTGTAAAATGCAGAGACCTGCGCCGAACGATTTTAACGGCGGCGGCGGCTTTACTAAAAATTGTCAGCGGCGGCTCAAAGTTAGCCGGCTGAGAGGTGAACATAACAACTTTTTATTTCCTAGTTTACGCATCGTCTTATAGAGTTCATTGATTCACAAATGTGGTTCCAAGTCCCCTTAGATGTAAGGGGATCCGAAGACCGTTTGTTTGAACATTATTTTTTATTTCCTAAAAGATTTATAACATACATTTTTGTATTTTTGTACTTCTAAAGTGTCAAAACATCAGACCGTTTGTTCGAACATTATTTATATTTTTAAAATTATTAAAAAAAGTATATATGATCATGACACAGCTCTTCTCCCTACACATATAAAATTGGATATTCTGATATTCTGAAACATTTTTTATTTTATTACAGATTTTAACATTCGGACATTTCAAATACGTCGATTTTGTTGAAATGAATCAAAAAATTTATCATTATTTTTATTTTTCTTGAAATATGGTCTTAAAGTACGGTCGAACCATTATTAAAATTTTTAAAGTTTACAAGGCTTTCCCAATGGTATAGTAAGCAAATCAATGTTTTTGAATACAACTTTGTAAAATTATATATTATATTCAAACTAAATTCTTTGAAAATACTGCCATTTTCACAGCTTCCGATTTCTTTATATTCTTAGTTTAATGCTAATTATCAACCTCCAAAAATTAAACTTTAGAAAATTATATTTTACTATGTCCACTGATATATATATTTTAATTTATTGCGTTTTTACTATTTCTAAAAATTTTTCCTAAAGTTAGCGGGTTAAGCTTCTCCTATTATATAGATCTAAATTATCCAAACATTTTGTTTAATATCTTGTTTAAAAATTTTTCTACAGAATAATATTATTTTCATAATAGAGGATACAAATTCTAACGTAAGCTTGATAACAAATTAATAATTTTGTGTATGTAAATTTCCGTAAGAGGAAGTTAGAAACTCTTTATGTAACCTACATTAATTTTTTGGAATACGGCTAAATATTTATTGAAAACTGTAATATTGAAAAATGCAGAATGGTGATGTTTATTCCAAAAAAACAAATTGACTCCTTTTTTAATATATTTCAAAGCCAGAAAACATCTCGATTTGTGTTGTTTAATAATTTAACACAATAAAAACAACTAAGTTTTCATAGGAAAGAAATTTTTAGTATTTTAGTACATTATCAGAACCACTTCAGATTCTTTAATAACATCCTCAGAATTAGTGGTATCACAACTAATTCTGACATTCGTCTAAATTCGTTTTGAAAAATGTTTTAGAGAACTAGTGCTTAAGAACTAATTCTGTATGACTTCTACATCACTTCTGAGAACTTCCTAGAACTGTTTAAAAAACTTGTATAAAAAATTTCAAAAATTAAAAAAAATATATATGTATATATTTACAAAATTCAATTGATTTCAAAAGTGGACTTTAGAAAATAGCCCATTAGAATACAAAATAAAAATAAAAACAGATTCTGAAACCTTTCCCTAACTCTTCTATGGCACTAGTTCTGAATGTGACAATTTTGAACAAAAATTATTGATTAAGGAACTAGTTCTCGAACCGTTCCATAGAATGGGTACTGGCCAGGTAACACTTCCACAGAACTAGTTCTAGAGGTGACAATTTCAAACAAAAATCATTGGTCGTAGCCAAAGTAGAACAAATATAGGCTATTTTTATGTGTTTTAGAACTAGTTGTAGAACTAATACAATATTTCCTGGTTGAATTAAAAATTAAATTTATATTTGTTCACATTTATTATTTGTTTAAAAATTTTATTTTTGGAATTAGAAAGTATATGTGTGTAAAATTTTTATTTTAATCAACAATTTATGAAAATATTTTGGCAAAGGAAAAACATAATAAAATTATATGTGAGCAGTGATGCATAAACTTATTTACTTTTTTAAAGAACTACACCACTTTTAATGGTATTTTTTAAAAATCAATTGAAAATAAATTTAAATTTTAAAAAAGATCATTGGAAAATTAGATTTTTCATTTAAATTTTTGAAAATAAAAATTGAAAATTAGATTTTTCATTTAAATTTTAGAAAAGAAGTGTTCTGAAATTTTTGAAAATTAGATTTTTCATTTAAATTTTAGAAAAGAACTGTTGAAATTTCTATATTTCATTAATATTTCAGAAAACAATTATTTAAAAAAATTACAATTTCTATTTAAGAAAAGTACAATTTAAAATAAGTTTTTATATTTTAAATTCACAAAAGATCAATTTATAATTAAATTTTACGTTTTAAATTCAGAAGACTACAAATGAAATTCAGTTTTATATTTTGAATTTCAAAAACAACAATTGAAATTTTGAATAATTCATTAAAATTTAGAACATTGAATAAGAGTGATTTAAATGATGAAATAATGTTAGATCAACTTAATTTATGTGACCTTTAAGCAAATAAAATTAAGAAATTGTTTCAAATCCATCTGGAAAAATGATTCCTAATGCAAATTTCATTCTATATATTATTTCAGTTGAAGTTCTGAATTTAAGTAAGTTTTTTCAAAATTTCAATATTTTTCTGAATTTTAAATGGAAAAATCTTCTTATAAATTGTTCTTTTCGAAAATTTAAATAAAAATTCCAATTTAAGTTGTTATTTTCAAAATTATAAATTGAAAACCTAATTTTCAAGTAATTTTTTTTTTTCAATTCTAAATAAAAAGTTTCACTTTTAATTGGTCAATTCTGAAATTTATATGAAAAATGTAAATTTCAATTGTTTTATTCTGGAAATAAAAGAGAAACATTATTTTAATATGTTCTTTTCTGAATTATAATAAAAAAATCATAAACTAAAATGATATTTTCAAATTTTGAATTGGAATATCTCATTCTCATTTGTTTTTTTCTGAAATTGAATTCATAAACCTCATTTTAAATTGTTGTTTTCATAATATCATATAGAAAGTTTTTATTTTAACTTAAAAATAGTGTAGTAAAAAACATATGTGTCTGAACATAATATTAAATAACATATAACACATAAAAATAATATACTTTGTGAATTGGGTTAGTATGTATTTAGTTCATATTTTTTAATCTTAACACACGTTTTGCTTCATAACTTTTTTCCGAAGCAATTTTTAAAATTATTTTATCATTGAAAATATGTCAGTTATTATTCCTGAAGACAAACTTTTAATTTGTTGGGAGTTTGACCAAAATGAGTAACGAAAATGACGTACGTGCTACAAATTATTAAAAATTAAAAAAAAAAAAAAAAAAAAAAAACAAATTGGTCCTACAAATAATTGGTTAAAGAATTAAATGTCCTCTGTCATACTGTTTTCAACGACATTCAACAGTATCAGGGGAATTCGACCATCGATAGGAAACATGGTTCAGAAAAAAAAGACCACATGATATTGGATGGACAAGTAAATTGAAACCATATTGAAAAGCACACATCTTGTAGAAAATCACCACATTCTCTCCAGTTAAGAGATGATTTTTTTTTTTTTTTTTGCGTACGAACTAAATTTAGAAATTTTAGAAAAATGGAATGAAAATGGAGAGAAGCAAACTGTAGCTATTATTCCATAAAATCATAATTTATTCCAAATAATGTCTACAGAAAATGCATAACGTCTATTGGTTTCTCTTTTATTTGCCGCTGAAGCAAATAAAAGAGAAACCACTATTTTTATTTTTATTTTTGCTTTAAAATTTCCCTTAATGATGCAAAAATAGATAAATAATAAAACACTTTTCAAATAAAATTTTTCTTAAATGGAACAAATTTTATGACTGTTTTTGAAATTAATGTTACTATCATTTGACTTTTGTCAATACTATGGATGTGCGATTAATCGGTTATACAAAATTTTATTTAATCTATATACATATTAATCAGTTAATCGATTAATCAACAATTCTAATTAATACAAATTCTGATTAATTACTTTTAATTTTGATTAATCAAATTTGAATAATATTATTCAATGTTCTCAAATTTAGTTTACAATTAAACAAATGAAACAAAAAATGCTAAATATATAATATATGTTATTTGGTGATTAAACGACCCACATTTTATATTTTCAAACGACTTTGCATGCAGTTTTTTATATTATAATGAAAATTAATAACATAAAAAAGAAAGTCAAATAAATTTAAAATTATTTAATTATTCACGATTTTAACCATAGATTATAACATAGATATGAAGATCCGTTGTCAGAAACCTAAGTCGGTTGTCAAAAAAAACCTAAGTCTAAGAATGTATTAGTAAAAAATTGTATTGAAAACAAAAACAATTGTAGTACGTGTCCCTTTTTTGCGTAATTTTTTTCAATTGAGTTTTTTTAAGCTTCATATCTATGTAATAATCTATGATTTTAACTATTTAAATTCCTGATTAATTGATTAATCATAAATATATTTAATAAAATTGTTGAATAAATCAAATAATTAATTAATTTTAAATTTGATTTTTACTTCACGTTACGGTCTTTTGCATTTTAATATGTATATATAAGAATATTTTTATCTATAAGGTAATTCATTACAATCAATGTTGGATGTTGAAATAAAAAGATACCAGTACCTATGCTACTGAATTACCTCTTATTAAAAACTATGATGAATCATATCCCATAGACGGACATCTCCTGATAACGGACAAAATCACCGCCTATGGAAGCTTTCGCTGTATATGTAATTTCCTATAGTAACTTCTTGGCTTGAGATTAATGTTGAATTTTTATTATACAAAAAGATTGAGTGAATGCGTCCATAATATGGGTGAAAAAATAATTCATATAACCATCGACGATTTATGATGAACACGCTAAAGTTGTTACTAACTCCGGAGAGAAATGAAATGTATTCTACAGCGTAACGTGTGATAATCTTGAAGACATGTGTCATTATTCCTCTTCCTTTTTAAAGTGAATAACAAATTTCAAGACTCTTGAGATTTTGCTACACACTAATATACAGTGGCTCACAGCTTAAATTATGCATTATACAATTTTATTTTTAAAGCTTTATGACAAAGTAACAGACAGTAACAGAATTAAAAATAAAATTTGGTATCATAAGAAAGAGGAAGATTTCTAGTTTAATATAGAGCCATTATTTAGTGTTAAAGTTTACCTTTAATCAAATTAAAGATATGAAAACAAAAAATCCAATATTTTTATCTCACAGCTTAAAAATTTAAAATTACGACCAATAATTACATTCAGATATGTGATGAAATTCGGTCAATTTCAAAAGTAAATCGTATTCTTAAATCCATGGTGGAATGAGTACAAGGTGAAATTGTAAAAGTAATTCCATCATGCTTAAATCGATTATGTTGTGATGAAATTCGATCGTTTTCATTTCCATTTTTGTTTCTGTTCAATATGTTTCCTGTCAAATCACAACAAATTAATTTTGAAATTTGTATTAGTTAAATTAAATAAATTTTATTTTAATGTTAATTTTTTAATAAAAAATTATCAAGAGTTAAGTTTTATAGATTTTGCGTGAAGCTGCCACAAAAGAGATATTCCTTGCTTCTGAATAAAAAAGAAAACATTGCCCATAAAAATAACACTTTGTGGAGGAATAATAAATTTACAATTTTGGCGATTAATTAATTCAGCCTACAAAAATAAAAATTAATGCAATATTTTAATAGGAACGCTTTTTAGCAGATGCAGTTTGGACTTTGCATTGGTTTTAAATTTTTACTGGTGATTTGAAATTGGGTTAGCACAATGATTATTTTGAATATTCAAAATCAGTTTTTCCCTTTGTGGTAGATATATCCAGAAACTTTAAAAGTTAAATTGTAAAACCCATAAGTGAAGTTACAGTTTAATTCGAGTGTCTGATAGGTTTTTAAACAATAAGGTACATCGCTTCATTACAAGTTCCATCACAAATTACAAAATATATTTTAAGTTTTAAACTTAATATTCAGTGTTTTAAAGCAACAGAATAAAACATTTTAGGATTTACAGAATTTCTATACTTTTCTTAACCTCTGCCTCAATATATATTCTTTAAAAGGTATTATTTATTTTATTTTTCTTTCTACAATTGTAGTGCAAGATTTTTTACTGGCTATGAACATTTAAATTTTTTTTTTGTAACTTATTATTTTTGTTTGTATATTTACCAATTATAAATTTAATTGAATATTTATTTATTCTTATTTTTATATTGTTTTTGAGATTTACTAATATTTATAATAAATAATTTATTTTGTTATAAATCTTATTAATATCATCTTCATTGTTTATTAAACTATATATTATAAACTAATTCATTTAAACTACATACATTTTTACATAATTTGGTAACCATTATTGTTGATATGTTGATGAATTTGTTTTCAACTGTGAACGATTTTTTTTTTAATACAAATATATAAAATAAAGTGTTTTCGTATTTGTAGGCACATTTTTATTAATTCTAGTAAAAGAAATAAACTATTTTTTTTGCGATTTTAACTTTATCAATTGTAACATTAAGATACAATGCAATTGACTGTGTTTAATTACTTCTGTTTATCTATTAACAATGCAGTTTTGAGCCGCACTTAACGCACAACAACGCATGTTTTTATGTGTGCGATGATGCAATTTTTCGTTAAATTGCCGAATTTTGTTGTATGAAAATGTCTTCAGCGGAGGTTTTCTGGTACACAACTTACTAATCATAAATTCTTTTCTATCTAACATCCGATTGGATCACATTAAATTTTGAGTAAAGTATTTATTAAAAGTCTTTATTAAAAGTGAAAAATTAATAAAATCATAAATCAGTGTGAAAATATTATTTAACAAAAGTTTAATAGTTGAATAAATTTCAAAACATAAAAGGTAACATATTCTTGAATAATTATTCTGCTATATTTTCCTCAAAAATAAAATATTAATTCTTTCAATAGATAACATAAACCAAAATTCCTGCGTACTAAGTAAAAGAACATTGAATTTTACTATCTTCTTTTCTGTTCAGAGTAATAAAAATAAACTCAATAATTCGTCATTACAAGGTAAAATTCAAACAAAAAAAAAATATAATTTTACTCCTTTTTTTTTAAGTATCTTATTACTTTTTCTTCTGTTAGGAATTTCTAATTGGATTTACTCAATTATTAAAAATTACCCATAACAATCTAAGTGGATTTATATATTTGCCACTACTGTAAGGAAACTTTTGTTTGTTGATTAATTATTAATAATAAATAAAATCTCAGCAACAAATATTACATACCAATTAAATTCCTGTAAAAAAAAAAAAAAATCTCAGATTCAGAAAAGAAGATAAAATAGAACAAAAAAAAGTTGAGCAGCGAGCTAGCAACATTTCTAGCCTAGCTAACAAACGGCTAGACCACGAGGAGACAGCACTAGAAACATGAATCACAACAATAAGTATAACATATAGAACACACACAAGAAAATACAGAAGAAAAATAAAAATTACAATTAATAATAAAATTTCAATGCAAAGTGCTTAACCAGATTATTTTTACATTAAAACAATTAAATACAACATAGATTAATTTCGGGTCCAGAAGAAATCCATCTCCAAGTCAACATCAACCTCAAATACAACATAAAATAATTGGTTACTAAAGTGGAAAAATGTGTAGCTATATGTGTATTTTTTAATTAGCTAAAAGTAAATTTTATAGTGCCAAAAAATTTCATAAAATAGTTAAAAAGTTAATAAATTTCTTTAAAAATTCAAAAAATACCTAAAAAGATATGTAACAAATAAATAATTTAAAACACAAAATATATATATAAAACAAGGCCAAGAACCTAGCAAGTAAACTAACTTAAAATTCTTAAAACTATATTGCACCAAAATGTCTTATATCTAAATTGCACACAACCATATTAAAAATATATTGCACAAAGTTAAAAGTTATTTATTGCACTATAAAGTTTAATTTTAGTATTTTATATTCAATGCATTAAAGTCTTTTTATTTTTATTTAGATTAAGTAAATTTAAGTTATTTGTGAATCTCCCTAATACTAAATCAACTA
The DNA here is from genome assembly GCA_951394005.1 of Protophormia terraenovae. Taxonomy (NCBI): domain Eukaryota; kingdom Metazoa; phylum Arthropoda; class Insecta; order Diptera; family Calliphoridae; genus Protophormia; species Protophormia terraenovae. The sequence continues at coordinate 71,249,887 of OX596076.1, read as the reverse complement.
TAGCTTTCATGTAAGAAATTAAGAGTAATTCATCATCAACATTTTAACCAGCAATTGGAGAGGCCTTTTCAACAGCTGCAGTTATCAACATCTTGGTGAGTCTCTTTAAAAGTTTTTTTTTTTATTTTTATCCACATACATATTTATTAATATTGTTAAAATGTTTGATCTCTAATACTTTTGTCGCGTAATGAATACTCTTAATTACTCATTTACTGTAATTACTCTTAGGTACAAATAATCCAAGAAACAACAACGGTATCACTCGCAACATTCATTAGCAACATTTTTTTTTTAGCAACATTTCATATATTTTTTTATTTTTTTTTACTTTTGTTATCATATCCATGAAATTGCAATATTTTTTTTTATTATTATCTCAATATTCAGTTTTTGTTTCTTGGTGCGCTACAATTATAATTTCGGTATTATGCTACCTTAGCGATGACACGTTTACATTAATATACCAAAATTTTATTACTACTTTGAAATTTAATTTTGTTAAATATTTTAGTTTGCTCAATGTTTACTCATTTTTTTGGTATATGCCATTTAGATTTTTTTGTTATAAATATAATTAAGTAGCTTAAGATTTTTTTTTTCTTTCAAACGCGTTGATTTTTGAATAACAATATTTGATTGTTATTAATATTTTTAGTTTATTATGTTTAAATTAAGAGTACTTTCAAGTTGAATAAATAGTGATTGAATTAAAATGGAAAGCTAAATCTTTACGATTTTCTTACTGATGTGAAAGAAATGAGGTAACTGAGTGTGGGATCTTGGCTTTAGAATATTGCGCCGTCAAGATCAAAGGTAGGGCGGGTTAAGAGGCGTTTTTCTCTTCAATAACACCCAGAAGAGAATACCATTTATTCAGTTTTTTTTATATGGTTGACTTTGCTTTTAAATTCAGTTTTTTCGTTGATCAAAAATGGGGTTTAGTCAACAGCAATACTTTATAGATCAACATCCGGTCCACAAATTATAGTTTTGAGGGAGTCTATAATAATAATTTATGTATTAAAATGGTTCCTAGTTGGTAAGGGAGATTAAAAAGGAACAAGAATCCCCCCACCCGACTGACAGCTAGCATTGTCAATGGCTCCCGTTCGTTCCTATTTCTCCAGTAGAGCACAAACACCAATAGGAGGTGACTACTTTTACTAGTGCCCCCGTTTTGTTCATTACATAAATTTTGGCGCCCAACGTGGGGCCGAGGAAACATAGGTTGAGTTTTTAAACAATAATTTAGTTTCCTTTGCTCTAAAATTTCATCCTTATTTGCTTTAATTTTTTTGTTCATTTTATTAACTCATAGATATTATATTGTTTTTATGGAGAGAAATCTGGTTTATAAATAAATTTTAGACTCTTTTGGATTTTCAAATATTTGAGAAAACTAAAGTTCGAATATTTTGACCAAAGATTATCTAAAGTTCCTTTTATATTCAGATGTATTTTCATATAAAATATATAATATTTGTGGCAGTTTACGAAAATGATATTTAACATAATTTGTTCTCTACTGAGTTATTGACATCCTGATATGTATTAGGATTTACAATATTTTTGCTGTCTGCGAATTATTGTCCAATAGTATCAGTTCTTTTTTATAAATATTAAAATTTCGTATGTCGGTTTGTATGATTGCAAAATCTGTTAATTATTATTTTATAAACTTAATAGACCTGTTAATATTCCTTCAACCATTGAAAAAACTGTTCAGTAAAACCTCATTTCAATTCACATCAAAACAGTAAGAAAACATAATTGTTATTAAAAATCATCTTAAATCTTTTGTATTAAAGTTTTGTAGAATTTTAAATACCTTTTTTATTATTATTTATTTTTTTTAAATTTAATTCTTTTATTAAAATATCTTTGGGAAAAATTATTTAGTATTAATATATTAATATAAATTCTGTATTAATTTGGTTCTCAAATTTTTTTTTTTTTAAATATTTTCATATTTTTGCCATTTTTTTATTTATTATTTTTGTTATTTGCAATTTAATTTTTCTTTTAGGAAAATTTTGTTTTTTACATTCTCTACTTAAATAGATTTTTCTAATTTAATCTTTGTCCCAAGATTATAAGTAATCTTTAAATTTTGTTACTTTTCAGTATAATCTGAATAATTGTTTCCATAACTTTAAAATTATTGAAATACAATTTTAAAACCATTTTTCCGTGTGCTGAAATAATAAAAATTTCGCTTGTTTTATTAATTTATTTTAAATTATAATTAAAGGTATAATTTTTCGTTTTTTTTTTCGGTATTCTTTAGATACAAAATTCGAATTTTCTCAAATTTATTTCTTTTGTTACAAATTGTTTATTTTAGTAAATATTTTTAAAAAAATTATTTGGAATATAAATCTTTATTATTTTTACAATGATGGAGAGATCACCCCCTGTTTCACAGGCTCCTGAGTCTGTTAATGTCAGCAACAATGAACAGAATTGTTTTGTTTGCAACGAAAAAATGTCTGAAGGACAAGAATGTTTGCTTATTTCGGAATGCAATCATGCATTTCATCGTCCTTGTATAGAAACCTATTTATCAAACTCGTCTGAGTGTCCTAACTGCAAACGTCCCTGTGCCTTGTCAGAACTTAGGAAAATCGATATTTCAAATCAGTCCCAACCAGTAGAAAAAGCTAAAGCCATTTCTCGTGGTAGACCCCGTGGTGCTGCAAACGCTCATGGAAAACATTATACTAGAAGTCAAGCTAGAAATCTTTTTCATGATCCTCAAACTCCTTTAAGAGAGGAAAATGCAAATTTAGTTCTTTTAACACCACAAAGAAATTCACAAAATCCGAATTTAAACAATTCTCCTCGAGTTCAAAATACCCAACAAAATCACAGATTTGAATCTAATAATACATCGCAAAACTTTGATTATTCTCATCTAAATAACATTATAGAAAACACAGTTTCTCGGCTATTGCAAAATCTTAATTTAGTACCATTAGCTGCAGTTCAAAATCAAAATCCCCAATCAAATCAAACACAAAATATTCCCTCAATTAATAACCAAAATCAATATATTCCATCAGCCCAGACACAGAATAATAATATTCATGATTCACCTAATCAGCCTGTTAGACCACAAAATTCTGGCAATGACAATTTTCGTTCAAATTCCAGAAATAATTCTTCTTTTGATGAACATTTTGCTATTAGATCTGATAAAATCACGTCCATAATACAGAACTGGAACATTAAGTTCGATGGTTCTTGTAATGGTATCAGTGTCGATGAATTTTTATATCGCGTCCGAAGTTTATGCAAAGAAAACTTTAACAATGACTTTTCATTGATTTGCAAAAATTTGCATGTTTTATTAACCGGTAGAGCTCGTGACTGGTATTGGCGATACCACAAACAAGTGGATACAATAAATTGGAAAGAGTTTTGTATAGCCCTAAAATACCAGTTTAAAGAATTTAAATCTAGTTTCGACATTCAAGAGGAAGTTCGAAATAGAAAAATGAAACCGAATGAAACATTTGAATCTTTTTATGAGTCAATATCAGTGATGTTAGATAAGCTTGAAACACCTATTCCAGAATCTGATTTAATAGAAATTTTGACCCGTAACCTCCGTCCCGAAATTAGACATGAACTTTTATACGTTCCAATCTATTCGATTGCTCATCTTAGAAAGCTCGTACAGATGAGAGAACATTTATTAGGTGACGATTGTTTTCGTAAAAATCTTTCCTCAAAAATACACCCAAATTACGGAATTAAAAGGCAAATTTCTGAAGTGGATGCATCACAAGAATTAGATTTTGTAAAAACTAATACTGCAGCAGATTTATCAGTTGATGCTGTACAGCAATCTTTACATACAGTAAAATGCTGGAACTGCGATCAACCAGGACATTATTGGGAGGATTGCCTTGAGCATAGAAAAGTTTTTTGTTATGGTTGTGGGGCAAAAGAAACCTATAAACCCCAATGTCCTAAATGCTCCAACAGAAAACTTATTTATTCAAAAAACTTGACAGCCCAAAACTTTTCTCGAAACCGCCCATAAATCTCGTAGAAAATAGTAATATTGAAAATTCTTCTAATATTCAAGATAACAATAAGAAAAAAACTATCTTAAAAACCAACAATTTTTCTAATTATTTGCCACAAAATCAACCTAAAGATAAAATACTTCACCCTATTTTGCCGTATCACGTAAAATTACAAAATTATTTACAGAAACGTAAGGAAATTTTTGAATGTCATTCAATTAATTCGATTAATCAAAACGTTCTACATTACGTTTACGTAAATATTTCAGAAACCGGAAATTATTTTCGAAATACACTGTATCCTCAATTTTTAATAACACAATTGATAAACGCTATTATGCAGCTGTTAATTTTTTATCTTTTACCGAACTAGGTCTTTTAGATACTGGAGCTAATATCTCCTGTATTGGTTCAGAACTAGCTTTATATGATTTTTCTCAATTCAAAGAATTTGTGTCGTGCAAGTCCTTCGTAAAAACAGCCGATGGTGCAGTGCAAAAGGTTATTGGTTTTTTGAACGTAAACGTATCTTTTCAGAATATGATTCGTAAGATGAAAATTTTAATTGTACCTACAATTACACAGAAATTAATACTTGGTCTTGATTTTTGGAAATCATTTAATTTAGCACCCGAAATTTTCGGTAATGTCGTTTATACGTCAGAAAATGAAAGTTCGCGAAATGTCCTTTTTAGTCTGTCCGAAATGAATAAGGTAATATCAAATAAACATCTCACTTTTTTTTCAAATATTTCTTCATTAGAATATCCTTTAACACCCAGTCAGCGACAACAACTTGCTGCTATAATTGAGTTTTTCCCCAACTTTGAAAAACAGGGTTTAGGTCGAACTAGCCTTATAAAACACAACATTAACGTTGGTGATTCTAAACCTGTTAAACAAAGGTTTTATCCGGTCTCACCAGCCGTTGAAAAACTAATGTCGGATGAGATAGACCGTATGTTAGCGTTAGGAGTCATAGAGCCCTCGTCTTCTCCTTGGAGCTCTCCGATGAGGCTCGTCGTAAAACCCAATAAGGTTCGTCTGTGTCTTGATGCCAGAAAAGTCAACGAATTAACAATAAAAGACGCATATCCCTTGCCCAATATTGAAGGCATTTTCTCAAGGTTACCTAAGGCAAACTTAATATCTAAGTTAGACCTTAAGGATGCGTACTGGCAAATTGGCCTAGCAGACGAAGCGAAACCTTTGACAGCGTTCACCGTCCCGGGTAGACCGTTGTATCAATTCGTTGTCATGCCCTTCGGGTTATGCAACGCTCCCGCTACAATGTGTCGTTTAATGGACCAACTCATACCCCCTGACTTACGCCACTGTGTATTTGGATACCTGGATGACCTTGTCATTGTATCTGAAGATTTTAGTACCCATTTATCTGTCCTTATTCGAATCGCAGAACAATTTAAAAAAGCTAACCTTACACTAAATATATCCAAGTCTAAATTTTGTGTGACTGAAGTCAACTACCTTGGATATATTATAGGTAACGGTGGTATCAAAACGGACCCAGAAAAGGTAGAGTCTATAAGGAACTGGCCAACACCTAAGAATCTTAAACAGGTTCGAGGATTTCTCGGATTAGCCGGTTGGTACCGACGATTTATTCACAACTTTTCGTCCATTGTATTCCCCATCACCGAAGTTTTGTCCACTAAAAAGAAATTTTGCTGGACTGCTGAAGCCCAAAAGTCTTTTGAAGAAATTAAAAACCTCCTTACTTCTGCCCCCATACTAGTCAATCCAGACTTCAGTAAAAAATTCTATTTACACTGCGATGCCAGCGACTTCGGCATAGGCGCAGTACTCGTACAAATTGATGACAATGGAGAGGAAAAGCCTATCGCTTTTATGTCCAAAAAATTGAACACGGCCCAGCGTAACTATAGTGTTACTGAGAGGGAGTGTTTGGCTGCCCTTGAGGCAATAAAAAAATTCCGTTGTTACCTGGAACTTCAGGAATTCGAGGTCATCACGGACCACTCCTCACTGGTCTGGTTAATGAAACAGCAAGATTTAACAGGACGTTTAGCAAGGTGGGTTTGGAAGTTACAAGGCTTTAAATTTTCTATAAGCCATCGTAAAGGGAAACAGAATGTAGTACCGGATGCACTGTCTCGTATACCATGTGCAGATATAGCTAGTTTGGAATTAACTGAACCTGAGATAGACCTCAATTCTACTCATTTTAATGATGAAGATTACCTGGCTTTGAAACAAAGGATAAAAGAAAATGCAGTAAAATTCCCTGACGTTAAGATAATTGATAATTTTGTATATATTAGAACCATTCATTACACCGGAGATGAAGACGTAGATTCCGAAGCGTGGAAGCTATGGATTCCTGAAAAATTAAGAAATTGCCTAATTAAAAGATTTCATGATTCTCCAATCACAGCTCACGGTGGTATGGTGAAAACTGTGGAGCTTATACGGCGAAAATTTTACTGGCCTGGTTTAGTTCGCGACGTTCGACAATATATTAAGTCTTGTGAGATTTGTAAGACCACAAAAGCCCCTAATTTTATCACCAAACCTAATATGGGAAATCCTACTGTAACCGTAAGACCATTTCAACGTTTATATGTTGATATATTAGGACCCTATCCACGTAGCAAAAAAGGCCATATAGGAATCCTTATTGTCCTTGACCACATGACAAAATTTCATTGGTTATGTCCCCTCAAAAAATTTACAGCCTCTGCTATACAAGATTTTCTTTTGAAACACATTTTCCACATATACGGTGTGCCTGAAGTATTAGTCAGTGACAATGGTTCACAATTTAAGGCCAATGAATTTAACTCGTTCCTTACTTCGTTAGGCATTCAGCACATTTATACAGCAATATATTCCCCACAATCAAATGCCTCAGAAAGGGTAAATAGATCAATAATATCAGGCATAAGATCCTATTTAAAGAAAGATCAGACCCTTTGGGATACAAATTTAAGTTATATAAGTTGTGCTTTGAGAAATTCATTTCATCAAGCTATACAATGTTCCCCGTATCATGCTGTATTTGGTCAGGAAATGATTACACACGCAAGTTCGTATAAATTGCTTAGAAATTTGAAAACGTTGGAAGAACCATCATTTAAATTACATAGGGATGATCAATTGCAACTTATACGTAAAGATATTCAAAAGCATATTGCTAAAGCATATGAAATAAACAAAAATCAATATAATTTGAGAGCTCGTCCAATTTCTTATAATGTAGGACAAATTGTATTTCGAAGAAATTTTGCTCAAAGCAATTTTGAGAAAAAATTTAATGCTAAATTGGCACCATCATATATCAAGGCAAAAATTAAGGAAAAAGTTGGAAATAATTATTATATTTTAGAAGATTCAGATGGCAAAATAATTGGCACTTACCATGCAAAAGATTTACGACCATGATCTTGCTATTCCTCTTAATATTGTTACACAAAGTGTCAATATTACGCGGTTTGTAGTGCAAGATTTTTTACTGGCTATGAACATTTAAATTTTTTTTTTGTAACTTATTATTTTTGTTTGTATATTTACCAATTATAAATTTAATTGAATATTTATTTATTCTTATTTTTATATTGTTTTTGAGATTTACTAATATTTATAATAAATAATTTATTTTGTTATAAATCTTATTAATATCATCTTCATTGTTTATTAAACTATATATTATAAACTAATTCATTTAAACTACATACATTTTTACATAATTTGGTAACCATTATTGTTGATATGTTGATGAATTTGTTTTCAACTGTGAACGATTTTTTTTTTAATACAAATATATAAAATAAAGTGTTTTCGTATTTGTAGGCACATTTTTATTAATTCTAGTAAAAGAAATAAACTATTTTTTTTGCGATTTTAACTTTATCAATTGTAACATTGAGATACAATGCAATTGACTGTGTTTAATTACTTCTGTTTATCTATTAACAATGCAGTTTTGAGCCGCACTTAACGCACAACAACGCATGTTTTTATGTGTGCGATGATGCAATTTTTCGTTAAATTGCCGAATTTTGTTGTATGAAAATGTCTTCAGCGGAGGTTTTCTGGTACACAACTTACTAATCATAAATTCTTTTCTATCTAACATCCGATTGGATCACATTAAATTTTGAGTAAAGTATTTATTAAAAGTCTTTATTAAAAGTGAAAAATTAATAAAATCATAAATCAGTGTGAAAATATTATTTAACAAAAGTTTAATAGTTGAATAAATTTCAAAACATAAAAGGTAACATATTCTTGAATAATTATTCTGCTATATTTTCCTCAAAAATAAAATATTAATTCTTTCAATAGATAACATAAACCAAAATTCCTGCGTACTAAGTAAAAGAACATTGAATTTTACTATCTTCTTTTCTGTTCAGAGTAATAAAAATAAACTCAATAATTCGTCATTACAAAGTAAAATTCAAACAAAAAAAAAATATAATTTTACTCCTTTTTTTTTAAGTATCTTATTACTTTTTCTTCTGTTAGGAATTTCTAATTGGATTTACTCAATTATTAAAAATTACCCATAACAATCTAAGTGGATTTATATATTTGCCACTACTGTAAGGAAACTTTTGTTTGTTGATTAATTATTAATAATAAATAAAATCTCAGCAACAAATATTACATACCAATTAAATTCCTGTAAAAAAAAAAAAAAATCTCAGATTCAGAAAAGAAGATAAAATAGAACAAAAAAAAGTTGAGCAGCGAGCTAGCAACATTTCTAGCCTAGCTAACAAACGGCTAGACCACGAGGAGACAGCACTAGAAACATGAATCACAACAATAAGTATAACATATAGAACACACACAAGAAAATACAGAAGAAAAATAAAAATTACAATTAATAATAAAATTTCAATGCAAAGTGCTTAACCAGATTATTTTTACATTAAAACAATTAAATACAACATAGATTAATTTCGGGTCCAGAAGAAATCCATCTCCAAGTCAACATCAACCTCAAATACAACATAAAATAATTGGTTACTAAAGTGGAAAAATGTGTAGCTATATGTGTATTTTTTAATTAGCTAAAAGTAAATTTTATAGTGCCAAAAAAATTTCATAAAATAGTTAAAAAGTTAATAAATTTCTTTAAAAATTCAAAAAATACCTAAAAAGATATGTAACAAATAAATAATTTAAAACACAAAATATATATATAAAACAAGGCCAAGAACCTAGCAAGTAAACTAACTTAAAATTCTTAAAACTATATTGCACCAAAATGTCTTATATCTAAATTGCACACAACCATATTAAAAATATATTGCACAAAGTTAAAAGTTATTTATTGCACTATAAAGTTTAATTTTAGTATTTTATATTCAATGCATTAAAGTCTTTTTATTTTTATTTAGATTAAGTAAATTTAAGTTATTTGTGAATCTCCCTAATACTAAATCAACTATAGCTTTCATGTAAGAAATTAAGAGTAATTCATCATCAACATTTTAACCAGCAATTGGAGAGGCCTTTTCAACAGCTGCAGTTATCAACATCTTGGTGAGTCTCTTTAAAAGTTTTTTTTTTTATTTTTATCCACATACATATTTATTAATATTGTTAAAATGTTTGATCTCTAATACTTTTGTCGCGTAATGAATACTCTTAATTACTCATTTACTGTAATTACTCTTAGGTACAAATAATCCAAGAAACAACAACGGTATCACTCGCAACATTCATTAGCAACATTTTTTTTTAGCAACATTTCATATATTTTTTTATTTTTTTTTTACTTTTGTTATCATATCCATGAAATTGCAATATTTTTTTTTATTATTATCTCAATATTCAGTTTTTGTTTCTTGGTGCGCTACAATTATAATTTCGGTATTATGCTACCTTAGCGATGACACGTTTACATTAATATACCAAAATTTTATTACTACTTTGAAATTTAATTTTGTTAAATATTTTAGTTTGCTCAATGTTTACTCATTTTTTTGGTATATGCCATTTAGATTTTTTTGTTATAAATATAATTAAGTAGCTTAAGATTTTTTTTTCTTTCAAACGCGTTGATTTTTGAATAACAATATTTGATTGTTATTAATATTTTTAGTTTATTATGTTTAAATTAAGAGTACTTTCAAGTTGAATAAATAGTGATTGAATTAAAATGGAAAGCTAAATCTTTACGATTTTCTTACTGATGTGAAAGAAATGAGGTAACTGAGTGTGGGATCTTGGCTTTAGAATATTGCGCCGTCAAGATCAAAGGTAGGGCGGGTTAAGAGGCGTTTTTCTCTTCAATAACACCCAGAAGAGAATACCATTTATTCAGTTTTTTTTATATGGTTGACTTTGCTTTTAAATTCAGTTTTTTCGTTGATCAAAAATGGGGTTTAGTCAACAGCAATACTTTATAGATCAACATCCGGTCCACAAATTATAGTTTTGAGGGAGTCTATAATAATAATTTATGTATTAAAATGGTTCCTAGTTGGTAAGGGAGATTAAAAAGGAACAAGAATCCCCCCACCCGACTGACAGCTAGCATTGTCAATGGCTCCCGTTCGTTCCTATTTCTCCAGTAGAGCACAAACACCAATAGGAGGTGACTACTTTTACTAGTGCCCCCGTTTTGTTCATTACACAATATAGCTTTTATTTTTTACCCACATGATTCTAAATCTTTAGTAACAGTTTTAATCAAATTCAATTTTAAAACGAGTACCAAAATTTGTTCGATTTGAAAACGATAAAATCATGACAATTTCGTTTTTATCACAACCATGATCACAACCTAATTTATTGTGATTTTCATAAAACAAAATGGAAAATGAAATCGATTTCGTTTTTACAAAAACACGAAATTGAAATCGAAAATTTTTTATGTATCACAACCTTTTTCGTTTTTGGCTCGAAATCGATTTTCATCACATACCTGATTACTTTTTATGTGAAATGGTAGTCTTAATTGTATGCAATAGATTTGCGTGCGTCCAGTTTTTATGTAATATTAGGTGAAATGTGTTCTTAGTGCATTTTTAGGTCCTAATAACTATTTTATTCAGGTATGTGATGAAATTCGATCGATTTCAAAAGTAAATCGAGTTTTCAAATCGATTAAGTTGTGATGAATTTCGATCGATTTCATTTTTCAATGTTTGTTTCTGTTCTACATGTTTCTTTTCAAATCAAAACAAATTTATTTTGAAATTAGTTTTTTATAAATTAAAAATACATGAATAAATAAAATTATATTTACTTTTTAATATATTTAAATATAATCACAAAAAAATAATGGACAAATAGTCTGAAAGTTTCTGGATGAGGCTCTTGATTCCGAGAAATACACAATATAATCATTGTGCTCATAAAAGTAAAACTTTAATAAGGGATACAATTTATGGTGATTCAAGTCAATTGTACTTTCGATAATTGATGCCCGGATAATTAAAATTTAAAAATCAACACCAAATCTTTTACTGGTGAAGATTTATTTTTAAGTTCTCTTAAACGGTACTGATGAGCCGTTTTCAAATTTTAGAAATTTGGCGAACGCAATTATTTTCTAGTAGTGTTAAGCAGATTTCTCTTTTATGGTAACTACATCCTGCAACTTTAAGATTTTAATTTGTAAAACCGTATGTGAATTTACAGTATAATAAAAGGAATGTAACATGTTTTTAAAAGTTCCGACTTTTCAGGAATAAGCTGTGGTCGGTACGATCATCGCTTTATTACAAGTACCAACACTAGGTACAAAACACTTGTATATGAGACATGACCAGCTATACATATTAAAAATTTTAAATATTGAGATTTACAGAATCCCTAAATTTGTCTAAAGCTTCCACACAAACCTAAATTACTTTTTGGTATTTGTATATAGTTTTCTTGTAAGAATATAATTTTTTATGTTGAAATAAAATTAGTGGCATTAACACGAACATAACACTTTTACAACAGTTTTAAATGAAATCGATTTTAAAACGAGTACCAAAATTTTTTCGATTTGAAATCGATAAAATCATGTTTTTTATCACAACCTAATTTATTGTGATTTTCATAGAACAAAATGGAAAATGAAATCGAGTTCGTTTTTACAATAAAACGAAAATGAAATCGAAAAATATATGCGTATCACAACTTTTTTTCGTTTTTCAATCGTTTTTGGTTCGAAATCGATTTTCATCACATACCTGATTATGTAAATTTCCAATATGGACCACAAAATTTCAATAACAATCTGGCGACTATTTAGAGAGCGTTGTACACAATACCAAATTTATTATTCGGATCGTTATGTTGGCAATATCAAAAATATGATTTTTTGCACTCTGCAACAAGTTATACTTCTAAAGTATATAAAGGTATCGACTACTGTCTAGGGAAAGGTAAATCGATTTCGATTTTAGTCGAAAATCGATTTTCAGGAGGAAAAAATAAAGGACTAAAAAATATCAAAATTTAAATTAAAAGTGAAATTTAATAAAGACCCTAGTCGAGTTTGCCAATGTTTTAGGAAAATGAAAAAAATCTCAGTAAGTATTCAATTTGAAAAAGATCTTAGTAATTTTACATATTATCCCTAGCTGGGCATTTTGCAAAACAGTCTTCTAAACCCTCTGAAAGAAACAAAAAAATATATCCAAATATTAATCAAATAGCTCCAGAACGTTTAGTAACGTTTGAACGCCAATTCTTGAAAGATGGCCTAATAATAACACAACAAAGAAACATGCTTAGTAGTGAGCATTGATTTAAATGTAAGGCTTGTTGTAACAGTTCTGCTGATGTCGGAAGTTCCTCCCTGGAGAAAAACTTCCGGTTGATACAGCTGTCGCTGAGTTGACAATCTTTGGCAGAGCTGAGCTCGGATCGTTCCGGAGCGAAGATCCAATTGTCGTGGGAACAAAATGTAAGGCTTTGTAAGCCTTGCTGAAGAAGATTGGATTAGATTGATGGATAAATTTCTTATATTTTATATACATACCTTTAATATATGTATTACTTGTGACCTAAACGTTTAAAATCATTTTATAGGTTTATTATTTTTATTTTTTTTTTTTTTTAGTTGTTTTTGATACACTTTTGACTTTATGAATAAAAAATTGACTTCAAAATAAAATCGATTTTGGGGACCGATTAATCGATTTTGAAAATCGAAATGGAAAAAGTTGATCGTAAAATCGAAAATCGATTTTTAGCATAGTTTACCATTCCCTACTACAGTCCATTGCTGAACCGATAAGTTCCAACTTCCCACCACCATTAACCGGCATACCAAACCATGAAACTGCCACCAACATGTTTCACTGTTATTTCAAAATTTTCTTGGTTCAGCTCGGTATTCGGTTCTCGTTTAAAAAAGAACATAGTATCTGAGCCTAATATATAAAATTATAACTAATTAACAAAAAATAATAGAATTCCAAAACATTGGATCCTTGGAAACAAATTCCTTGGTAAAGTTGATTATGTAGCTCTTTTTTTGTTTAAATATTTAAAAATCTTCTTGCATGCAATAATCAGCCAATAATCGGCCATCTATTGCGGACCATATTTTTATAAGATCATCATCCTGTTAAAATATAATGACCTGTACGATCAAATAGAACACAATAAACTGACGACAAATGACCCACAGTTCTACGAAGAAGTTTAGTTTTGCTACCTATAAAGACTTGTAGGCACTAGAAGTTTTCTACGAACCGGTCCTCCGTATTCCCTTTTTCTATTTACCAAAATTAATTGAATATATTAATATAATAAATAAATATTCCAATAAATTCGTAATACGACTACACTTTCGAATGTTATGTATGGGTTTTGTGACTCCAGAATCCGGCAGTGATACGCCATGAAGACGAGTACAATAATCCAGTATTTGCAATGTATGACATAAAGTTTTGACGCAACATAGTTTGAATTCCGGATGTCAGTTTCGGTGCTGAGATCCGTAGGTTGTCGCAGTCACGATTGTATAAATGTTTATTCGGTACTTCATCAATGCCTTTTATTGTCCAACCGATTTTCATGAAAAAAACTCATAATAATTTCTTCTTTTTACTAGAAGCATATATTTTAACCATTTAAAGTGACCATTTTAAAATGGTTTGTAACCAATACTCCTTTATATAGCACTCACAGTGCTATATAAGTGCGTGGACCCTGCATGGAAGTACTTTTCTAAAAAGAAGTACTGGCTGTGAGCCACTGTATGTTGTTGAAAAAATAAATTTCGTTTTCTAAAAAAAAGTAGTCAAAGCATCATCAAAACAAAACATCTCGAAATCTGGAAAAATAGAACATAAAAATCATTGATTTCGGAACAATTTGTATTACAAAAAATATAAAAGGCTTATATTCGACACAATACCTATTTTATTATTCATTTTATTCTTTAAATTTGTTTAAATTTAATTTTTATAAAAAGAAATTCATTTAAATTATGTTGTTATTCAAGTTTTTGACATTTGTATTTACTATTTTCTGAAGCAGCAGAATCTCTGCTGACTGTGTCACAGCATCGAATAATAATAATAATAATAATGTATTTTTTAATTTATACATTTTTCTTTTAATATTAAAAACCACAAAAAAAAAATCACTGCATTTGTTGCACTAAAAATATCCGTTTTTTCTTTAATATTAAATATAATTACCTTCTTCTTCTATAGTTAAATTTATAAAATATCGTATAAATATTGTATAAATAAAATAACGTTTATTTTTATGTGTACACGGTTTTTGAACAAATTTCAAAGATATTTTATTTTAATTTTATATAAAAAACACAACACCAAAAGATTAATAAAAACAACATTGCCGCCAATACAAAAATATTAATTTGCGATGATTGCCGATAATTTCCATGGATTGACGAAGTAGCAAAATGTTCGAAAGTAGCAAAATGTTCGAAAATGCGTCCATAAGAAAAACAAACTAATGTTTTTCTTATGGACGCCATGTTGGTTCGCCGCGAACCAAATATAGGGTACTCCATGCGGCGAACCAGCTTCAT
The DNA here is from genome assembly GCA_951394005.1 of Protophormia terraenovae. NCBI lineage: Eukaryota > Metazoa > Arthropoda > Insecta > Diptera > Calliphoridae > Protophormia > Protophormia terraenovae. The sequence goes on along the minus strand of OX596076.1, from coordinate 71,234,842 downwards.
AAGAAATACATTAGAAATTTCTTGTTCGTCGCGAACATTTTGTCGCTTCGATGAAGCTGCGCTTTGTTTGCATTTATAATGCAAACAAATAAACAGTGCAGTTAATAAATCTATAAATCATTTATTTAAATAACGTAATAAAACAGTTTTTATATATAACGAGCTATAAACCCGCTACTTCGTCAGCGGAAATTTTTTATAAAAACTATACTATATAATAAATTTAAACTAAGAGTCTTAACTCCCTTGGGAACATTTTTAATAATGGTGTTATGTTATCCATAGATAACAATATCTCTTTAATTTCAGGTTTATAATCTTAGAATAATGAAAAATAAATATCAGAATTACGAAAAAGTATATTAGAATAAAGAAAAAGGACCACAAAATCCATTTAAAGGTTTCTGATTCACTTAGGACCTTACATTTTCAATTTTATGTTTCTAAGGATGAAAATTGCAGATCATTCCCATTCATTTAGAACCACATATCCTTATTTCATGTTTCTAGGTTAAATATTACCGAAAATTAAAAAAGTACCATTGGAAGAACAAAAAAGTACCACAAAGTCCCCTCTAATGAATTCCCATTCAATTAGGACCACATATCCTTAATTTCATGTTTCTAAATTCATAATTATAGAAAATTCAAAAAGTACCATTAGAAGAACAAAAAAGTACCACAAAGTCCCTTCTTATGGATTCCCATTCATTTAGGACCACATATCCTTATTTCATGTTTCTAGGTTAAATATTACCGAAAATTAAAAAAAGTACCATTGGAAGAACAAAAAAGTAACACAAAGTCCCCTCTAATGAATTCTCATTCATTTAGGACCACATATTCTTAATTTCATGTTTCTAGGTTCATAATTATAGAAAATTCAAAAAGTACCATTAGAAGAACAAAAAAGTACCACAAAGTCCCCTCTAATGAATTCTCATTCATTTAGGAAAACATATCCTTAATTTCATGTTTCTAAGTCCATAATTATAGAAAATTCAAAAAGTACCATTAGAAGAACAAAAAAGTACCACAAAGTCCCCCCTTGTGAATTCTTTACAACATCGGACTATGCGTATTTATTTTCATGTTTCTAGGTTAAATATTACAGAAAATGAAAAAAAGTACCAATAGAAGAAGAAAAAAGTACCACAAAGTCCATCCTCTTGAATTCTTACCCACAGGACCATGTATCTTTAAGTACCACAAATTCCACTCTTGTGAATTCCTATCTACATTTACTTAATTTCATGTTTCTATGTTTAATGTAATTGAAAATTCATTATTAAGTTTGAAAAAAAAGGTAATTTCCCGCCTTTACTCCTTTTTTGGTACTTTTTTTTCACCCATCGAAGTATCAAAAATTGTATTCCAATAAATTTCTAAATTGTAGTGGTATCCCATATTAAAATACTCATATTAATATTTCAATAAATATAAAAAAAAGTTTTATGAAAAAAGTACCAAAAATAGGTACGATTTTTACCCCTTAAACGTTTGAATTTCTAAAAAGTACCAAATTTATATTTTTTTGGTTTTTGATAAGTTACCCTTTTTTACCCCCTAAACATTCGAATTTCCAAAAATCCTGTCTTAGTGGATCTATATGGTGGGAGAACTACCTACGTTCCAAATTTCGTCTCTCTAGCTTCAGCCGTTTGGGCTGTGGGATGATGAATCAGTCAGTCAGTCATTCAGTCAGTCAGTCACGTTACTCTTTTATATATATAGATTATTATCTACTAGTCTCCTGCGCAAGATGATTTGAAAAGCAAACACACTTGAATTTCAAGTGTGTGTTTCATAGCCAACATGTGCAAAAACAACAATAAATACTGTTCGTACTGTTCGCTGCCCGAAGCAAAGCAAGTGTGTACTGTGTATGAGCGACTGCAAATCCGTGCGTTCAAATCATTTATCGTAAACAAGTGGTGCAAGTGGTGTGGCAAAAAAAAGCAAATCATACAAGACGTTGAGAAATGATTTAAAGATTTCAAGTGGGCTTAATGATTTTTTTGTTTTTTGTAATACGTAGTTGCTGTGTGTGGCAAAAAATCTTCATAAAATAGATGTAGGATTGCCAAAGCCCTTGAATGAACCTGAAGAAGTTAAGCCCAAATTACGAGCTATTAGCTCGTAATCAAATTCAGCAAATATCGTTGCCATGTGGGGAGCAAATTTGCCGCTGAAATTCATGAGCATTGCTAAAAACGTCGCCTACATTATAAGGAAATTTATGAAATTATTTTTTAAAAAAATAATATTAAAATTTAATATTTCAACAATATAATGAATTTACTAAAAGTTTTATATTAAATTCATTAATCTTGACTGAAATCAGCGGCTGTAATTGAGTCATGTTTAAGCCGAAATTTTATCGGCGGCTGCGGCTCTTAAAAAACCTCCGGCGGCTCGACTCAGCCGGCTTACAGTTGATCGGCGCAGTTCTCTGGTGAAATGTGAGTGTGAGAAACAAGGCTTATTTACTATTAGGTTAGAGCAATTCTACAACAAATACAACAATAAAAAAAAGTTCTCTCATTTGTTTTCGTAAAATGTCAAATTTTGTACATTGAAACAATAACAAAAATGGTATAAAAAATGTAAACAAAACACACATAGAAACAAACACCATATAAAAAAAAGATTTGACAGTCATCACATATAAAGAAAAAAAAAGTCAGCTGTGTTTTTAACTCTACCTAATAGTTAATATACCTTGGTGAGAAATAAAATGTTATAACCAGCTGTTGAACAGATGTGTTTAGGAAGTGTTTGGAATGAATAATTGTTCCCATAGTATAATAATAAAGTATACTCGTAAGACCAGCTGTTTTACACTTTTTTTCATTGGCAAACCTCGCGGTACTGTCAAATTGTTTTTGTATTCACATGTAAAATATTTTTTGAGTTTTTTTTTCTTGCTCTCTTTCGTTCTCTCATTTTTCCGTTCAAAGCATTTTGACATTGTGGGCAGTAGTTTTACACTAACAAAATACAAGCAATTTTTGTTTTTGTAGATGTGCGAGTACTTTATTATGAATTGTTCCATGGTTGGTTGCCAATTTTATGCAGTAGATGTCGTGAGAGTTTTGTTTGAAGATGTCCGAAAATACAAAAAAGATGGCGATTTTATATGCACTTAGATGGTTCAAACCAAAAAGTTGTAACACCCTGCGGTCCAAACACCTCCAAATTGTATTCAAAATGCACACGAATAAGAATTTTGAAGGGGTTTGAAGCAGAAGCAGCGTAAAATTCGCAAATAAATCGTTGTTATGAATTTTTTATATTGCCTACTTTAGGGCAGTGGAAGTGGGTATAAATAATTATGTGTTTGTATGTTTTCTTTGTGTATATTTATATTTAATTTTATGAAACATACTTTCATGGAGAGCGTTAGACTTAAGATCTAAAGGTCCCCGGTTCAATCCCGGGTTTCGGCACAAGAATTTATTTTTTTTATTTTTGATTAAATACATTTTTTTTTAAATGTTAATTATTTATTTGATTTTATTTCATCTCAATAAAAAAAGCGATTTTGATTTTTCATATAAAAATCGATTTTATAGCTCAATCAAAAAAGATTAAGCGAAAAGCACGCAAATCTGGTATCACTCAAATTTCCGAAAAAAAATAGATTTTTATATGAAAATCATACATATAAATATAATTCGTTATGAATTAATAAAGAGTTACATTCAGCCGTGTTGACCTCATGACCTCACATTTTAATTTATATCTTTATCACCAACCTCTTCTAAAGAACACGTTGACTGTCCTATTATAGATAACAAAAGTTCCTCGTCAGACTACAAATTGTTTATTGAAACAGTTCCACCACCAGTCTTCTAAACTTCCCTACATCGGATATTTTTTGGTTGCTTTTTATTTTCAAGGATACTTTTAAATTGGCACACCATATTGTGTATAATTGACTTATGAAGCTGCGCTGCACTGATGTATGATCCTACAAATTACACAGGAGCTTATGAGTCGTGTATGACGACATTAGTTCGCAGGGTTTGTGCAAGTCTTCATACACATTTTATTTACATGTTGTAAAATCGTGTATGAAGTGTGTATGAAGGCAAATACCACACTGTCGCTGTTGCGACACTGTGCGCAGAATCAGAAAATACAAATGTCAAAAACTTGAAAGTTTGAGAATTAAAAATATTCAATGGAAATAAAATATAAAATAAAAACAAATTTTGACTAATTTTTGTATAATTTATTTAGTAAGAGTTTATTTTAAGAATAAATACTCCTGAAAGCACATAATAATAATTAAATTTATGATTTTTATTTACCTATACACCCAGCAGGTTGCTAAAAGTGGCAATGTAGCCTTTTTTAAGAGGACTAAATGACAAGGAAATCTTATTTAATATTTAAGGGACATAAAAAAGGAGTTTTATAATTATTGATTTAATTTAATAGTATGTTCACATACACTAGTTTTCTACTTGTTTTTTTTTTAAAACACAAAGAGTTTAAACATCGCTGTTCACATATTATTTGATTGTGTTTTTCCTTTTGGCCTGTTTTTCTTTTGTCAAAATATTTTCACAAATTTTAAATTTAAATACAAATTACACACACAGACACTTTCTAAGTAACAAAACAAAATTTTCAAACAAATAAAATTTTATGAATATAAAATTCATTCATTATTTTTAATTTTTTGTATTTAAACAGTTTGACAATTTTTATAAATTATTTTTTTAAACAATTTTCTATGTACTAAAAATACTAAAAATTTCTTCCCTTTATGGAAATTTAGTATCTTTTTATTGTGTTTAATAATTAAACAACTCGAATCGAGATGTTTTCTGGCTTTGAAATATATGAAAAAATAAGTCAATTTCTTTCTGTTTTTTAAGAAAACGACTCGTTTTTCAAAAAACCTTTATATGTGAACATAGTATTAAAAAAAAAAAAAAAAAATAACAATACTTATTTCAATTGCAATAACAAACTTTAGTGTTTAAAAAATAATAAAAATCGATTGCGACTTTTATATTTTCTTAATTTTTTTTGTTGTTTTTGATCCAAACAAAAACTGGAAAAATATGTAAAATTTGTATGCATTTATAAAAACATTAAATTAAATCTAATATTTTTGTCATGGATTCTTTTTATTTTCACCCAAATCCATGTAAGTAGTTTTGTTTTATTTTTTTGCATTAGCATTAAACATTATTTAACTTGTAGCAATATTTTTGCGGGACACACGTACTTCTTTCTATGTGTGCAACTCACCATGTAAATTCCTCATTTGATGTCATTATAATGTTGATACCACATACTTAATAAAAAAAAAAAAAAAAATACAAAAACAAACAAAAAAATCCCATCCAATCTTCTTTATATGCAAATTTAAAACTATGGTCATCACTATGTTGTTTTTTATTCCCTTCTTATTTTTCCAGTTTTGTGTCATTTTGGCTCATTTTTTTGTAGTTATAACGACTGACGACTGAATGCATGTGGATATGGAACACAAAAAATGCATTTACCACATGTCAAGTGCAAGTCATAATACTAATGGCCAACTATTTCTGGTGACTTTGAATGAAAGAGTTCTTTTCCTACACTACACAGTGGGGCAGAATCGAAATTTTTTGGAAATAAATCTGTAACTTCTGATCGTCTGATTGGATTTGCATGAAATTTGGTATATGTGTAGCAGAGGAGTGTACAATGTTAAGTTTGGAAGGCGGACCACACATACCCCTTAGGGTCGGAGCTAAATGGGCTCAAATTTGGGTACCTCTGACATACAAATTTATCGTATAAAATGAGAAAGTGAAAAAAACTTTAAGATTTTTGTAAAAGGAATCCCACAATTACCAAAAAAACACCAAAAATCCCAAAAATGAGTTTTTTTCACATTTTCGGCTATAAAATCCACATTTTTCCGAAGTCCCGTAGATTTTGATTGAAAACTTTTAACAACATATTTCAGATTCTTAAAATTCATTCTGTTTGCCGATTCGTGCTTTGGGATTTGAGAAAATATAGACTAAAGTCAAAACTTTCATATAAAATGGGTCAAATTCGGGAGGGTGTGTACCTTGACCATTTGAGTAATTGGGCTTGCTTTTTATTTTAAAGTCTTCTCTGTGAAGATACCTTACAGAAAATAATAAAATTATTATATGTTGTTAAAGAAAATTTTGTTTTAGAGAAAAAAGAGATAGTAGAAACACAAAAAATCGTCATTTTTGCAATTTTCAAATTCAAAATCGTTTATTTTTGTACTCGGTAAAGATATCGACTTCAAATTTTTTATTTTTTATTCAATATATAATTTTGTCCTTTAATTAGTTAAAGAGAAAACAAATAAAATTGGTCGGAAACACTAGGATATATATGAAAAAGACTGGACCAAGAACATGCAAAATTGTGGTACTTAAAAATTCAAATGCAAATAAAACAAAAACTATAAGAGATAAAGAGATAAAGCATGTTTTTTGTAGGTCTTATCAGTGCCTACAATAATGTAAAATAATATTTGAAACTGGACGAGAAACAAATGTTTGGTAAGCGATTAAAAAATTTGTATGTCAGAGGTACCCAACTTTGAGCAACTTTACCTCCGCCCCTAAGGGGTATGTGTGGTCCCCCTTCCAAACTTAACATTGTACTCTCCTCTGCTACGTATATACCAAATTTCATGTAAGCCGATCAGAAGTTACAGGTTTATTTCCAAAAAATTTCGATTCTGCCCCATTGTGCACTATAAAAATTGTTGACAGTTAATTAAGTTAAAGATATCTTTATAAGATCTTTGAATGTAGTTGGTTTTTGAGTGTACAAAGAAAGTTCTTATTATGAAAATTTCAATGGAAACTTTTTAATAGTCTGTTCATATAAAAAGAAAAAATTACACAATTCGAAAAAAAGATATTTTAGATCTGATTTAAAAAAAAAATTGAATTTTTGTGATTTTTTTTTAGTTATAGTGTTTTTTTAAAATAATATTCACAATAAAACAAGCGCGAATGTTACATTCGGCCCGGCCGAATCTATATACCCACCATCAACTTTTTCAAATTTTACGTTATATGGGAGGGGGCGGTAAAGTGAGCAGACCACGCCCATTTTTTGTTTCCGAGTTTACATTGGTCCTTGAGCTATTTGAACACAATTTCACTTTATATGGTAGGTGGGCGGTAAAGTGGGCGGACCACGCCCATTTTTAGTTTCCGAGTTTATATTGAGCCCCGAACTATGCGTACAAAATTTCGTTGTCGTATTTACTTTTATTGAAGAAATATCAGCAAAAAAGTATGAAACGGACACCCTGTGTTTCTAGTTTTTAGCCCATAACTGGTTCGATTCTGAATCGATCTAGCTATCTCCGTCCGTCCGTCTGTCTGTCTGTTGAAAGCAGGATAGGGCTCGAACGGGACAACGTAGGGGGATGATATTTGGCTCAAATATTTATCTTATATAAGGTTTGTTTAGTATTGAAAATGAGCAAAATCGGTTTATATACAAAAAAGTTATAGGCTAAAAATTAGAAACACAGGGTGTCCGTGTCATTTCATATTTTTCTGTAGATTTCTCTTAAACAAAAGCATGTAAGACAACGAAATTTTGTACGGATAGTTCGGGGGTCTATATAAACTTGGGAACCAAAAATGGGCGTGGTCCAATTTTTTTATTAAGTAACACTTCACAAAAAAAAAAAAAAAAAAAAAAAAAAAACTGGACGTTAATACTAAACAACCAATTTTTAAAGAGCTATTTTTTTAAAGTATTCAAGAAAGGTACCATTTAAACATTATTTTTTTCAAAATTTCTGAGACAGTAGTATTATTATTAAGATTCATTACATTAATTATAAAAACAAACATATATGCATTTCTTGCCCACAAAAAGTATATTAGGAAAATAGTACATCAATGGAAAGGTATTCAGTTTATAATCTATCTATAACTTAGTTAAGAAAATTTGTTGTTAAAAAAATGTATTAATTTTATTAAAAAAAATTCCTGAATTGTATTTTTTTAAGACATAAAAAAATTAATGGTTCATATTATAAAATTATAAAAATTTATAATGGTATATGTTTGTTCTTTATCTTTTGTAGATAAAATACTATACATTTCATATCACTATAACTATTTATGTTCCTGTGTAAGTGCTTATGTATGTACTTGTTGTTATGCAAGTATAAATCTTTTGGTTTGATGTATGAAAATAAATATGTAGGAATATTTGAATATGTTATGTTAATATTCGGAAATTATTATTGTTGGCTTTTTATATTAGAGACATAAAGTATATATTTTAATGTTCTTATGTACATAAGTATATAAGGGAGCATATCTGTGTATAAAATGTTTATGTTTAACTTAAATTATGTTTGAGAATATTTTAAAGCTACCCAGGAAAAATTTTAGAACATGTTCTAAAATCATTGGTTCTAGAACTGGTGTAATCAGAACCACTTCAGATTCTTTAATAACATCCTCAGAACTAGTGGTATCACAACTAATTCTGACACTAATGGAGTAGAACCTTATTATGATTCTAAATTCGTTTTAAGGAATGTTTTAGAGAACTAGCGCTTAAGAACTAATTCTGTATGACTTCTACATCACTTCTAAGAACAAATTACTGGTTCTCGAATGACTTGCTAGAACTATTTTAAAAACTTATATAAAAAACTTCAAAAATTAAAAAAAAAAAAAACACAGTATTTACAAAATTAAATTGATTTTCAAAGCGGCCCAAAAAAAAACAGGTTCTGAAACCGTTCCTTAACGCTTCTATAGAACTAGTTCTGAATGTGACAATTTCGAACAAAAATCATTGATTAAAGAACTAGTTCTAGAACCGTTCCATAGAATAGGTACTGATTCACTAACACTTTCCCAGAACTAGTTCTGGAGGTGACAATTTCAAACAAAAATCATTGGTCGTAACGCCAAAGTAGAACAAGGACAGGCTATTTTCATGTGTTCTGGAACCAGTTGTAGAACTAATACAATTTTTCCTGGGTACATAATTTTATTTGTATGTTTGAGAGTTTAAAGTGTATTTTATAAAAATCTGTAAAAATAAATTTTCTATATTTTATATAAATCATTAACACATAAATAATATGATCTATTAAACAATTTATCGAAAATGGAAACTATTCCAATTACATTTTTAATTGTATCAACTGTTTAAATGATCAAAATTCAAATTTTCTTATATTATTTATTACACAGAAAAAATAGTGTCTATTTAACGATTTAAGGAGTAAGATCAAAAAATTCTTAACATACATAATATTCAATAACTTGGAAACGGTTGACCTTAGAGTTTTCATTTTTTAATCATTTGATAATTTAGCACAGATCACAGATAATTTTTATGGTCCTAACCACTAATTATAAAATTGTGGACCATTTTTAAAAACCCTTTCTTTGTAGATTTGATAGTTGCTTCAGTCACTTTTTTGGAACAGTGCGCACATCTTCTGTTAAAATCTTCGGTATTTTGGGACACCTTTTTTGTGCTCTTGAATTCACTTTTCACAAGAGCTCAATATCTCTCCACTGGTCTAAGCTATGGACAATTTTGAAAATTGACCTCTCTTGGTACTAAAACTACGTTATTGATTTGGTACCACTCCAGAGCTTTCTTACCGTAGTAGCATGATACCAAATGGGTCCAAAAATATGTGTACACGTTGTGCTTTCTTAAGAAAAGAAGAAGTCTTTTTTGCAAATATTCCTTTATACATATTTTGGTATTTATAGATCCGAATGTATCAAATGATACTGTTTTGCCGCAACTGCAAAAAGCTTGTCATACCATGAATTTTGTAAGAAATTTTTGCTGCTTTTGGGTCTTAAACTTATCTCCAACATTGCTTCGAGCATTAGCAATAAACATTTTTGAGACACAAGCTGCGAAGATTCTGCCAGCACCTACGTTTCTTCGTCAATTATACAGCTTGAGTATTTTTGTATGAAATTTGGTTTTAAATTCCGAGTCCTATTTTTGGCTTGTAGTTTTTTTTGCAGAATTCCAGTTTGGAATTTTTTGAACTTTATATATTATCAACTTTCCCATTAGCTTTAAATTTTCGCACCAAATAGTCGAAGCACTGAGAAAACTGAGCTGATTTTCTACCAGATGTGTTTGGAGTTCCTTTCAATATGCCTTCAATTTTCTGGCCTTCCCAATATCATGTGGTCCTTTTTTCTTGCCGAACTAGGTTTCACATCAATAGCCAAATTCTCCTGATACTGCTTAATAACATTAGAAACGGTTTTACGGACGACATTTAATTCTGTGGCCAATTATTTGTAAGACCTATTTGGATTTTTTGAAATTTTTTAATAACTTGTAGGACGTAAATCTTTTTCGTCACTTAATTTGATGAAAATAAGAACAAATTAGCATGGTTGTTATTAAAAATAATAACCGAAGTATTTTTCCATGATAACTAGATCAAAAAAAATTTTAAATATTGATTCCGAAAAAAGTTATGAGGCAAAATGTGTGTTAAGATTTTTTCGATCTCACTCCTTATCAAATATAAAAGCCATTTCAATTACTTTCTTAATTGTATTAATTATTTAACTGAGAAAAAAAATATATTTTCTAATATTTTTACTAAAAATACAACAATTAATCTGCTTTCAATTCTTTTTCTTATTGTATCAATTAATAAATTAATCAAATATAAAAAATAAGCGATAGTTTGAATCAGAGACCGGATTTTAATACTAAAAAACAATCTTTTTATATTTATTTCAATCGAAAAACAATCTTTAATGTTCAAAAAATTATAAAAATCCATCATAATTTTTTTTATTTTCATCAATATTTTAATTTTTTTTCATCATGATGGAAATAAAAATATAAATATCTTTTGTGATATTTATTTCAAAAGTTGAAAATTATTTTGAACTTTTTTCATCGGATGGAAAAAATTCTAAATAACAACAATTTCATTTGAATAAAAAAACGAGAGAAAAAGATATAGTCGGTCAAGCCCGACCATATGATATTCTGGGAGAGGTCCTTTATTAGACTTAGGGTCAAATGTGGACCGATACTCATAAGTGTAAAATAAAACATACGAATACAGAATATTATGTTGATGCTGACATTTATATGAACTTATACACTTTTGGGGGATTCCCGATAGGGCCCCTTATATGCGAGCCATGGTAAATTATGGACCGATCTTTGTATAATTTAGCACTATCTTTTATGTTCATATAAAACTTATTTGTGTCGATTATTAACTTGATACTAACATTTTAATGTGATTTATGGCCGCTAAAGTGATATTCGGAAAGGGGTTTATATGAGAGCTATGGGTAATTATGGACCGATCTTTTTAAAAATCGGCACACTTATTAAAACTTATGAAAAATTTATATGTGCCAAATTTCATTAAAATATTTCTATATTTAAAGGATTTATGATCGTTAAACACTTTTCCGGGAGGACATTTGTATGGGGGCTAGGTGAAATAATGAACCGATCATAACCAATTTCAATAGGCTTTGTCCTTGGATCAAAAGAAACATATGTACCAAATTTTATAAATTTTGGTTCAAAATTGCGACCTGTAGTTTGATTACAAGGTTTACATGGACGGACAGACGGTCAGACGGACAGACGGACGGACGGACGGACATCGTTAAATCGACTCAGAAAGTGATTCTAAGCCGATTGGTTTAAATTAAGGTGGGTCTTAGACCAATATTTTTGGGTGTTACAAACATCAGCACAAACGCATAATACCCTCCCCACCTAAGGTGGTGTAGGGTATAAATATTTTGAAAACAAAACAAAAGTATGAATAAAAAAAAAATCATTTTAAATTTTTTTCGAACTGATATTTATCGTTAAAGATATTTATTTTTTTCATCATTGATGGATATTTATTTTAAAAATAAAAAACCCTCACATTTTTTTTTCAACAAAAACAAAAACATTTTGAACATTAAAGATATTTATTTTGATATAAAAATAAAACGTTTTCGGGTGCTTGGTTTGAATAATTGAATATAACACTTTTTCATAGGTTGAATTTCAATTAATAAAAAAATAATTGAAATTGAATTTTAGTTTTTTCTATGTTAAATTTGATTATAATTTGTTAGACTACTTTGATTTTGAGTAATGTATTTAATTAAAAAAAGTTATTTTAAAATTCTGATTAATAATTAAATTGAAATTTTTTCTAAAACACTTTTTTCTGTGTAGAAATAAAATAGTTTTTCGACTTTTAATTATTTTTCTTATTGTATCAATTAATAAATTAATCAAATATACATAAGAATAAGTGATAATTTTTTAATAGGTTGAATTTTAATTACTTAATAAATTATTTTTTACATATGTATGTAAACTTTGAATTTATTTTGTTACAACAATTTGATTTTGAATAAATTATTAAATTATAAAAGTATTTAAAATCATTTTAAAATTTTTATTAATAATTATTTAAACAAATTCGCTTGGAATTTCCGCTCAAACTAAAATATATTTTGTTGTTTATATCTAATTAAGTTTTCTATTATTTTGAATACATATTCACTAATTAAATTGTTAATCAATTTATAATGTTAAATATTTCTAAAAAATACTTTTTAATAAAACACCATATTGACTAACAACTACTTACATACAAACATAAATATATACATATGTATTAAGTTATACCAAAGAATATTCATATATAGAATGCGCATCATGTAGAAACAAAATTTCTTATGGCGGGCAGGGCTGTCAGATGTGGCGATTTTTCGCCAAACGTGGCGATTTTTAATTGCTCTTGGCGACTGGATTTTCCGTTTTGCGACATGGCGAATTTTTTGGCGGTTTTTAACAAGGTGGCGATTTATTTGGCTAATTTTAAAAATTTTTTTAAATAGGTATTCGCATAGTAAAACTATTACGTTTTCTTACTTGCCAACGTCTATTTTTAGTATTTTTCTATCCAAAACAACGGTTCTCAAATGGGGGTCCATATAAACATTTTTAGGTAGTCGCTAAGACCTTTTGCTTGAGCATAAAATTAAAAGTATTTCTATAAAAACAGATAACACACATATGTATAAAAAAATATAGAGTAAAAATTCTAAAACTATTGTTTGTGCATGATTTTTATTATCATTTTGGTAATTTTGTAAAATTGTAAAAAAACATTTAATGATATTTTGTACATTTTGTATTAGCAATTTTAAAATACATTTTTAAATACAAAGGTTTTAATTTAAATTTATAATTAATTGAAATCAAATGTTTTTACTATTTTCTTAAATATAGCCTGATATAAAAAAGCATTTGGTATAAAATTGAGAATATGCCATTAATTTTTATTTCTAAGTATTAATTTATTTTTGGATTAAGAATTATTTAGAAAGTATTACTTTTTTTTTCATACTTGAAATTAAATTATCAAATTTAAAGGCACGATGCAAGTATTTGTAAAAACCCCTGATCTAGATCACACACAGCAATTTTTCTTGCTGCAATTCTGAGTTCGTAGTAGAGAGAAGAGAAGGGAATACTAAACATTTACATTCACTTTACCTATCTCGTCTACGAACTCAGAATTGCAGCAAGAAAAATTGCTGTTTATGAACCCCGACTAACAAAATGAAGATCCTTAATTTATAAATATCTTCGATAAATGTTTGACAATTTGTTTTCCATCATCTTTCAAATATGAATATTAAGATTTTATGGTCCATAAATTATGGACCATAATGATAAGTAAACGTTCATGAATAAATTTATAAACTTAATAGGACAAATGTTCATTACATAATTTTAGAATTATTCTGTTAAAAAATATAATAAATTTCAATAAATTTTTAAAATTGTTGACCTAAAATTGACCTATGTATGTCAAAAAAGTGTATTGAAATTATTTTTTATTCAATTATTATTAGCTATTGAAATTATCATTGACTTTGTTGATGCTGAATTTACATTTTAAAATTATATAAAATTTAAAACACTAAATATTTTAGTTGTTTTTAGTTTTTCTTAAAAAAAAATTTATAAAATTTAATTTTGGCGATTTTTGGCGATTTCTGATTAACAATTTGGCGACAGAGGCTCAAAAAAATCTGATAACCCTGATGGCGGGTTCTAATCATAGTACCTGCTCTCATGTAATTCTCGCTCTCAACATTTTGTGATTATGAGGGGGATAAGTAACAAGGGAAAACTAAATCCACCACCAAAACAGAGAGAGAGAAAGAGTTTAAGTATATGTGTTTGTACATGTGTGTATTCCTTATAAAGAATTGCAAATAAAAACACGCACACATATATATAAGATTGTACATGTATATCTTTATTTCAAATTGAAAGAAACAATTTGTTTCTTGTATTTTGAAAAAAGTGCCAACAGAATTTTTAGTTGTTTATTTACTAATGGAAAAGATATGAACGTTAATATTACAGTAGGGCATAGCATACATGTTTTGTTGTTTTACAAGTAGAAATACTTTGATCTGCACCGACGTGCTTATACCTTTCTTAGTGACGTGACAAATTTTTATATGATTTCGAAGTTGTCAATTTATATTTTATAGTTATATTTTTGATAAACTAATAATTGTTATATTTTACTTTTATATATTATATTTTTATATATTTCATAAAATGTGCATATAATTTGTTTTTGGTGTTTTTTTTATTATTATTAAAAAAAAGTTTTTATAGAGAATTTTTAGTTTTTGAAATTATTATTTAAAAAAAATATTTAAATTTTTTCATTTTTAAAAGTATATATTTTTCCATTTTTTGGATTTTTTAGAAAGAAAAATAAAAATAAAGTAAATAGTAAATAAAAGTTTTTCCTTTTTTTTCGGAAAAAAATTATTTTGTAATTTTTTCCATGTTTTTGAGTTGTATTTTATTTGAATCAAGAAATTGTTATTAAAATATACATTTTTTATAGAAATAAATAATATTAATATTTTCAATTTTAAAACTTATTTTTAAATTATATATATTTTATTTAGTAAAAAAATTGTTTTGAATAAAAAAAGTATTTCATTTCTTTTATTTTTGGGCAGAAATAACATTTATTTTGAAAAATAAAGAAGTTTTTTTGATTTCCTTTTTCTAAGCAAAAAGTTATTATTTTTTTTACACAGCAAAGTTTCAATTTATAGACTTAAATTTTTTATAAACAAAAATACTGATTTTTTTAATATATAAGTTATTTTTTTGGCAGGAAATAAGTTATTTTTTATTTATTCATTTATTTATTTTTGTCATAATAATTTTTTTATATAGAAGGTATATACAAATTAAATATTTTTTCAAAAGATCTTTTTTCAATATAATTCCACCTTCTTTACAGAATAAAACAAAATTATTAAAGAAAAATCTAATTTTTTTGGTGACAAATTTGTTATGAATAAAAAAAATAAAAATATTTTTTTCAAGTGGATATAATTTTATATTTTTGTTTTTATTTATTTAATTAATTAATATACTTAACTTTAACATCTGTTACTTTGAATACATAAGTAACAAAACTACACAAATCAAATTTTAAAATACAAATTTGATATTCTGAAAGTATATTTACATAAGCTCATATGACGTTAAAAAAGGTATAAGTAGTTCGGTGATGATTAAAGTATTTCTACTTTTAAAACAACAAAACACATATGCTATGCCCTACACCACATACACGATCGTATTTTATCCTCCTTTAGTAAATAAACGACCAATTCCTTGTTTCTACTTTTTTATAGGCACTACACCAGCGATCGCCACACTCATACATTCACATTCTTGCTTGAATGCTCGTCCGAGACTGACTTTTTTGTGTGGTTTTTATTAATTTCAAGAGCATAACAGAAGAGATAAAAAACACGCAAGCTTCTTTTCCTTTTGTCTTTCCTCCCGCATCATGAAATACTTTTAAAAAATATTTCAGTTTTCATTGACATGCGCTTTCTATATGTTGTATATTCTTTGGTTATACTTAGGTTTTTTATTCTTATGTCTACTAGGGACTATTTTAAAATGTTTATCCCATTTTACATGCATTTTTATTTTTGTATTTTATTCCTAATGCTGTAGTTTAGGTTCCTATCTCATTTGTTGTTGTTTTTTTACTGTTGCACATTCAAATAATGTTTGTTTTCCTTCTTATTTTAAAACTTAGCTCGTTAGTTGTAAATTGTTGTAAGAGCTTTTTGTTGTTGTAACTGCTGTTGGTGGTACGATTATTGTGATACATTTACAGAGATTTGTTAAAGTGTCTACATATCCTGCATGAGTAACGAACTTAAGATAGATAACAACTATAAGTAGATATTTATACATACATATGACTATATTTAGAATTCATATATTCAGTTAAGGCAATTGTAATGCATTAACATACTGTCTTCACGTTGATATAATATGTGAGATAACGCCGGCAGAAGAAAGTCATAATTTTCTTTATATTATATATAAATAAAAATAATGCAATCTTATTTATTCATTATTTTTACTCAGTCACAGAGTAAGCATGCACTTTTTGTTTAAAAAATTCCAACTTTTTTAGCTAAATTTTAATGAAAATATTTTTTTAGTTGTGTAGAGAAATCTGATCACAACAGTCTCATAATATTTCTTATAATACTAATATTTTAGTCTTCTCGTGAGATAATTCTCTCAGAGGGCGAATTTAAGACTCTCTGTTATATATTATGATATAAAATCTTCTCGTGTAGACCCTATGTAATTAGTTGGTCCAAGAAATATAAATTACATAGTTGCCAAATAAATTTGGTAAAAAATCGTAAAATTTTGAGAAAAAAAATCGTCAATATAACAAATTATATTTTTTATATGTTAATGAACATGTTCAACTTTCTTTTCTGATGAAAAGTTTAATTTTAAATTGAAAAGAAATTAATAAAAGTGACATTAATATTTTATTGTCGGTATATTATGAAATATCAGGTAATATCTATTAGGTCATTTAAACAAAAAAAAAAAAAAAAAAAAAAACAAAAATTATTTGTATTAAAGTTATACATAGGCTCTTTTGCAAGTCTCTCTTCGATATACGAAGTATTATACGTTTGTGCTGATGTTTATAACGCACAGAACAAAATCATCGGTCCCCCATTTTAAAGTATACCTTTATTATAGCAAATAATTTAATGAAATTTGGCACAGAGAAGTTCAATCTATATACAGTGCTGTGCAAAATAATAGACTTATTTTTATTTGGTAAATATTTTCCATTATTAATGATATTTAAATTTATTTTTTGTTTATTTAAGAACTGTACTAAAAGATACACCATCCACAAATGTTTTTGTTTTTTTATGACATTATTTAAATAAAAAATAAAAATCATTTTCCTATGATTCAAAATAATAGACTTATTCAATATTTCTTAAACAAATATATATTTTTTTGATTAAAGACTAAAACAAATTAAATTTTCTACTAATATTGAATATTATAATAATATGCCAAGTTAATTCAATAACCTGAATGACCGCCATTATTGTTTAAAATGCACTGAACTCTTCTGGGCATTGATTCTATAAATTTTGGGCATTTTTCTATAGAAATTGCCTCCCATTTCTTTTCAACATCTTTTCAAAGTTGATTTTTATTCCGAAATGTCTTCCCATCTAGACCTCTCTTCAGTTCAACCCAAAGGTTCTCAATAGGATTTAGATCCGGTGACTGTGAAGGCCATTCTAAAACAGTGTTAGCACTCAGCCAAGATTTAAAAAAATTTTGAGGAGTGCTTAGGATCATTGTCCTGTTGTAAAGTCCATTCTGGTGGCATATTGTTCTCCACATAGGGTAGCATAATATCCTTCAAAATATCATGGTACATTTCTTGGTTCATTATTTTTGTGATCTAATAAAGAGGGCCAACAATATGCCAACAAAATTCAACCCACACCATTATACTTCTTCCGCCGTGTTTTACAATCTTTTTTGTATAACGATCATCTAGTTCCTTTCCATTTGGTCATCTAACATTTCTGCGACTATCTGACACGAACAAGTTAATTTTTATCTCGTCATTCCATAAAATGTTCTTAAAATTATCAACTTCACTATTTTTAATTTTTGTAACAATTTTTTTTCAAGCTGCTTAGTTTTTTGAGCTTAAAAATGGTAACTTCCTGGCGATTCTACTTGGCAAACCTTTCTCTAAAAGTTTTCGTCGGATTGTTGAAGCACTAATTATGTTACCTATTTCTTCAGAAACGGCTTTTGAAGATAGAAATGGCTACTTCTTCACTAGAAGTGCTATCTATGAATCCGTGGTAGCGGTTATTTTGCAAGGTCTACCACGTGTTTCTTTTGATGGCTTCCACTTGATCGCGTTTCTTACGAAATGATGAGACCTTCCAAGCAATTCCGTAAGTGTTTTTCCTTGGTCACGTCATTATTTCACTATTCGCCTTTCTTAAGAAGTGCTATGTACATTACGACCCATCATTTCGTAAAAATAATATTATTTTATAATATTCTTTCAACAATAATATTTCATTTACCTTACATTTAATTATTTTCAGAAAATTTATCCAAATTATAAGGTAAATTAAAACAAAAAATATAATCCTAAAAAATAAGTCTATTATTTCGCACAAATTATATTTTAACTTTTTTTGAAATGTTTACGAAAGCGCATAAAGGAAAGAAAGAAACTTCTTAAAAATACCCATTATTTTTAGTATTGACAATATCAAAAATAACGGTACCAAAAATTCCTAAGAGAATGTTTTTTTAATAGTGTTAAATCGAAGAGAAAATATTTAATATACATTAGCCTATTATATTGCACAGCACTGTATATAAAAGAGTAAAGACTGAGTTATTGACTGACTGACTTACTTGGTGATTCATCATCGCACAGCCCAAACGGTTAAAGCTAGAAAGATGAAATATGGACTGTACCGAATACATTCGGATCTCCTACCGAATAGATCCACTAAGACGAAATTTTTGGAAATTCGAATGTTTAGGGAGTAAAAAAGGGTAAAAACGGGTAAAATCGGTAACCTTATAACTCCTAAACTAATAGAGATACAAAAAAAGTTTAATAGCTATCGTTATTCATATAAAAAATAATCAGATAGGTGTCTAGTACTTTTTGAAATTCCCCTTTTTAGGGAGAAAACGGGTAAAAACTGTAATTTGATACTTTTTTGACACCCTATCTATCTTTTAATCCAATAAGTATAGAAATAAAATGTGCATTAAATTAGTACCTTAGCAAAAATTGGCGAATAAAAGTTTGGTACTTTTTGGAAATTCGAACGTTTAATGGGTACTGGTACCTGTTTTAGGTACTTTTTTCACAAAATATTTTTTTCTTTTTACTGACATATACATATGAATATTTTAACATTAAATCCCAGTACAATTTAGAAATTCATTGAAATACAATATTTATTACATTCAGGGGGAATAAAAAGTACCAAAAAGTGGATAAAATCGGGAAATTATATTTTATTGAAAAGAAATGATGCACTTTTTATTATACTGAACAAAAAATATGAACTTAAGTACAAGTAGTCCTAAGTTAGTGATAATTTAGAATAGGGGACTTTGTAGTACTTTTTTGTTCTTCTAATGGTACTTTTTGAATTTTCTATAATATTGAACCTAGAAACATGAAATTAAAGATACATAGTACTATGTGGGTAAGAATTCAAGAAGGGAACTTTGTGGTACTTTTTTGTTCTTCTAATGGTACTTTTTGAATTTTCTATAATATTGAACCTAGAAACATGAAATTAAAGATATATGATCCTAAGTGAATGAGAATCCATAACAGGGGATTTTGCGGTACTTTTTTGTTCTTCTAATGGTACTTTTTGAATTTTCTATAATATTGAACCTACATACATATATGAAATAAAAAATATATGGTACTTTTTCGTTCTTCTAATAGTGTTTTATGAATTTTGTAAAATATTGAACATGGAAACATAAAAATAAAGATATAAGAATCTAAGTGAATGAAAATCCATAAGAAAGGACTTTGTGGTAATTTTTCGTTCTTCTAAAGATACTTATAGAATTTTCTATAATATTGAATATAAAATCATGAAATTAAAGATATATGGTCCTATGTGGGTGAGAATTCAAGGGGGCCTTTTTGGTATTTTTTTGTTCTTCTAATGGTACTTTTTGAATTTTCTGTAATATTTCCAAAGTGTGGTACTTTTCGTTATTATATTACTCTTTAAATTTTTTGTAATAATAATTAACTTTCAAATAATAAAAATAAAAATCCATATGTACTATTGGTCATATTCTTCTCTACTAAAATATAATAATAGAAACAATTTGGTATTTTTTGAACCTTCGAACGTTAAAGATCTAAGAAACTAGTAACTAAAATATTTAAAAAGTTTATTGTTTTTAATGCTGACAGAACACCAATATTATAACTGTTCTCACCGGAGATAGGAATCATAATTGAATTTTACGGGTTTTTTTACTTTTGGTATTTCATTTTGTGTTTTCTAAATAAAAAGGTTACTAAGTTTTTAATTGGTCTAGTTCGGATTAAATGCTATCTATATAAAAGTGGATTTGTATTTGCTAGTCAGTCTGTTTTTGAATTTTATTTCGATGTTTTTATTTTATTTTAATACAATGGGATAGCGAAACGCACTGTGTTTATGCTATTAGAAATAATATTAAAAAATGCATAGGTTTAAAATTATAACTTAACACAATTTGAGTTTATAATTTAGTGTGTTCTTTATTTTAAAGAATCTACTCTAACGAAGTAGCGGGCACACTGCTCGTATCACTATAAATCTCTGTACCATTTTACACTTAGTAAAAGTATTGGTTCACAATTGGCCAAAGGTCTAATATAAGTCACCTTCTTAAATATTTATAAACCTTTTTTCTCGTTTTAATATACGACAGTTATCTTTTTGCTGATTTTCTTTAGATATATTTTCTTAAATCTTTTACAGTTTTCTTATAAAGCTTTTAACACTGAATTTGAAAATTTACCTTTAATAACTATGTATATATTTTTCATGTAGCTTTATTATTTGTAATTGTGTGTGTTACTGCAATCTATATGAGATAGTGAGTGTATATGCATATTTTACTTTGTACAATATATGTATGCATATATATATATTTTTTTCGCTGAAGTGAAGATAACACCAAAAGCAATTTAATTTACAGTTGCACGTAAACATTTAAGTAAAAACATTTTGCATATATGAAATCTGAAAAAAAAAAACAACCATTTATAAAGAGTATTTCATGCACCATCAACACAGATACAATATACACACACAAAGCACACATTCTCAATCACGATTTAGCGGTAATATAGAGTTTATTTTTTGCATAGATTTTTTTCGCCATTTTTGTGGTTTTCACAAAATTCATTCGAATTAAATGCATCCATTCGTTTGCACGTTTTAAATGTATAAAATTGTACTAAATTCATTCATTCATTCAGGTTAATGCAAAATAAATACAATCACATACATACAATATTCTATAAACAAGTAACAGAAAAAGGATTTAACTTTGATTGTAAACGAACTATTATGATGCTATATGTATAATAAAAATGAAATAATATTTGTTAAAAATTTAATATTAGATATACTTAAGTTTAAGGAAAGTATATTTTAAATCTATTTAGTATACATTTGATCATGATTTCTGTTTTAAACCATTTATAACAAGACTAATAAAAACGATTTCCTATGAAATCACAGAAATCCTACGCTTAAACGTTTGTCGACTAATTAAGTTTGTATTTTTCTTGAAGTACCATAGACTGAAATTAAAGTCAGCAATAAATTCTTTTAATTCTAACATACCGCAAATTAATGTAGAGTGTTAAAATTCAAGAAATGGGAAAAACATGCTACTTCTCATTATATAAAGGGGACTTAAATAATATATGTTTTTTTTAATACTATACTATTTTTTATTTTTCTTATGATTATTTTATTTTAAATTAAAAAAAAAATTATTTCTGCCTCATAATTAGGACTATAAAACCTATTAATATTTACAACAAATTTAGATTACGATAGAAAATTTTAATATTTACACCAGATTTCAACAAGAGAAATAACTTGTTCGTATATATTTTATTTAATAGTAATACATATCACCAGGGAAACCAAAATATGCTTTAAAAAAATGGGTTTTATGCGCA
This sequence comes from Protophormia terraenovae, assembly GCA_951394005.1. Taxonomy (NCBI): domain Eukaryota; kingdom Metazoa; phylum Arthropoda; class Insecta; order Diptera; family Calliphoridae; genus Protophormia; species Protophormia terraenovae. The sequence continues at coordinate 71,212,647 of OX596076.1, read as the reverse complement.
TTCAATATGCAATAAAAGACGAATAATATGTTCTAAAAAACGTGAAAATATGCCCTTAAAAGCAGAGATTTTCTATAATTTTTAAACAAAATTATGATTTTCATCAAAGCAAAGTGTTTTATTCATATTTCAACGTTATAAAATAAGGCAAGACTGAAATTTTTAAACCTCGTCGAAATTTGATTCCCCATTTTTATTGTACCTCATAATTCTTCTTGATCTTCTATTTTCTTACCCATCTAATTCTAGACATTGTTATTAATTCATTAAAATTATCATAACGACCGCCAAAATATCGTAATCGATAACATTTTCGAAATTTGTGTTTTGATGAAGATCTATAATTCAGAATCATTTAGATCATTTCATCGACGTACGATTTCAGATTTATTGCGAAAGAAATTTCATAGTAAGTGACACTTTTTATATATATATATATAACAATGTGTAAACAATAATGTGTAATACACTTAAGATATTTTTGCGGTTAAGACTCGATATGCTTTCATAAAAAATATTGTTTTAACAACATAAACTTCAATCATAATATTCATTTTTTTTAAAAATTTTTTTTTTTTTTTTTTTTTTGAAAAATCAAATTTGAAAAACATTTCATGATTTATAAAAAAATTACCCTTACAATATCAAAATATGCTCTAAAAGGGTTAAATATGACCTAAAAATAACAAAAAATGCTATAAATATGTAATAAAAATCGCCAAATGCAAAAATATGCTGTTAAGAGTAAAATATGCAAAAATATGCACTAACAAATCGATGCCAAAATGATTTATTTCTTCTGAAACGGATAAATATTTAAGCGATGGCTTCATTAAACGTACAGGAAAAAATATGCAATTGCATATTGTGGTTTCCCTGCATATCACTCATACGCTGCCATACTTTATATAAATTAAAAAAAATTTCACAAACATTTTATTAAAAACTCACTGCCTGTTTCTCTATGTCGAACGAAAAATTCGTTTCGAATAAATGTATTGAAAACAAAAACAAAATTTTTAATTTATTTGTTGTTTTCCATACATTTATTCGAAACGAATTTTTCGTTCGATATAGAGAAACAGGCAGTCAGCCTAACCACAAAAGAAATTTAAGATTCTATTTTTGTTAAAGTCAACTTTATTTTAAAATATAAGTTTTGTTTTTCCATACCATAAGACATGTTTAAAAATCAATTTTAAAAGCTTTTAAAAGTTATACATTGAAAAATTATAAAAACAAATTATACATGAATTTTTAATACAATAAAAACCAAAAAGCTTATTTTAAAATGAAATTTTAAAATTTTGTTTTATAAAAGCTTTTGATAAAAAACTTTAAATAATAGTCGACTTTTGGGTTTAAAATCGCTTTCTGCTTTTATGGTTAGGCTTATTGTGTTTTTATTAAAATATGATAAAAATAAATTACAAATTACATCTTCAGTTGTAGCATTTCTTTTTTTTTGTTTATTAGAAGATGGTGGCGAGAAGAATGTTAAAAGATTGTGACACACTACTTGTTGAGCTGCCGGAGACAGTGTAATTAATTTGTTTATACTGTGCGTTTATGTCTAAAGTTATTATGAGGATTTGTAGCCTACTATTGGTTAAACAAAAACGATTTCCGTATGATACTTGACGCTGCACAGTGGGGTCAAACGCAAATTTTTTGGTAATAAATCTGTATCTCCTAAACTACTGGTTGGATTAAATTGAAATGTATGGAAGAGTTACAGAAGAGGACCTAAGCTTTGAGAAAAACTATCTTGCAGTCACCCTGTGATAATACAAGAAAATCTACAGGGAGTCAAAATTGACTACCTCGAGTATGTAAAAGTTTAAAAAAATCGTAACTTATAAAAATGAAGTCCGATTTTAAAAATTTTTATATTTCTGTAAAGTGCTTGGCAAGATAAAGAAAAAATAAGCTTACTCACCTAAGTTATCTCTTACAGTTAAAAAGATATTTACACTTGAATTATGAATTTTTGATTTTTTGCCTCGACTTTCTTTCGTTTTTCGGAAATAAGTCCTGGGATATATGAGGTAAAAATTTTTTAAAAATATTTTATAATTTGCTATAGATTTCAAAATAACATGCTGAAAGAATGTTTGGATTATCTCAATGCGTCTAGACGTGAAAAATATTCAAAGTCAGCACTCTGTAATTGGTATGAAAAATGGCTATTTTTTACAAAAATATAGTACAATTCTTTCACTTTTTTCTCAAAATTCCTTTAAAGAAAAAATTTGTTTCTTTATATATTTCAAAAGACAAGGCTTCATAAATGGTTAATGTAGAAATTTTGAACTGATTTAGGCTTGCACCCTACATCAGGCATTGGTCGAAAATGGTGAATTTTGGAAAAATTTAAATTTTTGTCGATTAATAAAAAAAAATGTCACGCGAGCTTTTTTCAATTTATCGACGATTGTTCATCAAAAAATGGATTTAGAACGATTTGACACTAAACTGCTTCCCGCCCGGCCAAAAACGAATGCAGGAGAGCAGATTTCATGAAAAAAGTAAATTTTTTAAACTACTTTTTTTAATAGCATAAAAAAGCATATTAACATAATATTTTCGCCATTATTTCTTATGTAGTGTATAAACTATATATCGATCTTTCACTCCTGAAAAAATCATTAAAAAAGCTTTACAAATAAATTTTTGGCAATTTTTCAAATTTAAAAAATATTAAAAAGATATAAAAACCAAAAAAATAATGTTTTGTAAAACAAAACTCCGCCTATTTTCTAAAAACTAATAAAATATTACAAGAAAATAAAAATAGACTTATTTACCAATTCATTGATATATAATATGTATATATAGATCATTTTAAAAGCATTATATCATGGTCTCAAATCTGACAACTTAGGTCAACTTTCACAAAATTCATTGTTTTGCAATATTTCCATATGTGCGTATACGTAACATAAATTGTATTGGCGTGTTTTGGTTGTTGAACGAGATAATATTCGTAATAATCGCTTATATTTATTAAATATTGTTTATTTTTGAAAAATTGCCAAAAATTTATTTGTAAAGCTTTTTTAATGATTTTTTCAGGAGTGAAAGATCGATATATAGTTTATACACTACATAAGAAATAATGGCGAAAATATTATGTTAATATGCTTTTTTATGCTATTAAAAAAAGTAGTTTAAAAAATTTACTTTTTTCATGAAATCTGCTCTCCTGCATTCGTTTTTGGCCGGGCGGGAAGCAGTTTAGTGTCAAATCGTTCTAAATCCATTTTTTGATGAACAATCGTCGATAAATTGAAAAAAGCTCGCGTGACATTTTTTTTTATTAATCGACAAAAATTTAAATTTTTCCAAAATTCACCATTTTCGACCAATGCCTGATGTAGGGTGCAAGCCTAAATCAGTTCAAAATTTCTACATTAACCATTTATGAAGCCTTGTCTTTTGAAATATATAAAGAAACAAATTTTTTCTTTAAAGGAATTTTGAGAAAAAAGTGAAAGAATTGTACTATATTTTTGTAAAAAATAGCAATTTTTCATACCAATTACAGAGTGCTGACTTTGAATATTTTTCACGTCTAGACGCATTGAGATAATCCAAACATTCTTTCAGCATGTTATTTTGAAATCTATAGCAAATTATAAAATATTTTTAAAAAATTTTTACCTCATATATCCCAGGACTTATTTCCGAAAAACGAAAGAAAGTCGAGGCAAAAAATCAAAAATTCATAATTCAAGTGTAAATATCTTTTTAACTGTAAGAGATAACTTAGGTGAGTAAGCTTATTTTTTCTTTATCTTGCCAAGCACTTTACAGAAATATAAAAATTTTTAAAATCGGACTTCATTTTTATAAGTTACGATTTTTTTAAACTTTTACATACTCGAGGTAGTCAATTTTGACTCCCTGTAGATTTTCTTGTATTATCACAGGGTGACTGCAAGATAGTTTTTCGCAAAGCTTAGGTTCTCTTCTGTAACTCTTGCATACATTTCAATTTAATCCAACCAGTAGTTTAGGAGATACAGATTTATTACCAAAAAATTTGCGTTTGACCCCACTGTGCGCTGCTAAAGGACATTTGTAGCATTTCACAATTCCATCAATGTTGCAGCTAGCAGTTTTGTAATTTTATCTGAAAGATTTTATAAAATATCAGAAACGATTCTGCACAGTTCAATCATTCAGCTTACTAGATTCTACAGTTGGCTTATCAAGCTATGAAAAACCTTGCAAGGATCTACACAATAAACCTCATAATTTTGGAGTTTTTTCTTATTTTAATGTGTTTTCTTATATGTAAATAGCATAGATGTAACTTATGAATGAAATAAAAAATGAAAATCTTTTTATTTCATTTCTATTTCTTATTTCTAATTAAAAATATTTGTTAATTAATCTATTAACTTTTAAATAAAAATATTAAGGACTTCTATTTATACTAAAACAATTGAATTTATTATAAATTTGTATCTGATTGAAGAAAATAAATTAAAAATTAAAATATTTTATTTAATCAAAAGAAAAACAAATATTTTTTATAAGAAGATAATTAAAAGTTTTTTATTTGATTATTCTAACGTTGAATAAAATTCGTATGTACTTTATTTAAATAAAAAACTTAAAAAAAAATTTTTTGATTTTTATTCAAAAACTTTATATTCAAATAGAAAAATTTAAAATAAATATTTTTATTATTTTATTCAACAAAAAATATTCAGCCTCAAAAGGCCTGAAAGGTTTGAATAATAAAAAATTATAAAATTTTTTCAAATATTCAAGTATAATATGCCGTTTATACCAAAACGAAATCCAGTTGGTTTTTGAAAACCTAAATTTAAAAATCGTTTACATACCTTGTTTTCTCCTCATGTTGTTTTTGTTGACGTATTTACTTCTCCACATTTTCGATTTTGTATAAATTTGAATTTAATTTTGTTATTAAAAATATTTTTAACAATATTTGACGAATAATTTACACAAAAAATTTATAAAATAAATAAAATTATTCAATAAACTTGACAATTTTATATTTTTTATCGTATGCAAAAGCTGACATTTCTGAAAACAACTAAACAGGGTGTATCATAAATGTTTATTTTAGTAGTTTTTATTAGGTTTTTAATAAAAACTAGATGAAAATGGTTTTTGATTTGTATGGAAAAACTAAAGAAATTTATGTAGTTTTTCAATCAAAAACCGAATGAAGCCAAAAACTGCTAGTTTTTGTTTGGTGTAAATGGCATATAAAAAAAATATTTTACTTATTTTTCTTTTTCAAAGCAAATTTAAAACTATTCAAACAAATTCATGTTGAATAAAAATATTCAAAAATTTTCTATGAATAAAAAAAATTGAATGTTTTAAAACAGATTTTATTTTATTTTTAAAATAGAAAATAAAATAAAGAGCAATTGTATTCAAGCTAATATGCCATTTACACCAAACAAAAACTAGTAGTTTTTGGCTTCATTCGGTTTTTGATTGAAAAACTGCATAAATTTCTTTGGTTTTTCCATACAAATCAAAAACCATTTTCATGTAGTTTTTGTAGAAAACTAAACGAAAACTACGAAAATAATTGTTTATGATACAGCCTGTTCATAGGTTTTAGATCATTAAGCTTTCGTATATGTTAGTTGGAAGAAAATGTCAAATTAATTGAATTAATTTTAATCGTTTTTTTTATTTTTTAAACAAACTATTTCAAAAATATTATTAAAAAAAATATAAAAAATAGAAGTGTACACAATATTAGTTCAATGAAGTCATTTTAAGAAACTTATAAACAATCAAAAACCATATGGAGTAAAAACGAGGTATGTAAACAGTCTGGTTTTTGAGTTTCGGTTTTTCAAAAACCAATTAGTTTTTAATTTGATGTAAATGGCATATAAGGAAATAAAATATATTTTCAAATTAGTTGAAGACTTTGGAATTTGATTTAAGTTTTATAAATTTATATTCGAATGTTTTTGTGGAAATTTTATTTTATCTAACTTGTTAACAAATGGAATAATATTTAAATAGTTTTTATTCAAATAAATTTCAAGTAACTGAAAATCATATTACAAAGAGTTTATTTCTAAAAATATAAATAAAATATAAAAATTGTCTATTTTTAACAAATATTTTGAATGAAAATATTCACAATGAACAGCTATGGTAAATAGAAACTATACATTTCTTTTTATAAAATAAACTTGAATTATCTTAGATTTTACAAAAATATTAAAAAAAATCCGACAGCTGTTAGCTGATTGGTTTGTTTTCAATAAAAAAACCGTTAACATTGGTTTCTGTGACACCAAATACCGACACTAATATTGATTTGAACAAAAAACCAACAATATTTGAATTCATGACACCAAGTAATTTTTTTGTAGTTTTCAAATCCAATTCAGATAACAAATGAATTCTACGACAGCCCTGTAATAATATATTTTTCATTACCTTTGATTTTAACGCGGTACAGATCCTATTATTAAAAAAAAAAATAATTTACAGAATTTACTTCTTATTCAAAATGGTACTTAATGAGTGTAAAATTAAACTAAATTTTGTATTAAATAAATAAAAAATTTAAGGCCTTTTTTAAAAAACAGTAATGTTGACAAACGATTCACAGTGGTCCCAAATCATTTTTTTGGAAATAATTCTGTAATTTGTGAACCGTTGGAGATATCTAACTAAAATTTCGTATGGTCAGAGCTGAGGTGTTTCCGAGTTGACTTTGAGGAGTACAGGTTCCTAACGGATCACGGGGGTAGAGGGTAGACCTCCAAAGTTGGTCACCTCGAGTATGTTTTTTTTTTTTTTTTAAATACGCCAAAAATTTATTTCAAATAACTTTTTTCATTGTTTCTGTGAGTATATTTCACTATTACTTGAGAACGGTATGCACGATTTATATAAATGATATACCACGATATGCGGAATAAAATTAGCTTTAAATCGCTTTAATATCAAGTGTCGGAAAAATGCAAAATTCGAGATATCTTTTTTTACTAAAACTTTTTTAAAGTTTATCAACTTTATCTCAAAGCTGGCAAAATTACGAGTAAGTAAAGCTACGTATTGTAAAAATTGTTGCACAAATCTTGATTGGATTCACAGTTAAGTTTGAATATCCATGCATACATATAGCTAAGTGGAAATACACTAGTGGGCAAAAAAAAAAAAATTGTTTTCGTCTTAAATAAAAAAATAGGTGGATTATATGGAATTCAACGTGCTAAATAAGAATCAGCTTTTACTTTTTTTCTATCACACATTGATTTTTTTTTATGGTCATGACTACTATGACCACGCCTTTAGGCACTCACACTTATATAACTCGACAGTTTGTCCAATTAAGATAAATTGAACTTTAATATATAGCGACCTAAATTGTTTTTAAGCTTATAATTTTTTGTGCAGTTAATATTTCCGTAGTTATTCGGTAATTAATACCGAAAATTTTAAAATCAATTTTTTTGAAAAGTGGTGAAAATTTTTATCCATAACTCTGAAATTCCTGAGCAAATGAAAAATATTGTTAACATACCTTGAAGGCAATTTTTGTATGTATCTTTTGATGTATCACTTATCAAAATCGTGTAAAGGGTTCTTGAGTTATAGCCTAAGTTCGACAAACCATTCTCGAATTTTATAGTGTATCCGCTGAATAAGGTGATGATATTAGTATGCACATAAAAAGAAATCAGTACCCGATAGAAAAAAAGTGAATGCAGATTCTTGTTTAACTCGTCAGAATCCACCTAGTCCACCTATTTTTGTTTCAAGAAAAAATAAAAAAAAAAATGTTGGCCACCACTGTATTTCCACTCAATTGTATGTATACATGGGCATTTTTACAAAAGTGTAAATAAAATTTAGATTTCTGCATCAATTTTGAAGATACATGCCTTATTTTATTCGCAGCATTACCAGCTTTAAGATAAAGATGATAAAATGTAACATTTCAGATGTTTTCATTTATTAAAAGAAATTTTAGTAAAAAAAAAAAAATTTAAATGAAAATTATTTTTTTCGGATACTTATTTCAAAATAACTCCGAAACTATTGAGCACATAAAAGAATTAAGTTTGGGGAATTTGAAGATATTTTTAGTCCGCATCTTTTGGTGTATCACTTTGATCAATCGTACACACCGTTCTTGAGTTATGAGGAAATATACTAGAGTAATGGCCTTAATATGGGCGAAATATTAGACACGCCCATTAAAAAAAATTCAGACCTGATGGAAAAAAACTGAAAGCAGATTCGTGTTTAGCACATCAAAATATATCAAGTCCAACTATTCGTCTATGGAGGAGGATTTTTTTGTTGACCAGTGTAATTTGATTTTTTCTTTAAAATAAAAAATTAATAAATCTATAACAGTATTAGGGATACATTAATATAAGAAGCTAATCGAAACCCGCTTTTTTGAGAATAACTTAACATTTTGCGATTGTATTAAAAATATCACATGTTTTTCAACTCCTCTTTATAAATATGTATTAAGATATCTAAATATATAAGTAATACGAAGTATGTATGTAGTTTTGTCTGTAAAAGTACGATTTACTTAGCATATCTGAAAGATGCACTCTTGAGAATATACGCTAACGTAACAATTTTATTTTTATTATTTTTCTCGTGTGAAATAAAGACGGTTAAAGCTACACGGTAAACGCATTGATATATACGACATACTCTTAAGTTGCACAGAGAATCAAGAGCTAGATAATCCGTATATAGCATGTATTCCAAAATAAATATTTTTAGTGAGAGTGTATGTGAAGGCGTGTGAGAAACATTTTTATAACTGTGTGCGTAATATTAAAAGGTGCAGTCTTATATATTGACTTTTGTGTGTGTGGATGTGTGTGTGTCTTAAATAAACATATCTATGTATTTTCAGTTCAGTTCTTTCCTTTGACTATAATTTTATTTCTGTTTTTTTTTTTCGTTAAGTCCTGTTGCTATTTTTGCTGCAGCATATAAGCATTTGACTTTGTATATGCAGCTTCACCGCATTACTTGAGGCATAGACAGAGTTCGTTTACTTTACTTTTATATTTGTGCTATCAAGCGGTATTATACTGGTTTCAGGTTTTATTTTTATAAAGAAAAGTATCTTATAGCTATTATTTGGAATACATACTGTTGCAGCTTTAGTTTGCCATTTCGCGTGTAAAAAGAAAAAATTGTAATATTGTTGTAAAGAATTACTTATTTTATATGTATTTATTTCATTTATATGTGTATGTATGTACTTTTAGTTATTAAACAGACTTGTGCAATATCGTTTGAGGTTTCATATGGGATATATATTGGACATGTTGCATATTGTTTGAGTTGGCACCAAATTTAGGAAAAGGTTTACCTTAACAGTTTCTTTTACATACGCTAAATAATTTTGTAGGAATATAAGAAAATCTTTATATGATCAGACAAATTAAGTTTTTTTGAGAAAAACTATTCTCGTGTAGAAAAATTCTTTAGAGTTGGTTATATGATAAATAAATTGTTAAGTTTGCAACAAAATATATTTCTGAAAGTAATTTTTAAATATATATTTCCTACTGACTTCTTTTATATACATATACAGTGCTGTGCAGAACAAAAACAACAAAATAAGTGTATACCTAAGAATAGTTTTATTTTTTAGAATATTTGGTTTACAACAAAAATAATTTTACGAAATTATATACATATAACAAAAACACAAACATTTAAAGAACTTTAACTATGTCTATTAACAAAAACTGGAATAAAACACTACAATTTTCATATAGGAGTGTGCACAACAACAGCAACATATACATATTTTACTTCATTTTGTTTTCCGTAAAATTTAGTAGTTTTAATGCGATTAAATTGTTAATTGATTTCACTGGAATGATTTCCATTTGAATTTGTTGACTAAACAACACTTTGGACTGCACTTATCTTGAAGCTGCATAAAAAAACTTCCACAGATCTTGCATGTGAGTATTAGACCACATGGTTAAAAAATGTTAAGCAAAAGTTTTAAGCAATGATTTCCATTTGAATTTGTTGACTAAACAACACTTTGGACTGCACTTATCTTGAAGCTGCATAAAAAAACTTCCACAGATCTTGCATGTGAGTATTAGACCACATGGTTAAAAAATGTTAAGCAAAAGTTTTAAGCAATGACGTTTAATCCAATCCTTCAAAAGTTTTAAAATATATTTCGCATTTTTTAGCCAATCGAATTTTGTCTGTTGTATGTACTATCTCAAAATTCGATTGGAAATACTGAATATTACGGTAGATACAACTGAATTATAAAAGGCAATTCGGTTACGACAAGGGTTATATTCCACAAAATATAGATGAAAATATTAGACCGGCACAATTTTTTATTTTTTTCATATAATATTTTCTTTATTATGAAAATTTTGTTTATATTATTTCACATAATGTTTTATTTTAAATTTCACATAATGTTTTCCAGGAAAACTTACATGTATTTTTATTAAAATATCTTGTAAAAATTAATCTTGGAGGAAATTTTGTTCATCGACATATTAATAGGAGATAACTATATATAGAAAACATTAATTAATGACATCAAAGGATGATTACAATACGTTTATTGATTGTTTTCTTACCCTTGTTTATAAGGCATTTTACAATTAGGATCATCGTAGTAGAAAAAATTGAAAATTTCTCGATAATGGAACTGTCGATAGATAGTTGCATTAAAATCTTTTCTAGATTCTAATGTTTTCATAGTCAATTCTTGTGAACAGTTTTAATTTAAAGATCCTGATACAACCACGGCTTATAGTTGTTCTTGCTGGCTTTCAAGTATTTGGATGGTTATTCTGAAAATTGTACTTCGCTACTCATTCAAGGGTCTTGTAACTATAAAACGTAACTTAGATTTTAGCTTTTGCAATGTAAAATTTAATACGGTGACTTATACTTACAACTAAATCTATTCGTAGCAACTAGGGTGATCGATTATTCGACTTTTTGGAGAAACCGGGTTTCGAATAGTTCGAATAGTTTGTATTTTGAAAAAACCGGTTGCACTTTTTTAAATTCAGAAAAAACCGGTTAACCGTTTTTTTTGCAGAAGTTAATATTTCTATCAAAAAACTACATTTCTTAAAGAAAAATCAATAAATCTTTTTTATTTTTGGAAATAACTATTAACCCATTAAGAACGAGAAAAAAAGATATGGTCGGTCAAGGCCGACAATAACATACACCATTGTGTGCATCAAAATTCGGGGAGGGGTCTTTTTTTCTAGACCTGTGGAATTGTGGACCAGTACTATGGTCAATTATGGACCGATCTTCATAAAATTCGGCATACAGGTTTAAACGTATATGGAACTTAGATGTGCAAAAATTACTGCTACATTTAATAAAAATGATAATTTTAGTATTCAACTTTCTTAGCTTAGAAAATTTTACTACCAAAGAAATGAAAATTTGAAAATTCTAAATTTATCAGAAATTAAAGTTTGAAAAATGAAAATTTTAGTTTTATGAGAAATGATTTTTTTACTACAAAAATGTAAACTAAAATTACTAAAAAATAAACTTAAATTTTTTGCTGCCAAAAGGAAATTCTTATTATATTATACATAATTAAAATTTATTTACACGTTATTAGAAGAAATATTTATGTGTTTTATATAATTTTCTCAATAAATTAACTGAAATGGAACCAATGTTAATGTGCAATCCTTATTAGAATGGATACAGATTTTAGTAAAATCTGTCGTGGAATCGTAATGTCATAAAATCAATTATCGGATTTTAAATGTATCTGTCAGACTTCTTATAAATAATTTTATGATAACTTTAGTTTGAGTTTTCTCCGTATTTTGAGAGAAACAAGCTCTTTTCATAGTTGGAAAGAGTTTGATGAAATATATAAGTACGCCATATTAAATGAGATTATCGAAAGCGTTTCCAAAATTTGGCTCATAAAGACTTTTTATTAAAATTTGTTGCCTTGCAAAAAAGAATGTGTGAACTGTCTGTCACAGATTTTTATGGCATGTCATGGTTGTCAAACAAATATTTAACTATAAATCCGGAACTATTTGTTCGATTTAGAAAAATTAAAGACTGCCGACTAAAATTATTTTTAAATTATCTTAGCTTTTTTATGGGGTTATGCGAAATTTTGGATTTTTTTGACGTTTGGCATTTTCGATAAGATTTTGGAAAATGGATGGGATTTTATTATTTTGAATTTCAATGAAATTTCGAATTTTTGGGCCAATTTGGCATTTATTGGTGACAATTCGAAATTGTGTATTTTTAGTAAAAATTGTATTTTTTGTTGAAATTTCATATTTTTGTAAAATTTAAAATGTTTGGCGAAATTTTGGATTTTTAATGAAATTTGAAATTTTTGGGAAATCTTTATATTTTTGAGAATTTATGAAGTTTTGCAGAATTTTCGTATTCTTGGTAAACTTTTGGATACTAAAATTGTGTTCAATATTAACTATTAAGCACCAAATATTAATAATCAATACTTTTAGACAAATATGTTTGAGTTTTTTGTCTAATTTGTTTAAGGGCAACACAACTGCAACTAGAAAAAGAAAAAAAAAAAAAAAAAAACATGTGGGTTATTTATATATTTTTTTCCAACAATTTTAACCAGAAAATTTCGACAACAAGTGCAGTTAAATTTGGTTATTATTTGGTTTAATAAACTCATTTTCAATTACTTTACACAATTTTAAAAATTTGCTTTTTGTAATAAAAAATTTTATTTCCATTTTTTAAACTTAAAATGAAATTTCGTTAGTTTTTTTTAGTAAAATTTGTTAAATTTCTCATATAATTTTAGTTAAAATTTTTTAGTAATAAAAATTAAATTTCTCATAAATTTTTAGTTTTCATTTTTCAAAGTTTGATTTCTTTGAAATTATAAACAATTATAATTTGAATATGTGAAAAAGCTAAAAAAAACTAAAATTTTAAAATTCAATTTTAAATTTTAGCAAAATTATTTTATTCTGTTGGCTAAAAACATAAATGAAAATTTACATTTTGATATTTTAAATTTGAATATTATTAAAATGATTATATTTGAAAAAAATTTATTTAAAATTATTAAACAGAAACTAATTTCTCTACTAATTTAGTATTTTTTTTAATCCCTGTTTCGTAGTAATCGGTAGAAATTGTCGGATTAATAATGTTTCGTTCGTGTATTATTAGTGTTTTAAGGTGTTATTAAAGGATGGTCCCATCAAAACGCACAATGTTAATTGTAAATAAAGCAATAAGTTTTCACAGAATTATCCACAGAAAAAAGTAAAAATGGACTTTAATTACGAAATTGCTTATATTAATTAATTTTTAATTGACTTTGCTCCAATCAACAAAATGATAATATTAATAACTAGAATAATTAATTTTATTATTACTGCTTTTTCTTAAATGGATATAATGAACTAAAAATTGTTGGAAATTGACTACATTGCAAAAATATTACATTAAGGATAATTATTACTTATTTATTTAATCTTAAACTATATTTTTAAGCCATTAAAAATCATACTTTATGAATATTAAAAAAATAATCATAAATTTCCATTTAAATATCAATATTTATTGCATGGTTTTTGAAATAAAAAGGTATTTTTAAAACCGGTTTTTTGTGTTTAAAAAAACCGGTCTATTCGACATTCGAAAATTTAACATTTTGAAAAAACCGACAGCACATTGACTGAAAAAACCGGTTGGAAAACCGAGTCGATCACCCTAGTAGCAACTAGGTCAATAGCACGTGTATATATTTAAATTATATTTTAAGAATTTCTTGTTTTTATTCCAAAAAAGCAGAGAAAAATTTATATTTATAATAAATAATTTATTTTTGAAATGTCAACAATCTATTACAAGAAAAATTCGCTACTTTCCATCAAATAAATGTCCAACCAATTCGTAGTACTAAAATTCGATGCCTTGATCAAGTTATTTAAAAAGCACATATTGGTTTTTCTAATTAAATTTACTTTCAAAGTGATCTCAAATCTATCACATTAACTGTTAAATTTTAATAAATATTAAAAGATCGATGGATTCATAGTTTTTTAATAATTATAATTAAATATTGGCTACTGGTATTAAATTTATGTCGTTGTAACGTTTTCCAACAAGTTTGTTTTCTGTGTGTAGAATTCAAGTACAGTCATAATTACATCTTTTCTGCGCCCAAAATAATTTTTTGGAACAGTGCGGTTTAAGATGTACACCATGAGAGTATACCGGGTTGCGCTACGTTGCGTATCCAGTCATAGTGAATACATTTAAATATTGTTTTAAATATAGTAAAGTATTTTTCTTTTTTAATATGATTAATTTTGTTGATTTCAGAAAAAAAAGCAACGTATTTATAAGAAATTATAAATTGTTACTTGTATAAAAACAGAAATATAAGCTTCTTAGTGAACAGTGCTATATTGCATGGCCTGTAACTTTTTTAAATGCTTTCTATGTAGACAAATCCATTTTTATAACGTGTTACCTGTTTTTTTTAATAATATCTGAACGAAGTTTTTAGCGGAAGTCCCTTTACATACACTGAAAAGTCATAATTTTTTACATTGTGCTTCCAAAATAAATGTATATACCTTAATTAGGCAGTTTTCTATAATTTGTATTATAAAACAAAGTTACTTTCCACTTTTCTTATTCCAAATAAACTAAAAATTCTGTTCATCGGCCTATATTGTCAAAAATTAAAATTCTTATTAAAAAAATAATAACAAAAATATGTATAAATAATGCTATATTCAAATATTTTTACAATAAAACTGCCATTTACTTAAAAAATAGCAATAAATTTAAAAATTTTGTGTCAATTTTTACATTTGGAAATTATGTTTTTCATATAGAGAATATACAATATTTTTCTCGTTTTTGCGAAAAGAAAGAAAATCACATCTTCTAAGGTACAAATGTTTGTTTGTACCCAAATGTGTTAACAATGTTATGAAATTAGTTTTGTTCTAAATTGAATACTTTAAAAAATAATTTAACATTTAGGATAACTTTAATTTTGTTGCTTATGTTCTTCACAGCACTGTGTATATGAAAATCTTCATGCATATACTCAGATTACTTGACATTTAAAATACTAGAACCCTGACTTTGTTACTTTAAATAAATAAATTTGTTTTAATAAAATTCATTTTATTATACTTTTTTAAAACATGCAAATATTTATAAAAAGAAAAACATAAAAACAAATTTAATGATATTCGCATTTTAAAACGTGATGATAAATGCATTTATCATATTTTTCTGTTTTATTTTCTTTACGTTTTGCTTATTTCATCTTCTTTTTATTATTCTGCAGTTTTACTTTCCAACGAAACGTTAGAGCATTTCCGTTTTTTTATTCTGCCATCTTGATTTATATCTTTAGTTGTTTTTTATACGTCTCAACGTTGCAAGTAGTCTATGAGAAAATATTGTTGCACCAGGACATCATTCAGCAAAACAACAGAAGCATATTAATTTCATCGTCATCTTTTTGTTCTTATTTGTACAGACTCAATTTTCAACGTAAACTATGTTTCCTTTTTTTGTTTTTTATAAGAGAACTTATATTTATGTATATGTTTTCTTTTTGAAATACTCCAATTGCATTCATAATTCTTTTTATTATTTTATTCTTTAAAGCTAAGTTTATCCTTTTGGCTTCAGTAGAGAAACGAGGAGTTGGAAGAGTGGAAAAAAGTTATAAACTTAAATAAATTGGTTTAAATTTTTTGGCGGACAATATGTGAAATACAAGTTATTAAGTATGTGTAAATAGAGGTGTTTTGCAAAATTCTTATTGTAATCCCTAGAATTGATTTATTTTCTTTACTGAAAAATACATGTTCTGCTAAAAACTAAAAGGCAATTATAAATGTTAATTATTTGGGGTTTGGGGTTTCCCGTGATATTTTGTTTCCCGGGAAACGGGAATCAAAAATTCGATTTCCCTGGAATCCCGGGAAATTTAAATTTTAAGAAAAAAGCAATGATTTTTTATAAAGAATGCAATTTTTTCTATTCAAAACTATAAAACAACATTATAAATCAAATTTATGATTAGTTAAGGTGGTTTTAAACTATAATACTTTGTATTAATACCAGATTTTCATTTTCTATAATACATATCAAAAAATGTATTGAGAAAAGTATTATTAAATGTCATATTTTTAATTTTCTTTATTAAAATATTTTTAAAAAAATTAAAAACGAAAAATTGAACAGAATTGACTACAAATAAAAAAATGTGCCGAAATTTGCTTTAAGAGATGCAATTCATTTCAAAAATATAAAGACTTCAACGTACAAAGTATTGAAGGTATTTACAGCATAATACTTTTGAAAATATTTTTGGTATTAATACAAAGTATTATAGTGTAAAACCAATTAAAAATTTAAACATTCTTAAACATTTAATACTAAAAAAAAAATAAGTGCTTCAGTCATTTCTTTAAAGCTTTCATAACTGTTTAATTCAGTCTTAAATTCTTTGAAATTTCTTTGAAATACAAATAAAAACTTTGAATGAAAATAAATAATAAATATTTAGTTTTTGGTACTAAGAAGAAAGTTTCATTTAAAACGAGAGAAGAAGATATAGTCGGTCAAGTTCGACCATATAATACCCTACACCATTTCGATCCACATAATTTAGTTTTTACTTTTATACAATTTATTTGTGTTAAATATTAACATAATAGTAACATTTGTATGGGACTTATGCATGTTAAAGTGATTTTCGGGAGAGGGGTTTATATGGGAGCTATGGTCAGTTATGGACCGATCTTCATGAAACGGATTTGTGCTTATATAAAACCTATTTGTGCTAAATTTCATTAAAATATTCCTATTTTTAAGGCACATATTATTGTTAAAACTCTATTCCGGGGGGACATTTCTATGGGGGCTAGGAAAAATAATGGACCGATCATAACCAAATTCAATAGGCTTCGTTCTTGTACCAAAAAAATCGTATGTACCAAATTTCATAAAATTATCTTCAAAATTGCGCCCTTTACTTTGCGCACATGCTTTATATGGACAGCCAGTCGGACGGACGGACGGACGGACGGGCATCGTTAAATCGACTCAGAAAGTGATTCTGAGTCGAACAGTATATTTTAAGGTGGCGGTACGAAGATTTTTTTCTTTGCGTTACAATTTCTGCACAAACACATAACACCGAAACCACCTATGGTGGTGTAGGGTATACAAATTAAGAACGTTGATATATGATAAAAAATAAAATAACAATCACACATAAATTTCCAAATAGTTTGATGTTTACTTTCTAAACAAATTGTTTTTCGTGTTCCCGTATCTTTGTACATTTTTGAGAGAAACATCAGTCTTTTCTCATTTTATCCAAAAAGTACGGGAACAAAGTTATTGAAAACAAAAAAAAAAAAAAAAATTATATAAAATATTTAAAAAATATAAATATTTCCATTAAATTTGCAAAAGATTTGAATTAACAAAAATTCAATGATTTCTTTATAAATTTATTCAGTAGAAGTATAATTTTATGGAATGAAAAATTAGTATTTAAATGAAATTTTAAAATGGTACATCATCATTAAATGTTTAAAAGCTTATATAAATATAAAGTTAAAAACTCGTGTATTCGGAATGTGAATGAACAAAATAAGACTTTTTTCCTAGTGAAAAGTAGTCAAATAGGACTTTTCATCAGCGCACCGATGAAATGTTTTTCAATAATCTTAAATATCACTTGTATCTAATTTTATTTATATTTCGTATTAGCATCTAAAAATACCTTTAGTTAATGTACAATTTTCAATTAGGCGATACAAACAGTAACATTTTTTCCTATAAGACTATAAAACTACATGAATATTAAATTTCCCGTTTTTCTCGGGAAAATTTAAAAAAAAATCCCGGGAATTCCCAACGAAAAATTTCCCCAAACCCCAAACCCTAATTGGGCGGCAAAAAAATCATCCCTTATGCAAGACTTAAAAATGGGATTATTGAGCAAAAATATGAAGTTTAGAAAGAACTCTGATATCTATCATTTCCTATATTTCTGATCTTTTGGTAGTGACTGTTCCAAGTTATAGTATTTCAATGTATTTGATCTCTAGACACTGACTGCGTTAGAAATTATAGAAGAATCTATAATCTAGAATCTATGGGAAAATAGGTGAAACTGGGATATTTGGAAATGGATTTACTCTTATTTATATAAGGGGTAACGATATTGAGTTATTGACCAAAGCCTGAAACTAGGAAAGTGAAATTTAGATTGTATGTTGGTTTGCCACCATATAGGTCCACTAAGGTTGGATTTTTGGAAATTCTAATGTTCTAAAACGGGTAAAATCGGTAAACTTATATTTTCTAAACTAAAATAAATACAACATAAATTTAATACTTATCGTTATTCATTTAAAAAATAAGCGGACAGGCTTTTTAAGAATCGGTTCTTATAAGGAGGCAAGGGGTAAAATCTGTATTTTGGTACTATTTGGAGTTACGAGCATTGAACGGGGAAAATATTGTTCCCGTTTATTGGTACTTTTTTCATAAAAAGTGTTTTTCTATTTATGACTATGTATACGAATACATTATTCACTACAATTTTGAAATTCATTAGAAATTTTTAATTTTTCTTTAAATTATTAAAAAAAAATTGTAAACCAATTAGAGAATTAATTATATTAATAAATAATATAATAAAATTCCCATACAAAGTTAGTTAATCATTTAATTAAAAAATAATTTGAAATATTTTTTTCTGTGTACTATATATACCCTACACCACCATAGGTGGTTGGGGTATTATCCAACACCCACCTTAAAGTATACCAATCGATTCAGAATCACTTTTTAAATCGATATAACGATGTCCGTCTGTCTGGTTGGCTGGACCGTCCGTATGGTTGGCTGGACGGCTGCCTGGTTGGCTGTCTGGACGGCTGGCTCTTCATTAGAGTATGCCGTAGACAAAAATTTTGTAGGAACACCCCTCAAACGATGCGTAAAAATTAGCTGAATATGGGAAAAGTATTAAAAAAATTTTTTCAATTGATCTTCAGTTCCCTACCAGCGATTGAATGTCACGGGTCTAGAACATTTCGTCAAAAAAATAGTATTGAGTTTAGTCTTGAAATGGGTATCAAAAAATTCGTAATTTTAAGCCAATTATAGAAAAAATATTTTAAAAAATTTTCGCAAAAATTTTGGTCCATTAACCGTAATTTTAGTACATCATGCAAAAAAAATTTCGATATTTAAAAAAAAAAAATAGATAAGAATTTTATAATTTTGTTCCTTTTAAGGTTAAAATTTTAAAAAATTTTCATTGTAGTGAGAACTTTTGATAATATGTAATTTTCCAGATTTTTTAAAAAAAATTTTCATCAAAATACCTTAAAAAGTCTTCTAGCGAACGAAAATCCCATTGGAAAATTTTTTAAAATATTTTGTCCATAACCAGCATTAAATTACGAATTTTTTGATACCCATTTCGATTAAAAAATCAAAACTTTTTTTTTGACCAAAATGTATGGGATCCATGATTTTAAAATCGCTGGTAGGGAACTGAAGAAGAAAAAAATTTTTTTTAATATTTTTCCCATATTCAGCTAATTTTTACGCATTGTTTGAGGGGTGTTCCTACATCGAAATCTCGAAAAACGCTATTCTCGGGACACTCTACTGTCCATGTAAACTTTGTGCACAAAGTACAGGTCGCAATTTTGAAGATAATTCAATGAAATTTGGCACGTGGGACTTTTATGATAGAAGGACGAAGCTTATTGAAATTGGTTGTGATAGGTCCATTATTTCACCTAGCCCCATACAAATGTCCCCCCGGAATAGAGATTCAACACTCGAAAATGCCTTAAAAATTAAAACATTTTATTGAAATTCGGCGTAAAGAAGTTTTGTACAAGTATCAATCTGAATTTTACGAAGATCAGTCCACAATTGACCATAGCTCCCATATAAACCCCTCTTCCGAAAATCACTTTAATGTGCATAAAACCCATACAATGTTAGTATCAAGTTAATATTCAACACAAATAAGTTTTATATAAGTATAAACAACATTGCCAAATTTTATTACAATCGGTCCATAATTTACCATACATAGTTTCCATATTTCCAAGAGTCGCCTTAAAGTGCATAAAATCATGCAGATGTTAGTATCAACGCATTATTCTGTATTTGTATATTTTATTTTGCACTTAGTAAAAGTATTGATCCACAATTGGCCACAGGTCTAATATATGACCTCTCCCCGAATTTGGATGAACATACATAATGGTGTAGGGTATCATATGGTGAGACTATATCTTTCTATCTCGTTTTTACTAAAGCAGGATTGCGATACATGCCTTACAGCTAATGCTGCAAGGGATATTTTGCACGAGTGATTTAAGGCTATAGTTATTTCATGCAATGGTAAGATATTCTTGGTATTTTAAATTTTTAAACTTCTTCTAGAATTTCCTTAAGTACGAAACAGATCAAAATTTGTTTAGGAAACAGAATTCATTCTAAATATGCTTTCTGTAATTGTATTACCAAATTTTACCAGAATTTTTAGCTCTATTATATTGGGACTAGCTCAACTTTCTTTAATGTTATCTTTTTATTCAACATATGAAAAAAAAAAAAAAAAACATTAACTTGCTTTTTAAATTACCACGAGCATTAGTACAATACAAATTTAACGCATTGCCTCTGGTTAGTAATTTATTTATGCGCTATTCATATACATTCTCTCACATTGCACTTTTAGCCATTTTTAAACGAATAAAAATATATTTATTTCTTCTTTTAATAGTGTTGTGATATGTATTTTTCATTTTTTTAAACAAAAATGCAAATTTTATTTTCATAAAAGAAAAGAAACCAGAATAAATGTTTGCAAGTTAAAAGATACGTATGCAAAAATCTGTTGCAAATAAGACTAAATATATGTATGTACGAGTAGTTGCTACATTTTTTATATACGAGTAAATATTTTTTCTCAAAGTGCTATTTTTTTTATTTTTTTGTTTCACTTGCTGGTTGCTTTTATCCTATAATTGGATCGTATATAATGTGATGATGATAATAACGTTGAGGACTATGATGTACAGCAATTTTATGCGTTAAGTGGGAAATTAAGATTTAGTTGTTTTTAAAAAAAATGAAATGAGAACAAAATAGTTTATTGCACAATTCTAATATGCATAAAATACAAATAATAATAAAAATATTTTAGATATGCATTTAGAGTTTATGAATGTAAATAGTAATTTTAATAGTATAGAGGGAGAGAAAAATAAATTGCAGCGAAATGATTAAGTATGATTATGACAGAAAATATTTTCTCGAATGAGTATTAAAGATAGGAAATTTATTAAAAAAAAGTATACACTGAGAGAAAAATTTCGTAGCAAAATCCACAACGCACAGTGTGCGATTCAGAAAATGAAATGGAAATAATTATGGAACTTTGGAGTGGCTGCTCCGATTTCTATGAAATTTCACATGGTGATAGTAGAGATGTAGGCAAGTTTAAGTTTTGAGCTTGGACCATATAGACCTACATAGGGCGAGTCCACAGAGTCCCAAAGTTGGACACATCGGGTATAAAATTTATTTAAAACAATCCTGATTCCTTATATCTGAACCGATTTCAAAGATTTTTATATGGAAGGATTCTGCTAGTTGAGATCTACAAAAAACATCGTCATAAGAGATATTGAGCTTCAAAGATTAAAATTTTTACTTTTTAGCCTGTCTTGGTGAAGTTTTTTCGCTACAGTAAGTCCAATTTTAGCCCCATTGTTTTAAAATTTTTTTTATGAAAACAAATAGAAAAGTTGTACAAAGAAAGAATTTTGGACAAATATTTAAGGAGTCAAAAGTTACAAGAATTTAAATTTAAACTTTCAAAAAAAGTTGATTTTTTCCCGTTTTTTTTTTGCCAAAAAAGTGGTAACATTCTTTTTCTGTTATATAAAAATTATCTTAAGTAATATATATAATATTTATATTTTTCTGAAAGATAATTAAACACAAAATACTTTAAAGGAAAAAATGCTTTCAAAAATCGAATTTTGCGAGAACCGGGGTTTCCAAAATTTGACCAATTTTTTCAACTAATTTCGAACTTTCGCTTTAATTTCTCAAATCGCAAAGCTGGAATCAAAAAAAGTTATACTTTTTACTTAGTCTGAAGTGTTCTAATTTATTTCGCAATATAAATTTTTGCTCCCCGTTATCGGTTGGAAAGATATAGCAAAAAATGTAAAAAATCCCATTTTTGGAAATTTTTTAAAGTTTTTTAGGAATTACGGGATTTTCGTAGACAAATCTAAGAAAGTGAATGGTGCTTTAAATTAAGCACCAAAAAATCTACTTGTGTGTGAAATTTCATTCAAAAATATTCACTAACAGGGATTTCATTGCTTAATTAAAAATGAAAAATATGAAACAAATTTTCCTAAACAACGATATATAATAAGTATTTTTTATCTGTCTGACGGATCCAATAGATGGATATGAATTTAGCACTATGCTGAAAAAATTAAAATATTAAGCTTTATTAAAATAATTCTTGTTACGCCATTATCACGAGCGGCATTACCATACTCATTAACATGTGTTAAAATTGGCCAAATTACTTGAAACCATAAATTTATAATCCTTCAATTGCAGACGCAAAAATACCAATATACAATTGTTGTACATCAGTGTTTAGGAAAATTTATTTTCTTTTTAACTATGTACAAACATTTTTTAAATACTAAAATTTGTTGAAGACTTTTTGCAAAAAACACTGAGAAGGCATGGATTTGTAATTTTTTTCATATTTTTAATTTTTAATTATGCAATAAAATTCTTGTTAGTGAATATTTTTGAATAAAATTTCACACATAAGTAGATTCTTTGATGCTTATTTCAAAACGCTATTCACTTTTTTAGATTTGTCTACAAAAATCCCGTAATTCCAAAAAAACTTTAAAAAATTTCCAAAAATTAGATTTTTTACATTTTTTGCTATATCTTTCCAACCGATAACGGGGAGCAAAAATTTTTATTGCGAAAAAAATTAAAATACTTTAGACTAAGTAAAAGGTATAACTTTTTTTGATTCCAGCTTTGCGATTTGAAAAATTAAAGCGAAAGTTCGAAATAAGTTGAAACCTTATATAAGATAAATATTTGTGCCAAATATCGTCCTCTTACGTTGTCCCATTCGAGCCCTATCCTTAGCTAGATCGACTCAGAATCTAACCAGGACCCAAAAAATATATACTTTGTGGGGTTTTAAATGATTCCTTCGACATGTCACACGGAATGACAAAATCAATATACCCCCCATCTTTTTGATGGTGGGTATACAAATAAGAAGAATATGTTTATAGTTACCCATTTATGTGCTTAAAAAATGTTTAGCAACATATCGTATACATATTTTGTGTCTAAAAAACTGTACGCATATGAAAAAATTACAAATCAGCTGTGCTTACAGGGCACTTTCTTATTTCACTATGAGCTTTAACTAACAATATTGTTTATCAGTGCTAGATTAAAAGTGTAAAATTCGTAAGAATTCAGAACAATATGGTATTATTTTGTGATCGATAACTATCCAATTTTATTTTCATTTTAACCATGAATATAGTTTTAAATACATAGTTAATATATAGCTTTTATTTGTTATTTCTATTCTTTTTATAATTTTATATAATTTAAAATATTTTAAAATATATACAATAAATTACTTACTTCCATCTATTACATTTGAAAACACATAATTTTTATTAATAATCCCCATAAATTCTTATAACACCCATAAAACATTAGTTTGACAAAAGAACAATTTAAGTACCGAAAGCATCCTTGTAAATTTTATTTCGAAAAAAAAAAAAAAACTTATATAAGCTAAATTTTATAAAAAATAGAGCAATGCAGCAAAGATTGAGTTAAGCTGTTCGGACAAACTTTTTTCTTTATATGTTGTGTATTTAATTAAACTTCAGAAAAAAGAGAAACTTTCGTTATGTTCTACAAAACTTTATATGTTGGATAAAATGTACAAACGAAAAAAAAAAAAAAAAAAAAAAACTGCAATGAAACAGTCAAATGCAAACTTACAATCAAAATGGTACAAAGTGAAAGTAATTAAGTAAAAACAGAATAATCATTTAATTTTTCCAGAGAACCAGAAAATAAAAAAATACTTTTGCAAAGAATTTTACAATAAAACTATATAAAAAAAAACTTAGTATATAAAAAAAAGTAAATTCTGTAAATTGTCTTATACATATGTGTTTTAAATTAAAAAAGTAAGTTAGAGTGATATATTTGGATCGTAAAGAATGTTAAATGTTTTAAACATTTTACCTTAAGCTTTCTTTTTGTAAAACAACATGTTTTACACTTAAGAGAATTGTTTAAACTAGAAATGTTTCTATATAAAATTATTTCGTTTAATACAATTATGCATTTTGTTCATTTTGAAATATTTTTTACAGTAAAAGTACTTTCTTGAAAAAAGTTATTTTTGGAGAAAGGTTATTATAGCCTATACCACCATAGGTGGTTGGGGTATTATGCGTTTGTGCTGATGTTTGTAACGCGCAGAAAAACTCATAGGACTCCCACCAACGATGTCCGTCCGTCTGGTTGGCTGGCTGTCCATGTAAACATTGTGAACAAGGTACAGATCGCAATTTTGAAGATATCGTGATGAAATTTGGCACGAACAGTTATTTTGACACAAGGACCAAGGAAGCCTGTTGAAATTGGTTATGATCGGTCCATTATTTCACCTAACCCCCATATGAATGTCCACCTGGAATAAGGGTTTAGTGGTCATAAATGAATTACATATAACAATATTTTAATGAAACTCAAAAAAGTTTTTTTAAAAGTGTTAATCTCTGTGCCAAATTTCATGAAGATAGGTCTATAATTGACCATAGCTCCCATATAAACCCACTTCCGGGAATCGCTCTAAAGAGCATAAAATCATATTGATGTAAGTGCCAACGCATTATTCTGTATTTGCATATTTTATTTTACATTTAGTAAAAGTGTTGGTCTATAATTGATCACAGGTCCAATATAAGTCACCTTCCCGAATTTGTATGCTCATACACAATTTTGTAGGATATCTTATGGTCGGTCTTTACCGACTATAGTTTCTTTTTCGATTTTTTCATAAAATATACTTAAAAAAGTATATATTTACGTACATGATGAAAAATTGATTTTTTTAAATAGTACATATCTTACATATATATTTATAAAATTAAAACCTTTGGTACTTTGTCAACAAAATCGCATAAAAGTTTTATATCTCGAATAATTCTGCAAAATTATTATTCCTTAGTCTTGATATAGTGTAGAAAGTCAAATGAAAATTGTCCATCCATCCATAAGGACAAAATTTGCTTCCTTGAGGAGTTTTTAGGTTATAAAATTAGGGAAATTAGTATTTGATATAACTAATACAAGACCGCAGATTACAAAAATGGTAAAATTTTTAAAATTTCATTGACAGAAAATGCGTGGACACCAAAAGTTAAAAAAAAAAAAATAATAAAAATCCAAATTTGAATAATAAAAACCTCAAAAAAAAAAAAAAAAAAAAAAAAAATTGGGAAAAAATTATATTTTGAATCATTTTGTTTAATTCTTACTCCTTAGACTAAATATAGTGAAAAAAGTTGCATGAAACATTTCCATCTCATCTCACTTTTAACCCTTTGAATACCAAATGAAATATGTACCTCTAAGAAATTTTTAGATTATATAATTTTCTGGGTAATAGATGGAGCAAATTATGGATCCGTATTTTATAGAGAAGGAATAATGCAACAAAAGTGTAAAATATGCTCTCACATACCCTCCATAGCACCTAAAATTCTTTAAAATTGCTAAAAGCACTGAAAAAATAAGCAAAGAACAATGGGAGCATACACAGAGAAAACAGATTTGTTGTGGCAACCGAATTTTTCGCCAATCGAATTTAGTCGGTTGCATATACTATCACATAATTCGGTTGCAATTACCGAATGAAGATGGTGCACACAACTGTGTAATTCGATGAGTATAATTATAATGTACTAATAATTATTGTGAATGATACACATAAAAAAATATTTTTTAATTGATTTTATTAAAAAAAAAGGAAGTAAACAAAATATATAAAATACAAATGAATATCATTAAAATTGTATATTATATTGTTTTAATTTAGTATTTTAGGATGTATGTGAAGATAAACTCGTAGTTTATTTACTTATAAAAAAATTTAACAACCTTCAATTTTACTTTAATTTTTAACAACTTTAACATAATGAAATAATAGAGAAATGGTACCAGGTCCACCTACTAAACTACACTAAACTTCTGTTGCATATTAACTATTTATACTCTTTATAGACAGTTAAATATGCTCGCAAAATATGTTTTTTTTTTCTTTTTTACGAATTTTATGCCAATTTTGGGCGTATATTCGTATAGTATATATGTCATAAATAGATTTAAAAAAAGGTGAATTTACTCGGTATTTTCTATGATCTCGGTATGTAGGTATGATCTTCGTTATCTTTGTTCATAGGACCTAATTATGTGCTATAAAATTAAAATGTTTGATTTCCTCTCATAGTTCAATATTTATCTTCACACACATCTCAATAGATAAAAACATTTCCTACTATAATTTAATTCTACTTAATCATGTTATTTGTGAAATCACCTCCGACGCGTGCACTTAAATCACCAAATTATGAACTTGTAACTTGAGAACCAGACATGTGGTGTTGGTCATTACCTATAAGAAATTTTGCTAGATAATACTAACCAAAAAAATTTAAGATATTAGATTATACTTATCATGACTTAGACATGCTTTCATCCTTTATTTTGCATTTCCTTCCAGCGTTCACTTTAATAACTGAAATATAAAATAACAACTTTTGATCAATGCAAGTTGTACTGTTGAATGAAAGGAATATAAAATACGCTTATAATAAAATACCACAAAAATTTTTTAAGATATTAGGTTTTACTCATCTAGCCTTTATATCAGCACACATATGGGGAAAAGTACATAAACCCTTTATTTTGCATCTGGAACAATATTATATATCATCTGCTTTGTTTACATCAAATTCCTTGTACGCAGTACAGTACTTGCACTTTTTAGATAAATCACTATTATTTAAACTCAATTATAAATTTTTTTTTATTTTTTCACATTTCTTGCACAATATGTTATATTTTTATTTTAATTTATAATTTATTTTATAAATGTCACAAGAATTTACAAAATTTTCGATTGCGAAGCCCGAATTAAGTTTTCTTTTGATAATATCAAATTTCAGAATTATCAAAACAAATTTTTGATTGTAACAATAAATAATTTTATTGTGAGATCTTATACACTAAATAAAATTCGGTTGACTCTTTAAAATACTTTTAATAAATTTACGAATGTACATATTTGGTCTAGGCAACTGAATTTACGTTCGTGAAAATCCTAATTCCATAACAATAATGTCTTATTAATTTCAAGCATAGAAAATCAGCTCATATATGAATTTTTTTAGAATTGTAATTAAATATTAGCTATGATAACAGTTTTCTACTCAATTTGTTTTCTGTGTGTATGGAATTCTACTTTGGTGACGGAATATTGCTGCTTCTTAATATGAGTAAAAATTAAAAATAGTATATTCTTAAATCCCAATTTAAGAAAAAAATATCCATATATTTTTCAATGAAGTTCAAAATAAAAAAAAAAAATATATATATTTTAAAAGAGTGAAGTCATGGAAATGTTTTATTTAACTTTCTGCACTATATTTAGTCTAAGGAATGAATGATTCACAATGTATTTTTCTTATAATTTTTTGTTAACTCTGTTATTTAAATTGATATTTTTATTATTTTCATATTTTTGATGGCTACGCATTTTCTGTCAGTGAGATTTTAAAAATTTTATAATTTTTTAGTTCTACGGTCTTTTGTTTCTTATACCAAATACAAATTTTTCCTCTACACACACATCTTACCCTTTATTTTTAAATGGTTTTAGAGAATTTCTTTATTTTACAACTTTAAAGAATTTTAGGGTCTATGTGTGACAAGTTAGAGACTTGAATAGTACTACATTTTTATATCCCCATGTCTTGGCTATAAAACATGAGTGACTAATCTACTCTACCTATTACTTGGAAAATTTTATAACCTAAAAACTCATCATAGAACCACATTTTCTTTGGTCCTCAATAGGTTAAAATTGTGATGTGATGGAAAAAAACCGAAATGTTCCTAGCAACGAAAATATTAATTTTTCTTCACAAAAAATTACTATTTTCATTTGCTGCTGCAGAACAAAACAAATCAGCCTAATTTTCTGGACTTTATAGCATTTTACCAATTAGAGTAGTAGGGGGAGCATTCGCCAGTTTTTTGTTTAAAATGCTATATTTTAAAAACGACTCACGATATCCACAAACTTTTTTTTTGTAATAAAAACCGTGATATATTGGTTTATATTTAAACCTTTTTGATCCCCACTATCTCCATGTTAATTTTTATTATAAATTTGTGAATCTACCAAAAACGTCGAAACAATACCTTCCCATGATGTAGATTCGCCAAGTGATGGGGACAGAATCGTTTTTCCATAGGTATATGATGGTTTTTATTTTAATACAGCATTTGAAAAAACAAAAAAAAAATTAATATGTTTCATTGAATTTTATGTAAAATACATAAAAGTTCACTAAAGGAAAAAATTCGATTCAAAATCAACAACTGTTGTTCACACATTGGTAATTTACGGTAACAGCTTTTTAATACCTTTCGTTAACAAATTTAATAGAAAACAAATGTAATTTAACAATTTGATACCGAAATGGTTGCAACTTGGTGTCAATTAGGTATCGATTTTCAATAAGAATTGAACACGCAGTGTTTAATTTAAACACATACGGTGTAGATTCACTATTGACACAGAATGGTTTCGTTTTCAACACGTATGTGATTGATATTTCTCTGGGTGTTCAATTAATAATGGCGACCAAAAATGTATGTATGAGAAAATCACTAAATGATTTTTGTTTGAATTCAATTAACATTAGAGATCTACAGATATTAAGCGCTTTGTGTCTGATAACAATGTTCCTGGAGGATAAGTAAAATTGGCCTACCAGCAGTTTGGTGAATGTGCCTCATGAGAAGTATTGCCCACAAATGATAATTTTGGAATTTATTAAAACATATGTTGTTAATTCTTGTTCATTACTATCATGTTTAAAATATAGAAAAAATATTTCATCAATTCCAAAAAATATGAAAATTATCACAGAAAATACCCACAGTGAAATATTTAGAAAAGTATTCAAAAAACAGTTAATCATATCTACTTCTGAAGAAATGTATGTTGAAAATATCGTATCGGTCGTTTTGAAAAGTAATATAAGAATGACTTGAAGATAATTTTAATTAAAATATTTTGATATTTTTTGGACCAAATCGGACAAGTCGTTCTCGAGATATGCTTCAATATATAGTGTAACCTCCATGACTTTACAAATCGCGATTTGTCACGAGAACTAGAGTCAATTAAAAAAAAGTGAATTAGAGGCTTAATACTTATGAATACCGTGTACCCGAATTGAATGAAAAACCCCGTGCCGCAGAAATTTTGTTTCATTTTGTAGCTCTATGTTATGGTATTATGCGTTTGTGTTGACGTTTATAAAATCCAAAAATATTGGTCTAAGCCCACCTGAGTTGATTTAACGATGTCCGTCCGTCTGTCCGTCCATGTAAACCTTGTAATCAAACTACAAGTAGCAATTTTGAATATAAATTAATAAAATTTGGTTTCTTATAGTCCAAGGACGAAGTCTATTGAAATTGGTTATAATCGGTTCATTATTTCACCTAGCCCCCATACAAATATCCTTCCTGAAAAGGGGTTTGACGATCACAAGTCCCTTAAATACAGCAATATTTTAATGAAATTTGGAACATATATATAAGTTTAACTCTGTGTGCCGAATTTCATAAAGATTAGTCCATAATTGACCGTAGCACCCATATAAACCACTCTTCTGAAAATCACTTTAACGGGCATAAATCCCATTAAAATGTTAATATCAAGTTAATATTGGACACAAATAAGCTTTTTATAAATATAAATAATAGCCCCCATTTTCCCACTTTCGGGAATCATCCAAAAGTGAATTATTTCGTATAAATGCTAGCATCGAAGTAATATTCCGTATTCGTATGTTTTATTTTACATTTAATATTAATATCGGTCCACAATTGGCTACTGGTCTAGAAAAAGAAGATCCGAATGATGAAGGGTATCATATGGTCGGGCTTGACCGACTATATCTTTCTTTTTCGTTTTTTTTTTATTTTTTTACATTTATTTTTGTTTTAATTTTTTTTTAAAACGTCAATGGCGGCACTCCGAATCGAATACACGTTCATCAGACGTATATTGGATTTTTTAGTCTTCAAGTGCTTTAAAAGAAATATACTTAAAAACAAGCGAAAAATTATATTCGGCCATGCCGAATCTTATATACCCTTCACCACTGAGGCAGTATTTTTATCAGTTTTTATATAGGAAAAATTGTTCGGAAAGTGGTGTTTTCTAATTTACTTATTAATTTCTGGCGTCCATAATAGTGTAATGGTATGAGCTTTTGTATTGTATATAAAATATTTTAACAAATTATTATGCAAAAATCTGTAAAAGGTGAAAAAAGAGAAAAATTCAAAAAGTTGATTATCTTGGTAAATGAAAGTATATTTTTCATAAAAGTAAAAAAAAAAAAAAAAACTTAATAGTAGTGAGCCAAATGAACGAAAATTTGGTTTTACAATAACCGTGTCAATTTTGCATAATTTTCAAAGAGTCCATAAAATGTTTGTATTAAATTTATTTTCAATGCTCCTCCGATTTGGTTATGTAAAATGACAAAAAAACTAAGTTCACGCAGTAATCCAAGCAATTTCATAATTAAATGTGAATGTGCCTCGCGAAGAACTGACTTTTTGAAAAATTTTCGGTCTTGTTTTCCAAACTTTGAGATTATCTACTACGTTGACTATTTCGGGCACACCAACGTGATATAGCACAAAATACGTACAATTACAACAAGTATCAATCCTAATCCCAAATTTTGTATTCGGTTAAGGGACGCATAGACCACGCCCAAAAAACTAAAAAAATTTCAAAAACCAAAAAATTTTGTCATCATAAGTTTATCACCCTATATTTAGTTGTTGAAAGTCTGCACAACAACAAAGATGGTGCAGAATTTATGAACAAAGTCCGTTTACTTTACTTATGATGGAGTAAGATAAAAAGTACAAACGCGCGAGCAAAAATTTATCAATTATTTCCGCAAATCTTTACTTACCTCAAATTTATATTAAATTATTTGATTATAAAGTCGTTTCTTTGATGATGTTGGCAAAGTATAATCATTTAACTATAAGAGTTTCCCTATGCATAATTTAGGGTGATTTATATAAAAGAAATTACTCTAACCGGCCATGAATTAAGCGTTTAGTTAATTTATACCATTCTTGATTAAAAGTGCCCTCAAAAGTTTAGAAAAATTATATTTGAAAACTTTTATAAATACTAATCTTTAACGAAATGATAAAAATTATGGATGTTTTTTAAATATAATAATTTAAATGAATTTAAAATAATTATACAAAATTCTCACATAACTTAGTATATTACAGTTTCATATTAACGATGAAAATTAAAAAAATATCACCACATAATTATTAATGCCCAAAAAACTGAAATTATATGCAATATGTATCAATACTTTGTTCAATGTGCTAAATAAAATTCAAATATTTTCAAAACAAATTCATAATTATGTAATTTATTCTAGCAACATTATATTTACATGTTAGCAAACTTTCAATAAACCTATTTTCATACCCTTCTCTACCGACGTGTATAGCTTGAAACACATCGAACTACTAACTAGTTTAGTAAACTTATCAACATATATTGCTAAAAAGTAGCGAACATACCATGTTGTGGTATGTTCGAATTTCACCACGATCAAACATCAAACCCAACATAGTTGTATACCTTTGTGTTTATCAACATTTATATTGAGGCGAACACACACACATGCACTCCGTGTAAAAATTA
Source organism: Protophormia terraenovae (assembly GCA_951394005.1). Taxonomy (NCBI): domain Eukaryota; kingdom Metazoa; phylum Arthropoda; class Insecta; order Diptera; family Calliphoridae; genus Protophormia; species Protophormia terraenovae. The sequence continues at coordinate 71,180,411 of OX596076.1, read as the reverse complement.
TAACATGATGTTTAAGAAAAAATTATGGCGTTGAAATCATATAAACTGTTCATATTTTTGTCTATATCTTTTCTTCTACTGAACCGATTTACTACCGACTAATTTTTGGCAGTAATCTAAGGTGAACCTAGATAAACCTTTTTGATAAATTTTATTTAAATCCGTTTGTGGCTTATTGAAATATTGTCAGTTAAAGTTTGATTTAGGGGTTTCTCCAGATTTTGGTATATAACTTTTTTTCTACTGAACCGATGCTTTGCAATCCCAAACAGCGTCTGGGAACAACAAATAACCTGAGTAATTTTCATTGGAATAGCTCAATTAGTTTAGACGTGAGCGTGTTTTCAACAGACGGACAGACGGACATTGCTTAATCGACTCAGAATTTCATATGGTCCAAGAATATATATACTTTATGGGGTCTTAAACGATTCTTTCTAGGTGTTACACATGGAACGACAAACTTAGTATACCTTCTTTCACCACTAGTGGTATAAAAAACAATATTTTTATACATTGGCCTAGGGTAAACAGTTTCTTTAATGTCAATGTGTTTGGCAGAAATGGTTTCAAATCATTTAGACAAATAGTTTATACATTTTATGAATGCTGCTATTATTTCTGTCAGCAGCCCACCTTATCCAACCATTTGTTATTTCCTTGATTCAAAATCTCTCTTTCATTAAAAATTTTCACCACAAACTTAAATCTTAATATTATACCCATTGTCCAAAACTTACATAAATGTAATTCAACTCCTTTTTCCTTAACTTTAAATAATAAATTTTAAAAATGTTATTTAGTTTCGTTCTAATAACTTTTAAAAAGAAACTAATGCAATTATTGTTTTTTTTATTTTAATTTTCATTCTCACGAAGAAACTTCTTCCTTCTTGTTCTTCTCCTAAGCATTGGAATACAAAGACAACAAAACTGAATAACTTTACCGTGAAGGTTGTTCCATTTCTTGTACATAGCTGCTGTTGTAGAAATTTTATGTTGTTTATGGCAATTTAGTCTTTTACTACTTTTCAAAAACTATCACGTTTGTATTTTTTAAAGCGAATTTTTTTTTTTTGGGAAAATACTAGAAATTGAAAATAAAAACAATTGAAATAGTAACCATAATAAAAACAAAAAAAGAAATACATAATATTTATAACCAACAGCAATAGAAAAGCAACGCTTATCATCATCATCTACAGAAACAGCAGGAACAACAACAAGATTAAAAAAAAAAAAAACTATAACTAACGAACTAAGAAACTAACTTTTCTTTTTCATTTTGTTATTGCTGTTATTTCTATATTTTCTGCTTCAAGAAAATAAAGCTCAGAACAATTTCGACAACAATTTAAATAAACGTTAAAGTTTTCATTTTGTTGCAACAACAGTTATTGCTGCTCATGTTGTTGCTACTTTTGGCTAGTGCTGATGTTGTCCATTACCAGAGATAAATAAACGCCTGGACAGAATTTAAATAGAGATATAACAAATATTTAAATTAAATGATTTGAAATCTTATGAAGAGGGGATTTTGTTTTTGGTATGAATAATTAGAATGTAGTGATGTTTTTTTGTATACAAATTTATTTATTTTTTAATTTATATAGACAGCATTCTTTGCATATGTAAACGGTATTAATTGCATAGAAAAAACATTTAGCAAAAAATTAGAAAAGAAGTTGGGACTTAAAAACAGGGGATAATTTATTTGTATATGTTTTCCTTTTAAAAACTGGATTAAGTAGAACATATCTTAGCGAATCGTGAACGTAGCACAGTGTCACATTTGGCAGTTTTAGAACGACAAAAATCCAGTTTTGGAAATATTTGTCTGAAATTGTATATTCTGTTAGTAGGTAAGGCCCTAAATATTCCCACTAAAAATGGGCGGGTAGAATCACTGTCACTCCCATACTGAAAAAAAATATTTTATTTGTATGAATTTCGGACATGTTTTTTATTAAATTATTAATTTTATTAAAATAAGGGATATTATAAAAGTAGGCGTGGCAAGACCTAATCACACCAATCTTACTGTAACATTTGCATTACAAATTTTCAGCCATTATCTTAAAATGTTTAAATAATTCTTAAAATATTGCTAATATGAGGTACCGCACATTTTTATACCCTACATCACCATAGGTGGGGAGGGTATTATGCGTTTGTACTGATGTTTGTAACACCCAAAAATATTGGTCTAAAATCCACCTTAATTTATACCAATCGGCTTAGAATCACTTTCTGAGTCGATTAAACGATGTCCGTCCGTCTGTCTGACCGTCTTTCCGTCCATGTATACCTTGTAATCAAACTACAGGTGGCAAATTTGAACAAAAATTAATGAAATTTGGCATACAGGTTTCTTACAGTCTAGGTATCCTATTAAAATTCGTTACGATCGGTCCATTATTTTACCTAACGATCATAAATTCCTTAAATAAAGCAATATTTTAATGTAATTTGGCACATAAAAGTTTATATAAGTCTAAATCTGTGTGCCGAATTTCAAGAAGATCGGTTAATAATTGACCATAGTTCCCATATAAACCCTTTTGCAGAAAATGTCTTTAACGAGCATAAATCCCACTAAAATGTTAGTATCAAGTTAATATTCAATTCAAATAAGTTTTATATAAATATAAATATTAGTGCTAAATATTTCGAAAATCGGTCCATATTTTACCATAGCTCCCATATAAGGTCCTCTTTCGGGAATCACCCAAAAGTGAATAAATTCATATAAATGTCAGTATCGAAGTAATATTCTGTATTTATATATTTTATTTTACAATTAATATAAGTATCGGTCCACAATTGGTCCATGTTTAATTTGATATACACAATGGTGTAGGGTATCATGTGGTCTGGCTTGACCGACTATATATTTTTTTTTCTCGTTTTCTAATATTTTAAAATATCGAAAAAAGTCGCAGCTAATATTCTCAAAATATTATTTTATAGATGTTCTTTTATAAAACAATTGTATTTATACCCTACACCAAAATAGGTGGTTGGGGTATAATGCGTTTGTGCTGATGTATGTAACGCACAAAAAAAATATCGGACCCCCACCTTAAAGTATACCTTTCGACTCAGAATCATTTTCTGAGTCGATTTAACAATGTCCATCCGTCCGTCTGGACGGCTGGTTGGCTGTCTGGCTGTCTGTCCATGTAAACCTTGTGAACAAAGTACAGGTCGCAATTTTAATGATATCTTGATGAAATTTGGCACGAATAATTATTTTAACACAGGGACGAAGTCTGTTGGAATTGATTATGATCGGTCTTTTATTTCAAATAGCCCCCATACAAATATCCTCCCGGAATAGGGGTATAACGATCATAAATGCCTTAATTTATTTTACATTGACTAAAAGTATTGGTCTACAATTAGCCACAGGTCTAATACAGAATGGTGTAGGATATCATATAGGGTGATCGATACGGTTTTCCAACCGGTTTTTAAACCGGGTTTTTCAGTCAATGTGCTGTCGGTTTTTTTAAAATGATAATTATTCGAATGTCGAATAGACCGGTTTTTTCAAACACAAAAAACCGGTTTTAAAAATAGCTTTTTATTTCAAAAAACATGTACTAAATATTGATATTTGAATTTATGAATATTTTTTTAAAGTATTATTTCTAATGTTTTAAAAATACAGTTTAAGGTTAAATCGAAATTAGTTTTTTAATATTAAATAAATAAATTAGTAATAATTATTTCTATTGTAACACCTGTAATATTTTTACACCTAATTTTAATGTTTTAGTCTTTTTTTGGTTCCATATTTTCTTATTTTTTTCACAGATTTTGTTTTTTTTTTTTTAAGTTTTACCTGCAGAATCGTTGCAGTAAAATTAACTCTGGCTTTTTTCATATTAACCCATGGTTTCTGTTTATGCTAGGTAAAAGAAAAATATAATTATTAATGATTATTTTCTTAAAATTTTTATATTATATTATGCGTTCGTGCTGATGTTTGCAACACCCAAAAATATTGGTTTAAGACCTACCTTAATTTGTACCAATCGGCTTTAAGTCGATTTGACGATGTTCGTCCGTCCGTCTGTCCATGTTAACCTTGTAATCAACCTTGTAATGAAACATATATTAAATTTGAAATTTGGCACACAGGTTTCTTATAGTCTAAGAATGAAGCGCTATGCAAATATCCTCCCGGAAAAAGTTTAACGATCCCTTACATGTAGTACGAATTTTTACACATAAGTAAGTTCCATATAATTTTAAATCTGTGTGCCGAATTTCATGAAGATTAGTCCATAATTGACCATAGTATTGGTCCACAATTCTATAGGTTTAGAAAAAAAGACACCTCCCCGAATTTGGTGCACACAATTGAGAAGGGTAACGTCGGGCTTGACCGACTATTTCTTTCTCGTTCTTATTGGGTTAATAGTTATTTCCAAAAATAATTATGTGTAATATATTTTAAGTTAAACATTATAAGATTTATTGATTTTTATTTAAGAAATGTAGAATTTTGGTAGAAATATTAACTTTTGCAAAAAAACCGGTTAACCGGTTTTTTCTGAATTTAAAAAAGTGCAACCGGTTTTTTCAAAATACCAACTATTCGAAAACCGGTTTCTCCAAAAAGTCGAATAATCGATCACCCTAGTATCATATGGTCGATCTTGACCGACTATAGTTTCTCTCTCGTTTTAAATTGGAACTCGTTAGAATTGACTTGTTTTGTACAGATTCCATTAAAAATAGATTTTCCCAAAAAATATATTTTTTGATGTTATAATAATACATTTATTATTACATGCCAAAAAATCGCATCAATATCTGCAATATTTATTGAGATATATGAAGTTATAGACACTTTCCAATATTTTAAGTATTTTTTCCATAATATATGATATGTTTACTAATAAATGGGAAAATAATTACTTTAATTAATAAGCTTTTATTTTTGTTTTATCGTTCTAATTTGGATTAATGTGACACTCTGCGTAGTGGACAAGATACAAATTTGTAGATTTTTTTGTTAAATATACTTACTTACTTACTTTTACTTACTTTTTTGGAGTGTACATTTAAAAATTCAAGAATGTCAATTTTGCAACATCTTTTTCATATATACACAGAAAAAATAAAATTTCGTATTCCATTAATAAATTTGTAAAACCAAATATTTTTTTACTAAATAAAAAACTAGCTAAAGTAACATTATTGAAAAAGATATGAACCGATTGAAATGCTGCGAATTGGTTTGAAAATTTCTTAACATTGCATTTATGACATACTCAACCTAAAAAGAAACCCAATCATTATTAAAATTAAAAAATAGTTGTTATATTTATAATTGTATTTACCACTTATAATTTAGGGGCATTTTAAGATTCCAAATAAGCACCTATTAAGACAAATACAAAATCTGAAAAAAAAAAAAAAAAATAGTGTTAAGATCAACTTCATTCCGATATGCAACATCTTTTGAGAACTTACACAGATTCCAAAGTCATAAAAAATCTTTAACCTCCCAGCAAAAATTTGTTGAAGTAGTTCAAAGTGATGTAATATTTTCATGATTTCTTTAGAACATTCAAATGCATAATTAATTACTTCCTTAAACCTAAGAAATTTATCATTTGTGAACTCATGAAAACAACGTTCAATGCATACATTAAACACCAGTTTTGGATTTTGACTTTAACTTGATTGTTCTTGTAAATTTTTAAGATTATGCATTTTGTATACTAAAATTAAAAAAAACTTTAAAAATAAGTGCTATTTATTGGTTTATAAATATTTTGAGAAAATCTGCAGCTTAATTTATGTCGGAAATAATCTTTTGGTATATAAATGTATGCTATGCTAACCATTTAAAAAACATTGGCGATTCATTAAAATTTCATTGGTTTTAAGCACTAATTTTAATGACGAGCTATTTCTCTAAAGTGAACCCATGCACTCCAATGACACGCCAATGTTAAAATCATGCATGTTTCACCTATAAATGAACCAGTGCAACATCACGTGAATTCATGCATTTACGACTTCTTTTGCATGTCTTTTTTTGCTGGGCTATTTAAAATAGCATCTGTATCTGTACAAAACAAGTCAAAACCATAAATTGCAAGTGCTAGAAATAAGAAGATTTTTATAAAGAGTTATAATTTTGGATTATCTAGGAGATACATATGTAAGAAAATTAAGATAACTTACCTCTAAAAGCCTTCAGATGTTGCATTTTGTATTTTTTTTGTTTCATAATTTCTATAAACTAATTTTTATTTTGGCTGAAATTGTCAAAATATAAAAAATAGTTTTTGTTTTTCTATTTGTTTTTAAATTATTTCTAACCAATAAAGCAGAATATTAAAAACAAATAATTTTTTTAATCAAATTTTATTTTATTTTTATGATTTATTAGAAAAAATTCTAGTCACAATTTTTTCCAAGCACCCGAAAACGTTTATTTTTATTTTTCAATCAAAATAAATATCTTTAATGTTCAAAATATTTATTCATTTGTTGAAAAAAATATGTGAGAGATTTTTATTTTTAAAATAAATATCCATCAATGATGAAAAAAATAAATATCTTTAACGATAAATATCAGTTCGAAAAAAATTTTTTTTATTCAACTTTTGTTTTGTTTTCAAAATATTTTTTTATTCAAATGAAATTGTTGTTGTTTAGAATTTTTTCCACCCGATGGAAAAAGATCAAAATAATTTTCAACTTTTGAAATAAATATCACAAAAGATATTTATATTTTTATTTTCATCATGATGAAAAAAATTAAAATATTGATGAAAATAATAAAAATCATGATGGATTTTTATTATTTTTTGAACATTAAAGATTGTTTTTCGATTGAAATAAAAATAAAAAGATTGTTTTTTTAGTATTAAAATCCGGTCTCTGATTTTTTCTATGTAGCCTAAAATGTTCAACCGATTTAATTATTTTTATCGTAATTAGTTAAATGTATGTAAAATTATCTATCGAATAAATAAAATTTTAAGTCGATATCTTTTTTGAGTCCAAAAATATAAGATTTCGAATAGGAAAATTTGCAAAAATTAACAAACAAACGGACGGAAGGACGGACATCAGAAATCTTAAAAAAAAAGAAAAATACTTTTCGATCAATAAAAAACCAAATGAAAATATTAAAATATTGATACTATCTTTTCTAGAACCAAGTGCTTCTTTCGACCAATTTAACTCCAATGTATAAACGGACTGTCATTACCATTTTGCCAGAAAATTTAGAATTATAAAAATTTATTTTGTTTTTACTTACTAATAAATAAAAAAATAATAATAATAAATAAATAAAATGTGGTTATTAAAATATCGATATCGCCTTTTTTTAAATTAAGCATAAATTTCGATTACTTAACCCCAATGTATAGACGGGTGGAAAACGCAAATTTTTTGGTAATAAATCTGTATCTCCTAAACTACCACTCGGAACGAGTTGAAATGTATGGAGTAGTTGTAGGGGAAGACCAAAGCTTTCAGAAAAATTCCATTGTAGTCACCCTGTAATAACACTAGATAAGCTACAGGGAGTCAAAGTTTTAAAAATATTAATTTCTACAAATTAAGTCTGATTTCAAAGATTTTTATGTTTCTATAAAGTACTTGACAAGATAATGAAAAAATAAGCTTACTCACCAAAGTTACTTTTACAGTTAAAAATATATTTAAGCTTGAATTTTTAATTTTTTTGCTTCGACTTTATTTCGTTTGTCGGTAATAAGTCCTGAGGCATATAAGGGATTTTTTCTTTTAAACAGTGTAATCTGGAACTCAAGTCGAAACAATACGCTAACAATTTTATACGATTATTTTCATTCGTCTAGGCGTGAAAAATGGCTATTTTTTTTTACAAAAATATAGCACTTTTTTGTCAAAGTTGTTTTAATAGAGAAATTTGCATCCATCGTAATAGAGTAAAATACATCCAGCGTTGGTCGAGAGTGGTGAATTTTGGAAAAAGTTTAAATTTTCAAACAGCTTAGTTCCTAATCGATCTAAATATATATTTTTTTTTATTAAACAGCGTCAATGATAAGATTCAAATCTAAATAAACAAATTCTTTATTAACCATTTATGAACACTTGTCTTTTAAAATATGTACACAGAAAAAATCAAAAAACAAAATTAATCATCAAATATGTTAGTAAATAATTCATTCAATTAAAAGCTTTATTAAATTTGCAGCTCTCAATAAAATGATTAAATCAATTACTAAAAACTGTACAAAATGGAAAAAAAAGAAAAAATTTCCAATTAAAAAATTAAATAAATCAATTAAGTTGATGATTGAATGAATTAAAAATTTAAATGAGAAATAAAATCTTACTTAAATTTGATTCTGATTTTAGTTTTATTTGAATATACTTATTAAATTTTTATGCAAAATTAAACATATGTGTTAATTGAAAAATATATGGTAATACTTTTTTTCTGTGTTTTCAACCACAATAATTCAATAAAAATCCAAAAAGTGTTTGAAACATACAAGTTTTTTTTCTTTTGATTGCTATAATCGCGGATTTTAGCATATGTGTCCAATTATTTTAATATAAACCACTAACACTTGATGAAATAGGCCAACTTGTGTTCAAACACTATGTTGTTGACCAGTTTTGAAATACATAATAGGCAAGTTGTGAAGCCAAAATTTAAAAATAAAAAAAATTTTTGGCAGTTTTTTTTTTATCAGAAAATTTGCGCCGTTATAGAATGGAAGTTTATTACCTTTGTAATTATGTATCGTTTGAGGAGTATCTCGATAATGTGCCCTCAATGTAAACGCTACAGGAGATGCCCAAACTTAGAGAGACAAAGACGGCTCTAAGAGGTGCAGCGTAATTTCAATGAAGCCAAAGTGTCGCGTGATGAGAAAAAGTTGCCAAATTACATTTTGAAATCATTGGGACGCGTAAGAATGTAAATTTGCAAACATTTCATAACATTTTTATATTATATTTTTTTTTTTCGCACTATGCGTGAATTTATATTTATAATAAATACATCTATTTTGTTTTAATTAAGAAAAAAGAGGATAAAAAAAAAAAAAAAAAAAAAAAAAAAAAAAAAAATATTGCATGAAATGTATTCATGACCTGAGATCGCGGTGTCTATAATATTCCATAAATTGTCGAGGTACACCCAAGGCGCTAAATGAAATCGATTAGTGTGTAGAAGGATTTTAATACACTTAGGACCTTACATCTTAAATTTTATGTTTCTAGGATGGTTATTACAGAGTATTCAAGACGCACTATTAGAAGAACGAAAAAATACCACAAAGTCCCTTCTTATGGATTCTCATTCAGCTAGCACTGCATATAATTAATTTCATGTTTCTAGGTTAAATATTATATGAAATTAAAGAAATACTATTAGAAGAACAAAAATTACCACAAAGTCTCCTCTTATGGATTCTAATTCACTTAGGACCACATGTCCTTAATTTCCAGTTTCTAAATTCATAATTATAGAAAATTTAAAAAGTACCATTTTAAAAGTACAATTATGCCCACATAGAACCATGTATATTTCATGTTTCTAGGTTAAATATTACAGGAAATTTAAAAAGTACCATTAGGAGAACAAAAATTACCACATTTTTTTAGATTCTCATTCATTTAGGACAACACATCTTTAATTTTATGTTTCTAGGTTAAATATTATAGAAAATTAAAAAAAGACCATTAGAAGAACAAAAAGGTACCACAAAGTCAGTTCTTATGAATTCTCACTCACTTAGGGTCACATATCTTTAATTTCATGTTTCTACACGCAGAGAAAAAACATGGTTACAGCATGATCACCACAACTATTCAATGTTTATATAGCAGTTTTTAATTGATTTCAATAATACCGTGTTCATGAAAGCAACGTTTATGATTCTGTTTAATCATTTAATGATTACCCACTATCAAAATTTTAATATGGTTGACTGAATTATAATATGTATTTAAATATTTTTGTATGAAATCATATTTATGAAAAATCCAAACATTTAGTTTATTCTACAACTAATAAGTTAATTCTACAACCATTAAGTTAATTTTACAAATTTGTTTAATTCTACAACTATTAAGCCAATATTTTATATTTTATTTTAAGTCATATTATGTTTTGCACAACTGTTGAATGTTTGTTTTTGAAAATGTTTATGCTTTCCTCAAATATAAAATATTTGTTTTTGACTATAATTTGATTTCACACAACTATTGTATTTTTATCTTTAATCATATTTATTATCTGCATAACTATTGAATACACATTTTTGTGTATCAGTTTAGTAGTTTGTTAGTAGGCAAACAGTATAGCTGTGTGAAACAAGTGGAATAAACGGAATGAATATTTGTAAAATAAGTGCATATATATATAAAGGTAATAGAATTAAATTTTCAAGTGGCATAGAAACATTCGTGGGCGAACGAAGGGTTTGAAAAACTAAAAAAAAAAAATTTAATTCCCTGTAAAGAAGTTAAAAAAGACAAAGCAGTTTGAATCTGGAAGCGGTAAGAAGCGTTATTTTTTCCATAAAATGCATCGAACGACATAAATTCGAGACAACAAATCATAAGGATGTGTGAGATCAAAGAACTCTTAAATATAAAAGAGTAAGTTTTGTTAAAAAATCATTAGAATAAAATTTTATTGGCTGCATTTGTATTTTCAAAGAAAACATAAAACTACTGAATTAAGTTCCTATAAATAACTATTATAAAATATAATATGTAAATAGTATGTAAATAACTAATATGTAAATGTGTAAATATATGTTAACAATTAATATAAAGTATTAAATGTACACAGAGAAAACTGTTTCGTTGTTACAACCGAATTTTTAGCCAATCGAATTTGGTCGGTTGCACCAACTATCACAATAAATGGTTGAGATTGCTGAATATTTAGTTTATATATACCAATTAGTTAGTAGATGTATATATCTTTTCAGTTACAACGACTGAAACTAACGTTAGCTACAACTGAAATAATACCTAAAAATTCGGTTCCTAAAGTAGAATTTATAATTTTAAAATAAAATGTCACAAAAATTATTGTTTTCTTTTTTCCTTTTATTTCAATAAAATATCAAATAAATTACAAAATATGAATGTAAATACAAATTGCAAACAAACTTATGTTCTATGGTCTACACATTCATGTTATTAAAAATTGTAATAAATACTTATCACAGATAATTTTTGGGTCTAGGAAGGGATTGGTAATTATTATTATAAATTGAGTTTGCTGAAGTTGAGTATTTCCCAATGAGTTCCAAATTTTAGCAACAAATCACCCTTCAAGAAATTAAGTAGCCACATTTTTATATTGTTGTTCTGCATTTGTTCATAATGTTATATGTATTTACCTCGTCGGCATTATTCTTTATTCAATAAAGCGTCGTCCGTCCACCATATTCAACAAATTATATAGAATTCGGTTTGTAAGGAAGAAACATTAAATATATTTTTTATTAAGAAGCATTATAGCAAGATACTTACTTTTTAAAATATGAAATTAGCAAATGTATTTTTAGCTGTTTTTTATATTTATTTGGAATATTCTTCAAATATAAATTGTTTTTTATTGCAGTTTTTAAATTTTTTATATGTATATTTTACAAATATTTTTATTTTTTATTTTTTCTTTACTTACTAAACGTCAAAACTAAATTATTATAAGTTGAATTCTCTTTGTTTTGAGCGATCTGAATGATTTTCTTTCATCGTAATCGAATTTTTTTAAGAATTGAACAAGGTGTTGATAATTGAAACTGAAAGTTTATTATGCCAAAAAATATTGGTTGCAGATGCTATAATATATTACATTTAAAAGAATCTAATGGAATAAATTTGGTTGTCCCAGTCGAATTGGTAAATTCCAAATTAATTGGTCATTACAACCATATTGTTTTCAGTGAGAACACTTATTACATTATATAAATAGAAATATTATTAGAAGTATAGAAAATCTCCTATATTTAAATATTTATAACATCTGAGATAGAATTTTATTTAATACTATTAAATTTTAATAGTAGTTACCATTTTCCACTCAATCTTTTTTCTGTGTGTATATAAATAAATTATTAATAAATTATATAAATAAATTATTAATAACTAATATACAAATTTTTACCTGTAATTATATATTAAAATCATAATATGTTGCTCTTAGTTTATGGTCACCTGAACCATATTTTTTCTTTACGTGTAGGTTCTTAATTATGGAAAATTCAAAAAGTACCATTAGAAGAACAAAAAAGTACCACAAAGTGGATTCTCATTCATTTAGAACCATATATCTTTAATTTCATGTTTCTAGGTTAAATATTGCATAAAATTCCAAAAGTACCATTGGAAGGACAAAAGAAGTACCACAAAGCCCTTCTTATGAATTCTAATTCATTTAGGACGCAGGACCATGTATCTTTAAGTACCACAAATTCCACTCTTGTTAATTCTTATCTACATAGGACTACATTTACTTAATTTCATGTTTCTAGGTTTAATATACATAGTTGAAAATTCATTAACGAGTTTGAATAAAATGTAATTTCCCGCTTTTACCCCCTTTTTGGTATTTTTTTTCACCCATGGAAGTATCAACAATTGTTTTCCAATTTCTAAATTATAGTGGTATCCCATATTAAAATATTCACATGTATATTTCAATAAATAAAAAAAAATATTTTATGAAAAAAGTACCAAATATAGGTACGATTTTTACCCCCTAAACATTCGAATTTTCAAAAATTCCGTCTTAGTCATTTGGCGGAAGACCAACCTACATTACAAATTTTATCTCTCTATCTTCAGGCGTTTGGGCTGATGAATCAGTCATTCAGTAACGTTACTATTTTATATATGGGAAATTCTTCAAACTTGTTTACTTTTGATGTTCAAAAAAATTTCGAAAATTTTTAAATGGCACATATTCCTTGGTTCTAGTGGAACACAGATCTGTTCGCGTGAATGACTTTTACCGAACGGCATCAATTTTATGGCGGTTTCAGATAAAAATTTATAAAAAAATTGCCAAAATTCAATTTATAGTCCTAAAATTATTGCATTTATTTATTCTACAATGCTGTATCTAAAATACCAATTAAAAATATCGCGATAAGTTAGGTATGCGTGGATATATTAGCGATTTAATAATTATTAAATCTTCTTATAAAATTTGCAAAATTCAGTTTTTAGTGATGTAGTCTTGTTCATATTCATCCATTTATTGAAAAATTCATCATTTTTTTTTCTTTTAAAAAAGTCATAAGACAATGTCATTTATATAAATTTTTTAATTGCACTTAGTCAAATCTCTAAAGTTGCATTAACGCCATATTGATTTTGATATATGGCATTAAAGCAGCTACAGATTGACATATATCATCGCCAATTTTGATTAGCGCCTTGGATGTGTCTCGACGATTCATGTTAAACTAAAAACATGAATATTTTTAGTGATATTATATTTTCTGCGTAAGTAAAACTTTACATAGGAATTGATTTATAACACCAACATCCGCTATAACAAAATATGCAAAATTGCTGAATTCTTTAAAATAGCTATGCACGTTTAGCAGATTAATATTTTAAAACGTACAATGATTTTTAAATGTCATTTGGTTCTTTGATTACGCTATACTCTAGCTTCACTGAAATAAAGCTGTTTTTGTTTTGTTTCTGTTTTGAATTTTGAAATATCCGAAACGGCGTAAAATCCCCAGTGAAAAAACTGCAAAATTTTAAAATTTTTAAAAAATTGGTTTCACGACTTTTGCACAACACAATTTGACACTGGTTAATTGCACGCTAATTAAATCCATGCTGGTCCTTTCCTACAAGTGTTTATAGTCTACATTAGAAGAATTGGTCATTTATGCTAAAATTTGCGACTACAGCAAGAAAAAGAATTAAAAAAAAACTTGTTAGTTTCAAACACTTTTTTGGAATTTTTGACTTTGGGGGATTGCCGGCACCACATGGAACCGTTTCAGGTCTTGAATTTTTTTGTGTTACACAATTAAGTGTTGTTAATATAATTGCATCAAAAGTTGTTTAAAAAAGTCAGAATTTAAAAAAATATTTGAGGATGAAGGTCGGTTTCATAAAGGCAAACGTAAAAAGAGAATTGCCCATATATAGATATCTATTATATCTTTATTAAAAAAAAGTAATTTTTCATAATCATTTCAGAGTGTTGACTTTAAACATCTTCCATTTTTCTATTAGCTCGAATTACTGTGCGGCAATGAAATTTAAAAACTAGTCTAATCTAATCTGAGAATTTTATAAATACTATATAGATAATCATTCTCATCATTAAGATATGCAGCACATCATTAGAGCTGCAGTAAAAAAAAAAAAAAAAAAAAAAAAACAATATTAATAATATAGGAAAAACAACAGCAGCAACAACTCAAAATAACATAAAGCAATTGCAATTTTAAATTGAAATAATAACAACAACAACAGCAGCAACATACATACTATCTCTTTTAACCCTACGGTACATACCCGGGTACCATTTTTAAGTTTAAAGTGCTCGCATTTCTTTATTAATAAAGATATAGCCACGAAACTTCAAGTCATCGTGACTAAGGTGTTTATACAGCATATAAACTGAAAAAACCTAAATTTTGTTAACTTGGTCTATATGTAAAATGTCTTTAAAGTTGATACCCACGGGAGTCAATACCCATGGTACCCCTATATAATTTCTGTATTTTGCACTACAATTAATATTTTTTACTATTTATTATTGTCCTTTGATTAATACAAAGTTAAAATTTTACTAATTTTTTTTTATTTTTTTTTTTAAACTAAGGATTAAGCATGTTCATGACAGTCAAAATTACCAAACTATAAGTAGTGACTCCATTAGGATTTGAAGTAGAACTAGTTTCAGAAATAAGCTTTTTTTTTGATATTTCTAAGTTATTCAGAAAAAGAAGTAAAGGATAATATGCGACATGTTAAAAAATTTTCGAATTATCGCTGTTTTGAGCCAGTATTTATGAATATGAAAATGATAGCGCACATTTTAACCGTTTTTACATCTTTCACCGCATTGCCTTTGGTTTTTGTGAATTCCTTTCAGTTTCTCAATATCATGTAGTAATGTCCACCACTTTTAATCCAAAATATCATGCAAGTGCTTAAGATATTGAAATTATTTCCTATATTAGTGCTAAGGAACGTAAGCTTTCTATATTGTAGCTACAAACATAATAAGACGCTATGATAACACTCCTAAGCAGAGACCGGATTTTAATACTAAAAAAACAATCTTTTTATATTTATTTCAATCGAAAAACAATCTTTAATGTTCAAAAAATTATAAAAATCCATCATGATTTTTTTTATTTTCATCAATATTTTATTTTTTTTTCATCATGATGGAAATAAAAATATAAATATCTTTTGTGATATTTATTTCAAAAGTTGAAAATTATTTTGAACTTTTTTCATCGGATGGAAAAAATTCTAAACAACAACAATTTCATTTGAATAAAAAAATATTTTGAAAACAAAACAAAAGTATGAATAAAAAAAAAAAAAAAACAATCATTTGAAATTTTTTTCGAACTGATATTTATCGTTAAAGATATTTATTTTTTTCATCATTGATGGATATTTATTTTAAAAATAAAAATCCCTCACATATTTTTTTCAACAAATGAAAAAACATTTTGAACATTAAAGATATTTATTTTGATTGAAAAATAAAAATAAAACGTTTTCGGGTGCTTGTTCCTAAGTGTTGTAAAAAAGGTTATTCTTGGACGTGACCTATTTTCGGTCAAAATATTTTATGAATCCTGTGCTTAATTATGGATGAAGTTAGTGCTAATATTCTTAGGACTGTAAGAACGTTATAGTCTTTATTGACCGATTTTCTCAGATAGTTTATATGGAATGTGTGTTTTATTTTAGTTCAAGTCTTGTTATAAAGTTTAAAATTTAAATTTAAACTTTTTACAATCTTTTGTTTAAAAAAATGTGATGTTTACCAATACTAATTTATGCACTTTATGATGATTTTCGGAAATGGGTCATATATAGGAGCTATGAATTTTTGAGGTGCGAACCTAATAAAAAATGTTATAGATTAGTTTTTACGTCAATAAAAATTATTTTATAAAATTAAATAGGGTTTCGAACGCCCATAAAACTTGTATATGTACTAAATTGTGCAATACTAAAAAATTTATGGACGTCAAAACCCGATTCTAGGAGAAAAATTGAAGTAGGTAACCATTATAAACTAATTTTAACAGAGCACGTGTCTATATCATATAAAGCCAAAATTCATACAATTATTTAAAAAACTGCAATTTGTAGCATCATTAAAAGTTTATTATGGACTGCAAGACAGACGAACGGATATCGCTTAAATACGCAATCTGTGGCCAATTAAATGGTCGTAATAAATAATTTTTTAATAAAATCAACGAAAATTACACAATGGTATCCGGGTACCAGGGGTATTGACTAACGTTAATTTTGTTGGGTATGTACCGTAGGGTTAAAGAACTAAATTAAAAAAAAAAAAAAAAATATAATAAAAAAATCAGCAATAAAAAAAATGGTAAAAGTCATTTTATATTTTTGGCTTTATTGTTGAATGTTCTTGTTGTTGTTTTCTTTGGTTTTTGGTTGCATGTTGTTGCAGTGTTGCATGAATATTTTTATCCTTCAATTTTGTGTTGTGTATGCAAAACATGACATAAAACTTGAAATTACATTTTTCATTTCGTACATTCATTCGTTCGTTTGTTACTTGGTTTGGGATATTTGGTTGCTGTGGAATTTTTCGGCAAAGTTTATTTTATGGAAAAATAAAGAAGAAAGAATTTGCAAAACTTTCACTCAATTTGTTCTTGTATTCCTATAGCATTAGAGAACAATATAAAACAATAATAAAAACAACAGTAGAAGCAGTAGCAGCAGAAAAAAAAATATACCCACAACTGCAGTATGCAAGTGGTGTTAGTTGCAATAGCAAGATGGAACAGTAGCAGCAGCAACAAAATCAACAATCAACAGTGAATAAAAATGTTAAACAAACAACAATATACTATACAACAACTAAAGACCAGCATCAACTACATCATTCAACACCACATAAATAAATTGAGCGACTTGCAACAATTTAAGAAAATGAAAATTGAAATTTTACCCAATTCGAACGTGCAGTTTATAGAGAATGAACTAAAATAGTGGCAATGAGATTTAAATTCTTTTTATTTTATTTTCAGTTTCATATCATTTTGTTGTTTGTAAAATAAATAATATTTAAAGAAGCAGAGCAATTATGAAAAAAAAAAAAAAAATTACTATCAGACTCTTAGTAACAAAATTTTCTAAAAATTTGGTTAGAAAATTCAATTCCTAAAAAAATATGTTTCTTTGATTAGACAGCATAAAGTTAATTATAATTTTATTTTTTTTGTATATTCCACAGTGGGGCAGAATCAAAAATTTATGGTGATAAATCTCTAACTTCTAATTGGATTTGCATGAAATTTGGTACAGGCGTAGCACAGGAGTATACAATGTTAAGTTTAAAAGGAGGACCGAAAATACTACTCAGAGGCGGAGTTAAGGGAGCTTAAAATAGGGTACCTACCTAAAATTTTTGTTTCTCGTCTGATATTTTTATATATTTCTTGTAGGTTTTGATAAAACCTGCTTGTGTGTGCGATTTATATCATACAGTTTTCGAGTAATTTGCTTTGAAATTTTAAGTACCTCAATTTTGTAAGTTCTTTGTCCAGATTTTTTTTATATATCCTAGTATTTCCGACCGATTTCATTAGTTTTTTCTTTAGCTAATTAAATAAAATTATCTACTTAATAAAGAAAATTTGAAGTCGATATCTTTACCGAGTCCAAAAATAAACGATTTTGAATTTGAAAATGCTGTTTTCTTTCTTTGACCGAAACAGTGTCTACACCTTTTTTTCTCTAAATTAAAATTCTTTTTAAAAACATATAATAATTTCATACTTTTCTGAGAGATATCTTCACGAAAATTATTTTGAAATAGAAAGCAAGTCCAATGAACCATGCGATCAAGGTACACACCCTCCCGAATTTGACTAATTTTATATGAAAGTTTTGACTTTAGTCTATATTTTCTAAAATTCCAAAGCACGAATCTGCAAACTTAATGCAGTATAGGAATCTATATTATGTTGTTAAAAGTTTTGAATCAAAATCTATGGGACTTCGGAAAAATGTGGATTTTATATTTGAAAATGTGAAAAAAACCCATTTTTTTTTTTTTTTTGAGAATTGTGGGATTTCTTTTACAAAAATCTTAAAGTTTTTTACACTTTATCATTTTGACAATCAAATATATATTCATCGAAAATTTTGTTAAGATATCTTTACTAACAAAGTTTTTATTACAGATAAATTATTTATAGTTTCTCAAAAAACTATTTTTTGCGAAAATCAGAAAAAGTATAAACTCGATCTAAATTACTAAATTACATTGTTTAGCTGACATAATTCTAATTGAAATCAATATCTTTTTTAGAACCGAAACAACGTCACTTTAAAGTCGCGGAAAATTCGAAAAATATTGTACTATTGTGGATGTGAAAAAGCCATAACAAAGTAAATAATTTGTTCCCGTAGCCAATGTTCGAATGTGTGTTTATGCTGCAGAAAAAATGAAATTAGATGGATTAAAAGTTACAAATTTATTTCCAAAAATGTTAGATTTTGCCCCACTGTGTGCAAAAATTTATATTTTAAATATAAAATATATTTAAAATAAAATTCATATTTTTCCAAATGAAACTGCCAAAGAAAAACCAAATAAATTCTATTGAGTCTGAAGCAAATTAAAATTCAGGGAAATATATTTCTTGTTAAAAAAAAATCCCACCAATTATATGGCCTTAAAAAAAAGAACATTTGTTGCCGTAAAAAAAAATATATTGAGCACACTTTTAAAGCAGAAACAAAAAAGAACTTGTGAATAATTAAATAAAATGGCTTAATTAACCAAACCCTCAAATACCATTGATATTGATTAAAAGTAAAAGCAAGTAAATGAAGCCAACATGTACACACAGAAAAAGGATTGTTAAGAAAATGGTTACAATTAAAAAAAATTAGGATAATTAAACAATATTCAATGTCAGGTATTAAAAATTTATAAATTTAGCAGATTTTATACGTTTATCACAATTTTAATATTACCCCAATGGTATATTTGTTCCCATACAAAACAATATATTCGGATCAATCAATTTATTAATAATTTACAATATCGTTTAAGGTAAGCGAATTAAATTCTTTTAAATTCACTTAAATACAAAATATTTTGGTAGTTCAATCAAAATTCGTTTAAATAATACATTTTCAGGTTCACTCTCCAATATTTGGTTCTAACAATTAGAAAATTCGATTACCACAGACAAAAGAATTCTATTCCTCTAAACGGATTCATATTTGTATAATTTTGTTTTGACGTTTTATAAAAAAGAAAAACTAAAAAAGAAAAATATTATAAAATTAACATAAAAACTGCGGAGAAAAAAAATTGCATTCAAATAAAAATATAAAACTCATATAAGGTGCAGCTAATGCGAGTAAGTTAAATGTTATTATAATTCTTAAAGAGTTATACATTTTCCTTCTTTACAAAATATTTTTTTATTTCATGAATATATTTGTACGTTGAATGGCTGGAGCTTATTGGAGTCAAAAACTAATTTCTACAAGGTAAACATTGTGTTATAAATAGTATGCAACTTAATTTGCACAACCACTAATGATGAATTTCTTTCAGAGATATTCCTTGGTAGCACATTTGATACGCGTTAAAAAAGCTTCATATTACATCATGTTCGGTAGTTCCAAACGCTTGAATAACAGGAAGTCCATCAGTATCTTCTTTAGTATCTTCTTTATGAACATGCAAACATTAATAATTCATTATGTATGTACATTAACGTTAAATTGTATTAATGCATTAATGTTTATTGTTGTATAAATAAAATATAAAAATATAATTTACGTTTTTGACATTTTGTTATTTATTTAAAAATTCTATTTTAGGAACCGAATTTTTGGGTATTGTTTCAGTTGTATCGCCCATTAATTTCAGGCATTCTAACTGAAAAAACATTAAAAACTACCAATTATTTGATACACTTAAATGAAATATTCAGTTACTACAAGCATTTTTTGTGATAGTACTTGTAACCGAACGAATTCGATTGGCTAAAAATTCGGTTACCATAACGAAACTATATTGTCTGTGTAGGAGGTTTTAACAACAAATACACTTTTTGTATGTATGGCCTGATGTGAAAAAATAAAATAAAGAAAATTGTTTAAAACATTTAAATGTATTTGACTTGGTAATGAGACCACATAATTACCATAAAGACAATTAAATGCTTTAAAGACCAAGTTAGTTTTTTTTTAAGGAACAGATATTTTTTATACACAAAAAAAAAAAAAAAAAATTTTCTAAAAAAAAAAAAAATGTTGTATAAATAACATACATATGTATGTGTGTGTGTGATCATAACAGTGTAAACTATAGTATTTTCGTAAACAAAACTGTCGTTTAAAAGAATAATTTTTAATTTTGCTGTGATTTATGATCAAAATAATTAAAAAATATTAATAAAATTACTAATTGTGTGTAAAATATATACACATTGGACATGCCAAAATTAATCTACTCATTTTTTTTTATTATAGTACGAGTGTCTGATAAAAAAAAATTGTCACAAGTAAAATTAAATCCGAAGTTTGGAAGTATTTGGATATTAATTACTTTAAAATTTAATATATTTTCTTCTTATTTTTGTTACTTTACGCATTAGCTTGAAATGATGTATTGAATGTTGTTTTGTGATGTAAATAAAAAAATTAAAACAATTAATTAAGAAACTAAGATTATTTAAAATATAAAGAAATAGTAAAGTTTAAAAATCGAAGGTATTAAGTAAACATACTAGACATATACATACTTCTTAATAACTTTATTTTCTAGGTTTTAATTACTTTTTAATTCTTAATTAAGAGTATTCTTTAATTCAAAAAAGAAAAACCAACAATAAAATATAGACATACATATGTATGTGTGTATACATGAACATTTATAAACAACTCCTTTGCACACATTGTGAAGGTTTCTTGCCACACACAGTAACTACGTATTACAAAAACAAACACAGCATTACAAATACTAGCTCATCTTAAATCATTTCTCAATGCTTTGTATGATTTTATTTTTTTTTGCCACACCACTTGCACCACTTGTTTACGACAAATGCTTTCAACGCCTGGATTTGCATACTACGCACTTGCTTCGGGCAGCGAACAGTACAAACAGTACCCTGCAGTCAATGGTGGCAGTTGCGTACAATTTACCTAACCGACTACATTAGGGTACCGCTAATCACTTTATTAGCTACGTGACTAGTCACTTTAACATGGGCTTGTCCTAGGAGGAAATCTATTGCCACCTAAACGACTTACTAGTGTCACTTTTTTGCACACACAATCACCTCCACGACTACCGAAGGATCAATAAAATGACAAATAGGCACTTCAATGACCAAAAGGTGGGCCTTTTTTTACATACACAGACACTTTAACGGCTTACTCGCTTACCTTAGAGTCTATAAAGTGCAAATTGCTAATACGCCACCAAATAAAGTGCTTGTTATTTATTGTTGTTTTTGTACATGTTGGCTATGAATAACACACTTGAAAATCAAGTGGATTTGCTTTTCAAATCATCTTACGCAGGGGTCTAATACCGATGGACCGATTGAATTTATTCTTTTAGCAAAAAAAAAAAAAAAAAAGATTCAGAATGAATATAAACCGATTTTGGTTATTTTATTATTAGCGTTCTTATAAGGAATATTCGCTGTATAAAATATATACAGTGCTGTGCAAAATAATAGACTTATTTTTATTTGGTAAATATTTTCAATTATGAATGATATTTAAATTTATTTTTTATTTATTTAAGAACTGTACTAAAAGATACACCATCCACAAATGTTTTTGTTTTTTTATGACTTTATTTAAATAAAAAATAAAAAAAAAAATAATTTTCCTATGATTCAAAATAATAGACTTATTCAATATTTCTTAAACAAATATATATTTTTTTCATTAAAGACTAAAACAAATTAAATTTTCTACTAATATTGAAGATTATAATAATAATATGCCAAGTTAATTCAATAACCTGAATGACCGCCATTATTGTTTAAAATGCACTGAACTCTTCTGGGCATTGATTCTATAAATTTTTGGCATTTTTCTATAGAAATTGCCTCCCATTTCTTTTTAACATCTTTCCAAAGTTGATTTTTATTCCGAAATGTCTTCCCATCTAGACCTCTCTTCAGTTCAACCCAAAGGTTCTCAATAGGATTTAGATCCGGTGACTGTGAAGGCCATTCTAAAACAGATACATTGTTAGCACTCAGCCAAGATTTTACAAATTTTGAGGAGTGCTTAGGATCATTGTCCTGTTGTAAAGTCCATTCTGGTGGCATATTGTTCTCCACATAGGGTAGCATAATATCCTTCCAAATATCACGGTACATTTCTTGGTTCATTATTTTTGTGATCTAAAAAAGAGGGCCAACACCATGCCAACAAAATTCACCCCACACCATTATACTTCCTCCGCCGTGTTTTACAATCTTTTTTGTATAACGATCATATAGTTCCTTTCCATTTGGTCATCTAACATTTCTGCGACTATCTGACCCGGACAAGTTAATTTTTGTCTCGTCGTTCCATAAAATGTTCTTAAAATTATCAACTTCACTATTTTTAATTTTTGTAAAAATTTTTTTTTCGAGCTGCTTAGTTTTTTGAGCTTAAAAATGGTAACTTCCTGGCGATTCTACTTGGCAAACCTTTCTCTAAAAGTTTTCGTCGGACTGTTGAAGCACTAATTATGTTACCTATTTCTTCAGAAACGGCGTTTGAAGACAGAAATGGCTGCTTCTTCACTAGAAGAGCTATCTGTGAATCCGTGGTAGCGGTTATTTTGCAAGGTCTACCACGTGTTTCTTTTGATGGCTTCCACTTGATCGCGTTTCTTACGAATTGATGAGACCTTCCAAGCAATTCCGCAATAAAATCAATTGTTTTTTCTTGGTCACGTAGTTATTTCACTATTCGCCTTTCTTAAGGAGTGCTATGTACATTACGACCCATCATTTCGTAAAAATAATATTATTTTATAATATTTTTTCAACAATAATATTTCATTTACCTTACATTTAATTATTTTCAGAAAATTTATCTAAATTATAAGGTAAATTAAAACAAAAAATATAAACCTTTAAAATATGTCTATTATTTTGCACAAATTATATTTTAATTTTCCTTGAAATGTTTACGAAAGCGCATAAAGGAAAGAAAGAAACTTCTTAAAAATACCTATTATTTTTAGTATTGACAATATCAAAAATAACGGTACCAAAAATTCCTAAGAGAATGTTGTTTTTAATAGTGTTAAATCGAAGAGAAAGTATTTAATATACAATAGCCTATTATATATCCGATAACTGGGCATTCTAAAAACAGATTTCATGGAAAATATTCTCAAGATTATAAGTGCAAATTTTTTTTTAGTTATTATTGAAGATTAAAAAGAGACACTTATGAATAGAAAATTTAAAAATTCCCACTGTGCAATGTAGTGTAGCTTGAAAAACACAAGATGTAATGTGATACGTAGGTTAAAATAATACTTAAAACAATAAAAAAAAAAAATATAAAATATTAAAATATTGCCTAGACAAAACGACCGAAATAAGAAACATATAAATAAGCTTGTCTTCCACCGTACACATCCATTTAAGTAAATGTTTTATGGTACTTGTTTGGTACCCTACTTTAATTCTTAGTCAATTGAGATAAATAAATAAAATTTTAATCGTGACCTTCATATCAAAAAACGATCAGGTTTTAGGACTTTTTTGAAACTCCAACATTTAAGGGGTAAAAATGTTCCCTTGTTGTTACCAGACACCATCAATTTGTAATAAGAAATTTGTAATCATTGGGGATAAAAACAAATAAAATATATACTTTTTATATCTTCTAAACTATTAATTGTATAGGCAAAATAAACATTTTGTATATTTTGGACTCTCGGTATCTATATGCCTATAAACATAGGCATATTAGAGAGTATATAATTAAACACATCTTTATCTACTAAAAAAATAACAGAATAATAAATTATTTTTTGGTACTATTTGGTAGCCTATAAAACTTTTAACCCAACAAACATTAAATACATTTTAAATCAAATTATTTCCTAATCATAAAGGTTATAAATAAGTCGTTGGTACTTTTTGAATAATTTATGAAGTAAAAAATTGTATCTTTTTAGTACTTTTTAACTATAAATGTAGAAAAATGCTAAAGTTCTTTAAATTAAATATATAAAAAATTATACTCTTGATTTTATTGCTCTTACATTTTTGAAAACATTGATACTTAGTGGGTAAAATGGTTAAAAACGGGTGCCATTGAAACGGGTAAATATTTTGCAGTTTTTAAAAATAATAAAACATTATTTAAAATTGAGCCACCTATATATATTTTCCAATCGGTCTAAAATTTTGTATTTCTTGGTTTTTAAATTATTCTCATATTTTTAGGGGTTGAAAGCGAGAATCTGGACAATTAGTATAATAACGGTTATCCTAATGTATGACAATTTAAATCCCAATAGCATATATCTAAAATGGTATAAACTTTTTTCGTAAAAAAAAGGCAGAAGAAATAAAAAAAGTGGTTTATAGGTAAAAATATTAATATTTCAACTTTTATAATTTTTGGTTAATCGGCAACATCAAAATTTCGAGGACTGTTTAATTCGATAACAATTTAAAAATATTCTTTGTAATGAAAAATATTCTTTGTAATGATAGTACCAATATTTGTAAAACAAGTAAAAAATCGAAACCCCAAACTCAGATTTTAGTCCATTTACCCTAATATATTAAGCAAGTGTTATAAAAAGTATCGATTTATAAAAACTACAGATCCTGCTCTACAAAATAATAAAAACCGTTGCTAGCAGGCTAGGTCCATATTAAAACCAGGGCCTTTTTAAAAAAAGTCCAAGTAAAATTTTTTATTTTGATTGCTGATAACATCACAACAAGTAATAGTAGTCTAAAAAAATATATGTAAAAAATTTCTGCATTTTATTCCGAATAAAAAAGCTTATAAAGATTTTTTTCGCAAAACGTTAAATTAAAGAGTTATAGCGCAATAAAGAAATTAGTTACTTTTAAGCCTTGTTTTAGGACAAAGGAAAAAGTCGACTGGCCGGTTTACGACCGATCGACCCAATTTTTGCACACATTTTATTTTTTTTTAGCCCCATCTACCAGAAACTGCCGGTGGAGCAAGCAAAATCAAAAATTTTGTATTCATGGGTAATCTACTGTGCATTGTACTACGTTAAATATGTATGTTTAAAAATGCTATTTTATTTACACCAATAACTTTATAAGCATCCAATATATTTTTAGCAAAAAAAAAAAAAAAAATTAAAAACTTGGCATGGGGTGAATTTGATTAATAATTTCATTTTCTAAAGTTTCATAAAATTAAATAAGTTTCTTGGAAGTAAAACACAATTGGTTTGGAAGTTTTTTTTTTCACTTCAAAAGTAACTAAAGCAATGTAAGGAAAACATTAAATATTTTACTAAATGACCTTGTAATTTGTTATAACGTATAATAATGGTGGTTTAGGCTAACGTTGTAACTGAAACTTTCAATTAATGTTTAAATAGTTGATTAAAGGTATATTATGTTCAAATGGAAATTAGTTAATTTTGTAATTAATTCTAATGAAAATTATGGAAGAAAAAAAAAAAAAAAAAAAAAAAAAAATTATAATAGGGTGGTTTAAAAAATGTATAGTAATAATTCTTAGAATTTGATGGAGTTTATTAATGCTGATAGCTTTAAAATTTGAATTTCAAAAACGAAATTAAAGTTACTAATAAATGTTTTTGTTTTGTTATTATGATATCTGTTTTTGTTGTATTAATTATTTAAATGTATATTATAACTAAATCAATTCGCAATTAAACACTTCCTAAAAAGCATGAGCTAAATAGCTTGAATACCTTTCTGCAGTAGAAATTACACAGGTCAATAGCAAAAAAAGGCTTCATTAACTACAATATAGATTTGATGTAGCATGGTTCCAGTAGTCCAAAAATGGGCAAAATTTAAAATTCTATGGAGAGTTTTTTTTTTTAAATTTTTTTTTGTAAAATTAGAAATTTTTTTAGGCGTTTTTCCACATAATTAATGATAACTCAAAAAGTTTTAGACCGATATTATTGAAATAAATCTACAAAAATTTATATTTTCATAATCTTTAATCCCTTCATCAATCGGCTCAGTAGTTTCGGAGTTATAATAAAAAATGAAACAAAAAATATATTTTTTACGTGAAAAAATCAAGTTTTTTTATTTAAAAGTCGAAAACGGCAAAAACTGTTCAGATTTATTACTTTATCGCAAAGCCACATGTAATAGCAACAAAATGAAATATCGATCATAAAAATTTATTGATTATTTTTGAATTTATTCACAATTAAGTGAATTCGATAATTTTCACAAAATTTTAGTTTTTTGAAATATTTCTCCACTTATGTTGTCATAACTCAAAAACAACTTGTCCGATTTTGTTAAACTAAATTTACAAAAATTCTGGCTAACAATATCTTTAAATGATGTATACAATTGTTTTGAAGGTGCGCGGTAAAGTGGGAGGACCACGCCCATTTTTGGTATCCAAGTTTATATCGACTCTCATACTATTTATACAAAATTTCGTTGTCGTACATGCTTTTGTTTCAGAAATATTAGCAGAAAAGTATAAAATAGGCACCCTGTGTTTCTAGTTTTTAGACCATAACTTTTTTATTTATTAACCGATTTTGATGGGGGTATATTAATTTTGTCATTTCTTATGTAACAAATATACAAAGTATATATTTTCTGTGTCCTGGTTAGATTCTGAGTCAATCTAGGTATGTCCGTCTGTTGAGAGCAGGACAGGGCTCGAACAGGACAACGTAGTAGAACGAAATTTTGCACAAATATTTTTCTTATATAAGGTTTATTTGATATTAAATATGGTAAAAATCTGTAAATAAATAAAAGTGTTATAGGCTAAAAACTAGAACAACAGGGTGTCCGTTTGGCGACTTTAGTCGCCAATTGCCCCTTTTTTAACCACCTGGCCACTTTTTTGGACCCTTTTTTAAATGGCGACTAAATGGAGACTTTTTAACACTATGTGCTGAATAACGAGAAACTAAGTTGTTTATATTAATTTTATATTAATTTAAACAAATAAATTCATTATTTTGAGATTATTTCACAGTATAGTGATATAAATAGCCGCGGAGTATTTATAAGTGGACTGAAACTGTTAGTTACTGAAAATAAAAATGAAGTTTAGGAACAGCTATTTAAGTCATCATATGCCGAATCTTTTTGAACTGAATTGAGAAAATAAAAAAACAGATACGATGAATAGTTATATCCTAAGTTATATTTTTTACATTCCTCATGGCAATCCCTGTGTGGAACGTGCTTTTTTTTCACTAAATTATCAATAATAAAAAATAGTTTGTCCAACAGACTTAAGTTAATACTTGTGGATCCATACGTTTGTCCTAAATTGTCCTAAATTGGTTCGAAAGAGAATTGAAAGTCTGGTGTACTATTTTTGTGAAAAATCTTTAATTTTGAAATAAAAAAAAAAAATAATAATATTTCTATAAAATAATTAGAAATAAATTATTTTGTTAGTAACAGAATTGGATTTAGTAGTTTTTCTTAAAACATAACATTTTTTGATTTTGTTGTTACAATGAGCAAATTCACTTAATTGCGAATAAATTCGAAAAGAATTAATAGATTTTTATGATCGATATCTCATTTTGTTGCTATTATATGTGGCTTTACGATAAAGTAATAAATCAGAACAGTTTTTGCCGTTTTCGATTTTTAATGATTTTTTTAAAACAAAAAAACTGTTTTTTATCACGTAAAAAATATATTTTTTGATTAATTTTTTGTTATTATAACTCCGAAACTACTGAGCCGATTGAAACGCAATATATAAAGGGATTAAAGATTATGAAAATATAAAATTTTCTAAATTTATTTCAATAATATCGAACTAAAACTTTTTGAGTTATCATTAATTATGTGGAAAAACGCCTAAAAAAATTTGTAATTTTACAAAAAAAAAAAAAAAAAAATAATAATAATAAAAAAAACCTTTCCATAAAATTTAAAATTTTTCCCATTTTTGGACTACTGAAACCATGCTACATCAAATCTATATAGTAGTTATTGAAGCCTTTTTTGCTGTTGACCTGTGTTATCGATTGATAACCAGTGTTGCCAGTTTAGCCTTTTTAAGGCTAATAAAAAGGCTAAATATAGCCTTTTTATTTTGCTTTTAGCCTCAAAATTTTCGTTTTAGCTTCTAGCCTTTTTTCTAGCTTTTTTTAATTTTAAAATAGCCTTAAAAAGGCTAAAAATTTATTCATTTTATTTCCACAGAATCATCAATTTAAGCATTTTTGTGTGTTAGTTCGCACAAAAAATCGAAATTATTTATATTTAACGAAAACAATATATTAGCTTTTTTCTGGCTTTATTTTTTGGGACATTTAGCCTTTTCTGACTTTTTTTAAAGTCTAATTTAGCTTCTTTTTTTTTCTCAAGTCCTAGCAACACTGTTGATAATCATAATAATTTAATTCTGTTTAGTACGGGCGTATACGTAATATTATTTAATAAATATTAAGTATACGTGATACTGTTCTTCTGTAGTATATTACATTTTTCTTGTCGTTTGGAATGTCCTGTAAACAATGTGTAATAATGTTAAGTATACAATAGATCTAAAATAAATTAAAATTATTAATTCTTTAATTTTCATTGTGATTGTTTTATCTTATCTACTTTTCAAAATGTTTTGACTTATTTTTTTATTGAATTTTATACGGGTTTATAGAAAATCATAACACGTATATAATTATAAGAAATAATGCACAAATAAAAAACTACTAAGGAACAGAACTAATTAAAGTAAAAGCGGAAGTGTTGGCAGTAATAACTGACGGTTTTCACACTTCGCATATTACCAACATGGATACATATTTGTACTTGAAATAAGAAGAAAAACTGAAATAACGAGGTTAGTTTTATAATTTCGTTTTAGAATTTATCGAAAGGAAACAAATTTATATAAAATTTGCAAATTTAGAAATTCTATATTACCCCTCCTTTAAAAAATAAAGTTAAATTTATTCACATATTGTACATTTAACCATATTCACTACATTACACTAACTGACTAACCCACTGACTGACTGAATTTACTTCGTATATGTTTTTGTGCTAATTACGCGAAAGGCATCATGCTACTTACTCATTTGCTATTTATAAAATTACCAGTTACCCAGATGGTTGGTGGGGTGTTTGACTGAATGAAAGACAACAATAATAACAATAATAATCTATGTGGCAAAAAGCATGTTGATAGTAATGATGGTGATGATGACGAAGGCGATGATAATGATGACGACTAAGACGCCTTTAAGTCTTTATAACACATTTTTTTTTGCCTTCATTTATACTTTTCTTATTTCACCAAAGTTTTTCTTTTTCTACTTTCTTGTGTTGTTTCATCTCATCTTGAGTGTGTCAGTAGTAGTATAGTTTGAAGGAAATGTAAAACTAGGAAGCAAACAAGTAAAAAAAAAAAACAGATATGTAAGAAAAATATAAGTAAAGTGGCAGGGGCATGTAGTAAATAGTAAATGAAAGAATTCACCTGGTGTTAATGCCAGCACTGATGATGGTAATAAACTTTGACTTGAACTACAAATAACAGTTTTAAAAGGTGTGTGTGTATGTGTGTGTGTATGTATGTATTTTGTAAATTGTATTTGTGCATGTGTCAGCTTGTCAGTGAGTGTAAGAAAAAGAGACTAATAACATACAAACACACTCTTAATAACATGGTATTGTGCAAGTAAATTTAAGTTAAACTTAAGTAACAACAACGAATACTACATAAATAAAGTTGGATTTTTTTGGATCTCACATATATTATATTTATAGATAGATAGATACGGGTGGTATTGTTATTTATACACTTCGTGACATAAACTTTATTGTTCCTGCCTTTAAAATAATTTTTTTTTTGTATCGTTTTCTGTAAATTTTAATAAAAATTGTAAAAATTTTGTAATGACATGTAATTACGGATGTAACTATTACTGTAAAATGTGTTACAAAAAACGAACTATAGCCCAAAAATAACAAAAAATCATATAAATGTATAAATTATAAATTTTGTTCAGTTATTTGAATAAATAAAAAATTAAGTTCCTATAAGGATTTAAATAAAAATGGGGTCTTAGGTAAAAGTTTTATGTCTGTGATGAAGGGTATAGAAAATGATTGGAATTTCTCCAATTGATTGAATTTTCCAGCATGGATATATAAGACCTAGTGCTAATATTTTTTAAACCACATTCCTATAGATTTTATTAATTATACTCACCATCTAAAAGATGGGGGGTATATTGATTTTGTTATTCCGTGTGTAACATATCGAAAAACTCATTTAAGACCCCATAAAATATATATTTTTTGGGTCGATCTAGCTATGTTCGTCTATCTGTTGAAAGCAGGATATGACTCGAAAGGGACAACCTAGGGGGACGAAATTTGGCTCAAATATTTATCTTAAATAAGGTTTGTTTGGTATTGAAAATGAACAAAATCGGTTAATAAAAAAAGTTATGGGCAAAATACTAGAAGCACAGGGTGTCCATTGTAGATTAATTTCCTACTTTTGTGTTGATATCTCTTAAACAAAAGCATGTACAATAACGAAATTTTTTACAAAATGTCCCCCAAGATTTTTAATAACAAGGGATAAGTTTCAACAGTTCTTTAGTACGTTGGGAGATCGATTCCTGGCTTGTGGCGACTACAACGCCAAACATAAATATTGGGGCTCACGACAAATAAATCCCAAAGGCATACAGCTGTGCAGTACTCTAGTTGATAGTAAAAATGGTTTGCATATTAAATCCTCTGGGCAACCTATTTACTGGCCGACTGATCCTAGAAAAATCCCCAATTTAATAGATTTTACCATATGTAACGAGTCAATCCCGACCATATGATACCCTACACCATTGTGTACATCGAAATTCGGGAAGGGGTTTTTAATTGGACTTTGGCCAATTGTGGACCTTACTCATATTAACTGTAAAATAAAACTTACGAATACAGAATATTACGTCGATATGGGAGTTATGGTAAATTATGGACCGATCTTAGTAAAATTTGACACTATCAATTATATTTATACAAAACCTATTTATGTCGAATATTAACTTGATACTAACATTTTAATGGGATTTATGCCCGTTAAAGTTATTTTCTGAAAAGGAGTTTATATGGGAGCTATGGTCAATTATGGACCGATCTCCTTGAAATTCGGCACACAGATTTAAACTTATATGAACTTATATGTGCCAAATTTCATTAAAATATTATTATATTTAAGGGATTTATGATCGTTAAACCCCTTTCCAGGAGGACATTTGTATGGGGGCTAGGTGAAATAATGAACCGATCGTAACCAATTTCAATTAGCTTCGTCCCTGAACTGTAAGAAGCCTTTGTGCCAAATATCAATATTTTTTTCAAAATTGCGACCAAACTACAGATTACAAGGTTTACATGGACGAACAGAAAGTCAGAAGGACGGACGGACATCGTTAAATCGACTCAGAAAGTGATTCTGAGCCGATTGGTATAAATTAAAGTGGGTCTTAGACCAATATTTTTGGGTGTTACAAACATCAGCACAAACGCATAATACCCTCCCCACCTATGGTGGTGTAGGGTATAAAAACGTACATCGAAACTCGATGACCATTGAAATATCATACGATCTATCTTCTGACCATTCTCCTGTCTTAGTTACCTACCACGGAGAAACTAATTTTAATACTGATACTAAATTCTTTAAAACGAATTGGTTAAAGTACAAAAAATACATTAACAGCCATATCCACAAAAAACCATTTAATCCGGTTTACGACAACAATCATTTCGGCCTTGGATAATTCTAAGACCCAATCTATATATCAATGGGTATATAGATTTGGTCGAGACGAATATAACATTCGCGCTTGTTTTAAATAAATTTTTCATCACAAACTGTACAAAACTGTTTACATATTGAATTCTTTCTAATAATGAATTGTGTATTTGTTGTTATTGTTGATGTTTTCCTTTACTCATCGAAGTATTTTATTTATTTTTTTGTAGCACAGAGGCATTATTACGAACTAAGAATACTTAAACAATAGAAATTTAGGGAATTTATTTCCCATTTTTTAAAAACGCTATACCAGCATTGGTATTATGTATTTTTAATAATATTTGTAACACTCAACAATTAATGCAATCAAAAACACTTTAAAATACTCGTTGAATTCCTAAGTCAATTTAAGTTAGAACTATTGGTAAAAACTTTTGAAAATAATTCGACAAAATTTTATACAGAATTAAAAAAAAAAAAATAATTAATATATTTTTAGCAAGTCACATCAGACTTCTATCGAAGTTAAAAAATAAAGTCATTGAAACTTTTTCTTTATTTTGACTTCGTTTGGACGAATTTTCAGTGTAAATAAGTATTGATTTTTCTAGGTAAAATATCTGCTAGGAACTACTGTAGCTTTTCTTATAATCGTCTTTTGTCGACTTTATCTTCCTACTTATTTTCTTCTTTAAACGTGGCAAAGTTTTAAGCCTGTAGCTATAAAGGAAACAAATAAATACTTGTACTTATGCTCGCATTCTTGTACTTAACAAAAAACTTAAATAAAACTAAACTGAAATAAAAAGAAAAAATAAACTTTTTAAGAGTATTTTTCCAAAGACGGGACAAGCGCTAAAAAAATATAAGTATAAACATAATACAAACACACATACATACATTTATACATATTTAAAAGTATGTATGTATTAAAATATTTTTTGTCTTGAAAATGTATTCCTCCAAAATAAGCATAAAAAGAAAAACTTCCTTAACGTTCCCAAGAAATGAGACTAAAGTAACAATTGAGACTTAACGCTTGAGTAATTGAAGATGTTGTTAAAGTAGACAGGCAACATTATTGGACAACTAAACATACACCTATTTGTATAGGTGTATGATTTTTATACATAAAAATTTATACATAAAAAACGAAAGAAAAATAAAATAAATTTGAAATATAATGAACATGAGAAGAAAGAAAAAGGAGAAAGGGGAAAGGAAATCTTCTTAAACCGGAAGTGGCTTGTTGAATAAGGGTCAAAGTAAACAAATCAAACTAACTTTCAAGTTTTCGTTCAAGTTCCTTTTTGTAGTTTTCGTAACGTATGCAGCAAATACATGGAAATCCCTTAGCATACATATACATTATTTTTTGGAAGGAAGTTGTCGTAGGAGAGCTAAAAAAGTTGTTTAAGAAAATTGCATCATTTTATTTTTTTCCCAGAATTTCTTTCGTTTTTGTCTTTCATTTCTTTCTTTCATTTATTTCTTGATGATTCTTTTTAGTTTTATACATTGAAGTTATTTTCTAAAACGTGAGTCGAAAACGGAAATTAACTAGTTTAGTTTTTTGTTATAAATTTCTTTTCAGTTCGTTTTCTTTATTTTTTTAAATGTGTGAAAATTTTGTTTTATTTTTTTTTTTTTTAGTTGGGACACTGATGTCAACCGTACGTTTGGAATAATTTTTAAGTTTTTAATTAATTTTTTAAATATTTAAACACAGGTATTTTAATTACAAATACTAAAGAACAAAACTTTGTTGACCAAATAATAATTTAGTGCTTTGGCCAGTGGTTTGAAGTTTTTGGAGTTTTGTACAAAATAATTTAACATATAAAAAAGAATGCTTAGATCAGCATTTGAAAGACTAAGTTCCGAGTAGCTGTAAAAACCTGAAAATGTTAGTTAAAAAATCTTTAAAACTTGGACCCATTTATATGCTGCTACCTTGAAATTTAAGCAGCAGTAGCTTAGGTTGTAGAAAAAAAAAAAATGAAATAAAATGAAAATAAAAAAGATTCGGCTATGCCGAATCTTTGATACTCTTCACCATTTTACCGACAAATAATTAAATTTTCGCCTTTACGTATGCTTTCATTATTTCACATTTATAAATCTACATTTTTTCAAACTACGAAAATTTGAATGCGAAAAAAAAACAATCATAGCAAGCTTTGCTTTAAAAAAATAAACAACAACAACAATTCTATATTTATTTTTGTATGTGTGTATATACAAACTGACTGCATATACAAAAAACAACAACACTGTTATTCATTATATTATTGCTGTTGCTAACTAAACTACTTGCCTATACAAAAAACAAAAACGTCGCTAATAGTCAATACAATGTTTAATGTACATTAGAGTGTCCCGCAGACAAAAATTTTGTAGGAAGACCCCTCAAACGATGCGTAAAAATTAGCTGAATATGGGAAAAATATTAAAAAAAATTTGTAAAATTGATCTTCAGTTCCCTACCAGCGATTGAAAGTCACGGGTCTAGAACATTTCGTCCAAAAAATAGTATTGAGTTTTTTCTTGAAATGGGTATCAAAAAATTCTTAATTTTAAGCCAATTATAGAAAAAATATTAAAAAAAATTTTCGATAATTTTCTTAAAAAAATAGATAAGAATTTTATAATTTTGTTCCTTTTAAGACTAAAATATTAAAAATTTGCATTATAGTAAGTACTATATATAATAATATATAATTTTCCAGATTTTTAAAAAAAATTGTTCATCAAAATACGTTAAAAAGTCTTCTAGCGAAACAAAATCCCATTGGAAAAATGTCTAAAATATTTTTTTCATAACCAGCATAAAATTACGAATTTTTTGATACCCATTTCGATTAAAAAATCGAAACTTTTTTTTTACAAAAATGTATAGGATCCATGATTTTTCAATCGCTGGTAGGGAACTTAAGCAAATTTTTACGCATCGTTTGAGGGGTCTTCCTACATCGAAATCTAGAAAAAGCTATTCTCGGGACACTCTAATGTACATGTTTGTGTGTGTATTTATATTCTTAACGGATTTGTTATAGTTTTGGGCCCATAACTCTGTTGATTATAACAGAATTTGGTTTATTAAAAAATCCGAAATTTTATAAAAACAAAAAATCTATAGCTTAAACGAGGTCTTTAAAAAACCAAAAAAGCGTTTTGCCCGATATCTCAGTTATTATGAACCGATTTATTTCATTTTTTTTTAGCAAAAAAATTCAGAAAAATACAGAGGCTTCAGAAACTGGAAAACCGGTTTTTTAAGCATATCTCCGCAATGTATGAACCGATCTTGCTGAGTTTCAATAACAAAATTTTCGAAAGGATTTCCGATCGTCCGTGTGTCGGTTGAAATGGCGTTTATGAAGCCCATTTCAACCGACACACAGACGGTCGAAAATATAAACAAGGATCTCGAAAATATAAACTTTTTGCTTTCAGACGAAAATTGTGGAAATTACAAACGGAATGACAAACTTATATAAACCCTTTACACCTGTGGTGAAGGGTATACAAA
The DNA here is from genome assembly GCA_951394005.1 of Protophormia terraenovae. Taxonomy (NCBI): domain Eukaryota; kingdom Metazoa; phylum Arthropoda; class Insecta; order Diptera; family Calliphoridae; genus Protophormia; species Protophormia terraenovae. The sequence goes on along the minus strand of OX596076.1, from coordinate 71,144,642 downwards.
TAAAAATTTCAATGCTATTTTCAAATTGTTTTCCATCCCAACAAACCAAGAAACGATACAGTATCATTTATGATATCATAATTTTAAAGTATATGATAAAATATCGAAATTGTATTTTCCTTAGAAAAAAACTTCAAACATTTTCAGAAAAATAAAATTAAATTGAAAATTTTTGTATTAGAAAAATATTTTATGTTATGCTTTATATGGGAATTGAATTTTTACAGCTAAATTTAGTGGAATTGCAAAAAATTAATGCGTATAAGATGAAGAAACCAATATCAGCCCGGATTCAAAGGGAGACTTGTATTCGGATTGCAAAAGTTTCGTATTACATGTAAAATGATTTGGAGCTGGATGAACTTTGGATTATTATGGCTATTTTATTAACTTTTGATAACATATTTAGAATATAATATATTGATCCAATCTTAGCATATATGTACGTATATATTTTGCAATATATTGCTAAATTATCGCGCTGCTTAAATTAAATGATATCATTACTAATATCGTTATTTTCAAAAATTATGATATCATTTTCGAGTGTACCTTTTAGAAAGCAACCTATATCATTTTAGAATTATAAATGATATCATTCTCGGGCTTCTATATCACCGAAATGATATCGTAATGATATCATTATGATATCATTTGGTTTGTTGGGATATTTTACTGCTTTTAGTAGTTTGTAATAAGAGTATCAGAAGAGCTAGTAACTAAGGTAAGGAGAAACAATTTATTAATAAAAATTATGAAAAAACGAAAATGGATTGTTAACTTAATTTATGATGATTTCGGATCAAAAAAAAAAAACGATGGCTTTTTTCTGTGTATACAAAATTAATACGTGATAAAAAAAGCTGAAAACATATTCATATTATGCATGAAACCCTCCATATTCTTTTTTTTTTTTTTAATAAGAAATAGAAATATATCCATGATTGGTAAAAACTTATAATTTGGTTTATTCCTTTAATATTTTTCCTTATTTTATAAAGAGCCCTAAAAACCAACTATAACTACAAGAATGTTTTCTTCTTTTTTCAACATTACTAATATTATTATTGCTAATAATGCTGCTGCAACATGTTAAACCGGAAATTAGTAAATTTGTCACAAAGTTAGTTTTTATGTCATACTTTGTCTTTCAACTTTCAAAAACAAGGTGTAAGATTATTTATGCTACAGGGGAGCTAAAACATTCACTCATATTTAATATTTTTCATCATAATATTTTGTGTTTTTTTCATGCTTCAAAGCAGATGAAGTTTTTCATCTTCAACTAAAAACATTAAACAGTACTAATACGGATAAAGAAACACACACATATAAATATATATACTCACATATAACCACATTAATAACAGGTATAAATACGCATATACATATACTACGTGTAAGTGAGAATGTGTATGTGAATGTGTAATATGAGTTAAAACATCAAAGCAAAACGGAAATGCAGCCATGTTTATGGTTATACTGCATATGACATTTTCACCCCGTGTGTGTTTATTTCCAACAACTAAGTTGTATAAATGTTTATGTAAGTGTGTGTAGATGCGTGTTATAACATGAATTAAGATGTGTATATAAATATGCTGAAATTTGACAAACTTTTATTTTACCAACTTTTCATGATAAATTACAGCTTGAGTATTTCTTTTTTTTCCCCTAGAAAGGGAGGGTGAAACATACGAATTTGTGGTAGACACAAAACTTTGTGTCTCGTTTTGTATGAACAGCTGCAAGATTTTTCTTAAAATTCGTTTAGAACTTAGAACATGTGGGTATGTTGTGTTGTGTTGATATGACAAGATTACTTTATATAGTTGAGCGGGAAGAAAAAAAAGTAAAATATTTCTTTTCTAACCTGTTTGCTTATTTTTCATCAGCTTTTCTTAGAAATTGGCTTCTATTTAGTTTTTCATCATCATCAGCATCATGTGATTGTTATTATTGAGTTGTAGTTTGTCATCATAAAGACAAAAAACTTTTATTAGGGTTTTTTTTTTGTTGCAAAACTCGTGCATACTTAGTGATTATAATTTTCTTGTTTTTTTTTCCTTGAAACTTAATACGTTATTAAGTCAGTTTTGTTGTATGACTTTTTAGTGTATATTAGACTAAATAAGAAATTTTGTTTTGGTTTATGAAAATAATTTGTTTTATGTTTGTGGTAAAAGATTTAAGAAAATATTTGTTTAAATGTATTTTGTATGGTTGAATAGTTAAACGGATACTAGGGATTTTGTAAATTACTTACTTTCTGAGTAATTTAGCGATGTCCGTTTGTATGGTTAGCTGGCTCTGTGTTTGCGTGATTGCGTAACAAACAAACATACACTTAATTTTATATTTTATAATATAATAATATAATATGGACGGATAAACCGAAAAATGCCAAATTTTATAAGGAGAACTCTATAAATACTGCATTAATTTTAATACAAAGATATTTGGTACAAAAAAGTTAGAACTAAGCATAGCTGTTATATAAGGACAATTACTGAAAATCTGTGTTAGTATTTAAATAGTGTTTGCATACGTAAGAAGTAAATAATTATAAATCGCATTTTAAAATTTCACAAGAATAAATCCACATTTAAATAAAAGTCATATACAGGATGCTCTCCAAAAAACTATAAAATCCCTTAGACACATAAAGGCGTACATTATCATATAATTGTTCCAAGAATCTACACAGAGAAAACAGATTCTTTATCACAACCGATTTTTTAGCCAATCGAATTTGGTAAGTTCTGAGAACTATATCTTAATTCGATTGAAATTATCGAATGAATATGGTATGCATAGCCGTATTGTTAAATGACTATTGTGAATTAATTTTAAAAACGTTTGACATTTTTTTTTATTGTTTTCGTATATTAAAAAAAAAAGTTACATAAAAATATAAAAATTAAATAAAAGTAAAACAGCTACAAAATGTAAAATATTGCAGTTTATCTTAATGCCGCAAACGTTTACCATTACATAAATTATAGGTCGGATTTATGCCACCTTTTCTTAAAAAACCCTGATAGTGTCAGCAACCTCATTCTTCCAAGGACTATAGGAGTAGTTATGTTTGCAACACTATAACGATGTGTTATAGTGTTGCAAAAATTATAAATAATTTTTATTAAAAGTTTTTCCGCAAAACGTTCATGTCCATACCTATGATGACTTCTTTAAAAGCTAAGACAGACAGAGCTCTATTTGCGCCAAATAAGTATCGTTAGCAAGAATCACGGAACTTTTTTCAATCCTCTAATTTCATACAACTCAAATGCATATGTATGTGGAAAACAAAGGAAAAATTATTGAAGGTTTAAATAACAAATGAATAATCAACGTTACAAGACATACCTTTTATTTTTGTTAGGCGATCCACGGATGTAGCCTTCTGTGAAAATTTGTATTTATTTATTTATTTATTTATTTATTTATTTATTTATTTATTTATTTATTTATTTATTTATTTATTTATTTATTTATTTATTTATTTATTTATTTATTTATTTATTTATTTATTTATTTATTTATTTATTTATTTATTTATTTATTTATTTATTTATTTATTTATTTATTTATTTATTTATTTATTTATTTATTTATTTATTTATTTATTTATTTATTTATTTATTTATTTATTTATTTATTTATTTATTTATTTATTTATTTATTTATTTATTTATTTATTTATTTATTTATTTATTTATTTATTTATTTATTTATTTATTTATTTATTTATTTATTTATTTATTTATTTATTTATTTATTTATTTATTTATTTATTTATTTATTTATTTATTTATTTATTTATTTATTTATTTATTTATTTATTTATTTATTTATTTATTTATTTATTTATTTATTTATTTATTTATTTATTTATTTATTTATTTATTTATTTATTTATTTATTTATTTATTTATTTATTTATTTATTTATTTATTTATTTATTTATTTATTTATTTATTTATTTATTTATTTATTTATTTATTTATTTATTTATTTATTTATTTATTTACTTCAGCTTCATATATTACAAACAGCTGAGAAAAGTTTACAATTTTTAATTTTTATAAAGAAAAATAGTTACTACCACAAAAGTTAGAATACTTATACTAAGGATACTTATACTAGAAATTGTTGGAGTTCAAAAAACTAAGAAGCTTCATTTTTATATTATAAGGTGAGTCTGAAAAGTCCACATAATTGTATAACGAATTAACTTCCGAACAGATTTTATAAAATGGATCAAGGTTAGCAAAATTGGATCTATGGAATGGAATGGTTAACGGATGGTAGGATCTCAACATCCGATTAGGAACACTAATGGTAATTTTACCCAGAAGAAATTCTGATTCAATTTTTCCTTGAAGAAGGTCTATTATAAATGATATATTAGAAACCGTTCTTCTACTTTTCAGCGTTGGCAGCCTGATTAGAGCAAGTCGACTTCGGTACGGTGGAAGGCGAATATTCGGATTCCAGTTTAATCCACGAAGACAAAACAACAAAAATTGTTTTTGAACAGATTCCAGTTTATTTATATAAATGTTGTAGTAAGGATCCCAGATAACGGATGCATATTCCAAAATTGGCCTTACTAAGGATGTATACAGACGTTTAGTGACATAAGGATCTTTGAATTCTTTTGCCCAGCGCTTAACAAAGCAAAGTACGCCACTTGCTTTGTTAGCAGTTATTTGAATGTGAGAGTTAAACGTTAATTTCATATCAAAAAGTACTCCCAAATCTGTGAAACTATTAACTGTACTTAACTCAACTCCCCCAAGATTATAAGCAAATACATTATGAGTACGCCTATAATAAACCATGTGTTTGCATTTTTTGAGATTTAATTCCATTAAATTTTCGTTACACCATTTGAAAAAACAATTTAAATCATTTTGGAATAGTTTTTGATCATTAGGATTAGTAATTGTTTTAAATATTTTAACATCATCTGCATACATCAAAATTTTGCAGTGATGAATATTTAGAGGAAGATCATTAATAAAAAGTAGGAATAGGATCGGACCAAGGTGACTACCTTGTGGAACACCAGATATAGCATTTATATATTCGGATTTACAGTTGTTATATAAAACGCACTGTTTTCTTTGTTTTAAATAGGAGTAGATCCATTTTAGAAGAATTTCGCTGAAGCCGATAGTTTTAAGTTTCATTATTAGTAGTTCATGGTTAACTTTATCAAATGCCTTACTAAAATCAGTATATACTACATCCGTCGGATTACCGTTGCAGAAACCAGCATTTATATAGGATGATAGTTCCATCAGGTTAGTACATGTCGAGCGACCTTTACAAATACCATGCTGATAAGGCGATATTATGGATAACAAATTGCGGGATAACATATCTGTCACCATTTTCTCGAACAATTTTGGTATTGCGTTAAGTTTAGCTTTACCTCTATAATTGGTTACTTCAGATCTTCCTCCGGATTTATGGATTGGAACTATGAACGAAAGTTTCCATAGCAATGGGAAATAGCCATATTTAAGTGAACTATTAAATAAATAGGTTAGCGGATATGATAACATTTCAGCACAATTTCTCAAGATGATGCTAGGAATGCCATCAGGACCAGGATTGATACAAATTTTTATACTTTTTAAATTTTTTAGGACTAAGGAAGAATCCAGAAATGGTATATTTATCGGAAAAACTTCTTGAATATGATTTGGAATAATCATTTCATTAATTATTTTGGAGGAATACGTTGATGCAAAGAACCCTGCAAAAACGTTGAAAATATCTGCATCATTCGAATATAAAATTCCATTCATTTTCATGGTAGTAGGATAGGTGGTTACTTTACGTTTCGAGTTGACAAAATTATAGAATAATTTAGGATTTCTCCTAATATTGGATTTCACCTTAAACAAATATGAATTGTAGCATCTTTTATTTTCCATATTGAATTTATTCCTTGCAATCAAGTAACGACAATGATAAGTTGGATTTTGCGTTATTTTAAATTGTTTGAAAAGACGATTTTTACGATTCTTCAACCATCTTAATGTGGCAGAGTTCCAGGGTGGACCACAATTCGTTTTATTTTTACTCATTGGAACAGTCTCAGATATAAATGAGGAGATGATACTGTAAAAACGTTGTAATATATTATCAAAATTACTGCCATCATTGTTAAAAGATAAAACTTCATACCAGTTGACATTTGATAATAATTCATTCAATTTATCAAAATCCGTTTTCTTGTAGCAGTATGTGGAGGTCGATTTTGATGCCTTATCAACTTTATAAAATGACGTCATTATACCAATTGTTGGATGGTGACGATCCTCCGGAAAACTTAAAGGACCTGTTTTAGTTATATCGAATAAAAAGGAGTTGTTCACAAACACTAAATCAAGTGTACGGTTATTTATATTTTGGATATGATTTAATTGGTATAGATTAATTTCAAAAAATGACTGGAAAAAATCGGACGACCAGTCATTTGAACAAATAGGAGTTAAAAAGTCTGTTTCTGGTAACGAGAACCATGATACAGATGGTAAGTTGAAGTCACCAAGGGAAATAAAAACATCAGTAGTTTTAATATTTTCCATAGCAGATTTTATTGCCAACAAATGCTCATTATATACGTTAGGACCAGAATTAGGTGGTATATATGAGCAACTTATGTATAATGATTTGAATAAAATCTTTATTACTACTATAATTATTTTTATATCCGAAATGTTTTCCAATTTTATTTCTTCTGCAGGGAAAAGACATGATACCGCTATTAGGACTCCACCACCTAGTTTACCAAGGCGATCTCGTCTAAATATTTGGAAGTTGTCACACATTATCTCAGAGTTAAAAATATTAGGAGTAAGCCATGTTTCAGTAAATGCTGCAATTTGGAATTCAAAATCAAAGCTATTAAAATACATCTTACAAAGCTTTGTATTCAATCCATTAACATTTTGATAAATTATATTAAAATTGGAAGGCATACTCAGTTTTTTGATTGGATAGGAGCTTTAGGAATACGGACGTTTTCATTGTCCCGATAAATAAATTCTCTTATTATAGCATGCTTAGACCAAATACCAGGATTTACTATAAGTTCAAAAAGATATTCAGGGACAATAATCTTAAAGGATGCTCTATTTCTGGAGTTCTTTTTGTAAATTGAAATATTATCCAAAGTTGAAATATCAACCTTGGATTGCAAAAATGACGAAATGTCCTCAGTTGTGTTATCACATGCGAATCTTGAAGCAAATATTGTTTTACGTGGAGGTATAGTTTTAAGTACAGTGGGCTTCTTTTTACAAGAACTAATATTCGATGTTGATGAGCCTTGGGAAGAACTAATATTTGATGTTAATGGACCATTTAAAATAGGAGTTTCGGGGATAGCAATAATTGTTGGAATTGGAGATGTTGAAAATTGTTGATTTGCAAGCGATTGATTTACAAGTGGTAGTGCTAGTGATTGTATAGGAGTTTCCGGAATATGTTCTATTTGGGGCGTATTAGTATCACTTGAAGGAAAGGATTGAGCTACATGCATGAAATCGGCAGGTTGTAAATTGGAATTGCAAAGAAGCTGGGGTAAAGGAAGGGTTTCCATTGTTTCTTTCTTTTAGGAGATGAGGATTCCGAAATAACAAACTTTTCCAATGAAGAAAATTTTGAAAACAATTCACCATACTTTAAGAGTTTCTCATTTAGAACAGAAAAATCCTTGCAGATTGTGTCAAACTCAATGTGCGAACTTTGGAATAAATTATAGAATTCAACTCTTATTTTTCTACAATTATGACAGGTCCACTGTAAAAATTTACTTTTATCTAAAAGCGCATCGGCATCACGAGCTTTTAAACCACCAGAACATTTCAAATGACAATATCCATTACATAGCCAGCACGAAACCATACGTTCGGTTCCAGTAATGGTACAATTTTTATTAATACAATCCATATTTTTCATAATTGTTTTAGTAATAAAAATTCTTCACGATTTCTTATTTTATTTATATATTATCAATATATGATACTGAATTCTATATCACTGAAATAAATTCTTTTGTTTCTACTAATTAAAATGAATGTAGGTCTGTATTGATTATATGAACTTATATATCAATGATACAAAAAGAAATTTTATTATAATAACGTTTTTACAGTTTTAAATATAAATCTTATATCGAGTTAATTAAATTTTAATAATTTTAACTAAATATTATACTAAAGACATGTGTTTTCATAGCTGTAACCATTTTCCAACTAAACTTTTTTCTGTGTGTATGAAGTAGTGTGAATATACAGTGTCTCACAAAAGTTAGTGAATTTTAATTTTTAAATAAAAAAAAAAAAAAAAAAATTAGTTATTTTTTATTTATAACATTAGGTAAACAAAAAATAATAATATTTTGTGAATGGAATTTTTTGCCTGGTTTATCTTCCACCAAATGCTGCAAAAAGTAGCACAAAATGTTGAATCGTTTCCGAATTTCTCGGAAATTTGGGGGTCAAATTGTGCGGATATTTCTTTACATGTATCTTATAAAAAAATAAAAAAAAAAATTGGAATAATCGGGTAATTTTTCCTAAATTATTTCTTTAATTTAATATGCTTTATTTGGAATTATAAATGGACTTTGTCATGTCTACGAAAAATATTTTTTTCTGCAAAAGTTCTCAATATTGACATTCCAAGCGGTGTACATTGTTTCATTATTTTGTTAAAAATGAAAAATCTTCAACATTGAGCCCATTTTACTGAAGTATTGGTCCACATATTTTAACAAAACTTTCAGATTGTGTTTCTGTAGGTATTAGCTGTTATTAAATGGGAGATTTCGATACCGAAATTCTGTTAATATTACTTGTGTTGATGAAAATAAAGTTGAAAATTTTTCGCTCCAACATTTCTGGAGTGCAAGTTAGTGATTCAAAAGTAATATGGCTAAGTAATTAGAGAAATAAAACCAAGTACAATTATGTCGGGGTATATTTTGGAGCTATATCGTAAAGTCATGTGTTTTAGTCTCAAAATTTATCAATGGCTATATATTTCCCAACATTTTGAAATACATTTTTGATATGAAGGGTACCAAAATGGGTTTGATATTTAAGATATTCTATTTTTAATGGTGCAATGCCTCATAATTAACGACTTGGATCTTTCACATATGGCGTTTTAACAAAAAAAAAAAAAAAACTTATAACGAACTAAATGCTTATTATTTTTTTACTATAATGACAAAAAAGATCATATTTGTCATTTATAGACGAAAAATAGGCGTGTTTTTCCTAAATCAGCCTTCTAAATCCATTAAATGAAAAATTGGACTTAAAATCCCCCAAAATGTAACTCCAAATTGGGGAAATAAATCAGTAAACATTTAATGGTGATACTTACCCCTAGTCTCCACGCAGACATTTTTGTGTCCGCAATTGTCAAATTCTATCTCTCTCTTCAAAATGTTACGTGTGGACCAATAAAAAATCTATTGCGCAATTTATTTCGCAATAAATGTTTAAACACAAACCTGAGCAATAATGTTTAACATAAGCTGTCAAATTTATTGTTATTTTTTAAAATTTTGATTATTTTAGCAAAACAAAGATGAAAAATGCATTAATTTTGTTTTAAAAGGACAAATAAAAAATAAAAACCGAGAATAAAATAAAATTTTCCTTAAAAAAGACAAATTAAAATGTTTATTTCTCATGTACGTTTTCTCCACCCCTTAATAAAAGTTTTTTCCTGTTATTCTGCCGACGTTATTTCTTGTGTTAGGAAATAAAAATGCCTGCGTGGAGACGTAGAGTTATGACCAATTATTAATAAAAATTTCAAGAATTTCTTATAGATTTATTTCGTTTGACATTCACAAATACAAAGCTGATAAAAATTCAAATACTTTTGTGAGGTAAATTCGATGACTTTTTATACTATTTTTGGAATAACTTGGAAGTTAATATTTTTGATTGCAGTTTTTTGCATTATAAAGCTAACAAATAGACAAACACAATTCAGTTAATAAATGTAAGAATTATTTTTTTGAATCACGTAATAAATCCGTTTTTATTATTAATTAAAAAAATTCAAATACTTTAGTGAGACACTGTATATGAATATTCTCTGTCCTCGTGAAAATCTAGGACGATGTTCGTCCACTAAAAATAGCTTTCTACAATATTTTGATTCATAACTCGTAAAGCAAATTAGTGCTTAACTAAAAATTTTGCACAAGTTGTTAAATGAGTTATGTTAAAATACTGCAAATGAAAAGAGAAGTGTATGTAATTCAGTTTATAAAAATGAAACTGATGGCTTAATCTTTTTGAAATTATATATTACGTTAAAGAATGTACAGTGGTTTCAAAACGCTTTTTTTTTGGAAATAATTCTGTAACTTTTGAACTGTTGGAGATATCTCAATAAGAAGAAAAATTACTTACCCGAGATGGCCAACTTTGGAGGGCCACCAACGGTTCAAAAGTTTAAAAATTATTAAAAACAAAGCGTTTTGGAACCACTGTGGAATGTTATATTCAATTTTTAAAATTAAAATAAAAAAAAAATATATGTTTTATTAGTTTTTACTAAAATATTTAGGTCACACTTAAGAAATATTTCATTTTACAGTTTAAAACTTAAGTTGATAAAAAAATAAACAAAAAGATTTCAGCTTTTATGTAAGTATTTACATTAGGTTGCTTCTACTTTTCAATAGTTTTTCTTCAACTAAAATTCATATTTTTATTTAATTAATCCTAAAGCTTTTTCTCATAATTATTTTAAATTTTTATTGAATATATTTTACCTTAGCTTATTATTTGCTTAATATAACGTAAAAAATCATTACAAATATCAGAAAAAATTGATTTAAATCGTTTTATGAAAAACTTAAGAGATAGGAAAAGAACACTTAAGTTTTTAAATATAAAACAATTTTTACAACTTAAGTACGATTTCGCTACTAAGTGAGCCTTAATATTAAGTAAGACCGGGCCTTAATATTTTCTGAAATATTTTTTCTTTTTTCTTTTTTAACCCTATTTAAAGTATACTTTAAATATTTTTTACTACAACCCAACATATTGCAAATGTACTGAACTTTGGGCGTTTTTTTAGATTAGTCTTTTTTTATAGCAGCACTATTTGTTTGATACCAGTCAGCTACTTTTTTGTTGCAATAATGAGTTTGCGAGATAGGGCCAGAAATATTATTATTCCTTATACTTTCTAATGATAGAAAGGAATTTTTTTCCGATAGTTCTAATTTCATTAAATTTTTCTGTTGAAAGTGTCATTTGTTATGAATAAAGTATTGTTTCTCCGCACGTGCAAATGGCTTGCTAGAGCAAGCTCCATTTTCCACAACATCTATGATATGAAATTACTGACCAGAATGTTATATATAAGGTTTGAAAGTAGGTACTTTATATATTAAAAAAATAAAATAATCTCAATAATTTTCGTCCTCTCCTTTGCCTTCATATTCTTTCGACCGTTTTTTTTTTTTACTTTTTGAATTTTTTTGATAAAAGATGCTGAGGAGTTTAATAATTGAGTTGCATTCATCTAGAGATATACGAATTTTCCCTTAAAATACCTTTTATTTTTTCTAGAATCTTACTGTCTTTAAATCAACTTTTTCTTCGGTAATCAAGGTACCTTTTGATGATATTTAACTATTTGTATTTCTTATGACTCAAAAACTCATTTCGTACCTCATCTACACTCCCAGAAATTGTTTTGTTTGGTCAACATGTATTTATACCCATTCAGCTATAAATTTGAATTATGCGTTTGCATGAACTTTTTAAGAAAAACTTATTATGCAATTACAACAGAATTTAGCACACAGTTACTGAGAGTTATAACAAATGGGAAATTGAAACATGCTAAATTGAAAAACCGTTGATGTTTTCACTTGTAAAAAAGAAATTTAAGTGACAAAAAAACACCATAAACTTATTTCGAAACAACTCCGAAACTATTAAGCGGATACAAATATGACATAAAGCCAATTTTATTTCGCTTATTTTGGGGTATCATTTATATAAATCGTGCAGATGCACATTGGGGTAAAAAGGGTCGGAAATGGCGCTTAATTCCCTGAATTATTTTAATGATCACGTTTTATTTTCTTATTGATTATTAGGTAAAAAAATTCAGTTTTAGAATTTTAAAATTTTTTTAGCAGAACGATAAGGTCTGTCCATCCGTTATGCATTATTCAAAGTAGGGTGGTAACAACATTTTAATGATCACGTTTAACTTGTCTATTTATTAGTGTAAAAAAAAATATTTTTAGAATTATAAGAAGTTTTTTGGCTGAATGGTTATGTCCGTCCTTCCGCTTATACATTTGGGTTAAATGGGTCGAAAATGACGCTTAATTCAAGAAAAGGTGATATCCAAATTTTGATGACCACTTTCTATTTATAAGATTATAATAAACGAATGCATTTTTAGAACTCCAAAATTTTTTTTGGCAGCATGGCAATGTCCTTCCGTCTGTCTATACATTTGGGTTATATGTGTCGAAAATTCCACTTAATTCAGGGAAAAGTGATATCAATATTTTAATACCTTTATTTGGTTTTCACATTAATCAAGAAGTAGAAAAAAAAAAATAATAATATTTTTCGAATTTTAGGATTTTTTTGAAAGAATTCTAATGTTTGTCCATCTGTCCGTCTGTTTGTTAATTTTTGCAAACTCAACAATTCAAAATCGTTTAACTTTTGACTTAATAAAGACAATTACTAAAAATTGTCTTTGTTCGATAAATAATTTTGCTTCTTAAACAACTACATAAAATAAAATAAAATCTGATGAAAATATTTGGCTATATATAGAAAAATCTTAACCAATATTTTGTAAAATTGAGATTTTTTAAAATTTAAATGTATATAACTCGAAAAATATATAAGATAAATAGTACATGCAATCATGTTTTCTAAAAGATTTATCAATGACTTTAAGGTGATATACAAATCTTGGAAATCGGTTAAGGAACAAAAATTTGCTAGTGGTTAAAAATTTTCCAGTACTCTATTTTGAACCTCTATAGTTCCGCTCCTGATGTGAATATTGAATACCGCTTCTAAACTCAAAATGCTATTGTCCTCTGCTACGTCTATGTTAAATTTCATGCAAATCCAACCAGCCGATTAGAAGTTACAGATTTATTTCGATTCGTCCCCACTGTTTAATGCTTGATAAAGCAATAAAAATGTCTGGCACTTAAGCTGTTTTTTGTATGAAATCTAATGGAGTTTTTTTTTGGAAAAAAAAAAAAAAAAAATTATTTTCTCAAATTGATTTTTTTCATAGTATTAAAGTGGATAATATGTACTATTTTTCAGAAAATTTTCAGAGCAAACATCCTGTAACATTTTAAGTTGCATTCCATGAAAATTAAAAATTAGTATATTTTAGGATAATTTTCAAAAAAATAACAAAAATATTAGGGCAAAATATAATTTACAAATACTTGGAGAAAAATACACTTAAACACTTGAAGTTCATGATATCATTTTAAATTTTTACCTTCAAGTACCTATTATTTAAAATAAATAAACTGAAATCTGATGAAAGTTGAATTTTTTACTATTTTTCAAAAGTGTAAAAAAATGTTTAATTTTGACAGCTCCTTAAAAGAAAACAAAACAACCTAGCTTAAAGATATTAATTGATATTGATACACAATTTTGTTTATTTTAATTCGGTACCCAACTTTGTTACAAAACTTTACATTTTAAAATTCAATTAAACGCAACTTTTGACACATTTTACCCCAACGTGAGACGGTTCTAAAGTTATAGTAAAATATGCTCGACTAATCGGCTTTTTTAGGGCGAAATTTTAAACACCCATAAAAACAAATCTCGATCTGATAAGAAAAACCTAAAAAAAGATTCGTGTTTAGCATGTCGAATTCCATCTAGACATATTTATTTTTTTAAGGCGTACGAAAAGAATGTTTTCTGCCATCCAGTGTTAAATGTTTTAAGTGGGCGGACAGACGGACGGACATAGGTAAATCGACACAGAAAGTAATTCTAAAGGCTAGGTATATATTGGAGTGTAAAAAATTAGTACGTTGGTTGGTTAATGTGGTAGCCCCTAAACTTATGGGCAATCAATTAGATTCTACTACTCGCCAGGTGAATGAGTTGAATTGGGTCTGTAATGAGATAGAAGTGTAAGTAAGGAAGAGAAATGAGAACATAAATTAATTATATCCAGTCAGTAGAATTTAAATATTTAATGATGTCACGGAGTCTAGTGTCAGATATCTCACAGAGGTTGTTTAATTGGTACCTTCCCAGAAATTCATGTCTGATTGCGTTCAAGGCTGGGCATTTGCATAGAAGATGATGTACTGTCTCATCCTTTTCGCGATTGCCACAACTACGACAGTATTCATTGTAAGGGAGACCAAGTCTGCTATCATGTTTTCCGATCGTCCAATGACATGTAAACAATGCTATTAGTCTCGAAATGTCTTTGCATTTGTAGCCTATTAGTTGCGTTGAGCGTTTCTCGTTGTAGGTAAGTCACGTTTCCTACGCGACTCTACATTTGTCCAGATTTCACCATCTATTTTTCGCCTTTTTGATATAATGTTTCTGGATTCTGCTTTGACTGATCCTAGCGGGATTGCGATAGAAATTAGTACATATATACTAATTTCTTAAATACATATTTTCCATATATATTTACTAGAAACTATGAAATGTTTAGAACAAGTCATACAATACGTATGATTAATAATTAATTAATTATTTATATAACAAGTATACAAATAGCTGGAAAGCATTTAATAACACTGGTCAACAAAAAAATCCTCCCCCAAAGACGAATAGTTGGACTTGATGTATTTTGATGTGCTAAACACGAATCTGCTTTCAGTTTTTTCCATCAGGTCTGGATTTTTTTTTTTTTATGGGCGTGACTAATATTTCGCCCATAGTAAGGCCATTACTTTAGTATATTTCCTCATACCTCAAGAACGGTGTATACGATTGATCAAAGTGATACACCAAAAGATGCGGACTAAAAATATCTTCAAATTCCTTAAACTTAATTTTTTTATGTGCTCAATAGTTTTGAGTTATTTTGAAATAAGTGTCCGAAAAAATTCATTTTCATGCAAAATTTTAGATTTTTTTGTTACTAAAATTTCTTTTAATAAATGAAAACATCTAAAATGTTACAGTTTATCATCTTTATCTTAAAGCTGGTAATGCTGCGAAAAGAAATAAGGCATGTATCTTCATAATTGATGCACAAATCTAAATTTTATTCACAGTTAAGTAAAAATGTTACATACAATTGAGTAGAAATACAGGCAAAAAAATGTTTTTATTTTTTTTTATTTTTTTCTTGAAACAAAAATAGGTGGACTAGGTGGATACTGAAGAGTTAAACAAGAATCTGCATTCACTTTTTTTCTATCGGGTACTGATTTTTTTTATGTGCATGTGCATATCATCACCTTATTCAGCGGTCGACTATAAAATTCGAGAATGGTTTGTCGAACTTAGGCTATAACTCAAGAACCCTTTACACGATTTTGATAAGTGATACATTAAAAGATTCATACGAAAATTGTCTTTAAGTTTTGTTCACAATATTTTTTATTCTCTGAAGAATTTCAGAGTTATGGATCAAAATTTTCACCACTTTAAAAAAAAAAAAAAAAAAAAAAAAATTTCGGTACTAATTACCGAATAACTACGGAACTGGACAAAAAATTGTATAAATTCAGCTCAAAAACAATTTAGGTCGCTATATATTAAAGTTCAATTTATCTTAATTGGAAAAACTGTTCTCGAGTTATACAAGTGTGACTGCCTAAAGGCGTGGTCATAGTAGTCATAGTAGAAAAAAAGTAAAAGCTGATTCTTATTTAGCACGTTGAATTCCATCTAATCCACCTATTTTTTTTTTTTTATTAAAGACGAAAATTTTTTTTTTTTTTTTGTCCACTAGCGTATTTCCACTTAGCTATAGGTATGCATGGGTATCCAAACTTGTGAATCCAATCAAGATTTGTGCATCAATTTTTACAATATATGGCCTTATTTACTCGCAGTTTTGCTAGCTTTGAGATAAAGGTGATAAACTTTAATATTTTTGATGTTTTCACTTTTAAAAAAAGTTTTAGTAAAAACAAGAAATGTTGAATTTTGCATGAGAAATTTTTTTTCGAAATATCTTCTAAACTATTGAGCGGATAAAAATTTGATATTAAAAAGACTTAAAGCCAATGTTATTCCACATATTTTGGTGTATTATTTATATAAATTATGCATACCGTTCTCGATTTATAGTGAAATATACTCGAGTAATCGGCTTATTTAGGACGCAATATTAGACACGCCCATAAACAAAAATCCCGACCTGATGGAAAAAAACTGAAAGCAGATTCGCGTTTAGCATGCGGACTTCCATCTAGTCCATATATATTTTTTGAAGGAGCTCAAAAATTTTTTTTTTGTTGACCAGTGTAATTATCCCTGCAAAATTATTTGCAAGTAGGTACAAAAATTACGCTTATAAACAGGGCAAGTTTTTCAAGCTTTTCGCTTGGAAAGTAAGCATTTGCATATTTCAAAAGAATTTAAAAAAAAAAAAAAAAAAATGCTTATATTTTAAATCTTTGCATAAATTTGCATATAATGGATACAAATGTTAGCATTCTTAACAAAAAAACAATTTTTTGGTGATTTTTTGGAGTTCAGTCAAATGATTTCTAAAAATTTTTTTGTGGGTATTTTGAGTACATTGTAAATATTGTAAAGAATAAAATTCGGAAGCGTCAAATATGATACTTAAAATTAAAATAGTTATATATTTATAAACATCGAAATCTATTTGAGATTGAAAGTTAAAAAATTCATATTTGTGCATATTTTCTTCACATTAATATATAAAAATGCATAAATTCGTTAGTTTTTATATACATATTCATGCTATTTTTGCATATTTCTGTGCATATTATACCATTTTTTTGTGCTTTTTCAAGCGCATATTTCAATTTTTTTTGTGCATATAAGAACTTGCCCTGCTTATAAATAATATTCATAATGTTAATTAAAGATAAATCTTCAAAAGAAATAAAACATCTACTAAAAAGAACACATACATATTTTATTATTTAACTTTCAGTGTTCGTTCAACCACTATTTTATAAACAATTTTGTTTCTACTCGTATATTTACGAATTATGTAAAGAAAACTTAGATTAAATAAAAATGTGTTTTAGTACAAAACTAACTATTTCCTCATTTACACAAGTAAACAAAAGATCCAAATATTCGTGGACAAACAAAAGGGACTGCCTTGGCAAAAAGTTGTAGAAATAAAACAGTTAAAATTTGAGGTTTATTTTTTTTTCCATTACAAAACTCATGAAGCTTTGATGAAACCCTTTGAGTATTTTCATTTATTTGTGATTTCTTTAGTAGTTGGCGTTATTTGATGAAAAATTTTATGAATAAATAAAATAGAAGAAAGAGAGTGAGAAAAAAAAAAAAAAAAATTAATATAAAAGTAAATAGTAAGAAGTAAAAAATAATATAAAAAATACAATTGTTTAATGTAAAGTGAAAAATATTTTATTTAAAAAAATTATAAAATTGTGAGATTAAGAGTCAGTTTTTGTGAAAACGAAACGGAAATTCGTTTCGCTAATTTGTACTACATAAATTTGAATTTATTTATTATATTCAATATAAAATTTCTAAAGGAATTTTGAAATATGTATATCATAAAATCGGTGAAAGAGAACTTACACATAAAACAAATAATAGCACTGGTCGACAAAAAAAAAAACTTCAAAAACAAAAAAAAAAAAAAAAAATCGACAAGCTAACAGAATCAGGTAGAGATTTCTTTTATGCGAGTCTCTAATATTGTGCCCTAAATAAGCCGATTACCCGAGTATAAAAAAATGTTTTCGTCCATTCCATTTTTTGCGTATTTTAGCACGAACACACATTCGAACATTGGTTACAGGAACAAATTACGAGTATTGATTTTGTTATGGGCTTTTCACATCTACAATAGTACAATGTTTTTGGAATTTTCCGTGACTTATTAAATTTTAAAGTAGCATAGTTTCGGTTCTGTAAAAGAAATTGATTTCAATCTTTTTCTATATAATGAAGAATTATATCAGCTAAGCAATATAGTTTAAATGAAAACAATCGAGTATATACTTTTTCTAATTTTTTAAATTAAAGTAAAATTTTTGTAAAAAATTGATTTTTTTAGAAACTATAAATATTTTATCTGTAATAAAATCTTTGTTAGTATAGATATCTTAACAGAATTTTCGGTGAATGTAGACTTTATTGAATGAAATTAGAAAGTGGAAAAAACTTTAAAATTTTTGTAAAAGAAATGTCACAATTCCCAAAAATGTTTTTTTTTTCACATTTTTGGCTATAAAATCAACATTTTTCCGAAGTCCCGTAGATTTTGATTGAAAAATTTTAACAACATACAGTGCACGAAAAAACCTAAGCATATAGAGTAAAAGTTTACATTTTTTGCTACCTATAAATGAAATAAAAATATGAATTATCTTTTTAAACACTGCAATCTAAGTGCATTAGTGGGTTTATGGAAAATGTTATATTTTATATGGTTTATTTGGAAAAATATAAAAATCCTTAAAAACTCCGAACGAAATGACCTAAGCATACAAAATAAAATGTTGTGATAATCATGATCCAGTAGTCAGCATTTAATTAAAATAATACATTTTGGCATTAATCTTTCCCTAGTAATTGAACCCTGTATGATTAAAAATGTTTCAATGTATTAATGTAACAGTAATTAACGCAATGTCCTGTTGAACCTATTGAATTAAATAAAAGTCCTCCAGGTTGACAGCATTCAGAAAATGTGGCTGCATTTTTTCTCAAATATCTTAAAACTAAGCCGAAATAAAGTTTATCATATTTATGTGTCCAAACAATTACGAAGGCTACTGAAAGAAAAGTCTTGAAAAAAGAAATCTAAAATTTTTAATAATGATATTATGGAAATAAAAAGAATTCCTACTAAAAAAGAAGTATCGCCTCGCCAAATATTAACTATTTGTAAACTGATAGTATCTTTGAGTCGTATTCATACATTTAAAATTCATATCTCGACAAAAAGTATGCGAAATGGGATACTAAATTTTAAATCTTTGCCCTCTTATAAAGCACCAAGACTGTCGTTCGCCGAAAATCAAAGATTTTGGGCCAAAATTGGAGGAAGTTATTTTTATTGACAATAAAATATTTAACTTGTATTACTAGGTGGTTCTTTCGTGTATTGATACTAAATAAACGGCGGGATGAGAAAATCAGATACTTACCAAATTGCTGGAAGGATTTATTATAGAATATCGTACAAATAGTTACAATAAAATATTACTAGAGGGTTTTGTAAGTACAGAATATTATGATAAACGTTCATTTTCATACAAAAAGGATTATTAGAACTTGGTCCATACATTTCAGTGAGATATCGCCTCATCAAAAATTAAAAGTCAACGAAAAGAATTTGTTTGCGGAAAAAAACTGTTCTAATAGGACATGAGCCAGTTTTTTCATAAACCTGAATTAATCCGATAGTATGCGAAGAATTATATGCCAAACAGTTTTTGCTGAAAGAAGCCGCTTTAACACTATAAAGGCCCTAAAAAAATGCATGAACAACAATAATGAAATGATGGCGTATATTTTGCCTACAGACTTCTTTATCAATGCTGTTGCGATTGGAATATGTTATAAGGAATGCAATTAGCCATAAAAACTATTAAACCGCTATAATATTGTATATAATTTTAAATAAAGCATGCTAATATAATTTTTATGCTTAGCTTATTTCGTTCTACTCTTTACAATTGCATCATATTTCTTAACAGTGATCTTAAGTTTTGTAATTTCAGTGTCAAAATATGTAACTGCAAATAGTTCAAAATAAGATGTAGAACATACTTTTTCGATATAAAATAAATAAAGTGGTTTTTCTTATATTTTTATTGTATATGCTTAGGTTTTTTCGCGCACTGTATTATAGATTCTTAAACTGCATACCGCTTGTCGATTCGTGCTTTGGGATTTTAGAAAATGTAGACTAAATTCAAAACATTCATATAAAATGGGTCAAATTTGAGAGGGTGTGTACCTTGACCATATGAGTTATTGGGCTTGTTTTTTACTTCAAAGTCATCTCTATGAAGATACCTTTCAGGAAAGTATAAAATTATTATATGTTGTTAAAGAACATTTTTATAAAAAAGAGTGCAGATACTTTTTCGGCCAAAAAAACACAAAAAGTCTTCATTTTCAAATTCAAAATCGTTTATTTTTGGACTCGGTAAAGAAATCGACTTCAATTTTTTTTATTCAATATATAATTTTGTTCTTTAACTAGTTAAGAAAAAAGCTAATAAAATCGGTCGGAAATAATAAGATATATATGAAAAAAACTGGACCAAGAACATGCAAAATTGAGACACTCAAAAATTCAAATGCAAATAACTCAAAAACTGTAAGAGATAAATTGAATTGTATTTTGTAGGTCTTATCAGGGCCTACAACAATATGTAAAAATATTTAAAATCGGACGATAAATGTCAGAGGTACCCTTCTTTGAGCCCTCTTAGCTCTGCTCCTGGGGGACCATCTTCCAAATTTAATATTGTACACTCCTCTGCTATGCCCATACCAAATTTAACCAGCCGATCGGAAGTTACAGATTTATTTCCACAAATTTTCGATTCTGCCCCACTGTGCATTATATTTCTACTTAATTGTGAATAAAATCAAGATTTATGCATCAATTAATGATACATGCTTTATTTTATTCACAGCATTACCAGCTTTGTGATAAATGATACACTGAAACATTTTTGATGTTTTCATTTATCAAAAGAAATTTTGGTAACAAAAATTTCTTAACTTTTGCATGAAAAACTAATTTCGAAATAACTTCAAAACTATTGAGCGCATAAAAAAATGAAGTGAAAGTGACTTGAAAATATTTTTAATCCGCATCTTTTGGTGTATAACTTATGTCAATCGTACACACCGTTCTTGAGTTATGGTGAAGTATACTAGAGTAATGGTCTTACTATGGGCGAAATACTAGACACGCCCACAAAATAATCCAGACCTAATGGAAACAAACTGAAAGCTGATTCGTGTTAAGTAATGCAAAATCTATCAAGTTTAACTATTCATCTCTAAAGGAGGATTTTTTTGCCAACCAGTGTAATTTAAAAAAAAAACAAAAATTATGCTCTTATTTAAACCACCACAACATCACAGTTCCTTATTATATTCTATACAGAAACTACAGTAAAAACAACAAAATTATACTAAATATACAACTAAAAAAAATATATAACTAAACTTAATTAGTTTTGTGTTTAAAGTGTGTCTTTCATCGTGTTTTACAGGTTTAAAGTTTGTGTTTTTAGTTGCTGCTCGTAACTGTATGTTTTGGGAATAAGAGTGAAAGAATATTTAAAAGTGTGTCTCTGCTAGTGTGTGTGTATATATACATTTAAGTTTGTATTTACATCCTTAAAACAACTTATAACAAACCTTAGTTTATAATAAGTATTAAATGTTGCACAATAACAAATTGTGACAGTATCATGAGTAGTAGCAGCACTAATACTATAACAATATAAACTTAAGCTAAAACTAAACTAAACACTATTATTAACAATAAAATAGAGTGTAAAGTACTTGTACGCTTATAAGATTTTCAATTTAACACTTACCTTTTTTGCAAAAACCACAAAATGTCTTATTTTGTTGCACAATACAAGTAAATTACTGCATATTACATAGGTGTGTTTGTGAAAGTTTAAAGGTGAATAGAAGTTCTTTGCATTTTGTTCAAAGTTTATCTATTATTTACCACAATATAATGTAATTGTGTTGATTATGATTATAAGGAATATTTCTTAAAATTATATTACAAATTTGTTGATTATTAAAAGTAAGATGGAACAAATTTAAATGCTAACTTTTAAAATTTTATAAGTAAAATACAATTCAGAATTAATTGAAAAAATAAGTAAAAACTATTTTAAAAAAATTTGTCACACATGAAAAAATCGATATATGCGTCAAACTGGAGTCCACACATAATTAAACTAGGACGATAAATTTTCTCTCAGAGGACTTCAAAAATTTCGAAAATTTGAAAAATTACACAATTTTTAAATAAAAATTCTCCATTTCCTAAGAAAATACAAAACAATGGAGTGGTAATAAAGAAATTGTTAGTGTTTGTACCGAAAGAGGCTAATCCATCAAATTGTCCGGAACTTCGTGCAACTGAAAGATATTGGGATCTAGTAAAAAATAATTTAAGGGTCTTTAAAAGCTCTGCTTAAGATGAAACGGAGTTTAAAAATAAGTGGATTTATTCGAGCAAAAAAATGACCGAAACACAATAAAATCTTTAATTAGAAGAATTCTGGAAAAGATCAGATATTTCCTTAAAAACGAACAGAATATAATTTATTCTTTTGTTTTTAGAACTTGAACATAACAGTCATTAATAAAAAATATATAATTTAAAAAAATTCGCCCATTGGGTTAGTTTCTATAAGCAGATTTGAATGCACGGACCTTTTTTTTCGTGTGCAGTCCTTATATACTTTATGGGGTCTTAAATGAATTTTTCGACATGTTACACACGGAATGACAAAATCAATATATCCCCCATCTTTTTGATGGTGAGTGTAAATAGTTGATGGTGCTATATACTATATAGATTCGGTCAAGCCGAATATAAAATTCTCGCTTGTTATAAGCGCATTTTTTCGTTTGCCGTCTTTATTTAAAAAAAAAAAAAAAAATATATATATTACATATAAACATATTTTTTTTAAATGTATTAAAAAAATCTTTGAAAATATGTTAATATATACTAACAAAGAAGTGCCACTTCTCGGTAAATAAAAAAATAATAATTGGTATTTTTTGGAATTGCATTTAATTCCGTGAAGGATTACTGCGTATTGTTCATAATTTGTTGTTATAATTACAACATTGTGCTGCAAAACATATTTTTATACCCTTTACCACTACAATGTTTTGTTGCTGAATGAAGCGATAACAGGCCAGAAAAAAGCGGATACACTGTATTTTCTTAGGAAAGGGAGAAGTCTTTTCCAAAGACACTCATTCCCGTATATTTCTGTGTTAATGGAAAAACTTTTTATGAATGAAGTGCTCCTTTCCCGCATATACATACACATTTCATTTTGCTTAGAAATTTAATAAATTTATTCAAGCAAAGAGTGAAATAAAAATAAAATTTAACTATACTTTTTATCCTATATACATTTTTAATTAATTCAATCAACTACTTGATTGATTTAATTAATTTATTAATTGGGAATTTTTTCTGTTTTGTATTTTTTACAGTTTTTAGTAATTGATATAATTATTTTGGTGAGAGGTGAAAATTTAAACAAGTACAATTATTAGCTTTTTTCGTCATTATTAGCTTTTTTCGTTTTTTAAACCGTCATATTTTTTTGACCGGACTTGAGTCTAAAATTTTATGATTTGAGAAACACTTTCAGTTGCCAATATCTGTAGTGAATTTCATAGACATAGACGGAGATGTCAAGTCCGATTGCTGTCCGTTTTGACATGGAATCACTCTTAAGCCTTCATTCATAATTTGCTTGAAATAAATACATCATGCTTCAAGGAAATATTTTTGGAATTTAGAAATGTAATTTCTAACTAAACCATTGTCAGTTCCAATGTCCGTACGACAAAAATGGCGCAAAATTCATTAAAGAGCTAAAGCCTTTTTTTTTTTATTAATTTGTTGTAGTTATTAAGTGGTTCATTGGTGCTTCCAAAAATAATTTTAAATGAAAGATTTTTTGTTTTTTAGCCTAAAACACTTTGTGTCCTCACCTCCCATGTTCTATTTATCAATAATCGAATTTTTTAAAACTTTTTTTTTTTTTTAATATGGAAATTTATTATAAATCCTTAAAAGTATAGAAAGTTTTTTCAATGGCAAGTCATTTTTAAGAATTTCCTTTATTCTCTTTCATTATATATATTTGTATATAAAAATATACATTTATATGTATTTCAATATAAGCAAGAACCCCTTCAAAACTCTATTGTTTCATAATAATTACATTTTGTTATTGTTTTTATACACCTTATCATTGTGCACACTTTACAAAGTAAAATAATAATTTTTCATTACATGCACATTATTTGTTCAATATATTGACAATAAAATTATTATTTGCATTGTTTAGTTATGTGTGTAAATATGAACTTATAATGGAATACTTATAAAAGTTTACTATGCTCTTTTACTTGTAAAAATTATAAAGTTATAGAAAATTTTACTTTATAAGAGTTATGACTTTTAAGCCTTATATGTGTGTGTGTGTGTAAGTACATGTATATAAAACTGGTATTTTTCTAAATTAATGTTCATTCATTAGAATAAAAAATTTATTTTATGTTAAGAAAATGAATAACGGAAAAAAACTTTTTTAATGAATTTACTTTTGTTATTTTATTTTTGAGTGTGGCTTTTATTGCACAAGAAATATGTAAAACTATTCTTTAACCATAACATTTGTTCACAGCCTCACCCACCCACACACACGCACATTCATATTTACTCTCACTCTTTTATACAAATGCAAAAACAAAAAAATGATTAAATATGCAGAAACAAGCTTGTGTTAGTTGTGCAGAGAATAGGAAAAGGTTTGTATGGCATTTGCAATTGTAACTTTGTGTAAACCACAATTTCCGTATTGGAGTTTTATGCAACAATGTCCTGTGCCAACATTTCATTCTTATACATTTACACACACAAGAATATTTAATAATATATGTATGTATGTGTGAGTTTAAATGTTTTAGAATTTTTTCTTTAGTTTTGTCGAACAATGTTCTGGTGGCAGTAAATGAATGAATGAACGAAAGTAGAAATGTACAACAACACACATGTTAAAGACATGTGTTGAATAGTAGTGAGATTTTGAGACGGGAGAAATACTTTTAAAGGTATATAATCTCTTGGTGAAATTTTTATATTTTTAATAATTAATTTAAAAATATTTTTTGTTACAGAGCATATTTTCTAGCTACTATATTCGGGAAAACACACAAAGATGATAAAACCCATACATTTTAATAAAATCGCCTATATAGTTAACACTCTTTTAAAGTTCTGCTTTTTAATACATGTTAAGCGTGAATAATAAAATGAAAGAGTTTAGAATATTTGTTCAAAATGTATGTGAATTGTAAACACACGCACAATCAAAAAAAGAAGAAAATCCTAAAAAAAAACATAAAAATTATACTAGAAAAATAAACCAACTAAATGCACATAATGAAACTAACGACAGCCATGTATTCACAATACTTGCGAACATTAGAAAAAAAAAAAAAACAAAACGAGAGAGAAACTATAGTCGGTCAAGACCGACCATATGATACCCTACACCCTTAGACCTGTGGTCAATTGTAGACCAAAACTTTTACTAAATGTAAAATAAATTATACAAATACAGAAAAATGCATTTATACTAATATCTATAATATTTTATGCCCTTTAGGGTGATTCCAGGAAGTGGGTTTATATGGGAGCTATGGTAAAGTATGGACTGATTCTCATAAATTTTGGCAATGTTGTTTCTACTTATATAAAACTTATTTGTGTCGAATATTAACTTGGTACTATCATTCGTATGGGATTTATGCACATTAAAGTGATTTTCGGAAGAGGGGTTTATATGGGAGCTATGGTCAATTATGGACCGATCCTGATGAAATTTAGCACAAAGGTTAATACTTATACAAAGCCGAGTTTCATTATAATATTGTTATATTTAAGGCATTTATGATCGTTAAACCCCTATTCCGGGAGGAGCCAGGTGAAATAATGGACCGATCATAACCAATTTCAATAGGCTTTGTCCTTGTACCAAAATAATTATCTGTGCCAAATTTCACCAAGATATCTTTAAAATTGCGACCTGTACTTTGTTCACAAGGTTTACATGGACAGACAGCCAGACGGACGGACGGACGATCGGACATCGTTAAATCGACTCAGAAAGTGATTTTAAGGTGGGGGTCCGATAATTTTTTCTGTGCGTTACAAACACCAGTACAAACTCATAATATCCCAACCACCTATGGTGGTGTAGGGTATAACAAAAGAAAAACACTAACAACAGCAAAAAACCAACGATAGCAACAAATTCTAACAACTAAACGCAAAATGTGGCACTCAATGACACCTGCTGGAGATGTTGTTGTATAGCATTGCATTGCCACGACTTTTGAATAGTTTTTAGTGCGAATGAAAATGAAATATACAAATTTATGTGAATGTATGTATGTACATACATATGTGGAAGAGTATGAGCAACAGCGAGGAAGAAATAGAAAAAAATGGGAACCTCAAGCTTAGTTGTTGGCAGGAAAGAAGCGACAACCAAAAGTGAATCACGGAAATTGTTTTAGTTGCAATTCAACTAGAGGTTTACGTGCCTCATGTTACATTCAGTTACTCATACTTACAAACAAAATGTTATATGCAATTGTTACAACAACATTACTGTTTAATGGTCTTCTAGCTTGATAGCCAAAAAACCATAAGTTGTAGGAATTATAATTTGGTCATTATATTTGCGACATATTTATAATAAGATATTTTTTTTAGCAAGAAACATAAGTTTATCATTTAAGATATTTTTATACCCTTATATCGTTATATAATATTATACCTCGATTTAAAGGAACATAATATTGGAATTTTTTTTTTTTTTATTAGTGAATTACGAAAATATATAATATTTAAAAAACTGTAAAAATATTAATATCATTTCTAATTCTTTATTGGAAAAATATTAAAATATTAAAAATACAGACATAAATTGCTAACTTAATACATAAAAAATTTTGCAACTCGGTATAAGAAAATATTTATAAATTTTTAGTTCAAGAAGAGTTCTTTTTAGTCGATTCTGCACGGAGAAAACAGTTTCGTTGTGGCAACCGAATTTTTTGCCAATCGAATTTGGTCGGTTACACCAACTAACACAAAAAACGCTTGTGATTGCTGAATATTTCATTTAGATGTAGCAACTTATTGGTAGATGTATATATTTTATCAGTTAGGATGATTAAAATTATTGTTAGATATAAATGAAACAATACCTAATAATTCGGTGCCTAAAATAGAATTTCTTTTCCCTATAACAAAATGTAAAAAACAATATATTTTATTTTGTATAAAATGTCAAAAGAAAATAAACTAGATATGAATTCATTTAGGGTAGCCAATTCTTTTTCTTGCTCGTAACAGTTTTGTAAATATTAGAACCAAATACTAATAACTGGAACTCGAAATACATAATGTAGTCGAATTTTGATTGCCGCTACCAATATATGTTATATTTAGGTGCATTGAAAATAATTAAATTTGGTTATATCAAAAGAATTGCAAAATTACTAAATAATTGGTTATCTAAATGGTATTGTTTCTTGTGGTAACATATAATCAATTTTGAGGATATTAACATAGTTATGGACATGCAAAATCTTCTAGATTTACATACATATTTTTAATACCAGAAATAAAGTTTTGTTTATATTCCTCAAGTTTTCATAATAGTAACCATTTTCCAATAAATTTGTTTTCTGTGTGTGGTAATTTTTGTAATATAATGAAATTAAAATTTTTGAATATTCAAGGTGCAAATTTTTATTTATTTTTGCTAAAAATATTGTTTTTCTTTTTATACCATTAGGTGTTAGAAGTACTCTAGTATCCAGCAAAAACTAGTTACGGATGTAGTTACTTTTCAATAAAAAAAACATACTGTCTACATTACATAGAAGTAGATGAGTGATTAATTATTTATAACCCGTTATGTAATTATTTATTTATGATCATAGTTTTTGAAAAAATACTTTTTATTGGTTTTTTATTCAGTTTACCAACTGATATATTTAAAGATGAAATAAATATGTGACGAAACAATTATACCCTACATCATCATAGGTGGTTGGGGTATTATGCGTTTGTGCTGATATTTGTAACGCATAGAAAAAGTTATCCAACACCCACCTTAAGGTATACCAATCGACTCAGAATCACTTTTTAAATCGATCTAACAATGTCCGTCCGTCTGGTTGGCTGGACGGTTGACTGGACGGCTTTGCTGTCCTTGTAAACCTTGTACACAAAATACAAGTCGCAATTTTAAAGATAATTCAATGAAATTTTCCACATGGGACTTTTCAATAGGCTTTGTCCTTGTGAAATTTTCACACAAGGACAAAGCCTATTGAATTGGTTGTTTTTGGTCCATTATTTCACCTAGCCCCATACAAATGTCCCTCCGGAATACAGTTTCAATACTAAAAAATGCCTTAAAAATAAGAAAATTTTAATGAAATTCGGTGCAAATAAGTCCTGTACAAGTTTCAATCTTTGTACCAAATTTTATGAAGATCGGTCCACAATCGGCTCCCATATCAGCCCCCGAAACCTTCCGAAAATCACTTTAACGTGCATAAATCCCATACGAATGTTAGTATCACGTTAATATTCGACACAAATAAGTTTCATGTAAGTAGAAACAACAAATGTTATGAGAATCGGTTAATAACTCCTATATAAACCGACTTCCGGGAATCGTCCTGAAGTGCATAAAATCATCTAGATGTTAGTATCAACACATTATACATTTAGTAGGGTGATCGACTCGGTTTTCCAACCGGTTTTTAAACCGGTTTTTGACTCGGTTTCCAACCGGTTTTTAAACCGGTTTTTTCAGTCAATGTGCTTTCGGTTTTTTCAAAATGTTCAATTTTCGAATGTCGAATAGACCGGTTTTTTTCAACACAAAAAACCGGTAAATATTGATATTTGAATAGAAATTTATGATTATTTTTTTAATATTCATAAAGTATGATTTTTAATGGCTTAAAAATATAGTTTAAGATTAAAGAAATAAGTAATAATTATCCTTAATGTAATATTTTTGCACCTAATTTAAATGCTTTAGTTTTTTTTTATTCAGCGAAGAAATTGTTTTTCAATGATTTTGTTTTAAAAGAGTATCACCTGCAGAATCCTTTCAATAAAATTGATTCTTGATTTTTTTATATTAACCCATGGTTTCTGTTTATGTAAATGTTAATATAATTTTTGATGATTATTTTCTTACAATTTTTATACCCTACATTCCTATTATGCGTTTGTACTGATGTTTGTAACACCCAAAAATATTGGTCTAAGACCCACCTTCATTTGTACCAATCGGCTTTAAGTCGATTTAACGATGTCCGTCTGTCCATTCATGTGAAACTTGTAATCATAATACAGGTCGCAATTTTGGTTTCTTATAGTCCAAGAACGAAGCGTATTGAAATTGGTTATGATAGGTCCATTATTTTCTCTAGCCCCCATACAAATAACCTACCAGAAAAGGGGTTTAACGATCATAAATCCCTTAAATGTAGCAGTAATTTTTGAACATCTAAGTTCCATATACGTTTAAACCTGTATGCCGAATTTTATGAAGATCGGTCCATAATTGACTATAGTACTGGTCCACAATTCGACAGGTCTAGAAAAAAAGACCCCTCCCCGAATTTTGATGCACACAATGGTGTATGTTATTGTCGGCCTTGACCGACCATATCTTTTTTCTCGTTCTTAATGGGATAATAGTTATTTCCAAAAATAAAAAAGATTTATTGATTTTTCTTTAAGAAATGTAGTTTTTTGATAGAAATATTAACTTCTGCAAAAAAACCGGTTAACCGGTTTTTTCAAAATACCAACTATTCGAACTATTCGAAAACCGGTTTCTCCAAAAAGTCGAATAATCGATCACCCTAACATTTAGTAAAATTGTTGGTCTACAATTGCCCACAGGTGTAATATAAGTCCCCTTCCAGAAATTTTATATTCGTTATGTAGGTGTAGGATATCATATAGTCGGTCTCTACCGACTTTATTATACCCTCGTTCTACTATCAAATTTTTATCCGCTCAATAGTTTAGGAGATATTTCGAAATAAGTGTCCAAAAAAATTAGTTTTCATGCCAAATTGAAGATTTTTTTTACTACAATTTCTTTTTAGAATTGAAAACATCAAAAATGTTTCAGTTTATTATCTTTATCTCAAAGCTGTTGAAACGACGAGTAAGTAAAGCCCAGTATCATCAAAATTGATGCACAAATCTTGATTGCTTTCACAGTTAAGTTAAAATACCCATGTATATCTACAGGTATATATACAGCAAAAAAGAATCAGCTTTTACTTTTTTTCTATAACGTAATGATTTTGAAAACATTGAAAAAAACTGAAAGGTTCGTGTTTAACATATCAAAATGATAACATATAAAATTAAATCAAACGCGAAATCAAACATTTTTTAATAGTGTAAGCAGACTTTTGCTATATATTTATAGAAACTTAATTTAAATATTTTAAAAAAAACGCGAATCTATTCATATTTCTAAACTTAATATTTTACTATAATATTGTCAAGGATTTAAGCTATTATATAGAGCTATAAAAAATCCAATTCTTTAAAGATATAATAGAGAAATTACGACAAAAATTATAGTATAATAGTTCGTACGCAGATTTATTCTTCCTAGTGTAAATTAAATTCAATAATTTGGAAACGGTTGAACATAGAGTTTTGGATTTTTTATATTTAATTGATGTTATATTACAATTTACAGAAAAATATAATTTTTATAGTTCTAACCATTACTTATGAACTCGTGGACCTTTTTTGATAACTCTTCCATTAGAGATTTGATAGTTGTTTCAGTCATTTTTTGTAACCTTTTGCCCATCTCCTTTTAAAATCTTCGATATTTTGGGACACCTTTTCTGTACTCTTCAATTTTCCCCAGCAAAAAGTTTGCTTTTCTGGTAAGCTAGCAGTTATAATTTGAAATAAAAATAAACTACTTATTTTTTGTCTCAATAACTAGTTACTTTTGTTCGAGTTGTCCACGAATTCATGTAGTTATTTTTAGACTCTAAGGATACTCAAATATATGTACCTAAACGAAAATAAAAAAAAACGAACAAATATTGCCGTCAGCGAGATTTGAACTTGGGACCATATTAACTATTCGTTTTTAATGACTAACGTCTTACTCAGTAGACCATCTCGCACTTAGTTTTAAGAGTTAATAAACTTGTTTTATCATAAAATATATTTTTAGACATTTTATTAAAAAAAAAAAAAAAACTAATAGCATCAGAATGGGGTTGAACCAGCAACCTTCGCTCTAGCCAACTGATCCATGTGTTTGTAACTTGCCCTGCTATTATACAACTGAGTACTTATTTATGTAATGTAGAGAAGGCAAATAATTATGACGCCTCATTTCCAAGCGAAAATTCTGCCAGCACGTACATTTCGTTGTCCATTATAAAACATGAGAATTTTATATGAAATTTTAATTTTTGTGCTCTATTCTTGGCTTCTAAATTGTATGCAGCATTCCAGTCTGGAACTTTTTAGACTTTATATGTTTTCAACTCCGCATTAGCTTTAACTTTTCGCACCAAATAGTCTGAGCACTGAGCTAACCGGGCTGCTTTTCTACCAGATGTGTTTGGAGTTGTTTTGTTTTCAATTGGCTTTCAATTTTCTGGGCTTCCCAATATCATGGGGACCTTTCTGTTTCTTGCCGAACCAGGTTTCCCATCAATGGTCAAATTCTACAGATACTGTTTAATAATATTGGAATCAGTTTGACAGCAGACATTTAATTTTTTTTTGCCAATATTTTGTAGGACAAATTTGGATTTTTTTTTTGAAATATTTTAAAAATTTATAGCACGTACATCTTTTTCGTCACTCATTTTGATCAAACTCACAACAATTCAACATGACTGTCATTAAAAATAATAACTGACATATTTTTCAAAGATAAAAAATTTAATATTGCTTCCAAAAAATGTTATGACGCAAAACGTGTGTAAAGATTTTTTCGAACGTACTACTTTTATGGTGCAACCTCCTTAATTTTACAAATAGCGATTTATCGCGAGAACTAGAGTCAATTAAAAACGAAAAACGATAATTTGATACCCTACATCATTGCGTTTGTGCACTGTAATTGTACAAATTACATTTGTACCCTCAAATGTATCGTTATACAAGTATTTTAATTAATCATTCTTTGAAGTAAATTATTTAATTTGAATTATATAACTCACCTCGCCTAATATCGCAGATTTATACTCGCTGTAGCTTTTCCAGTTGTCAATTGTAACGAATTTTCGTTAAGTACTTGTGTATATAGCTAATATAAATTTTGTTCACGAAAAGGCTGATACTTACCTTTTAAGCAAGAGTTCGAGCAACATCATTAACCGAACAGTGCGAGCAGCCTTCATTAAATCCCATTTAGTTGTATTACACTAATCCATATATGTATGTATACATAATTTAAGAAAAGAAACCTGAATTGTAATAAACCCATAAATGAAAAAATACTAAAATTCTGGTTTCGCTTTCTTTTCCTAAACCAATTCTATTATAATTACTCCTCTGGAGCAATTATAATAATCTGATTTTGATAGCCCACCGTTCAAGTCTCAGCGGTATCATTTCTCAACAAGAAGATTATTTATCATTAGTGTCCAACCCACACACAACAATACAGTAATGATTTCCAAAATTTTCGGATATTGTAAGAATCAGGAAAAATATATATTTTTTTTAATAATAATTCTTGTGACGAAATAGTTATACAGGATTTAGTACACTCCGTTGCAGAACTATAAATACACTCTATAATTGTAGATTTCTGGAGATATAAAAATCGTAGAATAATGAAAATTGGCAATATGATAAGAAAATATTTCTGTGAACAATTTTTTTCTACTTTGAATTTTACTATGTATTTTAAGATGAAAATGACTAAGCAGTGTTTCATAACTATAAATACACTTAAATAAAAACTTCAACATTTTTAAAACGGAAAGAACAAATTATAAAAAGAATATAAATTAATAATGATTATGTACAATTATATTTTAAATACTGAAAAAACTTTTCGCCGGCGTTCACTTTACCAGTGTTGCCATCATGTTTTCGGTTAAAGACCTCCTGCTTCAATTATTAGTTATTTTGAATGGAAATCACTTTTATATTTCTGGTTTTCAGAATAAATCTGACGGAATGTCAATGCCTAAATTTGTCCAATTGTTGTTTGATCCATAAATCTTGCAGGCAATCAAAAAAATCATATTTTTGTAATGTAACCACATTTTTGTCAAGCGAAAGCATTTGTTTTGATGAAAAATTGGGTCATATCTGCAAAAATTTTCCACGAAGGGAACAAGTTCACCTTATTACACTCCAATTTACTCTAAATAATTCATGAAAAGGCTAGAATACGTCAGCGCAACTATTGCAGGCACAGAGAAAAATTCCAAACCCATTGAAGATTTACCACCAAGATGTATTTTTATCAAAATATGGAAAATTCTTTCACAGATCCATCCCATTACTATTAAAAGTGGATTAAATTACATTATTCTATATAAAAACGATATAACACTAGCCTATTAAAGGATTTTTGACATTTTATTTAAATAAATCCCATAGTCAAATTTGCAATACGTTTGAGATTTCTCTATGCGGAGGTAATGTTTCAACTTGCGTTTCTTTGCACCCACGAAGATTCTATGGAGTATTTAGATTATGAACTGGTTCCTTATGTAGACAATTTTTGCAGATATGAGCCAATTTTAAACCAAAAGAACGCTCCAGTCCACAAAATTCAAACATCAAAAATTTACACACATTACAATAATATAATATTTTTGAATCGCCCACTTAATTTTCGGATTAAAACCCAATTGGAAATATTTGGGGATTATTATTCCTTGGAATTTATTATGAAAACTGGAAATATGAAAGCGATTTCCATTCAAAATAACTAATAATTGAAGCAGGAGGTCCTTAAGCGAAAACATGATGGCAACACTGGTAAAGTGAACGCCGGCGAAAAGTTTTTTCAATATTTAAAATATAATTGTACATAATCATTATTAATTTATATTCTTTTTATAATTTGTTCTTTCCGTTTTAAACATGTTGAAGTTTTTATTTAAGTGTATTTATAGTTATGAAACACTGCTTAGTCATTTTCATCTTAAAATACATAGTAAAATTCAAAGTAGAAAAAAATTGTTCACAGAAATATTTTCTACTTCAATTGTTTTAACATATTGCCAATTTTCATTATTCTACGACTTTTATATCTCGAGAAATCCGCAATAATAGAGTATATTTATAGTTCTGCAACGGAGTGTATATTTGAAAACAAATCTTCATGGTTTTGATACAAAATATTAATGATTCTGTAAAATAAAGACTATAGTGATTCTATTTTTCTTCGGAATTGCTTAAATTATTCTAAGTTTTTAATAACAGCTTTATTTTTTTAAATAATCTTAAGGAAAAAGTCGTGTTTAATAGCCACAGTGATTCTTTACCATATGGCATCCCTGAAACTACACACGCGTTGAGTAACGCACAGCAACGCACACTATCGCATGTATTTTTTAAACCCAGGAATTCGGCGGTAACGCTATCTTTCCAGTTTTTTTCTTATCGACATAGGAATACGGTTTCTTAGCCACGATATAGGTATAGAAAAATTCTTTTTCATCGAATATTCGACCAGAGTACAAGTCTTGAAATAAAATATTTAGATCAAGTATCATCTTTTTAAAAATCATATATTTTATATTTAAAACAATATTATTAAAATTCAAAATTCGAATGCAAACGTGTGTTTCAATATATGGAAAAGTGTAAAAGTAATAACTAATTACAAACCAATTAATCACGCAACATCCATAAGGTAATATTTGTTAAATATAATCAAAAAATTCTATCGACTTACTAAATTTCTTTCCGACAGACACGTTTTTTTTTATTCTTACCTGAATTTTGTTGGTATTTTACCACATTCTTATTCTAATTCGAAGCAGATTTTTTTCTATAATTGCTTGAAATTTTGCAACGCTAAAGAATAAAACTAATGTAAGCTCTCAATGTGAAAAAATGCAATTAAAAATTACTATTATATTGCATATAATTTTCTTTGCTTTAGATAATATTCTGTCGAGAAGAAAATCA
This sequence comes from Protophormia terraenovae, assembly GCA_951394005.1. Taxonomy (NCBI): domain Eukaryota; kingdom Metazoa; phylum Arthropoda; class Insecta; order Diptera; family Calliphoridae; genus Protophormia; species Protophormia terraenovae. The sequence goes on along the minus strand of OX596076.1, from coordinate 71,109,380 downwards.
ATACATCTTGTTTTTTGTGGGTGTCTCTTTCAACGAGCACCCACTATACTTTTTTTTACGATATCCAAATAATTCCAAAAACCTGACCTACATCAATTATCCAAAAAAGGTTGAACAGAGAGGCAGAAGAAGAAGAAGAGACCGCTAGTTATATTACTGTTTAATTTATTTCACTAAGAAGAAAATCAAAAAGCTGCACAAAGCAGAAAGTGTAAAATATACTCATAAAATTGACAATTAATAGTCAAATATATATAAAAAAATTTATACAAAAACCTTGCCAATATATTCATCATAAAATTTACGAAGACTTCATCTTCATCTGAATAGAGGGCTTAAAATCCTCATCAGTTGCTGCCATTATTTTCGCTGTACATAGTGTTACTGGGTAAAACCAACCAAATATTTTATATACAACATCGTGCTAAATTTTTTTTGTGTAATTGACTATATTTGATATATAAGTCTCAGTTTTCGATCTTCAACGTCTAAATCCAAAATTTTTACTCCTAAATGGTAGCCTAAAAAAAATTCAAAAAATTTCCGTGTTCTAATTACTTAATTTTATATTATATCTTTGATATAAGGAGTGAGATCGAAAAATTCTTAACATACATAATATTCAATAACTTGGAAACGGTTGATCTTAGAGTTTTCATTATTTTTTTAATCATTTGATAACTTAGCATAGATCACAGAAATATATAATTCTTATTGTTCTAACCACTAATTATAAAATTGTGGACCATTTTTGAAAACCCTTTCTTTGGAGATTTGATAGTTGCTTCAGTCACTTTTTTTAAAATCTTCTGTTAAAATCTTCGGCTCTTGAATTCACTTTTCACAAGAGCTCAATATCTCTCCACTGGTTTAAGCTATGGACAATTTTGAAAATTGACCTCTCTTGGTACTAAAACTATGTTATTGATTTGGTACCACTAAAGAGCTTTCTTACCGTAGTGACATGATACCAAATGGGTCCAAAAATATGTGGACACGTTGTGCTTTCTTAAGAAAAGAAGAAGTCTGTTTTTGCAAATATTCCTTTATGCATATTTTGGTATTAATAGATCCGAATGTATCAAATGACTTTCCTGTTTTGCCGCAACTGGAAAAAGCTTGTCATACCATGAATTTTGTAAGAAATTTTTGCTGCTTTTGGGTCTTAAACTTATCTCCAACATTGCTTCGAGCATTAGCAATAAAAATTTTTGAGACACAAGCTGCGAAGATTCTGCCAGCACCTACGTTTCTTCGTCAATTATACAGCTTGAGTATTTTTGTATGAAATTTGATTTTAAATTCCGAGTCCTATTTTTGGCTTGTAATTTTTTTGCCAGAATTTCAGTTTCAAATTTTTTGAACTTTATATGTTATCAACTTTCCCATTAGCTTTAAATTTTCGCACCAAATAGTCGAAGCACTGAGAAAACTGAGCTGATTTTCTACCAGATGTGTTTGGAGTTCCTTTCAATATGCCTTCATGTGGTCCTTTTTTCTTACCGAACTAGGTTTCACATCAATAGACAAATTCTCCTGATACTGTTTAATAACATTAGAAACGGTTTTACGGACGGCATTTAATTCTGTGCCAAATTGTAAGACCTATTTGGATTTTTTGAAATTTTTTAATAACTTGTAGGACGTAAATCTTTTTGTCACTTATTTTGATGAAAAGAAAAACAAATTGACATGGTTGTTATTAAAAATAATAACTGAAGTATTTTTCCATGATAACTAGATCAAAAAAAATTTTGAATATTGATTCCGAAAAAAGTTATGAGGCAAAATGTGTGTTAAGAATTTTTCGATCTCACTCTTTAAGTTAAAAGTGTTTTCGTTTTTAATTAATAATTGTGAAAATATAATATAAATCAATATAATGAAATAGTGATAAAAATTAAATTTGTTAAATATATATTTTTTTCTAAAATCTTAAAATTAAAACTAAAACTAAAATCTAAGCTAGTATCACAGCTAAATATCACATCAGTTAACGTAAATATTGCACGATTTAAAATACAAATGTAATCTAAAATAATTGGTTTTGGAAATATTTATATTTTAAAAAAATTCTAATGAATTTGAATTCTATTTAGATAAATATAATTAACTATAAGTTATCTATAAGGAAACATACAAAATTGCAAAGCAAAACACCATATTTTACAATCTTACAAATCAGCAACATTTCGCAGCATGAAAAGGCCTCTTCATCCCGCTGTTGCCGCAACCAACATTTATTCAATTGGTGAGTCGTTAAATCATATTGTTTTATTAATGTTTTGCAATTATAATTAACTTAAAAGTAACTATTATAAATTTTTTTATATATTTAAATCACAGTGTGTAAGAATTTACAACCTACATTTCAATATAGGTTTTTTTTTTTTTTTTTCATAACCACATTTCCGTGATTAAAGAGGGACATCTGTCCTGGTTGTTAATTTTTTATATTTTTTTTACGTTTTTTTTATTTCTACTATAGTATCTATGCATCAATATTCTTATTAGAATACGTTATTTCATTCATAAAACAAAACGAGACGAGACATAAAAAAATATGACCCTACACCATTTCAATTCACATAATTTTGTTTTTACTTATATACAACTTACTTGTGTTAAATATTAACATCCTACTAACATGTATATAGGATTTATGCACGTTAGTGATTTTCGGGAGAGGAATTTATATGGGAGCTATGGTCAGTTATGGACCGATCTTCATGAAATTTGGCAGACAGATTTTTGCTGTCCGTCCGTCTGGTCGGCTGGCTGGCTGTCCATGTAAAGCTTGTGCGCAAAGTACAGGTCGCAATTTTGAAGATAATTTGATGAAATTTGGTACATATGCTTTTTTCAACACAAGGACGAAGCCTATTGAATTTGGTTATGATCGGCCCATTATTTCACCTAGCCCCCCTACAAATGTCCTCCCGGAATAGAGTTTTAACACTTATAGATGCCTTAAAAATAGGAATATTTTAATGAAATTTAGCACCAATAAATTTTATATAAGCAGAAATCCGTCTGCCGAATTTCGTGAAGATCGGTCCATAACTGACCATAGCTCCCATATAAATTCCTCTCCCGAAAATCATTAACGTGCATAAATCCCATACAAATGTTAGTATTATGTTAATATTTAAGACAAGTAAGTTGTATATATGTGATTGGTTTGGATAAGTCGAGTTAGGGATCTTAGCTAAACATAAAACGCTCTAAGATCATAGGTAGGGTGGGTTATGAGGCTCTAGCCCCAACATCATCTAGGGGTTGTTTAGAAGTTTTAAGACAGTGATTGACCTTATTTTTCACTATGTTAAGTTGATTAGATATGGGGTATATTCAACATAATTTTCGTTAAATCAACTATTAGATTGTTATACTTTTATAAGGGAGTCTATAACATTATTTATGTTCTGGATTTCTATTCGGTAAGAGGAATTTGTAGGATAAGAACCGCCCCACCCGACTGTTAGCTAGCAGAATCAATGGCTCCCATAAATCCTACATATTTCTAGAGCAAAATAAATTCGCCGAAAGAACACATCATATATTTTGATGATTTTAAGTTTTAATAACGAAGAAATTCCACGGTTCATTACAATATAGACCTAATATGAAACCTATGGCAATTTATGGACCGATCCTTATGAAATCACTTAATATGATTTCCGCTTTTAATAAACTTATTTATATCAAATATTACCATGATACTGTCATTTATGAGCGATTTTAAAGTGATTTACGACAGTGGGTCTTATGTGGAAGCTCTGCCTAATTGTGGACCCATCTTTTTGAAATTTTATACTCCGAATTATTTGTCTAGAACTTATTCGTACCGAATTGTATTGAAATAGTGAAATAAATAATGCATTTGTTAGCGTTAAAACCCTATTCCGGGAAGAATTTGTGTGGGGCGAAGTGAAATAATGTACCAATCACGAACAATTTCAAAAGCGTTCGTCGTTATGCCAAATAAACAAAAGTCTTCACAATTGCGAACTCTACATAATGCACAAGGAAATGACTTAGAAAATGATTCTGACTCGATTGGTATACTTTAAGTAAAATTTTACAGCGTTCTTGAAATTCGACTTAAACCAATATAGAAGATTAGTTTTTTCAGTTTGAACTTCCACTACGTTTGTGGCTTTAAGATTTACAACACAAAAGCAACGATAGTGATATTAAAACACTTAAAAATTATCAACTGCATTCTTATGCTAGGCCTAAGCCTAATGATATTTTTTTTGGTTTCTTCCTTATACACCTTTCTGCATATTTATTTTGCGTATTTACTCTATTGTTTGCTTGAAAACAACGTACTTTCTCTATTAACAGCTGTTTTTGTGGCATTTAACTTCCATCTCTGTTATATTCTTCAAAAAAAGCTTTTATGTATGAGGGTATGTTCGGGTGTGTGTGTGTGTGAACAATAAAGCGGAAAAGAACAGCCTGAATACATAACTCCTAAAGAAAAACGTAAATTCTGTAATTCTGTATGTGTGTGTGTGTTTTTAGGCCATTTTTGTTTGTTTCACGTTTTCCGAGTATTTGCTGCACTAAAATTTTGCAAATAGATAAAATCAATATGTATTTTGGAAATGTTTGAGTGTTTTCCTAAGTAAATTATCTATACGTGATTATTTATCTTTACGTGTTTGTGTCTTAACATTTGGATAAAAGTTATTTTAAGAAGAAAGCTGCTACAAATGAATATGATTATAAATATATGGACTAGTAGTTATTAATTTCTAATTTAATGTAAATGTGTGCTTAAATTATCTGTACTAAGGGCGAGTGGGTGAAAATATTTGAATTAGTTAAAATGAAGAAAACCAATTACAGACTAATAAATATTTACTATGTATATTGAACATGCAAAGTGTAAAAGAAAAGTTTCTATTTTTAAATTAAACTCTTGTCTTGAAGCATATTTTAGAATTCAAGGTTTATTATACGAGTAGCAGTAGTATAATGCCCTCGAAGTTATTAAAGTTCAGGGTTTTGAAACTTAAAATATTTCTTATAAAATAGGTTGCTATGTTTTCTTGCATACATAGTATTACCGTATAATTGTGAACATTTAAGTTTGTGTGCATGTGTGTTGGTTTAAGAATAATTGTGATTTCATTGCGTTTCATGTTTACTCTTCATTACCATAAGAAAATTTATGTTTTTCCTTGCTACTGCAACATTTCTAATTTGTTTGCCACAAGATTTTACCAAGAAATGTTTTTATATTCATATGCAAACATACACACACACACTTACACTCACACACTAAGTCATACATATTTGTAAATTCATTTTATTATTTTCCGGTTCCTTGGTTGTGTGTTGATGTGAGTATGTTTAAATGTTTACTTGTATTTGTGCTATTTCATATCTTGGTTGGTTACTAAGTTGCACTTATTATGATTTACAACATTGTTTGTACTTCAGTAGCTGGAATATTAAGGAAGTTTTTTGTTTTCAACGTTTTCTACTTTGTAAATTAAATTTAAATTTACTAGTTTTCTTTAAGACTTATTAAATGAAATTGTTGGTTTTTTGGCAATTGTTTGTAAGATATTGTGTTGCGGAAATTAATCAATAAAATATAAATTTTGGTGAATTTTATATGCTTAGCTATTCAACATAAAATGAGAATTATAAAACACATTTTAAACAGGCTCTGTTCACTTTTTTTTTCTTTGTCTGAGTGATGAAAAATCTACTCTCTTAGAATTAAGAGGGTTTAATAGTGAATTATGCGACCATGACCCGAAATTCATAAAATTAAGATTTGAAGCTACCCAGCAGTTTATTTAATGGCAATTAACCCGCTTTTAGACAGTAAGATTCATTGGTATATAGTCATCTGCCGCTCTCCATCGGTCACCAATGAACGTATTAGCAATTGACACTTTACAAACGAAGAAGAATCAAAAATTTTTAACTGACTCATTGTAACCAGTAAAGTGGTTGTGTGCGTGCAAAAGCTACACTTTGTAGCCGTTGAAGTGATTGTATATGTAAAAAAAAAGGGCCACCTTGTAGTCGTGGAAGTGCCTCATTTTATTGACACTTCGGTAGTCGTGGAGGTGATTGTGTGTGCAAATAAGTGACACTATGTAGTCGTAGAGGTGGCAATACTTAGACTTCCTTCTAGGACAAGCCCATGTTAAAGACTAGTCACGTAGCTAATAAAGTGACCCTAATGTAGTCGATTAGGTAAAAATTTTAATAAATTTTGAACAAATAAAAATATTTTATTAGAATTTTGACATTATGTTGATGAACTTAACCTGAAACTAAAGAACTAAAAAAAACTTCCACTTTTTAGTATCAAAATACCAAAAATCTCAATCCGGGAAAAAATTTGTTAAAAATTTTGTGTTTTCATTGAAATCATCACCGTGTCGTTATAAAAGTCTTCCCTCAAAAAATACTTTTTGTGAGTTTTACTTACCATATGAAGAAATTGTGGAAAATTGACAAAGTTTGAATAGGGCTTGTCAGAAGACCTTTACCTCAAGTCTCCTTTAGACTAATTTTAGTTAAAATTTCTATTCAAAGCATTAAAAATATTATTTAAAACAGAGCAAAATACAAATTTTATTAGTAAAAAAATATTACTATCTTTTAGAAAAAAAAAAAAAAAAAATTTAGATGTTTTAGTTTAAATTTAACACTAATTTAACTTTTTGTCGGATCCGTATATGCAGATCCTAAAAGCATTTTGTTTAAGACTTTTGCTACTTTAAAATTTTGTGTATTTTCTGTGTCACAATATTTCTCCTCTATGTGAAATTATAAAATATTGAGACCTGTTTTGAAATTTTGAATTTGAAAATTTTTTTCTTGTTATCGAATTGAGATAACAAAAAAAAAAAAAAAAAATGTATTATTTGCATAATTTAGAAAATTGTAGAGAATTTCAGAATATTTTTAAAAAAATTTGTTGAGATTTTTGTTTAAAAGTGATAGGGCAAAATCGCAAAAAAGTCAAAGCCAAAAATGAGAAATTGCATAGGAGAATTCAAAAATGTAAAAATATTTCAAATCGGTTAATATTTGTAAAAGTTATAAGCCCCGATATGTTTTTCACTCTCGAGGTAGTCAACTTTGGCCCACTGCAGCTACAGACTAACAATATTCTGAAAGTCTGAAAGTCTAACTCCTCCTCTATCGATGTTTTAAGTTTCATCTAAATCGGTTCAGCGGTTTCAAAGTTCCAGACTTATTACCATTTATTTTGCTTTTGGTCCCACTGTGCACCGTGTCGTTATAAAAGACATTTTAGACTAATTTTCGTTATTCAATTCTATTCAAAGCATTAAAAAAATTATTTAGAACAGAACAAAAAACAAATTTTAAAAGTAAAAAAATATTGCTATTTTTTTTAGAAAAAAAATAAAAATGTAGATGTTTAGTTTAAATTTCACACAAATTTAACTTTTTGTCAGATCCGTATATATAGATTCCAAAAGCATTTTGTTTAAGTCTTTTGTTACTTTAAAATTTTGTGACTTGTCTGTGTCACAATATATCTCCTCTATATGAAATTATATAAATAACTTTTTAGATTCATATTTATATTTATTTATTTTCAATATTTACAATACTTAAAAACAGCTTAGCATAAATAATGAAACATTAATTATTTACCCTTAAACTATTTTTAAATATTTTATAAATTTTTTACATGTTGTAAATAATTAAAAATTTTGAGCTAATTAAAAACCAAATTACTTACACAAAACCTCTCTCTTAAACAACATCATAATTGAAATTCTTTACATATTCTACGTTATGTAAAGTCTTACAATTATGATGTTGTTTATGATGTATTAGAGAATACCTAATACTTCTTGAGTGACGAACATTTGTTCGTGGTTTTTACAACATTTACTTATTGCTTTAAAATTTTACATGGTTTTTAACAACAAAAATTACATTACGTAAAAAATTTATATTAAAAATTTGCGATTAAAAAAATCTGCTGAGGTAAAATAGCTCTAGGTTTATCGCAATATTTTCATTTGGTTTACATTATGTAAAAGTTAAAATATTTCATAATTTCTAAAATAAAATAATAGATAATTAAACATTTATAATATTGTATATCTTTTTAATAGTAATAGCAGTGAAAAGTTGATAATTTTGAAATAATTTCAAAACTGACGTACTTTTATTAGTTTTGTATGATTATATTAAATTTTTAGCATCATGTAAAGAATTACAATTTTTATAATATTTTAAACTGTTCGGGAATAAAAGTATTTTTTATTGGAAATTTTACATTATGTAGACAATAAAAACAACATTATGTAAACAATTTCAATTAATAAAGTTGAATGCTTATGAGCTGATATAGTTGGTAGTTTTTCCGTTTTATTTACACATAGTTTACGTTATGTGAACAAAGAGAACTTCTCAATTCTGGAAGAAAATTAACAGTGGTAATGTTTTATTTATTTACGCTTTTAATATTTATGTATTTATTTATTTACATGTTGTGCATACACGGTGTAAACTATTGAATATTTTGTATATCTTTTGCTACTGGTAAAGAAATTTAAAAACTTTTAATAGTTTTTACAATATTTGCTTATTTCTTAGAATTTTTACATTGGGTAAATAATACAAATAAAATTATATAAACATTTTCTGAGATAAAATAATTTAAAGATTTGTTTACATATTGCTTAGATTAAATAATAATTTTAAACTATTTAGCATTTTTAGGTAAACAATAACACAATTTACACATTTAATATAATATTTACATTATGTGAATTTTTTTTTACATTGTGTAAACAATTGAAAATATTGCTTTGATTTCTTACTTGTTGAAAATAAAACAATAGAACTTAAAATTTCTTAAATATTTAATACTACTTAGAAATTTTTGCAGTATTTACATACTGTTTATAATTTTTACATTACGTAAAAAATGTAAATTAATTGATATAGCCACTTCTAATCAAAAAATATGTTACAGTAAGATAGTTATAAGGCTTTTTACATTATTTACATACTGTTTACATAGTGTACAGAATATTCACAATTTGTTTAACTACATCATGTAAAATTACTAATTTACGTTTATTTATTTTATAAAAGCCTAAGTTTTTCTCATAATAACAATTTGTTGACTTATTTTGTATAAAAAAATTTTTATTTTCTGTTTTGAAAGTTTAAGAACCGTCAATAATTTATAATGTATCATAGTTCACTTGAAATTATTAATTCTAATTCTATTCTACCTAAAGAAATTTTTATTTTGAAAGTTTATGCTTTGACATATTTAATTCTATCCTTTAAACTACAAAAGTAACATTCCTACTTTACAACTTCAATTCTTAAACGCTACACAAATAAACTCAATGAAAGAGAAAATTTTAATACACAAAAAGACATTCGTATCCGCAAAAAGACTGCCCTTCAGTCAGTCAAATATACACGTATACAATGCCAATGAAATTTCACTGCACAAAAGACAGTTTAAATGAAAAGTCGGTCTGAATGAGACAAACTGAGAAATGAAGAAAAGAAACCGAACAAAAGATTTGAAATGAATTGTTGAATGATTGCCAATGATACAAATGAACAGTACCATTCACAAGAATTGCAGACAGTGCATATAACTATCTACAAAGTATACATATGTATGTATATAAAAATAAATATTTATGTTACAGTAAACAATAAAAGTAAAGGTAAGAGAAAAAAAGTCAAAAAGTCCATAAAATTTTTGTATCAAATTTATTTTTAATGACAAAAAACTAAGTTCACGCAGCAATCCAAGCAATTCCATATGAAAATGTGAATGTGCCTCGGGAAAAACTGACTTTTTGAAAAATTGTCTCACCTGTTTTCCAAACTTTGAGACTATTTACTACGTTGACTATTTAGAGCACATCAAAAAGGTATAGCGCAAAATACGTACAGTCGCAACAAGTATCAATCCTTATCCCAAATTTTGTATTCGGTTGAGGGGCGCACAGACCGCGCCCTAAAAACTGAAAAATTTAAAAAACCAAAGAATTTTGTCATCAAAACTTTACTACCCTGTATTTAGTAGTTGAAAGTCTGCACAACAACAAAGTTGGTGCGGAATTTACGTACAAAAGTCCGATTAGTTTACTTATGATAGAGTAGGATGAAAAAGTATGAACGCGCGAAAAAAATTGTAAAAGAATGAAGGAGAACTTAAGTAGTTTTTATCAGTTTTTCTATATTCTTGAACTTTGAACATCAGTCATGTTTATAAAAAGAAACCTATTGTGCACTCTATTAGTTTCAAGTCTTGAGATTTCAGATCTGTAACCAATTTGTTCAAGATATTTGTACTACAAAACTTATTAAGGATTTAAGTCAGTTTCAGTCAGGTTAAAAATTTTTGATAATTGCCCATAAAATTTATCAAAATATTTATAGTGAAAGTTTAATAAAACTTTATTTACAAATAGTATAAACAATATATGAAAATAAAAGTACTGAAGTTATATTTTCAGTTTAGTGTGCTAATTAGTAAAATGAATAATAAAACTTCTTTATAATCTTTTAGTTTTTAAAATTAAAAAAAAAAAAAAAAAAAAAAAAATTGCTAATTTCTAATTGTTTTGAAATATATAATGTAGGTGTTAAGCGGACAGACGGAAAATAAACGACATGATACAGCCTTATAAGGAACTAATTTTATTTTTACAGTTCTTAGCCTAAATTAACAATATACATATATCTTATTATCTAAAAATAATCTTAAACAAAAGCATGCAGAGTGCATCTGAACTATTTGAACACAAGTTGATTTTCACCTTATATGGGAGGTGGGCGGTAAAGTCGGCGGACCACGCCCATTTTTGATTTCCGAGTTTATATCGATCCCCAAACTATACGTACAAAAGTTTGTTGTCGTACATGCTTTTATTGAAGAAATATCAGCAGAAAAGTATAAAACGGACACCCTGTGTTTCTAGTTTTTAGCCCATAACTTTTTTGTTTATTAACCGATTTTGCCCATTTTCAATCCCACAACAAACCTTATATAAGACAAATATTTATGCTAAATTTCGTCCCCCTACGTTGTCCCGTTTGAGCCCTATCCTGCTTTCAACAGACGGACGGACATAGCTAGATCGACTCAGAATCTAACCAGGACCCAGAAAATATATACTTTGTAGGGTCTTAGATGATTCCTTCGACATGTTACACACGGAATGACAAAATCAATATACCCCCCATCTTTTTGATGGTGGGTATAAAAATGCATAACCTAATACATATTTTTGTTCCTTGCCAAGACGTTGGGGTAAAATGTGTCAAAAATGGCGATTAATTGAATTTTGAAATTTAAATCTTTGTAATAAAGTTGGATACCGAATAAAAATAGAGAAAATTATGTATCAATATCAATTAAAATCTTTAAGCTAAGTAATGTTGTTTTTTTTTTATAAGAAGGTGTCAATATTAAACATTTCTTTACATTTTTGAAAAAATAGTAAAAAATTCAATTTTTATCCACTTTCATTGTATTTATTTTAAACAAAAAGTTCGTTAAAGTAAAAATTTTAAATGGAATATTGTAATGCAGTTTTGTTTCCAGTTGGGGTATACTCAGTCTGTCCAGTTTCTTCAAAGGTCTGCTTCCTTTGACTGTTACCACAGAGCTTCCTTGTGACAAGAACAACGACGAAACGGTACCTATCTATGAGGGGAAAGAATAGGGTTGGCAAATTTAGTTCTTAGGTCAGTTAACAAGATTAAATCCGACGAGACAAATTCTTCAACTCTCAGTCGGCTAACTACGGGTTTCGTCTCTAAAATATAATCCGACGAGATAAATGCTTCGGCTCTCTGTCGGCTAACTAAGATCGTATGGGCTATTTTATGAACTAAATACGATCCGACGAGATAATGCTCTCTGTCGGCTAACTAAGATAACCAACGAACTAAATACAATCCGACGAGATAAATTCTTCAGCTCTCAATCGGTTAACTATGGTACTACTACAATCCGACGAGATAAATTCTTCGGCTCTCGATCGGCTAACTACGGATTCGGCTACGGTTCGGAAGAAAGAACTTCGGTCATGTCTGGTGATACTTTTTCCCTAAGATCAAAGTATAACAAGATCGGTACTTCGGTTCTTGCTCCCATGTGTTGTCCTAATCTTGACTATTTATGTTTAAATTAACATAAACTAAATGAGAATTATAAATTCTCCTACTGTATTGTAACTACTACAGTAGTAACAATATGTTGGTGGTTTAATATTTGTAACTACACGTTACAATATTTAAGTGTACTTTTCTTCAAGTATTTATAAATTATATTTTGTCTTAACATTTTTGTAATTTTTTTTGAAAATTTTCCTAAAACACACTAATTTTCAACATTCATGGAATGCAACTTAAAATGTTACAGGATGTTTGTCCTGAAAATTTCCTGAAAAATAGTATATATTGTCACTTTGATATTATGAAAAAAAAAAAAAAAATAATAAATAAAAAATAAAAAATCGTGCGCATATGTAGACCGATTTGAGAAATTAATTTTTTTTCGAAAAAACTTCACTAGATTTCATAAAAAAACAGCTCAAGTGCAGACATTTTCTTTGCTTTATCAAACATAAAACAGTGGGGCAGAATTGAAATAAATCTATAACTTCTAATCGGCTGGTTGGATTTACATGAAATTTCACATAATCATAGTAGAGGACAGTAACATTTCGAGTTTAGAAGCAGGATCAAATATACGCTTCAGGAGCGGAACTTTGTGGGTTGAAAATAAGGTACTAATGTCATAGAAAATGATTAACCACTAGCGAATTTTTGTTTTTTGAAAAATCCTTTACAAAACATGCTTGCATATGCTATTTTTCCTGTATATTCTTCGAGGTATATTCATTTGAAATTTCAACAATCTGAACTTTGCAAAATGTTGGTAAATTTTTTTCCATATATACCCCAACAATTGTATATCGAATAAAGGAAATTTTAAGTTCATTGAGTCAAAAAATAAACGATTTTGAATTGGCAAATATGATCTATATTGCTACCTTTCTAAAAAAACGTTTGGATTTTTGTGTATGGGATAAAGCATTGTACAACGCACATTGGGGTAAAAGGGGTCGAAAATGGCGATTAATTCAGGGAAAGGTGATATCAAATGTTTAATGATCAGGTTTTATTAATTATTAGGTGAAAAAATTCAGTTTTAGAATTTTAAGATTTTTTTTTAGCAGAACGGTAATGTCCGTCCGGCTATACATTAAAGTTAAATGGATCGAAAATTATGCATAATTCAGCAAAAGGTCATACCAACACTTCAATGATCACGTTTAATTTTCCTATTTATTAGTAAATAAAAAAATACAGTTTTAGAATTATAAGATGTTTTTTGGCTGAATGGTATTGTCCGGCCGTCCGTCTATACATTTGGGTTAAATGGGCCGAAAATGGCACTTAATTCAGGGAAAGGTGATATCAAAATTTTAATTATATTTGGTTTTCATATTAATTGAGAAGTAAAAAAAATATATTGTTCGAATTTTAAGATTTTTTGAGAATTTTAATGTCCATCCATCTGTCTGTCTGTTTGTTAATTTTTGCAAAACTTTCCAATTTAAAATTGTTTAAATTTTTTTTGACTCAATAAATATAACGACTTATAATTTTCTTTGTTCGATAGATAGTTTTATTTTTTAACCAATTGCATAAAATATAATAAAATCGGTTGAAAATGTTTGGATATATATGGAAAAATCTTGACCAAGATCTTGTAAAATTAAGAGTTTTGAAATTTCAAATGTATATAACTTGAAAAATATATAAGATTAGTTGTACATGCAAGCAAATTTTCTAAAGGATTTATCAAGGACTTTAAAGTGATATAAAAATCTTGGAAATCAGGCAAGGAACAAAAATTCGCTATAACATTAGTACCCTATTTCGCACCCTCATAGTTCCGCTCCTGAAGCGTATATGGGATACTGCTAAATTCAATCAGCCGATTAGAAGTTACAGATTTATTTCGATTTTGATAAAGCAAAGAAAATGTCTGTAAGCTGTTTTTTGTATGAAATCTACTGGAGTTTTTTCGAAAAAAGAAATTATTTTCTCAAATCGGGCTATATATGCGCACGATTTTTTTTTTTTTTTTCATAATATAAAAGTGGATAATATGTACTATTTTGCAGACAATTTTCAGAACAAACATCCTGTAATATTTTAAGTTGTATTCCATGAATGTTAAAAATTAGTGTATTTTAGGAAAATTTTCAAAAAAATAACAAAAATATTACGACAAAATATAATTTACAAATACTTGAAGAAAAGTACACTTAAATATCTGAAGTTGATGGTGCCATTTTAAATTTTTACTTAAAAGACTTTTTGGCTTAAAATAATTACACTGAATATTGATGAGAATTTAATTTCTTACTATTTTTCAAAAATGTAAAAAAATGTTTAACTTTGACACCTCCTTGTAAGAAAACAACACAATCTAGCTTAAAGATTTTAATTGATATTGATACATAATTTTGTCTTTTTTTATATGGTACCCAACATTACTCCAAAAATTTAAATTTTAAAATTCAATTAATTGCCACTTTTGACACATTTTACCCCAGCGTGCGTCCGATTGTTGTATGGGAACAAATTACTGGGCATTACTGTCTTTTAGAATTTGCTAACTCACATAGATTAAGCCTTATTAAGTCTTTTTTATAAACCAACTTCACATATATGTATGTACGAGTATGAATATGTATATCTGTGCGCTTAAAATCAGCAAAAGAATTCTATTGGCCAAGGCCAAGGATTATACTAAGAATCTAGTTCAACTTGGTTTGTGTCAAAAACAAAATTTTGCAAATGTTTTGATTTTATAGTTTGGTAAAGTCTTTTCACAGATTTTGCTCTTTAAACGTGTATTTTGTGTCATGCATAAACTTACATACGCATTCTTACAGTGGTTAACCAAAGTAATGTGTTAGGATAAATATAGAGCAAAGAAATTTATATTACTCCTCTTTTAGATAAATACATGTACTGATATATTTACACAATATACATACATATGTATATATGTATATATATGGTATAGATAAAGGTTTTTTTTTCTTATTAAAATAAAATAATGATGTGGTTATGTTGGCAACTGGTTAGAGAATGGACATGACTGGATATATTTTATTTAGTTACATACATGTTCATGTATTTAGTACGTGTAAGTTAAGGTGCGGTTTTCAAATAGATGATGATGGTCATGATGATGTCCTTTCTTGTTTCTTTTCTTCTACTTTTTATTTTTTTTTTACTGGTTCACCTTTATAACCACAAGCAGTTTGTTTCTATAAAAAAATATATAATAAATTCTTCAAATTACCATGTTATAAAATAGCCAAAAATTACTAGAGAAATAGATAATAAAGAGAACAAAAAAATATATTTAGAGTATTAAGAAGCTGATGGTCGTTTTAAATTTCAAAGTAATATACTCAAACGTCACAACAGTCATTTGTAATATATATATATATTTTTTTTTCTCTTTTTGACTACTCGTCTTCATTTTTGTTTGAAGCACTGCCACCACTATCAACTTATTATTCCATTTACCTGCCGGATCTCTTTCTTGTTAGCCAATTCGTTTTGCAACAATAATACTGACATTACATTGAGTTTAAGGTTAAATGGTAGTGCATAAAATGTTAGTAAAAATGTGATGTGAAATAGTTCTAACCAAATTGTGAATAAAAAATTTAATTCTATTAAATCTATTTTGATTTTTTAAGTTATTTATTTCAAAATTTGGAGCTTTTATTTATGTTGTCCTAAACAAAATTTACTTATTTATAGTATTTTTTACATAAATGACATCTAAGTAATGATATAAGGTAAATAGTTGCCTCTAATGTCATCACCGTGTTAAAATAATGGGTTATTCAGCTAATGGGTAAGTAGTGTAAAGCTATTATATTAGCTTCTTAACTCATTACTTGGCAACCAAAGTTTTTGCTGAATAATTTTTAAAATTAGAATTTCCATTCTTTTAAAATTATTTCGTTAATTCTTTACGTTCTTTTAAATTTCGAAATTTTTAAAAACATTCGAATATAAATCTATTTTTTTTTATCTAATGCTTTATCAAAATTTTTAGTATTATATAGTAGTAATTATTAAATCCGAACTTAAACTTTGAAATAATTTAATTTTGAAAAATAAATGTTTATTCAACTCTAAATAAATGTTAAACAATTTTAAGAATTTTAAAAGTTTGAACTTATGTTTCTTCAATGTTTTTGTTTATAAAAAACTTTAACGTTTCCTAAAAACGATAAAAGAAGATATAGTAGGTCATAGGGTTGCCAGACGGACTTAAATGAACATGATTGTCAAGATATTTTCGAAGTTGTCAAGTTACAAGTTCAAATGTAATTTGTCAAGTTGAAAATAATTTGTAGCTATTAACCCTTCGTCATACAGATGTTTCAATTGTCACATTCGTAACAAATATGGTCTGGCCAGACCAGTAGGGCATTTCTATATATTTAAATGAAAATGTTTATGATTTTTTTATTTTATTACATTTGTAAAACTATATTCTACCATCACTACCACAAATCTTTGCAAGATGTAACTTTTCTCCACCGATACACTTTATGCTTTTCTCCCCATTTTGGGTCTAAAAACGCATACAATATTTCTTTTCAAATATTTGATGTTTTATAGGTATTACTCTCATAAGACAAAATATGAACGAAAACGTGGAAAATCATAAAATAATGTGTGTAAACTGATGAGATTTTAATTTAAAAGGATTTAATAAAATAATATACAATATAAAACGAACGAATAGCATCGTCAAACTATATAATTTTCGGTACAAAATATAACTGGTCCAGCCAGACCATATTAGGTACGAATGTGACATGTACTCCAATTTATCCTTATAACTATCATTGTGTTAGTTTTATCATTTTGGTTTTTTCACAGATCGTTAGAAAACAAAATTGTAGGAGGGTACCTGGAATTTCAGGTATCTAGCTAAATTATAAATATATGAAATTTACATTTAAATCTGCAATTGGTCTGGCCTTACCAGTTTGTAAGACGATGGGTTAAGAATATTTTATATTTTGATAGAGATAAGACCGAAGCATATTTTAGTATTTTACGGGATACAAAGTCTTTTGCTTTATTACACCCTGAAAGTGAAACTTGTACAGAACTACACAATATAATGATTGAATTTTAAATAATATTAAAATCATTTAAATATGAGATATTCGAATCATTTTACATAAAGGACTATTTTAAATTAAAAAAAAAAAACTGATTATGATTATATACGTCGCCTACTATTTTCTACAGACTTAATTGAAAACTTACATACTTCCAGGTAGTAATTTTTATAATGTCGTTAATAAAACTTCAAAAGCAATATTAGTGGATATGGAAATATCTGTATTGACTCAATATATGCTTATTTTTTTAAATAACAATTGGAAAAATCTAATACCGCATTTCTTATTTTTTTTTTTTTTTCATGGCCTAATCGAATATGTTACTATATAAACTTTTATTTTCGAAAAAATGTTAAAAGCTACCGACAATATATATTTACTACTTCTATATAGGTTTCATATAAAAAGTTAAAGATTATTGGCGGAAGTCGACTGTCAAGTTCTTTTTTGGAAATCAAGCTCGTTTTTCAGGAATGTTAAGTTAGATCAACATTTGAATCTGGCAACCCTAGTCAGTCAAGACCGACGGGATTTATATTAGAGTTGTGGCAAATTGTAGATTAACACTTTTACTAAATGTAAAATGAAATATACAAATACAGAATAATGCGTTCATAATAACATCTATATGATTTTATGCACTATAGGGCGATTCCCGGAAGTAGGATTATATAGAAGCTATGGAAAATTATGGATCGGTTCTTATAAAATTTGCAATGTGTGTCGAATATTATCTAACATTTGCATGGGATTTATGCAGGTTAAAGTGGTTTTCGTAAGATTTGTTTGTGTGGGAGCTTTGGTTAATCGTGGATTTCATAAAATTTGGTACGAAGACTGATACTTGTACAAAACTTCTTTGTGCCGTATTTCATTAAAATATTCTTATTTTTAAATAATTTTTCAGTGTTGAAACTCCATTCCGTAGGAATATTTTCATGGAGGCTAGGTGAAATAATGGATCAAATCATGACCAATATCATAAAAGTCCTACGTGTCAAATTTCATTAAATTATCTTAAAAATTGCGGCCTGTACTTTGTGCACAAGGTTTACATGGACAGCTAGCCAGACGAACGGACATTGTGAGATCGATTTAAAAAGTGATTCTGAGCCGATTAGTATACTTTAAGGTAGGTGTTGGATAACTTTTTCTATGCGTTACAAACATCAGCACAAACGCATAATACCCCAACCACCTATGGTGGTGTAGAATATAAAAAATGTATGTAAATTAAAAACTTAAATATGAAAATGTATGCAATTAAAATTTTTTTAAAAGTTAATCCATAATGGAAAATCAATGTGAATGCTACGAAATGTATCCACATTACATTTAATTTATGCAGGGAAAGTTGTCCTCCTATTCGAATCAACAATATCCAAATCCCTGAACAGGACAAAGTAAGGTATCTTGGAATTCATCTGGATCGGGGTCTAACATGGTCTCGTCACATAGAATCCAAAGTTACACAAATGAAACTAACATCTTCCCAAATCTATTGGTTAATTGGTCCGAGGTCGGCCATAGACCTTGACTATAAGGTTCTCTTATATAAAGTAGTAACAAAACCTATATGGTTGTATGGCATCCAGCTCTGGGGATCAGCCTCTTCATCAAACATTGAAAAAATATAGAGAAGACAGTCGAAACTTCTAAGAATAATAACAGGTGCACCATGGTACGTCAGAAATAGTAATATCCGCAGAGATCTAAATATTCCTACAATTCATGAGGAGATAAAAAACAGCTGTATAAATTACATGAAGAAATTAGCGGAACACCCAAACCCCCTTGCAAGGGATCTGCTTACATTTGAGGGTCACAGACGTCTAAGAAGATTGGAAATATGGGATCTTGGAAGATAACACTACTAATAAAAACTCTACGTTGGATTTTGCAGTGGCAATATCAACATTAATTTAAATTTAGGTTAATATTTTAATACTTATTGTAAATTTCCGAAAAAGAAAGATTCAATTAAAAAAACTAATCATAAAAAAAAGTTAATCAAAATTTTAATTAGGTATTAAAAATTTCAAACTTAATTTATAAAATTCGAACTATGTTTTGAATCACTAATTTTGAAATAACTAAATAAATTTGAAGAATTTTAAAAATTCGAAGTTACCCAGCAAAAACTTTGCTTGCCATGTAATGAGTTAAGAAGCTAATATTATGGCTCTTCACTACTTACACATTAGATGAATAATTCATTATTTTAACACGGTGATGTCACCGTGCAACTAAAGCATGTAAACGAAAAATTTTTTACATTTTCAATTGCATATATTTAAGCCACAGTATATAGTATTGGAAAAAGCTAAAAGGTTTCTGATTCTATAAAGTCTTGAGAATATACATTTTGAGTTTCGAAATATTCTTCAACGAAATATTTTAAAAATTGCAAAACATCAGAAAAAAAATGTTGGACAAATTTCTTAAAAAATGTGTAAACGATAATTTTTTACATTTTAAAACGTAAATATTTCAGCCGCTGTAAGCAATATGAGATATAGATCGGATACTTTTCTGAATCTGCGAAGTCCGAAGATTTTAAATATTTAATACTTTTTTATTAAATCCAAACTAATAATTCATAATCTTAAAAATTGGAAAATAACAAAAAATTAATTTGGAGCAAATTTTTTTGAACACTGCATCAACCAACTTTAAGGCAAAAAAATCCTAGTTTAACAATGATAATTTCGGTAAATGATACATCAAATAAAAGACAATGTCATAATCTATCAATTAAAGTACTAAATAATTAACACTCCGGCTAGATTTGAAATCGAAAAGTAAATCGGGAAAAAGGTTATGATAAGAAACCGTAAAACACATAAAAAATTAATAAGGATCAAAACCAGTAAAAAAATTTTACATCCAAGGTGAACATACTATCAAAAAAACTTGTAAAATGTAAGAAGATTGTGAACATGTATTATATTTTTTATGAAATTTACAAAATTTCTTAAAAAATGGCGTGAAAAAAGTGTCCAACAATATTTTTTATGAATTTTTACAATTTTTATATTTATTCAATGACTGATAATTTTAAACAAAAACAATAAGCATATATTTATTCTTTGGAGCCTCTAATTTTATAAAAGTATAACATTTTTGAGATACCCTTTATAGATACTTAAATATTTACATTTGAATATATAAATTTTTTTTCGTTTACTGCTTTACTTACTTTATATTATTACAGGTAAACATTTCAGAAAGTATTTATTTAGATGTCATTACAAGAACTAATTACTTTGAAGCTATTCAGTAACTCATTAATTTCAAAGTATTAAGAAGTCCATATATTTAAGCTTTCATATACGTTTATACATATATAGATTTATATATAGATCGTATTCTCTATTGTGAATTTAAAATAAAAATGTTTTTATTTATTTTTTATTTCGCTTACTTTATTTAAAGCACAATGAACAATATTAATAATGAAGTACATTTTAAATATTAACACGTAATAATACGCACAAACGGGATATTAGGTGACAAGTATTTCGTTATATTTCACTTGGTATGATATTTTCCACTCCCTCTTCTTAATAACACGGAAGAAGTTTTTAGACACGGACTTAACGCTTTGAGAAGGCTTAGATATTATCTCCTGACACATGCATTGAAAGAATTTTAATTCGTTAAATCATTGAATATCTGTTTTGAGTAAATTATTTACAATAAAAAGTTATTACCTTTACGCGGAAAAGGCTTGACTGTATAACTATTTGTTTTCTGGTTATAGAAAATCTCCTGAAGTTTTGATAATGTAACTGGTCAGTGATCACCCTATTCGTGAAAATATATTGATCAAAAATTTAATTAAAAGTATTGAGTAAATTGCTTACAAAATGCTAAATTTTGTCTTACCTTTTTACGGAAAGAAGGCTTGTAATTCGCAGTGATGTACTTACATACATATATTTTTAATGCCGATTAAATTGTATTGCGGGATAATATGCATATGCAATATCTTAAAGGTTTGCCGGAGGAATTGCTATTTTGCATGATCATAATTTGTTTATAAGAATTTGCCATTCGCAGCATTTATTTTAAATATTTCATAATTTTTTTTTTTTTCAGTTTGATTTTAAAACTTTTTTAACGCCAAGAAATTCAAATTTGTTATTTATAATATTTTGTCAAACTATATTTTAACAAAGGCACCAACCAATTAATTTAATATTCAAACCTCTCATATAAATAAATTATTATTACCGAAAAAATTATTCCGATACTACTATCAATTTTGATATTATAGCTCGTTCTTAGTTTGGTTTAGTATTTTATAGTCCACACTATATCTAGCTTAGAAATATAATTTTTGTAATAATATCAGATGCTGTAATCGTTTATTCCTTTCCATACAATTGTATACTTTTTCTTATATATATGATCATAAATGAAAATTGTTTTCATATATACTATAATATATTAACATTATTTACATATATGAAATCATATATGGTATACATTTCATATATATATAGTTCCATATATGACATAATATATACTATATTTCATCATATATGTACCCATATATTATAAAAACGACCATGTATGAATCCATACTTTCCAATATATACTTCCATACATATTGATATATAATCATACATGGGTCATATATAATAATATATTACGGTTTTTAGCTGGGTTGTTAAAATTTTATTATAATTTGAAACTGAATTGTTGAAATAAAATTTTCGTTCGACATAGAAAACGAAGTAATTAATGTATTTTCATCTTTTACTCACTCTTAAAATATATAATTTTTATAATTTAAATGAAAAAGTTGATCTTAAGTAATTGATTACATATCAGCTTAAAAGTAAGCATTACTTTCATGTAATGCAGACAGTATGTTGTTTTCATTGAAAAGTAACTACATCTGTAACTACTTGTCATTACCAAATTTTTGCTGGGTATGTTGGAGAATTATTTTTATTTATAAAAAAAATCTTTAACGTCTTCTAAAAATAATAAATAAATTTTTATATTAAAATTTAGAATATAATTCTGAGAACTCATTGAATTAATTTATGCTAAAAAATTACCCTAAAATTGTAATTAGCATAATTTATAAAATTCGAACTATGTTTTGAAATATTAATTTTTATGTTTAAAAATTTAGTTTAACTCTGATAACATAAATTCTAAATTTATTTAACATTTTGAATGAATGTAAAATTCAAAATTTAAAAAAAAAAAAAAAATGATAAATTAAAAAAGAAAATTAAAACTAAATTTTTGTAATTTTTTATTAAAATAATATAGGTGTAAATTAATTTCTAAAAATCCTAATTGGGTTTTAAACTTTTCTACCCTAATTTTGAAGTTTCTATTACGAAGTTTCCTACAAAATTACAAGTATTCAACTACTATTAACTATAATAACTATATTTACCAGTTTTCCATTCTAATGCAATACTAAATTATTTTAGGAATTTGTGAGATTCGAACTTCGAAAATTTTTAATGTCAAAATTTAAAATTTAATATTAAAAATTTATAGAAAAGAATTTAAATTATGTTTTTTTAAAACTTAATTCGAGAGTATCGAACTGAATTTTGAAATATCAGTGTTGCTTTCCAAAAGTTTATTCTACCTCAAACTAAGTTCAAAAAAATTCCAACTTAAAAATTTCATAATTAATTTTCGAATCATAAAGGTAAATCTCATTGCTAAAATTAGTAATTTATTTTATATCAATCTTACAAAAATGTTAACAAAATATCAAGTTTAATTATGTTTTTTTTTTTTTTTTTGTGGCAACTTTAAACAAATTTTAAAAAATTTAAATCCATTACAGATATTCTATTGGCAGAATTGTAGGGTACTATTATTCTTATTCAAATATATTAAGGCAATTATTTTGCATCCACCATTATCTATCACCCTGTTAGCTAAGCTAAAGCAAATAAATTAATTCTTTTGGTTGAGTTGGCAGTCTGAATTCCTCTAAATAAATGTCCTTTTATATTTGACATAACATTCATTCATTCTTTCAATCTTTCATTCATTCGTTCAGTATAAAAATATGTATTTCTATAAAAATCTTTCTCATTTCTCTTTAACAATGTGTTTTAGTTGTTGTCAATATATTTTAAACTTCAGGTCTAGTTGTTGTAGATGAATGATTGGATGAATGTAGTTGCAGTTGTTGTTGATTAGTGGTTCAAGTTCAGAATAATACTGTTGTGTCATTTAGACCACGTAACAACAAATTGAAAGTAATTGAATGCTTTAAACCATCAAACGTTTCGTTATTTTTCTTTTTTGTTTGTTAACATCTGATGACGACTACCACGATGATGTTGCTACTGATGATGATGATGACGATGCTGATGCTGATGAGCTTGAATTTGTAGCCCAAAACCATTCATGATGAATATAGATACATGTTGGGCTCTCTGGCTGCTTGTCAACAACATATAATAATGAAGGAGAATCAGTAGCGGTAGTAGTAATGACATGATTTAAAACTCTACAGCTGACTAACAATTTATTGTATTTTCAATTAAGGATTTTTGTTTGAAGTTGTATATGTTATATATTGTGTGGTGGTTTCTTTTTTAATTTAAATGATGTTAATTTGATGGACTGATTGGAAAATTGTTAATTGAATGAAAACCAAAGGATGGAAAAGGACAGCGTTTAATCATTTAGTAAGATAGAGGAATATAAATTATGGGTCTTAATGAAAAGTTGAAATTCGGAAACTAAAATTGGGCGTGATTTTTTTTAATCAGGGTGGCTCAAAAATTATTACCAAAACGCAGAATTTTTGGTAATACATCTGTATCTCATAAAATCCTGTTCGAATTGAAATGAATGGAGTTGTAGAGGGGGAATTTTTAAAATCTAAAAATCTGACTATTATTTTATTTTCGATTGTTTTCTTTTTTTTTTTTGCTGTAACACAGTGTTATTTATAGAAAATTTTGAATGAATATAAAATTCTCGGTATATTTAGTTAAAAATTTCTGTCAATTACAAAAATTAATTTTAGATATTAAAAAACTTTCATTTAATCTTCCAAAATAACAATAAATATGAACAAAAAAAAAAAATCTGTTTTTTAATAATATTTTATTATTTTTTTTTTCTAAATGGCTTTTCCTTTACAAAACTTCTTTCAAACATTACAAGTACATTTGCTTTTTTCTAACTTCTTATGTCGATAACATTTTCTTTCATTCAATTTATTTATTTTTGTTTGTTCCTTTCTGCTTAAACTTAAAAAGTGTGTGAGTGTTTTTTCTTAAATATTCTATTCAAAACTTTACTTAACAACTTTACATTGCAGTTTTTTTTTCATTATTCTCTCTTTCTGTTGGCATTTTTTTATTTCAAAAACTTTCATGCGTTTTATTTTCAACAACATGACTTTTAAATGCCATCAAAAATTATTATCGCTATAGTACTCGTTATAGTCATCATCGTCATTGTACCATCAGTACCAACAACTCTGTTCTTATGTTGGATGGAAAGGGAGAGAATTGAGCAAAAAACACATTTATGCATTTAACTTGTCTTGCATTTTTAATTAATATTTAATGATTTTAACAATTTAGCACACATTTTATATATTCATTCCGGTTTTTCTTTTTCTCTGTTTTTGTTTTGTAAAGTTAAAAGAGAAAATGATACGGGATTTAATTAATATGAGATGAGTAGAGTTGAGAACACCCTACACTACATATATATATAAACATTTTTCTTAATTTACTCTAATATTGTATACATATAATACATATATAAAGACTATTAAAAAATCATACCATTCTATATATTCCATTTTTATGTGACCATATAATTTAAGTAAATAGGTATATTCATACATTTATCTTGACAAATTTAATTTACTCCCTGCCTTATTTAAGGATATTTAAAACATTTATTTAAAATCCTACAACTACATACTTATACACAAAGAACATACAACAAGTAAATAGTGAGTTTGTTACAAACAGACGACAAACTTAATACTTTTTTAATTTGTTGCAATAGCAACATATTTAAAACGTATACTGGTTAATCAAGGATAGGCAAACTACGGCACCTTATTTTAAAAATTTATATACTTACTAGCGTATAAGCCTACCAATACCAGAAACACAAAAAACCCCAAAAAAATATATGAAAAACATCTAAACATCTTTCCTCTCCCTAATCAAAGTTAAAGATTTGAGGCCGTTAAAATATGAGAGAGAGAATATTATATATTCGGCTTTGTCGAATCTATATATCCACCCTAAAATTTTTTAAATTTTATGTTATACTAGCTAATACCCGGTGTGCTTCGCCACCCCCCCAAATGAAATACATAGTAATTAAAGGATTAAAAAAATATACTAATTTTTGTATTTAATTTTTATAGGAGGGACCATACCCCATTAATCCGCTAATTTATTAGACAAATGTTTTCATGGATGTCAAAATTTTTGTGCAAAATTTGAGCATTCCAACTCCAGTAGTTTCCCAGATATACGAATTTTTGCATTTAATTCATATGGGAGGTACCATGCCCCCTACTTCTAGTCCGCCCATATTTTTTCTTAAATATTAATATTGATACCAAAGTGGCTCCGACAAAATTTTAGAACTCTAACTGTTATATTTTCTCAGATATGATAATTTAATATTTTCTTTATATGGGAGGTGCCACGCCCACTATTGCTAGTGTACCAATTTTTTCCACAATATTGAATAATTGTGGAAAGCTAATGCTAGTCGTATAAAATTTGAGCTCTCTAACTTTTATAGTTTCCCAGATATAAAAATGTTGGTATTAACTTTATATGAGAGATGACACGCCCACTATTTCTTTTCCGCCCATTTTTGCACAAAATGTTCACCTTGACACTTAAGTTTATTCTACAAAATTTGGGAAATGTAAATGTTATAGTTTCCTAAATTTACGGCATTTGGTATTGGCAAGCAATATTAGGCGTGGGATGTGCCACACCCCCTATTGTTAGTTCGCCTTTATTTTTCCAGAATGTTCATATAGGTGTCAAAGTTGTTCGTGCAAAATTTAAGGACTCTAGTATTACCAATTTCCGAGATATACTACTTTTAATAGTTATTTAGTAAGTGGGCGTGGCACCTCGCCCACATGGAATTTCAAAATAAAAAGTAGCCTATTTTTCCTTCCAAGCATATAGGAACATACTGTGAAAAATTCAAGAAAATCGGTTTAGCCGTTTAGGCGGCTATAGACTTCAAACAAACATACATACATACATACATACATACATACATACATACATACATACATACATACATACATACATACATACATACATACATACATACATACATACATACATACATACAAACAAACACACATTAACTTTTATATATATATAGATTGAAGGTGGGCGGACCAATTTTTGGTTCCGAGTTTACATTGGTCCTTGAACTATTTGTACAAAATTTCGTTGAAGTTTCACCTTATGTGGGATGTGGGCAGACCACGCCCATTTTTGGTTTCTAAGTTTATATCGACTCTCAAACTATCTGTACAAAATTTCGTTGTCGTACATGCTTTTGTTTAAGAGATATCAGCAGAAAAGTATGAAATGAGGCTACAACGGACAACCTGTGTTTCTAGTTTTTAGCCCATAACTTTTTTTGTTTATTAGTCGATTTTGCTCATTTTGAACACTAAATAAACCTTATGTAAGGTAAATATTTGAGCTAATTTTCGTCTCTCCATGTTGTCCCGTTTGAGTCCTATCTTGCTTTCAAAACACAGACAGACAGACGGACAGACATAGCTCGACTCAGAATCTAACAAAGACCCAGAAAATATATACTTTATGGGGTCTTAAATGATTTTTTCGATATGTTATACAAGGAATGACAAAATCAATATACCCCTATATTTTTTATGGTGGGTATAAAAATAATAAATAAAACTCCAAAATCTATTTTCGATAGAATTTGAATGAGTATAGAAAATTCAAATTTCTTTAAATCCAAACCGATTTTAAAAACTTTTATACAAATTAAAAAAATTCGTATCTTTGTTCCCTGATAGAAAAATTTAGCTCCGTTAGGATTTGTAGGGCGATAAGTTTTATATGTAAACCAAATTTTAATTTTCTACTTTATTTGGAATCATCATAAGTAAATTTTCAAATACTATAAAAATATATGTATGGGCATTCCTGCTCTAAAAACAAAGATTAATTATTTGTGCAAATGTATGTATCTCTTTGATAGCAATAAAGCACATGTTTTTTCTTGCTCTTCACATAACTACTATAACTTCCGCTACAGTCACATTAAATGTCAGATTTCTTATTGCTGTAACTCTAGTGGTGTATATCACACATGCACTATATACAGATGTATATGTCTAAGTGTAAATACATATTTTGTTTGTTATATTCTATTATACTTAATTCTAGAATGTTTAATGATGATGGTGGTGATATATCTTTTAGGACAGTAGTGTAGTTCAACACTGAATTATCATACTCAGCGTAGGGTATTTTTGTATGTTAATGTTAATGATGATGACACGTGTATTTGTTAATAAACTTATATAGAACTCCTTAAACACTACTATTCAGTGAGTGTATTTGTGAAAATTTATAGAATTAAACAAAAACTTGTAGAATACTACGGTAGTATTTGTACAATTAAAATAAAAAAAAAAAACAAAAGAAAAATATTTTTGTAATGCTAACTATATTTAGTAACTGTTGTATATAACACTATTCCTGGAAGAGGTTTTGCTGGTGTTTGCCATCATATTGCTGCCTTAATACTTGCTAAATTTGAAAGGGTTTAGTTGGCTGTTTTTGCAAGTGTTGCAGGATATGTAAAAAACTTCTGACTGGGTTCTAATTAGTTTTGCACATTTGGCAAATTAAATGTCAAATAGTATTGTTAAAATAAAATTAAATTTGATTAAAGAAATTTTACATAATAAAAAATATACTCGTAATAATAATAAAATGCATTTTAAAATAAATTGACTAAGTTGAAATTAATTTGTTAATGATATTTTCCATAAAATAATACAAATTAATTAAATGTACTGTAAATGAACTTGACTTTGTTGAAATGAGTATAATATTGTATTAAATACTTGTGTGAAGCGAATGAATGTTATCATAAGGTGCTGCTTTTTAATTTTTAATTAAAAAAACTTTAAATGAAATAATAACAAATATAAATCAAATTGCAAATACCAATGAAGAAAAATTAAAGAAATACCATTAACCACTGCTAATGTTTTATTAATTTGCTTAGTATTTTAAAAACTTTAAAAACTTTGAACGTAATTCTGCAACATGAAAATGCTAGATTTAGTTGACTATAAAGATGAACTATGGGAAATGTTGGAATATGAGTTGATCATATGTATTTTTGTTTAAATTAAAATTGTAAAAAAGTTGTAATTTATTGTAAAGCTAACATATCATAAACTATTATGCGAATGTATTCCAAAATTTGAACCAATGTAAATGTCCTCAATATTCGTTAAATTTGGAATATTTGAAATAAGATCAAAAAAAAAGTTTTATTTTTAGTTATAAATTAAAAAAAAAAAGAACCCTCGTAAAATTTGTGAACCGATTGCATTTAAATATGTTGATGAAAAAACAGTTTTTAAAGAAATGCGTATCAATAAAAAAAAAAAAACAAAAACTGTAAAAAGGGAGTGACGTCTAGCAAAGTTATATTTCAATAATGCTAGTAGTTTTTAGACAACAAAAACATAAAATAACATTTGAATTAAATAATTTATATGATTTTTATTTTCAATCGTATTGAAAATATGGCTGCGAAAAATTCGAACTTCAAGAGGCCATAACACCAAAATTCAAACAAACTCCTAAAAACCCTTTAGAGGTATTAAACAATTTTTCTGGACTACTGGTTCTCTTCCATTTTGCGTTGGAATAATTGAGGCAATTTTTTGCCTGTGTTTTCGGATATATTGTGGATTTAGCCAGGGGATAACTAAAAATTGTATCTGCGCCGAACGGACGGACGTAATTATATCATTAAAATGGGTTAAAATACAATTAAAAAAACTTTGTTAATTTCCATCATAATTAATCGATTGCACGTTGGGGTAAAATGTGCAAAAGTGGCGATTAATTGAATTTTGAAATTTAAATTTTTGTAATTAAGTTGGGTACCGAATAAAAATAGACAAAATTATGTATCAATATCAATTAAAATCTTCAAGCTAGGTTATGATGTTTTCTCATAAGGAGCTAACAAAGTTAAACATTTGTTTTTATTTCTGAAAAAGAGTAAAAAATTTAATTTTCATCAATTTTCAGTGTATTTATTTTAAATAAAGTGTCTTTTAAAGTAAAAATTTAAAATGGACCCATTAACTTCAGATATTTAAGTGTACTTTTCTTAAAGTATTTGTAAATTATATTTTGATCTAATATTTTTGTTATTTTTTTGAAAATTGTCCTAAAATACACTAATTTTCAACATTCATGGAATGCAATTTAAAATGTTATAGGATATTTGTTGTGTTTTCTGAAAAATAATTCATATTGTCCCCTTAAATGTTATAAAAAAATATTGCGCATACGGGGGCGTATCAATATTTCCGAGACTTTTCGAACTTCCCTCGCAGTTATATGAAATGCAACACTGTTCCCATCAAGTACCACCTGTTAATAGACTACTGTCAAATTTTGAGTCGTCATTTACTTTGCGTTTAACAGCTGTTCATAACATACAACCTCGTGTATTATTCCAAAAAATGGAAAAAAGTGAATTTCGAGTGCTCATTAAACATTATTTTTTGCGAAAAAAAAACCGTCAATCAAACCAAGGAAAAGCTCGATAAATACTATGAGGATTCTGCACCATCGATTTCAATGGTAAAAAAGTGGTTTACTGATTTTCGTTGTGGTCGCACAAGTACAAATGACGCTGAACGTTCTGGACGGCTAATTGAGGTCAGTACACCCGAAAATGTCGAAAAAATCCACGATATGGTGTTGGGCGTCCGAAGAGTAAAAGTGCGTGAGATTGTTGATGTTATAGGCATTTCATATGGCAGTGTGGTTTCGATTTTAAATGATCAGCAGGGTTTAAGAAAGTTTTCTGCAAGATGGGTGCCGCGTTTGCTCTCCTTTAGGGTCAATTATAAACGTAAACGTGTGACAACTTCAAAGGATTGTTTGGAGTTGTTTAACCGCAATCCGAATGAGTTTTTGCGACCTTTTGTAACTGTGGGTGAAACATGGATCAATTACTGTACTAAACAATGGGTTTCTCCGGATGATCCTGCTCCGAAGAAGGTCAAGGTAAGTTTGTCGGCTAATAAGGTGATGGCAAAATTTTTTTGGGATGCACGCGGGATAATCCACATCGATTACCTTCAAAAGGGAAAGACAATAAATGGCGAATATTATGCCAACTTATTAGACTGATTTAATGAGGATTTAAAAAGAAAAGGACCCCATATGGCCAAGAAAAAAGTTCTTTTTCATCAAGATAATACACGGGTGCACACGTGTGCAGTCTCAATGGCAAAACTCTATGAATTGGGCTACCTCATCCGCCATATTCTCCGGATTTAGCCCCTAGTGACTACTTCCTATTTCCAAACCTAAAGAAATGGCTCGGTGGAAAGAGATTTAGCTCCAACGATGAAATTATTGACCAAACAAATGCCTATTTTAAGGACCTCGAAAAATCCTATTTTTTGGAAGGGATACAAAAACTGGATAAACGTTGGACTAAGTGTATTGAGTTAAAAGGAGATTATGTTGAAAAATAAATTGTTGTTTTGCAAAAAACACTGTGTTTCATTCAAAAAGTCACGGGCTTATTGATCCGCCCTCGTATGTAGCCCGATTTGAGATGTTATTATTATTTCTTATTTTTTTTTAAACCCCAGTAGCTTTATACAAAAAACAGCTTAAGTGCAGACATTTTCTTTGCTTTATCAAACATTAAACAGTGGGACAGAATCGAAATAAATCTCTAACATCTAATCGGCAGGTTGGATTTACATGAAATTTCACACAGGCATAGCAGAGGACAGTAACATTTTAAGTTTAGAAGCAGGCTTACATATAAGGTTTAGAGGAGGAGCTATGGAGAACCTTAAAGACCTTGATATATCCTTAAGAAAACATGCTTGCATGTACTATTTCTTTTATATATTTTCGAGATATATTCAACTTTACAAGATCATGGTAAAGTCTTTTTCTATATATGCTCCAACAGTTTCAACCGATTTTATCATATTTTTTACAGTTTATTAAGGAACAAAATTGTCTATCGAAATAAGAAAGAAAGAATTTGAAGTCGATATCTTTATTGAGTCAAAAAATAAACGATTTTGAATTGGCTAGTTTGCAAAAATTAATGAACAGACAGACAGAATTCTTTAAAAAAAAGTTTAAGCATATTTATAACATGATTTAAATTTATGTTATAAATATGCAACCTGTACTTTTCGCACTTGGTTGACACCAACCAGCCAGACAGACTGACGGTCATCGATAAATTAATACAAATTTTGATAAGAAGTGATACACCTGGAGATGAAAATCTGAACATATATTCAATATGTTGTAGATATTAGCACAAATGAATTACACCCCACAGTGGAGCCAAACGAAAATTTTTCGCTCAGATCGAATTGAAATGTATGGAAGAGTTATAGAGGAGGACTTTAGCTTTCGGAAAAATTATCTTATAACATATAAAAGGCATTTGAATAAAATACTAGGAGAAAAAGTACCTTTTAATTTTAAGTCAAAGCTGGGAAAAAAATAATGTCAGGATGAAATTTTTGAGAAACGATATCTTAAAATCAAATAAGTTTTCGTTTTAGTTAGGATTATCTATACTCTATTATTTCTTCTTACAAACGAGGCCATTATAATTTAGAAAATACGTTAGATTCTCCCCAGCAGTCTATAGTGACTGTCCGAAACCAGTTACCTGACTGACTACATTAGGGCACCACTAGTCACTTTACTAACTACGTGATTAGTCACTTTAACATGGGCATGTCCTAGGAGAAAGTCTATTGGCACCCAAGGACCAAAAAGTGGCAATAAAGTGACTAGTACGAACAAGTCAATATATCGGAATCCTTTTAGAGGTGAAATTGAGTCAGTCGCCTGACTAACTTTTTATTTGGTTACTTTACTAGCTACGTGACTAGCCACTTTAACATGCGGATGTCCTAGGAGGAAGTCTATTGGTAGCCTAGGAACAAAAAGGGGCGATGTAGTGGGTAGTTCGAAAAAGTCAATTTATGAAAATCCTTTTAGTGGTTACATTGAGTCAGTCACCAAACAAACTTTTTAACTAGTTACTTTACTAGCTACATGACTAGTTGCTCTAATATGAACATGTTCTAGGAGGAAGGCTATTGACACCACAGGACCAAAATGTGGCTATACAGTGAGTAGTTCGAAAAAGTTAATTTATGGAAATCTTTTTAGTGACAACATTGCGTCATTTATTCATTATTTAAAATTCAATCATTCCGGTAACATTAGTTTATGATAGTTATATGAGGTTATTCATTTCTATTGTATGTATTCCACATTTTTAAATTAAAAACACATTTACATGCCTATTCTCAGAAAAATTGTGACTGAAAAATAGTCATAAAACTCATATTGTGACTATAGTCTTAAATTTTCTATTCACGAACAATAATGTATTAATTTTTTGTTTTCTAAAGTAAGACCTGATATGTGGACAGTCATAAGACTATCATAAAAAGACATTTTAATTGAAAATAAAAAATATGAAAATACACAAAAATTTTTTGTAGAAAAAACCAAAGAGCTTTAAAGCTTATATATGTATGAAACTTTTACCCACGTTTCCTGCAGATTTTGCAGTATTATTTGCAAGTTATCCATTCTTCTCTAACCATTAATATTTTTTTTTTTTTTTTTACAAAATATTTTATTTTTAATTCTTAGTTTCAATTGACAAGAAAAGTCACAATTTTTAAATGTTAAGCATGTTTTGTGACTATGAAGCTGTGACCGAGTCACAAGTATAATCATAACTTTTAGTCATAATAAAATTGTGACTTTTTTAAGACTTTTTCTGTGAATAGGCATGTTAATTAACATAAAAAATATAAAAAAAACATAATTAATTTTTTTCTTACAAAGTAAAATACTAAAACCTCTATTAAGCATCAAAGAGTCAATAAATTGATATTTGACAATACACATGTCTAAAAAAGATGCATCGGAACAAAATTTCCTACCATGTATTTATTGCCGTTAGTCAAGTAACCGAACCTGTACTGACAATGGTTGAATCATTTACATTTTTGACTTTTTCGTGACCTCTAAAAAAACAATCGCCACTTTCATGCTTACCAAAGAGTCAGTAAAGTATCAATCGCCACCTCCACGCTTACCAAAGGGTCAATAAAGTATCAATCGCCACCTCCACGCTTTCTAAATAGTCAATAAAGTGTGCGATAGCCATCTCAACGCTTACCAAAGAGTCAGTAAAGTATCATTTTGCTTAATTATCGCTCACAAAATGTGCGAAGTTGGGGGTAAAGAATAAAACGTACACATATGAATGAGTTAGGTGGGTAGACACAAATGAACTTTACTGTCTAAAAGGAGGTAAATTGACACCGAAAAAACTGTTGGGTCGTTGTCAACAATGTTTCTAGAGACTTTAGTATTTCCTGTCTAAAGTGGATGGCATTAAACTGCCGCGAAAGAAGGGAGTAATTTTTATAGTCGAAATTGAGCAAAAGGCTAAATGCTTACTGGTATCATATAGACCTTAAAGAACCAAATCTATGTCCACCATGTGGATTTCGCATATTTAATGTTGTTTACAAATCCTAAGATATTGTAAAAAGTTTATTATCTATTCAAGATCCTTTTGTACGACGAAAATCTTACATTGTCATTTTCTTTATTGCAATCAGTTACAGAATTTTTCCATTAAAACTCTTTTCCTCAAAATGTAAAAAAAATTACTTCCACATTCACCATGCTTTTCACAACTCCTAATAGTAGGCAACGTTTTTTTCTGGTTAACTTCAATATTAATTTATTACGTGTTGTCTTGCAAATAAATTCATTTTCTACTCCTAGCATTATAGTTGTGTTCATACTTTGACTTTGTAATTAACTTTGTTTCCTTTTGTCTACTCGTTTTACTTGATATGCTACCTTGTCATCTGTATTTATTGTGGGTTTTAATAAACTTATAGTGTGTTTTGTTAATATATTTATATAAGGGGGACAACTGAAAAGTCACTGTAAAGACAAAAAAAAAATAGAAAACAGTTTTTATAACTACCTTAAAAAATTCGGTAAAATAGCTATAAGAAAAATCACTACTTTAATTCAGAGAGTTTTTTTAGTTGTGTTTTAAAATTAATTTTTCGCCTGCTTTTTTAATTTTCACACACATTTACTCATTTTTAAATAGATACAATTTCATTGGTGTTAGAGCATCTATTACCAAAACATAAAGTACTAAACAACATTACCATTATCATCACCATCGTCAGCATTACCAGCCATTTTGACCATTAAAATTCTCACGTTTAATACTTTGTTGTTGTTTGTAACACGTTTATTATTATTTTGTTTTTTTTTTTGGGGTAATAAAAGTAGTCATGTATGTTTAAGTATGTTTGTGTGTAGCATCATGATCATCATTTACCACAAATTATTTTGGTTAAATTTGTTGAATCGTCGCGTTGGTTTTTGCATTATATGTGTGGTAATTTGTTACATGCGTTTTATTTACAATTTTTTTTTTTTCGTTGAGTGTTTGGGTTTTGTAATTTTGGTATGTTTGGCACAAAAGCTTTGTCCATTTTATAAAACAAACACACATACCTAAACTCATACATTTGTACCTATGTATATCTTATATCTTTGTTATATGAATATGTATTTAGTGCTACATGTTTTGCATGGAAATGTTCATGATATAAATTATTTGAATATTACTTTTTGTACAGAAAAAATAATTGAGCTTGTAATAAGTTTCCAGGCATAATAGTTATTGTCCTGCATACTTTTGTCATTAATCATTTACTGAGTTCCCTTCCCAAAAAACGCTCAAAGTTTAATGAAAAACTTTGTCAAAAAACCTACTATTTACTTGCTAAAATTGTATAAAATCATAAACTCTATTATTTAGAAGAACAATGTATAAATTATAACTAACCATTTATATATTTTCCACATTATTTAACTATAATATAAGTAAAAAAAAAAAAAAAATTTAACTTTTTCTGACTAAATTACTTGGTCATTTGGTAAAATTGCATTGGATAGTTAGTAAATAACCACAATGTTTTAGTGAAACTTTGTTCTTCGACTAATTTAAAAATGTTAATTTTGTATTTCATATAAAATTCATTAAACAGAAAATATTCGTATTTATATATAAAACAATTCTATATAAAAAAGTTGCCATTTTTTGCACTTTTCAACATTATCAAATCACTTGTACTCTAGACGTTTAAGGCAGTAGTTTAAAATAATGCAAAAATGTCAGTAAAGATTCTAATTTTGAAAAAAGAAATCTATATATGGGAAATTCTTCAAACTCGTTTGCTTTTGATGTTCAAAAAAATTTCGAAAATTTTTAATGGCACATCAACGATATTTAGTACCAATATTCCTTGACTCTAGTGGAACACAAATGTGGTCGCGTAAATGACTTTTACCGAATGGAGTCAATGTTATGTAGGTTTAAGATAAAAATTTATAAAAAAATTGCTAAAATTCTATTTACAATCCTAAATCAAAAATTATTTAATTTATGTACTCTACAATGGTGTATCTTAAACACAAATTAAAAATATCGCGATAAGTTAAGTATGCGTGGATATATTAGCGATTTAATAATTATTGAACCTTTTATAAAAATTGTGCAGTTTTTAGTGATATAGTCTTGTTCATATTCATCCATTTGTTGCAAAATTCATCTTTCTTTTTAAATAAGTCAAAAGATAATATCATTAATATAAATTTTTTTAATTGCACTTACTCAAATCTCTAAAGTTGTGTTAAATGCAAAATCTTATTTTTTTTTGAACGGCATGTTGATTTTGATATATGGTATTAAAGCAGCTATAGATTGACATACGTATATTATCGCAAATTTTAATTAGCGCCTTGGGTGTGCCTCGAAGAATAATGTTAAACTGAAAACATCGCGTTCTTAGCCCATGAAAACCGTTGTTGAATATTTTTATTGAAATTATATTCTCTGTGTAAGTAAAACTTAACACAAGAACTTACTTCAGATTAAAATTGACTTATAATGCCAAAATCCGCTACAAGATATCCAAAATTTATAATTTTTTTAAAACAACTATATACTTTTAGCAAATTAATATTTTAAGATGCCACAATGATTTTAAAATGTAATTTTGAAACCTTCGTTGATATCGCGATGCTCCAGCTTCACTGAAATAACGTTGCGTTGCCATTCACATTTTTTCTCTCCAAGTTTGGGTACCTCCTACAGCATTTCTGTTGAGGGCACATTAACGAGATATATGTCAAATGATGCATAATTTTAAGAGTTATTGGGCTCTGTTTTGAATTTTGAAATATCCGAAACGGCGTAAAATCCCTAGTGAAAAAACTGCAAAATTTTAAAATTTTTTAAAATTTGGTTTCACGACTTTTGCACAACACAATTTGACACTGGTTAATAGCATGCTAAATTAATCCATGCTGGTCTTTTTCTACAAGTGTTTATAGCCTACATTAGAAGAATTGAACACTTATGTTAAAAAACGCGATTAAAGCAATTAAAAGAAAGAAAAAAAATTGTTAGTTTCAAACACTTTTTTTAGTTGTTTTGACTTTGAGTGCTTACTGGCGCCACATGGAACCGTTTCAGGTTATGAATTTTTGTTTTGTTATACCATCAAGTGTATAACAGAACAAAAGATACGAATGTATCTAAAAGATACTTCGGAATAATAATTTTAATTAATAAAAAAATATAATTTGGGTAATTTTTAAACAATTTTATTGTAAAAGATACAATTCTATCTTAAAGATACTTTTTGCAAAAATTAACAAAAAATTAAAACGAGAGAAAGATATAGTCGCTCAAGCCCGAGCATATGATAACCTTCACCAATATGTATGTGCATCATAAATCGGGGAGGGGTCATATATTAGACCAGTGCACAGAGGGCCAGGGTTTTTGACCTCTATCGTTGTCGGATATGGCAAAAAAAATCGTATTTCAAGGTTATTGGACTTGCTGATTCCAAAAATAAACTAAAAAATAAAAAAATAAAAATGGCGGAACCAAAATGGCCGCCAAAATTTTCTGATCCTGCTAAAATTTTGTGTATAGGCAGTTTTAGTGTTACTTAATTTGAAACTGGAATCAGAATTTGAAAAAAAAAAAAAAAAAAAATGGCGGACTCAACATGTTTCTTTAAGTTATGGTAATTTCTTCAAAAATATTTTTTTTTTTATAACACTATGCCACAAACTGATGATCATCGCGTGGGGGCGGAATCATTCCGACTGCAATTGATAGCTCTTGATATGTGTAATAAACCCTCCAAAGGATTTTTCGCTGGTAGGCA
This sequence comes from Protophormia terraenovae, assembly GCA_951394005.1. NCBI lineage: Eukaryota > Metazoa > Arthropoda > Insecta > Diptera > Calliphoridae > Protophormia > Protophormia terraenovae. The sequence goes on along the minus strand of OX596076.1, from coordinate 71,071,517 downwards.
AAATTATTATTTTATGACCACTTAAACTTTTCTATTTTTGCACCAAGGTAGTTACAGATAAATCGAAAAAAATAATATCAATATAGTTCGAAGCTGAAATAATATTCCATAAATGTTTGGAGCATTTAACGGGGAATATTTCATTAGAACTTTAAATTAATTTATCTTTAGGAGGGTTTATTACATATATCAAAAGCTATCTATTGCAATCGGTATGATTCCGCCCCAAAATACTGTTGCATAGTGTAATCGACAAATGTGTCAAAACCCAAAAACAAGAAAACTTTGAAATATGTATTCTATAAAATTACCCAGCTGAAAATGATCATATATAATTATATATGTATATATATGATGCATCATATATGTTTTGGATCCGAAAATTGAGGGTATGTGGAAATATATGGCCATATAAAGCCATATATACATTTATATATATCTGCAACCTATTGTGAATTATAATGAAAATAATTTTTATTTTTTTTTTTTTTAAATTTTATTCAATAAAAAACAATTCATACAATAAATGATTTATTAAACAGATATTAAACCGCGTTTCTGCACTATATGCCAGAATTGATTGCATCACATATGAAACACAGTTAATAATTTCATTTGGAAGAAATAATGAAAGTGAGTGGTCGGAGAATTATGTATGTAATCCCCTGCTGCCGCCATAGCTCTAAACTCCTCAACTTTCATTAATAATTTCTTTATTTTACATGAATGACATATTCTACTACCTTTGCTGCCACCGTAGCAATAGAAATATGTAGGTCAGTTTCTTGATTTCTTCTGCGATGAAGTCCCAGGCTGAAAATTTTTAAAATTGTATTCCGTTTTTAATATAGTCTAACGTTAATTAATGAAAGTTACTTACTTTTATATAAAACAGATATAGAAGATATAAGAGTCTGCAACATGAATTCAAATTGTCAGATTAACAGCCTTGGACTTGTTTCGATTAAAATTGCTTTTTGGCTTATATTGTAAATTTTTTTCATATTTGGAATTGAATTGTTTTATTTATTTTTTAATGTCATAAAATTATGAATGTTAATTTTTTATTAAATTTTTCTTTTTGTAAATAAACTGACAAATAATATTCTTATGTAGTAAAAGCAGGCAAATTTGTTAGAAATAATTGAAGTAAGATGATTATTTAACTTCCTTTAAAATTATATCATTATGTTACCCAAATAATTGCAGCCAATATAGCTTTAGTACAGGGGTTCTCACAAGATCTTGCTTCGCGACCCCTTTTTGGCATATCAATGGTAGCGCGACCCACAACAACTTTTATTGGCTTAAAAATATAAAATAACCCAACATAAAAACGATTAAGTGCTTCTAAAAAAGAACATTTTCACCACTTCAAAAGTAGAACTAAGCGCATATTTTTAACTTTATTTTGAAGTTCCTTATAATTACTTCTAAAAAAGTGAAAGTAAATGAATTTTTACGCCAAAAAAAAAGTTAATAATTTCTACAAATTAAAATTTCGCTAATTTTAAAACATTTATTATATTTTAATAAGAATAAAACTGAATTTTTATTAAAAAATGTTATTTATACACATGGTTTTAAGAAATGTACTTCAAAAGCAATGCAGACGAAGTATAAAAGAACATCCTACAAATTACAACACAATGTTATATTCATGACTTTTTCAGTTCCTTGTTTTTGCTTCATGAGATCTTTGTATAAGAAAGGAGATAGTTTCACATTAAAATGTATGTTGATGAAAATTGTTCTAATATTTTTAGGGCTTCGGACCCAAAAAACAGATCTGTATTTCTTCAAAAATGATTTAAAATCAAATTAAAATTTATTTGAGTTACTTTTTTAACTCCTTTTGAAATACATAAATATGGAATATTAAATATCGTTATTCATAACAAAAGAATTGCTCCGTCTTCAAATTATAAAGTCTTTTAAAAAAATGTTATTGTTATAGCCCGAAAATTTCTCTGAAAAATAAAAGTTTTGATCACTCAGCATTAAGAAGTCGCACCGCATCTTTCAAGCAAATTTTAACAATCTATTTGCACAGATATTATTCTATGATTGAAATTCGGAAAGCCATTAAACTTTATAAAAATTTCTACAAAAAATTTAGGGTTTCATGTCAAAAACTGATTTACTCAAATAAAAGTGAACTATGTTTCCTAAAAGATCTCATTTTATAAAATAATGTTTACTTTTGTATTTAATTCCATTTCTGAATAGTTTCAAGCATTCATTCGAATTTTTATATAAATTTCTAAATTATTATTACATTAAAAAATTTTGTGTTAAAAAATATTTCTCAAGATGATTTCGCGACCCCTCATGAATACCCTTGCGGACCCCTTGTGGGTCGCGGACCCCCATTTGAGAACCGTTGCTTTAGTATATATTTTATTTATATCTGAAACTCACGGCTATGCAGGTCATATATGCTTTTATATATGGAAAATATGTTAATATATGAAGCGATATATGACTTAAAATTCACATATATAGTTCCATATATGGTATTATTTTTCATATATGGTTTATATATGAATCCATATATTGGAAATATTTTCATATACGAGTGCATACTTTTAAATATATGGAACCATATGTATCCATATATTTTGAGACATGGTTAATATATAATAATATATGATCTTTTTCAGCTGGGTATCGAAAATAATAAAAAATGCAAAATGGCGGAAACAATATGGCGTCCAAAATTTTTTGGTTGCCGTATCTTTCTAATATTAAGTTTTCTGTTTGTTTTTGTGCATTAAAATCTGATTTTTACTGATTTTAAATTTATTTGTGTCAAATATTACCTTGATAATGTAATTTATGTTTATGTTTTTTTGAAATCTAAGAACACTTTTAAAAAAAGTTGTGATTTGGCCATTTATCATTTGGAGTAAGTTTGGGCAACTTTTTTCAAAAACTAACATTCTATTAGATATAAAAAGAGAAAAAATAGCTTTTATCGGAGTCCCAGCAAGAACATTCAAAATGGTTCCATCCTCTACATATATATTTTTAGCGAATTTAAAAATACCATTTTTTAAAATACGCGACCGCGAAATTTAATTCGCAAATTATCCACCAATAAAATTCAACATGAAAACATGTTTCAGGTATCAGTTTAAAGGTAATTTCATTACCTTGAAATATTTTCCTTAATGAACGTTGTAACATAAATATTTTGGAAGATATTTGTATTTTTAAAAATACAATTTTCCTCATTTTTGAGATATTTTAGATCGCGAACTACATAGGTAATCAAACTTAAACTCTGTATTTGCGTTACCAGCGTTAATTTTGATATCCTTGACGATTTTTGTTACATTCGGATGAATTTTGGAAGAAATTAGCGATTTTTATATTTTATTACAAACAAAATAATACAAATTGAAATAAATATTTCGTATTTATTATGACATTTGTTGTAATAACTCCTAAAATATTGCGAGTCCCAGAATGCTACTTTCCACGGTTATAGAAAACATTTTCATCATTAACATATATTTTTTTTAAATTTTTAAAAGACCACTTTTCGAGATATTTACCCGCGAACGAAAAATCGCGAGATATGGACCATTTTTATGTTAAGAAAAAAGAAAATGTTATACGTCATATTAAAGGTCATTTTGATACCTTTAATATGACTTCTAAATAAATCTTGTATAATAAATACTTCGAAAGATATTTGTAATTTTGTGTATGCAACTTTGTACATATTTTGAGCTATTTTGCACTTTCAAACCGCGATTTGAAGAGGAAGAGGTGAGAAAATCAGCTGGTTGGTTTTAAATGGAATGACTCATATGTAAATAATTTAAATTTGGCGTTATTTTTGTCATAATTGCTGATTCAGATGTTAATTAATGTGAAAGAGAAAAAAAATATTCATTTGGCATAAAAATATGTAGCAAAAACCAAAAAATGGCCCTTCAATAAAATTAATTTCTAACAACTTTTTTAACTTTGGTTCGACACAGAAGGAAATGGTGTAGATGGATAACAAAAAAAAAAAAAAAATCGGTAAACATGGTTTTAAATGTTCCTCATAATTTGCCATATTCGTTATTTTTAAATTTTTAAAAATTACTTATGGCCAAAAATCTATCTCTCTGGCCCTCTGTGCAGTGGCCAATTGTGAATCGATATTTTTACTAAGTGTAAAATAAAATATACAAATCAGTTTTAGGCTGATTCCCGAAAGTATGTTTATATATGAGCTATTATTAATTATGGACCGAACCCCATAAAATTTGGCACTGTGATTTCTACTTAAATAAAACTTATTTGTATCGAATATGAATTTAATACTGATATTTGTATGGGATTTATGCACGATAAAGTTATTTTCAGAAGATTGATTTATTGGGAAATTTTGCACAAAATTTACACTTATAAAAAACTTCTTTGCGCCGAATTTCATTAAAATATTTCTATAATTACGGCATTTATGATCGTTTAACATCTATTCCGGGAGGACATTTGTATGAGCACTAATTGAAATAATGAACTGATCATAACCAATTTTAACAGGCTTCGTCCTTGTCCTAAAATAATTATACTTGCCAAATTTCATCAAGATATCTTTAAAATTGAGTACAGATCGTAAGGTTTATATAGAGAGCCAGACGGACGGACATCTACAAATCGACTCATTTTCATTTTATGCACATATTATTTGGACTTATATCAGTTAGGTTGTGAAAGAATAATGAAAATATATTTACCAGTTTTTGAGTTATTGAAAGCCCTACCCAACTAGGTTAATATTGAAGAGTTCTTTATTATTTATTTTTAATCCATTTTTCTCGTATTGTGATTTTAGATATTTTGATAAAAAGAAGTGGGTATTCTTTTAATTATCTAACTTTAGGACAAGTTTATCTATACCATAGTTTGTGTAGGATATCTGTATTCGTTTTAATTTTATTTGAATTCCAATTTAAACATTATTTATAACAAAACTTAATAAACTAGATTGTAGTCAAATGAAATTGGACCGCATTTAGAATATGAGAGTTTAGCACAACAACTTATATTTTGGTCAAGTCGTGACGGTCTTAAATTGTCTGGAACTACATATGTCTAATTTCATTTCATTAAAATCATTATAAATTATTATTAAGAACTATTATACTATGAAAAAACTTTAATAAAAATTAAAATTCAAAAATGTTTCTTTATTTTATACAAATTCATTCATTTACACTATGTAACAAATACAATGTACAATTATATCCGAAAAAAAAAAGAAACCAAACGTGATTTGAAAACTTTCCATTTCAAATATTAAATAAGCAAAGCTCTAAAGTAATATGTTCTGCGAGGTTGAGGTTTCAATGTACAAAAGCATTGTACTGATACTTGCACTAGAAAAACTATACATTTTCACGAAAAAATAAGCAACTAAATACTAAAATGTGAAAATTTACAATTAAACAATGAAAAAGAGCAACAGCACAATGCCAACAATAATAACAACCACCACCAAGGAAAAGTTGTGCAAAGCAGTGGAAAATAATAACTGGAAAACACAACGAAGCTCAAGACAGAGCATAAAAGAGAAAGGGGAAAAAATAACAACAAAATGCGAAACAAAAATCCCAATAGAGTCATTGCACTTGGTTCCCATTACTGTAGAAATGTTTTAATTTTCTATACTTAAACAAAAAACTAAAAAAAAACTCAAATGAAACCCACGAAAAAAAATGGAATGAAATGAGGACACAAGACAAATATACAAACACAAGTGCATGTATTTTCAAACGCACCACATTTACTCACACTAATGTACTTTTTGTGCAAATATAACAAAAAAAAAAAAAAAATAAAAAATAATGAAACGTTAAACTGTCAGTGTGTCAGTAAGGCAGGCTGAATAACAAAAACAAACTAAATACTCATACACCAACAAAAACTGCTTAAAGGACTAAACCAGGCAAAGGAGGCAGACTTATATACATAAACACACATACGTACATTTCTACTCATTTATAATGCAAACAGTTGCAAATGAAATGAAATTAAATACGAAAAAAACTAAAATACAACTTTACAAAATAGAATTGAAATGTTAATGTGAGTATTGAAGAACTCCCAATACACTTAACAAGTTTGGCAGGATAAAAACAAAAAATAAAAAAGGAGCAGAAAACTTCCAACTTAATTTGGAAAAGAAAAATATATTAAAGTATTTACTATTTTTAAAGGATCTGTATTTAGATTAAAATTTTTCAAATATTCAAAAAGATATAATATTATATTAGTTAAAAATTTAGTTACAAATTAATTTATATTTTCTTATCTATCTTCTTCTATATATATAATTTGCTAAGCATTTTTTTTCCCAGACAATGTAGAAAATTAAAATTTTGCTTACTTATAAAGCTTTTCGTCGGGAGCGGAAATGTATTATTTTATTAGTATTTTTTCTCTTTCAAGAGTTTTCTGGAGCTTTCAGATGTGGTAGAAAATTAAAATTCGGCTTGCTTATAAAGCTTTTCTTCTAACAGACCCAGATTTTGAAATTTTTATCAGGAGCAGAGATAATCAGATTTATGTGTCTTTTTGTAATCATATTTCTTTTCTTTCTGAAGTCCCAGGCGTTGTAAAAAACTAAAAATTGGCTTAGTTATAAATGTATTCATCCTACAAATCCTAACGGAGCCAAATTTATCTATAAGGGAGCGGAGATTGCCAATTTTTTTTTTTTTTTTTGAGTTTTAAGAAATTTTGATTTGCTATAGGGAAAAAACAACAATTCTCGAACAAAAAAACACAATTTTGGACCTTACCATCTCCGATTTCGACGAAATTCAGTATACACATTACGTCAATACAAAATTTGAAGTTCTTCAAAATTTTCAAATTCGTTGTAGTTTAGATTTTATCGCGGTTCAAAGTTCACTTTTTTCAGATTTTTTTCTTAAATACATGAAATTTATATCAATATATCTCCGGACCTATTTAACCAATTTAAACAATCTTTGGCTCAAATTAATGCTTAATGAAACTAGTTTCTAATTGTTTTTCTTAAAATGCCACTTTTTTTTTGAAGAAAAAAGATAATGAAATCAATATTCGTCCTTGTATTAAGGATATTTAAAAAAACATATCTTTCATTTTTATAATTTTTCCCTAAAATGTTCCCTAAAGTGTTGGCATTAACATATCAAAAGTTTAGAGTTGGACCATGAGAGGATGCTGAGAAAATTAAAATTTAGTAAAAAAAACCTCATTTATTTCAGTAATAATTTTATATTTTTTAGTGTATTTTTGTTTTGTATATGAAAATATGTGAAATGTTTTTTTTAATATAAAGATTGTACATAATAAATGTGTATGTCCCAAAAAGTTTGGAATTTATTTGTAATGAAATAATTCCATATTTTATTAAAACACTAAAAAAAAACATAAATCTAAGGTGGTATATTCAACGAAAATTGTCTCTAAAAAATGCAATTTAAACGCAGTTTGAATTGTCTTCGTGTTAAGTGGTCTCCAAGATATTGTTGCTTAAACTAATACACTTTTATTATTTATTTAAGTTTTTATAAATATTAATAAGTAAAGAAAAATCGAAAAATTTTACGATTTCACAAAACTAAAACTTAAAATCATAAATAGATACCTTGTAACATCTAAATTATTCGTCATCAATCGAAACAGTACATTAGAAATCGCAGATTTATTGCCCAAATATTTTCATTTGGTACCACCGAGAATCCTTGTTTCAAGGATTATTTTATAAACCTATTTGTATTGTTCTACCAAGATATATTCATGTATTAAAAATTAGTAAAATAATTATCAAATTAATAAAATAGAATTGTTAATAATAAGCCAAAGTTGAAAAAAAATGTATACATATTCAAATTTTTTCATTTAAAAAAACATTCAAAATTTAATTAAAATTATTAAAGAAGTAAATAACTTCTTTTTACTTAATGTTAATTTTCTCAGCATCCCCTCATGGTCCCACTCTAAATTTTTTATATGTTAATGCCAACACTTTAGGGAACATTTTAGGGTAAAATTATAAAAATGGAAGATATGTTTTTTAAATGCCCTTGATACAAGGACGAATATTGATTTCATTATCCTTTTCTTATAAAAAATGGCGCTTTAAGAAAATTATGCAAATTATGCATTAATTTGAGCCAAAGATTGTTTAAATCGGATAAATAGGTCCGGAAATATATTGATTTAAATTTCATCTATTTAAGAAAAAAATCTGAAAAAAGTGAAATTTGAACCGCGATAAAATTTAAACTACAACGAATTTGAAAATTTTGAAGAACTTCATTTCTAAAACTAATTTTATACTTCGGGCAAAGAGGGCATTTATGTCTATTTTATTTAAGTACTTTAGTCACTATTATCCCAACAGATTCTAACAGCTTGAAATCTGTACCTTCGATTGTACTTTGTTCACAAGGTTTACGGACATTGTTAAGAAAGTGAATCTGAGTAGAACGGTATACTTTAAAGGATTTTTTCCATGTATTACAAACATCAGTACAAACAAATAATACCCTAACCATGTACATATATTGATGTAAGGTATACAAGATATAAGAAAGTACTAATTTTCAAATAAAAAAGTTCACATTTTTTAATTTTCAAAAAGTAATATTTTTAAACTTTAGCAAAAATTAAAAAAAAAAAAAAAAAAATTTTAATATTTTTTTCCAAAGCAATAACAAAAGAAAAGTACAAACACGTAATGTGTTATTTAGAAAATTAAGGGGAAAAACATATGTAGGTAACTCGTACTACTATTTTTCAAATAAAAGAGTTGAATAATAAAATACTAGTAGAAACGCTGATTAGAAGAGAATAGAATAGATTACATTAGAATAGACAATTTTTCTATACATTTGCATTCAAAAAAGTACCACTACATTTCTATGCCACACGACCACTTACGTCGATAAGCCTAGAACAAATCTTAAAATTTAATTTTCTCCAATATTAATGATTTATACACCAAACGACAGCTAAAGAAAACTAAATGTACCCCAAAAAAATAAGGCCAGAAAACAGCTAATATTTTTTCTTTAAGAAATTTTTTTTCAGGACTGTTGCTAACAACATGAAAAATCGCCCACAAAATTTGGGTTTTGAATATGAAAATTAAAGTACCGTAGGCCTTTATGAATATAAATAATCCCTATTTTTTGTGCAAATTAATGTACAAAAATGCTTAAATGAATTATTCTGTAAAAACAAAACTAATAAAAGCAAATAAGAAATCCCTGCAAATAATTAGAAGATATCTTCTAGGAAGATAGAACGACAATATCCCCAATTTATCATCCAGATAAAAATAGTTTGAGTAACATTTTTAACATCCATTTATCACCTTCGGGAAATTTAGGCAATATGTATATAAAACGAGGGAGAAGCTATTGTTGGTCAAGATCGACCATATGATACCCTACACCATTCTGTATGAGCTTAAAATTAGACCTGTTACTAATTGTAGACCAACACTTTTACTCAATGTAAAATAAATTATACAAATACAGAACAATACATTGATAATATCTATATGATTTTATGCCTTTTAGGGCGATTCCCGGAAGTGGGTTTATATGGGAGCTATGGTAAATTATAAACCGATTCTCATAAATTTTGGCAATGTTGTTTCTACTTATATACAAATTATTTGTGTAAAATATTAACTTGATACTATCATTCGTATGTGATTTATGTACGTTAAAGTGATTTTCGGAAGAGGGAATTTATATGGGAGCTATGGTGAATTATGGACCGATCTTGATGAAATTTAGCACAAAGATTAACACTTATACAAAACTCCTTTGTAACGAGTTTCATTAAAATATAGCTATATTTAAGGCATTTATGATCGTTAAACCCCTATTCCGGGAGGACATTTGTATGGGGGCTAGGTGAAATAATGGACCGATCATAACCAGTTTCAATAGGTTTCTCCCTTGTGTCAAAATAATTGTGTCAAATTTCATCAAGATATCTTTAAAATTGCGACCTGTACTTTGTTCACAAAGTTTACATGGACAGCCAGCCAGCCGACCAGACGGACGGACATCGTTAAATCAGCTCAGAAAGTGATTCAGAGTCGAACGATATACTTCAAGGTGGGGGTTCGATAATTTTTTCTGTGCGTTACAGACATCAGCACAAACGCCTAATACCTCAATCACCTATGGTGGTTTAGGGTATAAAAATCATTTTTGAATAATTGTAAGTTTTTATACCCTGCACCACCAAAGGTGGTTGGGGTATTATGCGTTTGTGCTGATGTTTGTAACGCACAGAAAAAATATTCCAACACTTACCTTAAAGTATACCAATCTACTCAGAATCATTTTCTGAGTTAATTTAATGATGTCCGTCCGTCTGGCTGGCCGGATGGCTGGTTGTCTGTCCATGTAAACCTTGTGCACAAAGTACAGGTCGCAATTTTGAAGATAATTTTATGAAATTTGGTACATATATTTATTTTGGCATAACGACGGACGCTATTGAAATTGGTCATGATCAATCTATTATTTCACCTAGCTCCCATACAAATGTCCTCCCGGAATAGAGTATTAACACTTATACATGCTTTAAAAATAGGAATATTTTAATGAAATTTAGCACAAATAAGTTATATATAAACCTAACTGCGTTTGCCAAATTTCATGAAGATCGGTCTATAATTGACCATAGCTATAGATGAATTATAAAGCAATAAGACAATTAAGCAAAAAACAAGCCGCAAAATTTATGGAAGATATATTTTCATCAAAATCAAACACAGCAAATATTGAAGCAAACCTTCTACCTGAAAGTGTACAACAAGATTTATTCCAAAATTATGTTGAAGATATTTTCCAAAACAACTTAGAAGATAATTTTCAAAGATTTGATGAATTTAATGGCATGGATGAAAGTGATGAAGAATGTGTGCTACCCTTAGACAAATTTAAGGGAATTAGAGAAAAGCTATGTTGGTGGTCCATTAAACATTCTGTGAGTAGTAATGCTATGAATGATTTATTGGAAATTATAAGAAGTATAGATGTACCTGTTCCGAAAGATGTAAGAACTCTAAAGAGAACGCCTGTGTGATTCTAATTTTATTTATTAAAAAAAATTGTTAAAACTAAAATCGAAAATATTGAAAATGACTGCTGAATTTACTGCACAAGAAGGTAAGATACTTAATTACTTTAAAATCACAGTCAAATGCAATTATATAATTTGTATTATAATTTTTCTTTTAAGCTAATATGAACATCAAAATGGATGCTATTTTAAAAGAATTATCTGATTTAAAAAAAAAAAAAAAAAAAAAAAAAAACAGACAACTGCAACTGCAAGATTGGCGCATGAAATTATAACATTGAAAAATTAATTTAGGGCAAATAAAAATAGGTTGAAAATAAGAGACAATCTAATTTTACCAACTTTCTCACTAACATCTGTTGAACAGGGGGATAAATTTGATCAAAATCTCAAATAAAATTCAGAAATGATGGACAATTTCGTAAGTATATTCAACATTTAATATAAAAAACTTTCCCAAAAAATTAATTTTTTAAGAAAATATTTTTAAAAATAATTGTAGCAGAAGATTTAGCAACCTTCATCTGGGCATCCCTAAAAAAAGGTTTTAACTGATAATTTGGCTAATTGTTTCATTTGGACGGTATAAAATAACTTAATAATATCATCAATTAGAGGTAATTAAGTAAATGACCAAACACAGAGCAAATATAGAAACTAATGAAATGTTAATTTAGATATCTCCCACGTCTTAATCATTGATGCAACAGAGAAAAACATTAATTCAATAATGCAAAAACATTTTCTGCATCCTAAAGACCGAATGAAAAAGCGGATGAAATATAAAGAAAAAAATCAAGAAATAAATTAATTTATTTCTTCTTATTTATAACTATGTGTTAATTATTTTATTATTTTTGATCTATCTTTAATTATTAATTAATTAATTATGATTTTATTATTAATTTTATTATTTATGTACAACTTATCATTTAAATATTCAAAATATTTAGATATATGCTAAAATAAACATCGTATTTAAAATTTTAATTTGAAAAGTAAATTTGATACTTTTATTTTCAGTGGAAATTTTTAGGAAAATCATATTTTTATCTTCCTACTATCATTTCGGCGATATCTTTTCATTTTTTCTGGTGATATTGCCAGATTATGGTCTAGAAGAATTAATTTCGTATTACTTAGGAGTATTGCCCTCGAGACACTTTTTCACTCGTAGGAAGTTTCTTCCGCAATACGAATTCGATTATTGCCGCAATAACTATTTTCATCCAGGCAATACGTTTGGCGAAACATTTTTAGTATTGCCGTGTTTGCTGGGATTATTTTCTTCCTTGTGAAAGTATTAAAATTTTAGCCTTTTAAAAATCAGAAGAAGGTTAAACTAGCAACACTGGTGAGTAAATTAATATTTTTTAATAAAATTTACATTTCAAATGTGAAAATTTTTCTTGCGTATTTTTGTATTTGATTAGTATAATATTTTATAAATACATACATAAGTATGTATGTATATCTCTAATACATCCAAATTTGATCTGCTAACTTTTATCTCTCGCCTAAATAATCTTTATCTATATTTTCATTTGTTTGTCTCCCTAGTTTTGTCCATTTAACTAAAATTTGTATTATTTTTCTTTTTGTTTTTGCGCTTCAGTTGTTTCGTTTGTTTATTATAGGGGTTTATATCCGTTGCCTTCTAGTCTTCTCATCAAATGGTTGGAAAATTAGTGAGGACATGTTTTTCCAACTACTTCCGCTAGTATGTCTATTTTACAGTTGAACAAAATCTCAACATTTTTCTGTATTTATTCTCATACTCATATCATGTTTCTGTTGTTGTGTTTTTTTTCTTGATTACTCTGAGTGCTATGCTATTATAACTGTTTACTTGGCTGTCATTTGTAATTGAGGATGCAAATGTTACTCAAGTTACAGTTAAACAAATTAAATAATAACAACTGTATTTTCTATTCTGTCTTTCTGTCTTTCTAGTTTTTCTACCATAATGTGTAGTTATGTGTGTGTGGGTTTATATGTCGCATGAGGTGCAAATAAGAACAAAATGATGAGTTCTTGTTTATTTTGGTTTAAGCTGCCTGCACACAGAGATGATAATGTTGATGATTTTAAAGGATGTAAAACAAAAATTAAACAATTTTAAAAGAGTTCATCACTAAAGGAAACTAAAAGAACCGGAAATTGTTATAAAATAAAAAAATAGACTAGAGAATAGTAAAATGCAAGTTATAAGAATATAAAATATTGAAATTAATAAAATAAAATATAAAAAAATAAAACGAGAAAGAAAGATATAGTCGGTCAAGCCCGACCATATGATACCCTATATTGTGTGCATCAAAATTTGCGGAGGGGTCTTTTTTTTTAGACCTGTGGCCAATTGTGGACCGATACTTGTAGTAAATGTAAAATAAAACATACGAGTATAGAATATTACGTCGATACTAACATTTATATGAATTTATTTACTTTTGGGTTATTCCTGAAAGTGGGCTATGGTAAATTATGGACCGATCTTCGCAAAAATTTACATCATTTATATTTATATAAAACTTATTTGTGTCAAATATTAATTTGATACTAAAATTTTAATGGGATTTATGAACGTTAAAGTGATTTTATGAAGAGGGGTTTATATGGATCTATGGTCAATTATGGACCGACCTTCATGAAATTCGGCAAACAGATTTAAACTTATGTAGTTTAAAACTATATGTGCCAAATTGCATTAAAATGTTGTTATATTTAAGGGATTTATGATCGTTAACCCCTTTTCCGGAAGGACATGGAGACTAGGTGAAATAATGAACCGATCATAACCAATTTCGTCCTTGGACTATAAGAAACTTGTGTGCCAAATTTCATTAATTTATGTTCACAATTGCGACCTGTAGTTTGATTACAAGGTTTACAAGGACGGACAGACGGACGGACGGACATCGTTAAATCAACTCTGAAAATGATTCTAAGCCGATTGGTTTAAATTAAGGCGGGTCTTAGACAAATATTTTTGGGTGTTACAAACATCATTACAAAAGCATAATACCCTCCCCACCTATTGTAGTATAGTGTATAATTAAATGTACAAAATATTTATGAATTTTTTAAAAAAATAAATTAAATTTAACAACATAGATTATTAAAATAGATATGAAGCTTAAATAAAACTCAATTGAAAAAAATTAATCAAAAAAGCAAACGTACTAGAATTGTTTTCAATGAAATTTTTTAATAAAAAAATTTACATCAAATATATGTACATCATCAAATATATGTAATATAAAATCATCATTATGTAATAATGATGATTTTATATTATTCAAGGTCATCTTAAGGATTTTTAAATCTATACGAATTCAGTGTATTTCTCTAAAAATTATTAAACATTTTGTTTCTGTATTCGTTTTTCCCTAAAGTAAACTATTTTAAAGTATTTGAATTTTGAATTTTTTAACGCAAAAACTATTTTTTTTAAGAGTGATTACAAGTTCATTATTTTGTGTTTTTAACACCAAAAAATGGATGATAAAATACTTGAATAACCTTCACATATATATTTTTTTTTAGCTCAAATACAAATTGTCAAATATTTCACCCATAAACACACTCGCATGCACATACTTTCATTATTTTATACTCACATATACATTCACAAAATGAAGAATAAATTTTCCAACATAAGCAGTGTTAAGTAGAAAAAGCAAACTGCTATTCTAAAAGGCCGTATATTTTAGATATACGGTTTAAAGAAAGGCTTTGTTGCAAAACTTAGTCCTTTTATATTGAATTTGCTTTGAATAGAAATTTAAACGAAAGAGAAACTATATTCGGTTAAGACCGACCATATGATACCCTATACCATTGTGTATGAGCTAAAAATTAGCCCTGTGGCAAATTGTAGACCAATGTTTTTACTAAATGTAAAATAAATTACACAAATACAGGACAATGCATTGATACTAACATCTATTTTATGCCTTTTAGGCCGATTCCCGGAAGTGGGTTTATGCGGGATAATATGGTAAAATATAAATTTTGCCAATGTTGTTTCTACTTATATAAAACTTATTTGTGTCGAATATTAACCTAATACTATCATTCGTATGGGATTTATGCACGTTAAAGTGATGTTCAGAAGAGATGTGATGAAACTTGACACAAAGATTGCTACCTATGCAAAACTCCTTTGTAGCGAGTTTCATTGGAAAATTACTATATTTAAGGCATTTATGATCGTTAAACCCCTATTCCGGGAGGATATTTGTATGGGGGCTAGGTGAAATAAAAGACCGATCATAATCAATTCCAACAGACTTCGTCCCTGTGTTAAAATAATTATTCGTTATTAAAGTATTGACAGGGTCTCTCATAATATATGCAATAAAAATAGTTTTCAGTAAAATCGATTACTTAGTTGGGGTATAAAAAATCCAATGTTTATTCAGAAAAAAGTAAAAATGAACTTTAATTACGAAATTGCTTACATTAATTACTTTTTAAATTGATTTTGCTCCAATAATCAAAATGATAATATTAATAACTAGAATAATTGATTTTATTATTACAGCTTTTTATACCCACCATCAAAAAGATGGGGGGTATATTGATTTTATCATTCCGATTATAACATGTCGAGGGAATCATTTAAGACCCCACAAATTATATATTTTCTGGGACCTGGTTAGATTTTGAGTCGATCTTGCTATGTTCGTCCGTCTGTCCGTCTGTCCGTCTGTTGAAAGTAGGATAGAGTTCGAACGGGGCAACGTAGGGTTTTTCTTATATAAGGTTTATTTGGTATTCAAAATTTGCAAAATCGGTTAATAAACAAAAAAGTTATAGGTTTAAAACTAGAAACACAGAGTGTTCGTTTCATACTTTTTTGCTGATATCTCTTAAGCAAAAGCATGTACGACAACGAAGTTTGTATAAATGGTTTGAGGGTCGATATAAACTTGGAAACCAAAAATGTGCTTGGACCGCCCACGTCCCATATAACGTAAAATTTGAAAAAGTTGATTTGCGCGTGTTTTTATAGATTTAAATATATATAACGAGCAGAAAATTTTTGGAAATTGACTTTAATTTCTGTATTTTTATAGACAAATCAATCATTTTTCTTTATATTTTACTAACAGCTATAAATTTATTTCAAAACAAAGTTGTAAATCAATTAGAAAATTAATTATATTAATAAATAATATTAATAAATAATAAAAATAAATTAAATTGCAATATAAAGTTAGTTAATAATTTTATTAAAAAGTAATTTGAAATATTTTTTCTGTGTGTGTAATGCATCATGGGTGAAAATTTAAATGTTAATTTAAAGTTGTCTATAGAATATTTTAATAGTAATTAAAGTTTAAGGCCTGTTTTATATTTCTGATTTCCCGCGAACCATAAATACATACAGACATACATACATATTCTTTTTGTGTATATATTGTTTTATTACTACTATTATTGAAAATTGAGGAATTTGTTTTTATACATTTTTAATAAAACGAGCATCATAATACTTACTTCAACAAGGATACCCATTACATACGTGTATTAATATCAACACCTACACAAGTTCTAAAATTTACATTTTTATTTCTTCCTTATGGAGCATATTTTTAGAGTTAACATTTTTTGCAACGTTAGGCTTATAGAACAATGGAAAATGATGAACAGTTATTTTGATGATAAAAAAATTTATGAAAATAGAATTTTATTTTATGTTGTAGGTGGTGGAACAAAAATGTGATGGGTACTTGTTTCAATATTTATTTTTTCCAAAAATTCATATGAGTAGATCACAAAACGATTTTGGGCCATTACAAAGAGTTTTAAAAGGTTTTAATATTCGAATATTTCATTGGAAAATCGATTTTTGATGTGATCACAAATTAAAGCTCTTTCTTAATTAGAGGCCTATGAAGCCAGTTATTACTGATTTTAGAATTTTTTAATTGATTTTTGGTAGGAAATATGAGTGATCACCAGGGAAACCAGAATATGCAATTGCATGTTTTTTCCTGGACGTTGAATGAAGCCATCGATTAAATATTTATCCGTTTCAGAACAAATAAATCATTTTGGCATCGATTTGTTAGTGCATATTTTTGCATATTTTACTCTTAGTGGCATATTACTGCATTTGGCGATTTTTAGTGCATATTTATAGCATATTTTTTTATTTTTAGGTCATATTTAACCCTTTTAGAACATATTTTGATATTTCAAGGATATTTTTATTATACCCCATGAAATGTTTTTCGAATTTGATTTTATAAAAAAATTTAGAAAACAAAAAAAAAAAAAAAAAAAAATTAATTAACTTTAATGGATGCCATTTTGTCGTTGAGAAGCTTGTCTTGTAGAAACAAGATTGAATATTATGATTGAAATTTATGATGTAAAAACAAGATTTTCTTCATTAAAGCATATCGATCCCTAACCGCGAAAATGTCGTAATAAAACAAAACTTTATACGTTATTGTTTACATTGTTATATGTATGAAAAATGTCACTTACGATAAAATTACTTTCGCTATAAATCTGAAATGATCGAAATGATTCTAAATTACAGATTTTCAAATTTTCAAAACACGAATTTCGAAAATGTTGTCGGTTACGATATTTTGAAGGTCAGTGATCGATATATTTTTGGTAATTTCTGAACTGATAATAGTGTCTAAAATTAGATGGATAAGAAAATAGAAGATCAATAACGTTTTTATGAGATATAGTAAAAAATGGAGAATCAAATTTCGACGCGGTTGATAAATTTTAGTTTTGCCTTATTTTATAACGTTGAAATATTAATAAAACACTTTGTTTTAATGAAAAACATAATTTTGTTAAAAAATTTTACAAAATCTTTGTTTTATAAGTCATATTTTCGCGTTTTTTTAGAGCATATTCTTAGTTTTTTACTGCATATTTAATGCGCACAAAACTCATTTTTTTAGAGCATATTGTAGTTTCCCTGGTGATCACAAATTTGGGGCTTTTTAACGAGTTATTAAGAATTTTGCATTTTTTTAGAATATTTACTTACAAAGTTCGATTTTTAGTAGGAAATATGAGTAAACACAAATCGAGGCTTTTTTCTATAACTGTTGCTTATTTACGAGTTGTTAAGCATTTTAACTTTTTTTAGTTTTTCATATGAATATTATTTCTTGGTATAAATCACCAACCAGGGTCAATTTCTCGATGTGAGATCTTTAAATCTTTTCATACGAAAATCGATTTTTGGTATGAAATATGAGTGATCACAAATCAATGTCCTTCACTCGATTTGAGGCCTATTTGACTAGTTGGTTAGGATTTAATTTTTTATAGTTTTTTCTTTTTTTTTTCTTTCAATATTTTATACGATACACAGTAGGGACAAACGCAAAACTTTTGGTAATAAGTTTGTATCTCCTAAACTACTGGTCAGATCGAATTGAAATGTATGGAAGAGTTGTAGAGGAGAACCTAAGCTTTAAAAGATTATCTTGTAGTCACTCTATTATAACACGTAACACGACGCACAGTGTGTGATTTTGACAATTTAGTTGATCAAAACCCCTAAATTTTTTTCTCGTAAAAAAAAAATTGTTATTCTCGTTAAAAACCTTCCCAATAACATAAAAATTAAGAAAATATTAAAAAAATGTCAACCGTTCTTAAGTAACGGAACTTTGAACAGGACTGTTTTTGAAGATAAATTTAACACAAAATATTTTTTTGGTGAGAAGTTTAATTTTGAATAGTTTTAACTTTTTTATTTTAAGCAAGATTTTTATGAATGCTTTTCTGTTTTAAAGATTGATGTGTTATGTATAGTTGAAAATAACAATAATTTGAAAAACGTTATTAACAAAAAATCTTGGGGATTTTTTTCGTCTTCAACTTTTTTTTTGGCATTTTTTTGTTTTTATATTAATTTTTATTGGACAAAAACTAAAAAGTCCCACAAAGTCCCGTTATCTATATGGCACTTTTGTAATTGGTAATAGGTGGTCTTTTATAATCAGTAATAAAATTTTGCTCCAATTTGCTCCTTTTCAATTCGCAAAGCAATTATTGATCAATTTGGTCAATTGATTTCTCGCCAAAATATTTTTGATATTTGGTTGCTTGCATCAAAGAACATGAAAAGTTTTCGTTTTTTGAGTTTATTTTAAGAAATATTAATACAATTTAATTAAAAATGTTGATAAAAATTTGTTAAGCTATAAATCTTAATACTTATATTAATGAAATATTGTCGATTTTGAGTTTTAGATTTTCGTCATTAGGGCTCGATATGTCCGTTACACTACATGTAATTCAATTCCACGGAAAAAATATTATTGAATAATGTATTGTTCCATTGGTAAAATATCCGAAAAAGAGCAGGAGGCAAGAAATTAGGACTGTAAAAACTTTTATAAAAATTTCGCAAGAAAAACATCTAGAAGGGATTCCAATACATATTTGATTCATAGGTTATTAATATCATCAGATTCATACTTTTGGAATATACGATAACCACCAAGAAAAAACGAAAAACGTTTGTGTTTAGTGTTATTTTGCCACACAAAAAAAATTATATTTGAACTTAATTAAAATTTATATTAATTAAGGTATCATTATGAAATTTTAGTATAATATAAAAAAGTTGTCCTTAAAAGAAAAGTATAAATAGATTCCCACCTTTTTATTCCTAAATACTCAAAATTTCAGTTCGGGGAAAGCTTGCTTCAGTAATAGACTTTTTTCAGTAAAATGGTCACTTATTAAATATTTTTTGTGTGTTTAGCGAACATATGTAGGTATGTAATCAAGCTATTTTTTTTTTTAATTTCAGCTTTAACATTTTTGAGCTCCACAAAAAACTTAAAAAACAAAAATTAAAATTTGATAGGGCTAGCGGAGAGACTGTTACCCCAACTGCCCTTGGATTTATTTTACACGCATTTGCGTTAAGCATTCTTTTAGGAACATGAAAAAAAGTATATGGTCCAGAGGAAAATAATGGATTTTAAATTGATAAAATGTTACCACTTTTTTGAAAAAAATCACAAAAAATCACTTTTTTTTTTTTTTTTTTTCAAAATTTCTATTTCAAAATAATATAACTTTTTATCTAAACCACATAGGTATATGATTCCTGCACGCAAATTATTTAGAATTTTGTACAGAATCCAGAGAATATTTTAGAAAAATTTTAAGGATCAAATGTCCAAAAATGGGTCAAAATTTTAATTCGGTACAAATATCTCTTAAAATAAAAGAGATATTCCACACATGTAAGCGTACTTTTTTCATTACATCCAGCAGTTCTAAAGTATAGAATAATTTCCAAAAAAAATCGTTTTGGGACCACTGTGCAAGGTTTTATTGGTTCAGTATAGTGACTTTAGACAGTTTAACAGTTTAATTTTTATAAATTAAAAAAAAAACGTTACGGAATTTTTTTGAAATTTATTGACGACATTTAATAAAAAATATAAATTTAGAACGCCTTTAACACTAAATTGATTCCCAACCGGCCAAAAACGAATGCGGGAGTGATTTAATGAAAAAGAAAAAATTAAATTTTTAAACAATCTTTTTTAAATTGCATAAAAAAGCATATTGGAATTATAGTTTCACTATTATTTCTTACGTTTTTTTTTAATTTTCTGCACTAAATACAAAATATAGACTAACCCCAATTTTCACAAACCAATTTTAAACTTAAAATGTATTTTAAAACATATTGTATACAAATATAATCTCTTAAATATTCGAATTTTCAAAAATCCTTTCATAATGGATATATTTTTTGGGATATCAATATTTTATGTTTCTAACTTTAGGTGTTCGGTCTGTAGAATGATATATTCCTCAGTAACATTTCTCGTTTATACAGTGTCTCACATAAATTAGTGAATTTTTATTTTTAAATAAAAAAATTGGTTATAGCATTAGGTAAATACAAAAATAATTTTTTATGAATGGGATTTTTTTTGCCTTACTTGTCATCTACGAAATGCTGTAAAAAGTAGCACAAAATGTTAAATCGTTTCCGATAAATTGAGAAAAATAACACGTGCAGTCATTTCAGGTACCTTACAAAAGTATTTGAATTTTTTTTCTATTTGAATATACGTTTTTTAACATTACTTGTTATTAAGTATCACTGTTAAGCATTTACTATTTGTTTTTATAAATTTGGGCGTCAAATTTTGGGCAAATTAAGCGAAGTTTCTTTACAAGTATCTTACAAAAAGGAAAATTGGAATAATCGGGTAATTTTTCCTAAATTATTTCTTTAATTTAATTTGTTTTATTTGGAAATATAAATGTACTTTGTCATGTCTTCGAAAAATAATTTTGACTGCAAAAGTTCTAAATTATTTTTGTTAAAAATGAAAAATCTTCAACATTAAGCCCATTTTACTGAAGTATTGGTCCACATATTTTAAGAAAACTTTCAGATTGTGTTTCTGTAGGTATTAGCTGTTATAAAATGGGAGACTTGGATACCGGCTACAAAAATACAAAGGCAATTGGTGCCATAGTATAAAACGCGACATGAGGTATTCTTTGAGTTACATAACTATGTGGACACTATAAAAAGGTAAAAATACCCGAACAAGTTTACTATTCTGTTAATATTACTTGTGTTAATGAAAATAAAGTTGAAAGTTTTTCGCTCCAACATTTCTGGAGTGCAAGTTATTGATCCAAAAATAATAAGGCTAAGTATTTAGAAAAATAAAACCAAGTACAATTATGTCAGGGTATATTTCGGAGCTATATCGTAAAGTCAGGTGTTTTGGTCTCCAAAGTTATCAATAGTTATATATCGGGAAGATATTTCTCATAATTAACGACTTGGATTCTTCATATATGGCGTTTTAACAAAAAAAAAAACTTTTTTTTTTTTTTACTATAATGATAAAAAAGATTATCATATTTGTCATTTTTAGACGAAAAATAGGCGTGTTCTTCCTAAATCAACCTTCTAAATCCATTAAATAAAAAATTTGATCTATATTTATATTTATATGACCTATTATTAATAAATAATACTTTTGTGAGGTAAATTCGATGACTTTTCATACTATTTCTGGAATAACTTGAAAATAATGTTATATTTTTGATTGCAGTTTTTTTGCATTATATAGTTAACAAGTTGATAAATACAATTCACTTAATAAATCTAAAAATTATTTGTTTAAATCACGCAATAAAACCGTTTTTATTATTAACTAGCTAATACCAGGTGTGCTTCGTCACCCCCCGATAGATAGATGTTTCCCGTGCAAAATTTGAAAATTCAAGCTCTAATAGTTTCCCAGATATACTAATTTTTGTATTTAATTTTTATGGGAGGGACCATACCCCCATAATCCGCTAATTTATTAGACAAATGTTTTTATGGATGCCAAAATTCTTTGTGCAAAATTTGAGCATTCCAACTCCAATAGTTTCCCAGATATACGAATTTTTGCATTTAATTCATATAAGAGGTACCATGCCCCCTACTTCTAGTCCGCCCATATTTTTCTTAAATATTAATATTGATACCAAAGTGGCTCCGACAAAATTTAAGAACTCTAACTGTTATATTTTCTCAGATATGATAATTTAATATTTTCTTTATATGGGAGGTGCCACGCCCACTATTGCTAGTGTACCAATTTTTGTCCAAAATATTCATATTGAAGCTAATGCTAGTCGTACAAAATTTGAGCTCTCTAACTTTTATAGTTTCCCAGATATAAAAATGTTGGTATTAACTTTATATGGCAGATGACACGCCCACTATTTCTTTTCCGCCCATTTTTGCACAAAATGTTCACCTTGACACTTAAGTTTATTCTACAAATTTTGGGAAATGTAAATGTTATAGTTTCCTAAATTTACGGCATTTGGTATTGGCAAGCAATATTAGGCGTGGGATGTGCCACACCCCCTATTGCTAGTTCGCCTATTTTTTTCCAGAATGTTCATATAGGTGTCAAAGTTGTTCGTGCAAAATTTGAGGACTCTAGTATTACCAATTTCCGAGATATACTACTCGCCCACATGGAATTTCAAAATAA
The DNA here is from genome assembly GCA_951394005.1 of Protophormia terraenovae. Classification (NCBI taxonomy): domain Eukaryota; kingdom Metazoa; phylum Arthropoda; class Insecta; order Diptera; family Calliphoridae; genus Protophormia; species Protophormia terraenovae. The sequence goes on along the minus strand of OX596076.1, from coordinate 71,048,370 downwards.
AAAGTAGCCTATTTTTCCTTCCATGCATATAGGAACACACTGTGAAAAAATTAAGAAAATCGGTTTAGCCGTTTAGGCGGCTATAGACTTCAAACAAACAAACATACATACATACATACATACATACATACATACATACATACATACATACATACATACATACATACATACATACATACATACATACATACATACATACATACATACATACATACATACATACATACATACATACATACATACATACATACATACATACATACATACATACATACAAACACACATTAATTTTTAAATATATAGATTAAAAAATTCAAATACTTTAGTGAGACACTGCATATAGATGTCTCAATATACACAAATACGCTTATAAGATTTCCAAAACACATTAAAAGAAATTCTAAATTATGTAGTGTTGTTCTGAAACGATTATAAATTTGATAATTATTATCATAGCTCTCTAAAATTAGTTCAGTGAATTGTGATTGATTTGCAAAAAGTCATGTTTCCCAGCAAAAAAAACATGAAGTTCTTCCAAAAAAAGAACATTTTCACTACTTCAAAAGTGGAACGAAGTGCATATTTTAAAAATTTTTGGAAGTTCTTAATAATTACTTCCAAAAGAGTGAAAATAAATGAATTTTTAGCGGGAAAAAATGGTAATAATTTCTAACAAAATTTAAATTTTATAAATTTTAAAGCATTTTTATTATTTTTTAATAGGGCAAAAACAGAATTTTTATTAAAAAATTGTATAAACATAGTTTTAAGAGAAGTACTTCAAAAGAAATGAAAAAGAAGCATAAAAGAATAACATCCTACCAATGGCAACCATGGGTTAAAAAAAATAACTTCTGCAGCTCTTTTTCACCACTAAGTACTTCCTTCCAATGACAACACAATGTTAAAATCATGGCTTTTTCAGTTCTTTTTTTGCTGGGTTTATGTTCAGTGAATAAAAATATTTCATATTTATGTTTAGTGAAAAAAATTTATTTGCAGCTTATGTGTAGTGACTGTACAGATTTTGCACTATTGAGTGTAGTGCAAATCTTTTCACTACCACTAAATTTAGCTATAGTGAAACAAACTGCAATATCACTAAAATTTTTTATTGGTAGTGAAGAAATTTTACACTATAACTATAGTGGTGGCAAATAGTTAAAATTCAAATTTGTTTTCACTATAGTGCGATTTAGTGAAAAGCTGAATGCACTTACAATTTAGTGCACTACCCCCAACTCTGGATTAGGCTCCAATCTGTTATAATAGATTTTTAGAAGAAAAACTAAGTGATCACAAATCGAGACAAAAAAATAAAAAATGATAATAATAATAAAATATTAAATGGTTTAAGTTATTTTAAATACCATCTGCATAATATAAGTATTCAATAAATTTGTTATGGTTTAAATAAAATATAACATATATCGTCAATTCCACGAAAGATTTATAAAAAATGTCAATTTTTTTACGGAGGGTCATCCGATTTTGTTTATATTTGGTACACATATAACCTATGGAGCCATTTAAATATCTCCGTTTTTATTTTTTTGAATTTTGAAAAATTCGCGAATTTATTCGCTATTTAATTTTTTCAAAAAGTGAAAAAAATTACAAAAGTGTCTAACTTTAAACATCAATATCTCAAAAAGTTGTTAACGGATTTTAATGATTTAAATTGCGTATTTAAGAAGAATAAGTCCACTATAAATGTAGTAATTTAAAAATAATATTATCGTTTAAAAATGCATTCATAATGCAGATGCAATTTTTGGATGCATTTTTGAAAAATTTCTACCCTTCCGATTTTAATTTTCTTTTAATATGTTTAAAACCAATATTTTTACTATAAAATACAAAAAGAACTGTTCTGGGACAATAAAGTCTACTATTTTAAATATTTTTTTCAAAAACTTTCCATCATTTTTTTCATACAAAAATTAAAATTTTTTTATAATTTTTGATTTTTAACTTTTTTGGTTATACTTTTTTAGTAATATGTGACTTTAAATATTTATAACTCCTTAACTATACGTGGGATTATATTGATTTAAAAACTAGTGTAAAGTTTATTACAATAAATATTGTAAATTATATTGTATAAATCAAAAATAATTTTTTTGCTAAAGATGCACTCACGAAAAGAATGCAATTTTCGGATACATTTTTAAGAAATTTTTACCCTTTTGATTTTAAATATTTTTGTTTAATATTGAAGACAAATATGTTTATTATATAAAACATCAGCACTTAACCTGGGATAAATAGGTTTTCTATCGCAAATAACAAATTATGAATTATTATGGTTAAAATTTATTTAAAAATATGCTCACAGAAATTAAAAAATACAAAAATTAAAAAAAAAAAAAATAAAAAATTTGTATGAAAAAATTTGAAGAAATATTTTGAAAAAATTTTTTAAAATAGTGAACCATTTTGTCCCAAAATAATTTATATTGCAATTTTTAGCAAACATAATAATGTTTTTTATATCGAAAGAAGAAAAAAATTGAAAGGGTAGACATTTTCCAAAAATGCATTCAAAAATTGCATTTGCATTATGAATGCATTTTTAAACGCTAATATATTTTTAAATAACTACATTTATAGTCGACTTATTCTTCTTAAATATGCAATTTAAATCATTAAAAACGGTTAACAATTTTTTGAGATATTTATGTTTAAAGTTCGACACTTTTGTCATTTTTTTATCACTTTTTGAAAAATTTAAATCGCGAAAAAATTCGCGAATTTTTAAAATTCAAAAAAATAAAAACGGACATATTTAAACGGCTCCATAGCGTATGCGTATGCCAAATATTATTAAAATCGGAAGACATGAAAAATATTCTTGGGCGTTCTTTCATGGAATGGACGATATATATAAAAAAATAAGTTTTATTCAATTCAAAGGTTCAAACAAGAATAATAATTTTTCAATACAATATGAAAAAATTGTAGTAAAGAAAATTTCAATGAACTATTGTATTTTTATAAAATAATGAACAAGTAGAATAGTTACAAGTGTTCTCACTACAATAAAATTTTCGAGGTTATTAGCAAAGTACATATGTAAAGATATTTGAATTCAAGTATATTTATTTAAATAAAAATATTTAAATATTTGGACAATTCTAGAAAATGTTTTCACAAAACAAATAAACAAACTTAATGGACATCTTTTGTTTAATTAAAATAAAACTTTCTTTTTATTGCTGTCCTTCTACTTCTTAGCCCAAATATTACAGTAGTTGTTTTCTAAAATGACAATAAAAATGGAACATTTAAATGGTCTTGAACAAATAGAAAAAAAGTTTTTCTAACATACTTTTTTCTTCCCAAAAAATTCTAATGAATGTAAAATATTTCATATGGTCACTATTTGTTTAAATGGACCAAAATACCGATGAACAAAAGAAGGTTTGTTGCCATGACTTCTTTTGTACTGGTATATGTATGTATATAGATATGTATATATAAAAGTATTCATTTGTTTGGGAGAGGTTGAGATGTAAAGTATTTTTGTTATGATTTCCATATGAATAAAATTGAAAACTGTGTTCTACTTACAGCATTAAGATTATGTATGGTTGCAGCATGTAAAGTTTATATGTTTTTTACACAAATGCTGCATTAGATTTGAAACACACACACAAATACTTGTGTATGTAATAATAGCAAAGTTTATATGTTGTAATCTTTGCGAAAAATTGTTTAATGTTTGGTAATAATCAACAGGGAATGGCCAAGAGATAGACAATATTAGATACTTAATGATGATGAGTTGAAATAAATTTTTGTGAAGATGTTTAAGAAAAGTTAAATGATAATATAAAATTGTTATGTTTATGGTATGCAAATGTGAACCATTTTAGTTTAAAGTAAAAATTTTACGCTCCATATGTTAGCAGTATTTAGGTAAGTACCTAAGGTTTCCCCTCTGTTAAATTTAGAAAGTGACATATTTTTGGAAAAGGTTATTTTCATCATTATCAAAAAAAGTTTCTTTTTAAAATAAATTGCTACATGATTTTATTTCTTTTCTAAGTTTTCAGGAGATTTTGGAAGGAGTTGATAATTTAAAAAACAGATTTTTGTTAGGTCATTAAGAAAGTAAATAAAATTGTTGGTTTAAGTAGATGAAAAAAATACATAACACTAATAATAATGTAAATACTTGAGAGTAAAAATTTTAAGTCAATTATAAAAATTATGGTCACTTCATATAAGTATTTGATTCAAACAATTACAAAATATTCAGAAATAACTTTACTTCTCGATATTCTAAAATTTATTGCAGAATTTAATTAAATGTTTACTACTACTGTTGCTTCCTTCCATTTCATTTAAGTTTTTACTGTTTATTGCCTTTAGAGTTGTTGAATTTTTTTCTACCTGTGATTTTCATTTTTAACTTATACCCTATTAGTTTATTAAAATTTTTTTCTTCACATGTCCGAAAAGGTTGTTATAATATTTTTTTATTTCTTACTTTTTTAGTTTAGTTTGTTGCTCCTGTTAAGATTAGGATTTTATTTTTATTGTTGAAATAAATTAGCATTTTGTGTTAGAAAACCAGTATGATGATTGTAAAATATAACTTTAACTTATTTTGTTATTTGTTTTGTTTTTATTTTTTTTTTTGAAAGTGTGTAACAGAGATGAGAAGATAGTATTAAGTACAAATGGTACCATTGGTATTAAAATAAAAATTTACATTTTGTCTTCTATTGTACGAAGGTATTCTTTATGTTCTCAGTGTTTAATAGTTAGTAAAACTGAAAAAATTATCCAGCATAAGCTAATACTTCATTTTACCTATATAATCTAATTATTACTTTATATAAACAAAAATAAATGGACTAGATGGAGTTTGGTATACCAAATAAGAATCTGATTTCAGTTTTTTTTTTCTATTTTCGTACTGATTTTTTATGTCAGAGTAATATGATCCCCTTTTTAGATTGTTACACTAGATAACTCGAGACAGGTTATTTAATTTAGATGCCGACTAAAATTATTTTGAAGACATTTTAACATAATTTTTTCTACTCTATAGTTTCGGAGTTATTTGGAAATTAATGGCGAACAAAAAATCAATTTTTCATTAATTGAAAAATTACGCTTGTTAAAACATACTTAAAGGTTTAAAATTTCAGGTTTTAATACTTTTTCATAAAACTACAATTAAAATAAGCTTTATATTACAAAAATTTATTAAAATTTCTTTTCTCAATTATCTAAAGCAGGGGCTCTTACAAGATCATGCTTCGTGACATTGACATTGCAATGAACTTAAAACTTTGACTAGTTTAAAAATCAGATAAAATTGTATGTAACATAATTTGAAAATAATATTAATAATTGCGACATTGTTTTGTGAAAAGACCTTTTCACAAAATGCATATTTAATATCATTCTCTGCAAATATAAAAAGTAGATTCTTTGTTTTGATGGATAAAAGAGCGAGTTCCTCATAAAAATGCATATTGATGAAAATGATTCTAATACTTTTAGGATTTCGGAGCCAACAAGCGGATAAACTTTACTATATTTCAACTAAGGACTGCGCACGAAAAAATCCGTGCATGCTCTTGGGCTTATAACTTTTGATGTGGTGAAAACTAGATAATTCTGTTATCTGGTTTACATTTGTCATTATGCTCACTAGCTACGTGCTAAGTTTCATGGTTATAGCGAAACTAGTTTTTCTCAAATTGGAAATTCAACAAAAAACACCAAAACACGTAATTGAAATTTTTCATAAAATCTTACATCGGTCATATAAAACAATTGCTGGAAAGCAGTTGTGTCAAAAAATACAGTTTCCTTGGTCATAATATTATTCATAGAAGTCATGGTCACTGAATGGAAGAAAAATAGAATCTTCAGGCTGTAGGACTCGGATAAAATAGAAAGGATTTTCAAAGAAAATCCCCTCATCTCTAAATAAAAGTGTCACAAAAAGTTAATTACTTTGAATTTTTATCAGAAAGGTTGAAAGGAAATCTAGCCTGAAGACGTATAAAGTACAAAAAAATCCTAATAGAATCGCAAAACAAGAATTTGTAGGTAAAAAAATAACGTGAAAGTTCTTCAGACGAATTTTAACATAATTATGATATTGTATAATAGATGATGAAACGTTCGTACAGGCTAACTTTTTTCAACTTCCTGACCAGGAATTTTATGTTGCAGATGCTAGAGACAATATGGCAGAAAAATATCGTGTATCAAAGAAATCAAAATTCCCAAGAAATTTTTTATTTTGGGAGGCCATATGCATATGCGGAAAATATGCACTTCCCATCAAAAACTTCGCCTATTAAATAACGTGATTTGTAAGCGAAATCAGTATGAAAAACAGCTTCCACTTTTAGTGCTATAACTGATGAATTTTGTTCGCGATGTCCAAAATTTCACATGTTTTTATTTTGGTTCCAAAAGAGTTGTTTTGGATGCTGTTTTCTACGCTGATTTTTACACACAAGAAAAAACATTTGGCTCGGTTGAGATTCGAACCCACTCATCAACATACTGGTTGTATTTGTTAGTCAGCCGTCTTACTCACTACACTACAATCGACTTATATTTTTATGTGCTGAAAAGTGGTTTTCATATAGGCAAATAAATAAACACAATTTATTAAAAAAAAAAACATTTGCCTTAAGTGGGAGTTTAACTCTCTTTGAATTTTAGTACAGGTTTTTTAGTTAGGCGCTCTAGACAACTGAGCTACGTAAAAATCAAATTACTTTCATATTTAAATAATAGTTATTGAAGTACTATTTGGTAATGCTGCGAGTGGCGAATAAGTTGCTTTTAAAAATAGAAGCTAAGTTTTTGCTGGGTTCATTCATAAAAAATGGTTCCGTTAACACAGAATATAAGAAAAATACAGTGTATCCTCTTTTTTCTGGCCTATTCTTTTCAAAAAAACAATGGAATGGTAATAAAAAAATTGTTAGTGTTTGTACCGAAAGATGCTAATCCATCAAATTGTCCGGAACTCCGTGCAATTGAAAGATATTGGGCTCTAGTAAAAAATAGTTTGAAGAACATTAAAAGCTCAGCTTAAAATGAAGCGGAGTTTAAAAAAAAGTGAACTTATTCGAGCAAAAAAGTGACCGAAACACAATAAAACTGAAAATAATTTATTCTTTTATGTTTAGAACTTGAACATAATAGTCATTAATAAAAATATAATTTTAAAAAAATTCACCCATTGGATTAGTTTCTTAAAGCAGATTTGTATGTACGGATTTTTTCATGTGCAGTCCTTAGTTACCTCTAATATCATCACCGTATTAAAATAATGGGTTATTCAGTTAATGTAAAAGTAGTTTATAGCCATTATGTTAGCTTCTTAATTCATTACCTGGCAAGAAAAGTTCTTGCTGGGTATATTTTAAAATAGTTAAATTTTGTATAAAACAAAAAGTAATTTTAAAACATTAAATTTTATTATTTATTTTATAGGTTTCAAAACTTTCTATTTTTTTGGTCAATAATTTACATATGTTGCCCTATAACATAGAAAACAACTAGAAGTCAAACTCTTTTAATTTGCTCAGAAAAGAAAAATTACCCTCTTTACACGTACACGCAGAGAAAAAACATGGTTACAGCATGTTCACTACAACTATTCAATATTTGTAAAGCAGTTTTTTATTGATTTGAATAATACGTGTTCATGATAGCAACGTTTATGTCTCTGTTTGTTAATGATTACTCACAATCAAAATTTTAATATGGTTGACTGCAATTATAATATGTATTTAACTATTTTTATATGAAACCATATTTTATAAAAAATCCAAACATTTAGTCAATTCTACAACTATTTAGTTAATTCTACAACCATTAAGCTAATATTTTTGTTTGCTTTTAATAACTATTGAATACACATTTTTGTGTATCAGTCCAGTAGTTTTTTAATATATTAATTCTCATTTAGTTTAGATATGAACAAATATAAATTGACAAGTTTTGTTTATATTCATTATGATGAATGTACCACATATCGTGATTCAAATGAATATAAATATGAAAGCATGGGATTATACATATGATAAAATGGTACTAGATATATGATAAAATGGAATTTTGTATATGATAAAATGGGATTATATATATGATGAAATTAGTTTATATATATGATAAAATGGGATTATTAAATAATAAAAACATGATGAAATTGGAAGCAATATTATAAGAAAAGTTCATAAACATTATTAAATCGAATCATTAAATGATGAAAAAATTATAAAATGGAATTATAATAATAATAACGTACAAATATACTTATTTTTAACTGTAATCATACATTACAATCATAGTATATTGCTCTTAGTTTATGGTCAATAGAACCATATTTTTTCTTTGCGTGTATAAAGTTTTGTTGAAAATTCTACTAGCACATACAAAGGTTTTTTGAGAGCAAGTTGAAGTCCAACTGTTGGACTTCTAGCTGTAATTTTATTTACCCCATAGATGTCAAAAATTGACACATACATTTAATTATTAAAAACAGTAAATATTTCTGTCGCAGAAAAATTGATAACATTTTCAAAAACGTATTTAAAAAAAAAAATATATATATCGTCAATTCCACGAAAGATTTATAAAAAATGTCAATTTTTTTACGGAGGGTCATCCGATTTTGTTTATATTTGGTACACATATAATCTATGGAGCCATTTAAATATCTCCGTTTTTATTTTTTGGAATTTTGAAAAATTCGCGATTTAATTTTTTCAAAAAGTGAAAAAAATGACAAAAGTGTCTAACTTTAAACATCAATAACTCAAAAAGTTGTTAACGGATTTTAATGATTTAAATTGCATATTTAAGACGAATAAGTCCACTATAAATGTAGTAATTTAAAAATAATATTATCGTTTAAAAATGCATTCATAATGCAAATGCAATTTTAGGATGCATTTTTGAAAAATTTCTACCCTTCCGATTTTAATTTTCTTTTAATATGTTAAAAAGCAATATCTTTACTATAAAATGCAAAAATAACTGTTCTGGGACAATAAAATCTACTATTTTTAATATTTTTTTCAATAAATTTCAATCATATTTTTCATACAAAAATTTAAATTTTTTTAAAAATTTTGATTTTTAATTTTTTTGGTTATACTTTTTTAGTAATATGTGACTTTAAATATTTATAACTCCTTAACTATACGTGGGATTTTATTGATTTAAAAACTAGTGTAAAGTTTATTACAATAAATATTGTAAATTATATTGTATAAATCAAAAATAATTTTTTTGCTAAAGATGCACTCACGAAAAGAATGCAGTTTTCGGATGCATTTTTAAGAAATTTTTACTCTTTTGATTTTAAATATTTTTGCTTAATATTGAAGACAAATATGTTTATTATCTAAAACATGAGCACTTAATCTGGGATAAATAGGTTTCCTACCGCAAATAACAAATTATGAATTATTATGGTTAAAATTTATTTAAAAATATGCTCACAATAATTAAAAAATACAAAAATTAAAAAAAAAAAAAAAAAAAAAAAAAATAAATAAAAAATTTTTATGAAAAAATTTGAAGAAATATTTTGAACAAATTTTTTAAAATATTGAACCATTTTATCCCAGAACAATTTATATTGTAATTTTTAGCAAACATAATAATGTTTGTTTATATCGAAAGAAGAAAAAAATTTAAAGGGTTGAAATTTTCAAAAAATTCATTCAAAAATTGCATTTGCATTATGAATGCATTTTTAAACGATAATATTATTTTTAAATAACTACGTTTATAGTGGACTTATTCTTCTTAAATATGTAATTTAAATCATTAAAATCCGTTAACAACTTTTTGAGATATTGATGTTTAAAGTTAGACACTTTTGTCATTTTTTTCACTTTTTGAAAAAATTAAATCGCGAATAAATTCGCGAATTTTTCAAAATTCCAAAAAATAAAAACGTATATATTTAAACGGCTCCATAGCGTATGTGTATGCCAAATATTATTAAAATCGGAAGACATGAAAAATATTCTTGGGCGTTCTTTCATGGAATGGACGATATATATTTTTTAATTATAAGGTTTAAAGACGATATAGTATCTACTTAATTTAAAGATAATTGGAACCCCTAAGGCCAAACAGAAATATTTTTTCTTCGAAATTTCATGGAGATTATTTGTTTGATATTTAAAATAATAAATTGTATTATTTTTTCATCTACGCATAAATCAATATGAAATGATATTTTGTGTAACAAATTTTTTAATTAATTTTTAGTAGGGGATAACTAAACATTGTCCTTTTGATGGACTTACGGACAAACTTAAATATATCACTAAAATGGTTTAAAATAACATGACAAATAATAGCATTGTCAATTTTACTCAAATTATTTCTGAGTTATTAAAAAAAATCGACATATTTTTTGCCCTAAAAATACACTTGTTTAAATTAAAATTTACTATTTATCACAATGTTTTTATACTCTACACCACCAAAGGTGGTTGGGGTATTATGTGTTTGTGCAGAAGTTGTAACGCAGAGAAAAAATCTTCGGACATCCACCTTAAAGTATACCGTTTGACTCAGAATCACTTTCTGAGTCGATTTAACGATGTCCGTCCGTCCGTCGGATCGGCTGGCTGGCTGGCTGGCTGGCTGTCCATGTAAAGCTTGTGCGCAAAGTACAGGTCGCAATTTGGAAGATAATTTGGTGAAATTGGTATATATGCTTTTTTCAACACAAGGACGAAGCCTATTGAATTTGGTTATGATCGGCTCATTATTTCACCTAGCCCCCATACAAATGTCCTCCCGGAATAGAGTTTTAACACTTATAGATGGCTTAGAAATAGGAATATTTTAATGAAATTTAGTACAAATAAGTTTTATATCAGCAAGAATCCGTCTACCAAATTTCATGAAGATCGGTTCATAACTGACCATAGCTCCCATATAAACTCCTCTCCCGAAAATCACTAACGTGCATAAATCCCATACAAATGTTTGTATTATGTTAATATTTAACACAAGTAAGTTGTATATAAGTAAAAACAAAACTATGTGGATCGAAATGGTGTAGGGTGCCATATAGTCGGGCTTGACCGACTATATCTTCTTCTCTCATTATTAATATCTCTGAATCCAATTAAGTAATTTATTACAATGGAAATTTGTATTTATCTGGAGGAGATATTAAACTATTTACCACAAATCATAACATTATTTGCCGGACGGACATAATATCCGTCTGGCTGGCTTTCCGAAAATTGATCTTCAAGGACTTTAGTGTTCCTATCCACATTTCTCCAAATAACATAATATTTTTAGTTAATCAAATAAAAATAAATTTAAAATTAAAGAGATTATTTAAATTAGTATAAAATAGTTTCAAGGTTATTGGTGCAAATTGTTGCTCATATGCCATTAAAAATTAAAAAGTTACAGACATATAAAAAAATTTACCATTGTGCCCTGGTCTAATTCCATGTGAAAATTGTTCAAAAACTTAGTGATGTCCCTACAACTGGTTAACTTGTCTGTATCTATATTACAGTCAAAATAAAATAGTTATTCTATGATTAGCACATTCTTTTAACTAAATTAAATATAAGCAAAAATTCGATAGAATTTCACTAGAATACAAAAAAAAATTTAAATAATAAGTTGTACCAAAAAAAGTAGTGAAATTGTTCCCATTATATTCATTTCTATATGAAATACATACATGTTAGTAAAACACTTACACTGCCGCTCATCTGAATATGACATAAATGTTATTCAGATTTTCCGGTTTCCCTCTCAAAATTCATAAGAGTATTAAAGTAAAGTTTTTACAATTTCAGTTTGATGTTAACATTAATCTCCTTCATTTAGATTAAACAAAGAATATTTAAAGATTGCTTTTATATATTTATTAAAGTTAATATAACTTCTTTAAAAAAATAGTGATTTTTTTAGCTCATCAGAATACGATATTTTAGCTCATCAGAATATAGATTTTAATAAAAATTAAACTAACTTGTTTTGAAATCCTACAAAATAGGATGAAAAAAAGAGTGGTCAAACGAGGAAATTGGCAAAATCAAAGCCTGTAAGGAATGTGTACTAAATATTAGCCAAATAGCAAATTACATTGGTCGAACTGGTTGTGTAGTCAGTAATTATCTTCGTAATCCATCCAATTATGGAAAAAGTATGAAAGGAAGTAAATATATTGTTCTTTCGGCTGCAGATAGAAGGACAATTATCAGAAGTGCTTCAAACTACCAAGACTCTGCTGCTAAAATCAAAGAAAAAACTGGCGTTAAAGCAAGCTTAGCAACAGTAAAGCGTGTTATACAGAAAGCTACTAATCTTAAACGATTAAAAATTAAAAAAAAGCCACCCCTTAACCCATCTCAAAAAAAAAAAAGACTACTTTTTAGCCGGCATCATATGATATGGGAAAAACATTGGCACAGAGTAGTATTTTCCGATGAAAAAAATTCATCTTAGAAGGACCCGATGGCTAGAATTATTATTTCCACGATTTGCAAAAAGAAGAGATTTATTTGTGATGGTCTGGTGTTCAGTTTCCTACTATGGAACAAGCGATTTGCAATATTTTACTTAAAAAATGAACGCGAATCCGTATATTACTGTTCTGGAAAAAGCATTTCCCCATTTTTCCAACATTTTTAGTTCGATATCATGGACATATCAACATGATAATGCACCTATTCATACTGCAAATGTGGTTAAAACTGGATTCGGAGACAAAATGTGACATTACTTGATTGGCCGCCATACTCCCCGGATTTAAATATAATGAAAAATAAATGGGGATGGTTAGCTCGTAAAGTGTATGAACCTGGAAAATAATATGAAACAAAATCCGACCTAATTGAAGCCATTAACAAAGCGTGGAGTACGATTTCTTTGGATTACATAAAAAACCTTTATGGCTCAATTCCAAACCGCATTTTTGGGATTATCTCTAATAAAAGAGGAATTACACATTACTAAAATAATCAAGAAACTAAATTTTTTAAATACTTCCAAGCTGTTAAACAGTGCATTGATTTTAAAGCATTATTGAAATCATGATTAGTAATAACAATAGGAACTGGTTATATTTTAGGTTATAAATAAGTAATGAAATGTTAGGATATAAAATATTTATTTTTTTATATTTTAAATTTAATCAATAAAAATTAATATTTTAAAATATTTGATCATAAATAATTATTTACATTCGGGTTATAAATAATTAGTAACTAAACAACTTCTATGTAATGCAGACAGTATGTTGTTGTCATTACAAAGTATCTACATCCGTAACTACATGTCATTACCAAGTTTTTGCTGGGGTATTCCTGAACTATTAAGAATCATAATATATCGTGTAAATAAAGTTTAATTTAAATTTAAAGAAATTAGCTTTAGTTATTATTCACTAGTGAAATATTAAATGCCAAAAGCAATTTTTTTATGTGTCGTATTCAAGTGAGCGGCAGTGTATAAGTGCGTTCGAAAAAATCTTAACATATATAATGTTCAATAACTTGGAAACGGTTGATCTTAGAGCTATTTTTTTTTTTTTATTTATTTAATTTATTACAAATCACAGAAAAACATTACTTTTATAGTTCTAACCATTTGTGGACCATTTTTGGTAACCTTTCCGTTAGAGATTTTATAGTTGCTTCAGTCACTTTTTTGGGACAGTGTGCACATCTTTTTTCAAAATCTTCAGTATTTCGGGACGCCTTTTTTGTGCTCTTCAATTCACTCTCAATATCTCTCCATTATTCTAAGATATGGACAATTTGGAAAATTGACCTCTCTTGGTACAAAAACTATGTTATTGTTTTGGTACCACTCCAGAGCTTTCTTACCGTAGTAAAATGATACCAAATCAAGCCAAAAATGTATGGACATATTGTGCTCTGTTATGAAAAGAAGAAGTATTTTTTGCAAATATTCTTTGATGTATATTTTGGTATTTATAGAGCCGAATGTAACAAATGAATTTCCTGTTTTGCCGCAACAGCAAAAAGCTTGTTATACCTGGAATTTTTTAGAAATTTTTTTCTGCTCTTGGGTCCTAAACTTATCTTTAACATTGCCTCGAGCATTTACAATATAAAAGTTTTGCCACAGAAGCTGCGAAAATTCTGATAGCACGTACGTTTCTCCGTCAATTATACAATATGAGTATTTGTGTATGAAATTTGGTTTTAATTTCCGTTTCCTATTCTTGACTTCTAAATTTTTGGCAGCATTCCTGTTTGGAACTTTTTGGACTTTATATATTATTAATTCTGCATTAGATTTAAATTTTCGCACCAAGTAGCCAGAGCACTGAGCTAACCGGGCTGCTTTTCTACCAGATGTTCTTTTCAATATGCTTTCAATTTTCCGGCCTTCCCAATATCATGTGGACCTTTTTTTCTTTCCGAACAAGGTTTTTTATCAATGGTCAAATTCTCCTGATACTGTTTAATAACATTAGAAACAGTTTGACGGCAGAAATTTAATTCTGTCGCCAATTATTTGTAGGACCTATTTGGGTTTTTTTAATATTTTTTAATATTTTATAGCACGTACATCTTTTTTGTCATCACGACAAATCAATATGGTCGTTATCAAAGTATATACAAGTAGTCCGACTCTTTGGCAGGAGTACCTAACTCTAAGAGTGTGTTAGTAAAAAAGTACCTAACTCTAAGTATGTATTAGTAATAAAAAGTTTAATGTATTAGTGCTATTTTATTTTTCCAACATACACGGAGTTTTATAAAAATGGCTTAAATAAAATTTTGTTTGAATTTTCAATACTAAAAATAGAAACTCTGTTCTACAAAATAATTTCTAAATTGAACAAAATAAAATGTCAAAAATAAATAAAATAATTTTTTGGTGGTTTGTGCAAAATGGACCGAAATAAAATATAAAAGTGTTTTTATATTGTTTTAAAAAAATGTAAAATTATATGAGTAAGTGTAAAAACGCGTAAAAGTGCTTAATAATTTGAAAATTTCCATGTAAAAGTTTTGTGTTTTTGTTTACAGTTCTCCCAATTCACACGGAACCTATACATGTGAGAGAGCAATATTAAAAATAGAGAGTCGGACTACTTTGTATACTTTGGTTGTTATTAAAAATAATAACTGAAGTATTTTTTAATGATAACTAGATCAAAAGAAATTTTTAATATTGCTTACGAAAAAAGTTATGAGGCAAAACGTGTATTAAGATTTTTTCGATCGCACTCCTTATTTGTAGATGTTTTGCTTTTACAATAAAGAAAAAATAAATTTATATGTTTTAAATATAGATAAGTGTATGTTATTGTATATGTTAACAATGTATACTATACATAGTATTTTATTGTATGTGTAGTTTTAATCGTATTTACATTTAAGTTTATGAGTGAGTAGTTTGTATTTTCTTTAATCTGTTGTTATTGTAACAACAATATCAACAAGAGCTTCAACTACAAGCATACTAAATATATTTTATGTATGTATATGTGTGAGTGTAAAGAATTTTTACTCTTAACAATAGATTTTAACAGGCAGCCTCCTGCTCCATATATATAGTATGTAGTATGCTTAAAATTATATATAAAGTTTCTTTGTTCGTTTGTTGTATACGATAGTATATGGCTGGCTGATTAAATTATGCAAATCTTTTTGTCTTACAAATCACACGTGTCCTCTTGTGTTTATTTATTTATTTTGTTTTTGTTTTTCCCTTTTAGTTTAAGTTGCTCAATATTAAATTTATTAAAATAAAATTTATATCAATGTGTTAGTTAGCTAGTTGCTCTATAAGTATTAAGTAAATCAATTTCAGTTAAAGTTTTAGGTATGAAAATAGCTATTGGCAAATATGAGTAGAATTTTAATGAAAATATTTGTAATAAACAGCAATTTGTTTTTTGTTAGGATTTAAGTAACTTACGAGGGGAAAGTTTGCATTAAATTTAATACGTGTGGATATAAATGTCACTGGAGTTATTTTATGAAGGAGTAACTAGTGAGAATTTAAATAATGTTTTTGAGATGTGAAATAATTAACTTTATGTATAAGTAGTCAAATCACGAAAAAAAAAAAACATAGTTAATGTAGTAGGTTCTTTAAAAAATCTCAAAGAGTATTCTCAAATTTTTTAGTTCAAAACCTGTTATCGGGTTTATTTCGGTTATAATATACTTCTAGCACAATTATTGCTTTGTTGATTTTTTCCATTTCCTGTGAATCTAACATATCATGAATTATGTATTCTGTGTGATACTTATTGCAAACTTCCTAACGTTACAAATAATGTTTCCTAAGTTTACTATATTTGAATTAACAAAATTTTCGGTAAAAATCCATCTCATTTTAAAAGATATTGTTTTGGCATCTTAAACTTTTTGGAATGTAATTTATACTATTTTCGATGAAGAACCATTATTTTTAGTCATAAGTTCAAGAAAAAAAATAACCTTGATTAAAATTCTTATACAGTTTATTTTCAAATATTTTGAGAAAAAATAATTTTTAACAGAATGCGTTTTTTTTCTACTTCCCAGCAAAAATTTGTTGGCTTTTGGTAATGACTACTACTTACTAGACTCATTACCTGGTAATGAGTTGTCATTATTTTTCTAATTTCTTGGAGTAGTGGAATAACTACTTACCAGTAAACAACAAGTTCATTTAGTTCTGCAATGGCTCAGTTGGCTAGAGCGACTGAGTAGCACTCAGAAGGTTCACGGTTCAAACCCAAACTAAACACATCTATTTTTTTATGAAATTATTTTAATTTCTATTGGTATGTTAAAACTATTTACAACGCACGCAAATATTAACGTATACATGGCGTAGTGAGTAAGACAGTAGTCTATGAAACATGAGCGAAAGTTTTTGCCTAGGTTCAAATCTCAGTTGAGGCAACTTTTTGTTTTTATTTTTTTCATCAATTTTGTAGTTTTGTAGCATTTGTAGTTTTGTAGAATTTGATTAACTACTTATTTGATTGTTTAAAATAAGTACTTTAATAATGGGGACCCATGAATTCGTGGACATCGCCATATAAAGGTAATGAGTTTTTCACCCGAACTATAAGTAGTTACCGCTTTTTAACAATGTAATATGTTGGCTTACCGGTTAAGTAAAGTTTTTGCTGGGTTTTACAAAACTTTACTTACCCGGTAAGCCAATATATTACATTGCTAAAAGACGGTAACTACTTATAATTTGGGTGAAAAACTCATTACATTTATATGGCGATGTCCACGAATTCATGGGTCCCCATTATTAAAGTACTTATTTTAAACAATCAAATAAGTAGTTAATCAAATTCTACAAAACTACAAATACTTCAAAACTACAAAATTGCTAAAAAAAAATTAAAAACAAAAAGTTGGCTCAACTGAGATTTGAACCTAGGCAAAAACATTCGTTCATGTTTCAAAGACTACTGTCTTACTCACTACGCCATGTATACGTTAAAAATTGTGTGCGTTATTTATAGTTTAAACATACCAATAGAAATTCGAATAATTTCCTAAAAAATATATATGGGTTTAGTTTGGGGTTGAACCGACAACCTTCTGAGTGCTACGCTGCAACTAGTTATTCCACTACTCGAAGAAATGAGAAAAATAATAACAACTCATTACCAGGTAATGAGTCTAGTAAGTAGTAGTCATTACTAAAAGCCAAACAATTTTTGCTGGGGCTCATAAACAAAATAAAGAATTGATTAATATTCTCATCAAAAAAAAAAAAAAATCATGTTTTTAACATTAATATTCTCATCAAAAAAAAAAAAAAATCATGTTTTTAACATTATGTTTTCATTGGAAGCACTTAGTGCTGAAGAATAAATGCAAAAGTTATTTTTTAAACCAATGTACATAAGTCCGAATGACCACTTTTTTTGGTAAATGCTATATACATATATTTTTCGCATTGAAAATTATATTTCTATCAATTTCTAATAAGTATATGTCAATTTTAATTGTTTCTTAACCGTTTTGTGACCAAAAAAAAAAAAAAAAAAAATTAAAGTAAAACAATTTTATAACTAATATCACTTGGTTTTCTATTTTCACAAGGTGTGCTATCATGTCATATTGTCATAAAATTTTACAATAGAAAAACAACAAGCGCGAATTATATTCGGCCCGGCCGAATCTATATACCCACCATCAACTTTTCCAAATTTTACGTTATATTGGAGGGGGCGGTAAAGTGGGTAGTAAAGTGGACGGACCACGCCGATTTTTTGTTTCCGAGTTTTCATTGGTCCTTGAACTATTTGAACACAATTTCCTTGATTTTCACCTTATATGGGAGGTGGGCGGTAAAGTGAGAGGACCACGCCCATTTTTGGTTTCCGAGTTTATATCGATCTCCGAACTATATGTAAAAAATTTCGTTGTCGTACATGCTTTTGTTGAAGAAATATCAGCAGAAAAGTATAAAACGGACACCCTGTGCTTCTAGTTTTTAGGTCATAACTTTTTCGTTTATTAACCGACTTTGCCCATTTTCAATACCAAACAAACATTATATAAGGCAAATATTTGTGCCAAATTTCGTTCCCCTACGTTGCTCCGTTCGAGCCCTATCCTGCTTTCAACAGACGGACAGACGGACGGACATAGCTAGATCGACTCAGGATCTAACCAGGACCTAGAAAATATATACTTTGTGGGGTCCTAGATGATTGCTTCGACATGTTACACACGGAATGACAAAATCAATATACCCCCCATCTTTTTGATGTTGGGTATAATAACAATATTTGTTTATCTATTGAAATATTTTTGGACGTATGACAATATAACATGATAGCACACCTTGTGAATCCCCCAATACGAATTTTCTTATATTTCACTCTCTATAAAAATATTTTTGGGTATTGTGTCCCTAATTACAAAAACAACTATTCGAAAAAGTTAACACGTTTACTATAAAAAAATATTTGTTAAATCAACCAAATTTGTTAGTGTTTCGTTCATCGCACAGTGGGGTCAAACGCAAATTTGTTGGTAATAAATCTGTATCTCCTAAACTACTGGTCGAATTAAATTGAAATGTATGGAAGAGTTGTAGAGAAGGACCTAAGCTTTCAGCTGGGTTATCTTGTAATCACCCTGTAATATTATAAGATAAGCTACAGGGTGTCAAAGTTGACTACCTCGAGTATGTAAAAGTTTAAAAAATCGTAACTTCTACAAATGAAGTCAGATTTTTAAGATTTTTATATTTCTGTAAAGTACTTAGCAGGGCAAAAAAAAAAAAAAAAAAAAAAAAAAAACAAAAATAAGCTTACGCACCTAAGTTATCTCTTAGAAGTTAAAAAGATATTTAGACTTGAATTTTGAATTTTTGATTTTTTGCCTCGACTTTCTTGGGTTTTTCGGGAATAAGTCCTGAGCTAATAAGGAACATTTTTTTAAAAAATATTCTGCGATTTACTTTTTATTCCAAAATAATATGCTGAAAGAATTTTTGGATTATCTCAATTCGTCTAGACGTGAAAAATATTCAAATTCAGCACTCTGAAATTAATATGAAAAAGACCAATTTTTTAACAAAAGTGTTCAATTCTTCAACTTTTTTCTCAAAGTTCCTTTAACAAACATTTTTGTCTTTATATATTTCAAAAGATAAGACTTCAAAATGGCTAATACAGAAATTTTGAACCGATTTAAGCTTACATCCTACATCCAGCATTGGTCGAAAATGGTCAATTTTAGAAAAAGTTTCAATTTTTATCGATTAATAAAAAATGTCTCGCGAGCTTTTTTAAATTTATTGACAATATTTTATCAGAAAAATTTTTTAGAACGATTTGACACTAAACTGCTTTTCGCTCGTCCAAAAACAAATGCAGGAGTGGAGATTTTATGAAAAAAGTAAATTTTTTGAACGACTTTTTTTTAACTGCATATAAAAGCATATATGCATAATATTTTCGCCATTATTTCTTATACAGTGTATAGAATCGGTCTTTCACTTCTGCAAAAATCCTTTAAAAAGCTTCAATTCGATTTTTGGCAATTTTTCAAAAATAAATAATATTTAATAAATATAAGCGATTATTGCGAATAATATCTCGTTCAACAACCAAAACGCGCCAATACAGTTGTGTGTTACGTATACGCACATATGGAAATAATGTAAAACAGTGAATTTGGTTAGAGTTGACTGAAGTCGTCAGATTTGAGACCATGATATAATGCTTTTAAAACGATCTATATATAAACTCTATAAGTTTACAAATTTAGAGCCTTAGTTATTATTTATACCTTATATCCGAATTGGCTGAGAAGTCCTGTTCCGCAGAATCAGTGTTCCCTATGTGATCATGTTTTAAATCGATTAAAGACTGTATTATTTAAGTCAAGGGCTTTATGTCCCCACCTTCATTTCTCTAAATATCAAAAATAACATTAAATTTCTAATTAATTTTTTTTAATATTTTTGAACACAACTCTCATATCCTTATATACTTATTTCCTAAAAAAAGTGGGTGTGAATTTAACTTAAACCATTTACTACTAACTCTTCGATAAAGTCTTCATTTTCACTTCTTTTCACTTCTGATAGCCAAATTAGAACAAGTTTTTTCAAATTTCCTAAATTTATTTGTTGTTTTCAAACCCAAATAATTTACTCATTTTATTATTTTATATTATTTTAATAAACCCATTAAAAGATAATCATACACCACTAATTTATCTCATGACAAACAAATAAAATCATCATACTAAAGCTTAAAATAAAACAAATTCAAAGAACATCTTAAAATAGCATGTAATCTGGAGTGATAATAAATTTGCAAGGCGAATATTAAAAACGCAAACATTTCAAAGACACTCGTAGAAAGCGTAAAATATAACTAAGATAAAAAATATGTAATAAAAAAAATGCTTGTGGAGCTTTTCCTTATTATAACGATATGAAGGAATAAAGTAAACGAAGACAAAATCAAATACATTCATATTCGTTGTTGTAGGAAAGCGTATAAACCCAACTAACATATTTACATGCTCGACACAAGGGGTCAGTCAAATGGTTGGCTAGATGGCTGACTGGTCTACAGTGGTCTGTTGGTTTGTTTGTTGTTTCTGGTTGGTATGGTCAAGCCATGAATAAACACAGAACCAAAGAACGAATGAATGAATACTCTATCATCTACAACCATGATGATATATGAATGAATAAATGTATAAATGTATGTGTGTATGTATGTACGAGTGAGTGCACAAACACTATGGAAAATGTGTTGACATTTGGTAAATAGGATATTTTCCACATTAATGTTGTTATGTTTGTTCATTGTTGGAATGTGTATAATTGTGTGTTTGTAATGTATGTTTATTTGTGTGCAATAAAGTGGATGTTGTTGTCGTTTGATGTTGGTGGATTCTTGAAAGAGAGCGAACTGTGCAAGTTAAAACAATACATAGACAGATGACAACTTAAACTGACACTTGAACACAGGCATGAATATTTACGAGTCTTATGAAATACATAGAAGAAATCTGATAATAAAAGAATAAAGGATAACTTAAAGGAACCAACAGAGAGGCTTTTGGGAAATATATGTATAAGTATTATATTTTCTACTCTAACTATATTTGAGGAAATGGTTAGGAAACGTTTTATATAGTACATCAGAGATGAATCTCAAGACCGAAAATTAGAGATCGCATAAACATTCTACGGCGAAGTCTGTGTACGTAAACAATGTTTAGAGTCCTTATATTATATTACTTATCCAAAAGACTTATATATAACTTCCTTAAACTATAAGGAATCTTTTAACAAGTGCAAATGGGATCTGAAAATGGTAAAAAGTACTTGATTGGTATCATTTTGTGAGCCCATCGATTCCGTAAATGAGCTATCGAAGTTCAGGCAAATTCTATTTAAGGATCCTATTATTTTCGTTTATATTCAAAGAACTGATGGCTCATGGACAGAATCCTGCTTGGAGACACTTGCACTACTTATGGAGATACACTTTCGAGGCTGTATGGATATATACATATGTGTAATCACCATATCTTTTGGATATAGACAGCAAAATGGGAGTTAAAGTGAGATGGAGCTCCGGTAAAGTGAGCCACGCGAAATTTAAAGATTTTAGGACGACCAGCCTGTCGTTTTTTTATTGAAGACTTTAGAGCGACTAGTGGATCTTCATCTGAGAAACACTATTGCTTCGTGCGTCATTAGTGCGACTCAACACGATTACCTTAAAGCGCGTTTTACAATGTGGTCGGATGTATAGAAAAGGGATTACAATATAGAATCTATACGTGAGCAGCGTTCATGGATATAGAGGGATCCTTTGTCAATACAAACATAGTGGCATGTAGGGAAGCACTTGCATTCGAAAAATAGTGGCTATTGCGGACGATGTTATGATTTATTCTAGTTTTGGCGAAATTCTTATAATAAGCGAAGTCCTACAAGCGGTGCTGAGCGAACTATCATCGTTAGCCAGTGATAAGAGACAAAGTAGAAAATTACGCGTACTGGGGTAGTGTAAAACTGGGGTTGGCGAATGAGGTCAAGTATCATGAGTGTTTTACTGTCTATAGAGGACTTAATAGTAGGGGAAGAAGATAAGTAAGACTTAGGAAGGCAGGTGTAGTTAAAAAGAGTCCAATGTCACATGCGTATCTTGACCGAAATCATTCCACATGGACACGTTCAATTGCATTCGATGTCTATGGATTATAAACTTAGTGACAATTCCAGAGAAATTCTGTTTTAAACCCGTCTTTACAGAAATGTAACATAATATCCGGATGTATTATAAGTCATCCGAAAATATAATTAGCTTCAGGTTGAGATTCTGGGGCTTTTAAAGGCATCACAGGTTGTAACATGAAACATAGCGAGAGGTGAAGAAATTATTCTTTGTGTAGTTAGTCAGGCTGTACCTTAAGTTTTGAGAGAAAATACTGTTTAGTCTAGGCTAGCTAGTGATTGCAGGAGTATTTCAAAACAGCTAGGAAATCAATATAGATATAAACTATGCTTTGTTCTTTGTCATTGCAACATCGAAGGTAATGAAATTGCTGACGAGCTCGCAACATACAGCTCAGCGTCCGATGGGTCAAAGGTAGAATAATCGGCAAAGCCATCGATTACCTACCTCCTCAGATTGGTAATGGAATAGTTCTTTGGATTGCAGAGTGTCAATTGTTCTATGGACTAAGTTAAACTCTGTAGGATCATAACTATTGCTATTCATGAGTAAGAGGACTCTCAGGATCATAATAGGAGTTATTACAGGGCATCACTCTGTCAGAGTTAGAAATAGTATATGGGACATTATTGTAGGGTATGCGAGGATGTAAATGCACCAGAAACGGTTGAGCACATTATTTTCCATTGTCCATATTTGCAGACCTGATCATATATGGTTAGGTAGACAATTTCACGATAGGCTTAACGGATTTTTAGATGGCTGGCTTGAAAATAATATAGACTTTATCATGGGAAACAGTTTTCAGAGAGACCGATAATAGGGCAGGAAATGGAAGTAGAATCATTACAAATTAGCTTGACATAGGGTGTTCGAAGAGATTCACAACTGACCCACGTATACACTTATGGCTACCTTTCTAAACTTTTCTTCAATACTACTCATAAAAAAAGATTTCAAAAAGTTATTGGTCACACGCCTCATAAGGTCAGTTTGTAGAAAATCTAAATTATAGTTACTTACCAAGATATAATGTTGATAAGACGATAGCAACTAAAAGCTCATTTGTAATCAGTATTGACTAAAAGTAAATTGGAGTAACAGTGTTTTTGAAGTGTATAATTTGTAAATACTTATACATGTACATCTGTCTATGTGCATACATACATACGTAATATTGTATGATTATAATCATACAATATAGACTTATGTATACATAAGTCTATAAGAATACAAATACTTATACACATCACCAACCAGTTGACCATAAATGAATGTTGGTCTAACAAGAAACCACTTTTATGTTAATACCAAAAAGTATTTACACAATATTAACTATTTTCTTATACATATACTTTTAAACAATACATATATAAATATTTATATAGGTTATATTTAGATACATATATATGTATGTATACATATGGCTTTTATAATATGGGAATTTGTAAGTCTAAATATATAATCATTCTTCTTAAAAACAATACAACGAATAATAGTGATGATGATGGTGGTGTTAAATTGAAATTAATCTTGAGAAATTACCAAATACTAAAATACATCTACAAGTAGTTACATACATAATATATATTAAGTACACTTCTCTATATACATAAATAGAAGTGAATATGATATTTCTTGAGTTTAATTTAATTAAATTACACACACTTAACACCAACACTTAAAATTCTATTTTCCCTAATATTTAGTGTCATTTATTGTATTAAATCCAAATGTTACCTAACACGCAGCCCCGATACTTGAAAGTACAAATACATGTGTAAGTATGTATGTATGTAGTTAGGGGATTGTAGCATATTGTTTTATAAACACCTACATATATGTATGTGTGCATAAGTATTTGTAAAACAATTGTTGTTTTTTTCTCCATCATTATCATTGCCATTATTATAATGCAATTTGTTGAATTTACTTGTAAAATTATATGTCTTTTGTGCAATAAATCCCTCTTGACAATGGTCCATTCCTTATAAGTTGTGGTCATTTATCATTTAAATGGCTTAAAAACAACAAAAGCCACCTTATTAAGTGTGTAATTAATTTACATTATTTTTTTATTTTTTTGTATGCCTCGTGAATTTTAACTACTTAAAGCAAGTTCATTTGTAAAGATTTATTAAAGGCGATAATATTTTATAGAACTGAATATTTGTGTGGGGAGAGGCAACACGTGGATTTAATTAACTGTTTTAAAAATACTTTATAAATTTGAGGTAATTAATATGAAAGAAAATTTTTTGGAATATTTTAAATTTTATTAAATTTAAAGATATTAAAGTAAAATTTTGTTTTATATTTTCTTAACTTTATACCGTGTCATTCTTTCAGTTTTTTATAAAGTTATTTGGACTGTATTTTTGTTTTAAACAAAATGGTATGTTGCTATATATTTATGTATGTTAAGAATATAAATGAATATCGTATACATATGTATATTTAATAATTAAATATTTTAAAAGAAGTGCATCTGTATTAAATTGTGTATATTTGTATTAAATATTTTTATCTATTTTGGTGTGATAACTTAATGTATTTAATTGTAAATGTTGAATCCAGATTTATGATAAAGGGGAAAACCCCCCTAAGAAGAACTAATTATTTTAAGAAGAACTAATTTATTTTTTTTTAATTTCTCTATTTGTTTATACAGTGCGTATGAGTAATACGTATCATCAATCCTATATTAAATATGTGCAGTGTTGCCAGGACTTGAGAAAAAAAAAGAAGCTAAATTGGACTTTAAAAAAGGTCAGAAAAGGCTAAAAACTCAAAAAATAAAGCCAGAAAAAAAGCTAATATATTGTTTTATTTAAAAAGCAATTCATTTTGGTTCCTCATTAGATTTCATTATTCCTTAAAGATATTTTAGTAAATTTGTAAATAAAATTAAGCAAACTATAATTAGTTTCTATGGGTAATAAAGTTTGTCAAAAAATAATTGTAATATTTTTGTAGAATGAATGAATGAATGAATGTAGAATGAAGCGCCGCAGGCCAAAATTTTCATTAAATTTAAATAATTTCCATATTTTTCTACGAATTAATACAAAAAAGTGCTTAAATTGATGATTCTGTACAAATAAAATTTCAAAATTTTTAGCCTTTTTATGGCAATTTTAAGAATAAAAAAGGCTAACAAAAAGGCTAGAAGCTAAAACGAAAATTTTGAGGCTAAAAGCAAAATAAAAAGGCTAGATTTAGCCTTAAAAAGGCTAAACTGGCAGCACTGAATATGTGTCGTATAAAACAAAATTTGTAGCATACTTTTTGGATGAAATTAATATCGAACTACACTTGTGCTCATATAGTTTAGTCACTTATACAAACATATGAAAATGAGTTTTTCTTAGAATTTTTCCCAACAAATTTATAATAAAAGGAAAATATTTATTAAATTAAATTTATTTGTACATTTTTCAGTCTTAAAACTATTAAATTAATAAAGTGGTACATAAGAATTCATATTGGTCTGCTCACATAATTAAGTCACCTGAAAATAGTTTAGGTTATTTAACTTTATTTTAAATATTAAATCATTATTACCTCACTAGAAATTAGTATTTGGTTGGAAATTCTTTCTGCAGAATAACTTCTCCACATCTCCTATTCATTGAACTGATGAGTGCAGAACGTTGATCAGGAGTGATTTTATTCTACTCATCTTTGATAATTTTCCAAAGTGACGCCTTGTTTGAAGGTTTTCTTGCAGCAACTGCTCTCTTTATTATGCCCCATAAATTTTCGATGGGGTTTAAGTCCGGACTTTGGGCCGGCCACTCGAGAATTTTAATATGATTGGAGTTTATTCAGTCTTTAACGACCCGTGAACAGTGTTTCGGGTCGTTGTCCTGCTGGAAAATCCACCCCAATGGTAAGCTATCAGCATAATCGACCATCAAATTCTCCTCTAGGATATTTTTGTACATTATACCAATCATCTTACCATCAAATTGCACAATCGGGCCAACTCCAGATGCTGTAAAATATCCCCATACCATTACCGATGACCCACCGTGCTTCACTGTTTTTTTTTTTTTGGTGTATCTAGGATTCAGTTCTTGCAATGCTTGACGTCTTACATATGGTTTTCCATCATTTCCAAAGACATTTAACTTGGATTCATCGCTCCACACAATTGAATTCCAAAAATTTAAATCTTTTGTTCGGTGTTCTTTAGCAAATGCTAATCATTTTTTTTTTTAATTTTTTTTCGACACATTTGGCTTACGCCGAGCAATTCTTCCATTCAAAGAATTTTCTTGCAATCGTCGGCGGACAGTTTGTGCTGATACTTTAATGCAATGACTTTCTTATATTTGTGCCCTTATTTCGGTAGAAGTCAAAAATGGGTCCGACTTACTTAGTCGAACTATTACCCTGTCTTCGGCGGGAGTTGTCTTTCTTGGTTTTTTTTTTTTTTTTTTGGTAAATTTTCAAATGTGTTATGGTTTTTGTATTGTTTAATTGTATTATATATTTTTCCTCTAGTGCCTTACTTTATTCGCAGCATTACCAGCTTTAAGATATAGATGGTAAACTGTAACATTTTAGATGTTTTCATTTATTAAAAGAAATTTTAGTAACAAAAAAATCTAAAATTTTGCATGAAAATTATTTTTTTCGGACACTTATTTCAAAATAACTCCGAAACTATTGAGCACATAAAAAATTAAGGTGGAATGATTTGAAGATATTTTTAGTCCGCATCTTTTGGTGTATCACTTTGATCAAAGTCTTTTGATCCTTATTTTTCAAATGTAATAATAATTTGAATAGAATTTAATTAATAAAATATTAAAATTTAGCACATTTTAAGCATATACCTTCATTTTGTATAAAAAAAAAAAAATAAAAAATTGGAAGCCAAATTTAAGAAATTAAGTAAAGTGTCACTTTATTTTGTCGCATAAAATCCATAACCAACACAATACTTTTGCCCCAAACACGAAACACACATATGTATTTCGAAAACTTCTTTTGTGTATAAAATTAAAGAATATAATACGATATTTTTCGTGGACATCAAAAAAGTTGCCCATTATGCACCTAGAAGACATTAATTATGAAATAAATAGCAAGAGTAAAAAACCGCACTTTATTTTGTCCGATAGTGTAATTATATTTTTTAATTAAATATTGCGGTATATAAAATTAAGAAAATGTATTTTTGAAAATTTAACCATTTAATATTATATTTACTATTTAATTATAGTCCTTACAGAAAGGTTTTTTTCTTAGCATATTGTGCTGCAACATTTGAATAAAAACTTTTGTTATTTTGCTGAGATTCCTAGCTTACTTTTGATACTAGGGTATGCATCCCGGGATTTCCGGGAAATTTACAAATTTTCATGTCCCGTTTTCCCGGGAATTTTAAAAACACTTAAATAGAAGAAAACTGCTTGAATTTTAGCAAAAATGTATATATTTTAGTAATTTTTTAAACAAAGTTAAACTAAAATTCAGCTAAGAACTACATATATGTATATCGTAACGAAAATTCTATTAGTAAGTTGTTATGTACAATTTATTAATTAAATGGTTTATATGGGATAAATTCGTAGCATTAATTCAATAAAACATCTTAATAAAATTCTGTAGATATTCGCAGAAAAAAATCACCAGTCACCAAATATATTAGAAAATAATTCATTCAATTAAAAACTTTTATATAATTTTTACCTCTCAACAAAATGATTACATCAATTATCAAAAACTGTAAAAAATTAAAAACAGAATATTTTTCTAATTAATAAATCAATTAAATCAATAAAGTAGATGATTGAATGAATTAAAAATTTAAATATAAAATCAAATCTTACTGAAATTTTATTGTTATTTTATCTTCATTGGAATATATTTATTAAATTTTGATGCAAAATTAAACAACAGTTTTAATTGAAAACTAAACGGTATTAATTTTTCTGTGTTTTAAATAATGTATGTACTAGATTACCCACAAAATGTATGGATTTTACACTGGGTCGATCGGTCGTAAACCGGCCAGTCGACTTTGACCTTTGTCCTAAAACAAGGGTTAAAAGTAACTAATATTTTTATTGTGCTATAACTCTTTAACATTTTCCGATAAAATACTATATAAGCTTTTTTATTCAGAATAAAATGCAGAATTTTTTTACGTATAATGTTTTAGCCTACTATGACTTATTGTGATGTTATAAGCAATCAAAGTAAAAATGTTTACATGAACTTTTTTTAAAAAAGCCCTGGTTTTAATATGGGCTTAGCCTGCTAGAAACGGTTTTAAATTATTTTATAGAGCAGGATTTGTAGTTTTTATAAATCGATACGTTTTATCACATTTGCTTAATATATTAGGATAGATGGAACAAAATCTGAATTTGGGGTATCAATTTTTTACTTATTATACAAATATTGGTACTAAATGTAAGGTGTAGCATGAAATTTTGAATCATTACAGAGAGTATTTTTCAATTGTTATCGTATTAAACAGTTACTCAAAATTTAGGTGTTGCCGATTAACCAAAAATTATAAAAGCTGATATGTTAATATTTTTACATATAAACAACTTTTTTTTATCTCTTTTACGTTAAAAATCGGTGATATATATTAAAAATAGATAACATTTCTCACAATAACTTGAAAAAAAAAAAAAAAAAAAAAAAAATATAACTCATATGAATTAAATTCATAAAATAACGGAATTTAGTTTTGTTTCTATTCCATCAGAAATATTTTTTGTCTGTTGTTGTTTAGTTTTCTTTCAAAAAGGAGCAATTATGCAATTTATTTCATAATTTACCTCTATTGAGGGTACATGATATAATAAAGGTTAATTAAAAGTAAACCTTTTTATTTCCGTAATGCATTGTCTTGAACACTTAAATTGTAAATTTTAATCTCAGTTCCAATGTATTTATCAAGAAGTACATACATGGTATTTAAATATTTACTTAAATACAAGGTTTTATAAATTAATTACTTCCATTCTACATTTAGAAATTCCTCACCATCAGTTCGTCACCGAAAATGCAAAACAACGTAAAATCACTTTTCATAACTTTACAGGAGGCACAAAAAACTTTCTAAAATCTAAACGAATTGTCCTACAAACAAGATTTTTAGGTTATTACATCCTTAAATACTGCCTAATATATTGATGATGAATATTTTTATTTTTAATAAATATTTTTTAAGTCATGTGGTTTACGTTTTTCAAGATTTAAATTTTCGGAAGTCAAAACAACGTAACATCAATATAAATTTTAGAAAAATTGTAATTAAAACGATTTCTGATAACTTTTACTACAAAATTTTAATAGCCATTATATTTGTAGTCATTTGCAATCCAAAAATTAATTTTTTTTAACAAATGTGATGTTACGTTATTTTGACTTTAGAAAATTATTGCTTTCGTTAATATTATCGTCATTTTTTGAGCTACAAGTCTGAAAATTTGTGATCAGACGTATTTTGGAATAATAAACTATATTTCATCAAAAACACAAATATAAAAATTTCGATGTTACGTCGTTTTGCATTTTCGGTGACGAGTTGCTGTTTTAATTTTAAATTTTTAATAATGAAAATTTTTATTAATATTACACATAATTATTTACCTATTTGCGAGCTGTTGATAAAAAAGTTTTATGTTTTTAATATATTTCGCCGACTTTTAAGGCAGAAGAAATAAAAAAGTTGTTTATATGTAAAAATATTAACATGTTAGCTTTTATAATTTTTGTTTAATCGGCAACACCTAAATTTTGAGTAACTGTTTAATACGATAACAATTGAAAAATACTCTCTGTAATGATTCAAAATTTCATGCTACACCTTACATTTATTACCAATATTTGTATAATAAGTTAAAAATTTATACCCCAAATTCAGATTTTGGTCCATCTATCCTAATATATTAAGCAAATGTGATAAAACATATCGATTTATAAAAACTACAAATCCTGCTCTACAAAATAATTAAAACCGTTTCTTGCAGGCTAAGCCAATATTAAAACCAGGGCTTTTTTAAAAAAAGTTCATGTAAATATTTGTACTTTGATTGCTTATAACATCACAATAAGTCATAGTAGGCTAAAACATTATAAGTCAAAAAATTCTGCATTTTATTCTAAATAAAAAAGCTTATATAGTATTTTATCGGAAAATGTTAAAGAGTTATAGCGCAATAAAAATATTAGTTACTTTTAACCCTTGTTTACGGACAAAGGTAAAAGTCGACTGGAAGTTGTATAGACAACATGCGGAATTTGTCTCATAGAAATGTAAGGATTCAATCTTCCACAAAACTTGCTTGTGCTGAATTTTATTAAAACATAACTTTGTAAACAAAAAAATTTGTAAACAAAGGTTTTTAAAAAAATTTCGAGTATTTTATTATTCCCAAGTATGTTTAAAGTGAAGCCTTTATTAGAAATTAGTTCAGCTATTTAAATATTTTATAAGTTAATACAACTTATTGAAATCTTCTTAAAAGCTTGCCTCTTCTTTTTTTAAAATTTATTTAAAACTTTTTATAAAATTTTTTTTATTATGCGAAAAAATAGAAAAAGATAAAGTTTTTATTTTTTTGATTTCAGTTACCATTTGTTATTTTATTTTTATATGGAAATCAAAGATTTAATCTTTTGATAATATATTTGTTTGCTAAGTTTATTTTATTTTATTTGTATTTTGCTTTTTCTTTAGGTTTAATCATCATTTGCTTGTTTTCGGTTTTAAGTCAAAGTAGAAATTATTTTTAAAAAACTTTATTTCTTAACGAGTTTTTTCTATCATTGTTTTCCTTTTGTTCTCTTAACTTAACTTCGACTGAAGTTTAGTGCCTTTTAAAAGAAAATTTTATGTATTTGCTTGGCTTTATATTGTTATAATCAAATAAGTTGCTTTTCTTTTTCAAGTTTTTGTTAATCTACAGTGGGTATGATAGATTTTTTGAAAAAGAAAATTCCTAATCGCATTCAGTTTAAAAATTTATTGGTTTTTTAATAGAGGAGAAGGGGTTTTAGTAATAAAATTTATTTGAAACACTTATTCCCTTTCTGAAAATGGATAAATATGAAAAAATAAAGACTTTGTAAAGGATTTCATATGAACTTAGCAGTAGATACTCTTTTACATAAATATTTGTTCATATATTAGCAAACTTTAATTACTAAAGAATCCAATATTTCTTATAAAATTTCAGTTTAATTCAAAACCAAAAAATATTCATCATAATTATTTGTTATTCTTTTTTTTTTTCATTTAAAATTTATTTCTAGTTGTTACTATTTGTTGTTTGTTTTCTTTTCGATTTACAAAACTTTATAGTTTAATAACTTCTCTTTTATTTTACGCCCTCATTATTATTGATAAATTGATTTTTTGTTTATTTGCTGAATAGCAAAAACTAAAACTTTTCTCAAGATTTTTTCTATTTATTATCGAGATTTTATTTATTTTTTGTGGAAGTTCATTTATTGTCGTAGCTGTTGTTATTGCTATTGTGTATATATTTTAAATCCTTTTAAAAGGACATTTAAAATAAAAGTTCAAGATGATTTATTTTATTTTCAAGTATTTGTTAACGATTTGTTGATAATGTTGTTTTAAGTTGTTTTGTCTTTAGTGTTAAAGGAAGAACTGCTTGATTAGATGAAAGCAAATAGAAGTGGAAGGGAAGATATGTAAATCAGTCAGAGTGGTTTTATATAAATAATTGGTTTAAAGTTTTTAAGTTTCTTAACTATCTGGTGTTAGTTTTTGTTTTAGGGATTTAAAAAGAAAAAGTTTATATAGATTTGTTTTAATTTAAGGGGTTTTTATTTCTAAGAATTTACTGACGATTGTAAATCGGTTTATTAAGTCTAAGACGCAGTTCATATGTGTTTAAATTTGAAGGGAAATAACAAGTGAAAATGTTTTGTAATGCACAGTGGTTCCAAAATACTTTTTTTTCACATAATTCTGTAACTTATTAACCGTTAGAAAGATATTATGGAAACCAAAAGATAAAAATACGCTAAAGTCTTTACTTAGTATGGAGAAATGCGAACTGTATTATTACAAGCCATAATGAACTAAGGTATTTCCTGCACAAAATTGGTCTTAGTACAGTGACTATATGTAGATGGTGTAATGATGCAGAGGAGGATATATTCCACTACCTTTGCCAATGTGTTGCATTATCACTTTACAGATTTAAATGTTTTGATCCCTATTTCTTTCAGAATTTAGAGGAGCTGAGAGGAACGAATCCAATGAAGATGCTAAAATTTGTGAAATTAACTGGACTATGTGTACGAAGCATTGAGACGCAAGTGGATATAATATAATACTATCAAATGGACTAGCTAGTGAACGTGAACCAGTGCTGTAATATGATGCTGGTTCTAAATGTACTGATGAGGAACTTCGAGGATTCCAGAGTGAATCAACAAATATGGTCTTGTGATTACACACGATTCCGTATGGTCCTCTCCTAAACTTAACCTAACCGTTAGAAATGTACATACAGAAAAAAGATTGGTAAGAAAATGTTTATAGTTATTTAATTTTATAGTTATTTTAATTTCAATCGTATTAGCACTACCGGTTTTTTGTTTCTATAGCAGCAAAAAAATATGGGGCAAATCAAAAAATTATAAAATTTTAAGTAAAAATACTTTCAAAATTTTTTTTCTTCTGACACTAACTTTGATTTGTGGTTTTATTAACAACTATTTATTTATACAAAACTTATTCGCGTTAATTACACTGGTTGACAAAAAAAATCCTCCCCCAAAGACGAATAGTTGAACTTGATGCATTTTGATGCGCTAAACACGAATCTGCTTTCAGTTTTTTTCCCATCTGGTCTGGATTTTTTTTTTATGGGCGTGTCTAATATTTCACCCATAGCAAGGCCAATACGCAAGTATATTTTCC
This sequence comes from Protophormia terraenovae, assembly GCA_951394005.1. Classification (NCBI taxonomy): domain Eukaryota; kingdom Metazoa; phylum Arthropoda; class Insecta; order Diptera; family Calliphoridae; genus Protophormia; species Protophormia terraenovae. The sequence continues at coordinate 71,014,723 of OX596076.1, read as the reverse complement.
CATAACTCAAGAATTGTGTGTACGATTGACATAAGAGATACACAAAAATATGCGTACTTCAAATCACCTAAACTTAATTTTTTTATGTGCTCAATAGTTTCGGAGTTATTTTGAAATAAATGTCCGAAAAAAAACTTCTTTATGCAAAATTTTAGATTTTTTTTGTTACTAAAATTTATTTTTAAAAGCTAATGCATCAAAAATGTTTCAGTTTATTACCTTCATCTTAAAGCTGGAAATGCTGCGAATAAATTATGGTATGTATCTTTAAAATTGATGAACAAATCTTGATTTTATTCACAGTTAAGTAAAAATACCCATGTTACATACAATTGAGTAGAAATACAGTGGTGGGCAAAAAAAAAAAAAAAAAAAAATATATATTTTTTTTTTAAACAAAAATAGGTGGAATAGGTGGATTTTGATGAGTTAAATAAGAACCTGCATTGACTTTTTTTCTATCAAGTACTGATTTTTTATTATTTTTTTGGGCATGCATAATATCATCATCACCTTATTCAGCGGTCACACTATAAAATTCGAGAATGGTTTGTCAAATTTAGACTATAACTCAAGAACCGTTTACACGATTTTGATAAATTCAAGGTATGTGAACAATATTTCTTATTCGCTCAAGAATTTCAGTTATAGATCAAAATTTTCACCATTTTTCCAAAAAAAATTTTTATTTTTTCGTTACTAATTACACTATGCAACAGTATTTTGGGGGCGGAATCATTCCGATTGAAATTGATAGCTCTTGATATGTGTAATGAACCCTCCAAAGGATTTTTCGCTGGTAGGCAAAATTTTTGTTTTATGACCACTTAAACTTTTCTATTTTTGCTCCAAGGTAGTTATTGTGACAGCCTAAAGACGGGGTCATAGTAGTCATGCCAATAAAAAAAAATCAATACGTGATAGAAAAAAAGTAAAAGCTGATTGTTATTTAGCACGTCAAACTCCATCTAATCCACCTATTTTTTTCATTTAAGGCGAAACATTTTTTTTGTGCACTAGTGTATTTCCACTTAACTGTAGGTATGCATTGGTATCCTAACTTAACTGTGAATGCAATCATGATTTCTACATCAATTTTTATGATACGGAGCTTTATTTTTTCGTAGTTTTGCCACCTTTGAGATGAAAATGATAAGCTGAAACATTTTTGATGTTTTCACTTTAAAAAGGAAGTTTCAGTAAAAAAAAGAAATCTTTTTGGACACTTATTTCAAAATATCTCCTAAACTATTGAGCGGATAAAAATTTGTTAGTAGAACGACTTAAAGCTAATTTTATTCCACACATTATGTTTTATTATTTATATAAGACGTGCATACCGTTTTCGAGTTATAGAGAAATGTACTCGAGTAATCGGCTTATTTAGGTCGCAATATTAGACACGCCCATAAAAAAAATCTTGGCCTGATGGGAAAAAACTGAAAGTAGATTCAAGTTTAGTATGCGGAATTCCATCTAGTCCACATATTTTTTTTTAAGGAGCACGAAAAAAAAAAAATTTTTGTCGACAAGTGTATTTGACAAAAAGTTGGCAACCATAAACATTTTCTATGCCAGAGGTACTCTACTTTAAGCCTCCATAGCTCCGCTCCTGAGGGGTATGTATTAAATTTCTATGCCAGAGGTACTCTACTTTAAGCCTCCATAGCTCCGCTCCTGAGGGGTATGTATTAAATTGTATGTAAATCTAATTAGCGTTTAGAAGTTAAAGATTTATTTCCAACAATTTTAAATTCTGGCTCACTTTGCAGTGTTATCAGAAACTTTGTTCAAAAGAGCGGATAATACTAATACCAGAGTAACATATTACATTAAAACTTGCACTCGTTTTTATAATTTTATTAAACATCTAGAAGATCACAAATATTAGAATGAATACTAAATTCTTTTTACTTTTTCTTAGGATCCTTCTCTTCTGATTTACTAGGCGCTGGACAAGAACTCAAATAGCCACCAGCCATCATGCGATTAAAAGAAACCATAGGATCATAGTTTCTAAAAAATTAAATTACAATTAAATTCTTGCTAAAATATGCAAATTGTTTACTATACTTACGAGTAAAAATTATTATATTTAGCTTTAAGAGGTAAATGCTGCAAAAAGTAGTAAGTCAAGCCCGAAGCTATGGAAAGGCCAACAGCAGTTGCACAAGTTCTAAGGGATTTGTGCAGATGATAATTGTGCATGGGAAACTGAGGTTTAGGCATAATGATGAAATAGCTTAAGAAAAGGTTGTTTATGAAATAGTTATAGTTATTATATAAAAAAAATGAAAAATTACCTTTAAAATTTTCTTATTTCTTCAAAATTTATTTTTAAAATAAAAATGTCAAAATTGTAACTTAAATAAAAAAAAACAATTAATGACTCGCCTTCTAGCTATATTTTCATTAACTTTTATGGTAAATATGTACGTGTTTTTAGGTACAAAAAAGTATTACAATTACCACAAATTATTCAGCAATAAATTAATGTAAACAAAGTTATTGCCTTCACCATCTCCCTCTTATTTATTCTGATATTTTGTGAAAATACTTAAATAGTTGGTTTCTTTCGTCAACAGTACGTGTCATTAATATGATGACACATGTTTTGTAACTACTAATTTTGCTGCAAGTTTTAACAACTCTTCAGCAGACTGATTGACATTGGTATGTATAAGTGCAAGTGTATGTTTGTGTAAGTAAGAGTATGTATGTATATATGTGATTTTTTAAACACTCCACACAAGTTGTCATCATATGAATGTGTTGGTTTTTGAAAAACTCATCTTCAACACTTTTAGGAGAAAATATCTACGAGTATAAACACTAAACTAATGATGCTAATGTTGGTTCACTTGAGTTGAGTGCCAACATTTAGATGACGATGACTACAACGAGAATGATGATGCTGATGTCGGCAGCAACATTGGTAATGTTGCTAAGGATAATAATGATAATGACAATTTCAATTTTTGAAAATGAGGAAATAGTTGATAATAATGATGTTCATAATATTGAAATGCTTATGCACTTTTAAAAAAATTGTTTTTTTTTTTTTTGGTTTCTTCTCTCTATTTTTTCCACATACATACAACCCATACAGACATGCAAGCCCTGAACCCAAGTTATGTCAAACAAGCTGCATATTTTATTTATTTCTCTATCTCTTTCTCCCCATTACACGTAGTGACATAGCAAAAAGGATTATTTTAAACTTGAACTATAAGGGTTGACTATAATGCAACTGCATATTGTATATTGTTATAAACATACATATGTATGTATGTGTGCCATGTTATAGTTTTGTGTTGATGATGCCAATAAAGTGAAGTTTAAATTTGGTATTTCCACCATATGAAGATTAGTTGGAGCCAAATAATATTGTCAATGTTGTCTACTTACTATGTGGTTTTATTTCATGCAGGAAGATTAAAAAAAAACTAAGTTGTGATTAAAAGTTATTATATTTTAATTAAAACTTTAAATTAAATGTTTGTAAAGCAGACGAAGATAAGATTTTAGTCAAGTTTTTAAGATAAATTTAAAAACAGTTTTCTAAACATTTAAGCTGATAACAAGACGTTTGTGAAGCATATTTGAAATGAGGGATATGAGTATATAATATAAATGTGAACCAATTTTTGCTCTCATCAAATTAGAATTTTTGAGCCATAATTATTTTATTAAAAGAACAATGGCTTATGTTGTGCTTAAGTGTAAGTATGACAACATTTATACTCACAAATTTGATTTTTATTTCTTAAAGATGGAAATATAGGACTAAATAATTGCTTTTATACTTTTAAGTTTATATGTAAAATTATTTAAAATATGATGCGGATTTTGTTGCATGGATTTTGTAGAAAATTATGTGCAAATATTGCAAAATTGCCACCAGTATAACTATCTCAAAAGATTGGCTAAATGCAGGACAATTTAAATATATTTTTTTACATAAAACTAAAGCTTTTTAAATTGTTAGCGAACATAAAATAAGTACCATTTAGTTAAAGAATTTTATGCAGATTTTGTTTTTCTTCATAATCTTGTAAATTAATTTAACCTGGGTAAAACTTCTTGTGCAGATTAAATACAAAATATTTGAGATGAAAAACTAAATTTGAATGTAATACATTTTATATTCGCCTGTCCCTACGCTTAGTTTGATCCATTGTGCCTTAACAGCATAGACTTATATTTATATTTGTGCCGGACTTACAGACGGATAGATGAAATTGTATCATTATGAGAGTTGCCAAAATGTTCAATTAATTTTTGAGTTTTTTAAAAAACGTTTTACGGTATGAGCAATTATTAATAATTTTTAGCCTGGCTGAAATTTACTTTAATCCTTAATAAGTTTTGTGTATTTTAAATAAACGGTTTACAAATCTGAGCTCAAAAGATGTAAAACTTAAAAACTTAGCACCATAAAAAATAAAAATATAATAAAAAATTTATGGACTATTTGAATATTTTATAAAGAAAATTGCAATTTGTACATATATTGTCTATATATATATAAGAACAGTGCACAGTGGTCCCGATTTTTATTTTTTTTTTTTTTTTGTTGAAATAATTCTGTCACTTGTGAACCGTTGAGGATATATAAATAAAATTTCGCAAGGTCAAAACTAAGGTGTTTTTAAGATGATTGGAAGGAGTACAGGCTCCTAGAGGGTCACAGGGGTAGAGGGTAGACCTCTAAGTTTGGTCACATCAGGTATGTAATTTTTTTTTTAATTCGCCAAAAATTCATGTAAAATTCATTGAATGTAAAACGAGATATGATATAGTCTGCCAAGCCCGTCCATATGATATCCTACACCATCATGTACATGTACAGTATCGGTCATCTAATTAGCCCACCCAACCAGAATCCAGGCCTTATTTTATTTTTCTAGAAAAAGTTTTCAATATTTTTATTAATTCAATGTATTGACCATAATGTTTTAAATACATTGCAACCAAAACTTGCACTAATAAAATAACAATTCAAGCAAAAACATTGTTTTATAAAATATTCCTATAAAAATCAAGAGACAGCAAATTAGCCCACTTACATTATTTAGGGTGGGCTAATTAGCTGACCGCCACAGTATGTGCATATAAATTTGGGGAGGGGTCATATATATGACCGGTGGCAAATTGTGGGTCAATATTTTACTATGTGTAAAATTAAATAGAGAATATTACGCTAATCCATTAATGCCCACGGCGATCTAGCCAACTTAGAGATTTAAAATTTTGAACAACATGTCAACTAAGGCATATAAATATATTGACGTTGAAAAATTTGTTATATTTGGTTTAGTAAGGAAGTTATAAGCCATTACATATACGTAACAGTGGACATTACTCAATAATTTTTGGATCTCATGGGTTATATAAGCAAAACCTAAAAACTGTTGAATTTGTTGAAGAAAGGCAAAATTGATACATCCGGTTACCGGAAATGCCTTCCTATGCATGATCTAAGATGGAATCTACCTCATGATCTGAGGTAGATGTGGCACAAGGATAAGGATATACAAGAATAAATCTGACATAAATGCGTGTATAGTGCCTAGAGCAAATTTTTCGTAGGCCCACTATTTATTCATACCCACAAAATTTATCAAACTACTAATAATAAACAAGGACGGTCTATAACCACTTGTTTAAACAAATTATCATATTTATTGCTCATATAGTGTATTTAATTAAAGAAAATGTTGTCACTTAGTCCTCTTTGTATTGAAAATAATGGGGGCCAAAAAGTATTGAGAATGACCCAGTGTTACGTATGTATACGTAACACTTTCTTTTTCCACTTTCTAGTTTTCATAGGACACGCCTTATATATTTTTAAACATTTAAAGAAACAAATTTGATTTGTTTTCTTTTAGAATACAAAAAAAATTTTTTCGATATAATATGTTGAATGCAAATATCAAGTCTTTTTGCAATCCTCCTGGCGTTAAAATCGAGTTTTTGCAAGCTTTCAAATATTGAACTTTACAAAATCACTTTTTGCTGCAATAACAGGAGAGAAAGTGAAGAAACTTAGAGCTCATTTACATTGGGGATTTTCCCTGGGAAAAATCGCTGCAACTTTTACGTTTGTAGGCAAGAGGTGTAGAGAAGCAAGCGGGGTAAGAAAGTTGCACGTCGTCGTAAAGCTAAAAATTTCATGAAATTTTTTCAATTTTCTTTTTGATTTTTCTGATTTGTTGTTTTTTGTCAAACATATTTTAAAAATTTTCACAATACAAATTTATATGTGTAAATATGGAAGGGATTTCGAAGCAACTTGAAAACAAAATATCATAAAAATACCCTGCGATAATCCCCAATGTAAATAGGCTCTTAGACATTGTCGCGTTAAATATATGTAACAGTGGGCATTAATGGGTTAATACTAACATATATACACACAGAAAAAAGATTTGTTGGATATCGGTTAATAGAACGAACATTTAATATAATGTACACAAATTTATTTGTTTTTGCAAACAGTTATTAACAATAACTGATTTTTTACAATCATAGCTAGAAATTAATTTATAGCACTATTGAAACATCTACAGTTGTTGAAATAGTCAGTTCAACCATTTCGTACCATAGAGAAGTAAATTTAAACCATTCAGATGAGTCAACCTTAGAAAAGTAACATTCATATAATAAATGTTGATGGATGTTATTGAAAAATTGGTTAAAGTTTGAATAATTTTTTATAAACAAATTTTCTCAGTTTTAATTTATTTTTTAATATATTTTTTCAGTTTAATTAATTTTCTTGTTAATAATTGATTATTGAAATTATAAAGATTCGATTGAATTATAAAATAAAATAATTCGGTGTTCACAATAAAAAAATTTGTTACATAGATTGAAGTTCTTTTAAAAGCTTCAATAAAAATTTACGCAATGTAAAATAAAAATAAAAAAACTTTTATTTATAGTCATTTTTAATTTGTTTATTTTATAAAATTGTGTTAAGATAATATTTAGAATTACGTACATTTATTGATTTCGTTCTTCTATTGGCTTATACAAGTATTAAAGAAATCCTCAAGGTAAATTAAGTTATCGCTTTTGTTCATTTACAAAATTTTCAAATACTTTTTCTTTTTATTAAAGGGTTTGTGAAGAAAAATCTAAATTGTGAATCAGTTCCTTACAAAGCATCGTTACACAAAGAATCAAAAAAATGTTTCATTTATACCGTGTAAATAGATTAAATTCTTTATGGTTTATACTAAAAAAATAAAATAGATAACCTACACATGCAATCATGTTTTTTGTAGATATTTCAAAGGTTTACCCACATGTAATTTTTTTACATTCAAGTTATAAATGAATTTTTGACGAATTTAAAAAAAATGAAATTGAAAAAAGATTCGGCTGTGCCGAATCTTTAATACCCTTCACCATATTACCATCTTACTATCTTATCGACATCATATTACCATATTACCGACAAATAATAAAATTTTCGCCTTAACGTATGCTTTCATATTTTCACATATTTAAATCTAAATTTTTTTCAAACTACGAAAATTTGAATATGCAAAAAAAAAAAACAATCATAGCAGGCTTTGCTTTTAAAAAATAAACAACAACAATTCCATATTTATTTATTTTTTTATGTGTGTATATACAAACTGACTGTATATACAAAGAACAACAACAACACTGTTATTCATTATATGACTGCTGTTTCTAACTAAACTACTTGTCTATACAAAAAACAAAAAACGTCACTAATAGTCATTACAATGCTTAATATACATGTTTGTGTGTGTATTTATATTCTTAACAGATTTGTTTTTGGGCCATAACTCTGTTGATTATGAACGAATTTGGTTTATTAAAAAAAACATAATTTTATAAAAACATTTATGACTGATCTATATAAAAATAAAAATCTGTAGCTTGAACAAGGGCTTCAAAAATAAAAAATTAGTTTTCCCCGATATCTCAGTTATTACTGAACCGATTTATTTCATTTTTTCAGAACAAAAATACAGAAAATAATATCCGAGACCCCTTTAAAAATTCGAAGTCCCTGGTATATACAGAGGCTTCAGAAACTGAAAAACCGGTTCCAAAAACCGGTTTTTAAAGCATATCTCCGCCATTTATAAACCGATCCTGCTGATTCAAAAAATCGAAATGTTATAAAAATATTTGTGACCGATCTGTATAAAAATAAAAATCTATAGCTTAAACCAGGGCTTCAAATAATAAAAAATGCGTTTTGTCCGATATCTCAGTTATTATTGAACCGATTTATTTAATTTTTTCAGAACAAAAATTCAGAAAAAAATGTCCGAGACTTCTTTGTAAAAACGAAATCCCTAGTATATACAGAGGCTTCAGAAACTGGAAAACCGGTTCCAAAAACCGGTGTTTTTAACATATCTCCGCATTGTATGAACCGATCTTGCTGAATTCCAATAGCAAAATTCTCGAAAGCATTTCCGATCGTTTGATATATATATTATATATGTCAGTTATCGGTGGGCTTCATAAACGCCATTTCAACCGACACACGGACGGACGGACATGGTCCTATCGTCATCACTTCTTACAAGGATCCCGAAAATGTCAACTTTTATGCTCTCCGACGAAAATTGTGGGAATTACAAACGGAATGACAAACTTATATATACCCTTTACACCTTTGGTGAAGGGTATAAAAATACTTACCCGTGGTGACCAACTTTGGAGGTCTACCCTCGTGACCTGCTAGGAAGCGAATTTTAAAAAAAAAATTACGTACCCGAGGTGACCAATTTGGAGGTCTACCCTGCTAGGAACCCTTACTTCTCCAAATCAACTCGAAAATACCTCTGCTAAGGTTCACAAGTTACAGAATTATTTCCAAAAGAATTAATTTTGGGCAGAGTTAAATATATTATATTGATCGGGACCATAAATTTAATTCATATGTCGTTGATAGTTAAAAACAAGACACTTTTGTGAATCCACATTTTACTGAAGTCGCCGATATCTCGGATACTAATGAACCGATTTTTTTCATTTATTCAGCCAAACATTTTTAAAAAATATTCTGAATTTTTTGTGCAAAAACGAAGTCGCCAGCTTATATAGGAGCTTAAAAAAGCTGACCAAAAAACGATATTTGGAGGTATCTTCGGTTTTTTTTTTTTTTTGGGCGATATCTCAGATATTTATAAACCAATTTTGCTTATTAGCTCATAGCGTTCTTCTAGGGAATATTTCTTACAATTTAATATATAAAACATAACTGGGGCTTTCTGAACAGACAGATGGACATCTTTATATTGATTTCCCTATTTTGGTATCAATATTAAATATGAAAATTAGTTTTTTTATATTTTATATAAAATTCTTTTAATAGGTTTGAAAATTATATGAATAATCCCAGGAAAAAATTTAGAACATGTTCTAAAATCATTAGTTCTAGAACTGGTGTAATCAGAACCACTTCAGATTCTCTAATAACATCCTCAGAACTAGTGGTATCACAATACTAATGGAGTAGAACCTTATACTGATTCTAAATTCGTTTTAAGGAATGTTTTAGAGAACTAGTGCTAAAGAACTAATTCTGTATGACTTCTACGTCACTGCTGAGAACAAATTACTGGTTCTCGAATAACTTCCTAGAACTGTTTAAAATACTTGCATAAAATTAAGAAAAGAGTTTTTACAAAATTAAATTGATTTCAAAAGTGGCCTTTACGAAATAGCCCATTAGAATAAAAAATAAAAACTGTTTCTGAAACCGTTCCCTAACGCTTCTATACTTCTAGTTCCGAATGTGACGATTTCGAACGAAAATCTCTTGTTAAAGAAGTAGTTCTAGAATCGTTCCATAGAATGGATACTGGCTAGCTAACACTTCCATAGGCTAGTTCTGGAGGTGACAATTTCAAACAAAAATCATTGGTCGTAACGCCAAAGTAGAACAAGTACAGGATATTTTCATGTGTTCCTGAACTAGTTAACTAGTTTAACATAAAATTGAAGTAAAACATAAAAATTAATTGCATATAAAATATTGTATAACAAGTTGAAAAATGTTTTAATATAAAACAGTAAAAGAACGCTATACCTATCAATAAGGATCCAGAATATACAGCTGTGTGCAAAAAAATAGTAGCACTACAACATAGTTTGGAGTTTTTGTTGCTGCTCAATTCCTAGAAAAGGAATTAAAAAACAATTTTTTTATATGAAAGTATTAAACAGGGACAATAATTATAAAAAAAAAAAATATATATTTTTCTTTTTCTATGCATTATATAGCTGTGTAATGTACATACAGTGAAATTTTGCTTTTAAAAAATTTTAAATTAAGTGGCGGTAAACTCTGTATTCCTAGCACACGTACCTTATTGGTAAAAATACTTTCTGAAGGTAAAACATACAAATTTCTGCAAACATTTTGTGGAATGTTCTCCCGCAGTAATTGCAAATTTCAGAAAATATAATCCAAACCAAGAAACACGAACTCGCAAGTAAAAAATCTTCCAAGTGACTCAAACACATTTGTGACGTCCACTTAGGCTAAACGTCCACTTAGGAGCTGAAAGTTGATGCGTTAACTATTTCTTGACATCTCGAAAAACAAAATCTGTAAGCAAGATTCCAAAGGAAAGTCCCATTACTAAACTACAGACAGGTACGAAATCACCCTTATTTCCATCCGATTTTATCAAGCGATACCTTTTTGTTTTTCCAATGAAGTATAGAATAAAAAAAAAAATATGTTTTTTAAGAAAGTGTGGGTCAAAAATAGATATAAATTAAAACGAGAGGAAAAGATATAGTCGGTCAGGCCCGGCTATATGATACCCTACACCATACAGTATATTTCGGGGAGGGGTCTTTTATTAGACATGGACCCAAATGTGGACCGATACTTATAAGTGTAAAATAAGACATACAAACACAGAATATTACGTTGATGCTGACATTTATATGAATTTATTCACTTTTGGGTGATTCCCGAAAGGGGGCCTTATATGGGAGCTATAGTAAATTATGGACCGATCTTTATAAAATTTGGCACTATCATTTATGTTTATATAAAACTTATTTGTGTCGAATATTAACTTGATACTAACATTTTAGTAGAATTTATGGCCGTTAAATTGATTTTTTGGAAAGGGGTTTATATGGGAGCTATGAGTAATTATGGACCGATCTTTTTAAAACTCGGCACACTTATTTAAAATTATATGAGACTTATATGTGCCAAATAATATTAAAATATTGCTATATTTAAGCGATTTATGATCGTTAAACCCTTTTTCCGGGAGGACATTTGTATGGGGGCTAGGTGATATAATGGACCGATCATAACCAATTTCAATAGGCTTCGTCCCTGAACCAAAAAAGTGCTGTGTACCAAATTTCATAAATTTTGGTTCAAAATTGCGACCTGTAGTTTGATTACAAGGTTTACATGGACGGACAGACGGTCAGACGGACAGACGGACGGACGGACATCGTTAAATCGACCCAGAAAGTGATTCTAAGCCGATTGGTAAAAATTAAGGTGGGTCTTAGACCAATATTTTTGGGTGTTACAAACATCAGCACAAACGCATAATACCCTCCCCACCTATGGTGGTGTAGGGTATAAAAAATAGAAGAAAAAATTAAAAAACTGAAATTGTGTCCTAAATTTTCAACATAGTTTTGCTGTTACTTTAAATCCTTATATACTTTTTGAAAAGGACAATTTCTTGTCTTTCTAATACAGTTTAAAACATTTAATTTGGTCAACAGGTATTCTAGATATAAAATTTTAAAACCGCGTAGTTCGAAAAATCGGTCCTAAAGATATTGCTCCCGATTTTAAGGCATATTTAAAATTCTAGAAATTTTATAATAATCTACTGACCCTTATCTATAAACTACACTTTATTATATTCAAATATATTTTTATTGCTGTAAAAAATATTTTAAAAATACTATAAAATCCCTCAGGTGCAAAATTGATTACATGCGAGTTGTTTTCGTTTTCTTCGTTTTTTTTTCTTAGAGCTTGATGCTTTTATTTTTTATACCCTTCACCAAAGGTGTAAAGGGTATATATATGTAAGTTTGTCATTCCGTTTGTAATTCCCACAATTTTCGTCGGAGAGCAAAAAAGTTGACATTTTCGGGATCCTTGTAAGAAGTGATGATGATAGGACCATGTCCGTCCGTCCGTCCGACCGTCCGTCCGTGTGTCGGTTGAAATGGCGTTTATGAAGCCCACCGATAACTGACATATATAATATATATATCGAACGATCGGAAATGCTTTCGAGAATTTTGCTATTGGAATTCAGCAAGATCGGTTCATACAATGCGGAGATATGTTAAAAAAACCGGTTTTTGGAACCGGTTTTCCAGTTTCTGAAGCCTCTGTATATACTAGGGACTTCGTTTTTACAAAGAAGTCTCGGACATTTTTTTCTGAATTTTTGTTCTGAAAAAATTAAATAAATCGGTTCAATAATAACTGAGATATCGGACAAAACGCATTTTTTATTTTTTGAAGCCCTGGTTTAAGCTATAGATTTTTATTTTTATACAGATCGGTCACAAATATTTTTATAACATTTCGATTTTTTGAATCAGCAGGATCGGTTTATAAATGGCGGAGATATGCTTTAAAACCCGGTTTTTGGAACCGGTTTTTCAGTTTCTGAAGCCTCTGTATATACCAGTGACTTCGAATTTTTAAAGGGGTCTCGGATATTATTTTCTGAATTTTTGTTCTGAAAAAATGAAATAAATCGGTTCAGTAATAACTGAGATATCGGGGAAAACTAATTTTTTATTTTTGAAGCCCTTGTTCAAGCTACAGATTTTTATTTTTATATAGATCAGTCATAAATGTTTTTATAAAATTATGTTTTTTTTAATAAACCAAATTCGTTCATAATCAACAGAGTTATGGCCCAAAAACAAATCTGTTAAGAATATAAATACACACACAAACATGTATATTAAGCATTGTAATGACTATTAGTGACGTTTTTTGTTTTTTGTATAGACAAGTAGTTTAGTTAGAAACAGCAGTCATATAATGAATAACAGTGTTGTTGTTGTTCTTTGTATATGCAGTCTGTACAAAAATAAATAGATATGAAATTGTTGTTGTTTATTTTTTAAAACTAAAACATATCTGTTAAGAATATACATAAATACATACACAAACATGTATATTAAGCATTGTAATGACTATTAGTGACGTTTTTGCCTATAAGACAAGTAGTTTAGTTAGCAACAGAAGTAATATAATGAATAACAGTGTTGTTGTTGTTCTTTGTATATGCAGTCAGTTTGTATATACACACATAAAAAAATAAATAAATATGGAATTGTTGTTGTTTATTTTTTAAAAGCAAAGCCTGCTATGATTGTTTTTTTTTTTCATATTCAAATTTTCGTAGTTTGAAAAAAATTTAGATTTAAATATGTGAAAATATGAAAGCATACGTTAAGGCGAAAATTTTATTATTTGTCGGTAATATGGTAATATGATGTCGATAAGATAGTAAGATGGTAATATGGTGAAGGGTATTAAAGATTCGGCACAGCCGAATCTTTTTTCAATTTCATTTAATTATAAATAATTTTATTAATTACTAAACATTAAATAAATTGAAGAAACAATTTTTGGATTTGTTTTATTATTTAAATTTTTATGCAATGACAAATGCACAAATTACAAACATTTACTCATTTGTGCTCACCACTGTATATGTTTTGATCACTAAGAACCAAGGTTGGAAACCGATACCGTTATAAATACCGATACCGATTAAGTACCGTTTAAAGTTGGTTACCGTAACTGATACCGATACCGAAATTATTATTTTGTTAAAAATACCGGTATTCAAATACCGTTTTCTTCTGTACCGGTATATACCGGTATTTTAGTTTCGGTATTTTAAAAATATATTTTTTTCAACAGAAAATGGTATTGCAAAAATAATTTCTCATATAATTTAATTGAGAAAATAAGAAAGATTAAATTATTTTTAAAAATAGGTTTATTTCATGTAATAATTATAGAATTTTATTTTAAAGAGGACTTTTATTGTTTGTTTCTTGGTTATATCGTTTGCAATAAATATATTTGTAAAGATGTTTAAATACCTTAAAACTAATGCGACTTTACTTTGATAAATATTTCATATTTTTCAAACAAATATTATTTCATAATTTAGGTACATTTAAATATGCGATACACTTTGATTATTTTTAATAAGCAACTCTTTTGAAGCTACAAACAATTTTATACTATTTGAACTCACATTTTTAAGTGAAATACCGGGAAATCGAAAAGTCCTGGAAAATTTTCTTCTGAGCGATTTCAAAGTTTGAATTACATTTAAATTTCTCAAATTTAAAAATTTCTAGTGAGTAAATGGGATAATGGGGAGTTATGGCCATAATTAGTACTTTCTTATTGTATCACTACCCAGCAAAAGTAAATGGGAGTAATTTTTGAGAAAGAACTTTTTCATTACTTCCAAAGTATCAAATTGTGATGCTTTCTTCTTCTTGAAAAGTTATTTAAACAACATCCGCAGATGTTATTAAAAAGCTATTCAAATGAAGTTTACTGTTTGAAATGCAAAACATGTATAAACGGTTTCTGTTATGACAATTATTTACCTTGTTGACCATAGAAAAAATTATGTCTACTTTCAATAAAAATTACATTCAAAACGACATATGTTTCTATTCAAAGGAAATAACTCTATAGAAGCAATTTAAATTACCTTCCTTGCACTGATTTAAAATAGCACCATAAAAATACATTTTTTATGACATCGGTAACATGACTTCCTACTAAGTGAATAAGCGTCAAAAAAGAGAACATCCTCCAATGACAAGCATATGTTAAATTCATTGGAAATGATCCGAATTTGCACTAATTATGGATCACAAGTTCAGGATCTTATTGAATTCTTTGGATGTTCTTTTTTTGCTGGGTATTTCTCCTCTACAATTGCCACATTAGCTCTTAATCTTACCTAAGCAGTTACATATATAACATAAAAACTCTTATTTTTTCCATATTTTTGCAGAGTTAATCTGTGATGAAATAAAATTTTTTTTTTTATGCTATTCTGTTCTTTCCTGCGACTTCACGGATTTTTTGCCTTTATGCCATTTTACATTTTGCAATTTTTAGAATAAAATTAGTTTTTTTTTTTCGAAAAATAAAGTCGAGTTTAATATTCCTAAATGTTGCCATAAAATAAGAATTTTTAAAAATCGTGTGAAGTTCTCCACCGATAAATATTCACATACAAATATGTAATTTAATATTTTTTTGCGAAATTCAAGTAAAAATTATTTAAGAATTTAACTTTTTTTAAATTTTTTCTAGTTTTTTAATAATAACGGTATTTACCGGTATTTTAGTTTCGGTACCAGTATACCGATACCGATATAATTTAAAATACCGTTATCGGTACCGTTACCGAAACAAAATAAAAATTGAATACCGATACCGTTACCGATACCGTTATTCGTTTCGGTTTCCAACCTTGCTAAGAACCAAAGAGGTCTCTCACCAATATTTCCACCTTAAAAAATATAAAAATAAAATCAATATCTACATTTAGTTTTAGTGTTAGAATCAACTTTAAAAATCTCACACCAAAGTTGCTAACAAAATTATCAACTTTTACGTTTAAAATTCTAATGCGATTTTAAAGTTATACCTATTATTTTTTCACCTCAATAAACTTTATAAAATGATTTTGTTTTTCTAATAAGTTCATTAAAAACTTTTTTCAAATGACCTTGATAATTTAAAAATTTATTTAAAATGTATTAAAAATTGCCTAAACATTTTTTATATAATTGTTACGTACATAATTTTTTTTAACAAAGTTTTTTGTTTTTATCCCAACTTTACACCTGACCAAATACAAAAATAAAATAATTTTTGAAATAAAATAAAGACAAAACAATAAAATAAACAAAATAAATTCCTTAAAAAGATTTTTTTTTCAAAATCAGCAACAATGACAGCCAGTAAAAGTAGCAGCCAAAGTTTTACAATAAAAAATTGTTTGAAAATCTAATGTAGAAAATATATTTTTCACACCATTACACTTAGAGATTTTTCGAGAAAATTGTATGAATGTTTTTCTTTTATACTTTTGTGAGGAAGTATCTCCCTAGATTCTTATTAAATCAGTTGCATACAAGCTTTTGTTTGATTGAACAAAAACTCTTATTGACTTTAGGAAAAATGAAATTGAAAAAAGTTTCGGCTGTGTCGAATCTTTGATACCCTACACTATCTTACCGACAAATAATTAAATTTATATGTAAATGTAGATTTATAAATTATTTCATATTTATAAATCTACATTTTTTTCAAACTACGAAAATTTGAATATGAAAAAAAAAAACAATCATAACAAGCTTTGCTTTAAAAGAATAAACAACAAAAACAATTCCATATTTATTTATTTTTGTATGTGTGTATATACAAACTGACTGCATATACAAGGAACAACAACAACACTGTTATTCATTATATTACTGTTGTTGCTAACTAAACTACTTGCTTATACAAAAAAAGTCACTAATAGTCATTACCAGGGCAAGTTTTTCAAGCTTTTCGCTTGGAAAGTAAGCATTTGCATATTTCAAAAGAATTTCACAAAAAATGCTTATATTTTAAATCTTTGCATAAATTTGCATATAATGGATACAAAAGTTAGTTTTCTTAACAAAAACACAATTTTTTTGTGATTTTTTGGAGTTTAATCAAATGATTTCTAAAATTTTTTTTGTGAGTATTTTGAGTACATTGTAAATATTGTGAAGAAAAAAAATCGGAAACATCAAATATGATACTTAAAATATAAAATATATATTTTTTACAAACATCGAAATTTATTTGAGATTGAAAGTTAAAAAATGCATATTTGTGCATATTTTCTACACATTAATATATAAGAATGCATAAATTCGTTGGTTTTTATATACATATTCATGCTATTTTTGCATATTTCTGTGCATATTATACAATTTTTTCGTGCTTTTTCAAGCGCATATTTCAATTATTTTTGTGCATATAAAAACTTGCCCTGGTCATTACAATGCTTAATATACATGTTTGTGTGTGTATTTATATTCTTAAAAGATTTGTTTTTGGGCAATAACTCTGTGGATTATGAACGAATTTGTTTTATTAAAAACCGAAATTTTATAAAAATATTTATGACTGATCTGTATAAAAATAAAAATCTGTAGCTTGAACAAGGGCTTCAAAAATAAAAAATGCGTTTTCCCCGATATCTCAGTTATTACTGAACAGATTTATTTAATTTTTTCGGAACAAAAATTAAAAAAAAAAAATGTCCGAGACTTCTTTGTAAAAACGAAGTCCCTAGTATATACAGAGGCTTCAGAAACTGGAAATCCGGTTCTAAAAACCGATTTTTTGAACATATCTCCGCATTGTATGAACCGATCTCTCTGAATTCCAATAGTAAATTTTTCGAAAGGATTTCCGATCGCTTGAGATATATATTATATATGTCAGTTATCGGTGGGCTTCATAAACGCCATTTCAACCGACATACGGACGGACATGGTCCTATCATCACCATTTCTTACAAGGATCCCGAAAATGAAAACTTTTTTGCTCTCCGACGAAAATTGTGGGAATTACAAATGGAATGACAAACTTATATATACCCTTTACACCTGTGGTGAAGGGTATAAAAAACTGAGAGAGTGTGTCATTTTCTTTTGGTATTGCAAACAAAGACAGATAAAAATTTTCTTCACAACAACAAGAAACAGCATAAGACTTTTACAATGAGTGAAGGTAATAACATGAATGAATAAGTGTATGAATGAATGAATAAATGAATAGATGATTGCCTGAAATTGTGTGCTAGTATTTATCTTAACACTAGAGGTAGAGAAAAGTTTGGCACAATACTATGGCTGATGACTGTGTTGATGATGATCGAAGTTTTATTTTGCTTATAGGATATGGATTTCATACTGTATGTATCGATGCAGGAAATAAAATTAAAAGGAAAACTTTAATTTTTTTTCGTAAACTAACCGAAAGGAAAAAGTTTTTGCCACTATATAACTTTTACGAATCTAAAAAACAAAATTTATTTGTCCACCTGCCAGTTTGGCTGCATTGCGTGAGATATACTTAAGAGTATACAGTGGGATTTTGGAATATTAAATTGTGATTTTTTTTTGGGGTCAAAGTATGATTTCAAATAAATATAACTTAAATATAAGATGGGAAAATTCGAAAATATTTCTATTACGTTTGGGCGTCTTAATCCACTGTTCAGCATCATTATGATACTTGATTTTAGTTGCCGGGACACAACATAGAATGCTTTTGTTAATGTAAAACGATTGCAGTTACAGTTTTTAAGTCTTTTCGACTTTTTTTTTTAAAGAAAAACATTTTTATAAATACCATCAAAAAGATGAGGGGTACATTGATGTTATCATTCAGTATGTAAAATGTCAAAAAATCAATTAGGGGCATATAAAGTATATATATTTTAGGTCCTGGTTAGGTTCTTATACGATCTGGATATGTATGTCCATCCGTCTGTCTGTATGTCTGACCACCACGGGGAACGCAATTTATCTCAAACATTTGCTTTATATGAGGTTTGTTTGATACTATTGGGCAATATTGACATATTGGGCAATAAATAAAAAAGTAATGGGCCAATTACTAGAAACTAAGGATGTCCGCTGTTACTTCAGTTCATACTTTTCTGTTTATTTCTCTTAAAAAAAAAACATGTCCGCCAACGGAATTTCGTACAAATAGTTCAAGGACCAATTTTAACACTGAAACAACATTGGGCGTGGTGCGACTATTTTACCGCGCACCTCCCATATATTATGAAATTTTAAAAAACTTGCAGATGGTGGGTATAAATAATCGACCAAGTCTAATATAACATTTTCACTTATTATGCAGTTAAAATTTATTTCGTAAAATGTTTTGTATTCAGATGCCTGAATTTAGTTCAACTGCAACTTTAAACAGCAATTTTCCATGTTACAAAATAAAACAAGAAAATATTTTTGTTGCATATTCTAGGGGTTTCAACCTAAAATAAGACTCCTGCTCTCTAATGTACAAACAACAATTCAGACAGTTTTTTTTTGTGGAAACTCATAAACACACAGCCAGACCCACAAATTTAAAAAGGACTTACAAATAAACAAACGAAAAAATTAAGTAGTATTTGTGTGAGACCGTAAATGTCAATTCGAAATGTATACACACACACAATTGTAACTACAAAAAACAACACAACAAAGGATTAGAAAAAGTATTGCAGCAGAGAAAAATATATATATATATATATATGAAATACGAAAAACAAGAGCATACACTTGACAGTTATGCGTATAGTTTGCCAAAAAGCCAATTGCCTCAAGAAGTTGCACCAGACATTAGCAACAGGGGCAACAACAAATACAAATACTTATTTGCCTGTAGCAGTACCAGCATCAATTTCATTCATTTTAAGAGTCATCTAAAATTTCTCATTGATGTTGTTGTTGTTTTTCTCTTCATGTTGTATTTTTAACTTTTGAATGAAATTTTTAAATTTGACACAAACAGCAACAACATATAAACAAATACATAAATGGGTTTAAGTAAAAGTTTGCAACATTTTTAGTTTGTAGAGTAAAGTGCGATACTTGTTCATTCAACTCAAATCTGTTTGAAAAAATTTCATTTCGTAACAGGTAAAGTTGAATAACCTGTCAACAGTAGACGCGTCATTTAGTTTTTTGTTTACGACTATTGTTGATTTCTATTTCTAGTTTTTGGAAAAGTTTTATAAAAGTTTTTTTTTTTTTATTTTAAGGGGAAAACAATTTTTCATATAATAGCTATTTATTTGTTATGCTATTAGTTAGAGAAAAACTTACGACCAACAGAAAGTGGTTATTTTTTAAGTAGATATAGCTACATAAATATACTTATATATTGATTCATATACATATGGGTCATTATCAAAAATTTTTACCTGTCTGAAAATTACTTCATAGAAGTTATAGATCTGAACTCACAAGACTTGAAACTAATAGAGTGCAAAATTTTAGAACCATAGGTTTCATTTTATAATCATGATGGTTGTTAAAAATTCAAAAACTTAGAATAAGGGCTAACAATTATTTAACTTTCTCTTATTCTTCTACACTTTTTGCTTGCGCGTTTATACTTTTTGATCTGATTTTAAATAAACTTTGTGAAAAAATTCTGCAATATCTTTGTTATTGTGCAGAGTTTCAACAGTTAAATACAGGTTTATAACAAAATTTTTGAATTTTTAAAAATTTGTAATTTTTTTGGTGTGGTTTTGTGCGCCTCTCAATAGAATACAAACTTTGAAATAGGGATTGATAGTTGTTGTAATTATGCATATTTTGCGCTATATCTCGTTAATGTTCTCGAAATAGACAACGCAGTAGATGGTCTCAGAGTTGGGGAAACAAGAACGACAATTTTTCAAAAAGTCAGTTTTTCACAAAGTATATTGCATAGTGGGGCAGAATCGATTTTTTTTGGAAATAAATCTGTAACTTCGGATCTTCTGTTGGATTTGCATGAAATTTGGTATATGCATAGAAGAGGAGTGTACAATGTTAAGTTTGGAAGGGGGACCGTACAGACCCCTCAGGGGCGGAACTAAATTTGCTCAAAATTGGGTACCTCTGACATAAAAATTTTTTAATTGCTTGCCGTCCAATTTCAAATATTTTTATACATTGTTGCAGGCACTGTAGGACCTACATTAAGTATCTAAATTTTTTAAGTATCTCAATTTTGCATGTTCTTGGTCCAGTTTTTTCATATATATCCTAGTGTTTTCTATCGATTTCATTTGTTTTTTCTTCAGCTAATTAAAGAACAAAATTATCTATTGAATAAAAAAACACTGAAGTTAATATCTTTACCGAGTCCAAAAATAAACGATTTTGAATTTGAAAATTGCCAAAATGACTACTTTTTGTGTTTTTTTGACCGAAAAAGTATATACACTCTTTTTTCTCTAAAATAAAATTTTCTTTAACAACATGTAGTAATTTTATACTTTTCTGAAAGGCATCTTCATAGAGAAGACTTTAAAATAAAAAGCAAGTCCAATTACTCAAGTGGTCAAGGTACACACCCTCCTAAATTCGACCCATTTTATATGAAAGTTTTGACTTTAGTCTATATTTTCTCAAATCTCAAAGCACGAATCGGCAAACAGAATGCAGTTTAAGAATTTGCAATATGTTGTTAAAAGTTTTCGATCAAAATGTGGATTTTATAGCAGAAAATGGAAAAAATTCATTTTTGGTAGTTTCGATGTTTTTTTTTTGGGAATTGTGGGGTTCCTTTTACAAAAATCTTAAAGTTTTTTTCCACATTCGAACATTGGCTATGGGAACAAATTATTTATGTTGTTATGTCTTCTTCACATCCACAATAGTATAATGTTTTGGAATTTTCCGTGACTTATAAAACTTTAAAGTGGCATAGTTTCGGTTCTGTAAAAGATATTGATTTCAATCTTTTTCTGTATAACGAAGAATTATATCAGCTAAGCAATGTGTATACTTTTTCTGATTTTTTAAATTAAAGTAAAATTTTTGTAAAAAACTGGTATAAAAATATTTGAAATTGAACGAGAGGCAAAAATTTGGCAAGCAATTAAATAATTTATATGTCAGAGTAACCAAATTTTTTCCCTTTTAGCTTTTTTTAGGTCTATGCGGTCCCCCTTCCAAACTTAACATTGTACTCTGCTATGCATCCAAATTTCATGCAAATCCAACTAGCCGATCAGAAGTTACAGATTTCGATTCTGCCCCATTGTGTATTGTAGCGTTAAAATAGTTTTTTTTTTTTGTTATTTTACACAATAAAATTGGAGGTGCATTAAAAATAAATTTAATACAAACATTTTATGAACTTTTTTTTTATAATTATGCAAAAATTGCTCTTATAAGATATAATTCGAGAGATACAAATTTTATGGACTAAAAAATGTTCCTTGAGTTAAAAAGGATCACTATACTAATTAACATTTCTCTATAATAAACTCTAATAAAATATATTTACGTTTTCTTTCTTTCTTTCTTTCGTTCTTTTTTTTTTTTTTTTTTTGATTGATTTTTGCATTGTTTGTACTCATCACGACCATATTTGGGAAGGGTATTATATGTTTGTGCTGATGTTTGTTGCACCCAAAACACATTGGTCTAAGAACCACTTAATTTATACCAATCGGCTTAGTTTCAGTTTCTGAGCCGATTTAACGATGCCTGAATTCCCTGAATTATGTGCCATTTTCTACCCATTTAACCCAAATGTATATACGGACGGATATTACCATTCAGCCAAAAAACATATTATAATTCTAAAAATGCATTTTTTTTGTTTACTAATAAATAGAAAAGTTAAATGTGATCATAACAGTGTTGATATCGCCTTTCCCTGAATTATGCATCATTTTCGACCCATTTAACTTTAATGTATAGACGGACAGACATTACCATTCTGCCAAAAAAAAAAAATAACATTCTAAAACTGATTTTTTTACTTAATATTAAATTAAAAAATAAAACGTGATTATAAGAATATTGATATCACTTTTCCCTGAATTAATCGCCATATTCGACCCCTTTTACCCCAATGTGCGGCGTAAAATCTCTAATAAAAAAACTGAAAAATTTTTTAAAATTTGGTTTCGCGACTTTTGCACAACACAATTTGACACTGGTTAATGACACGCTAATTAAATCCATGCTGGTCTTTTTGTTCAAGTATTTATAGCCTACATTAGAAGAATTGGACTTTTATGCTAAAATCAGCAATCAAAAGAAATAAAAAAACTTGTTAGTTTCAAACACTTTTTTTTTAGAAATTTTGATTTTGAGTGCTTTCTTTTACCACATGGAACTCTTAGAAGTCTTGAATTTTTGTTTTGTTACACCATCAAGTGTTATTAACATAATTGCATCAAAAGTTATTTAAAAAAATCAGAAGTTTAAAAATATTTGAGGCTGAAGTTCGGTTTCATAAAGGTAAATGTAAAATGAGAATTGCTCATATTTATAAATAAATCTCTATAAATAATGAATGTTTTTTAAAGCTTTAAAATTAAAAACACTTTATTTTAATCCTTTATGACCTACAATTCCCCCGTAATGGATATTCTTTGACAACAATAAACAATTGTAAGAAAATTTAATAACACATTTTTTTATCGCTCCTAAAATGTCATTGATTGATTTTTATTAAAAGGAAAATAACTCTCATAAGATTGTGTTATGTGTGTCTTCTAAAAAGGGAGAAAAAAAGAAACTAGAAGGAAAAATATCATAAAAATCACTAGATTTTCAAGAATGAAAGTCATAAAGCTGTTGTCAATTATAATGTTACAAGAAACTTTATTAAAAAAAATTTGCTCATAAATGGTATCCTGGCGAGAAGACTACAAAGATTTTACGACTTTTTATAGCACACACACAAATCTAGTGATATATGTATGTACATATGTATGTGTATCTATACGCTTACCCAGCAGGCCATGTCTTGTAGAAAATATCGACGATGTCTTGATGACACATGTACGACAGCTCCGAACAAACATTGGTGACATTTTCGAACAAAGGGCACTTAAGTCATCAACGATAACCTGAGCGACAGTGTCATGTATATATTCGTCAAGCATTTTAAGAAAAATAAATGAAAAAAAAAGTTGGGCTCCGCCGAGATTTGAACCCAGGCCGCCAATTTCCCTCTTTCTTATTGAATAGTCAAGCGCACTTACCACTTCAGCTACAACAATCTCTACTTTTTAATGGTTTTATTAATGATTTTATTTATCTCATAGGTATTGAAGACATTGTCATGCAGCATGTCGTGTATTTGGTTTAACTCACGACATTCTCGGTTGACATTTTACTCATGTTGTCACCGAATTAGATATGTAAGACAATTCAGTATATTTTGTTATTGAAGTCGCCGAAAATGGGGTATGATGACAATATAGATGACTTTTAATCAAACTTGTCCTCTACATGCATTTTCTTGACGACAAATTTAGACGACATCATCGATGAAAGTGTCGTTAATGGACATGTGGCCTTCTGGGTATTAATACACAGTATGTGTAAAAAACACACTCTTAAAAATCTTCTCTTATGTATGAAAAATATTCTTTAAAAAATATGTGTTATGAAGGTCTTTTTTATTAGAAACGTTGACAACACAGCATGTTGTAATTCAAAGAAAAAAAAAAAATAAGAATTAAAACGTTTGATGTTTAGAAGTTGTTGCTTTTACCGCTTAAATTAATCTATTAACTAAAAAAATTAAAGAGAAAAAAATAAAATTCAATTAAAACACAAAAGAATATTGTTGTCGTTTTTTTTTTTTTTTTGTCTTGCCATCTAAACACACACACATACATATATAGGTAAAATAATATTTTTTCACCCTTTCATACAGGAAATCATATAAATCCACCCACGTTATGGTAAACGCATGCAAAATTGTCGCTATAAGTGATTAAAAAGTCGTTGAAAATTTATGAAAACAAAATTGAAAATAAAACTTTGTCTCATTTTATAACTTAATAATAAAAGCGATGATATTAAGATATACAAACATATATTTAGAGCATATGTACTATGAAGAATTTGAAGATTTTAGTTAGTATAGTACTATGGGACTTTGAACTTTAAAAATTACTATGAGTTATTATAATTGAAAGCAAAATTGTATAGGTTATATACAGATAAACGATTATACAGATTTATTTACGATCCTTCCCATTGTGCAATAATCTAAGAACAAAGCACATGAAAATTAAGCAGTGCGCTAAAATAAGAAAAAAAAAAAAATAGAAGAAGAAAATAATGTTGTAGCAGTAATGCTGGAGCTGGTAAATGATAAAAAATAAAATTTAATAAGGTTTACGTGTCGTGCTCAAAGGATAATGAGCAAACAATGTTATGAATTTTTAATTTATTTGTATCCATATGGTGGCTTAAATAAGTTTTTATTTGTTTAGCAAGTTAGAAAGATATAGTCGGTTAAGACCGACCATTTGAATCCCTAATCATTGAGTATGTGCATAATAATTCAAAGAGAATTTTATATGGCACTTGTGGCCAATTGTAGACCAATACTGGTATTATGTGTAATGAACAAGTCTTTAAAAGTTACTAGATACAAATACATATTTATATACCTTAGGGAGAGTTCTGGAAGTGAGCCTTATATGGGCGCTATGGTCAATTACACAGGGAAACACTGATTCTGCGGCACGGGATTTCTCAGTCAATTCGGATACATGATATTAAGTACTAAGCCTCTATATCTTGTTTTATTTGCAACAAATTTATCTCTATGAATAAAGAATAAAAATTTGACACTTTCAAATTTTTATGATTTTTAAAAAAAAAAATTTCTTGAAATTTTGTATAAAATTTAATTTTTTCTCAAAAGATAGGCTTCATATCTCCATAACTGTTGACCGTATTAAGAAGTAATGTAAGAACAACTTGAAGATAATTTTAATTATAATTTTTGTATATTTTTTTGAACAAAATCAGACAAGTTGTTTTCGATATATAGTGCAACCTCCTTAATTTTCAATTCAAAAAAAGTGGATTGACTGAGAAACCCCGTGCCGCAGGAATTTTTTCTCATTTTGTAACTCTGTGTTATCTTTAATTCTCGAAAGAGAGAGGACTAATAATTTATAGTTATGTTTGCAATGAATTTTATTAAAATATTACTACATTT
Organism: Protophormia terraenovae; assembly: GCA_951394005.1. Lineage (NCBI taxonomy): Eukaryota > Metazoa > Arthropoda > Insecta > Diptera > Calliphoridae > Protophormia > Protophormia terraenovae. Next base: position 70,988,883 of record OX596076.1, on the reverse strand, counting down.
CAAGCCTCTATTTCGGGAGGACATTTGTATGGGGACTATATAAAATAATGGACCGATAAAATAATTATTCGTGCCAAATTTCATCAACATATCTTTAAAATTGCGACCTAAATTTGTCCTAATTTTGCATGGACGGAAATTGGGGTAAAAGGGTTCGAAAATTGTGCTTAATTCAGGGTAAGGTGATTTTTTTTTTTTTTTGTCAGAATGGGTCGAAAACTATGGTTAGTTAAAAGAAAGTCTATACCAACACTTAAATGATCACGTTTTATTTTCTTATTTGTTAGTAAGTAAAAAATGCATTCATGTTCAGGTTTTAACTCTCGCCAACGTCGTTCTCGAGAAAGACCCACCTTGTTGCAGAGTCAATTGAAGCAGCAGGCCAAGCAACAACACACCAGTTGCTACGGAAAATGGTTGCTACAATAGACCGCCTTAGCGAAATTTTATAAGGTTTTAACTTACGTGTTTTCCTCAACAACAGATATCTGCCAGCGTAAGTGCATTCTGCAAGAATAATTTTAGTTCCAATTTCACCCCATAATAAGCCAGAAATTTGTTTAGTCCTTTTTGGCAGAATGGTAATGTCCATACGTCCGTCTATACATTGGGATTAAGTGGGTTGAAAATATCGCTTAATTCAGTAAATTATGATATAAGCATTTTAATATTTACATTTGGATTTTATATTACTCGAAAAGGTATTTTTTGGAGAAAATTCTGTTGTCTGTCCTTCCGTCCGTCTGTTAAATTTTTTAAATTTTCTAATACAAAATCGTTTGTTTTTTAATTCAATAAATGCTTAAGTAATCCAATATCTATATTTAAATGATCACATTTTACTTTATTCTTTATAAGTAAGTAAAAAAATGTATTCTTAAAATTCGAAAAATTTTTTTGGCAGAATGGTAATGTCCGTCCGTCTGTCTATACATTGGAGTTAAATGGGACTAAAATGGAAATATTGCAGGGAAAGGTAATAATAATATTTTAATATCTACATATGGTTTTTATGTTGATTGAAAGGTTAAAAAAAAATTATTTATTAGTTTTTTTTAACAAAATGTCAGTCTTTCCGTCCGTCTGTCTGTTTTTTGACAACTTTTTATTCAAAATCGTATATTTTTGGATACAATATGATATCAATTTAAAATTACTTTTATTCTACAGACAATTTTGTTATTTAACTATTAAAAAAATTAAAAAAAACAATAAAATCGGTTGAAGATGTTGGGCTATATATGGAAAAAACTTGACCAAGATTTTGCAAAATTGACTTTGTTGAAATTTGAAATACATATAACTCGAAAAAGATATCAGATAAATAAATAAACATAAAAACGGTTTTTCAGATCTTTAAAATCGAGTAAGAAACAAAAATTTATTAAAAGTGAAATTTCAGGTAAGCAAAGAAAAAATCTGCACTTAAGCAGTTTTTTGTATGAGTCTTTGCGAAAAAAAATATTTCTAAAATGCGCAAGATTTTTTTTTAACTATTTTTCAGAAAATTTTCCGAAAAAACATCTTGTAACATTTTAAGTTTCATACCATGAGATTAAAAAAAAATAAAAAATAGTGTGTTAGTACAATTTTCAAAACAATAAAAAAATATATTTGGACATAATATAACTTAGAAATACTTAAAGAAAAGTACTCTGTAATACCTGCAGTTAAATTTTTAAGTCCTCTTATTTTAAAAAATACATTGAAAATTTATGAGAATTAATTTTTTTTTTTACTTTGTATACCCTACACCACCATAGGTATTATGTGTTTGTGCAGAAATTGTAACACAGAGAAAAAATCTTCGGACCCCCTTAAGGTATACCGTTCGACTCAAGTCGTGCCGTTTTAACGATGTCCGTCCATCCGTCTGGTCGGCTGACTGTCCATGTAAAGCTTGTGGTCGCAATTTTGAAGATAATACGATGAAATTTGGTACATATGCTTTCTTGAACATTTGGTTATGATCGGCCTATTATTTCAACTAGACCCCATACAAATGTCCTCCCGGAATAGGGTTTTAACACTTATAGATGCTTTAAAAATGGAAATATTTTAATGAAATTTAGCACAAATAAGTTTTATATAAGCAAAATTTTATTTTTTTTTTAAATAAGCAAAAATTCATCCGATAATGAAGATCGGTCCATAACTGACCATAGCTCCCATATAAACTCATCTCCCGAAAATCACTTTAACGTGCATAAATCCCATACAAATATAAGTATTATGTTAATATTTAACACAAGTAAGTTGTATATAAGTAAAAACAAAATTATTTGGATCGAAATGGGGTAGGGTATCATATGGTCGGGCTTGACCGACTATATCTTCTTCTCTCGTTTTTTTTTTTTAAATGTAAAGAAAAAATGCTTAAAATTGACAGAAAAAACATCATAGCTTCAGAAAATTTAACTTTAAAATTCAATTAATCGTAATGTTTTACGTGGGACGGACAGACAGACACCGTTAAATCAACTCAAGAAATGATTCTAAGCCAATTGTTATATTTTAAAGTGGGTCTTGGACCAATATTTTTGTGTGTTACAAACATTAACACTTACGCATAATACTTATCCCTCTATATAGGTTATAAAAACATCAACCTCACTACTAGCTCCACACTAAATACAAGTCGTAGTCGTACATTCAACTTTTATAATTTTAATCATGCATGTATGGTTGAATGAATAAATAACTGACTTGCTTGATGAGCAAATGCTTGCTTAGTGGTTTTATGGTTAGAGTTGGGGACGTATAAAACACTAATTTTTCTTTGTTGGTGGCGAATATTCCCATCTGGTAGGAGATAAATTTATTTGTGTTGATTTTTAAACTTGATTATATTTTCTTTAACTGATTTTGTTCATATGTGTGTGTGATAACAAATACAATCTAAAGTCTAGACTTATTTTTTATACTCTTCGTTTTGTACTGATTGTCTTGAATGTTTTGTAATGCTAAGTCATTGGCAGAGTTAATTTTAAAGTCGTTGTTCTATATACTAAAAAAAAAGTAAAATTGGAGGAAAGAGTTAATTTTGAGTTATTTTCATTTTTGTTTTCAGTTTCTTTTTTTTTTTTTTTTATTTTATGTTATTTAATATTTTAACTTACTAAGTTGTAGCATAATTTTGTGTGTGTGAAAAAATGATTGATGATGCCTTATGTAGCAACTTTATATTTTCTTTTTTTTTTTTGCAAGAATACAATATTTTATCTGGTATGATTAGATAAATAATACTCGTAACTAGTGGTGGTAAAGGAATTTGTTAAGGTCATTGTTAAAATTTGTTGACTTTCGTGACTGTAACTGATTGCTAGTGAACAATCTTTTTTTCTGAAAGTCTTTATTAACATATTTTTATGACTTTTACTAATAACAGTAAATTACTCTTTGTATTTCATTATGGCACTTTAATTATTTTTTTAGAATAGCAATAAATCAGTAAAAATCAAATATAGAAGTTTTGATTTGATCAAACCCAACCATGTCCAAATATGAGACCAGTGTTTAATTTTGGATCTAATTCTATTAATTTGAAATTGTTCTTTTATTTTTCAGAATTATGTAATATTATCTTGAAATGTAAATATATTAACTACGTAATTTTGTTATTCTTTTGTGGTTTCTTTCTTTTAAAACTTTTTTTGGAAAAAGAATCCGGCAATTCAACCGCTTCACATTGGGGTAAAAGGGGTCAAAATGGCAATTAGTTCAGGGAAAAGTAATGTCAATATCACGTTTAGTTTTTTATTTATTAGGTAAAATTGTAACATTTTTTTTTAGAATATTAAGATTTTTATTTATTTTTGGCAGAGTTTGGGGTAGTGCACTAAATTTGAAGTTTCCACTAACACTTAGTGATAGTGAAAAATTTTTAACTACAATCTTTACTTTTTAGTGGTGAGTTGAAAAATATCAGCCTCACTCAGCATAGTGGTAGTGAAAAAATATTTTTTTCCACTAAAATCAATTAGTGATAGTTAAAATTTTTTCAGCTCAAGCCTAGTGCAACATTTTTTTTCTTCACTAAATACTTTAGTGCAAAAAACAACCCTTCACTAATGTTAATGGAACTTAGAAATTGTTCACTAAATTGAAAGATGACCTAATGTTTTTTTAAACTTTCTTCTCTAAATACAAAATTAAGACTAACTTCAATTTCCACAAATCAATTTTAAACTTAAAATGTATTTTAAAACATATATTATATACAAATATGGTCTCTTAAATATTCCAATTTCCAAAAATCCTTTCGTAATGGATGTATTTTTTGGCAACATTTAATCTCTCTTACTTTAGGCGTTCGGTCTGTGGAATGATGAATTAGTCAGTAACGTAACACGTTTATATATGGATGTCTCAATATACACAAATACGTTTATAAGATTTCCAAAACACACTAAAAGAAATTCTAAATTATGTAGTGTTGTTCTAAAACGATTATAAATTTGATAATTACCATCATAGCTCTCTAAAATTAATTCAGTAAGTTCTGATTGATTGGAAAAATGTCATATTTATGTTTAGTGAGAAATAATTATTTGCAGCTTATGTGTAGTGACTGTTCATATTTTGCACTAATGAGTGTACTGCAAATTTTTTCACTACCACTAAATTTAGTTGTAGTGAAAAAAATTGCAATATCACTAAAATTTTTTAGTGGTAGTTAAGAAATGTTTCACTATAACTATAGTGATGGCAAATAGTTAAAATTAATTTTTTTTTCACTATAGTGCAATTTAGGGAAAAGCTGATTGCACTCACAATTTAGTGCACTACCCCCAACTCTGATTCATTAAAACTATTAAAGTTATGAGGCATATCATAGTTTATTGAAGATTTTAAGAGATATAAATCAAAATGTCATCACATGTTAAGGATTTCCAACAACATTTCTTTGGTTGCTTTTCGATCTTCCTCCATTATTTCTTTCGTTTCTTTTAAATAATCAGAATGTAGGCGGCGTTTTTCTGCCAAAAATGTTCTGTTTTCTTCCCTAACCATTTTCAATATCGACTGCTGTGATTCCTTTAGGTCTGCAGCGATCTCAAGTAAAGTTGATTGAATAGCACTTCCTAAAAATACATTTTCAAAAATAACACAAACATTTTTGTAAATAAATTAAAGACATGCAGTGTTAAATAATCAATAAAATTAATTATAAAAAAAAATAATAAAATAATAAATAAACAATTTATGTTTGCACAACAATTAACAATACTGAAAATCTTATTGACCGAAGGGTTAGTATATATTTATTTTTGGGATTTAACATACTATTTTTCTTTTTAGGTTTTTCCATCTTTGGAGTTTTTGGTGTTCTTTCTTGTTCCTCTGAAGTTAAAGCATCAGAAGAGTTCATATCTTCAGATTCAAAGAAAGTTTCCTCCAAATACTCCTCTTCTATTTCTTCTTTCATATTTTTCAGAGATTCGTCCAACATAGTAGTATCTAAGCCGTTAGCAGCGGTCACAAGACGATCACCTAATAGTTCATTTAAGTCGTTAAAGTATTCCATATCATTTCGGCCAGCACCACTTTTGCTGTTGCTGCGTTTTGTTTTAAGAAAATCCTTTTTTAGCGTGCGAAACTTGACTTTGATTTGTTCGCTGCTCTTTTTGAACCCTAATAGTGATTAATTAAAAATACGCTTCATATTTAAAAATTGTATGACTTAACTTACCTTTCTTGGCCAATTTATTTGCCAGATGCATGTAAACATTTTTGTTGCGCCGTGTTTTTCCATCAAGTTGGTCCATTATTTGATTTTCCTTTATTAATGCAAGGAGTTCTTTAGTCTCAGCAATACTCCAACTGCACCGACTGTTTCCCGCTTTTATATTTAAAATTTTTCTTTTATTTTAAACAAAATTTCAAGTTTCTGCGCTAAATTTAAATATGATTTTTTTGATTGATATGTTTTTTTTTTTTTTTTTTTTTTTTTTTGAAAACATATGATAACGAGTCTACCATATCGTTAAAAACAACAATAGAACGCCGTAAACTTTGTTGTAAATAACTTTACTAATCACGATTAGTTTTCGTAAGTTACTAACCACAAATATAATACTCACGTTTATACGGAGAAATTAGCATATCGCGATATTTTTAATTGCGAGTAAATGGTGCGTATAAATGTAATATGTGATTTTTTAAATCATCCACTTTATGAAAACTAGCTCTCTTCAAGTAAGTATGAGTTAGATTTATAGATTTTAGTATAAGGAAGTGGATTGTCGGAAATTTAAATATCTTGAAAAGGGTACATATAAACAAATTAAATTCCTTAAACTAATAGTTATTCACTTAAAGCAATCAAATCATAAAACTAATCATCATCTTATTAACTATGTATACCACAACTGTCATGCACAAGTAGTTTTCATTTTACCAAGAAAATACATTAAGTTCTCTACAATTTGAGGACAGTTTTTAAATTAGATTTAGTAAAATAACTAGAAGTTTCATAGTTATGGAAAATAAAGCAATCAGTTTAATTAAAATCATTAATAACACAAGCAATATTAAATGCAAATTGTACAAACTCACGTTTCATACACAAACTTCATTTCCACAGTTCTGACACTTGCAATAATTACAAACGTATAAGTCTTAAAAAAAATATATAAAAAAGAAACCAGGATTTTTTTCATTTTGCCACAAAACACGTCTAACATAAATTACCAAAAATGTGTCTTTAACTTATTTAATTATCGTAAAAATGTATAAGTCAAACAAAACAACACACAGTGGTGCCAAACGAAATTTTTTTTGATAATAAATCTGTATCTCTTAAACTACCTAAGCTGTGATAACTCAAGATAAGCTACAGGGTGTCAAAGTTGACTATTTCGATTATGTAAATGTTTTAAAAAAATCGTAACTTCTACATATGAAGTCGTTCTGTAAAGTACTTGGCAAGATAAAGAAAAAATGAACCTACAAGCCTAAGTTATCTCCTATAGTTAAAAAGATATTTACTCTTTAATTTTGATTTTTTGATTATTTGCCTCGACTTTTTTTTTCTTTTTTTCGGGAATAAGTTCTGAGGTGTATGAGGTATAAATTCTTTATAAATATTTTGTAATTTTTTATATATTCTAAAATAATATGCTGAAAGAATTTTTGGATTATCTCAATTCGTCTAGACGTGAAATTAATATGAAAAATGGATATTTTTTACAAAAATATAGTACAATTCTTTAACTTTTTTCTCAAAGTACCGTTACAAAAAAATGTTTTCTTTATATATTTAAAAAGATAAGACTTCATAAATGGTTAATAAAGAAATTTTGAATTGATTTAGGTTTGCACCCTACATCCAGCCTTGGTCGAAAATAGTCAATTTTAAAAAAAGTTTCATTTTTATCGAGTTTTTATGAAAAAAATGAATTTTTTAATTGCATAAAAAACCATATTAGCATAATATTTTCGCCATTATTTCTTATGCAGAGTATAAAATGTATATCGATCTTTCCTTCCTGCAAAAATTATTTAAAAAGCTTTACAAATCAATTTTTGAAAATTTTTCAAAAAGAAACAATATTTAATAAATATGAGCGATTATTTCAAATATTATCGCGTTCAATAACCAAAACGCGCCAATACAGTTATGTGTTACGTATACGCACATATGGAAATATTGTAAAACAGTGAATTTGGTGAAAGTTGACTTAAGTTGTCAGTTTTGAGACCATGATATAATACTTTTAAAACGATCTATATATACATATTCAACATCAATGAATTGGTAAATAAGTCTATTTTTATATGCTTGAAATATTTTATAAACTTTTGGAAAGTAGGCGGTGTTTTGCTTCACAAAAGATTATTTTTTTGGTTTTTATATCTTTTTTATATTTTTTATTTTTGAAAAATTGCCAAAAATCGATTTGTAAAGATTTTTTAATCATTTTTACAGAAATAAAAGACTGATATTCACTTTATACAATACATAAGAAATAATAATGAAAATATTATGCTAACATGATTTTCTGAGTTATTAAAAAAAGGTCGTTTAAAAAATTGACTTTTTTCATAAAATCTCCCCTGCTGCATTCGTTTTTGTGAGGGCGGGTAGCAGTTTAGTGTCAAATTGATCCAAATTTATTTCTCGATAAAATATCGCCAAGAAATTAAAAAAATCTCGCCTGACATTTTTTTTATTAATAGATTAAAATTATATTTTTTTAAAATTCTCCATTTTCGACCAATGCTGGATATAGAGTGCAAACTCTATATCCAGCATTGAAACTATAAATTGAAACTATAAATGAAACTATAAATCAATTCAAAATTTCTTTATTAACCATTCAAGAAGCCTTATCTTTTGAAATATATAAAGAAAAAACATTTTTTTATTAAAGGAACTTTGAGAAAAAAGTGAAAGAATTATAGTATATTAAAAAAATAAACGAGAAAAAAAGGTATAGTCGGTCAAGACCGACCATATAATACCCTACACCATTATGTATGACCATAAAAATTCGAGGAGGAGACCTATATTAGATAAACACTTTTACTAAATGTAAAATAAAATATACAAATACAGAATAATACGTTGATACTAACATCTACTTGATTTTATGCACTTTAGGGCGATTCTCGGAAGTGGGTTTATATGGGAGCTGTAGTAAATTATGGACCGATTTTAATAAAATTTGGCAATGTTGGTTCCACTTATATAAAACTTATTTGTGTCGAATTTTAACTTGATATTAACATTAGTATGGGATTTATGCACGTTAAAGTGATTTTCGGAACAGGGGTTTATATGGGAGCTATGCTTAATCGTGGACCGATCTTCATAAAATTTGGTAAAATGATTGATACTTATACAAAACTTCTTTGTACCGAGTTTCATTAAAATATTCTTATTTCTAAGGCATTTTTTAGTGTTGAAACTTAATTCCGGGGGACATTTGTATGGGGGGTAGGTGAAATAATGGACCGATCATAACCAATTTCAATAGGCTTCGTCCTTGTGTCATAAAAGTCCGACCTGCCAAATTTCATTCAATTATCTTCAAAATTGCGACCTGTACTTTGTGCACAATGTTTACATGGACAGCCAGCCGTCCAGCCAGACGGACGGACGGACATCGTTATACTTTAAGGTGGGTGTTGGATAACGTTTTCTATACGTTACAAGCATCAGCACAAACGCATAATATCCCAACCACCTATGGTGGTGTAGGGTATAAAAATAGCAATTTTTCATACCAATTTCAGAGTGCTGGCTTTGAATATTTTTCACGTCTAGACGAATTGAGATAATCCAAAAACTCTTTTAGAATATTATTTTGAATTATATAGCAAATTACAAAATATTTTTAAAGAATTTATGCCTCATATACCTCAAGACTTATTCTCAAAAAAAGAAAGAAAGTCGAGGCAAAAAAAAAAAAAATAGATTCAAAATTCAAGTGTAAATATCTTTCTTTATCTTGCCAAGCACTTTACAGAATTATAAAAATCTTTAAAATCCGACTTCATTTGTAGAAGTTAAGATTTTTTTAAACTTTAACATACACGAGATAGTCAACATTGACACTCTGTAGCTTATGTTGCGTTATCACAGTGTGACTACAGGATGATTTTTCTGAAAGCTTGGGTCCTCCTCTACGACTCTTTCATACATTTTAATTTAATTCGACCAGTAGTTTAGGAGATACAGATTTATTACCAAAAAATTTTCATTTGACCCCACTGTGCAACGTCCAGCTACCAACCCGAGCAATCAAATGATTTACTATTAACAACATTAAAACAAAAACAAAATGCCCAAATAACAAACAACAAGAAACAGTCGTAAAAAAAACCAAAGAGAAACACAAATAATTTGAAAGTGTATGAAATGCATACATATTGACTTAATTTATTTACAAAACACTCTCTCTATTACGTATGTGTGTATGTGTAAACACACTTTATTTTGCCATAACAAAAGGTTACAAATAACAATGGTTCCTTATTTTTTTTTTTAGCTATAAAGTTAGAGTGAATAAATATTAAGAATATAAAATAATAGTACGATTCTTAGACAAGAAAAGTCACTTTACAAACAAACTCAATAGCTTAGATTCGTTGAACAGGCAGCACGTATCTTTTAAATAAACAAAAATACGCTGAATGATGTTTTGTTGATGACTCGTACGTTCGTTCGTACGTACATACAACATGTTCATTATGTTTAGTTGGAGTTCGTTAAAAAAATGGAATCCTAATGAAAACAAAAGATTGAAGAGGTTCCTTCTAAAAAGGTATCCTATCGATGCACAGTGGGGTAAAAGATGTTAAAAAATGGCGACTAATTCAGGGAAAGATGATATTAATGTTTTATTTTGTTTATTTATCATTAGGTAAAAAGATGCATTCGAATTTTAAGAGTGGTTATGTCCATCCGTCTATACATTTGGTTTAAATGGGTCGAAAATGGAGCTTAATTCACGTTTTATTTCTTAATTTATAAGTAAGTCAAGAAATGCATTTTTAGAAATCTAAAGTATTTTATGGCAGAATGACAATGTCCGTCCGTCTATACATTTGGATTAAATGGGTCAAAAATGGCGTTTAATTCAGGGAAAGATAATATCAATACTTTAAAAATTAGATTTTATTATCAAAGTTGTTTCATTTTACATCTAAATTTCACATAAGATAAATATAAAATCGAACTAAAATTTAAGTAAAATTTTATTTTTCACTTAAATTTTTAATTCATTTAATCATCTAATTGATCGATTCGATTTCTGGTTTGAATTTTTTACAGTTTTTAGTAATTGATATAATCATTTTGGTAAGAGGTGTGTAATAATGTTTGGATTATTAATTCTCCTTATAGATTTGGTGGAGGGGTAGAGTTAAGGGTAATTAATCTACAAATTATTAATCACTCATATACAGAGTAATTATAATTGGGGTAATTTAAAGTAAAAGAAATATAAATTAGTATTTCTTTCAATTAGAGATAATTGAGTTAGAGCTTATTCTCACCTTTTGTCAGGATATCCGCATATAGAACAAAGAATATTCTTATGTGATTTCTTTTAATACAGTTTATTTAATTTGAGTTACAATTCAGGGGCAAGTATCCAACAGAAGTAGAAGTTTACTTTATGGTAGTTAAAAGGCAAGTAAGTGTTCAATACAAATTTTAATTAGACAAAATTTCGGTTTTGGCGGACAAAACGAAGTTTTGTAACTAACACTTTAGCTATAATTTTCAGTAATAGCAACGTTCCTTTTATATTACGATATTAACTATTGTAATAGAATTCAATACAGTGCTTTTAAAACTAAACTTATATTAATGTTATTGATATAATAATTATAAAATTTTATTAAATAAAAGTTTTGTAATTAAAGTGTCCAAATTGGACAATGTGTAAACATGTTAATTTGTTTTTCTTTTCATCAAAATAAGTGACAAAAAAGATTTACGTCCTACAAGTTATTACAAAATTTCAAAAAATCCAAAGAGGTCTTACAAATAATTGGCCACAGAATTAAATGTCGTCCGTAAAACCGTTTCTAATGTTATTAAACAGTATCAGGAGAATTTGACTATTGATATGAAACCTAGTTCGGTAAGAAAAAAGAACCACATGATATTGGGAAGGCCAGAAAATTGAAGGCATATTGAAAAGAACTCCAAACACATCTGGTAGAAAATCACCTCAGTTTTTTCAGTGCTTCGTCTATTTGGTGCGAAAATTTAAAGCTAATGGGAAAGTTGATAACATATAAAGTTCAAAATATTCCAAACTGGAATTCTGTAAAAAAAATTATAAGCCAAAAATAGGACTCGGAATTTAAAACCAAATTTCATACAAAAATACTCAAGCTGTATAATTGACGAAGAAACGTAGGTGCTTGCAGAATCTTCGCAGCTTGTGTGTCAAAAATTTTTATTGCTAATGCTCGAAGCAATGTTGGAGATAAGTTTAAGACCCAAAAGCAGCAAAACTTTCTTACAAAATTCATGGTATGACATTCGGATCTATAAATACCAAAATATGCATAAAGGAATATTTGCAAAAAAGACTTCTTCTTTTCTTAATAAAGCACAACATGTCCACATATTTTTGGACCCACTTGGTATTATGTCACTACGGTAAGAAAGCTCTTTAGTGGTACCAAATCCATAACATAGTTTTAGTACCAAGAGAGGTCAATTTTCAAAATTGTCCATAGCTTAGACTAGTGGAGAGATATTGAGCTCTTGTGAAAAATGAATTGAAGAGCACAAAAAAGGTGTCCCAAAATACCGACGATTTTAACAGAAAATGTGCACACTGTTCCAAAAAAGTGACTGAAGCAACTATCAAATCTCCATAGAAAGGATTTTCAAAAATGGTCCATAATTTTATAATTAGTGGTTAGAATTATATATTTCTGTGATCTGTGCTAAATTATCAAATGATTAAAAAAATAATGAAAACTCTATGATCAACCGTTTCCAAGTTATTGAATATTATGTATGTTAAGAATTTTTCGACCTCACTCCTTATATCCATTTTTGTTTTTTTGAATTTTTAAAAATTTCGCGAATTTATTCAATTTTTATTTTCCGAAAAGTCAAAAAGATCGCAAAAGTGTGTATCTCGATAATGTGCCTTCAATAGAAATGCTGTAGGAGATACCCAAACTTGGAGAGAAAAAATGTGAATGGCTCCAAGAGGTGGCTTTCAAGAGGCTCAGACGCAAGGTTATTTCAGTGAAACTAGATTATCGCGTTATTAAAGAAGTTTTCCAAATTACATTTTAAAATCGTTGTGGTATTTTAAAATATTAATTTACTAAAAGTATATAGTTATTTATAAAAAATCAGAAATTTTGCATATTTTGTTGTAGTGGATTTTGGCGTCATAAATCAATTTTAATCTTAAATGAGTTCTTGTGTTAAGTTTTACTTACGCAGAAAATATGATTTTACTGAAAATATTCAACAAAGGTTTTCATGGGCGATGTTTTTAGTTTAACATTAATCGTCGAGGCACAACCAAGGCGCTAATTAAAATCAGCGATGATATATGTCAATCTATAGGTCTGTATCCTATATCAAAATCAATATGGCGTTTGAAAAAAAGTACGATTTAGCATTTAATGAAACTTTAGAGATTTGAGTAAGTGCAATTAAAAAATCTATATAAATGAAATTGTCTTATGATTTATTTAAAAAAATTTATGAATTTTGCAATAAATGGATGAATATGAACAAGACTACATCACTAAAAACAGAATTTTGCAAATTTTATGGGAAGGTTTAACAATTATTAAATCGATTATATATCCACGCACACTTAATATATCGCATTTTTTTTTAATTTCTATTTAAGATACACCATTGTAGAGTACATAAATGCAATAATTCTTGATTAGGACTATAAATTGAATTTTGGCAATTTTTTCATAAAATTTTATCTTAAACCTCCATAACATTGATGCCGTTCGGTAAAAGTCATTCACGCGAACAGATCTGTGTTCCACTAAAGCTAAGGAATATTGGTACTAAATATCGTTGATGTGCCATTAAAAAATTTTCGACATTTTTTTAAACAACAAAAGTAAACGAGTTTGAAGAATTTCCCATATAAGAGAAATGGAATGTGCAAGCACGTTTTCTAAAGGATTTTTCAAGGACTTTAAAGCAATATAAAAATCTTGGAAATCGGGTAAGAAGCAAAAATTCGCTGGTGGTTAAACATTTTCTATGACATTAGTACCATATTTTGAAATATTTTTATATTGTCCACTTTAATATTATGAAACAAAATCTTGCGCATGTGTAGCCCGATTTGAGAAATAATTTTTTTTTTTTTTTTTTTTCAAAAAATTCTAGTACATTTTATACAAAAAACAGTTTGGCAGAATTGAAATAAGTCTGGGTCCGCTCCTGAAGTGAAATTTCATGTAAATCCAACCAGCCGATTAAAAGTTACAGACTTATTTCTTCAATTCGTTTTCGAGAAGATGATCATAGTTACAAAAAGCTTAAAGCTTCAAATTGTCCAAAACGATATATCATATTCATTAATGTGCAGAATTTTCAGTTGAAAAAATACGAACTATTTTTATTCGAACTTTATTATTGTTATAGAAAATATAAATAAGGAGATCGAACAAGATAAAAAAAGCGGGATTTCTTTATAAAAAGCTGGAAAAATATTTGACTCGTGATCGAAGTTTAAAAAGAAGGACTTCTGGTCACGGAAAATTTTCATTACATATAAATAATTTCGATTTTTTGTGCGAAATAATACACAAAAATGCTTAAATTGATGGTTCTGTAAAAATAAAATTAGTAAATTTTTAGCCTGTCAAGAATAAAAAAAATCTAGAAGCTAAAACGAAAATTTTGAGGCTAAAAGTAAAATAAAAAGAATAGATTTAGCCCTAAAAATGCTAAACTGGCAACACTAATTTTAGGAGAGTTTTCAAAAAAATAATAATATAATGACAAAATATAATTTACCAAAACTTGAAGGAAAGAACACTTAATATCTGGATTGATGGTTTAATTTTTAATTTAAAAGATTTTTTATTTAAAACAAAATTGTAAATGTAAAAAAAATTAGCTATGACAGCTCCTTAGAAGAAAACAACACAACCTATCTTGAAGATTTTAATTGATACGTACCCAACCTTATTACAAAAATTTTAATTTAAAAATTCAATTAATCGCCACTATTGACATATTTTACCCCAACGTGCGATGGCGAAAGTAGAAAGAGAAATAAACATTAAATCAATTTCATCATCAATTTGATGTAAAAGACAAGAGAACGAGTAAAAGTCGCTAGAAAATATAATGAAAATGAAAGTTTTAGTTAAATATTTATTTAAGGAACAGCGAGCCAAGACCAATTGATTTTAAAGGGGGAAAGTATGCTAAATGGCATTACTTTGCTTTATCTAGGTTTTTTTTGGATTCAATGTTCACTATAGAAGAAATAGTAAAATACTAAGGACTAATTTACAGTTCCTAGCTTAATGGGAAACCGATTCGCAACTCTATGGATCAATTGACTAGTTTACCATCAGTTCTTTACACCTATTTCTAAACATTCCATTTTTATATTACATAAGACCATACGGTATGTACGGAATTCAAAAAATAATATTGACTTGTTGAGGAGATGAAAAATATATGTTTGTTTGTTGCAAATCACGTCCGTTTTTTTTTCTTGAGAATACACATACATTTGTGCACAAAATGTCTCCCTCTCTCATTGATAAAACAACACGCACACATGTATACATGTTTTGGAAATACTTTTAAAAATACAAGATTCCAAATATTCACATCCTCTCATGCAGTGGTGGTCAAAAGGTTTACATTTACATAATTTGAATATAATTTTAGTTAGTTTTTATTGAAGTTTAATTTATGTAAATTTGACAACCCGTTTTTAAATTATACTAGTGTGTCCGCCTAAACAGGATGGAATAGTTGACATGGCAAAAACAAGATGGAATTGATAGCTCTTGATATGTGCAATAAACCATCCATATGATTTTTCGCAGGTAGGTAAAAAAAAAAAAAAAAATCTGATAAATAGAAAAAAAAAATAATAATAATAAAAATCTTTAAAAATTACATTAAAAAGAGCTAAAGAATATTTGGGAATTTTGCAAATTTAAAGAAATATAATCTCAGTTCAAAATATTTTTGATCACTACTGTATCTACACAGATATTCAGTTTTTCAACTTCAACACTTAAATGTCCTTTAAGTATATTCTTATTTATAAAACAAACATTATCATGTGCAAGAGTATGAGTGATTTGATGCTAGAAAATATATGCACTATATATCCATAAGTTTGTTTTACTAAATGTTTTCGTATCCATGTGAAAGTAAATAAACATACATGAGATCTTTTCTCTTGGACAAAAGAAACTGAAAATATAAAAATAACAATGTGTGTTCTTCTTCTATTTAATAGAAATAAAAATCAAAACATGTGCAGGCAGAAGCGTTGACAGATAATATTATCAATCTTAAAACTATTGCGACACAGGATTATAGTATGGACCTTTTTTTATGTAAGAATATGTATAAATTTATTTTATTTTTGGTTACTTCCTTCCCTCTATGAATATTGCTATACGTCTCTGTTCTATTCTCCAATCGAAATGTTTAAGTATGTGTGTCCTTCTTGAAAGCTGTTATATAAAAATAAACAAATCAAAGTGCTACGTTTCGGATGAGAATGTATATTGGTATAAGAATAAATGGACATTTAGATCGTACGAGTATAAAAAATGGGAATATGTTAAGAAAAATCATGTTATTTTATGTTCGCAAAATTATATTTTTTTGTTTTTTCTTTTTATTGCCAAGCGGAAAAGTAAAATCTTGTTTAATATTTGAGTAAAGAATTTCTAAAATTTTCCAAATGGACAATTTTTTTTGTAAACAGAATTTTCAATGAATTTATATGATTTTTTTCTGACCTACTCTTTCTTTAACCCTTATGTTGACAACCGCATACCCGGGTATGTTTTTCATTTTAAAATTAGCATAATTGGAGTTCTGGTAGTCATATTAAATTGAAAATTTAGATGTTTGTCAACAATATTGTTAGCTATGATATTCTGAAGAAAGTTTTTATAGCCAAAGTTATAAGCGTTTTAGTGACGATACCCCTTACGTTTACAACCAGTATACCCGGGTATGTACAGAGCAATTTATGGAAATATTTTATCGAATACAAGTAAAATATTTATTATGTTTAATTTTTTATAAATAAGAGATACATTAGCTTATAACAAATTTAAAAACAATTGTATTTTAGGTGCGCAATCCTTACATTCCTTAATATCTTCTGAATATTCAGCACATACTGGTTTATGGTATTTCCTACATGCCTTTCGCGTTGGTCTTCTTCTAGAACACATAAAACAATTCACTTTATTCTTCATTCTTCCACTTATGTCTCGAACTTCTTGGCTTCGGATAAAAAAATATTCATCTCCTAATTTTACTGGGCCTTCCAACATGCTTTCGATTCCACTTCTAGAGAAAAAATTTAGCATAATTTGTACTTTTTTTAATTTTCTCTGCAGTTTGTTATTCGCTCAGCTGCAACAGGAGTTATCTTCTACGATTTGTTGAAGTTTTTAATTGTGGATTGTTTTCCATATATGCATATAATATTTGTAGCAGAAGTAGCCACATCCGAATGTTCTCCTTTTATTGACGGTTCCCAAAATTGACATATTGTAGTCCAGCATCAAATTAGAGGCCAAATTGTATCTCGTGAAGAAATTATTACATACGTTTTCGTTCTCCAGAAAATGACGTCTCTTCCAATATATGTGTTCGTTGAGGCTTCCAGTGCATCTGCATCCATTTCTTCATCCAAATCACTGTCATATGTAGGATCATATTCTGGTTACTGTATTTCCTTTGCATCTGAATCATCTACATTTCTCACGTAATCTTTAGCATCTTCATCTATTGATAAATGTTCCTGCTCATTTTCACTTTCTGTATTTCTAACTTTCTCCAGCATTCGACTTATGTACTCTTCTTTGTCTTCAACATTGCTTTAGCTTCAAATGATAGGAAAACCAACAACAGGTGCATCTCAAAAGTACCATTTCATTTGAATTGGAAAAACTTAAAATTAGTTTACAAAAATCTTTTTAGTCTTGTGCTTGCATTTTATTATCATTCATTCAAGATTAGTTGAAAACGGTTATATAATAATTAGGAAATTATCATAAAAATGTAAAAATCTCAAAAAATTTCATAAAATAATAATTTGAATTAGTGAATTCTTCAGGTCTTAGCAAAGATCAATAAATGAAATGCAAAGGTTTTTAAATGCACATTAAACAAATGAAACCGTTATACTTTCGAATAAAGGGATAACCGGATTATTCTTGAATGGGAACAAAATTCAAGGGTACTATAAAACCTTTAAGATCTTTCTTTTTAATAATTAGGAATTTAAAAACATCAAAGTTCTATCATAAAAAACACTTAAAAAAGCGTAAACAAATCATATAGGAATAATTTCCATGAGTAAGATTTACAGGTACTTTTCAAAGATAAATTCATTCAATAAATGAATGGGAAACGCGTTCTGAAATTTGAATGCACGAGGAAAAAATAAAACCGTTATGCCTTCGAATGATGGGAAAGACTGATTTCATTTAAGTGGGAAAAATTCAAATGTTTTTAAAAAACCCTTATGTTTTTAGCTTCACTCAGTCAATATTAGGTAAAAACGGTTATTTTTTTTTTGTTTTTTTTTTTTTTTTTTTTTAGCAAATGATAATAAAAATTTTAAATTATATAATTCCTTACAGGAAAATATTATTATCGTGTTTTTCTTTCTATCGTAAAAATACTTGAAAACATTAAAGTGTCAAAAATTTCATACAAAATTTATGACATACCCAGGTATGTTGGTTGTAAGGATACGTATAAATTTTTGGTTTTAAACATAAACGTCGGAGATTTTTTTGGATTTTATAATTATAAAATTTTATATTTTGACATTGGTAAGTAATTTATAAAGGAAAGTTTTATTTTTTTTAGAAAGTATTTTTCAGGGTTAAAAACTAGGTGTTAACTCTTCATAATTTTATTCTCTTATTAAAAACTATATATAATAATATGCCTACTTTTTAAAGGAAAATAAATTTAAAATATGAAAATTTAAAAAAATGGCAATTAATTTAGAGAAAAGTGATTTTAATATTTTATTGAGGTAAAAAATGCATTTTTAGAATTTTAAGATTTTGTTTTTGACAGAATAATTTAGGACTCAATAAAGATATTGATTAAAATTTATTTTATTTGAAATATAATTTTGCTCTTTAACTACACGCAGAGAAAAAACATTTCGCAATATGGTTGCCCCAACAATATTATTTTCATCGCAATGATATATTGTCATCGCAATCATCGTTATTGTTGAATATATTTTATTTTAAAAATAATTTTGTTGTAGCAATTATACTTTTATTCTTAATTCAAAATTATTTTGTTGGCACAACATGTTAAGCAATATATTTAAATTAGAACAACATTATTGTTGTTAAAATTCAATAAGTAAAAAAAATATTTCCAGTACCTAAATATATTATTGTGTTAATAATTTTGAATTGGCAACAAAATGTTTATTTTGTATTGGCAACAATATACATAATTAGTACTTGACAATAAGTATACTTGTTGATTTTTATTCAGTTTAGTGTGCTTCTTCCATAGTGCTAGTTATATGTCGGCGTGTTAAAAATATACTAGAAAATATACTGAGTGTATATTTATAAAAGTGGGTTATTTAAAATTAATTATGTATTTTGTATTGGACATAAAGTCATCAAGTAAGTAAAGTAAAGCACAATTTGTTTACATAAAGTATTTATGGCAACTTTTCAAATGGTTTTGTTCTCTTATTAAATTTTAGATTCCATGCAAAGTACTACAACTTCAACAATATCAGAGTCATCCGGCGATTTAAGCCAATCAATTTGTACAAATTTTAGTAGAGTAGAATGGGGAGCATTCGACATAGGGGCACATTCGTTTTTGCCAATTATCTTGAAAACAAAGTAAAATTTTTTGTGTAAATAAATTATTTTCTTTTCATATTTGAAAGATCTTTCATCTATCAAATTTTGAATTTTCCAACGTAAATTTGTTCGTAGGTAGACGTGATTAAATGTTCTATCAATACTCTTCTAAATATTTCACTGTGGGTACTTTATGTGATAACTCTCATATTTTTTGGAATTGATAAAAGAATTTTTTTATGTTATAAACATGATAGTAATGAACAAGATTTGACAACACATGTTTTAATAAATTCTTTAGTGTGAAAAAAATTATAGTAAAACGATTCTGCCCCCATCATTTGGCGAATCTATCCCATGGGATGGGGTAGTTTCTACGTTTTTGGTCACTTCACAAATTCTCAGTAAAAATTAACTTATCATAAAGATAGTTAGGATCAAAAGGGCTTAAATATAAGCCAAGATATCAAGGTTTTTATTTCTAAGGAAAGTTTATTGATATCGTGAACCGTTTTGAAAATACAGCATTTTAAACAAAAAAGTGACGAAAGCTCACCCGTCTACTCTATTATCCAAATTAAAAAACATTGCATATAAAATAAAAAAAAAAAATCAAGTACATTACAACAAAAATTTGGTTGCTGATCAACAATATTTTTATTGTGATTCAACCAAATTATTTTTTTATACATGAATCAAGTACATATACAATAAAAATATGATTGCAGATCAACAATATTTTTATTGTGATTCAACTATATTATGGTGCTACATCCACCATAATATAACTTACCGACCACCATAAACTCCATCATATTTTTTTCTTTGCTTGTAATTGCATAAAATATAATAAAATCGGTTGAAAACGTTTGGCTATATATGGAAAAACTTGACCAAAATCTTGCAAAATTGAGACTGTTAAAAATTTCAAATAAATATAACTCAAAAAATATACATATAAGATAAATAGTACATGAAATCATGTCTTTCAAAGGATTTATCAAGTGTTTTATAGTGATATGAAACTGTTTGGAATCAGGTAAGAAAATTCACAAGTAGTTAAACATTTTTTAAGTCATTAGTATCCTATTTTAAGGCTCCATTGCTCCGATTCTGAAATGTTTTTATGATCCCTTTTCTAAACTGAAAATGTTACGCCTACGTAAAATATTATGTAAATCAAATCAACCGATTAGATATTACAGATTTATTTCCAAAAGTATTCCATTTTTTCCCACTGTCTAATGTTTGATAAAGAAAAGAAAAAAAAAAAAAAAAAATATTTCTCAAATCGGGCTAAATATGAGCACGATTTTTATAACGTATTGTCAAAGTTAAAAATTTTTTTTACATTTTTGAAAAAGAGTAAAAAAATTCAATTATCATCAAATTTCAATATATTTATTTTAAATAAGAAGTATTTTTAAGTTCCCAGCAAAAGCTTTGGTTGCTTTGGTTAAGAAACTAATATAATGGCTCTTCACTGCTTACACATTAGCTGAATAACTCATTATTTTAATACGGTGATGACATTAGAGGCAACTACTTAAAGTCATGATATGTAAAAACAATAGAAACTAGTTACATTTTAGGTAACAAGTAACTAATGAAGTGTCAGGATATAAAAAACTGTTTTTTTTTTTTTTATTTCAAACGTAAAAAGATTTTATAAATTTTAATTTAAAAAAATTAACAATATCTCTTGATAAAATTCCCGATATTATACAAATGCGTTAAAATATTTGTAAATAATGTTAATGGACACGGTACTCTTCAACTTTGTAACAACATTGTTAACTTCTTTTCGTCTCTAGAATCTTTATTGACTTATTTTGTATCATCTAGTGTATATATATATTTCAATACAAGGAGATCAATTTTCCATTTTGGTACAATGGGAATTATAATTACTTATGTACCTACCAATATCAGCTTGGTAAATGCAAATAATTCTCTTCAAAATGTATATCTTAAATTTATATTCAGTCTCTCCATGGTTATTCTCAGTTCAACTTATCTACCAGAATCTTGAAGCAAAACGGAGTTAATTTCATTTCCGATCTGTTATTTATTTATTTCCTAACAAAATTTGAAAAAATCTATTGAACAATAAAATACACGTTTCTAAATGATAAAGGCAAACCATTTGAGTAGAAGTCCTTTTCCATTCTAAGGTTCACATATTGCGTTATGTATTCCATTATGCTATTGGTTTTATATTTAGATGTTGTTCTTTAAATTTTTTATATTTAATTTTTTTTCACATATGTCAAAAGCTTAATTTTTTTACACAAAATGGAATGAAACCCAATTGACCGAATTATATTAGAACTGTGACTGAATACATATTTCTTAGGTTACAATAACCAATATTCAGCATTAAACGTGAATTTAATATGGTTGTGCTTTCCAAATTTATTAATTTTTTTCAAACTTGAATAAATTGATTGGATTAATTACATTTTTAGTTGTACTTGCCTTCAATCTATTAAAATTGTATTTTTTGAGCTAAAAACAAAAACTATCTTAAAGTGATACATTTTCGGTGACTACAAGAAATATTTAGTTCAATTCGTTATATTTTTTTAGTTTAACCGTTTTCCAACTAATTTTTTTCTGTGTGCAGACTAAGAATTAATTCACACGAAAATTTTGCCTTTCATATATTTATCCCTTCTTTAAATATATAAATTGGTAACTGAATTAAAAAAATCAATAAAAGTAGTATTTTCAAAAATCTGATCATAAATAATTAATTACATACCAGGTTATAAATAAGTAGTTACTAAACAACTTCTATGTAATGCAGATTGTATGTTGTTGTCATTACAAAGCAACTACATGTCATTACCAAGTTTTTGCTGGGTAGAAACTTAAAATGGAACCATTAACTTCAGTTATTTAAGTATACTTTTCTTTAAGTATTTGTTTTAATATTTTTTTTTTGAAAATACACTAGTTTTCAACTTTTATGGAATTCAAAATAAAATTTTACGGGATGTTTGTTCTGAATATTTTCTGAAAAATTGCACATATATCCACTTAAATACTATAAAAAATAAACGTGCGCATGTGTAACCCGATTTGAGTAGATTTCATTTCATGCTTAATTGCAGACATTTTCTTTGCTTTATCAAACATTAAACAGAGGGGCAGAATCGAAATAAATCTGTAGCATCTAAGGAGCTGGTTATATTAACATGATTTTACATAAGCGCAGCAGAGGATAGTTACATAAGTGTAAGGATCAAATATTCACTTCAGGGGCGGAGCTATGGGGGTTCAAAATGGGGTACTAATATCATTGAAAACGTTTAACCACTATCGCATTTTTTTCTTTACCTTATATCCAAGATTGTTATATTACCTTAAAGTCCATGATGAATTCTTTAGAAATCATGTACTATTTATTTTATATATTCTTGGAGATATATTCATTTTAAAGTTCAACAATCTTAGCTTTGTTTGTTGTATTGCTCAAGCCTTTTCCATGTATATCCCAACATTTTCAACCAATTTTATCATATTTTTTGTAATTTATTAAAAAAAATTGTCTATCGACTAGACTAAGTTTGAAGTCGATATCTTAACCCCAATTGACCGGGAATTTAAGTCTATGGGGCCTTAGAAAACTTACCCATTATATAAAATTTTGTTTCGGTCCCTAGGTCGGGCAGAACGAGCCGTTACCATATGGTCACGCCAGGCACTACATATATATATATATATATATATATATATATATATATATATATATATATATATATATATATATATATATTTTTTTTTTTTTAAAAGAAAATCAGAAAATTGTTGAAAAAAATGTTTTTTATTGACAAATTTCTTAAGGAGATGCAATTCAATATATCTTTAGTATGTTATAATTTACATATCAAACATTCAGCATTAAGTACACCCCCTTTAGTTGGAGCATTCAACGATATAACGCCTTATTATAGCTGTTGGTACTAAAAAATTACTTTGATCACGATCATAAAAACTTATTTTGTTAGGAATCCACCTTTGAATATTGGAGGACATCCACTAAATATAATTTACAGAGTAGCAAATGACTTTTGGAGTCCTACACTATAATTATTTAAGACTTCCTTTATATTTTTCCTGATGCAGACAAAAAACTTTCAACACAAATGCCATTATATGCGTAAAAATTCTGCTTTTCGATGTTCCTATTTTATACTCATTATGATAAATAATCACATTTTGGTTTTAAGGAATGTATCAAGGACTTAATGTGAAATACTACTGCTAGAAACGTTACCAGCATCGACTTCATCACTAATATCACTATAATTTTTAGGACGTTCGATGAAAATCCTTCAGACATATTCATAATTGCCACTTTCAAGCTCTTCAAAGCTCAAATGATGGATAATTTACCGGAAAAACAAGTTTTTAAAAAAAAAAAAAAAAAAAAAATACATTTCTTGACACAATTTTCAAAGAAATGTACTAAGAAAAATTTCTTTGTTATGCCTTGCGCACCCATATGGTAACGCAGATATATAGTCCATAAAAAACAGGATAAAAACATTTTATATATTTTATTGATTTATACCAATGTAATATAGTACTTCTTATTTATATAAAAATCATAAAAGATTTTTCTAAAAATTAACACAGCGTAAGAAAATGTATGAATTACTTTTTCATGTCGTTAAGTTTTTACATTCTTAACAATAATAATTTTAAGGGTTTACAAAAGGATCAGTTGCTTCCAAGCATATATTAATGACCTTTTATTAAGCTAATATTATTAACAAGACTCCATATGATGAAATGTAATTCAAATTTATTCTAAATTTTTAGTATCTTCTACGCTATATAGCTCTTTATTTAACCGTTGTTACCATATGGGTGCGCTAGGTCAATTTGGGTTAATTTAGTAAAAAAATAAATAATTTTGAATTGGCAAATTTTCAAAAATTAACAAACGGACGGACATTAGAATTCTCAAAAAAAAAAAAAAAATAAAAAAAAAATCGTAACATTGCAAAAGTATATTATTTATTTTTTGGCCAATATAAAAACTGAATCTAAATATTATAGTATTGATATCACCTTTCCCTGAATTATTCGTCATTTTCGAATTATTTGACCCAAATGTATAGAAGGACGGTCATTACCATTCTGCCAAAAAACATCTTAAAATTCTAAAAATGCATTTTTTACCTACAAATTGGTGAAAATTCGATTTTTTTGAAATTTGTAATTTTGGTGAAATTTGTTTTTTTTTTTTTGCTGGCATCTAAAGTTTTTGGTAAAATTTTTGACAAAAGTAAGTATCTAATTTAAGGGATTTGTATATTTATTATTATGAGTTTTAAACAAAATAAGGCTAATTTTTTTCCAATGGAATTTGAAAAATATGTTACATTTTGCAGCATCCTTTAATCTATTTCATTTAAGTTCTTTATGTCAACCTGTTAACATTGACATACATATTTCCATTTACACATATTATAAATTAACAATTTCCCTACAAATAAATCTTTTAATTTAATTTAATTTTTTAATCCTTAATCTTTAAAACATTTAACACTTAATTGTTTTGCCATGAAATTTTCCTTCATACTTTAATGTCTATTACTGTTAAGTGTGTTAATAATTCGGTAACAAAATGCTTTTTTTAACTATTTCATTGTTTTTTTGGCTATTTTAGTGACTTATTGTTGTTCTTATTGTTATTGTTGTTTATTTTACGTTTAATTCTTAAATTGTTTTGTCTTTCTTCTTTTGCCAAGATCTCTTTCCTCTGACTTGATGTGTTAAAAAAAAAATAACTTCAATAACAACAACAAAAAATCTTCTTATTTATAAAGTTAATAGTATTCTTTGTTTACTTATTTTAGCCATTGATGTTAATATTGATGTTGTTATTGTATTTTATATTGTTGATAACAATCTTAATCGACTCTTTGTTATATTGACCACAAAACATAAATCCTCCTACACCTGCCAACAAATATTTTGAAAGCCACTTATATTGGACCAAAATAACAAAAAAAAAAAATAAAAAATATATGAAATAAAACAATAAATGAAGTCCTTTGTTTATGGTTGAATTTTCTCAATTTTCCTTTTATTTCTTGTTGCTATTGCTGCTGCTCCTGTTGTTAGTTTTATAAATCTTTTTTAAGCTTCCTTTTATGTATTTATTTTCTTAGTTTCACTTTTTGTCGTTTTTCGGATTTTTATGGTCCAGAAGTCAAAAAACCTTTGTCTTTTTGTTATTGTTGTTGTGGCTTTTTTTGTGATGTTAATTTATGGTTGACTGCAGATACGGTTGATTTGGTCATTACAATTACTACCGAAATAATCTAAATCAAAAATAGTAATCGAAGTTAAATAAAAATGGAAAAGTTGTTATTTTTTACGGTTGGTTTTAATTTCTTTGTTTATTTTCCATTAAGCCTAAAAATTGTT
Organism: Protophormia terraenovae; assembly: GCA_951394005.1. Classification (NCBI taxonomy): domain Eukaryota; kingdom Metazoa; phylum Arthropoda; class Insecta; order Diptera; family Calliphoridae; genus Protophormia; species Protophormia terraenovae. The sequence goes on along the minus strand of OX596076.1, from coordinate 70,962,891 downwards.
GCATTTTTATATGAAAATTTGATTTAATCTCTGAAAGAAGAAACGACAACTTTTAAAAGATTTTTTAAGGGTAAATTATAATATAAGGATTTTTAATGGTATACAATGTTTATTTAAACTAGAGTATTATGAAAGTATTTATTAACTTTTAAATTAATCAAAAGTTTATATAAAAGAAATTTTGTTTTATAAAGCTTTGTTAAGTTACAAATTTTATTATAAATACTTGTAAATCAGTAAGTTTAAATATTTTTTCTTTTTTTTTTGGAAATACATTACATATGTATTTAATAATTTCCACCCTTTTTTGTTAATTGTAAACAAATTGTAATATTAAATTCATTTCTAGTTTAACCACAGGAAATTACTTTATTTTCCCAGAAAAACCAAACCTCTTTGATCTAAATTTTTTGTTTCCAACTCAAAAGTTAATTATATTTAAAATTTAATTTGCATTTATTAATTAAAGCTAAAAACTGTATATATTATAATTTTTTATTTCACATATCTTGTTACAACTTTTAGCACGTATTTAAATTTATGTCAAATTAACTATTTTCTAATTGAAGAACACAAACCTATACATACGTATGTAATGCTAATTATAAGGTCAAAAATATTAATCATACGTTTAGTAGCATTTATTAATTTAAGTCATACACTTGTAATTATTTATAATAAATTGTTTAGAAAATTACAATTTTTGCCAAAACTATTTACACTAATAATAACAATGAATTAAATAATAAAGTAATCCTTTAGTTTATGGTATTTTAATTAAATTTGTTCACACATACATATGCAGACAAACTTCGTTATAAACATATTTATTTAAGATTTAATAACATACTTATTTAGCTTTAGTTCTTGTAAATTTAAGTAAAAATTTATGCTTATACTAAATTATTAATTAAATAAGATGGAAAATCTTAAATTACTTTAAATAGTTGGCAATGGAACAAACTAGAGTTTCTATTAAGTCATGCTCACAAGTCTGTACTTATATGTATGTATATGTACATATATTTAACATGTATTTACTTTTACTTGAATGCACAGCAGTTACACACTAACACGCTTACTAACTAACAAATATTTAAAACATATTGTTCTGATATACTTAATGTGGACAATTTAAATAATTACAAATACACTGGGTATTTGTGTTAGTGTATAAATACAAATACATACATACATATGTATGTATGTACTAGGCACTGTTGTCCAGTCGTATAGAAAACCATTTGTGCTTTTAAAGACTAGGATTACTAAAACTTGTGTTTGGTATGCAAAACATAAGTATATGGGCATTTTACGTTTACCTTTATGAAACCGATCTTCAACCTTAAATACAGTGAGACCTTGATTATTCGTAATGATCGGGACCGGAAGCATTCTAGATAATCAATTTTATTTATATAATTTAATTATTCAAGGATTTAAATGTTTAAATAATATAAGGAAAAAATAATAATTTTGGAAAAAAAAAAAAAAAAAATGAACAATACATAAGGATTTCATTTTACATAGTTTCTTTAAAAAAATCATATACTGTTGTTTGTTTCTTCTTTTTCAAATTAATACAAACTAGCACTTTGTGAATGTGGTAAACTTGGATTTTATATTGCTCTGACTCACCTTATTAAAACGAGTGAATTCCCCTTTTTCCTTTTATTCGCATTGTGTTTGATTTTTCAAAAGCAATCGAAAACAAGTGTGAATGTTATATTCGGCTCGTCCGAATCTATATACCCACCATCAACTTTTTCAAATTTTACGTTATATGGGAGGTGGGCGGTAAAGTGGGTGGACCACGCCCATTTTTTGTTTCCGAGTTTACATTGGTACTTGAACTTTTTGAACGCAATTTGGTTTCCAAGTTTATATCGACTCTCAAACTATTTATACAAAATTTCGTTGTCGTACATGGTTTTGTTTAGGAGATATCAGCAGAAAAATATGAAACGGACACCCTGTGTTTCTAATTTTTAACCTTATATAAGATAAATATTTGTGCCAAATTTGGTCTACCTACGTTGCCCCGTTCGAGCCCTATCCTGCTTTCAACAGACGGACAGATGGACGGACATCTTTTTGATGGTGGGTATAAACATTATGATTAGAATTCCGTACAGTAGATTTTTTTTTTTTAATAACATTTGAATGTCTTATTTTAAACACTTGGTGGTGTAAGTGTTTGAAACTAATAAGTTTTTTTTTCTTTTGATTGCGTTAATCGCGGATTTTAGCATAAGTGTTCAATTTTTCTAATGTAGGCTATAAACACTTGTAAAAAAAGACCAGCATGGATTTAATTAGTGTCAAATTGTGTTGTGCAAAAGTTGTGAAATCAAATTCTAAAAATTTTAAATTTTTCCACTTTTTTCACTAGGGAGCAAAATGGAGCCTAATAACTCTTGGAATTGTGCATCATTTGACATATATCTCATTAATGTTTCCTCAATAGAAATGCTGGAGGAGATACCCAAACTTGGAGAGAAAAAATGTGAATGGCTCCAAGAGGTGCCTTTTTCCCGATGCACACTCGCAACGTTATTTCAGTGAAGTGTTATCAAAGAACTTTTCCAAATTACATTTTAAAATCATTGTTGTATTTTAGAATATTAATTTGCTAAAAGTGTATAGTTATTTTTAAAAAATCTGAAATTTTGCATATTTTGTTATTGCGGTTTTTGGCCTTATAAGTCAATTTTAATCCGAATTAAGTCCTTGTGATAAGTTTTACTTCCGTAAGAAATATGATTTCACTGAAAACATTCAACAACGGTTTTTATGAGCTAAGAACGCGATGTTTTCAGTTTAATATTAAAGATAGAGGCACACCTAAGGCGCAAATTAAAATTGGCGATGATATATTTCAATCTTATGTCTTATTTAAAAAGAAAGATTAATTTTAATTTATGGATGAATATGAACTAGACTACATCACTAAAAACCTAACATTGCAAATTTTGTAAGAAGGTTTATTTCACAAACTAAACTGTATGACTTGATTCAAGGTTTCAGTTAAATAACCCAGTTGGTAGATATAGATGCGTCATACATCTTTCGATGGCAAAAAATAAAATCTTTTTTAAGTTGTTTTTATGTTTTCCATAATTATTAGAAAATTTATTTATTTTTTCTAATATTTTTAGTACTTATTTTTTTTGTAAATTGTCACAATTTTGAACTATGATGGAATGGAAATAAGTACATATTATCTTTTTTAATATTATAAAAAATGTCGTAAGTAGATATAACTCGATTTTAGAAATTATTATTTTATTTATTTATTTATTTTTTTTTTTTGTGAAAAAAGTCCAGCTTCTTTTAAACAAAAAAGGCCTTAAGTACAGTTTTTTTTTTCATTATTACTTTATCAAAAAGTACAAGGCGTGTGGTTGGATTTATGCAAAATTGAAAAGTTTGGAAGGAGAAACCTGGATCGTAGTCAAAAGTTTTCCATATATATTGCATTGTTTTCGATCGAGATTATCATATTTTTCATACAAAATTATCTATCAAATAAAGGAGTCTATATCTTTATTGGTAATCGCAAATATTCAAATTTGAAACAAATAATGATGAGTTTGTTGAAAAAATACTACAAAATTGAAGGTCGAATATCTTTAAAACTATATTTACTTTATTTAATATTTCACTTATGGTACGAAAAAATAAAACGAGACAGATATTTAGTTTCGATTTATAATTTTTTCTTGAATAAATTCGTTATCAGGTCTCAAATTTAATAAAAAAAAAATATACCTGTTGGTATCCCGAAAACTAAAACAAATTTTGAAAAATTAGTGATACTGGAAATTCAGCGTCATAATTAAAATCAGATCTCAACATGTCTAATATCTCCCCCTAAATGTTTGATTTAGGCAATTGAAACAACAAAATATTCGGATGGTTATGATCTTAAAGTCATTTTCATTTTTTTTATCTGCTTTTTTTGTAAATGTGGTCTTTAATCTTTTACCAAAAAACTATATCTTTTATTTCTATTATTTGTAGCACTATACATTTTATGCTAAAAATAAAAACATACACATTTAAAACAACTTAAAAACGAGAGAAAAAGATATAGTCGGTCAAGCCCGACCATATGATACCCTACACCATTGTGTACATTATAATTCGGGGAGGGGTCTTGACTTGGAGTCAGATGTGGACCGATACTCATAAGTGTAAAACATTTATATGAATTTATTCACCTTTGGGTGATTCCCGAAAGAGGGCCTTATATGGAAGCTATGGTAAATTACAGACCGATCTTTGTAAAATTTGGCACTATCATTTATGTTCATATAAAACTTATTTGTGTCGAATATTAACTTGATACTAACATTTTAATGGGATTTATGCCCGTTAAAGTGATTTTCTGAAAAGGGGTTTATATGGGAGCTATGGTTAATTATGGACCGATCTTTTCAAAAATTCAGCACACTTATTTAGACTTATATAAAACTTATATGTTCCAAATTTCATAATATTTAAGGGATTTATGATCGTTAAACTCTTTTCCGGGAGGACATTTGTATGGGGGCTAGGTGAAATAATGGACCGATCATAACCAATTTCAATAGGCTTCGTCTCTGGACTGAAAGAAACCTTTGTACCAAATTTCATTAATGTTGGTTCAAAATTGCGACATGTAGTTTGATTACAAAGTTTACATGGACGGACAGACGGACGGACATCGTTAAATCGACTCAGTAAGTGATTCTAAGCCGACTGGTATAAGGTGGGTCTGACCTAATTCTAAGAACGATAAGATTTAAAAATAAAAATCTATATACCAGTTTGATTAACCTTCCTCCTTACATTCATAAATCTATGAATAAATGTTCTAATGTTGAAGTGTATAAAAGAACGAATAAAGTGTATTATTATTTGTAAAAACTAGTCACACACTGAGACTTAGTCATTCAGTCAGTTAGCTACATGTTTTTTCTTATTTATTTTTTTTTCTTGAGTGTATATGTATGTGTTTGTAAAGGTGTATTAGTTTGAGTGTGTAAATTTGAATTTCATTTGAAACGAAACTCTAATGCAGACCTATATAAGTAAATTTAACATATGAATATTCAAACAATCACATACAAATACTTGTACATTCTCTTATTTTCTTTTTCGTATGTCACTCACACACACACTAATGTATCTTTTTAAACTAATGCATTATGTATGATTATATGGCAATGCTAACACATTCATATGGTATGTATATGTGTGTGTGTGTATATGTATATGCCTTTATAAATGTGAACTCATATAAGTGTGGAAAATCTATTGTATTTCATAGACTATATTTTTATGTACAGTGACAAACAGTTTAAAAGTAATTTGATTTTTTGATTAAAAAGCAGGCTGTTTAAAATACATATGTACTTATGTATATCAGGTCAGTATCTGGATGATCTGATTTCAAATAAATGAAACACTTTATTTAGAACTAAAATTACAATTCCTTGGAAAATTTTTTATTTTCTTAAATGTAACTAAATCTACCCTTATTTACTCATCACTGTTGATTAGTATTAATATTTAGTTATTCAACTACATGTATAAAATTTACCATTACTAGTACACATGTATGTTTCTGATATACATCTACTACATCTACATGTAAACATTATTATGCTTTTCACTTCTATAGCTTTCTCTCTCTCCCCTATCTTTCCATGACTCTTTTCTGCATTTGGCATATATTTGTTTTAATTATTTGAATTTACACTAATTTAATTACAACCATTTTACATGCTATTAAAGAGACTTTGCTTTGTTTTCTATTATAAATTCTCCTATAAATGTGTATTTTTTTCCTTTTCATTTATGTGTGTGTGTCTGTTTGTATATTTAAATTAAAATAGTATGTGTTAAATATATGTATATCAAATACAAGAGTTATAACAATACATTCACTATTTTGGCCATAATGAATTGCAAATTTTTTGGTGTTTAATAGAAAAATGTGTGAATTTGAAATATATATGTATGAATGTTTGAAGTTATTTTTACACATGTTTTATTCAGTATTATTGTCTGTAATTGAAATTTTAAATTTCATTTTATGAAATTAATTGAAAAATGTTTTCATACTGCGGCTCATATGATATAATGAAAAGTATGGAAATTATAATTGACTTGCAGCAAACTAAAATGGAAAAATTATATGTTTATACAATTAAATTAATATTTGTTAATTGAGCAAATATGTAGTTTAGAATTTTTAAATGTAAACTAGTAAAAACATTTATTATAGTTCAGGTTTGAAAAAAGTTTGATAGCGCGAACATCTGCATACAAAATGTTAAAGTATTTCAGAAAATATATTCGATTAATAATAATATTTATTTGGCAATGCTGATATTGTCTTACTTTTAGAAAAGAGCGTTTTTTAAATATCATATTACTTTTTTTACAAATTAGCCTGGAAAAAGTACCAAATAATATTAAGATAAGTGTTATCATACCATCAGTATTAAGTATAAATTTAAATTTATTTTCAAGTCTTGAAAGTTTAGGTCTGTAAACCGTTTGTTTAAAATATTATCAGAACAAAACTTATTAAGACTTAAAGTTATAAGTTATCAAAAATTATCCAAAAATGTGTGATAACGTACAGCGGGGCCAAATGCAAACTTTTTGATAATAAGTCTGTATCTGCTTTATTTTTGCTCAGATCGAATTGAAATGTATGGAAATGTTATAGAGGAGGACCAAAGCTGTCAGAAAAATTGTCCTTTAGCCACCCTATGACAACACAAGATAAGCTACAGGGTGTTAAATTAGACTACCTCGAGTATATAAAAGTTTGAAAAAATCGCAATCAAGTCTGATTTCAAAGATTTTTTGCCTCGATTTTATTTCGTTTTTCGAAAATAAGTCTTGATGTAAATTTTTTTAAAAGTAATCTATAATTTGTAACAAATAACGAAATAATATGCGGAAAAAATTTTTGATTATCTTAACTCGTCTAGACGTACGTTGGAGTAAAATGTGTCAAAAGTGGCGCTTAATTGAATTTTAAAATTTTGTAATAAAATTGGGTACCGAATAAAAATAGACAAAATTATGTATCAATATAAATTAAAATCTTTAAGCTAGGTTATGTTGTTTTCTTACAAGGAGCTGTCAAAGTTAAGAATTTTTTAACATTTTTGAAAAATAGTAAAAAATTCAGTTTTCATCAGATTTCAGTGTATTTATTTTAAACAAAAAGTCTTTAAAAGTAAAAATTTGAAAGAGAACCATCAACTCCTGGTATTTAAGTGTACTTGTTTTCAAGTATTTGTAAATTATATTTTGTCCTAATATTTTTGTTATTTTTTTGAAAATTGTCCTAAAATACACAAATTATCAACTTTCATGGAATGCAACTTAAAATATTACAGGATGTTTATTCTGAAAATTTTCTGAAAAATAGTATAATATTGTACACTTTAACGTTATGAAAAAAATAAATGAAATTGTGCCCATATTGAGCCCGATTTGAGAAAATATTTTTTTTTTTCAAAAATTCAGCAGATTTCATACAAAAAACAGCTTAAATGCAGACATTTTCTTTGTTTTATCAAGCATGAAACAGTGGGGAGGAATCGAAATAAATCTGTAACTTCTAATCGGCTTTATGGATTTACATGAAACAGTAGCATTTTGAGTTTAGAAGCGGGATCCAATACACGCTTCAGGAGCGGAAATATGGGGGTATGGTAATAGGGTACTAGTGTCATTGAAAGGGTTTAACCACTAGCGAATTTTTGTTCCTCACCCGATTTCCAAAACTTTTATATATCCTTAAAGCCCTTGATAAGTCCTTTAGAAAACATGCTTGCATATACTACTTATCTTATATATTTTTCGAATTATAAACATTTGAAATTTCAATAATCTCAATTTTACTAGATCTTGTTTAAGATTTTTCCATATATACCAAATATTTTCAACCGATTTTATTATATTTTATATAGTTGGTTAAAAAGCAAAATTATCTATCGAACAAATAAAATTTTGAGTCCTTATCTTTAATGAGTTAAACGATTTTGAATTGGAAAGTTTTCATTAGAATTCTTTAAAAAAAACTCTTGAAATTGGAAAAATATCTTTTTTCCACTTCTTGATTAATATGGAAACCAAATGAAGGTACTAAAATTTTGATATCACCTTTCCCTGATTTAAGTGGAATTTTCTACCCATTTAACCTAAATTTATAGACGGAAGGACGGACATTACCACTCAGCCAAAAAACATCTTATAATTCTAAAAATAAATTTTTTTACTTACTAATAAATAGAAAAATTAAATGTGATTATTAAAGTGTTGATATGACCTTTTCCTGAATTATGCAGAAAAAAAAAATTTTTTTTAAGTCATTTTTAACGATTAATCAAAAAATGTCTCGCCAGTTTTTTTCTTTTAAATAGTTAAAGAAAAAATAGACTTAGTTCGATTTGACATTAAACTGCTTCTCGCCCAGCCAAAAACGTATGCCGAAGTGTATATTTTATGAAAACATTAAATTTTTGAAATTAATTTCCTTAAGTTGCAAAATATTTTCACTATTAGTTCTTATGTATTGTACAAAATAAATATCAGTCTTTAAATCCTCTAAAAATCATTTAAAAATACAAATCAGTTTTTGGGAATTTCTCAAAATTAATTTTATCCGACAAGAAATTTATGATATAAAAATTTATTGCCAAAAATTTTAAGTTTGCCCCACTGTGTAATTGCCCATACACATTTTTTTATAAAATAACTTATACTCCGCGTTATACGAATTTATTTTAAAGTTGTGAAATGGATAAACAATTTTTAAATTGTTAAGAATAAGGTATCGTTTTTACCAGCTTAACCCATTTCTTACCACTACCCGATCCCGTTGAGATATGGTAATAAAATTTGGTATGGGGTCTATTTTATCGAAAGATTTGTAGTCCTAGCTATTTTAGTTTCCGAGATATCGGGTGTTGCGAAAACGCATCAATGGTCAATTAGGGGTATTTTGTTTCGCTCATATAAGAAGTAAGCGTTTAAACAAATTGTATGGCAAAATGAGTTTTAATTTTGTGATTAATTTACAAATTGTATGTTAAATATGTTAAGTGTGAACAAAAATAAATTTAAGGTGGACCATTCCAATTGAAGTTTAAGGCAACTAAATTATGACGTAAAAACGTTAAATAACTTACGGTGTAAGAATAAATAACTTCACATAATGTATAAAATATATCGTCCCTGCCTAAGTAAAAATTTTGGAAATTTTTTTTATTGCTGCATTTAGATTCCCTACTAGTTATACACATGAGCACCAAAGCGTTTGTCGTTATCTCGACTAGTTTAGGATTTACAAAATTACCTATGTAAAACCATATATAAAATGCTCCAACAAAATTATTTATGTAAATAATTTTTCATACAAGTTAATATTACTAATATTCTTAGAGAAAATGGTAATATCAAAATTTAAACATAAAATATTTAATATTGTAACTTATGATAAGCCCTCTGAAAGTGTACATCCGAAGACTAGTTAAACCAACATTAATTGATACAGACTTACGTCAAATAAAGATTTGATGATGTCTGTCCGTCTGTCTGTCTTCCAGTTTCAGATTATTATAAATTTTTTTTTAATAATCAGAACAGGAAAAAGTTCGGGAGACCATACTGTCAATGTCATCTGAGCGTTACCTATTATATGTTGGATACCTTTTAATCAAAAATTAAAAGTTGTGTTTAGTATTGATCGAAAATAATATTTTTGAGGTTCTTTAAAATTGGTCCAGCTCACTAAATTGAAATAAATGATTCCTAATATTTTGGGAATTAGCTAAAGACACATAAATCTTTAATTTTAGGAGGGTACACTTGCAACATTTTTTGTCTTCGCATAAATTGACGAACTTTATTGAGTTCAGGAATTTTTAGTAAATCATTAATTTTATCTTATTTAAAATCTTTTTTTCTGAAAATCCTGAAATACGGGTTCACTAATTTTTCTTTAGCTATCGTTTGATACATGTAACATTAATATTGGTGAATTTTATTTTTAAAATTTTTTGAAGATTTTTCTGGGATCATAAACAAATTACCGTTTAATATCATGTTCCAATAATCTTAGGAAGTTAAAATTTTACCAATATATTACTAATAATACCTCCTTTTATGGTTAAGACTTATATTTAAATGAACTTAAGAACCTGCAAAAACAAAAGCACAATCATATCTTAACAAAAAATTGCTCCACAAAATTACTTATGTAAAGTTTTCGTTGATTTTCCCCAAAATGCGCCAAAAATTTAATTAATTTTTATAAAACACATAATGTGTGTTACTAAGCCTATTCATAAACGACGAAAATTTGTAAAAATTGAGCGAAGTAACGAAGAAACTGCAAAACTAAACAGTTTTTCAGCTTTCCTGAAAAGTTATTAAAAATTACATAGGTAATTTAGTCAGCGCAGGCACGATATTATATATTAAATGAAATATGTTACATTTTAAAGCATTTGGAATGTATGTACATTGCATTCAGTTATCAGTTTGCGCATCATCTCAATTAGGACTTTAATACGGTGGTCAGGAAAGCATTTTGGTCCTTCCTACAGTATCGGCGGCTTAACTTGAGCCGGCTCAGCCGTTTAAGCCGGTACATGTTGACGGTGGCCACGGCTTGAAAAATTAGGCGGCGGCAACTAGCCGCCGATTTTGAGCCGGTCGGCTTGGTTCTCTGCTTCATATTCAGGTAGCGTCGATCATTTGTAAATTCTTTTTCTTAGATTTGTTCTCAATGATTGTAGTTTGCTGACAATTGCTTATTTTTTTTACTACATAAGTCATAAATAATATAGAATACAACTTTTTTAAGGCTAGAGTAAAAAATTATATTGCACATGAAGTCTTAATTCAAAAAATTTTATATTCGTTCATCTATAGAGGTTTTCTTAATTTTTTTTTTCATAATTTTAACATACTACATTACCTTAACAATGTCCATAATTTCAGTGCGCCACCTTGCGTAATGCAGCTAAATCACAATACCCCTAATTGACCATTGATGCGTTTTCGCAACACCAATTTTTGGAAGCTTGGTGTTTCTATCTCCCTAAATTATTTGCAAAAAGTGAAAGGTTTCATATTTTTTGATATCTTGGTTATCGTTTGAAAGGTTATTCAAAATATTTTGTAAAAAAAATCGAAAAGTCGGTTTAACCATGTCCGTCCGTCTGGATGGTTGGCTGGACGGCTGACTGGCTGGACGGCTGGCTGGGTGGATGGTTGGTTGGCTGTGTGTCCATGTAAACTTTGTGCACAAAGTACAGTTCGAAATTTTCAAGATAATTTGATGTAATTTGACACATATGTTTATTTTGGATTAACAACAAACGCTATTGAAATTGGTCATGATCGCTACATTATTTCACGTCGCCCCAATACAAATACTCCCCTGAATAGGGTTTTAACGCTAACAAATGCCTTATTTATGTCACTATTTCAATGAAATTCGGTGCGAATAAGTTCAATACAAAGATAAATCGAAGTTAAAAATTTCACGAAGACCGGTGCACAATTAAGCATAGCTTCTATATAAGGCTTACTTTCGAAAATCATTTTAACTCACAAAAATGACATTATCATGGTAATATTTGACACAAATAAGTTTAATATAAGCAGGAACATAACTAATTTCATAAGGATAAGGATATGTAAAAAAATTAATATATCAAAATTTTTTGTAAAAAATTGCAAGAATTAACGTCATTAAATGCGGGCCCCAAAGGCCTTTCGTGCGATACCAAATTTTCATCGTTACTTTGGCAGAAATATTGAATATTTCAATGTTAGAATAAAAATTTTGAGAAACGGTATCTTAAATTGTGGTAAATTTTCATTTGAGCTGGGAACATCGATACTTTTGTTATGAATTAATATATTTCTAGCATTACGCAATTCAGATGAATAGTTACAAAGAATTACTTATTCTACAACGTAGTTATTAATCGATTTTATATAAAAATGAATTTTAATTAAATTTAATTTACTCTACAATTCTATTTAATTATTATTTTTTAATTATCTCCCCTTTATGAATGTGCCAAGTTAAAAATACCTAGAATCCTTCATACCCTTTAAATACAAGTCATGTTTATTTTTTAATAAGTATTTATGAATTTTTCTTTAAACAACTCAACAGCATACTTTTTTTTGCAATAAAAATAATATGTATTAAATTTTAATCTTCATGATTTAATTTTTCATTGAAAGAGTGGTAATAAGAAATAATAATAATATCAAATACAAACAGGTGATACAGAGTATATTGTTAGAATTTTTTTGGTTTTACGTAAATAAAGCATCTATATTTAGATTAACATTTATAATAACTTTAATGTTTATGGATGTTTTTTTTTATAAATATTTATTTAAAAATATTTTGTATTTAACAAGAATTATTATTTTTTTCTTTGCATAAAATAAAATAGTATTTGAAACCACAGACTTATAAAAGTTCAACAACCTTTAATTCATTCCTACGAATTTATTTCTCAAACTTTGCTTGAGGCTGGATATACTACATATAAATAAGTGCAATTGTAATTTTAATAAGAATTTTGCAATAATGTTTGTTATATACACCATCAACAATATGGGGGATATATTGGGTTTGTCATTCCATATGTAACATGCCACAAGAAATAGGTATATATTTTTATAAAGTATATATCGAGCTTTGACCACCAAAATATCGTAACCAACAATATTTTCGAAATTTTTGTTAAATGAAAATCTATAATTTGGAATAATTTACATCATCTGTCGAAATTTCATCGACGTATCAAGTGTCATTTCAGATTTATATCGAAAGCAATTTCATCGTAATATTTTTCATACATACACAGCGAAAACAGTTTCGTTGTCACAACCGAATTTTTCGCCAATCGAATTTGGTCGGTTGTGTGTACTATCCCTAAATTCGATTGCAATTACTGACTTTTTATAGTGTTAGTAACTGTTTTCAAAAATAATTCAATGAAGTGTACTAAAAGTAAATGAATAACAAATAATTTGACTTTTATTTTTTATTATTTATTTTTTAATATATAAATAGAAATGTAAAAATATAAGATAAACATTGGAAAAAATTATTACTAAAATACAATTAAGTAAACTCATTTCAAGCGCTTAGGGATTCTACAAGAAAATTCGTGTTTACAAAGGAAATTTCAACGTAATCTTCCTGTATGAGTTCACTTATTTTTAGATACATTTTCCGGACCAATTAGTTTTTGATATGAGTTGAACTGGAAATCAGAAAAACCGATGCGCAAGAAAGATTTAATAGCTTAAAATATTCATGGTATTGGCGTTTATCAAAAAAGCATACAAATTAAAATTTAGAGAAGATTCCATCGCACAGTGGATCCAAAACGCTTTTTTTTTAAATAATTCAGTAACTAAAGAACCGTTAGAGGTATATCAATAAAATTTCACATGATTAGAGCTGAAGTGTTTTCGAGTTGATTTGGAGGAGGACAGACCCCTAACGGGTCAGGGGGGAAGTGGGTGGCCCTCCAAGGTTCCCATCTCGGGTATGTCATTTATTTAAAAAATCGCCAAAAATTAATTTATGATATGACAGAAAAGAAATTTTATATATAGATAGTTCTTGTAAATCTCTATGTGAGATTACATGTGTAGGTTATCTCTTTTAGTTTAAGAGATATTCGGGTCGAAATAAATAAAAAAAATTTATTTATTTCTGCCCGAATAAATAAATTTTTACCTCATTTTTAGCCTCGCCTTTTTTTAGTTTTTTACACTTGGCTTAATTTTTCTAAAATATTTGCCTGATTCCCTACAAAATTCTAAATAATATTACTGCAAGAATCATATAATTATATGAATCCTTTAGAAAGTTATATTAATCTAAATTTGGAACTTTAAAAAAATTTTACATTTTTTATGTTTTTTTTCCAAAAAGGTGGCAATATTTATTCAGTGATAAAATTAGTTTTTTGTTCTGAGCTTTATCATTTTTTTAATATTTTCAAAAGAAATCTTAATGTAAATGCGTGTAAAGTAAATCCGGAGGGAGAAAGGTCTGCCCACAAGCCCTATCCAAATTTAGTCAATTTTGATATTTAGCTTTTTCTTTTTTTGTTATGTTCTCAAATCGCAAAGCTTAAAATTATTTTAATTTTTTAGCTCTGTATGTATGTAAGTTATACACCCAAAAAGTATTTTCTGACGGAGGCTCTTATAACGACAGGGTGACCATTTCAATGAAAAAAGTCAATTTGAAATTTTGGGTATTTTGGAGTAAGAAAATGGGAATCTATTTGTTTCTATTTTTTTTTTTTTTTTCTATTTCTATTTTTTTTCTTTTAAGGACAAATTTTTTTCTATTATACTAAAATTTTATAATGATAGCTTAATTAATGTAGATTTTATTTAAGTTCAAATATTATTATTATTTTTTTTTTTTTTTCGAAAAATAACACTAAATACAAAAATTTTTGGTTTTTTGATCAATTTAATGAAAAAATATAGTTTAAATACTATTTACATATTATTATTCCTCAAGTAATATCCTTTCCAATGATACCAAATACTTGCATAAATCCTTTACACAATAGTTTAAATACTTACTGAAACTAGACCTCCATTCAGCGAAATGTGCACATTTTCCTTAATTTCCATAGTAAATGTGTGCTGCATCATTCTATATACATAAGTGCATAGCAGTTTCAACGTGTTTTTTTAAATAATTTTGTGCAACTTTTGAACCGTTAAATATATTTCAATGAAATTTCACATAGTTATTACTGAGATAGTTTCCAACTACTTTGCAGGAGGGAGGCCCTCCGAAATGGGTCACCTCGGATATTATATAAGAAATAATTAAAAAAGTTTACCACTTTCGGATGTTCTCCTCCTGCCCACATACCAGCTAGAAATTTCTAATCTTTCAAAATATTTTGGAAAATACATCAGTAATGACTATTTTAAATTTCATTGAAATATATTTATCCGATCAAAAGTTCAACAAAGATATTTAAGTTGTTAAGCGTAGAGATTTACAGGACTATCTATATAAAATTTCTTTTCTGTCATATCATAAATTAATTTTTTTCGATTTTTTAAAAAAATGACATACCTGAGATGGGCAACTTTGGAAGGCCACCCACTTAACGGTTCTCTAACGGTTCTTTAGTTACTGAATTATTTCCAAAAAAGCGTTTTGGAACCACTGTGCATCGTATGTTTGAAAAATTTCCTTACGTACCGTTATTGTAAGCATATGAATATTCCAAATCATTATGAATATTTTCAGCAAAATTAGGACTCCATCAAATTATTATTTTTAAGTTATATAAATTGTTAAAATTATAAAAATAAATAATTAAAATTTAAATTGTAATGATATTAAATATTTTGCTTAAAATTCGGTACTCCTACGCAGATTTTTAAAATAAATATTCGAAGTAAATGAATTGGTTTCGATGAACAAATTTATCATTGCATGAACACTTATTTCTCCTCAATTAAGGTTTAAATATGATAAACTTGAAATTTTTGTTGAATTTGTAATTATTTTACAATAACAATAAAATATAAAATACCTTTATTAAATTTTAATTCTTGCGATCGTTTTCCAATTAATTTTTTTTATGTGTGTATAAAAATGTTTAAACAATCACAAAAATGCTTCCCCTGTAAAATTTTGTGTTCTGCACTTATGACATCTTCGCGGTTAGGGCTTGATATTTGCTGAGTCCAAGTAAGATTTTGAGTCGATTTAGCTATGTCCGTCCGTCTGTCCGTTGAAATCAGGATATGGCTCGGAAGAAACCATCTAAGGGGCGAAATCTGTCTCAAATATTTATCTAATATAAGGTTTGTTTTGTATTGATTGAAATGAGCAAAATCAGTAAATTAGCAAAAATATTATGGGCCAAACGCAGGGTGTCCATTGTAACTTCAGCATGTATGATAACGAAATTTTGTACAGATAATTTGATAAGATCAACTAGGATTGATATAGACTCTTAAACCCAAAATTGGCATTATTCTATAAGTTTAATATTAACGAAATGTTGTGCAAACATAAGGTGAAATTTGAAAATGATGCAGATGGTGGATATAAAGATTCAGTGAAGCCGAATATAACATTGCGGGTAATGTACAATAAAAATATTATCACAATAAAAATAAATAAATTAAAAATATTTCAAATATTCCCAGCAAAAACTTTGCTTGCCATGTAATGAGATAATAAGCTAATATAATGGCTCTATACTACTTTCACATTAGATGAATAACTCATTATTTTAACACGGTGATGTCATTAGAGGCAACTACTTACTATATATTATTACAGGTAGGCATTTCAGAAAGTCATTACTTAGATGTCGTTACAAGAACTAATTACTTTGTAGCTATTCAATCACTCATTAGTTTCAAAGTATTACCGAAGTCATTATTAGCAAAATGAATAGTAAATAGTTACATTATCGGTTACAAGTAAGTACTGAAGTATTGAAAATAAAAAGCAGATAATTTTTTTTATTTATTTGAAAATATGCGGAAATCAGGATTTGACATACTATTTCATACCATAGACTTGGAGTTAATTCTTGAAGCGCATTCTTGTGACCCGTTTGAAAATTGTTAAGAGTTTAATAAGTTTAACAAATTGTTTTAAGATAGCCAATGAATTTTTCTTAACTTTATGTAGTTGTATTTCCTAAATTGTAATCGCTTCAAATTTGTTGCCTGTTGAGTTTAAAGGTATTATTGTGCCTAAGAGAAACAATACAAATCAGTGTATATTTTTTAGTAATATTCAGATACTTACCACTTCTAAACACTAATAATTTACCAATAGCCTTTTAAAATAAGAAATCGATTTTTGTAAACATTAACAAAAAAATTGTATTTTCTTGAATTTATTTTTTTATGTCAAGAATTCTTAATCTTGAAAAATTTGACAAACATTTTTTCAGACACAAAATTTATTTAGTACACAAGACAGTAAAATTGAATGAACAATAACACTTTTTGCATATAGCTACCTTTTTGAGCATAGTACGTATTTTGATGTTAATACAACTTTTATAGATAATAAAATTTCCTGCAAATTTCCTCTAGTACATTTTTATACCCCTTTATTGGTTTAAGAGTTATACCGTATTTTATGTTTGATGTAGTATTTTACATAAACTCAAATTACAGAGTTCATGAATGAATTCATGTACGTATTAAGTGGCCTAATTGATTTGTTTCGAGTTCACCGGAGACTGGTGTGTTTACGATTAATTATTTGTTTAAGGCTTAGTGACTTTAACAAATAATTAATGTATTTTCATATTTTACCCACTTTTAAAATATATAATTTTTATAATATAAATGAAGAGATAGATAAAAAGTAACAAAAATACAAAAATCTGATCTTATGTAACTGATTACATATCAAGTTAAAAGTAAGCAGTTACTAATCTACTTTCATGTAGTGCAGAAAGTATGTTGTTATGATTGAAAAGTAACTACATCCGTAACTACATACCATTACCAAGTTTTTGCTGGGTTATTAATTTGTTGAGTAGGTTTCTATAAAATTATCAAGAAATTAAACATTTTATAATGTTTGCTCAGTTATTGTTTTTAGAATATTTATTTAATAAATATTTACAACCAGTAAACAATATTTATTAATATGTGATATATAAAAGTTTATTTTACAAAATTCAATTAGTAAAATTTTAATGAGACGAATTAATTTCGAGCTAATGCTTAATTCTCAGTAAATTTTATAACACAGAAATCTCCTAAAAATAAAACATAAACAATTTTAACTAAAATGTATTATATAAACATTATTTTATTATATTTAAATAACTTAAAATTTTATTTAATAACAATTCAAAATAAATATTGTGAAATTAAATTCCAGTTTGTATATTTAATAAAATTTACTTGGAAATGGCTTTACAAAAATTCTTTATAATTAATAGTAAAATAAAAATTTCATATAACAAAAGCTTGTAAAATAATACAATGTTTATATTCAAGTTTATTATTAATTCTTCTGCACGTGTGGCTAAATAAATAAAGCATTTAAAGTAATTGAAAAATCAACATAAATTAAGTACTAAGTTTAATATTGTTGATGATTTATTTTGTTAAATAAACAAATAACAATGTCATTGCAACAGTACTGTCTGGGTATTTATGAGCACTTATAATTTCTATAGCCATAAATCATAAATACGTCTTTTATCTCTTTTATTTATAATAAATCGAAATTTATTTCACTGCAAACTGCAAACTTCTTGGATAAGTTTTAAAACATTTCAATGGAAAATACAAATTATAAAATGGTACTTAAATAAAATTTAAATGTTATTATTTTTTAGTAAAATTAAAAAAAAAAAAAATAATAATAATAACTTAGGGCAGCACATGCTCTGTAGCACGGAATTTAATTCTTAATGCTTTTTAAATTCATATTCAAAAGAAAATTTAATTTTTTACAGATTTCCATTATAATTACATCATAAATAAGTTATGTAAAAGATTTAAATTATATTTTCGTTTACCGAATTATTTTTCTAAACATATATATATATATATATATATATATATAAACGATACGTAAAAATTTGCTTAATACTACAAAATTATTTAAAAAAAATTTTTAAAATTGGTCTTCAGTTCCCTACCAGCGACTGTAAAATATGTTTCTCAATAATATACTATAAATATAAAACATTTGTTGGAAAAATTTACCGACTTTATTTAAAAAAAAAAAAAATAATAAAAAAAATAAAAAAATTTTAGTGCCTTCTGCCTGACCTATAAAAGGTAAATTTTTATAGGCCCCATAGATCTAACTTTAAAATTGTATCAATATCTGAAACTTTTACGGTTAAAGTTGGTTAGGATGTCCAAAAAAATATTTTCATATCTCTGCTTCTGCTCTGTTTCTTTAGTAATAACCACATTCAAATAAAAAGTATATTTGAATAACACAGAGTTACAAAAAGAGAAAAATTTTCTGCGGTACGTGGTTTCTTAGTCAATTCAGATACACATTATTAATATGTACTAAGCCTCTAATCCGCTTTTTTTTATTGACTCTTGATCTCGCGACAAATCACGATTTGCAAAATTAAGGAGGCTATATACTGAAGCATATCTCAAAAACGACTAATCTGATTTTGTTAAAAAAAATATCAACAAATTAAAAAAAATAAAAAAAGAAATTTGTGATTTTTTTTAATTTTTCTATGTAACTTGTAAATGAGTATTTTCTCCAATTTGTGAATAATTTCAAAACTTATGCATTGATTTTAATAAAATACATCTTGTTTTATTTGTAACAAAATTATCTCTATGAATAAAGAATAAAAATTTTAATTTTTGACATTTTAAAATTTTTATGATTTTGTTCTTGAAATTTTGTATAAATTTTTTTTTTTTTTCAGAAGATGAGCTTAATATTTCCATAACTGTTGACCGTATTAAAATGTAATGTAAAGCCGACTTGAAGATAATTTTAGTTAGAATTTGTTGACATTTTTTGAACAAAATCAGACTTGATGTTTTCGAATAATGCTTCAATATATAGTGCGGCCTTAATTTTACAAATCGCGATTTATCGCGGGAACTAGAGTCAATTAAAAAAAAGTGAATTAGAAGCTTAGTACTTATTAATACCGCATATCCAAATTGATTGAGATACCCCGTGCCGCAGAATCAGTGTTTCCCTGTGTAATTTGTTGTTATCAAAAATGTGTTGATAGCACTTATATCCTCTCATATGTCTATAGCAGGCGCGGATCCACGGGGAGGGAAAAAAGGAAATTTCCCTCCCCAAAATGAAAACACTTAATGAAAAATCTGCACTAAATCATACAATTTAAGGAAACAGTTAAGAAAATCGTTCTATTTTCCTCCCCCAAAAGCTTGAGCTGGATCCGCGCCAGGTCTATAGGGTATAAGATATTAATGCTGATGTTTATAACGCCCAAAAATAACTTCAATATCTTCATTTGAAATTATACTATTCAATAAATTATATATTTTCCTAATTATTTAGTAATATTTGTCCGTTTGTCTGCTTGAATGCAAACACTGTAGACTGAAAAAAGTAATTTCAACGTATGAAGTACATTGAATGAAATTCGTTGATTTTTCACAAATTCTTACATTTAACTTACAAATTCGTTATTTAAACGAAAATATTCATTGAAATGTAACGAAAAAAAATCATCGCATTTATGAATGTTACGTTGAAACCATTCGTTAAATTTTTAATTTAATAAAATAAGTAAATCAGCTCATAGATTTAATGTTGTAGTACATTGATTTAAAGAATATGTTCATTATAAGAGAACATGACTGTTGTTCAAGGTATAATTCGTTAATTCAATGTACTAATATTTTAATTTAGGAAAGAAGCTTTTCAAAAAAAAAAAAAAAAAAAAAAAATAATAATAATAATAATAATAATAAATAATAAATAATAAAAAAATTCTCCATGAAGTACTCAAAAGTCTTCTTATGAACTGAAAATCTTGCCTAAAAAAAATATTTAATATTCTTTACGGGGGATTTAAAACAAACCAAAATGTACTAGAAGCATTATTTTTAATATTTTTTATATTTTACTTCCCGAGTGATTCCATGTCAAAACGGACAGCAATCGGACTTGACATCTCAAATATGACGGTTTGAAAAACGAGGAAAAGCTAAAAAATTTGCAAATGTGCATTTGTTTAATTGCAAATAACTTCTAAACTATAAAAGGTAGTTATCTAGTTTTAGTTTCATAATAAAGACAAAAATATTACCTTTATAAAGATATTTATAAATTTTTTTTTAATCAAAAGTGCAAAGGTCAAAGTTGGACTTAATAACAATAATCAAATCATTATATTTCAAAAAACGGTATTTTAAAAATTCTGAAAAAAATATATAATGTGACGTAACTCTTCTTCCTACGCACAGAAAATTTCAAGTTGGAGTCTCATTTAGTTTAGAAGTTATGGACTAAAATAAAATTTAATTACTTGTAACTTCTAAACTATACACAATAAAATTTAAATTTTAATATCATTTTAAAGACTAAGATATTGTCTTCAAAATTATGTAAAGAAAATTTATTTAGTTTGAAAGCTCAAAAGTCAAATTTACACTTATAAAAATAAAATCTTTATATCTCTAAAAACTATATTTTTAAAATTCTTAAAACATTATATAATGTTAACACAACTCTTGTCCATACCCGTGCAAAATTTTATATTGGACACTCATTTAGTTTAGAAGTTATGTAACAAAATATAAACCAAAGAAAAATTTTATATATAAAATTTGATATTTTTTAAATAAAAAAAATAATTTTAATTAATTTTTGTAAATATTTTAAATTTTTACATACAAAAAAATTGCTTTTTACTATATTTTGCTTCATAAATCCTAATTCAAAAGGGACTCCAACTTGAATTTTGGCTCGAGTATAGAATGGAGTTATCAATATATAATTTTTTTTAAGAATTTTAAAATACCGTTTTTTGAGATATTCAGCTTTGATTATTATATTATATATTTTGACCTCTGAACTTTCGAAGTAAATAAATTTTATATGCGTAGTTTTAAAGCCAGTATCTATTTCTATTAAATGAGTTAAAAATTAGAATTTTACAATGTATAGTTTAGAAGTTATGAGCAATAAACTATGTACACTTTTGTATAAAATTTGATAGTTTTTAAATTTTTAAAACATCATATTTTTGGACCAGAAAGGGTCTTAAGTTTGAAAGTTTGCAATTTGAGCAACACTTGTAATAGACATGACGGAGACATGAAATCCGAAAATTACTGTTTTTTGTTCGTTTTGATATGGAATTACTCTCCCTTAAAATTTTATTGAACATTTTTTTTTTTTTGTTGGAATAGACAATAATAACTTATTTTTTTGTATTATTAGTAATTAAAAAAAAAAAAAAAAAAACTGAAATAAAAAAAGTACAACCAAAAAAAAAAAAAAGTTAAATTTTTTTCTGCCCTCTTTTTCTCATATTTTCGAAAGTTTTTTCAATAACGATAAAACATTAAGCATTTCAATTTCGCTAACTTAACTAAAACTTAATTATTATTTGTTATTCATTTCTAATGCAAAAAAACTTTCAACATTTATTTTAAATACTTAAAAACAATAAACATAAAAACTGCTATTTATTCCACCACATTATGTATTTGAAAATAAAGAAATTAAATTTTTTTAATGGTATTAAGTGGTCAACCGGGAATAGAATATACTCCTACAACTTTTGCTAAGGAAAAGTCTTGCAATTGAAAGTGTTTATTTTTATTTCATGGTTTTTTGTTTTGTTAACTCTTGTACCTCAAAGATAATAAATGGAGTTTAGAAAAACAGCTAAAGGAATAAGTTGCATAAACACAAATGAGTTATGGCTATTTGGATTAGAAAGTGAATAAAGCATTTTATATGTACAATGTACATGTATCCATATATCTTATTATGAGAGCTGTTTATAACAAAATTAGTCTTTGTTAAAAATTGTTGTAAATTTGATTCCTTTTTTTTTATATATATATTTTTATCAACGTATTCAAAGCTTTCTTTTGATATATCATATTTATTTATCATTTTAAAATAGTGTTCTAGAATTAAGAATTTTTTTTCATTCATTTCATTTTTTTCATTTTCCATACGAAACTCCCCATTATTATATAGCTTTTTTTGCAAAAAGAACATAAAGTAACATTTACTTTATTTTATCCTTGGCAACGATTGCTGTTTGTTAAACTTTTGTTTTTTGTTTTTATATACTACTTTCTTATTCTATGCTTATATCTTGGTTATTGTTTTGCATTATGGCTAAAATGTTTATATATAAAATATTGAATAAAAATAAAAATGAAATATTCTTAAAAAATATGTTCTTTTCTTTCGTAAATTCTCTTCATATTTTCTTTTACTATTAATATTTAGTGCATGGAAAATTTATAGTGATTTAACTGTTACGAAGAGCATCAACATTTGCAGTTACTTTTACAGTTACTCACCACTCAGCCATCAATTTCTTTATCTTTATGCATTATTAATATGAAACCATTATGTACATAAATATAGATTATTTGTATGATAATGCAGTCATTTCTTTTAGAAAATTTATGGAATTAGTGAGAAAGGAACAAGTACAAGGTTATTTGAATGAGTTAGAGTGTTATCGGGTGTGAACAATATTATTTGTTTGGTTTTGCAAGTGGGTATTTTAAAAAATAATCAAAATTGTATGATATAAGAAAATCACTAGTATTAACTGTGTCTTGTATTTTTAAGTTTTATTTTAAGAACAGGACTGTTAGTATACCTTTAGTTTTTGAGATATTAAGAAATGCAAAAGATAAGTTTAACTTAAATTTTATTTTGACCCTTTCAAATTTAACTAAAACTAGAACACAATTCATATTCAAAGGACTTTTCAAATAAAATTGTTTAAAAATAATGCATTCATACTGGGAATGCATTTTTGAAAAACTTCTATCCTTTAAATTTCTGTTTTCCTTTATTATCATAAAAATTATAATGTTTACTAAAAATTTTAATATGAATTGTTAAGAGATAAATCTTTAGAAAATATTTCTAGAGATTTTTATCCAAATTATTTTTATATGTTTGTGCCGATGTTTGTAACACCCAAAAATATTTGTCTAAGACCCTTCTTAATTTATACCAATTGGTTTAGAACCACTTTCGGAGTCGATTTAACGATGTCCGTCCGTCCGTCAATGTAAATCTTTTAATCAAACTACAGGTCTCTACAGTTTGAATAATGAAATTTGCACACAGGTTTATAGTATATAGTATTTATACTTTTCTGAATGATTACTTTATAAGGAATTGTGTAAAGGAAAAAAATAATTGAAAACTGTAATACTGCGTGAACCAGGGTCTCTCAAAATTGACCCATTTTTTATGATTTTCTAATTTTTTACTTAATTTCTCAAAACACAAAGCTGGAATTAAAAAAATAATTATATTTTTTACAAAGCTGGATGTGTTTTTAATCTTTTGGTAATAAAAATTGTTGCTCCCCGATAACGGTTGGGAAGATATAGCAAAAAACTTAAAAAATCCCATTTTTGGAAATTTTTGAAAGTTTTTCGAGATTTGCGGTATTTCTATTGAGAAATCCAAAAAAGTGACTAAAGGTCCAAATTCATCATCAAAAAGTCCATCTAAGTGCAAAATTTCATTTAAAAATATTAAAATATTAAATAATTTTAATGTTTGAAACCAAATATCTCTTAAAATAAAAGAGATAACCTACACATACGAATCTGGACCGTTTTAAATTTTTTGAACACCCGAGGTGTCCAAATTTAGGACCCTCTGTACATGCCCCACGTTTTATTTTATACTTAATATAAGTATCGGTCCACAATTAACCAGAGGACTAGAAAGAATTTTGATGCACACAATTGTGTGCATATAGCTTTACCGGATATATCATTCTTTATAGTTTTTTTTTTTTCTTTTTTTTGTGTTTATTTTGTAACTAATTTTAGTCATAACATTTTTTAATTTGTGTTTCATTTAGTATTTAAATATAAAAAATTTTATACAATTGTATAGATAGTCTTTGGAAATCTATACGCAAACATATATTTACATGTCTAGCTTATCTATTTTAGTATACGAGATATCTAAGTCAAAGCTAATTTTTCTCTTATTTTCAAGCTTTCTTTTATACCCTTCACCACAGGTGTAAATTGTATATATAAGTTTGTCATTCAGTTTGTAATTTCCACAATTTTCATCGGAGAGAAAAAAATTTAAATATTGTGTATCCTTGTAAAAAAAGGTGACGATAGAAAGGTGAATAAAATTAAACAAAACATTTCAATATTAAATGAGATATCGCGCTAAACTCATTTTTTTTATCAACCAAATTCGTACGTTATTATGGGCCAAAAACTACGCAAAATCTGTGAATATATTTGTATTACACACACACAAACATTTATATTAAGCATTCCCTACAAACATTTTAAAGATAAATTTGTTGCCAATCTTCCAGAAGTTACTTTTTAGAGGATGATTATCGGAAGATTGTCAATATCCACTAGATTTTATACAAAATTATGAATGAAGTCTAGTAAATAGTGGAGGAGTGTAAAATGGGTGCTCAAAGTGGGGTACCTCTGACATAAATTTTTTAATCGCTTGCCAAATTTTAGTTTCTAGTCCGATTTCAAATATTTTTCTGAAGCTCCCAGGCGTGGTAAAAAAAAACTAAAAATCGGCTTACTTATAAACAGCGTTACCGTTGAGAATTTGTAAAAAGTGTCCAAAAAAAGGGATTTCAAAATAAAATGTCGCCAAAAAAGGGGACTTTTGAAAAAAACGGGCCAATTGCTTTAAAACCTAAAAAAAAACCTTTAAAATTTGTTTGTTTGATAACAACAAAAACAAAAAATTTAAAAAAAACTGCAAAATTCAATTTTATTAATAACAACATAATTTATAATTATTTTGCAACAATTTTTATTATTGTAAAAATAAAGATTTATTCACAAAAATAGTTAACATACAATCTTTTTTTAATTAATTAAACTTCTTTACTTTTTACGAGTTCTTCACTCATACTCCAGTCTTTCAAATCCCCTTCGGAAAAATTTAAGACGGAGCACATGGATTCACAAGTATTGGCTTAAGTCTGTAAGACAAGACATAATTATGGAAAAAATCGTCTGAAGAACTTTCATGTTATTTTTTCACATCCAAATTCTGGCTTTGCGTTTCTATTAGGATTTTTTTTTTATTTTATACGTCTTCAGGCTAGATTTCCTTTCAACTTTTTTAATAAAAGTTCAAAGCAATAAACTTTTTGTGGCACTTTTCTTCCAGAGATGAGGGGAATTTCTCTGGAAATCCTTTCTATTTTGTCTGAGTCCTACAGCCTGAAGATACTATTTTCCTTCCACTACCTGATTTTCATTCAGTAACCATGACTTCTTTGTATAATATTATGACCCAAGAAACTGTATTTTTTGACACAACTGCCTTCCTAGCAATTGTTTTATATGACCAATGCACGTTAGGGTTAAATGTGTAAAAAGTGGCACTTAATTTAATTTTAAAATTTTAAGTTTTGTAATAAAGTTGGATACCGAATAAAAATAGACAAAATTATGTATCAATATCAATTAAAAAATTTAAGCTATTTTTGTCGTTTTCTTACAAAGAGCTTTCAAAGTTAAGAATTTTTTTACATTTTTGAAAAATAGTAAAAAATTAAATTTTCAGCAATTTTCACTGCATTTATTTTAAATAAAAAGTCTTTCAAGGTAAAAATTTAAAATGAAACCATCAACTTCAGATATTTAAGTGCACTTGTTTTCAAGAATTTGTAAATTATATTTTGTCCTAATATTTTTGTTATTTTTTTGAAAATTGTCCTAAAATACACTAAATTTCAACTTTCATGGAATGCAACTTAAAATGTTGTAGGATGTTTGTTCTGAAAATTTTCTGGAAAATAGTATATATTGTCCACTTTAATATTATGAAAAAAATCGTGCGCATATATAGCCTGATTTGAAAAAAAAAACATTTAAAAAAAAACCAGTAGATTTCATACAAAAAAACAGCTTAAGTGCAGACATTTTCTTTGTATAAAATAAATTTGTAACTTCTAATCGGCTGGTTGGATTTGCATGATTCACACAGGCTTAGCAAAGGACAGTAGCATTTTGAATTTAGAAGCAGGATCCAATATACGCATCAGGAGCGGAACTATGGGGGTTGAAAATAGGGTATTAGTGTCACTGAAAAGGTTTAACCACTATTGAATTTTTGTTTCTTAGCCGATTTCCAAGATTTTAATACCAACTTAAAGTCCTTAATAAATCCATAAGATAACATGCTTGCATGTACTTCTTATCTTATATATTTTTCGAGTTATATATATTTTAAATTTAAAAAATCTCAATTTACTAAGATCTTGGTTAAGATTTTTTCATATACAGCCAAATATTTTCAACCGATTTTGTTATGTTTTACATAGTTAGTTAAATAGCAAAATTATCTATCGAACAAAAAAATTTTGAGTCGAAGTCTTTCGAATAAGGAGTGAGATCGAAAAAATCTTAACACACATTTTGCCTCATAACTTTTTTCGGAATCAATATTCAAAATTTTTTTTTTTATCTAGTTATCATGGAAAAATACTTCAGTTATTATTTTTAATAAAAACCATGTTAATTTGTTTTTCTTTTCATCAAAATAAGTGACAAAAAAGATTTACGTCCTACAAGTTATTAAAAAATTTCAAAAAATCGAAAAAGGTCTTACAAATAATTGGCCACAGAATTAAATGTCGTCCGTAAAACCGTTTCTAATGTTATTAAACAGTATCAGGAGAATTTGACTATTGATATGAAACCTAGTTCGGTAAGAAAAAAGGACCACATGATATTGGGAAGGCCAGAAAATTGAAGGTATATTGAAAGGAACTCCAAACACATCTGGTAGAAAATCAGCTCAGTTTTCTCAGTGCTTCGACTATTTGGTGCGAAAATTTAAAGCTAATGGGAAAGTTGATAACATATAAAGTTCAAAAAATTCCAAACTGGAATTCTGCAAAAAAAAAAAAAAATTACAAGCCAAAAGTAGGACTCGGAATTTAAAACCAAATTTCCTACAAAAATACTCAAACTGTATAATTGACGAAGAAACTTAGGTGCTGGCAGAATCTTCGCAGCTTGTGTCTCAAAAATTTTTATTGCTAATGCTCGAAGCAATGTTGGCGATAAGTTTAAGACCCAAAAGCAGCAAAATTTCTTACAAAATTCATGGTATGACAAGCTTTTTGCAGTTGCGGCAAAACAGGAAAGTCATTTGATACATTAGGATCTATAAATACCAAAATATGCATAAAGGAATATTTGCAAAAAAGACTTCTTCTTTTCTTAAGAAAGCACAACGTGTCCACATATTTTTGGACCCATTTGGTATCATGTCACTACGGTAAGAGAGCTCTAGAATGGTACCAAATCAATAACATAGTTTTAGCACCAAGAGAGGTCAATTTTCAAAATTGTCCATAGCTAAGACCTGTGGAGAGATATTGAGCTCTTGTGAAAAATGAATTCAAGAGCACAAAAAAGGTGTCCCAAAATACCGAAGATTTTAACAGAAGATGTGCACACTGTTACAAAAAAGTGACTGAAGCAACTAGCAAATCTTCAAAGAAAGGGTTTTCAAAAATGGTCCACAATTTTATAATTAGTAGTTAGAACCATTAAAATTATATATTTCTGTGATCTGTGCTAAATTATCAAATGATTAAAAAAATAATGAAAACTCTAAGATCAACCGTTTCCAAGTTATTGAATATTATGTATGTTAAGAATTTTTCGATCTCACTCCTTAATATGAAAACCAAATGCGAGTACTAGAATTTTGATATCACTTTTCCCTGAATTAAGTGGAATTTTTGACCCATTTAACCCAAATGTTTAGACGGACGGAAATTACCATTCAGCCAAAAAACGTCTTATAATTCTAAAAATGCATTTTTTTTACTTACTAATAAATAGAAAAATTATACGTGATCATTAAAGTGTTGATACTACACTTCTCTGAATTATGCATAATTTTCGACACATTTAACTTTAATGTTTAAACGGACGGACAGACTTTTCCGTTCTGCTAAAAAAAATCTTAGAATTCTAAAACTGATTTTTTTTTTTTAATTAATAATCAACAAAAAAAAAAAAAAAAAAATAAAACGTGATCATTAAAATATTGGTATCATCTTCCCCTGAATTAAACGCCATTTTCGACCCCTTTTACCCCAATGTGCGATGTTTCATGGATGTGTTTTGGTGTTTTTTGATCAATTTCCATTTTAATGAAAACTAGTTTCACTATAACCAAATGTAAACCAGTTAACAGAATTATCAAAATTTATAAGCCCAAGAGGATGCACGGATTTTTTCATGTACAGTCCTTAGCTTGGAAATTAAATCCATACAGGTATATTTCTGCAAGTGTTTGTAGCATACATTAGAAGAATTGAGCACTTATAATCCGCGATTACAGCAATGAAAATAAAAAAAAAAACTTGTTAGTTTCAAACACATTTTTTACATTTTTTGATTTTGAGTGCTTGCCGGCACCACATGGAACCGTTTCAGGTCTTAAATTTTTGTTCTATTACATCACTAAGTGTTGTTTACATAATTGTATCCAAAGTTATTTAAAAAAAATCAGAAGTTAAACAAAATATTTGAGGTTGAAAGTCGGTTTCATAAAGCTAAACGTAAAATGAGTATTGCCCATATATAAGGAAAACAATAAAAACTTAATTTCAAAGAACCAATGGTTGCACATTTCTGCCATAGATAATAATTTATATCCACTTAATAGCTAAGTAGTCATATTGCAATAAAGAAAGGAAAATTATGCTATGAAAATGATACTAAGTATATGGTAATAAATTTAAACTCATATTTTTCTCATAATCTCTTTCTATGCAAATTAATGAAAATTGATATCTCTTATATAATTTATATTATTCTTTGCACTTTTTTCATAATATCTATCAAAATAAAAAAAACATAAATTATAAATTAAATTATAATTAAATAACCAGAAATCAAAAACACATTAAATAAACCTTAAAATAAAATGAAAATTAACCTTTTTTCTCATTTTGTTCGACATTTAAAAATTTATTGCCTTTATTTTATATTAAGGGAAAGAGCATAATTATACATTTATTTTATTATCAAATTTCAAATAATAAATAAAATATACTTTACACAAAACATTTGATTTGTTGTTGTTGAGTTCACATTTGGTTTGAAATATTTTTTTTTTTTTTTTTTTTTTGTCGATAACTTTTTAATTGAAACCCATTTCAATTCAATTTATTTTCAAATTGTTTTTCTTTGTTTGTTTCTCTTTTCAACTGTCACAACCCATGTCACTTCGGTCATTTTTGTTTGGGTTAGAGGTATTTATTAGAGGTTGCTGCAAATTTAATATATTTTATTATTTTGATTTTAATGCTGTAATCATGTTATTTATTTTGGAAACACTTTTTTTTATATATTTTTAACAAAACAAATAAACGTCATCAATTATGTTTATAAATAGTAAAGATGTGCTGTATTTAAGAGGAAGTAAAATATTGGTTAAATTTTGATTGTCCTTTAAGAAAGAAGCTAAAATTAACCTACTAATTTCCAGAAATTTTCTAGAATATTAATCAAATTTGGCTTTTTAAATTTTTTGGTTTGAAATCTCATTAAAGTATAAATATACCACCTTTAAATATTTACAATTCGATTGTAAGGATTTAAGATTTATTTTTGCACAGATATTTTTCTTTGTAGTTATATAATATTTTATATGTATTTATTATTTTATTAAAGTTATTTTGTTATTCTTAAACAAATCTCAAAGTTTACCACATTTTATGCCTTTAAACTAAATACAATTTGTTCTCTTTTAAAATATTT
This sequence comes from Protophormia terraenovae, assembly GCA_951394005.1. Taxonomy (NCBI): domain Eukaryota; kingdom Metazoa; phylum Arthropoda; class Insecta; order Diptera; family Calliphoridae; genus Protophormia; species Protophormia terraenovae. Next base: position 70,932,312 of record OX596076.1, on the reverse strand, counting down.
CTCATTTATATTCACACCGTAAAGATAGTTTTACAAATATAATAAAGTTTTTCTTCTACTTCAAAAGAAAAATTAAACAAAAAAATTACTATAAAAAAGTTGATGAAAAAACTGTCACCTTTTCCATTTAAAGAACTTTAGAAAACTAAACTCGTACATCAACAACCAACAACATGGGCCCAACTCTGAACTATGAGTAACTTTCTGGTCAATCGAAGTTGCATCAATTTAAAGAAAAACTTTTTTTTTACACAGTGAAAGTTTTTGTGTGAAAAACTCTCACACATACAAAACACTATTACACGAAGAAATGGCAGAAACAACTGCTAACATGTAGATTTAAGAAAAAAGGGCAATAAAACGAATATGTTCTTAAGAAAAAAAAAAAAACTAAATTTAAAATAAAGACCAGAAAAAAACCAGCAAGCGTAAAAAATGACATTCGAATTACGTAGTAGTAAGTTTTAAGTTTGATTATCAAATTTAAAATGTTTGCATTTGTTCAACTTTTATTAAAAAGTCAAATATTTTAAAAGAGAATCAAAAATAAGAACAAATATGTATATAAAAAACAAATAAAAGAAATTGCATTATTTGAGTTGTTATATGTATTTATGAGATGCTAAAAAAAATAATAAGGATATTCTTTATATTTACTTTGAAATAAAAACATTAGGTTATTTATAGATAAGCTTAGGTTCTTTGAAAACTTAGTTTACTATAGAGTATTATACTTTTTATCGAGTTTTATCCGAAATTCATTAAACCGATATTTTATTTTAGGAAACTTTTTTTTTTCAATTTAAGAAGCATTTAAGTTGATAGGGAAATTTTTACAAAAAAAATACTTATACATATAAGGAATTCCAACAAATTTATAAACGCTTCAAAACAGGTACCGTGAAATAACTACCAGCAAAAATAAAATAATTCTCAATTTTGTTTCCATATAAATTGGGTTCTATTTAATTGTGAAATAACACCCACTGGGTTGGAACTTATTTCATTTTATAACATTGGAAGTTATTTCATTCATTTTTGAAATTGGGCTTTTTTTCATTTTATTTTGCACTTTTTTCATTCACAAAAGAAAATGAATATCAGTGGGAGTTAAGGAGTGCGATCGAAAAAATCTTAACACACGTTTTGCCTCATAACTTATTTCGGAGTCAATATTAAAATTTTTTTTTTACCTAGTTATCATGGAAAAATACGTTAGTTATTATTTTTAATAATACCCATGTTGATTTGTCGTGATTTTCATCAAAATGAACGACAAAAAAGATATACGTGCTAAAAATTATTAAAAAAATGTAAAAAAAAAAAAAATCCAAATAGGTAGATAAATAATTGTCCACAGAATTAAATTTCTGCCATCAAACTGTTTCTAATATTATTAAACAATATCAGAAGTAATTGACCATTGACAGGAAACCCGGTTCGGAAAGAAAAAAAGGTCCACTTGATATTGGGAAGGCTAGAAAATTGAAAGAATATTGAAAGGTACTCCAAACACATTTAGTAGAAAAGCAGCCCAGTTAGCTCAATGCTTTGACTATTTGGTGCAAAAAATTTAAGCTAATGCAGAGTTGATAACATGTAAAGTCCAAAAAGTTCCAAACAAGAATGCTGCCAAAAATTTAGAAGCAAAGAATAGGACACGGAAATTAAAACCAAATTTCATACAAAAATACTCAAGTTGTATAATTGACGAAGAAACGTATGTGCTGGCAGAATTTTCGCAGCTTCCGGGTAAAACTTTTTATATTGTTAATGCTCGAGGCAATGTTAAAGATAAGTTTAGGACCCAAAAGCACAAAAAATTTCTTACGAAATTTCTGGTATAGCAAGCATTTTGCAGTTGCAGCAAAACAGGGAAGACATTTGATACATTCGGATCCATAAATACCAAAATATACATCAAAGAATATTTGCAAAAAAGATTTCTTCCTTTCGTAAGAGAGGACGATATGTCCACATATTTTTTTGACCCATTTGGTATCATGTCACTAACGTAAGAAAGTTCTGGAGTGGTACCAAATCAATAATAATAGTTTTTGTACCAAGAGAGGTCAATTTTCCAAATTGTCCATAGCTTAGACCAGTGGAGAAATATTGAGCTCTTGTAAAAAGTGAATTGAAGAGCACAAAAAAGGTGCCCCAAATACAGAAGATGTCAAAAGAAGATGTGCACACTGTTCCAAAAATGTGACTGAAGCAACTGTCTAATCTCTGACGGAATGGTTACTAGAAATGGTCCACAAGTTCGTAAGTAGTAGTTAGAACTACAAAGTTATATTTTTCTGTAATCTGTAATAAATTATTTATTAAATAAAAAAGAAATGAAAACTCTAAGATCAACCATTTCCAAGTTATTGAATATTATATATGTTAAGATTTTTTCGAACGCACTTCTTATTTCATTATACCCTACACCACCAAAGGTGGTTGGGGTATTATGTGTTTGTGCAGAAGTTGTAACGCAGAGAAAAAATCATCGGACCCCCACCTTAAAGTATACCGTTCGACTCAGAATTACTTTCTGAGTCGATTTAACGATGTCCGTCCGTCCGTCCGTCTGGTCGGCTGGCTGGCTGGCTGTCCATGTAAAGCTTGTGCGCAAAGTACAGGTCGCAATTTTGAAGATAATTTGATGAAATTTGGTACATATACTTTTTTCAATACAAGGACGAAGCCTATTGAATTTGGTTATGATCGGCCCATTATTTCACCTAGCCCCCATACAAATGTCCTCCCGGAATAGAGTTTTAACACTTATAGATGGCATAAAAATAGGAATATTTTAATGAAATTTAGTACAAATAAGTTTTATATCAGCAGAAATCTGTCTGCAAAATTTCATGAAGATCGGTCCATAACTAACCATAGCTCCCATATAAACTCCTCTCCCGAAAATCACTAACATTCATAAATTCCATACAAATGTTATTATTATGTTAATATTTAACACAAGTAAGTTGTATACATATACGTAATTATGTGGATCGAAATGGTGTAGGGTATCATATAGTCGGGCTTGACCGACTATATCTTCTTCTCTCGTTTTTATTTGGAGTTATTTCATTTTGTTTCAAATTAAAGTTTTTCTGCATATTAATTATTAATAGCTCCTAAGCTATATATCTCCGAAAACGATTTCTTTAAAATACTAAACAAAATTACATAATATTAATATAACTCTTCTTTAAACTTGTGATTTTGACCTTTGAACTTTCGGAGTATATAAATATTTTACTTGACGTTTTAAAGACAATGTTTTTTTTTTTATTAAATGAAATAAAAATTGTACAATGTGTATTTTAGGAGTGAAAAATTCAACCGCTTTTTCATTTTTGAAACGTCATATTTCTGTAGCGAGTTTCATTGAAATCGGAGATATCAAATCCGAATATATCTGTTTTTTGAACGTTTTGATATGGAATCACTCATAACTAAAACACAGATAGAAAATATTATCAAAAATTAATTTTGGCCAAGAAAAGTGGTCGGCAAAACCATAGAGCGATGTGCCTTAGCAAAATTAGTTTTACAAAAGTGTCCCGTCTTGAACTATCAATGACTTTTGACATATATTTATGGTCCCAATCAATTATATTTGTATCAACCACTATCCCTAATTTTATATTCTGTTGAGTTGTATAAAGATCTCGCCCAAAAAACTTAAAAATTTTAATAATGAAAAAATTTTGTCATCAAAAATCTACTACACTGTATTTAACTGCGAAGGTCTTCACAACAACAAAGATGATGCAGAATTTATTTACATTGTCCGTTATTTTTGAACTTTGAACAATAATTCTGATTATACAAATTTTATACTATATTAGTATCAGGTTTTGGGAGTTCAGATCTGCAACTATTTCTTTTAAAATTTCATTATCATAAAACTTATTAAGGATTTAAGTCAGTTTCAGCCAGGTTAAAAAATGTTTGATATCGGCAAGATAATTTGAATTCTTTTTAAAATATCCCTGCAGTCAATTGTGACTGTCCGAAACCAGTTACTTGACTGACTACATTAGGGCACCGCTAGTCACTTTACTAATCACCTGACTAGTCACTTTAACATGGGGATGTCTTAGGAAGAAGTGTATTGGCACCAAAGGATTAAAAGGTGGCGATATAGTGATTAGTACGAAAAAGTCAATTCATAGGAATCCTTTTACTGGTGAAATTGAGTCAGTCACCTGACAATCTTTTTAACTAGTCACTTTACCAATTAGGTGACTAGTCACTTTAACATGGGGATGTCCTAGGAGGAAATCTATTGACACCCCAGGACCAAAAAGTAGCAATGTTGTGACTAGTACGAAAAAGTCAATTCAAAAAAAAAAAAAAAAAAAAAAACAAATGCAGAATATTTGATTTTTTTAATAAATTGAAAATTCTAATTAGCAAGATTGTGTTTGGCATTATATAAAATAATTGAGAGGTAATCCATTTCTATTGGATGTATTCCACGTGTTTAAATTAAAAACACATTTAATTAATGTAGTACGCATAACATAAAAATATAAAAAACATTTTAAACTTTTTTCTTACAAAGTAAAATACTAAAGACTCTGTTAAGCACCAAGGAGTCAATAAATTGATATTTGGCACTACACACGTCCGAATAAAATGCATCAGAGCCAAATGTCCTACAATGTATTTATTGCCGTTAGTCAATTAACCCAACCTGTACTGCCAATGGATGAAGTATTTACATTTTTAACGTTTTTGTGACCTATAAAAAACCAATCGCCACCTCCACGCTTTCTAAAGAGTCAATAAAAGGTGCGATAGCCTAACTATCGCTCACAAAATATGCGAAGTTAGGGTAAAAAAAAGCGTACACATTTGAATGAGTTAGGTGGGTAGTCACAAATGAACTTTACTGTACAAAAGCGGGTAAATTGACACCGAAAAAACTGCTGGGATCTTTAAATCAGTGATGCGCACACACACTACTATACATTTGCGATTGTGTGTGTGAAGCAGCAAAAAACTTGACTTGATTTGCATTGACATTAATGAGAGCGCAGCAGTCGAACGATGTAGTTTATAGTGAACGTGTGAAGCAGCGTTGCGTAAGCAGCATTTGTAGTCTAAACTCGCGAGTCAGTAAATTGCGCATCTCTGCTTTAAATAGCAAAAGGTTTCAAAGACATAAAAATTACTAATTTCAATGCAACTTTAATGATTTTTAGAATGTTTTATAGTAATTGTATTATTTTAATTATTAGTTTCTTACAAAGTTACTGGAAAAAATTAATAAAATAATCTAAAATCCTAATTTAAACTAGCTGATTTTCATCTGATTCAAGTTCTTGAAACAACATATTGCTGTAAATATCTATATACCTCCATAAATCAAAATCCTGCAGAACTAGTGCACTAAGCAAATAATCTTAAGTACCATTTAAATAAAAAATAATTGAATACAATATATATGGGCAATTCTCTTTTTACGTTTGCCTTTATGAAATCGACCTTCAACCTTAAATATTTTTTTAAATTCTGACTTTTTTAAACAACTTTTGATGCAAATATGTTAACAACACTTCATTGTAAAACACAAAAAAAAATTCAAGACCTAAACGGTTCCATGTGGTGCCCGCAAGCACACAAAGTAAAAAATTCCAAAAAAAATGATTGCTGTAGTCGCGGATTTTAGCATAAATGTCCAATTCCTCTAATGTAGACTATTAACATTTGTAGAAAAGAACCAGCATGGATTTAATTAGCGTGCAATTACCAGTGTCAAATTGTGTTGTGTAAAAATCGTGAAACCAAATTTTAAAAAATTTTAAGATTTTGCAGTTTTTTTGATATTTCTAAATTCAAAACAGAGCCTAATAGCCCTTGAAATTATGCATGACATATATCTCGTTAATGTGCCTTCAATAGAAATGCTGTAGGAGGTACCCAAACTTGGAGAGAAAAAACGTGAATGACTCCAAGAGGTGCATTTTTCGCGAGGCACACTCTTAACGTTATTTCAGTGAAGCTAGAGTGTAGCGTTATCAAAGAAGTTTTCCAAATGACATTTAAAAATCATTGTACGTTTTAAAATATTAATCTGCTAAACGTGCATAGCTATTTTAAAGAATTCAGCAATTTTGCATATTTTGTTATAGCGGATGTTGGTGTTATAAATCAATTTTAAACTGAAATAAGTTCCTGTGTAAAGTTTTACTTACGCAGAAAATATAATTTCACTAAAAATATTCATCAACGGTTTTCATGGGCTAAGAACGCGATGTTTTTAGTTTAACATTAATCGTCGAGGCACACCCAAAGGCGCTAATCAAAATTGTAGCTGCTTTAATACCATATATCAAAATCAATATGGCGTTCGAAAAAAAGTACGATTTTTCATTTAATGCAACTTTAGAGATTTGACTAAGTGCAATTAAAAAATGTATATAAATGACATTGTTTAATGACTTATTAAAAAAAAAGATGAATTTTGCAATAAATGGATGAGTATGAACAAGACTACATCACTTAAAACTGAATTTTGCAAATTTTATAAGAAGGTTTAATAATTATTAAATCGATAATATATCCACGCATACTTAACATATTGCGATATTTTTAATTTGTATTTTAGATACAGCATTGTATACAGCGTTACCATTGAGAATTTTTAAAAAGTGTCCAAAAAAGGGGATCTTTTGTAAAAAAGGGGCCAACTGCTTTAAAACCTAAAAAACTCCTTAAAATGTGTTTATTTTGTAACAACAAAATCAAAAAATGTTATGTTTTAAGAAAAACTACTAAATCCAATTATGTTACTAACAAGATAATTTATTTCTAATTATTTTATAAAAATATTAATTTTTTTATCTCAAAATTAAAGATTTTTTCACAAAAATAGTACATCAGTCTTTCAATTCTCTTTGGAACCAATTTAGGACTGAACGTATGGATCCACAAGTATTAACTTAAGTCTGTTCGACAAACTATTTTTTATTATTAATAATTTAGTGAAAAAAAAGCACGTTCCACCGAGGGATTGTCATGAGGAATGTAAATATATAACTTAGGAATAAGTATTCATCGTATCTGTTTTTTATTTTCTCAAATCAGTCCAAAAAGATTCGGCATATGATGACTTAAATAGCTGTTCATAAACTTCATTTTTATTTTCAGTAACTAACAGTTTCAGTCCACTTGTAAATACTCCGCGGCTATTTATATCACTATACTGTGAAATAATCTCAAAATAATGAATTTATTTGTTTAAATTAATATAAAATTAATATAAACAACTTAGTTTCTCGTTATTCAGCACATAGTGTTAAAAAGTCTCCATTTAGTCGCCATTTAAAAAAGGGGCCAAAAAAGTGGCCAGGTGGTTAAAAAAGGGGCATTTGGCGACTAAAGTTGCCAAACGGTAACACTGATTGTATAGTACACAAATGCAATCGTTTTTGATTTAGGACAATAAATAGAATTTTGGCAATTTTTTTTTATAAATTTTTATCTTAAAACGCCATAACATTGATGCCGTCCTGTAAAAGACATTCACGCGAACAGATATTGGTACTAAATATCGTTGATGTGCCATTTAAAAATGTTTAAAATTTTTTTGAACATCAAAAGTAAACGAGTTTGAAGAATTTCCCATATATATATTTTTTTTAATTTTCGACGTTAAAAAAAGAGTGATTTTATTTTAACGATGCACTATTCATCCTGCTATATAGATTTTATTGGGTATGAGAAGTAAGTGATTGACTTATAAAAAAAAAAATAAATAAATAAATAAATATTTTGGATTCAAACGTTAATATAAAATTCAATTTTTATAAGCACAGAAAAAAGTCACCAATTAACAAATATATATGAAAATAATTCATTCAATTATAAACTTGTTTAAATTTGCACCTCTCACCAAAATGATTATATCAATTACTAAAATCTATAAAAAAATACAAAACAGAAAAAAATTCAAAATAATAAATTAATTAAATCAATCAAGTAGTTGATTTGATGAATTAAAAATGTATATATGATATAAAAGTATAGTTAAATTTTATTTTTATTTCATTTTTGTTTTAATAAATTTATTAAATTTCAATGCAAAATGAAACAATAATGTTAATTGAATAAAATACCGTAATAATTTTTTCTGTGAGTATACACAAACCTTGCTTATGAATATCTTTAAATACTTTAACTTCCTTCAATGAACACCCTTAATTATTTAAAAAAATATGAAAAATGATGATTTGACGACAATACACAAATGCATGCAAACAATATGCGGAAATTCCATTTATAAAATAACTAAAATCAACAACTACTATTATAAACATAAAATATAAAGAAAATTTTATTGTTGTTCTATTTTCTTTTAATATTTATTATCCGACATTAAATAAATGAATATTTAATCTCAAAGGAAATTAATACGAGAAAATGTGTTTAATATAATAAATAAATATTGTTTATGCAAATTTTTGCATTTCAGTGTTTTTTCCTTTAATAAACTTATTTTATTGTGTTTTTTAATTAAACTCTTGTGGTTAAGTGTTAGAGTATAGAGGGAAATTTACTAGAAAAAATCTCTATTCAAGGATATTTTAGGAAATCTTAGAATATTTTGAGTTTACATGTAGCAAAGTTGAATCAAAGAATCAATAGATGAAAATTTAATTTTAGAAAAATATTTTATTTATAGCTACAAATTAAATAAGAAATTTGTTTTAACTTTAATAATTCACAAACATTTGTTTAGAAAATAATTTTATTTTTAAACTGAAACTTTGATCCATAAATAAATTGCAACCAATTATCCTTTACTGGAAATGATGTAACAATAACTGAAGTACCAAAAAAAAAAAAAAAAACAACAGCAGTATTATTATCATTATAACACACACACATAGTTAAGATTAAACTTTTACGTATATTTAAACATATTAAACGTTGGAATATTTTTCCTACAGAACTTCTGGTTTGGGGAGGGTTTTTACAATTAATTTAAATGCAGCACATCAAAATTAATTGTGCAAAGTGAATTAATTAAAACAAAAGAGGGAATACTGTTGGTGAATGAGGTTAACGAAAAGCTAAATACATGCACACTTTACACATTCTCAGACCCAGCGGGAAAGAGAAGTTTTCAAGAGCCCTTCAAGCCAAGCCAAAAGACCTGTTTCTTGCAGTCAAACTCGTTATTTTTATTTAAAAACAGTCTTAAATTGAATCTTATTTAAAAGATATACAAACTACCTTCTATAGTGATTCTTGAAATAAGACTAAATGATTTTGAGGCCTTTAAGTCTATAATTAAATGGAAACAAGAATTAGTAACGTATTTTTTGGAAATGACGTTAAACTTTTTTTGTTTAATTTTCAAAGAAGGCAAAGTAGAATATATTTTGATTTTTTAAAAAGAAGAACGGAAGCATTTCAATACGAAGGCCTTAGCCGTGTAGTATTATCATATTTTCCCGTTGGGGTATAAATATGTGCATGTATTTTCACATATACATACATGAGTAGTAGTATAAAGAGCTGCTAGAAAAATATGTTGAGGTCTTAAACGACATTCACAAAATAACATAAAAAAGCATAATGAAACTAGACGTATATAAAAAAAAAAAAATATCAGCTTTAGTGTGTTGGAAAGATAATATAAAATTTAATTACTTGGTAATTTTTTCTATTATTTATGACACAGCCAAGGATGTGCACTAACACTCACAGACATTTTTCTTTCGTTTGAGAATATTTTTGTTAATTTATTTAATGTTTTGTTGAGGTGGTTAACAGGAAGATATATTTAATTTGTGTCACTGATTTTATTGTTTTAATTGCTTGAATATATAAATGTCTTAAGACTTGTCTGAAAAGGGAGAATATTGTTTTTTATTGAGTGTTGTATACGTACAGATAAGAGAGGGGAAAGTATTATTCTTTTCGAGAAGGATATAAAAAAATTTCTTTAAAAAATTTCACTGATATCTTCTAAAAAATCGCAATATAACAATATTTTTTATTTAAATGTTGCAGCAAAAAAAACTTTTAATATTTGTTTTTAAGCATATAACAGACTGAAAAAATCTTCCTCACTGGTAAACAAATTGTTATGTGTATTAAAGTAGAGACCATCCGTTACAAAACTGTGTAATCAGTTTTGCTTTTGATTTTTAAACCTATTATAAAATATTTACAAAGATTATTCCTACGGTACATACCTGGGTACTATTTTTAATTTTAAAGTGCTCGCATTTCTTTATTAATAAAGATATAATGAATAATCGTATTTTTATTGTTCTTTGATTCATATAGAGTTAAGATTTTACTAATTTTTTGCTTAAACTAGGGAATAAGCATGACCATGCCAGGCAAAATGACCAAATTATAAGTAATAACTCCATTAGGATTTGAAGGAGAATTAGTTTCAGAAATAAGCTTTTCTTGACATTTCTAGATTATTTAAGAACTTCAGAAAAATAAATCAAGTTTAATATGTGACAAGTAAAACAACTTTTCGAACTATCGCTGTTTTGAGCCAGCATTTATGAATATGACAATGATAGCGCACATTTTAGCCGATTTTAAATCTTTCACCGCATTGACTTTGTTTTAAATAATTCGTTTAATTTTTTCTATATCATGTAGTAATGTCCACCACTTCTACTGCAAAATATCATGCAAGAGCTCAAGATATTGAAATTATTTCCTACATTCGTGCTAAGGAACGTAAACTTTCCATATTGTAGCTCCAAACTTGACAGGATGCTATGACAACAGTGGCAACATTCCTTGGTGTTGTAAAAAAAGTTATTCTCGGACGTGACCTATTTTCGGTGAGAATATTATATACATCCTGTGCTTAATTGTGGATGAAGTCAGTGCTAACTTTCTTCAGAACTGTAAGAATGTTATAGTCACTCTTGACCGATTTTCTCAGAGAGTTTATATGGAACGTGTGTTTTATTACAGATTAAGTTTTGTTGTAAGATTTAAAATTACAATTTATTATTTTTGCAATCTCTTCTTTAAAAAAAAACCTAATGTTTACCAATACTAATTTATGAATTTTATGATGATTTTCGGAAATGGACCATATATGTGAGCTATGGATTTTTGAGGTGTGAACCTTATAAAAAATGTTATAGATTAGTTTTTACGTTTATAAAAAATAGGGTTTCTAACGTCCATAAAACTTTTAAATGTACTACATTAGCAATACTAAAAAATGTATGGGCGTCAAGACCCTATTATAGAAGAAAAATTGTATGGTGACTTGGTTATAATAGGTAACCATTATAAACTAATTTTCGCAGAGGTCGTGTCATAAAATTATTTCAAAAACTGCGATGCTTCATTAAAAGCTTAACATGGACTGTAAGACAGACGGACAAACATCGCTAAAATACTCAAATATATTTTTCCACACGTATTTACCAATTTTGTTTAAGACCTATTTTGTTTAAGACCTATTGCCAGGTTGTAATAAATAATTTGTATAAAATAATATATTTTTTTGAATAAAATCAACGAAAATTACACTATGGTTACACTTGGTACCACGGGTATTGACTAACGTTAATTTTTTTGGGTATGTACCGTAGGGTTATATTAATTCAATATGAGTGTCAAATGAAAGCTACAATTCTCCACAATATAATTATATTTTTTATTAAATACTCCGATACAAAAAATTTTAAAAATATCTTCTTGAAAATTTAATATTGCCATTTTATATAAGGAATTTATTCCTTGCATTTTCTTCGGCAACATTGAAATAAAAACCTTTATTATAATGCAGGATTCATAGCTTTCATTTGACATCTATATTGGGTTAATATACTTTTGAGTCCTTTTGAGAAAAAGATTTGACGTCCTGAAGAAAAACTAAGTACGCAGTCTTATTATGTTAAGCTCTAGCTTGATACAAATGTCGATTTTTTCATGCGTGAATTATTATTATTATTATTTTTTTGGAAAATTGTCACGCAGTGTAATATTAAAACTGATAGATATGTGACAAATATAAAATTAAAATAAAATAGGAAAAAATAAAATAAGCAAAAATTTCCCGTGCGGTCGTAAGAGGTCAGACAATAAATGGATACATTTTGAATAACTTTGATAACTTTACATGTAATTTTATGATATATCTACGTATCCTTATATATACATGTTTTATTTAAAATAAAATTTGTAAATAAACTTTTTAATTCGTGCGTTTGTTTTCATGTTTTGATTAAAATCTCCCATAGAATGTAGGAATCAACCAATAAAAAATGCATTATGCAAAATAACAAATATCAATCCCTTGTAACAATCCACAATATTATTTTTTTAACGGTTGTTGAATTACATGGGTTATAACTGTTGTGTACTCTCATTCAAGGAGTACCTCAATCTCAACATCTTGTACATTTTTTTAATGTACAAAGGGTGTAATGACTTTGTGATGGTGTTTGCATCTTAATGCATTTCAATCGGCTTAGAATCACTAGCTTAGTTGATTTAAAGATGTCTGAGAGTCCGTCTAACCATTTCGAGATAAATGTTGTTGATATTTTAATATTTACACTTTGTTTTAATATTAAACAGTAAGCAAAAAAATAAAAAAAAATATATTTTTGAAATTTTAAAGCCTATTTTGAGAGAACTCTGATGTCCGACCTTTCGTCCATCTGCTTGTTTTTCTGGAAATTTTTCGAATTTAAAATAGTTTATATTTGTATTCAACAAAGATACTGTCCTCAAATGTTCTTTATTCCATAGATAATTTTGTTCCGCAACTAATTATAGAAAAATGTTTTAAAATAGGTCGAAAATGCTGATTCTTACATAAATAAATACACTGTTTAAGTTTTATATTTTATATCTTGTTATTTATTTCTTAGTTTTCTTCTCTTTTATTATTTTATATTATTTATTGAGCCACTTTTAGTGAAAGCTTCTTTATTGAGAACAATGTTGTTCCGTGAAGATTCTGTGTTGTTTTGCTGGTTCTACACCTCCTATTTAATATCTCCTATTAATTCTTAAATCTTGGATGTAATCCGAGATTTCGTTGGTCCCTATATTTTTCAGGTGAAAACTTCGAAGAAAATATTCTGCCACTTGGGTCCTAAGCAGTGTTTACTTCCTACCACTTCAACCAGATTGTAAATTTTGTTGAAGCCTTTAATCTTACTGATTGTAAATAAATATACGCTACGTTGGATTGATGTACTCAATTCAACCTCTTATTATTTTTTCCCTAACACTGTTAGTCTTTTATATTTTTTTAGTTAGTAGCCGCCACGTCTGTTTTGTTCACTGTCCAGCACAAGACAGATAAGAGAGTTTGATTGTAAATTTACTTTGACTTATGTATATACATTTCTTAAAACTAATATTATTGCAGTTTTCCTGCACTTGGTTCGAACCGATAGCGGTTGTTGTATCGAACCTTCCTTTTTTCCCTGTTGTCTTCTTGAGGTTTGCTGCTGTAACAGTTTCGTTGATCTGTGTGTGAGTTTCTGTGTTTTAATCTTTCCTCTGCTTCTCTGCTCGCTATCCTGTGTATTTCTCCCTGCTGCATCCATACTCTACTCCTCGCTTTTCTCGCTGTTATCTCCATGATTCGTCATTTCAGCTACTCGCCTGCTCAGCTGTGACGATGTAGGCATTGACGTCTTTACTTCGGCTTTTCTCCATGCTGCTTTCTACTGCTACTTCTGCCTGCTGCTAAATGTCTAGCGTGCCATCTAAGATCAAACGCACCACCTGCCCCTGACCTGAATGCTTTTCCTTCTGGGTACACCATCGACATCCGGAACACTTTGTTTCATCCTTTACCCCATCGATCTCCGGAACATCTGAAAAGAAAAGAGGTACATAGGCGAATGTAATATAGATGGATATAATCCATTTCCCTGCCAATAAAACGGCAGTGGATCTTTTTATTTTCTTATACTATTTTAAATTTAAAAATTTATTCTTAATATTTATGTGGGCCAAAATTCCAGGAAGTTTTGGTCCTCACAATATATGAAATAAACCTGATCAAGATTTTGCAAAATTCAAATGAAATAAATAATACTTATATAAAATAAATGGTTTTTGAAAGACCTTTTTAAGACGTTTATCGATCCACCATTGATCACATAATATATCGTTCTAAAATCACTTCATGGTGTTTAAATTCCCTACAAGTGTAAATATTGAGTTATTGTTTCACACAAAAAAGTTTTATATAAGGAAAATCCACAGTGATAAATTTATATAAGGTCCACTTTCGAGAAGCACCCTAAAGTTTATAAGTCCCATATTCAAGAGTCCCGAGGAATCACTTTTTTAAGTTTTCGATGTAGGAAGACTCCTCAAACGATATGTATTTAAGAGCAGATTACGAAAAAAAAAATTTTAAATCCTTCTTCAGTTGCCCACCAGCGATTTTAAATCTGAAGTTTGGAACATTTTGCTCGAATTAGTTTCTTTTTTCTTTAGCGAAATAGGACGGTTTTTGAAATAATTTTTGTAAAATTGTTTCGAAACAAAATTCAACAATTTTTCTTTGGAAAAACTGCTCTAGACCAGAGAATTTCAATCGCTAGTAGGGAACTGAAGGTCAATTTTAAAATTTTTATTTTTTGTCCACATATTTTGCTCATTAATACGTATAGTACAAAATTTTCTACAAAAATATTTTTGAGGGATACTCTACTTTCTATAGAAATATACATTATACTTAATATAAATATCGATCCTTAATTGGCCACAAGTCCCATATAGGACCCTCTTTCTGAATTTTAATGGTAAAGGGTATCATATGGTCAAACTTTCGTGTTTTTTTATAATATTAGATTTTTCAAGGAAAATCATAATAAAGCTAAAATGTTGGTGTAGTTTCTTAAGGCTCAAATCGATACGAAGACATTGATTTTTAATTACTCATGTTTTTCAAAAAACATCATAAGAAAGATAAAATTCCGTATTTAATTTTTATTCTTTTAATTAAATTATTAAAGTTTCTTCACCGTTTATTTTCTCTAGCAGACAATTTTCAATTTTAAAGTATTTTTGATGTGCAGACAATATTTAAATATCTATAAACTTATCATATATATGCATAAAAATATACAATGTGTAAAACAAAAATATTGTTTTAAAAATTTTGACACCTCTTTATGCGTTTTTGCTTTAAAATATTTGTTGCGTCATTTATAAATCATACTGGCATTTACAGAAATATGCTGGCTATAGTTCACATTTGACATGTAGTAAGTACTGCAAAATCCAATAAAATAAAAATATAGCAAATTTATATAAATAATAAAATGAAAAGAAATCATTTGGCAAATTAAATATTGTGCAGTTGACATTTTTGAATGCTGTTATGTGTGGCTAACTAACACATCAACAGAAATGCAGATACAAAATAACAATAAAAATGGTAATTTTGTTGCTATTACTTACATATACATATAGTATGTATATACTGGGTGACTAATAAATTGGAATTTATGCATAAAATTTAAATAAAATATAAAAAATTACTTTAATTAAAAAAAAAAAATAAATAAATAAATAAAATATATATATATATATATATATATATATATATATATATATATATATATATATATATATATATATATATATATATATATATATATATATATAAGGGAATTAAATTTTTGTTATCATTTTATGCAGACATTTGTATATCCACCATAAAAAAATATAGGGGTATATTGATTTTGTTATTCCGTGTGTAACATGTCAAAAAAATCATTTAGACCCCATAAAGTATGTATTTCTGGGTTCTGGTTAGATTCTGAGTCGATCTAACTATGTCCGTCCGTCGGTCCGTCTGTTTGTTGAAAGCAGGATAGGGCTGGAACCGGACAACCTATGGGAACGAAATTTGGCTCAAATATTCATCTTATATAAGGTTTGTTTGGGATTGAAAATGGGAAAAATTTTTTAATAATTAAAAAAACTTATGGGCTAAATACTAGAAACACAGGGTGTCCGTTGTAGTTTCATTTCATACTTTTCTGCTGATATCTCTTAAACAAAAGAATGTACGACAACGAAATTTTGTACAGATAGTTCGAGGGTCGATATAAACTTGGTAAAGTGGGCGTGGTCCGTCCCATATAAGGTGAAACGTCAACGAAATTTTGTACAGATAGTTTAAGAACCAATGTAAACTCGGAAACAAAAAATGGGTGTGGTCCGCCCACTTCCCATATAACGTAAAATTTGGAAAAGTTGATGGTAGGTATATAGATTCTGCCAAGTCGAATATAACATTCTCGCTTGTTTAAATCGGAAATTTATTTTTGTTACCCTGTATTTATTTAATTAAAAATGTGTTAAATAATAGCTTTAACTTTAATTGAATACAAAATCCGGCTGATCTATTTTATGGCATGAGAATTTGCAAATTGCAGTGAAATTTTATTCGCATTAAGTAAATTGAGTTTTAGTTTATAGAGAAAATTTAATTTTATACTGCAAACTAAAGTTAGTTTAAGGCAAAATGCTGCAGTAGGAAAAATAATACTATAAAATTTCGAAATTTGCTTTTGTAATAAATGCTAATTTTAAAATAACGGAATTTAAATATTTAAATTTTATTTCTTAATAGTTAATATATTATAACCAATCATGGACTAAGTTTAATAATTTAATTTTTGAAACTGTTTAATTTTAGCAAAAATATCCTTATTTACATATATATGTATGTATTAACAATAAAATTTAAATTCTTAAAAATATTTTTTTTTCTATTGTAACAAGAATTTATGTTGTTTACAGGTGAAGTAATTTAAAGTTATTTTTGTTTATTCTTTAATTTATATTTATTTTATTGTAAGTGGAATAAAATTATTTGTATGCAATTTGAAAACCATAAAATAAAATTAAAAAGCTAGCAAATATTTCATTCATCATATGGCGGTCATATACATTAAAAACAACTGAAAATTATGACTTCAATGACAATGCACTGTCAGAGATTTTAAATCGTAGAAAAAGTGCAAACTATTTGAAACTATAATGAACATAAAAAAATATATACTATTGCAAATTATACAATACTATAAATATGTATGTATTTATGTATATATTTACATATGTATGTATGTATGTAGTAATTAAGTTTATACATATGCATGTAATTTAATATCTATATCTACCGTCCACAAAAAAAATTGTTTTTTTAGTCACCCTCTGAAAATAAAGTTTAGTTAATTTCAAGAGTGTTTTATTTGACATAAAATTTATTTGTACAAATATTAACTTTAATCATATATGTATAATATTAAGGATTTTTAACAGAAACCATTTTAACAGACTTTAATACATCTGGGCTAGCAGAAGAGTTGGAAAATTCATTTTTATAATAAATTTTATTTTCTAACCAAGGACGGTTGTTGCTGCAATTAATTAAAATTTATTTAATATTTCTTTAGATCAAGACCCGAGAAACATGCAATTTGGAGATTAAGCATTTTTTGAATACCTAATTATTTTAGTATTTAAATTGAAATGAAATTGAAACGAATAGAGATATTGCATTGAAATTTTAGCTAATATAGCAAACTTTTCCTTTTAAAGAATCTACAAACTCCAATTTTTTTGCCAAAAAAAAAAAAAAAAAAAAAATCAAGTCTGGGAAAGGACAGTTACGGACAAAAAAATAGGGTCAAGTATATTTGTTTTACATTTTTTTGAGTTTTTGACAGGATTTTATCCAAAACAATAAAACGTTTAATGCCAAATCATTGCGAATACATTTGGTTATAAAAAAAAAATAAAAAATAAATAGGGTCAGCATTAATTTTGTCAAATTTTCTTGAAAAATTTTTATGAAACTTTCGTTTTTTTTTAATCTCGACAACAACATTAAAAATAATGAAATTGAAAAAAGATTCGGCTGTGCTGAATCTTTGATACCCTTCACCATATTACCATCTTACTATCTTATCGTCATCATATTACCATATTACCGACAAATAATAAAATTTTCGCCTTAACGTATGCTTTCATATTTTCACATATATAAATCTAAATTTTTTTCAAACTACGAAAATTTGAATATATAAAAAAAAAAACAATCATAGCAGGCTTTGCTTTTAAAAAATAAACAACAACAATTCCATATTTATTTATTTTTTTATGTGTGTATATACAAACTGGCTGCATATACAAAGAACAACAACAACACTGTTATTCATTATATTACTTCAGTTGCTAACTAAACTACTTGTCTTATAGGCAAAAACGTCACTAATAGTCATTACAGTGCTTAATATACATGTTTGTGTATGTATTTATGTATATTCTTAACAGATATGTTTTAGTTTTTAAAAATAAACAACAACAATTCCATATCTATTTATTTTTGTACAGACTGCATATACAAAGAACAACAACAACATTGTTATTCATTATATTACTGCTGTTTCTAACTAAACTACTTGTCTATACAAAAAACAAAAAAACGTCACTAATAGTCATTACAATGCTTAATATACATGTTTGTGTGTGTATTTATATTCTTAACAGATTTGTTTTTGGGCCATAACTCTGTTGATTATGAACGAATTTGGTTTATTAAAAAAAACGAAATTTTGTAAAAACATTTATGACTGATCTATATAAATATATAAAAATAAAAATCTGTAGCTTGAACAAGGGCTTCAAAAATAAAAAATTCGTTTTCCCCGATATCTCAGTTGTTACTGAACCGATTTATTTAATTTTTTCAGAACAAAAATTCAGAAAATAATTTCCGAGCCCCCTTTAAAAATTCGAAGTACCTGGTATATGTAGAGGCTTCAGAAACTGAAAAACCGGTTCCAAAAACCGGTTTTTAAAGCATATCTCCGCCATTTATAAACCGATCCTGCTGATTCAAAAAAACGAAATTTTATAAAAATATTTGTGACCGATCTGTATAAAAATAAAAATCTATAGCTTAAACCAGGGCTTCAAAAAATAAAAAAATGCGTTTTGTCCGATATCTCAGTTATTATGCAACCGATTTATTTCATTTTTTCAGAACAAAAATTCAGAAAAAAATTTCCGAGACCTCTTTGTAGAAACGAAGTCTCTAGTATATACAGAGGCTTCAGAAACTGGAAAACCGGTTCAAAAAACCGGTTTTTTGAACATATCTCCGCATTGTATGAACCGATCTTGCTGAATTCCAATAGCAAAATTTTCGAAAGCATTTCCAATCGTTTGACATATATAGTATATATGTCAGTTATCGGTGGTCTTCATAAACGCCATTTCAACCGACACACGGACGGACGGACGGATGGACGGACGGACGGACATGGTCCTATCGTCATCATTTCTTACAAGGATCCCGAAAATATAAACTTTTTTGCTCTCCGACGAAAATTGTGGGAATTACAAACGGAATGACAAACTTATATATACCCTTTACACCTGTGGTGAAGGGTATAAAAAAACTAAAAAAAGATGAGATTTCCGAAAGCTATTCTTATTGGAAAGAATCTATAGATTTAGAACTTTAAAAGTCCCAACAAAAGATAAGTGCCGAAATAGATCATAATAGATAGACCAGTTAGAGACAATTTAAAAAGATTTAATATAAAAAAAGTTCATTGGTAACACAAACTCATCAACATTTTTTTTTATCAAGTCTTAAACTTTTAATGCCAATAAGTCGATTCAAAATTCGGTAGAAATTTAAATTTCTTCTGAGAATATGAAAAGACAATTGGAAAAAACATAATTTATTCCAAATACCATTCTGGAAAGCCCCAGTCCTATAATACAGACCGGGAAAGGCTTCAAATAGTATCCTCATGTACCCAAAAGTATACAAATTTCGTATTATCTTCATAAAAAGGAGTATTTTTTTTATAGAAGAATATAAATGTTAAGTCTAAGTAACAAATTTTTCGCATATGTTCAAAAAATCCAGACTTAGAAATTTTTACCATTTCAAATTGACAGGTCGATATTTCAGCATCAGGGAACTCTAGAATAGTCTTCCAAAGAAATAATGTTTCTTTTAATTGTTTTCTTATGTTCTCAGAAGAAATTTATGTTCTAAGTAGATTAAATATAAGTTCTGCCATTCAATTGAAAATAAAATTGTTGGAACCTTCAATTTTACTAATATTTTTAAAGTGTCAAATTTATAGATCCCTTCTGATACAAATAGCTCTCGGAACTGAAAATCTTAGATGATTCTCATCTTTTTTTCAGTTTTTTATTTTTAATATCGCTATTGAGATTTAAAATAAGTAAAGTTTCATTAAAATTTAGAAAAAAATTTAAAAAATTTTAGCAAAATTACTGCTATCCCTATTTTTTTGTACGCACTGAAAATGGACTACTTGCGCTTGAGAAGATTACCATTTTCGGGATAATGTAAATGGATATTATTTTTGTATAGGTTTATTACTAAATATATTCGCAATTATTTGGCATTAAAAGTTTTATTGTTTTGCATTAAATTTTGTAGAAAAGTAAAAAAATTTCAAATAAATATACTTGATCCTATTTTGAAAAAATCTATATGAAACCCCTTTTGCTTCTTTTAATTTCCCTAATCTAAAATAAAAGATTTGAATTAGAAGGTAAAATTTAAAAAAAGAGATGAAAACGCAACATCAGTTTATGGTAAATTAACACTTTGTAAAACTAAAACCGACTTTAAGTATATATAATCAGCGTTACCGTTGAGAATTTTTAAAAAGTGTCCAAAAAAGGGGATTTCAAAATAAAAAGTCGCCAAAAAAGGGGATTTTTTGAAAAAAGGGGCCAACTACTTTAAAACCTAAAAAACTTCTTAAATTTTGTTTATTTGATAATAACAATAAATTTTGTATTTTATGAAAAACTTAAAAATTCAGTTTTATCAATAACAAAATAATTTATAATCATTTTACAACAATTTCTATTATTTCAAAAATAAATATTTATTCACAGAAATAGTTAATTAATTAAACTTTTCTTTTAATTAATTAAACTTTTGTACTTTTGTATGAATTTTCAAATTAGAATGGAAATTTAGAACGGAACGCATACTATTTTTTATTATTGATAATTTAATAAAAAAAAGAAACACGTTCCCCGAGGGATTGCTTTGAGGAATGTAAAAATATAAATTAGGATATAAGTATTCACCGAATCATTTTTTGTGTGTTTTTTAGTTCAGTCCAAAAAGATTCGGCATATGATGGTATACATAACTAGTTGTTCATAAACTTTATTATTTTGTTTAGTTACTAACAGTTTAAGTTCAGTTATAAATACTCCTCGACTTTTTATATCACTATACTATAAAATAACCTCAAAATTATTAATTTATTTGTTGAATTTAATATATAATGGGTCGATATATTTCAAACATACTAAATTATATGATAAAATTTAATCAATATCGTTAATATAAATTAATTATAATTATTTACTTACTATATTTTTAACATATCTTTTCATTTTTATTTTTTGTAAATATTTTAGCTTAAGGCCTAGTTATATATATTTAGTATATACATTAATGTATTATCTAAATTTTCAAATAAAATAAATAAATATTTCAAACATCTTATTTTTTCGTCATTTAGCACATAGTCTTAAAAAGTCGCCATTTAGTCGCCATTTTAAAAAGGGGCCAAAAAAGTGGCCACGTGGTTGAAAAAGTGGCAAATGGCGACTAAAGTCGCCAAACGGTAACACTGTATATAATACAGTAAATAAAGAAATAGATCCGTATATCTCCGCTCCTTGATAGAAAATTTAAAATCTGGATCCTTTAGGATTTATAGGATGAATTTTTAAATTTTATACTTTGTCTGGAAAGAGAAAATATGCTTATGAAATTACATATAAATCTGCATATCTTCGCGCTCTGAAAGAAATTTTAAAATTTGACTTTGTTATTATTTGAAGGATGAATAGTTATATGAAAATATGAATTTAGTTTTTTACTTTGACTAAGAGCCTCAGAAAGCTCTGTAAGAAAAAAAAAAAAATGCTTAGAAAATTGTATATAAATCGGGTTACTTCCACAACCTGATAAAAATTTTTTGAGATTTGTAGACCGAATTTAAATTTTCTACGTACTCTATGATCTCTGGGAAGCTCCGAGTATTTCCGTTCTGCGATACAAATTTTCATAATCGGGCTCCGTTAGGATTTATAATATTAAAAGCATTATAAGTGAGCCATATTTTAGTTTTCTACGTTATCTCTTCCTTACATTAATTTCAAAACCTGGATGATGCTGCATGGTATTTTATCCATAAGATTGATTAAATTGAAGCGGATATGACCAAAAATACAAAATCAGCTAACGGACAATAATATTTTTTTTTTTTTTTGTTTTTGAAGAATTTTGAAATTGTTAAAAATTTTGTTTTTGTAGTAAAAATGTACTCGAATATTTAATATATATTAAAAAATTCTGGTCAATAAAACTCTCAAAAAATATTTACCAAATAAACCTATAAGTTCATCATTTCCTAGATCATTTTTATTAACCTTTCGGAAACCAATGGAGTGGTAGTTCATTCCACAAATTAGTTGAGATAATCATATTATATAAACTATCTTCTATCTTCAATTTATATAATTTGCTAAGCATTGTTTCCCTACAAATCCTAGCGGAGTCAGATTTTGAAATTTCTATCAGGGAGTGGGGATACGTGGGTTTATATAAATGTAATTTCCTAAGCCTCTTTTCACTTTTCGAAGCTTTCTGAAGCCTCCAGACGACTTAGAAAACAAAAATTTGGCTCACTTATAAAACGTTTCCTACTGTAAATCCTAACGGAGCTAGATTTTGAAATTTTTCAGGGAGAGGAGATAATCGGATTTAAGTGCCTTTTTCTAAGCATTTTTTCTCTCACAGTCATGGTAAAAAAATAAAAATCGGCTTACTTATAAGTCTGTTCATCCTACAAATCCTAACGGAGCCAGATTTTTCTACCATGGAGCAAAATACGCGATTTTTGTTATGTTTATTTTAATTACATTTATTTAAAAATAACATAGGTGTTCGAATTTTTTCAAATGACCAACACAGTTCTTTTCTTTTTCCAACTATGTTAGTGAAAAAAAAAAAAATAAAATTACCTATAATGTTTTTCTTTTTATTTATTTCAAAATTAAAAAAAAACTTTATTTTCAGGGGACTACCACAGAATTTTTTTTTCTTTTCTCATGTATATCAAATGTCATAGATGATATCATTGTTTTGTATTAAATATTTCATACAACTTTGTTTTCCACTATTCTGTGGTTTTTACATCAGTTTCATATTTTGGAATAGTATATTTGCAAATACACAATGATTTCATAAGGGAATAACACAATAATATATTTTTTTCTGGTTTTTGATTTTTATCTTTTGTATATTATGAACATATTTGATAATCGTTTTTGTACGCAACACAAGTAAATGTTATAAATATAGATTGTATAGTAATTTTCTCATTTTTTTTTTTGAGCTATAATGAAATGTTAAAGTACAGATTGTTTCAATATAGTCAAAAAAATTATATACTTTTTTTAGTACAATCTATTTAGTACATTCTATCTTAGCTATTTTAGGGATCTGAGTTTGTATTAGGATCGTAGTTATATAAATAGTAGTGTATCTTATGATCGACACAAGCCCATTGAATTTAGTTTTTATTTTAGCTTTTTAATATTATTTGCTTGTTTCTTGGTTACAAATGATGAATACCTTCAGGTCAATACATATACATAACGAGTAAATCTAGAGTTTTATTACATTTGGGAACAATATTAACATATACAAAAAATATTCATGCATATTTTGCTAAAACTTTTCAAAGTAATCAATTTTGCTAATTATTTTGTTGGGAAATTTGATCGATTTGTTATGTTTGAAGTTTTTGTTTTTCATATCTCTATATTTAACATATTAAATAACCATCAAAAAGTTTTCGTTAAATATTTAAATAAGTAAAATTTTATTGATAAAGTAAAAAATATAATTGATAAAGTTTGTTTAAAAGTTTGTTAAACATTAGTTTAAAAATGAGGTAATGTTAAATGAGCATCAAAAGTTATATGTACTGCAAAATAAACCTTATAGTGAAACTATTGTATTCCGTTTTTTATAACTGCTTTTGTAGAATAGTTTTTTTTCTGCTAGGAAAATACTTACATATGTGAAAAAAAGTATTAATTTTAAATGAAAACATTATATCATTCATACGTCTTTAATAGGGTAAGTATACCGGTAGTCGGCAGTTTAACTTTTTTTTTACTTTAAAGTTGTCAGCATACAAATTCGGAAGTAGTTTTTGAAGGATAAATAGATATTACAACTCAGTAAAGGGTGTTGTTTTAGATTTACCAAGACTTTTGCTTAAAAAAAAAATTTGCTAAATATGCCCAATTAATATATTTTATAAAAAACTTCGAATTAACATGTAGTCGGCATGTGTTTCCCAATATTCGGCATATCATGATCCAATAATCGGCATGGCAATTTTGATTAATGAAATAAAAAGTCACTACACTAAAAATCGTTTTTTATGTCCATTATTCTATAAATTGGGGATAAATTAAATTTTTCATAACACTTCTGTTTACTCAAACATATTATGGAAGAAATATATATATTTAAATTAGGTACAGCATTCCGTTATCCAAGACCAATATTTAAAGTTATAAAGGACAAACCTAATTACATCCAGATGTTTTGCATTAAGAATGTAAGGTAAGGAATGTAATACAAATATAGGTGTATTATCAAATATATACACTTTTGCACTGTTTGCGGGGTTTGTTGAAAATCATTTATCGTTTCCAATTTAATATTTCGTCCAAAGGCCTTTATTTTTAATTACGCTTTTAATACGTTTTGCCATACTCTCCACCAACTTTTGGATGATATCATGGTTAAGAGCTCGCCATTCATGTTGTATTCTCTCCCAAAGCTCGTCAACATTTTTTTGTGGGTTTTCATATGCTATCAGCTTTCTTTTAACAATAGCCCATAAATTTTCTATTGGATTCAGGTCTGGGCTTTGTGCAGGCCAGTCCATTGTCCCAAAAGTTTGTTTTTGTAGCCAGCTTTTAACTATTTTGGCAGTGTGCTTCGGATCCCCGTCTTGCTGAAAACAACTTCTTCGGCTGGATAGGCACTCTCGTCAACCAAATCTGGTAAATTTGTGTGTAAAATATTCAAATAATCCTCCTTTTTCATTATACCTTGGATTCTCAACAAAGGTCCAATGTTCCACCAAGTAAAAAATCCTCACACCATAATACTGCGGCCACCATGTTTCATCGTTTCCTTCACTTGGTGTTTTTGGATGCGCTCATGAGGCCTATGCCAAAAATATTCTTTTCCATCAGACTGGTATCGGTTGACTTTTGTTTCATCACTCCAAATAACCCGTTTCCAATCATCTACTGTCCAATTTTTGTGGGTTTTACAGAAATGAAGGCGTCTTTTCACATTTCTATTGGAAAAAGAAAAAGCCAGCACGCTTTTTCTTTTTCACACTGGCTACTAAACCAATTCTATTTAATGCGCGTCTGACCGTCCAGGAACTGACATACTTACCAATACTTTTTGCAGCATTTTAGGTGTTTTGGTGGCCTTATGATGTAACAAACGTTCAATGTGCCGGGCAAAGCAGTCTTGGCCGACCCCCTTTGTTATTATTGAAAGCTACATTACGTCGGTTTTTTATGTTATTTACCGTGAATTTGCTTAAATTTAATCTTTCAGCAATTTTACGGCATGAATAATTATTTTGCAACAAATTTATCACGTTGTTTTCAATGTCAGATGGCGTTTTTCTCATTTTGAAAGATCTTTTAATTTTTTAATTAAAATTCCCAAAATTACACTTCACAGGTCAATCAATAATGCGTAAATTGAGCAATAAAAGTTCGACAACGAGTTATCAACAAAAAAAAAAAAAAAAAAAAAAAAAATTACGGGTCAAATACCGTTATCTTTAAGAAAGCAATATAGTGATAATGTTTATTACTTGTACAGTGCAAAAGTGTCCAAATAGTGAATTTTTTGTTTTCTGCAATTTTTATTTTTTTGAAGATATTTATATAAGTTTTTGTTCTTTATAATTTAGAATAATGTTCAATAAAATAAAAAAAAAAAATATATATATATTAATAATACACCTATATTTGTATTACTTTCATTACCTTACATTCTTAATGCAAAACATCTGGACAGTTTTGCTTCCCACTGTAGGCCTTTAATAGTGTTATCAGTAGTTATTTGGACCCTTATCTATGACTAAATGACTTAAAAAAAGTCACCAATATATATAATTTGACCATCAAACGGAAACGATTTGGGCTTACAAGAGAATTAATAGTTTACAAGAGAACTTTTAGATCGATCTAAGTTTCAGCAAAAGCTATTTTTAAAGCATTAGTTTTTCCACAGTTTTGCAAGTATTTGCCTATGATGTATTAAGTTAAAAGTTAAAAATTACGAATGTTTGAAATCATTCTTGAGAAAAAAGAAAGTGAAGCATTTTTACCAAATATACAAGACTCGTAAATTTCATTATTTGGTATAAAAATGAATATAATTTAAGTATTTTTCAGTAGGCAACATATCTATTTTTGCAACGGCATACTTTTGTAGTATGCCGTTGCAACATTCTAAACATTATTTGAATTGATATCAACTCTCAGGATATATTTTTTATAAAATATAAAGTAAATTATTATGATTAATTGCCTTTTTAAAATTTGTCTATACACTAATTTTTTTCAAAAAAAAAAAGCTATCTAAAACGTGTTGCTAAAGATTGAGGAAAAAAATGCTACAGAAGTACTCATCTTAGCATAATTTAATCATGAGAATTAAAAATAAGAATATGATAACAATGTAAAATTGATCTCATGGTTATATTTGACAATCGCTATTCTTATTTATTTATGTTTAAATTAAAAATTGCCGACTACTGGCACATGCCGAACTTAGGTGCACTTACCTTATAGAAACTAATTTTTTATACCCACCATCAAAAAGATGTCTGTCCGTCTGTCTGTCCGTCTGTTGAAAGCAGGATAGAGCTCGAACGGGGCAACGTAGAGAGACGAAATTTGGCACAAATATTTATCTTATATAAGGTTTGTTTGGTATTGAAAATGGGCAAAATCGGTTAATAAACAAAAAAAGTTATGGGCTAAAAACTAGAAACGCAGGGTGTCCGTGAAATACTTTTCTGCTGATAAAAGCACGTACGCCAACGAAATTTTGTACGTATACTTGGTGGATCAACATAAACTCGGAAACCAAAAATGGGCGTGGTCCGCCCACTTGACCGCCCACCTCCCATATATGGTGAAAATCAACGAAATTGTGTTCACATAGTTCAAGGACCAATGTAAAGTCGGAAACAAAAAATGGGCGTGGTCCGCCCACTTTACTGCCTACTTTGATGGTGGGCCGAATATATTCGAGCTTGTTTTTCTTTCTTTTTGGTGTGGATTTTACATGCCTGCAAATGTAATCTCCTTTTCCAAAGAGTTCTCCTATTACTTTTGTCACATCTTTCCCTTATCCTTTTATTCCCAGTCCATTTCCTTTGGATCTATATATGTACGACAAATTTAAGAGTACAAAACCAAATATCATTCATATTTAATACGATGAAGGTGTCAAAAAACGACCAAACTGACCAGAACAAGCAAAGCGTTATTAAAAAGTTCTAGGATTTTGAGGGAGACGCCGAGTATCTTCAAAAAAGTTTAACACCTTCAAATTGTGGACTATTTATTTTTTTGAGTAAAAATATTCTTACCTTTATATTAACAACCCGATACTAAGGAGCTAAAGGGACGTTAGATTTCAGATTTTTCGCAACAGCAACAGTAGATGGAAAGAAATTCTATGAAAAACCTATTTTAAAGAAGTATAAATTAAAGAATTTGCCTCATAAAAGAACAACT
Organism: Protophormia terraenovae; assembly: GCA_951394005.1. NCBI lineage: Eukaryota > Metazoa > Arthropoda > Insecta > Diptera > Calliphoridae > Protophormia > Protophormia terraenovae. Next base: position 70,904,367 of record OX596076.1, on the reverse strand, counting down.
AAAGTGATCATTAAATTTAGAAGTCTTAGTATTATGAGGGAGCCAGCGTGTATCCTCAAAAATATTTACCACTAATAAATGGGGGAATAATTAATTTTGTAAATTAAAAGTTTCTTACTTGCGATACCTGGGAACTTAAAGAATATTTTATTTCAGATTTTTTTCGCACCGGAGACAGTTAATGAAAATTGTTATTTTATTTTTTATAATTAAAATTTTTTTCATTATTTAAATATTTTTTTTTAAAGTTAGAATTAATTTATCTCATGTCAAAATAAAATACCAAATAAAATACCAAATTACTATAATAAATAAATTATTGGAACAACCATTATTTAGTCACAAAATTTTTTATGTTTAATATGATTTGGTTAAATTTAAGAATTTTTAGAAATAATTTAAACAAATAAAAAAATTGGTAATGAATACCAAATTTACTATCGTTGGAACCATAACACTGTCATATTTAAATTTTATGTATAATAAATATATCGACCATTCCAGGAAAGAACGCCCGAAAAAGTATATTTTTTTACTTGATGGCTTTCAATTTCGATAAAAATTTGATACATAAACTCCATTAAGCCTTTTATCAATTTCAGTTTTCAGTTTTATGAAATTGCAAAAATTCGCGTTTTAATTTCGCTTTTTAATTTTCTCAAAAACCAAAAAAATTTCAAAAGTATGTAACTTTGAATAGCAATATCTCTGGAAAGACTTTGTGAATTTTAATGATTTAAACGGCCTTAAAATTTCGCATATAGCAGCTTTACGACGAACATTTTAAAAATAAAAAAGATTTTTTAAAAATGCATTTTAATGCAATTGCATTTTTCAAATGCATTTTTATTTAAATATGCTATTAAAATTTTTTAATTTTTTAACATAAATGAAAAGTTTCGAATCTTTACATTAAAATAAAAGTGTCAAATTTTTGGGACGCGAAAATCTCATATGCATAATCCAATTTTTATAAAAACATGTTCCAAATTTTTCAAATAAAAATAAAATTTTTTCTTGTTTTTAAAATTTTCTTTAAAATTTTTATAAAAGTTAACAAAATATAAAAAGTATGCAATTTTAAATATTCATATCTTTTGAAGTTATTGATGGATTTCTGTAATTTAAAAAGTATTTTAAAGGCCATTATATATTTTTTGTGTAATTTAGTCAGCATTTCGAAAACCACTTCTTCGATCCATAATATTTTAAAGATATAAATGCAGTTTTTAGATGCATTTTTGTTAGTTGCGAATTTATTAAATTTTAATTTTTCAAAAGTGTATTTAAAAATGCTTTGTTTATTATAACTTAAAACAATAAATAGTCTAATACATAAAGTTTTACTATTTTTCAGGATTTTTTAAAAAATAACACAATACAATTTTTTTAACAAAATACGTAAAGATACTCATAATACCAGAAAAATATAATTTTTATATGAAAAAATTTAAACTAGTTGAAGAAAAGGGGAAATTATGCACAGTACATGTGTGCGTCCCAAAAATTTTAGATTTTTATTTTAATGTAAAGATTTCACGTTTTCCAAATACGTAAAAAAATTAAAAAAATTTAATAGCATATTTAAAGAAAAATGCATTTAAAAAATGCAATTGCATTAAAATGCATTTTTAAAAAATATTTTTTATTTATAAAATATTCATGTTTAAGCTAACATAATTACAATTCAAACACCGTTTAAATCACAAATTTCTGCAAAGCCTTCCCAGAAATATTTGTATTTAAAGTTGTATACTTTTGAGATTTTTTAGATTTTTTCAAAAGTGAAAAAGCGAAATAAAATCGCGAATTTTCAGAATTTAGCGAATCTGAAAACGGAAATATTTATAGACACCCAAAGACCTTATATGTATAAAATTTTATAAAAATCGGAGGACACTTGGTATATTTTTGGGCGTTCTTTCATGGAATGGACGATATAATATCTTTTTAACATATAATTTTTCTGTCGTTTTAATTAAATTTTATGTATCACTGTAATTTTTTTATTATTGTAATCGTTTTACAACCAATCTTTTTGTATATAAGAATAAGAAGAACCAGTTTAGTTAGAGAAAATATGTTCGATATATCTATAAGAAGCTGGTCAAAATAAAAATAAAAAAATAAAATTAATAAAAATTCTCCACATAAGTGGAGAAGAAATATTGTTCGATTTTATACGATTATTTATACCAGATGTGGGTTATTCAGTTTAAAGAAATATTAAATATGTCGCTGCTTCAGTCGTCTCATATAAACTGTAAACTCTTAAGACTTCATTGAATAGTTATTACTACTGCAGAATAGGAATACGGGATGATATCGGAGCGGAAAAAAAGTTTACCTTAATGTGATTCTTGTATCATTTACAAGACGATATTTTCGATATTACTTAAACAACTATTAGAATTTCAAGTAAGGTATTATTTTTAATGTCGCATGTCCATTAAGGTGTTTTTATTTGTATGGGGACAAAAAATTTACAATGCATCCCCATAATTTAAAAGATTGATATATTATAATTAATTTGCAATTTCTTCGTGAAGCTCCATTTTATACATATATCAAGAGACTCCAAGGAATAAACTGAAAATTTGCACAAATTTGTGCCCAAATATATATTTATAACTTACTTTTACGATATTTATTATTTATATATAAACTAGGGACATAATCGAAATTAATGTTGGAATCCTTTCAAATTAATTTTTTTCCATGGTTTACTTAATTGAAAGTATATTTACACTGAGGGAAAAAATTATTATCCACACAGAAAAAATTATAACTAAAAAATTGTTTAATAAGTCATTGATTGGTTTTAAATTTGAAATTAATAAAACAAATTATTTGAGTTTATTATTTCGTTTTATAGAATATTAATAACTTGAAATTCTGTTTAAATTACAAAAACCGTTTTGTAGTTTGACAACCTTAATAAAAATAAAATAAAAATTATATGCATTTTATAAATTAAATGGAGAATTCGATAAGAATCGACATCATATTCAAGACTTAAGTAAAATTAATGTACTCCACTTGTAATGGTTACACCATCGTATATGGAAATTTATTTTTTGTTTGTGCTTTTCCTACTTATAATGCCAAACATCACCATAGATGGAAGAATATTTTGCATTGGTGCTTTTTCGAGTAAATGTAATAAAGTACATCCGTCTGGCAGGTGTCCATGCTATTTTCTACCAAAATATATCACAATATTGACGTAATTTCATACAATTTGGAATAAGAAGTATTTTGACTTCTTAGACGAACGATAAATGATGAATAGAACATTTTCAGCATTATCATCATTTAATTCTAGCCTCCATACTGCAATTTCCTCATTTAGACAAGCCAAAAAGAGATGCAAAAGACATAAAAATCCCAAATTTTGGAAGTATATTGGACAAGGTAATATATACATATGTATTGTCGATTATGTCGAATATAATTTTAATAAATGTTTCTTTTATAACAAGATTATGTAGTGTTTACTAAACATCTGCATCAAATCATTTGCTTTTCAATTCACAGTAATGTTTTTTAATACATGCTCTCACATTACTGCTAAAATAAAAAACAAAACAATACAAAACAAACCACGCAAAAAAATATTATTTGAATTGAGTTGAATTGAAATGATGAAACAAAAACAAATCATGTTATGTTCTCTTTGAGAAATTGTTTGTCATAAGAAATTTTTTTCAAAAACAGTAATGTTTAATAAAAAACATAAAATCAAAACTGTGAATTACTGTCATTCCCTTACTTTAATATGAAAAAATGCATGGAAAGTAACAATTATTTATTTTTAAATAAAAAATAGATTATGATTACGTTTTCTTTAAATTTTTTTGCTAAGAAAATTTAATTATTTTTTATTTCAATTATAATTAATTATATCTTAAATGAAATAAAATTTATTTTATTTATGATATTTTCATTTACTTTTAATTACAAATCTATACTTTTTAAATTTTTTTTTTATTTAATATTTCCTTCACTTCAAATTTTGTAAACAAAAAACAAACAAATGACAGTATTGCATTTTATATTTAATTCAATTCAATTCAGTTGCAAATGATTTGTTGCTAAATTGTTTTTATGACTTCCTGCACAAATGATTTTGTTTGTTTTTGTTTTGGTTTCTTTGTCTTTTCCATCCGTACGCACACACAGCGAATTGATTTTAAGTTTAAAAAACAATAACAGTCAACAATTGAAAAGAAAGGGAATCATTAAAAATGAGTTACAAATGAATTGATGCAGATGTTTAGTGTTTACGCAAATTGGGTGCAGGTGAAGCAGATGAAGGATATCTTCTTTACTAGAACAAAAATTTCTCAAATCATTACACTATAGATTAATATTAATTTAACTTTCATAAATTTTCATTAATGTAATATCTAAGAATATTAGCATATTTAAAGTTATTATATCATTTTACTCTAAATGTAATAAATAAATGTAAAAAGCTAATTAATTTTATTAAAATTTTTATTAGTAATTTTTACTGATTCAATAAAAAATATTGTTTAATAACCTGCTCAAAACCAAATAATTTTCTTATTGTTTCTATTAAAATAATTATTAAAATTTGTGAGAATATTCAAATACTGTGTTTTATAAATAGTATAATAATTTTAATAAAGAAAAAAATGCTTTTTCTTTCAATAAAATATTTACGAATTTGATTGTTAGAATTTACAAATTATGTGATAGGTCCGATTTTATTTAAAAATATTATTGACTTTAAGAATTTATTTATTGAATACGAAATTTACTTTTTTCTGTGCACTACGGTTGTCATTACAATGGTAATTTAAGGTATCGGCTTTATGACATATTTAATACAAATATAATGCAAAATGGTTTCAACTTGATGCCAAATGGTTATCGATTTTCATTAAAGCTTAACACGCAGTGTTGAATTTGAACACATATGCACAGAAAAAATAAAATTTCGTTTTCTATTACTAAATTTATAAAACCAACTATATTTTTTTACTGAAATTGGACTTATCACTGAATTAGTAAAATCAAACAATCAAATTCGTAAATGTTTTATTGAAAAAAAAAAAAATTTTTTTTTTCTTATTAAAATATTTACACTATTTATAAATTTGAATGTTTGAATATTTTCACAAATTTCTACAACCTGTTTTTTTTTGAAACAATAAAAACTATATTTGATTTTTAACAGATTTTCAAACAATATTTATGTTTGAAACAATAAAATTTTTGATAAGATTTATTGAAAACATATTGCAATTATTACATTTTTATTTACATTAAATACATTTGCATTTCTTTAACATTTTTAGTTTGCATTCATGAATATTTTTAGTTTTCAGTCTTAATAAAATATTTATTCCTTCCAAACGCCTTTTATGATACACCAATGTCCAAATCGATCTACAAGAAAGTATTGTTGTTAAATTTTAAACTGTTTTTTTTTTAAATCAAAATATGACTGCTTCTTGTATCCTTCAGGTATGAATTCCGAATCTACCAAGCGTATCCCTGTAAGTACGATTAAATAAATATAGATGAAATGACTGGAGTACTTCTGATATTATATTTATATTTCAATAAAATAATATTATACAAACATATATTTACGATAATAACATTTTACACTATAATGTGATTTCGGAAAATAAGCTTTATAATCTATAGATCGATTTAATGTAATTTGTTATAAAAAGATTTATATAAACTATACCTTAATTATTTGCATAGGATTTTATTAAAATATTGCTGGAGAAGGATTTATATTAAAATTTCACCAAGATATCCAACCACCTATGTCAGTATAGGACAGGAGTTCTCACGGACTACTTCATAAAATTTTCTCGGTGAATAAACATGTAAATAAAATTAGTCGCCCTTTCAAAGGCCAATATAGAAGCTATAAAAACTTTAGAAAGTAGGAAACAGTCCTTCAATGTCTATTCTCAGTCTGTAAAACAATCTAGCACTGATCTAGCATTTTGATTCCAAGTGAGTTACTCTATCATCTCGTATGAAACAAAACTATTTGCAAACACACTAATATATTATTACGAACACCAAGGGATCCGCGGGTCCCTATTTAGAAACTGTGTAGGGTATAAAAAATTATAAGCGCTGAAGGACTTTTTTTAGCAATTGAATCGCTTTGGTGCACCAAAATAATTATACAAACCAAGTTCAAAGAAATAATCTAAAAGATGCCCATTATATAAGTATACATATGATTTAAATGGACCGCTAACCAAACGGCTATGCACGCGGTCGGACATAGTTAAATCGATTTCAAGATTATTATGATAGTATAGAGTATAAAAAATAATACTACTTACGTTCATTATATGATACATTTTTACATGTTTTCAGATCCACATTTATTATGTTTATGTAAGAGATAACACCCAAGTTATCTCTTTATCTTCCTAAGTACTTTACAGAAATATAAAAATCTTTAAAATCGGACTGTAGAAGTTACGATTTTTTTAAACTTTTACATACTCGAGGTAGTCAATTTTGACACCCTGTAAAATTTCTTGTGTTATCACAGGGTGACTGCAAGATGATTTTTCTCAAAGCTTAGGTCCTCCTCTGCAACTCTTCCATACATTTAAATTTAATCCAACCAGACATGACCCCATTGTGGGTCATGTCAGAATTGCTGCGGATATTACTATAGAGTAAGTTCGGGTAATATGGTATAGGCGGATAATATGGTATAGTTGATTTTTTTCTGAAAGTATAAACATAGGAATAACAGTATCAAGCTAAATTGTTTAGTATTCTCAGAAAAGAAAGCAAAAGTCTATTTGGGTTTTGCAAGTTATATAGTGATTTATTTGTCAAAAGATCCACGTTGTCGTGTGATCGATTTTTTTTCTAATCAGATAAAAATTTAATTTTTCTTTTTTTTTTGGAAAAAACAAGTGTTTTAAGGCAACGCCTTGAAAATGCTGCTTAACACATAGCTAGTGAGAATACCGACAAATGTAAACCAGTTAAAAAAATTATTTAATTTTCACCACATCAAAAGTTATGAGCCCAAGAGCATGCACGGATTTTTTCGTGTGCAGTCCTTAAATGGTGCACTAATTTTTTCGAGTGCAGTTCTTAACATATTCAGTTGTCTTAAAAATATCAATTTTACTTATTTTGTTCCTTTAAAGATCTGCTTTAAAATTCATTCCAATATCTGTAGGAGACATTTCCATATTTTTTTATTTGTTTGTAAAATAATTACAGGTTTATATGTAGGAATTCATCAATTGTTTGTATGTTATTTTTTTGAAGAATTGCAATTGAAATTTGTTAAACTGGAAATAGAATTTTAGTTTTCTCTAAGGACAAACAAATTCAATTACACCTAATGCCATGCACTTACATATAAATAGTTAAAAAAATACGTTATATAGTTTTTGTACCCTACATTAAGTTAATGTTAATTTAAGAAGAGGTTTGCTACTTGTTTATCTGCTTCGATATAAAATATATTGTCTCATAAAATTAATGATTAATTTAAGAGACATAAAATATAATTTTGGCTGCAGGGTATTAGGGCTATTATATTTTATACAAAATGCCTAATGTTCAGAGGTTATAGAAGACAGGAGTTTAAATAAGTTTCAATTAAATAAAGAAAAATACAGTTGTTGCTACAACAATAGCTAATAATATTTTTTCGCATGTTTCAGCACTAACATCTAAAAGCGTATTTGCCTTGCAACTTATACCATCAGTACTATCAAAATTCTTACTATTCTATTTTCAACATCTTTCATATTAAATCACAAAAAATGTTTTCTAGAAATTGTTTTGTTAAATTAATAAACAGTAGCACATATGTTAAAAAAAAATAAAACAGATAACTATATTTAAATTTTAGTTTTATTAAAAATATTTCATTTTTTTTTTTAACAATTCAATAGAACTCAATAGAATAGTGCAGGAAAAAAGTTAAAATTGTCCTTAAAACAAGAAAATATAAAACTAAGAATTTGTTTTATTTCAAATTCTAAAACAGTTTGAGAGTTGAATAGAAAAAATAAACAAATATTTCCTTACCGTTGTTACAACAGTCACAAAAATTGACATGAAGTAAAGGTATATGAGTTTGTCTATTTTCTACAAATGTGTGTGTTTATGCACCCATTGTTGAATAAAATTGTTACTGAAAGTCTTGATTTGATTGCATGTTTTTGTTTGTACATCTGAACTTTATCTAACCAGGAAAAAAAAAGTAAACTTTATGCATATGGATGCCACAAGCTATTTCTTATATATACATAGTTATAAATGAGTGTATATGTAAATTAACTTACATCTATTACTTATTTATTGTCTCTTTTTTTTGAAATTACTGTTACCCACTCATATGGAAATTTTACTTGGGGCAAGTCCTTCACAAGGAACTTCCTACTTTTATCATATTTATCTTGTGTATGTTTGCTTACAGACATTGGGTTTTCGTCGAAAGTAGGGTGCCAACAATTTATGTACACAAGTTTTTTTTTTTTTAGAAATTATGCAAATAATGGTATGTGAATAATATAAAAGACATATTGTCGCTTAATAATTGGCTTATAACACAGGGAAATACCGATTCTGTGTTCAAATCGAATACACGGTATTAATAAATTTAAGAAGGTTGTATTACATATTGAAGCTTATTTCGAAAGTTACTTGTCTGATTAAAAAAAAAAAAGTAAACAAATTCTAGCTAAAATTTTTATTTTAGAAGAAAACAGCACTATTGGCTCAAATATTTATTTTATATAAGGTTTGTTTGGTATTGAAAATGGGCAAAATCGGTTAATAAACAAAAAAGTTAGTTGCAAACTAAAAATGGGTGTGGTCCGCCCACTTTACCGCCCACCTCCCATATAACTATTGAACCGTTAGAGGTATCTCAATAAAATATCACACGGTCATAGCTGATGTATTTTCGAGTGGATTTGGAGTAGTATAGATTCCTAGGTAAGAGGGGAGGAGTGGGTGGTCCTCCAAAGTTGGCCATCTAGGCCACTTTTGAAAAATCGCCAAAAATTAATTTATGATATGACATAAAAGAAATTTTATATATAAATAGCCCTTGTAAATCTCTACAAAAAGTACGCTTATATGTAGTTTATCTCTTCTAGTTTAAGAGATATTAGGGTAGAATTAAATTTTTATCTCAGTTTTAGCCACGTTTTTTTTTTAACTTGGCGGGCTTAATTGTGCCCCTAAATTTTTTTTTAAATATTGGCCAAATTCCTTATAAAATTTTAAATAATATTGCTGCAAGAATCATACAAATATATGAATCCGTTAAAAATTTATATTAATTTGAAGTTGTAACTTTAAAAATTTTTTATATTTTTGGGTTTTTTTTTTTTTCCAAAAAGGTGGCAATATTTATTCACTGATAAAATTTGTTTTTTGTTCTGGGCTTTATAATTTTTTAAATTTTTTTAATTTTTAAAAATGTAAATTCATGTAAATTAAATGCGGGAGAGGACAACGTAGGGGGCAAAATTGGCTCAAATATTTATCTTATATAAGGTTTGTTTGGTATTGAAAGTGGGCAAAATCGGTTAATAAACAAAATAGTTATGGGCTAAAAACTAGAAACACAGGGTGTCCGTTGTAGCTTTATACCTTTCTGCTGATATCTCTTAAACAAAAGCTTTTACCGCAATGAAATTTTGCATAAATAGTTTTAAGGGTCAATATAAACTTGCAAACCAAAAATGGGCCCGAAAATCCTCCCACTTTATCGCCCACCTCCCATATAAGGTGAAACTTCAACGAAATTATGTTCAAATAGTTCAAGGACCAATGCAAACTCAAAAACAAAAAATGTGTGTGGTCCGCCCACCTCCCATATAACGTAAAATTAAAAAAAGTTGATGGTGGGTATATAGATTCGGCCAAGCCGAATATAACATTCGCGCTTGTTTTTTTTTTTTTTTTTGGAAATATTTCAGTAACTATTGAACCGTTAGAGGTATCTCAATAAAATGTCACACGGTCAGAGCCTAGGTATTTTCGAGTGGATTTGATATAGATTCCTAGCTGGTAAGATTCCTAGCTGGTATAGATTCCTAGCTGGTAAGGGGAGGAGTGGGTGGCCCTCCAAAGTTGGCCATCTCGGCCACTTTTGAAAAATCGCCAAAAATTCATTTATGATATGACATAAAAAAATTTTATATATAAATACCCTTGTAAATCTCTACAAAAAGTACGCTTATATGTAGTTTATCTCTTCTAGTTTAAGAGATATTCGGGTCGAGTTAAATTTTTATCTCAGTTTTAGCCACGTTTTTTTAGTTTTTTTTTAACTTGGCGGGCTTAATTGTGCCCCTAATTTTTTTTTTTTTTTTTTAATATTCGCCAAATTCCTTATAAAATTTTAAATAATATTGCTGCAAGAATCATACAAATATATGAATCCATTAAAAAGTTATATTAATTTGAATTTGGAACTTTTAAAAAATTTTACATTGTTGGGGTTTTTTTTCCAAAAAAGTGGCAATATTTATTCACTGATAAAATTTGTTTTTTGTTCTGGGCTTTATAATTTTTTTTAATGTTTTAAAAATGTAAATTCGTATGAGATTAAATGCGGAGGAGTTTGAGGCAATGGTCTGCCCACAAGCCCTATACAAATTTTGTAAATTTTGGAATTTTTTTTTTTTTTTTTTTTTTATGTTCTCAAATTACAAAGCTGGGATCCACTTCACATTATTTTAATTTTATAGCTCTGTATTTTCTGACGGAAACCCCTTATAACGACATGGTGGTCATTTCAATGAAAAAAGTCAATTTTATTAACACGGTTTATAAGGACTGGAATTTTGAGCATTTTCATGTACAAGAGTGAGAATTTTTTAATTATGTTATTTTAGGACAAGCTTATACATTTTATACTGAAATTTCAATAAAATATCATTATTTATTAATGTTTAAATATTAACTTTATTTAAAAAAAAAAAAAAAAAACTGAAAAAATGCTAAATTTTAAGTCCTTCAAAAAATTCTGCGATCAAATTACATTCCACACATTTTTTTTTTTCTAAATTATTAATCTCCATATTCTAGCGTTTTCTTAGATGTCAATTATTTGTATAACAAGATTATACTTTTGCTTAAAACTTAATAGAAACTTGGCCTTCTCTAGCCAAATTATGCTAATGCTAATTATGTACAAATGTATGAAAACTTGTACAATGGTATGTCAAAAACTCAAATAATCATAAGGATCTAAAATGTGTAATAATAGAACTTTTAGATAAATATTTTAGGAGGCTAGAAATTCACCCAAATCCTCTAGTTTGAAACATCCTACTAAGCGATGCACAGTGTCACATTTATCCAAATTAGAACGACAAAAATACGAAAATAAAAGCTTAATAATTGAAATAATTTTTCTCGCATTTATTAGTAAACATATCATTTATTATGGAAAAAATATTTGAAGTATTGGTAAGTGTCTATAGCGCGAATTATGGCCTTTCAAAGTTTCAACTATTAAAAATATTTTTATTTCACTTAAAACTTTTGTTAAAAAGTATGCTAATTTTAACTTCATATATCTCAGTAAATACTGCAGATATTGATATGATGTTTTTTGGTATGTAATAATAAAAATATCCAGATTATTCTGTTGTAATTTTCTAGGTTAAAAAATAAATACTGAAAATATGGTTTTTTATTTACAGACACCATAATACTAAAAAATATATTTTTTGGGAAATTCTATTTTTAATAGACTGGAACAAAAAAGTTCCAACGAGTTCTAATTTAAAAATACAATGGTTATATAAAATGATATCTATAAAATTTTATCTGAGAATTTTGACTGCGACCTTTTGCGATTTTTTAAAATATTAGAAAAAAATATGAGGTACCTCATTTTAGCAATTTTTTAAGAATTATTTAAACATCTTATGATAATGGCTGAACATTTGTTATGCAAGTGTTACAATATGATTGATGTTATTAGATCTTGCCTCGCCTACTCTTAAAATATTCCTTATTTTAATAAAATTTACAAAAATATGCATTAAATTCATACAAATAAATTAATTTTTTCAGTAAGGGAGTGGCAGAGATTCTACCCGCACATTTTTAATGGGAATGTTTACGGCCTTATCTACTAACATAATATACAATTTCAGACCAATATCTCCTAAACTGGATTTTTGTCGTTCTAAAAATGTCAAAAGTAACACTGTGCGATGGACATACTCGTTTGAGAAAAAGGTACAAATCAAACTTGAGAAACTGAAATGTATGAATTGAAATAGATATTTGCCTGGCGGTGGTTATAAAAAATTAGATATTAACTTTTAGATTTAAGATTTCAATACTCATTGTTAGTTCAAGACCAATTACTGAAGAAAAAAAAAAAAAAAAAATAAAAAAAAAACCAATATCTCCTAAACTGGATTTTTGTCGTTCTAAAAATGTCAAAAGTAACACTGTGCGATGGACATACTCGTTTGAGAAAAAGGTACAAATCAAACTTGAGAAACTGAAATGTATGAATTGAAATAGATATTTGCCTGGCGGTGGTTATAAAAAATTAGATATTAACTTTTAGATTTAAGATTTCAATACTCATTGTTAGTTCAAGACCAATTACTGAAGAAAAAAAAAAAAAAAAAAAAAAAAAATCATTTTTATATCCACCATCAAAAAGATGGGGGTGTATTGATTTTGTCATTCCTTGTATAACATGTCGAAGGAATCGTTTAAGACCCCATAAAGTATATATTTTCTGGGTCCTGGTTCGATTCTGAGTCGATCTAGCTATGTCCGTCCGTCTGTCCGTCTGTTAAAAGCAGGATAGGGCTCGAAAGGGACAACGTAGGGGGACGAAATTTGGCTCAAATATTTACCTTATATAAGGTTTGTTTTGTATTGAAAATGGCAAAATCGGTTAGTAAACAAAAAAGTTATGGGAAAAAATACTGGAAACAGAGGGTGTCCGTTGTAGCTTCATTTCATGCTTTTCTGCTGATATCTCTTAAACAAAAACGTGTACGACAACAAAATTTTTGAAAAATTTTAAAAAGTTGATGGTGGGTAAATAGATTCGGCAGAGCCGAATATAACATTCGCCCTTGTTTTTTTTTTTTTTTTAATATACACTTAATATCTCCATAACTATTGACCGTTTTAAAAACAAATGTCTTGAAGACAATATTAATTAAAGTTTTTTGATATTTTATTTAACCAAATCAGACGTGTCTTTTTCGAGATATGCGTCAATATAAGTCCAACCTCCCTAATTTCAAAAATAGTAATTTATCACGAAAACTGGTTTAAAAAAAGTTGAAAATAGGCTTAGATTTAATTAATATCATGGGTTCTAATTGATTGAGTAATCTCGTGCCGCATTTTTTTTTTTTTTTTTCATTTTGTAAATTTGTGTCATCCTTAGGTACAATGTGATCAAGGCTTCTTGGTGAATTTATTTTACATAAATTATAATATCTGTTGTGACTAAATTTTTGGTTTTGAACCCTGCATTCTCTAAAGCGTATGTGCAATATTTAATTCGAAATTAATATTACTAACACGCATATTTATATTTTTATGGAAATCTTTATTTTGAAAACTGTGCACTACCTTATTAATTACAAGAGATATGAACAAGTTTTCATATGATTGTCATACATGTATGCAAATACTTCAGTACATTACAAATGTTTGTCTTGTTCAGTTAATTACAAAAATGGTTTGACGAAGGAAAATGTTAAAAGAAAATAATTCTAACATACTAATCGATAAAGGGTGAAGAATAAATAAACCGATTTGATCTTTAAGTAAAAAGCTAAACTTTTAATGTTATTGAAAAAAAAAAAAAAAAAATATTTGCCTGTTTTTGAAATATCCTCTTCTATCAAATGTTATAAAAAATATATTTCTCCAATTATTTCAACAGAAAAATTTTATATGTATGTAAGGACTGCGCACGAAAAAATCCGTGCATATTCTTGGGCTTATGATGTGGTGAAAAATAAATAATTCTGTGAACTGGTTTACATTTTTCATTATGCTCACTAACCATGTGCTAAGTTTTATTGTTATAGTGAAACTAGTTTTTCTTAAAATGGAAATTGAACAAAAAACACGAAAACACATAATTGAAATTTTTCATGAAATCTTACATAGGTCATATAAAACAATTGCTAAGAAGGCAGTTATGTAAAAAAATACAGTTTCTTGGGTCACTATATTATACAAAGAAGTCGTAGTCACTGAATGAAAACCTGATAGTGGAAGAAAAATAGTATCTTCAGGCTGTAGGACTCAGACAAAATAGAAAGGATTTTCAGAGGAAATCCCCTCATCTCTGGAAGAAAAGTGTCACAAAAGGTTAATTGCTTTGAATTTTTATCAGAAAAGTTGAAAGGAAATCCAGCCTGAAGATGTAAAAAGTACAAAAAAAAAAAAAAAAAAAAAAAAATGCTAATAGAAACGCAAAACAGGAATTTGGATTAGATAATTATGATAATTAGATAATTATGTATAGTAGACGATGAAACGTTCGTACAGGCTAACTTTTTTCAACTTCCTGGCCAGGAATTCTATGTTGCAGAAGTTAGAGGGAATATGGCAGAAAAATATCGTGTATCAAAGAAATCAAAATTCCCAAGAAAGTTTTTGTTTTGGGAAGCCATTCATTCATAAAAAATGGTTCCATTAACACAGAAATATACGTGAATGAGTGCCTTTGGAAAAAACTTCTCTCTCCTAAGAAAATACAGTGTATCCACTTTTTTTTGGCCTGTTCTCGCTTCTTCTCATTACAGCAACAAAACAATGTAGTGGTAATAAAGAAATTCTTAGTGTTTGTAACGAAAGAAGCTAATCCATCAAATTGTCCGGAACTCCGAAAAATTGAAAACTATTGGGCTCTAGTTAAAAATAATTTAACCCTTTGACGAAAAAACATTTTCGGCTGAAGCGATTTAAATTTTTGTTTTATTTTCATAATCTGTGGCCTAACAGTAGTGACGAAAAAAAAATTTTCCTCCTGGGTGTCCTCTAAGTCCCACATTTCGCTTGGCAAATATAGTTGCCTATGGGTTGAATGATAATACCCATATAAGCCTTAAACTCGGGCACTGTCAAAGTGAATATATGCCCTTTTTGTAAAGCATATAGATTGGACTGCTCCACTATCATGAGACACAGCTCTATATAAAAATAGCAAGTGATAACTCAAAATATAACAACATTTGTGATTTAAAAACTTACCTTCAAAATTACAAACGCTGTTAAATACTTCGTACGCTGATGGGATTTCTTCATGCTTATGCAGAACGGGATTTAAAACTTGAGAATGTTTGTATGCGTTACTCTCTTCATTCCCGGTAAAATTATGATCTTTAAAAGCAAGATTATGCATAAAACGAAATGTTTTTTCAGGTGGTATAAACAATTTTGGTCTTATTGCCTCTTTTTCATATACATTTCCAAGCGGTAAATCGACGTGCTTAGTTCCCTCAATGACAACTTCTATGGGCTCATCATTTTGCATTTGCTGGTTGTCATTTTATAGGAATAAGACATCTTCATTGTCTAGGTTTGTAACGACTTCATCATCGTCATCACTAAAGTCGCAAAGTAAAATTTGTTCAATTAGCTCTGGTATAAGAAAAAAAATGACGATCTAGTGCTGATCCACTCATATTAAACTCAAGCACTTTTCTATCACTTTTCTATAAAAACTGATGCAACAAGTGCATATGTTCCAAATTTCAAATAAAGACTGTAAAAAACTTACATATGTTGTATATACAATTCGGGAATTCCCATTTTTTGTTACATCAAACAATATGGGGATTCCCCTTTTTCAATTCAATATGTGAATGCAAAATACTAAACACAGTTGCGCTTTAAAAACGCTCAAAAACTATAAATTTAGTGACAATTTAGAGGTTTTAATTGTAGAGTTTTTTAGGAATGATAATTTTCGTTTCAACCCATAGGCAAATATAATTTCCAAACATAAAATGATTATCTATGGGCAGCTTAGAGTTTATCCAAACTGGTCCACTAAATTTTTTGATAGACAAAGGCTAAATCCGAAACATAATTGACGCCCATCCCCTTGCGCCCTATATTTGCCCTGTAGCAGCCCTTGGTATAAAGAACATTATTTAGACAAATTTGGAACCTCGTCGGGTACAACTGGAACCAGATAGGGACTGGAACTCAACAACAATTTTGTTGCCCCAATCCTCTTCTATAAAACAATCTTTGACATATTTGCTCTATCTGCTACCTGGACAAATATATAAGCCAATAACCCGCAGACAAGCATACTTGCCTATGGTCGTCAAAGGGTTAAAGAACATTAAAAGCTCAGCTTAAAATGAAGCGAAGTTTAAAAATAAGTGGACTTATCCGAGCAAAAAAGTGACCGAAACACAATAAAACCTTTAAGTAGAAGAATTCTGCAAAATATCAGATATTTCCTTAAAAACCAACAGGAAATAATTTCCTTTTTTATTTTTAGAACTTGAACATAACAGTCAAGTCAAGTTATATTTCTTAAAAAATTCGGACATTGGTTTAGTTTCTATAAGCAGATTTGTATGCACGGATTTTTTCGTGCGCAGTCCTTATGTCAAAAATACAAACCTTGTAAAAAATACTATAAATTTTTAAATCTAGACCACTATATATATATTTTTTTTCAATCTCAATAGAAATAAAAGGCATTGATTAATTGAATTATATTTTATATCTCATCACAAATCATCATCAAATATTGTGAGGCAAAAGCAAATCTCGTTACATTGTTGCGATAATGCTGAATCGATAAGCAATTATTTTCATAATTTGAATACAATCACACACATACAAACTAAAATATTTATACAATAACAAATGCATATGATTTTAGACGACTTGTTGTCTGGTACATAACTCTTACAACATGTGACTCTACAAAACTATTGATAATGATCACCAGTTTACATAGTTGAAAACAATACAAGCAATATAACAAATACTTACAACATGGTGACAACTACAGGAACTACACACTGTAACCATTTTTTGTGTTCTGTATCCGTTGACACTTAATCATCATCATCGTCATTATACGCATTTACTTATACAATACATACATGCAAGGAAATCTAAAGCGAGTGTTATAAATATGTGTGTATGTGTGTGTTTATCAACTAAACCTAACAAAGTATAAAATCATGATGACACATCATAGAATTATAATACAAAAGTGAAGTATTGAATAATATTCATATGTATGTATGTGAAAGGATATACATACGTATGTGTGAGTACATTAAAGTATATGTTTGTTTATTATAAACATAATTGTATATTTATGCTGCACAGTGGTGAAGAGTAAGACACAAAAAAGTAATAGGAAAATAGATCGCTATGACTTTGTTGTTGTAACATTTAAAAATTTTTTCTATCTGGATTTTTATTTTACTCCCCAGCAAAAACTTTGCTTTCCTGGTAAGCTAGCAAGTATAATTGGAAATAAAAATAAACTACTTATTTTTTTTCTCAATAACTAGTTATTTTTGTTCGAGTTGTCCATGAATTCTAGTAGTTATTTTTAGACTCTAGTGATACTAAAAAATATGTACCTAAACAAAAATAAAAAAAAAAAAAATTTGCCGTCAGTGAGTTTTGAACTTGGGACCCTATTAACTAGTCGTTTTTAATGACTAACGTTTTACTCAGTACACCATCTCGCACTTAATATTCAAAGCTAAAAAACTTGTTTTAACATAAAATATATTTTTAAAACATTTTGTTGAAAAAACGAATAGCATCAGAATGGGGTTGAACCCGCAACCTTCTGGTTGCTAATCCTGCGCTCTAGACAACTGATCCATGTGATGGTAACTTACTCTCCAATTATACTATTGAGTACTTATTTATGTAATGTAGAGAAGTCAAATAATAATGACGACTACTTTCCAGGAAAGTACTTTAATAAGTAGTTGACATTACCGAAAACCAAAAAGTTTTTGCTGGGTCTTGGCTAGATTGTTTCATTTTGAATTATTTTCTTTGTGTCCCACTATGTTTGTTATTGTAGTCGTATGTATCCGTTTCTCACTTGACTTTTGAGTACTCGTGAGTGTGTGCTTTAGTGTATGAATGATTTTCCGTTTATATTGTATTTCAAATGCATAAAATTATTTGTCATATTGATTTATGTAAATTTCTTGATTTTAGCACTGGGGTAAATGTTGTTGCTTTTTGTGCCATATTTATGTTGCCTCACATTTATATGCAGTATACATTTGTTAAGAAAATTTTTGATAATTTAATAATATTTTTGAAAAAATAAATGTAGATTATTTTTTTTTTTTCAGTTAAGCTACAGTTCAGCTCAACTCATACTGAATAACTCTCCCCTTTGTACAAACTCTCTGCTTTATATACCCACGTTCCCAATCCGTCTTAAACCGTCCTGTCTTAACCCAACCCTTAAAATCTAAACTAACGTGTCCGTCCAGTAAAACCCCTGTGATCCTCCCATCTTTTCCCCTCCAGTTTCGAAATCACCATTTTTGGGGAGTATATCTCAAGTCTGGCAAGCATGGTCTGAACAATTGTTAATTTTTCTTAAAAAATTTTAAATTTCTGTAAACTGAAATTATTATTTATTTTTTTTTTAATAAATCTCAGATAATATTTTTAATAAAGATTATGTAAATATTGTTTTTAGAGAAGAATTTCAAAAGCAGTGAATTAGAATCACTAAGTATTTCTTTCACTTGGCAACACTATTTTAAAATAATTATAATTTCAGCTCTTTTTCATTTTTGTTCTGTGGCACCACTCAGGAAAAAAACTAATTCTGCAGCATGGGTTTTCTCATTCAATACGGATATACGGTATTAATCAGTACTCCACTTTTTCTTTAGTTCTAGCGATAAATCGCGATTTGTAAAATTAATGAGGTTACACTATATATTGAAGCTTATCTCGAAGATACTTTTAAAAAATTCAGAAGGACAGCAAAAAATTCTGGTTAAAATTTTTACTTTTTAATACGGTTATGAAAGTATTAAGACTATTTTCTAAAAAAAAAAAAAAATGTTATACAAAATTGAAGTATCTTTTTTTTATACCCTTCACGACAGGTGTAAATGGTATATATAAGTTTGTCATTCCGTTTGTCATTTCCACAATTTTCGTCGGAGAGAAATATTTTTTACATTTTCTTGATCCTTATAAGAAATGATGTCGATAGGACAATTTCCGTTTGTCTGTCCGTCTCTGTGTCCGTCGGTTGAAATGGCGTTTGTGAAGCCCACCGACAACTGCCATATACATATGTATATCAAACGATCGGAAATTCTTTCGAAAATTTTGCTATTGAAATTCAGCAAGATTGGTTCATAAATGTTATTTTTTTTTACTTAAAAATGCTGTAAATGGCATTTATAAAGCCTTCCGATAATATAGATACATGATATATGTATCAAAAGATCAAAAATTTCTATTGAATTAAAAAAAAAAAAAACAATAATCGGTTCAAAGATGGGCGACATATTTAAAAAAACCGGTATCTAAAAACCGGTTTTCGATTTTCTGAATCTCCTATATAAGCTATTGACTTCATTTTTACGACAAAAGATCAGACATTTTTTTCTAAATTTTAGTGTAAAAAAAAAAATAAACTCAATCGGTCCATTATTAACCGAGATATTGGCCAAAATATATTTTTTACCGATTTTCAATCTTATATAAGTTACGGACTTAGTTCTTATAAAGATCGGTCACAAATATTCTTCTTGAATTTCGTGTTTTGAATCAACCAAATCGGTTAATAAAGAACAGAGTTATTGGCAAATCTTATTTTATTTATTTAATGCGCGTTTCCCTTATAGTTGTTGCTTTCATGGGTGCTGAAACACAACAACAATAATGAACTACGGCTTATAGTATCGTTTTTTTTAACTTTTTGAAGGAACTATACAACCTAGAGGCTTCATTCTATCACTGAAAGTTCGGATTTTTTTTTTTTTTTTTAATTTTTGTGTTAAAAAAGTCGTTTCAGTATTTACCTAGTTATTGGCCAAAATGCGTTTCGGTTTTTTAAATCAGTCAAATAGGTCCATAAATTTTCATGATACCCCTTTTTAATTTAATATTGTCTTATTTAAACATTATTAAATATTCGAACTATTTAATTTATTATTTATTGTATCTCTATTAGCTTGGGAGATATGAGGTTACCGATTTTACCAGTTTCTACCCTTTTTACCCCCTAATCATTCGAATTTCCAAAAATCTCGTCTTGGTGGATCTATTCGGTACACCCGAATATAACGCTTTTACTTATTTTTTTTTTTTATTTTATTTTTATTCTTCAGTCATTTTAAAACCAACACGAAAAATTATAATTTTTGACTACCTCTCCGAATTTAATGATATTTGATACAACCATTATTCTTGTCAAAACTATGACTTATTCAAAATTTCAGATAATTTCATCAAGTGGTTCGCGAATTATCGCGGTTGGAAAGTGCAAAATAGCTCAAAATGAGTACAAAGTTGCATACACAAAATTACAAATATCTTTCGAAGTATTTATTATATAAGATTTATTGAGATGTCATATTAAAGGTATCAAAATTACATTTAATATGATGTATAATATGATTTTTTCTCAACATCAAAATGGTCCATATCTCGCGATTTTTTATTCGCGGGCAAATATCTCGAAAAGTGGTCTTTTTAAAAATTTTAAAAAATTATATTAATGGCTAAAATGTTTTCTATATGCTTGGTAAGTGGCATTCTGGAAATCGCAATATTTTAGGAGTTATTACAATAAATGTCATAATAAATACGAAATATTTGTTGCAACTGATATTGTTTTGTTTGTAATAAAATTAAAAAATCGCAAATTTTTTCCAAAAATCATCCGAATTTAATGAAATTCGATAAGAATATTAATATTGACGCTGGTAACGCAAATGCCGAGTTTAAGTTTGATAACCGCAATATTTCGCGATTTGTAATATCTTAAAATTGAGGAAAATTGTGCTTATAAAAATACAAATATCTTCCAAAATATTTACGTTATAATGTTCGTTAAAGCAAATATTTAAAGCTAATGAAATAACCTTTAAAATGATACCTGAAACATGTTTTCATGCTGAATTTTTTTGGCGGAAAATTCGCGAATTAAATTTTGCGGTCGCGTATTTCAAAAAGTGGTATGTTTAACTTCGTGAAAAATATGTATGTAGATTATTTAGCCTTTCTTAGTGCTCTCTGTAAGTATCGTGCTGGGACTATAAATAGCTTCTGAATTATTGCAAAAAATATAACGCAATGTAAGACAAAAAAATAATTATTTTGAAAGAAATTTCAAGCATAAATTTGTTCACTTTATTAGGCGCGACTTTTTTCAATAACTCATAAACTATTTAAAGTTTCCTCACGATACTTACTAAGAGCATTTAGAATGGTTCCATCCTCTAAATATAGATTTTTCACGAATTTGAAAATACCACTTTTTGAAATACGCGACCGCGAAATTTAATTCGCGAATTCTCCGCCAAAAAAATTCAACATGAAAACATGTTTCAGGTATCATTTTAAAGGTAATTACATTAGCTTTAAATATTTGCTTTAATGAACATTAACGTAAATATTTTGGAATATATTTTATATCGCGAAATATTGCGGTTATCAAACTTAAACTCGGCATTTGCGTTACCAGCGTCAATATTAATATTCTTATCGAATTTCATTAAATTCAGACGATTTTTAGAAAAAATTTGTGATTTTTCAATTTTATTACAAACAAAACAATATCAGTTGCAACAAATATTTCGTATTTATTATGACATTTATTATAATAACTCCTAAAATATTGCGAGTCCCAGAATGCCACTTACCACGCTTATAGAAAACATTTTAACCATTAACATATATTTTTTTTTTTTGTTAATTTTTAAAAAGACCACTTTTCGAGATATTTGCCCGCGAATAAAAAATCGCGAGATATGGACCATTTTGATGTTGAGAAAAAAAACATATTATACATAATATTAAATGTAATTTTGATACCTTTAATATGACATCCCAATAAATCTTATATAATAAATACTTCGAAAGATATTTGTAATTTTGTGTATGCAACTTGTATGTATTTTGAGCTATTTTACACTTTCCAACCGCGATATTTCGCGAACCATTTGATGAAATTATCTGAAATTTTGAATAAGTCTTAGTTTTGACAAGAATAATAATTGTACCAAATATTATCAAATTCGGAAGAGGTGAGAAAATCAGCTGGTTGGTTTTAAGATAAAGATAAATTTGTTGAAAATAAAGCAAGACATATTTCATTCAAATTAATGCATAAACATTGATTTTATTCACAAATTCGTGAAGATACTCATTTAAAACTTACATAGAAATAGTAGATAAAAAATATTTTTTTTGGACATATAATCATCATTTATGCATTGATCTAAATGAATTATATTTTATTTTATTTTATTTTATTTGAAAAAAATTTATCTTTACAATCAAAGAAAACATATTTGAATTTTTAACATTTTTGAATTTTTATGATTTTTCTAACAAAATCTGTGTTATAGGATTTCAATAGTGTTGCACAAATGGCTTATTATTGCACGTCTTCTCAAAATGATGGATATACCTTATAGGATGATATTTAAGTGGCATTAAATTTGCAAAATTCTTCAGAAATACTCCGAGTGCTTATCTCTTCGTGAACAATTTAATCTGGCAATGCCACTTCATTGAAAAATATAGTAAGTATATGCACACAAAATGATTTACATATTTGTTTTCTATTAAAGTACCAAAAATTTTTGCTTATAATAATAGATATGTCAGTGTTACCATTTGGCGACTTTAGTAGTCAATTTTTTAAATGGCGACTAAATGGCGACTTTTTAAGACTATATGCTATATGTCGAGAAACTTAGTTGTTTAAAATATATCGACCCATCATATATTAATTTCAACAAATAAATTAATAATTTTGAGCTTGTTTCACAGTATAGTGATATAACAAACCTCGAAGTATTTATAATAAACTCAAACTGTTAGTAACTAAAAATAATAAAGTAACTAACTACTTACTTACTATTTATATCATCATATGCCGAATTTTTTTGGACTTTTTGGATTCGATAAAAACTTATATCCTAATTTATATTGTTACATTCCCCATAGCAATCCCTCGGGGGAACGTGTTTTTTTTTATTAAATTATCAATAATAAAAAACAGTTTGTCTAACAGATTTAAGTCAATACTTGTGGATCCATGCATTCCGTCCTAAATTTTACCGACGTCGATTTAAAAGACTGAATTACGAGTAAAGAACTGGCTAGGAAGTTGAAAAAAGTCAGCCTGTATGAACGTTTCATCGTCTATTATACATGATTATTTAAAAATTCGTTTGAAGTACTTTCACTTTGTTTTTTACCTCCAAATTCGTGTTTGCTTTTCTAAGGAGTGCGATCGAAAAAATTTTAACACACGTTTTGCCTTGATCTAGTTATCATGGAAAAATACTTCATTTATTATTTTAATAACAACCATGTTGATTTGTCTGATTTTCATTAAAATTTCAAAATTTCAAAAAAATCCAAATAGGTCCTACAAATAATTGGCCACAGAATTAAATTTCTGCCATCTGATTATAATGTTATTAAACAGTATCAGGAGAATTTGGCCATTGATATGAAACCTGGTTCGGAGAGAAAAAAAGGACTACATGATATTGGGAAGGCCAGAAAATTTAAAGGTACTGAAAGGAACTCCAAACACATCTGGTAGAAAATCAGCTCAGTTATCTCAGTGCTTCGACTTTCTGCGAAAATTTAAAGCTAATGCAGAGTTGATAACATATAAAGTCCAAAAAGTTCCA
This sequence comes from Protophormia terraenovae, assembly GCA_951394005.1. Taxonomy (NCBI): domain Eukaryota; kingdom Metazoa; phylum Arthropoda; class Insecta; order Diptera; family Calliphoridae; genus Protophormia; species Protophormia terraenovae. The sequence continues at coordinate 70,880,440 of OX596076.1, read as the reverse complement.
AACAGGAATTTTGCAAAAAATTTAGAAGCCAAAAATAGGACACGGAAATTAAAACCAAATTTCATACAAAAATACTCAAGTTGTATAATTGACGTAAAAACGTATGTGCTTGCAGAATTTTCGCAGCTTATGTGTCAAAACTTTTTACTGTTAATGCTCGAGGCAATGTTAAAGAGAAGTTTAGGTCCAAAAAGCAGACAAAATTTCTTACAAAATTTCTTGTACTCGTATAAGCTTTTTGCACTTGCGGCAAAACAGGAAAGTTATTTGATACATTCGGATCTATAAATACCAAAATATGCATCAAGGAATATTTGCAAAAAAGATTTTTTCCTTTCGTAAGAGAGCGCAACGTGTCCACATATTTTTGGACCCATTTGGTATCATGTCAGTATGGTAAGAAAGCTCTGGAGTGGTACCAAAACAATAACATAGCTTTTGTACCAGGAGAGGTCAAATTTCAAAATTGTCCATAGCATAGACCAGTGGAGAGCTATTGAGCTTTTGTGAAAAGTAAATTGAAGAGCACAAAAAAGTTGTCCCAAAATACCGTAGATTTTAATAGAAGATGTGCACACTGTTCCAAATAAGTGACTGAAGCAACTATCAAATCTCTAACGGAAGGGTTACCAAAAATGGTCCACAAGTTCATTGGTAGTAGTTAGAACTATAAAAGTTATATTTTTTTGTAATCTATAATAAATTATCAATTAAATAAGAAAATAATGAAAACTCTAAGATTAACAATTTCCAAGTTATTAAATGTTATATATGTTAAGATTTTTTCGAACGCACTCCTTATTAGGATCTTTTTGTATTTTATACGTCTTCATGATAAATTTCCTTTTAATTTTTCTGAAAAAGATTCAAAACAAGTAACTTTTTGTGACACTTTTCTTCCAGAGATGAGAGGATTTTATTTTAAAATCCTTTCTATTTTGTCTGGGTCCTACAGCCTTATGATTCTATTTTTCTTCAACTACCAAGTTTCCATTCAGTGACCATGGCTTCTTTGTATAATATTATGACCCAAAAAACTGTATTTTATGATACGAATGCCTTCCTAGCAATTGTTTTATACGAGTATGACCGATGTAAGATTTCATGAGAATTTTGAATTATGTGTTTAGCTGTTTTTTGTACAATTTCCTTTTTAAGAAAAACTAGTTTTGCTATTACCATGAAACTTAGCACACGACTAGTGAGCATAAAGTTATAAGCCCAAGAGCATGCACGGATTTTTTCGTGCGCAGTCCTTACTTTAGCAATCTCAGAATTCTGCAGAAAATGAGAGCAAATCATTTCGGTGTCACTTGAATTATAAAAAATAATTTACTTATTAATTTCTTTTTAAATTATTTTATAATTTAATACCAAATATATTGCAGAAGACAATTAATGGCAATCAATATAAATTTTCATGATGATAGCTTCACCTTTTCAATGTCAAGCACACAAAAGAAACCAAATTTTTATAAAAAAACACGTGTGGCCAATTGTATACCAACTAGGGTATCCAATTATTCGGGTGTTCATATTAATCGGTTTATTCGACAAATAATTATTCGGGGTTAAAAGTTGATCGGTTAATAACCGATTATTGACAAATCATTCGATTAACCGAATAAGGTTTTTATATTATGTAAAACATGTAAATTACACAAATTATAACATTTAATCTATTAAAATAGTTACTTAGAAACATAATATAAAATCAAATTCTTTTACAAGGGAATCATTTCGTAACTATTGTACGAAAAAATTTAATTTTTTAGCTAACACTATAAAATATTCTCTTAATTCCACTTTATTTAATAATTTTTTCATGTAAGTGTAGATATTTTTCCGTATAAGAATTATATTTTATTTAAATAGTCTAAATTACATTTTTGGTTTTCATTTAGATGATAATTGAAAGTATTATTCCTTGTGTAACTTTGAATTTACTTTACTTAAAGTAATCTTTTAAGGATTTCTATTGACAGAAGTTTAATTATTTATGAAGATATAATATTAATAGCTTTTCTTGTCGCTTTTTATAAAACATTATATCCCAACAAAAAAAGCATCCAAAGAAGTCAATATGATACTAAACTTGTGATCCACAAATAGTACAAATTCGTATTATTTTCAATAAATTCCATTTTTTTATATCTGTGTTATGTAATGTCATGTTCACGATTTTGTGCAGAATTGCAATGAACATTATAAATTTTTTATTTTTTTTTAACGGCTCAAGGAAATTAGGTTTTATTACTATTTTAATAAAGAAAATTATACATAACATTGTTTTCCATTTGTTTCAGTTTTTCTTTATATTTTTTGTAAAGATAACATGTGAATATCAACGTCTTATAGCAATTAATATAAATCTTTCTATATATACTGGATCCTTTTTTATTACTTCTAAAGCAGAAGAAAATGTACCTGACTAAAAATTATTGTTATTTATTTTTACTGAATGTAACAGACTTCTTTAAAAAATGTATTTTATATAAATATATCATAAAAATAAAATATTTTCTAATTTATAACTCAAGAAAACTACATTTCGATTAACCGGTTATTCGACACAAATTATTCGGTTTATTCGTTATTCGAAAATACACAGTTTTAAATTATTCGGACAGTTAATCGACAAAAATTAACCGGATAACCGAATGACGGTTAATCGATTGGATACCCTAATACCAACACTTTTACTAAATGCAAATAAAATATACGAATACAGAACAATGCATTGATACTACATCTATATGATTTTATGGCCTTTAGGGTGAAGTAATATAGGAGCTATGGTAAATTATCTACCGATTCTTATAAAATTTGACAATGTTTTTTCTACTTATATAAAACTTATTTGTGTCGAATATTAAATTGATACTATCATTCGTACGGGATTTATGCACATTAATGTAATTTCCAGAAGAGAGGTTTATATGAAAGCCATGGTCAATTATTGGCCGATCTTGATGAAATTTGGCACTAAGATTAGTACTTATACAAAACTTCTTTGTGCCGAATTTAATTTTAATATTGCCATATTTAGGGCATTTATGGCCTTTACTATTCCGGGAGGGCATTTGAATGGGGGCTAGGTGAAAAAGTGGACCGATCATAACCAATTTCAATAGACTTCGTAATGTTCGTGCCAAATTTCATCTAGATATCTTTGAAATTGCGAACTGTACTTTGTTCACAATGTTTACATGGACAGCCAGCCAGACGAACGGACTGAAGGACGGATGTCGTTAAATCGATTCAGAAAGTGATTCTGAGTCAAACGGTATACTTTACGGTGGGGGTCCGATAATTTCTTCTATGCGTTACAAACATCAGCACTAACGCATAATACCCCAACCACCTATGGTGGTGTAGGGTATAAATACATGTGAATACAAAAGGAGGTACCTCCTTAATCTATTTAAATTAAATTACATTGTCATTTCAACAAATTGATTTATTACCAAATGATTATTCATTTAACTATTTGTAGCTATAGTTATAGTAAAACTACCACCTTTTAATTTGATTTAAGTTTTGCAATTCAATCGTCTTAACATTTTTATATAAATCTTATGGCGATTTAACAACAAAATAAAAAAAAGAACAACTGATACACAAAACAAAAATCCAATTTTCTACATACAACAAAAAATATATTGTTGTTAAAAATTGGATTTCTATGATAATTTTCTTTTTAACGTATTAAAAACGTTTATTTTTCATGAAATCAATAGAAATCCTTTTTTATACAAACGTTTACACACACAAACGTAAACTTAGCTAGAAATACTCAAAAAGGAAAACTATTGAAGATTGATGACTACTGCAATACCACTGACTACATTCATACTCGTCTTTACCACCTCAATGGTAAGGAAACATAATACGTAGTACAAGAAGACAAAGTGGAAGATGAAGTAGACGAAAAATAAAAAACCGCAAATTGTGGAAAAAGCAATTTAGTGAATTGCACACACAAGCGACATACATACGTATACAATACACAATTTTCGAATCTTATTTTTTATTTATTTTGGAGTTTTCATTTTATAGATTGGTATTTAAGTTTTGTTTTCTGATTTGTAACATATTTAAGGATTTTAGAGAAAAAAACTAATTCATAAATGAAAAGAAAAATATTTTCATATAATTGTAAAAAAATCTGGTTTCTTGATTCCTCTGTTTTGAAAAATCAGTCAAGCAAGTTGATCAATGAAATATTATAATTTAATGTATTTTTTTTAATATTTTATATCGTTTTGTTTTTAGCATTTATAGCTTAACCCTTTGTCTACCTTGTCCAATTCTAATTTATATACATAGTTTTTTTTTTCTACATTTTGCACACAATCAACTAAGTATTACGACTACAAGTCGTATTGAAAATCGAAAATACAATGGAAATGGAGAGAAAAAAACTGTCAAATAGAAAAGAAGTGACAAATTTGTCAATTATTTTTCTACACTTTCGGTTGAAAAAATTGTTCTTTAAGCTGATAAAACTAAAAAAAATGAAGAGAAAATAAATAAAAATCAATGTAAATTTCTAAAAGGTTGCAGCAGCATTTAACATAGCTATTAAGTGGTTTTAAAACAAGAATATTGATGACTTTTTTTTTAATGGAATCTTTTGTTTTCCCCCAACACTTTTATGTAGATGAACAATTTGTTTTAGGGTATAATTGGAAAATGATATTAATTTATAGTAAGTGTTAGTTTTAATAGAGTGTAGTATTAAGCTTTAGAAATTTAAATTATTTTTAATATTTTTAATTTTATTTAAAATGCAAGAATTTAAGAAAAATATAAAAAGTGATTAATGATTTTAAAGAGTTTATGGTTTTTTTTTTTATATAAATCGAGGGCGTTTGAAAGTATTTTAACTTCTTAAACTCTATTGTAATGCTAAATTTAATAGTTTAATGAAACAATTCATCACTTTTTATCTAGTTTACAATTTGCATAGAATTCTCATTGTTTTCGATATCTATATAATTAATAGGCAAACACATTCCCTGTAATCCCTTTTACGGTCACACTAAAGATGCGATTTTAATAAAAAGTATACCATTAACAAGATATTTTATCATAGATGTGCACAATATAAGTTTTATTAAAATCTGTTCAGCATTTCAGAAGTTATAAGCGGTAAAAGTTACTACTAATACGTATACCAAAATTCATATATTTGTATACACAAAACAAAGAAAAGAGCGTCTCAAATTATTTAACTCTATTTTATTTCTCATGTATACAACTCTCTCATTCAAAGCAGTCGTTATCAGGGTTGTCAGATTTTTTTGAGCCTCAGTCTCCAAATTGTTAATCAGAAATCGCCAAAAATCGCCAAAATTAAATTTTATATATGTATATAAGAGTGTCCCGAGAATAGCGTTTTTCGAGATTTCGATATAGGAACACCCCTCAAATATTGGGAAAAATATTTAAAAAAAATGTTTTAATTGGTCTTCAGTTCCCTACCAGCGATTATAAAATCATTGATCCCAAACATTTTGGTCAAAAAAAGTTTTGATTTTTTTTATCGAAATGGTTATCAAAAAAATTCGTAATTTTATGCTGGTTATGGAACAAATATTTTAAAAAATTTTCCAATGGGATTTTCGTTCGCTAGTAGTCTTTTTAAGGTATTTTGATGAACAATTTTTTAAAAAAATCTGGAATATTATATATTATCAACAGTTCTTACTACAATGCATTTTTTTTTTTTAAATTTTAGCCTTAAAAGGAACAAAATTATAAAATTGTTATCTATTTTTTTAAGAAAAATATCTAATTTTATTTTTTTTTTGCATGATGTACTAAATGACGGTTTATGGACCAAAATTTTTGCGAACATTTTTTAAAATATTTTTTCTATAATTGGCTTAAAATTACGAATTTTTTGATACCCATTTCAAGACTAAACTCAATACTATTTTTTGGACGAAATGTTCTAGACCCGTGACATTCAATCGCTGGTAGGGAACTGAAGATCAATTAAAAAATTTTTTTTATTATTTTTCCCATATTCAGCTAATTTTTATGCATCGTTTGAGAGGTGTTCCTACAAAATTTTTGTCTATGGGACACTCTAATGTATATTTTTTTTAAGAAAAACTAAAAACAACTAAAATATTTAGAGCTTCAAATTTTACTCAATGATAATTTCAGAAGCTAATAACAATTTGAATAAATATTAATTTCAATACACTTTTCCGACATACATAGCTCAATTTTAGATCAACAATTTTAAACATTTATTGAAATTTATTATATTTTTTAACAGAATAATTCTAAAATTATATAATGAACATTTATCCTTTTAATATTATAAATTTTTTTGAAGAATTAATTTATTCATGAACGTTTTCTTTTCATTATGGCCCATAAAATCTTAATATTCATATTAATATTCATATTAAACATATTAATATCATATTAAACATTATTAAATTATAAATTAAAAATAAAAGGATCTTTATTTTGTTATTCGGCGTTCATAAACAGCTAATTTCCTTGCTGCAGTTCTGAGTTCGTAGACGAGACAGGTAAAGTGAATTTAAAAGTTTAACATTCCCTTCTCTTCTCTCTACGATTTCATAATTGCAGCAGGAAAAATTGGTATGTGTGATCCCAACTTAAATCAGGGTTTTTTACAAATTCTTGCTTCGTGTCTTTAAATTTGATAAGTTAGAGGTATTTCTGGAAATACGCACATATATTGAATTTCAAGTTTAATAAACGTGAATATTCATTTGAAAAAAGTGACACTTTCTCAATTTCATATCAAAAGTTTTTCCTAAATAAGTCTTAATCCAAAAATAAATATTTAAAGATAAAAATGAATGGCATATTCCCAATTTGATACCTAATGCTTTTGATAAATGAGGCCATATTTAGAAATTGATAAAACATTTGATTTCAATTAATTTTAAATTTAAGATAAAGCCTTTGTATTTGAAGATGGATTTTAAAATTGCTATTAAATGTCTTATTCCAAGGACGAAATATCATTAAACCTTTTTTAAAAGTTGCAAAAATTGCCAGAATGAGAAAAAAAATCATGCACAAACCATAGTTTTAGAATTTTCACTCCATATTTTTTGCAACTTTATTTTATAATTATGGAGAAATTAATAAATATGCTGCTTGTGTTATCTGTTTAAAAAAATACTTTTAATTTGTTAGCGACTACCTAACAATCTTTGTATGGACGCCTTGTTGAGTACAGCTGTTTTGGATAGAAAAATACTAATAATAGACGATGGCTGGTAAGAAAACGTAGCAGTTTTACTATAAGAATGCCTATTTAATGAAATTTTAAAAATTAGCCAAATAAATCGCCACCTTGTTAAAAATCGCCAAAAAATTCGTCATGTCGCAAAACGGAAAATTCAGTCGCCAAGACCAATAAAAAATCGCCACATCTGACAGCCCTGGTCGTTATTTGTTTTTATACCCTACACCACCATAGGTGGGGAGGGTATTATGCGTTTGTGCTGATATTTGTAACACCCAAAAGTATTAGTCTAAGATCCACCTTAATTTATACCAATCGGCTTAGAATCACTTTCTGAGTCGATTTAACGATGTCCGTCCGTCTGTCCTTCTGTCCATCTGTCCGTCCATGTAAACTTTTTAATCAAACTACAGGTCGCAATTTTGAACCAAAACTAACGAAATTTGGTACACAGGTTTGTTATAGTCCAGGGACGAAGTCTATTGAAATTGGTTATGATCGATCCATTATTTCACCTAGCCCCATACAAATGTTCTCCCGGAAAAGGGTTTAACGAATCATGATCATATATAAGTCTCATATAAGTCTAAATAAGTGTGCCGATTTTTAAAAAGATCGGTTTATATTTAACCATAGCTCCCATATAAACCCCTTTTCAGAAAATCACTTTAACGGGCATAAATTCCATTAAAATGTTAGTATCAAGTTAATATTCGACACAAATAATTTTTATATGAACAGAAATGATAGTGCCAAATATTACAAAGATCTGTACATAATTTACCATAGCTCCCATATAAGCTCCTCTTTCAGGAATCACCCAAAAGTGAATAAATTCATATAAATGTCAGCATCAACGCAATATTCTGTATTCGTATGTTTTATTTTACACTTATGAGTATCGGTCCACATTTGACTCCAAGTCTAATAAAAGACCCCTTTCCGAATTATAATGTACACAATGGTGTAGGGTATCATATGGTCGGGCTTGACCGACTATATCTTTTTCTCTCGTTTTTTTTATTTTTTATATATAAAAACAAACTAGGCAAGTTGTAATGCAATAACAATAGTGTTGTTTTAACATTTTTAATTACGAGAGTGGTATGAAGAGCGAGATAAACAACATAAAAAAATGTAATACTTTGAATTGCTTTATTTATTTTTCGAGTCGAATTCATTATGAGAAAGTAAAAAATGTAAACAATTTGTGTTGTTTTTCAGGGTGTTTTTGTTCTTTTACTGTTTATTTTTATTTTCAGCAAATACACATTTTTATGTAAATTTAATTAATCGCGTTCTCAAAACGAACTAGAAGAGAGTTTTTTAATACTTTGAATTACTTTGTTTACATTTTTTTGTATTATGAGAAACAAAATTTTATGTAAAATTAATTATTTTACTTGCGATTTCTGATTACTAAAAAATTACAAATCGGTTAAAAATATAGAATGGAAAAAAAATTTTCAAATTAGAAAAAATTATCAATATGAAAAAATCCAAAAATGGAGTTATAATCGCCGTCTCTTCTTTAAATAGTTTCAGGAGTTTGTCTGCGTATTTAACCATGATTTTATATTGGTTATTTTATTCTTTTTTTTTTACCAATTTTCGCGTTTTTTTTTTTTTTTAGAAAAAAACATAACTTTTTAAAATTGGTTAAAAAAATATTTTGAAAGTATTTATTTACTATTTAATTAGTTGCAATCGTTAAATTTGTCTCCCGACATTTTTTATTAGATTGTTAATAAGCAGGTTGTATTTTTGTGAAATATTTATGTACAATAATCCATTTTATTCACTCTAAAATTTTTTATTTCAATACTATTAGGGGTAGCGGAGCACCCCAGGTATACTCTCGTGAATCCTTTAATGTGCATATTTTAACCAATTCAAAGTTGCTTATATAAAATATATTTTTAGAAGAAATGTGAATGATCGCATATTTTTATTATTTTTGGTGAAAATTTCTCAATTATATTTTGATAGAACAAGATTCATGAGCAGTTCTATCAAAAATATGCTCTAAAAATGTGTTTTATATGCATAAAAAATGCTCCTGAAATCAGAAAATACGGCCTATAAATGAAAAAAATATGCTCTAAAAATATTATTTTTATTTTTTTTTCAGGCTAAGTTATAAGTAAATTATACATTTTCTGTCTATTTATAAGATGCAAAATATTAAGGAATCAAATTCGAAAGTCGTATGTGTTAAATCATGTAAAAAAAGAAGAAGATTATTCTCTGAAGTTTAAAACATAAAGAATTATGCTCTTAAGTATAAAATAGGCTAAAAAATGATTTTTATATAAAAATATGACAAAAAAAAAAAAAAAAAATCTGCTGAATACAAAATATGCAAAAATATTTTAATCAATGCCAAAATTTTTAAAAATGTTTGTTTAATTTTAATCCCGGAAAAATATGATTTAGCTTTTAGGTGGTTGGGGTATTATGCGTTTTTTCTAAAGTTTGTAACGAATCAGAATCACTTTTTAAATCCATCTAATGATGTCCGTCCGGCTGGCTGGACGACTGGCTTTCCATGTAAACATCGTGCATAAAGTAGAGATCGCAATTTTGAAGATAATAATAAAAATAATATAAATAAAAAAACCTTAGCCCATTAAGGCCCACACCGTGATGCCGTTGGGCAAAAATTATGAAACTTACAGAATGTGTTTATTTAGGCTTCATTAAGCTAAAAGCATAATTTTTAAATACAATTTCACAATCTAAAATAAATTTAACAAAAACTAAATTTTAAAGAAATCTTATAAGTTTTCATTTTTAAAAGATACTACATTTCACAAGACAAGAACTACATTATTCGATCAAGACCTCAACATATGGAATTAATGCATATATTTTAGTCATGTAGCACTGTAATTTATGGTCTAATTAAATGGACATTTCTTTGTTAAACATTTTACAGAATTGTCTAGTGTTCTGTGACCAACAGTTGAAGCTAAGTAACCTTCACTTTTTAGAGTTTCATATTTTTTATTACAACTTATTACATGACACTTCAGTACTTTCAGACCAATGAATTATTAAGTTGAATTTTGTTTGATTTTATTTTAAAAGGTCAAAATGTGATTAGTATAATTCGTTTTCATGTTTACGATTGTTGGTAATGAAATTGATAAATTTTCAAATATAATTTAATCACTTAAGATATCATTATTGATATATGTACATAAAGACTTCAGCAGTAAGTTTTAATGTATTAATTTTATTCTGATCCTTCCTATTAATATCTTCGTTACAATTATTTATTCCACCTACAATGATAGCAACTATAACTCTCATATAAGGCCCACTTCGCAAATCGTCCAAAAATGCATAAGATCATATAAATATTAGTATCAACGTAATATTATGTATTCGTATATTTTATTTTACATGTGTAGATCTATACATATCGTCCCTGCGCTGACTAAATTACCTATGAAAATTTTTTTATTGCTGCTTGTGTTTATAAACCTCTTAACCGAAAAAACGGTTTTTTCTCATAATTTCGGTTTTTCGTGAACCGGTTAATTTAAAATGTTCATTTTCGGTTAACCGTTTTATTTGTTTTTTTTCTGTTAACCGGTTTTATAAATTTTATAAAAACATTACTTGATTTCTTCATTTTATTACTTCTTCCAAATTTAAAACAAGACAAAATGTTTTGGAAGAATTAAAAACTTTTGTTTTAGTCAAAACAAGTAATCATGTGATTTAGTTAAATGTTTGGAGTTCAATATATTTTAAAACGAGATAGAAAGATATAGTAGGCCAAGCCCGACCATATGATACCCTACACCATCATGTACGTGCATCAAAATTCGTGGAGGGGTCATATATTAGACATGTGGCCAATTGTGGATCGATATTTTTACAGAATATTACGTTAATACTAACATTTATATGAATTTATGCGCTTTAGGGTAATTTCCGAAAGTGAGTTTATATGGGAGCTATTATAATTTATGAACCGAGCCTTATAAAATTTGGCACTGTGTTTTCTACTTAAACAAATTAAATTATGACCACTAAACCCCTATTCCGGGAGGACATTTGTATGGGAGCTAAGTTAAATAATGAACCGATCATAACCAATTTCAATAGGCTTCGTTCTTGTGCCAAAATAACTATTCGTGCCAAATTTCATCAAGATGTCTTTAAAATTGCGACTTGTACTTTGTTCACAAGGTTTAAATGGACGGACGGACATCGTTAAATCGACTCGGAAAGTGATTCTGAGTTGATTGGTATACATTGGTATACATATCGGAAAGAAGAAAAAAAAACTTCACACACTTACAGTGGTGGGTACAATTTTGCACCACCTGTCCTAAACTTTTTTTGTCCTTAATTTTCTTAAGTGAAGTATATAATAAAATGTTCACTACCTCAAAAGTAAAAGTAAATAAGTGCAGGAAATGCACTTTAAAATAATTTAAAATAATTCTTCTAAAAATGTAAAAATAGATATCTATTTAGCAAATACGAAGCCAAAATATTATTATTATTTTTTTTTTTTATTACAAATTGATGGCTGAAAAAGTGTATTATAAATTTTCGATGCATATTAGCTGTCATTTGTAAATAACGATTTTCATTATATTGTACTTTTCAGCTGAAACTGAACTTTTTTTACTTTTTATCCAAAATTATCTTTATTACGAGCTTCTTATTAAAATGTTTATTTAAATATCGTCTTCAAAAAACCGGTGAAAAGGGTTAATCACCGGTTATTTGAAGATGGTTACTGAGCATGTAGTCCCTGTTTAAGTTTTATAAGACAAAATAAAGTAAATATGTATCTCTATTAAGATTTTCTTTTTAATTTTTGTAAATATTCAAACTTCCTTTTCAAACTTCCTTAACAAATTAAAGCATACATTTGGGCCAATAACTACAAAAAAAAATATGACATATTTTGGGCATTCCTTATTTTTATTTTCTTCCAAAATTATTTTCTACATTAAGGGATAATTTTATTAACAAATCAGTAAGGAATAAAAAAATAAATAAACAATAGATAATAAACAAACAAAAGAAAACCTTAATCTTAAATAAAAATATAAGTGTTATTATTGCCTTAGGGACTTTTACACATTTACTAGCACATACATATATATGTATACACATGGTTTTATTTACTCATATATTCATATGCACACTTTTTCATATATCCTTTTTTGACATGATTAAATAAAGTTTTTTGTTTTTTATTTTGTTGTTATTTTTGACATGAATTTAATAAATGAATGAACAATGGTATAGTGTTGGTATTGTTTTTCTTTAGGAAATTTGCATATGTGTACAATGGTAAGCTATAAAGGTTTTATTTTATGTGAAAAACTGTTGCTCTAATTTTTCTAGATTTTAGTTTCTACTTTCATTTGAAGAATTTGTATAGAATTTTCCTAAAAATGTGAAAGTAGAGTATGTCAAAAGAATGTGGTATTCGGCGCTTTTGATCTATTTATTTCTATATAACAATTTTACTGCTGTTAAGCCTATAAGATTCCTAGACCAAAAATTGTAATCCAGTAAGCTTATATGTTAAACAGTTTTGCTAATAAAATAAAATTGTATCTGAAATATAAGTATTTATACTGAATTTTTATAGAAAAAATTCTATTGCCTTATTAAAAATCTTACTTCAATCAAATTGTTGCTACTTTTATGTAAAATAACAAAAGTAGATTTTTGTTCGTTTTCTCGACTATCTAAACTTTGAAGAACGTATTTTTTAAGCGTACCATGAGTTTTAACATAGTTAATAATATCTGTTTTGTTTATATATATGTGGGTGTTTTGCATCCAAATTTTTCTGTCTCTTATTTTTGGTACAAAGTTTATTTAAACCAAACAATCGCCGGAAGTATTTTGTTGTGTCAGTGTAATTTTGTTTTCGTTTTTTTTTTTTTTTGGGAGGTTCCTATAGCTATAGAAGTTGCTATTGTTTGATAAAATTTTGTTAGAAATTTTTTCTATTGTTTCTTTTTCTCTTAGGAAAACTTTTACTTTCATTTGTTGAGCTAAAGAAAAAACGATAACAAAATCTTTTAAACAATAACTTTTATTTGAATAAAAACGAAGAAAGAATATTTTTTTCTTTAATCCATACATGTGCTAAATTTTAGCTGTCATTTTGTGTAACTTATTCATACAAACATAGAAGTTTTGAACTTTTTAGGATTCTATACTGTTTCACTTCCAAGTTAACAAAGGGGATGTATTAACTATTCATATTTTATACATTTTCAAAACGATAGTCCACATTTAAATTCTATTATAATGGCTTTTACATACACTATAGCTAAGATTTTAGAATAAGCTATAGACTAGAGTATAGTCAAAAATATAGACTATATTTCATAAGTAGTCAAGACTATAGAATAGATTAAAGTTAAGACAGCAGACTTAAATATTGTCAAGACTATAAACCATACCGTTTCCAAGAATAAAGACTAAAAACCAGATTACAATAAAGATTATAGAATAGATTAAAAGTAAGACTATAGACCATACTATAGTCAAGACTATAGACTATACTATAGTCAGGACTATAGACTATAGTTAAAAGACTCTAGTCAGGACTATAAACTTTACTAAACTCTGGACTATAGACTATACTATACTCAAGACTATAGACTATACTATAGTTAAGAGTATATACTATACTGTAGTCAAGAGTATAGACTATACTATGGTCAAGATTATAGATTATATAGACTATACTATAGTCAAGACTAAAGACTATACTATAGTTAAGACTATAGATTATAGTTTAATCAAAACTTTAGGCTATTCTATAGTCAAGACTATAGACTATTCTATAGTCAAGACTATAGACTATACTATAGTCAACGCTATGGACTATATCATAGTCAAGACTATAAAATATACTATAGTCAAGTCTATAGACTACACTATAGCCAAGATTATGGACTATACCATAGACAAGACTATAGACTATATTATTGCCAAAGTGTATAGTAAAGACTATTGACTATACTATAGTCAAGAGTGTAGGCTATACTATAGTCAAAACTATAGACTATACTATAGTAAAGACTATAGATTATACTATAGTCAAGACTACAGACTACACTATAGCGAAAGTATATAGTAAAGCCTATAGACTATACTATAGTCAAGGCTATAGACTATACTAGAATATAATCAAGGGTATAGACTAGACAAGACTAAAGACAGTTAAAAAGGCTATAAGCTATACTTTAGTCAAGACTATAGAATATTCTATAGTCAAGAATATAGCCTATACTATAGTCAACGCTATAGACTATATTTTAGTTAAGATTATAGACTATACTACGGTCAAGACTATAGACTATACTAAAGTCAAGATTATAGACTATACTATAGTCAAGACAATAGATTATACTGTAGTCAAGACTATAGACTATACTATAGTCAAGAATACAAACTATACTATAGACAGGACTATAGACTATACTATAGTCAATACTACAGACTACACTATAGCCAAGACTATAGACTATATTATAGTCAAGGCTATTAACTATACTATAATCAAGAGTATAGACTAGACAAGACTATAGTATACTGGAATATATTTTATTATAAATAGTCAGGGCTATAGACAAGGCTATAGATTAAACATTTTTCAAGACTATGTTAAGACGTTTAAATAATTTTTCTAGTATTGAGTATTATTCCAGTGTTAAATTTATTATATCTTACATGGAAGTTCATTAATTATATGACTCTAATATCATCTTACCTTATTAAATTAAATCAAGTCAATTTATAACATTCTTAGTATATTATATTCTTTACTCATTTACTTCTGAAAACAGATTTCCTGCTAAACAACATATTTCTTTCTAGTTCCTTGTTAATAAACTGTTCATATGTCTATGTTTATTTTGTAATTTTATCTGCTATTAAAAAATGGAAAAAAGTAAGAACGTTTGTATCTTTAACATTTTATGCAACTACTGTATCATTCAATAAATGTCACTAAAAATTTATCTATATGAAAGTTAATGTTACGAATTCGAAAAAAATGGATGCACGTAGTACTGACAACGATGAGTACGTAAATGCACTTTCATCAGAAATGAGAATGTGATACTTTGTGCAAAATGTAATAAATTTCTGTATGCCAAAATAGTAGACGTGGCATGAAAAATAAAATGCAATAATAATGCAACAATACTCATATGTATGAGAGACTATATAAATAAACGAATTGAATGTATGTGCATATACGTAAGTGTATGCAAGAATACGTGTGCGTATATTTGGTTAAATTTATAACTCGTATATTGTAGAAGGTGAAATATTGAAAGTGATTGAGTTTAATAGGAAAACTATAAATCTCTAATAGTTGAAGTTAATGGTAGTCAAGATGATACAGCGTTTTTTCACAAAAACTCAGTTTCATAAGTAACTGTCTAATATATTAGGAATAATGATGCAAAACTAAATGTTGCCTAGAGCTAATGTTAGATAAGAAAAGTATGTGTATATATCAATAGACATTTAAGCCTTTCGTTATATTGTTTTTTCTAGTTAATGTTTTTTTATAAAGGGTTATTAAATGTAAAAACTGACTTATCATACTGGCTGCTTTGTTTATTTTATTCTGCCTTAATTGAGACATTTTAAATCCATTGCATACATTATAATGATTAAAATATTAAACGCAAAATTTATTTATAATCCTTTTGTTGTGTCAACATTCATCAGTGTAATTATTAACAAAATCATATATAATTATAATTAACTTGCAAAAAAAAAAAAAAAATGATTATTATTATAAAATAATAAAAGCTGTTCTTTAAAAGTTGGGTTGATGAATAATGGATTAACATATTGTAAATATACATCTATTTAACTTTAATGAATATTAAAATTTCATATTGATATATTAAAAAAACTGTTAATTTATGAAACTCTAGAATAAAATATAATTAAGGTAATTTAGTATTAAATAGTGATTCAATTATTATATAAAATTATATACGATATATTTAAATATATATATTAAATATTATAAGCAGGACTAAAGCCAAGATATAATCGAAATTATAGACCAAGATATCTATTTATCAAAAATATATATATAGTATGAGTCAAGACTGTTGTAAAATTTGTAGTAATGACTGTAGACGAAACGTTTAACAGTGGTTTCAAATCTATCACCTTATTTAAAATTTGAATTTGAAAATTCCCAATACAATTTGATATTGACTAAAACTGCAAAAAATTCTTTATCGATTTATGGTTTAAATTAAAATATTTAATCTTTTTTAAAAAAAATAATAATAAATAAATAAACCCAGAAAAAATTTTAGAACATGTTCTAAAATCATTAGTTCTAGAACTGGTGTAATCAGAACCACTTCAAACTCTTTAATAACATCCTCAGAACTAGTGGTATCACAACTAATTCTGTCACTAATGGAGTAGAACCTTATTCTGATTCTAAATTCGTTTTAGAGAACTAGTGCTTAAAAACTATTTCTGTATGACTTCTGCATCACTTCTGAGAACAAATTACTGGTTCTCGAATGACTTAGACTATGACATAGAACTGTTTAAAATACTTGTATAAAAAATTTCAAAAATAAAAAAAGAGTATTTACAAAATTAAATTGATTTCAAAAGTGGCCTTTAGGAAATAGCCCATTAGAATAAAAAATAAAAAAAAAACAGATTCTGAAACCGTTCCCTAACGCTTCTATGGAACTAGTTCTGAATGTGACAATTTTGAACAAAAATCACTGATTAAAGAACTAGTTCTAGAACCGTTCCATAGAATGGGTACTGGCAAGCTAACACTTCTGCAGAATTAGTTCTGGAGGTGACAATTTCAAACAAAAATCATTGGTCGTAATGCCAAAGTAGAACAAGTACAGGCTATTTTCATGTGTTCTGGAACTAGTTGTAGAACTAATACAATTTTTCCTGGGAATAAATAAATAAAAATAAATAAAAACTTATTTTTTAAGTTATGTTATGATTGAATTCAGTCAAGTATTCAATTCAAGTATTTGTATAAAAAAATATCTTAACAAAGGTATTTCCAAATATTAAAAAATTTTAAATACTCTAAAATGATATAAATTTTGTAAAAAAAAAAATTACTTTTAGTGATGTATTCAGCTGAATTCATATAAATGGTTAATACATTACGATACTATGGATAATCAGCATCTGATCTTACCATTGAACGTCAGCGTCTTTTTGTTCCCCTGTTCAAAACCCTCGTCATATAGAAATTTCAATAGTCACATTCGTAACAAATATGATCTGGACAAACCAGCTCTGAAATTCAATATATTTCAATGGAAATTTTGGTTTTAGTTCATTTGTATAACTATATTCTAGCATCACTATTGCATAGGTTTGTAAGATATAAAATTTTACCATCGATACACTTCACATTCTTCTCCTTGTTTTGAATCTATAAACGCATACATTTTAACTTTTCAAACACTTGAGAGTTTATCGGTATTATTCTCATAATACAAAATATGAACGAGTAAATGGAAAATCATAAAATAATTTATGTTATCTGATGAAAGATCAATTTAAAAGATTTTAGTAATATAAAATATAATATAGAAGAACGAATAATATCGTCAAACTATAAATTTTTCCATACAAAATATATGTAGTACAGCCAGATCGTATTGTCACGAATATGACATGTACCCCAATATATCCTTATAACTATCCCTTTATTAGCTTTATCGTTCTGGTCGTTAGAAAACAAAATTGTAGAAGGGTACCTCAAATTTCAAGTTTCTAGATAAATTATAAATATATGAAAATAACATTTAAATCTGCAATTGGTCTGGCCGGACCAGTTTGTAAGACGAAGGGTTAAACGAGTTTTCTATTTTTTTTTTTTTTTTTGTTTTATATATTATATTTGGGATCAAATCAAAACACACAATATTTTATACCCTTCACCAGCAAAGGTGGTAGGGGTATTATGCGTTTGTGGTGATGTTTGTAACACATAGAAAAAGTTATCCAACACCCACCTTTAAGTATACCAATCGACTCAGAATCACTTTTTAAATCGATCTAACGATGTCCGTCCGTCCGTCTGGCTGGCCGGCTGGCTGTCCATGTAAAACTTGTGCACAAAGTACAGGCTGCAATTTTGAAGATAATTCAATGAAATTTGGCACTTGTTTTACACAAGGACGAAGCTTATTGAATTTGGTTTGTGATCGGTCCATTATTTCACCTAGCCCCTATACAAATATCCCCCCGGAATAGAGATTTAACACTCAAAAATATAAATATTTTAATGAAATTCGGCGCAAAGAAGTTTTGTACAAGTATCAATCTTTGTTCCAAATCGATCGGCCCAAAATTGACCATATCACCCATATAAACCCCTCTTCCGAGAATCACTTTAATGTGCATAAATCCCATACGAATGTTAGTATCAAGTTAATATTCACAAGTGTGTTTTATATAAGTAGAAATAACACTGCCAAATTTTATGAGAATCAGTTTATAATTTACCATAGCTTCCATATAAATTCTCTTCCGGGAATCGCCCTAAAGTGCATAATTTCATATAAATGTTAGTACCGACTCATTATTCTTTATTTGTATATTTTATTTTACATTTAGTAAAAGTGTTGGCCTACGATTGCCAAAGGTTTAATATAAGTCCTCTTCCCGAATTTTTATGGTCATACATAATGATGTAGGGTATCATATGGTTGGTCTTGACCGACTATACCTTTTTTCTCGTTTTGGCTGAAAAATGTTTAAAATTTTAGAAAATGTTGTAGATACCGAAAGTTTTAAAGAGCTAAGCGCTCGTTCTTTAGTCTTCTGAGATTTGTGTTTGTTAAAGTACTTAGATGTTTAAACTTGTGCAAATTAAAAAAAAAATATTTAAAATATTTTAATATATAGTTTGTATCTTAATTAATAAAAAAATAAGTAATTAAATTAAAAATTGTCCTTTAAATTTGTTATCCTTTCATATCTTTGTAAACCTACAATATATTTTTCTAAAAAAAAAAAATGAAGAAAATGTAAGTACAATCTACAACATCTTAAAATATTTTCTGTATAAATGTTACTTTAATTGTGTATGTTATGTAAATCAAGTACGTACTGTATACCTAATTTGGACTCTGTTTTGCATAATCGAATTACAAAAATAATTTTTTTATGAAATCGTAGCTTTAATTAATTAAGCGCCAAAATGAATATCGCTCAACCCATTATGCGTTATAGTGATGTAGGATTAAAGCCAAGATATTGTCTGAACTATAGACAATATTATAGACTAGACTACAGAGTAGACTATAGATATGTATATAATCAAATTCTTTTGCACATGAAGAATTCGATATATGCATCAAACCAGATGCATATTTACTTAATAAAAATACGTTTTAAATTTTCCTCGTTCTGGAGAAAACTGAGAATATTTAAATGCAATATATTGTATTGTTATGTATGATTTAAAAAATATGAGATAATTACACAGGTCAACACTAAAAAAGTATCTGGAAAATCATGTTGCAGATATTGTAGGTATATCACCAGGAACATTTCTGTTTTTTCTATCATCTTACATTTTTAACCCATTGAGGACCAAAGAAAATAGAGCAGATCAGTTAGTCATGTTTTATAGCCAAGACATGGGGCTACAAAAGTCTCTAACTAGTCACACATAGCCACTAGAAGTCTTTAAAATTCAAAAAATCAAGAATTTCTCAATTAACCCTCATAAAACCATGGAAAAATTAGGGATAAGGAGTGGGAATAAAAGCAAAATTTTTATTTGGTATAACAAACAAAAAACCGTAGATCTCAAAAATGGTGAAATTTTTAAAATCGCACCAACAGAAATGCGTAGCTATCAAAAAATATGAAAAAAAAAAATAATAATAACAAATAAACAAAAATACCAATTTAAATAACAAAGAGTTCACAAAAAATTATAAGAATATTGTGAATAAACTGGCCTAATTTTAATTCCTTAGACTAAATATAGTGAATAATGTTAAATAAAATATTTCCATGACGTCACAATTTTAAAATATATATGTATATTTTTTTCTTTAATTAGGATTTAAGAATTTATTATTTTTAATTTTTACTCATAAGGAGTGCGATCGAAAAAATCTTAATACACGTTTTGCCTTATAACTTTTTTCCAAAGCAATATTTAACTTTTTTTTTTAATTCAGTTATCTTTGAAAAATATGTCAGTTATTATTTTTAATAACAACCATGTTGATTTGTTGTTAATTATTTGTTGCTTAATTATTAAAAATTAAAAAAAAATCCAAATTGGTCCTACAAATAATTGGCCAAAGAATTACATGTCTGCCTTCAAACTGTTTCCCAGATTACCAAATAGTATCACGAGAATTCGACCATTGATAGGGGACATAGCTCGGGAAGAAAAAGAGGTCCACATGATATTAGGAAGGCCAAGAAAATTTAAAGCATATTGAAAAGAACTCCAAACACATCTGTTAGAAAAGCAGCTCTGTTGGCGCAGTGCTCATACTATTTGATGCGAAAATTTAAAGCTATGCGGAGTTGAAAACATATAAAGTCCAAAAAGGAGATGGGCAGACTGTTCCAAAAAAGTGACCAAAACAACTATCAAATCTCTAATGGAATTGTTACAAATAAAGGCATACGAGTTCGTAAGAGGTGGTTATACATATAAAAGTTATATTTTTCTGTGATCTATAGTATAATACCAATTAAATAAAAAAAACAATCAAAACTTTAAAATCAACCATTTCCAAATTATTGAATTTTATATATGTTAAGATTTTTTCGATCGCACTCCTTATTAAGAAGCAGCAATAATCTGTCACCAAAGGAAGATTCCATATACGTTGATATAATCTCTCAGTAACAGCGTTTTGATGTAAAAGCTTCCATTGTTCTTCGCTCATTTTTCCTATTTTTTTTTTTTTTGGTGCTACGGGGGGCATGTTAGAGACATGGCATATTCTACACTTTTGTTGCATTATTCCTTCTCTATAAAATACGGATTCATAATTTGCTCTATCTATTACTCAGAAAATTATATAACCTAAAAATTTCTTAAAGGTACATATTTTATTTAGTCCTCAATGGGTTAAAAGTGTGATATGATGAAAATGCTTAATTTAATTTTTTTCACTATATTTAGTTTAAGGGGTAAGAATTTCACAAAATTATTCAAGATATAATTTTTTCTTATTTTATTAGCTTTGTTATTTAAACTTGGATTTGTATTTTTTCAAACATTTGGTGTCTACGCATTTTCTGTCAATGCGATTTTAAAAATTTTACAATTTTTGAAATCTGCGGTCTTATATTAGTTATATGAAATACAAATTTCTCTTATATACCCATTCCTTATCCCTCATTTTTCAATGGCTTTATAAAGGTTAATTGAGAAATTTTATATTTCTCATCTTTAGCGAAGGGCTATGAATGACAGGAGAGAGACTTGACTAGTACTATATTTTTATAGCTCCATACTTTCTACACTATATCAAGCCTAAGGAATAACAATTTTGCATAATTATTCCAGATATAATTTTTTTTGGCTATTTTGTTGACCTGTGTTATTAATCTCCATAACTATTGAACGTACTATTAAAAAGTAATGTATACAAATTGACTGAGAAACCCCGTGCTGCTGTGTAATTTATATTCTTTATGAAAACTAATTAATGAAAAAAAAAAAAAAAAAATATGAGTAATTCTGAACATCCCAGCAAAAACTTGGTAATGAGATGTAGCTAGGGATGTAGTTACTTTGTAATGACAACAACATACTGTTTGTATTACATAAAAGTTGTTTAGTAACTAATTACACTGGTCAACAAAAAAATCCTCCCCCATAGATGAATAGTTGGACTTTATGTATTTTGATGTGCTAAACACGAATCTGCTTTCATTTTTTTTCCATCAGGTCAGGATTTTTTTTATGAGCGTGTCTAATATTTCGTCCATAGTAAGGCCCATTATTTCCTCATAACTCCAGAACGGTGTGTACGATTGATCAAAGTGATACACCAAAGATGCGGACTAAAAATATCTTCAAATTCCCCAAAATAATTTTTTTTTTATGTGCTCAATAGTTCACAGAAAAAATTATTACCGTCTTTTTTACAATTAACTCAGTTGTTTAATTTTGCATAAAAATTTAATAAATATATTCAAGAAAAAATAAAATAAAAATAAATTTTAGTACGATTTTCTTTCCTATACACATTTTTAATTCATTCAATCATCCACTTGATTGATTTAATTAATTTATTAATTGGAAATTTTTTTCTGTTTTGTATTTTTTACAGTTTTTAGTAATTGATATAATCATTTTGGTGAGAGGTGCAAATTTAAACAAGTTTATAATTGAATGAATTATTTTCATATATATTTGTTAATTGGTGACTTTTTTCTGTGTTTCGGAGTTACTTTGAAATAAGTGTCCGAAAAAAATCATTTTCATGCAAAATTTTAGATTTTGTGTTATTAAAATTTCTTTTAATAAATCTAAAATCTAAAATGTTACAGTTTATCATGTTTATCTTAAAGCTGGCAAAACTGCGAGTAAATAAAGCTACATATCATAAAAAGTGACGCATAAATCTTAATTGGATTCACACTTAAGTTAGGATGTATACTTATAGCTAAGTGGACATTTTCGAAGTATCTCCTAAACTATTGAGCAGATCAAAATTTGATTGTAGACTGATTTAAAGCTAATTTTATTCATATCTTTCATATCTTGGTGTATCATTTATATAAATCGTGCATGCCGTTCTCAAGTAATAGTGAAATATACTCGAGTAATCGGCATATTTAGGGCATAATATTAGACACGCCCATAAAAAAAATCCCGACCTGATGGAAAAAACTGAAAGCGGATTCAAGTTTAGCATGCGGAATTCCATCTAGTCTACATATTTTTTTTTTTTTTTTTTGAAGGAGCTTGACTAATTACGACTTCAGTAATGTTTTAAAATCGATGCGCTCTTTAACAGCTTGGAAGTAATTAGTTATTGTAATCACACCTAAGGAATGCATAGGGTAAGTAGTTGCCTCTAATGTCATCCCTATGTTAAAATAATGAGTTATTCAGCTAATGTGTTAGTAGTTGAGAAGCATTATATTAGCTTCTTAACACTACATGGCAACGAAAATTTTTGCTGGGATGCTTCAAACATTTTAATAGTAAATAGTATGATAAAAATGAATAATTTGATGATAAAATCGGGTCATAATAAGGAGTGAGATCGAAAATTTTTTAACATACATAATATTCAATAACCTGAAAACGGTTGATCTGACCACTAATTATAAAATTGTGGACCATTTTTGAAAAACCTTTCTTGGGAGATTTGATAGTTGCTTCAATCACTTTTTTTGGAACAGTGTGCACATCTTCTGTTAAAATCTTCGGTATTTTGGGACACCTTTTTTGTGCTCTTCAATTCACTTTTCACAAGAGCTCAATATCTCTAAACTGGTCTAAGATATGGACAATTTTGAAAATTGACCTCTCTTGGTACTAAAACTATGTTATTGATTTGGTACCACTCCAGAGCTTTCTTACTGTAGTGACATGTTATCAATTGGATCCAAAAATATGTGGACACGTTGTGCTTTCTTAAGAAAAGAAGAAGTCTTTTTTGCAAATATTCCTTTATGCATATTTTGGTATTTATAGATCCGAATGTATCAAATGACTTTCCTGTTTTGCCGCAACTGCAAAAAGCTTGTCATACCATGAATTTTGTAAGAAATTTTTGCTGCTTTTGGGTCTAAAACTTAACTCCAATATTGCTTCGAGCATTAGCAATAAAAATTTTTGAGACACAAGCTGCGAAGATTCTGCCAGCACTTACGTTTCTTCGGCAATTACACAGCTTGAGTATTTTTGTATGAAATTTGGTTTTAAATTCTGAGTCCTATTTTTGGCTTGTATTTTTTTTTTGCAGAATTCCAGTTTGGAATTTTTTGAACTTAATATGTTACCAACTTTCCCATTAACTTTAAATTTTCGCACCTAATAGTCGAAGCACTGAGAAAACTGAGCTGATTTTCTACCAGATGTTTGGAGTTCCTTTCAATATGCCTTCAATTTTCTGGCCTTCCCAATATCATGTGGTCCTTTTTTCTTACCGAACTAGGTTTCACATCAATAGTCAAATTCTCCTGATACTGTTTAATAACATAAGAAACGGTTTTACGAACGACATTTAATTCTGTGGCCAATTATTTGTAAGACCTATTTGGATTTTTTGAAATTTTTTAATAACTTGTAGGACGTAAATCTTTTTCTTCACTTATTTTGATGAAAATAAGGACAAGTTAACATGGTTGTTATTAAAAATAATAACTGAAGTATTTTTCCATGATAACTAGATCAAAAAAATTTTGAATATTGATTTCCAAAAAAGTTATGAGGCAAAATGTGTGTTAAGATTTTTTCGATCTCACTCCTTATAAGAAAATTTGATCATAGTTTGATAAAACCGGATCATAATGTGATACAAATTTTAATAAAAAAAAATCTGATGCTAATATGTTAAAGTTAGATTGTTTTATGATTATTATTTTCATATTCGTTATTATCTATGACCATGAAAATTTTTACAGCAGCAATATAGTACAATTAATTATAATATGTTGATCTTTTATTATAGTAACCGCAACCATTTTCTTTCTGCGTGTACACACCGTTACTATTAATGGTCATAAGTTTTATCCATATAATGATACACATTTGAAAATAAATTTTAAAATGTAACATTTTCAAAAGGATATTTTCTTAAATCTTTGTGTTGCATGATTGAAGTAAAATAAAAATATTAAATTGCAGGAATTATTAGCTTTCATTTGACGCCAGTACTTTACTGATAAAATATTCGTTAATATTTTTTCATGTGTGAAGATAGCATTCACACGGTCACTAAATATTATAATCAAGATTATATTATTAGTAATATTTGTAATAAATTCTAAAGTCCAAAATTAATTACTTGAGTATTAAATAATATTGCTCATTATATAGTAATGAAAAATTTCAATGGAAAAACATAAATAAATAAAACACAAAACTATTTAAATCATATTTAAATAGTAAATAACGCAAAGGCAAACAATTAGTAATTCCAATAAAGAGACTCACTGCAAAATAAAATGTTATGGAAGAAAACTATTTTATTTACAATGAATTTCTTTTCCGTTTTTCTGCTATTTTTTCAAACAAGTTTTTCTTTTTTTCTTTGCAACTTAATTTGTTGCCATTTAGATTACTGATGATAGTCTGGAAATCATTTATTTAAGAAAAAGCAATGAAAAATTATGGAATAATATTTCTAAGAAAATATGAATAATTAACTTTTCATTTAATAGCATGTATGTAAATACATATTCTTGTAAATAAACTCTAAGTAAATTTTAAAGGATATGTGGATGATTTTAAGACCAGACTGCGAATTTCGTCATTAATTTCATATAAAAAAATGTTTCTTTTTAAAAAGCCTATACGAATTATTCTGCTAGAATTAATTACTTGTACTTATATATCTGAAAATAAATTTTTCGTATTTTACACAGAAAAAAATATTTCAAACAATTTTTTAATAAAATTATTAATTAACTTTATATTAGAATTTAATTATATGATTTATTAATTTAATTAATTTTCTAATTGGTTTTCAGTTTTGTTTTTTAATATATTGACAGCTGTTAATAAAATATAAAGAAAAATTAAATATTTGTCTATAAAAGTACAGAAATAAAATAAATTTAAGTAAATTTTCAAAAATGTTCAGCTCATTGCATCTATTTAAGGAAAAGAAGTAATAATAATATCAATTATTCTAGTTATTAATATTATTATTTTGATGATTGGAGCAAAATCAATTAAAAATTAATTAATATTACAAATTTCGTAATTGAAGTCCATTTATACTTTTTTCTGTGTAAGAATTCGTATTTAGTATTAAGTGTTATTTAAAAATTATATATAATATGATTTTGTGATTTCATCATAACTGCAACTCAATACAAATAGAGAATTTATTTATGTTGATATAAGTACATATGGGCTTAAAAATTACCATAACACTAAAGTATGTATATTATATGTTGCATAAGTAGCATTAGCTGTGTAATGAAATGTTGCAACACTTAAATAATAAATAAGACTGAAGTTCAAGCTAAAACAAACACGCAAACAAACAACCTTCGTAGCTAGGAATAATGAAAGCTGAGCGGAAGGAAGAAGATGGAAATAAAGGTAGCAATATGTTACTACACTAGCAGCAAGACTATAAGAAGCAAATTTAACAAGAACATTAATTCTAGGGCATACAAATAAGTTAATAACAAGATATGTTTCCTTGGAAGTTTCAATAAGCACACATGAACATAATAAATAAGGACTGCGATTAGGTATTTTTTTAAACAAAACTATTAAATCTTATCAGGGACTGCAGATTGGTAACACAGTTCATTTTACTTGTTATTACTAAGTATAATTTAATTGATTTCAGTCCTTTTGCCTACAAACAAATATGTATGCAAATGTTGATGATGCAGTTACTTTAAGCAATTTGAATTTGATTTTTAACAACAAACATGTTTTGCAACACCGTTGCATACTAAATCAGAGCAATAAGAAAATCTACATTATTTATGAGCTGCTGTAACTCTCAGCGTATGAGTGATATTTAATTCATTTAATATTACTCATACGTCAAGGAGTAATATAAACTCAAACAGATTGCAGATTTTGTATCTTTCTTTAATTTTATATATTTTATGCAGATTTTGCATTTATTTTATTTTTTGTTTAAACTCATAGAAACTGGGAAAATATAGTTCTAGTTTTTAACATGATTAAATTTATTTAAGCTTAATAAACGTTAACGGCAATATTTATTTAATTTTTTTATTCTAATCGAAAAAGAAATAAAACTATATGCAAGTTTAAGCAAAACATTTTGTTAAAATTTATATTTTTTTCTTTTTTGATCATTGCCCTAAAGAAGAAAATGAGCAATTCTTCTTTAGGGCAATGGTCAACTTTCTTTTTTTTCTAACATTTTCGTTATAAAATTTTGTTTTAGAAATTTCTTACTGGTTGCTGGCAACATATTTTTATAACATCATCATTGAGCTGTAAGTTAGTTTTGCATAAAACTTTGTGAGTTTTTTTTTTTTTTTTTTTTTTGTATTTTATGCATTCTTTTTTTATAATCTTTTATTTTCACACTTAATAATTCTTTTTTCTTTTAGGCGTGTACCTATTCGTAGTGGGTGGTAAGGAAGGCGACATGAAGAAATGTAATAAACATTTTGTCCAATAAATTTTTCCGTTAATACTTACTTAAAGGTAAAATTTTAGAGAATAATTCAAGGTAATTTTGCTAACTTCGTCCTAGTACCATCGAACCATTACCTAAGTTTGGGAAACATCCTTTGTTTAATCGATGTTTAATCCTTTTATTTTAACTAATTTCAATATGAAATGTATTTGATTTGACATGTTCCATCCCTGAATTACTTATTGTGAGTTTTGTCATAATATTCTATTGTCGTTGTTCCATTAGGAATAACTTTGAAACTGTATTATAATTTTTTAAAGATCACTTCGTTCAAAGATTAAACATGTCCTGTGGCTCTTTGGAATCCCATTTATAAGTATTTAAATAAAATATGTAAGTTAAAATTCAAAAGAAAGTGGTCTTATTTATTTATAATCCCAGTCGTTCAGGTAAAACCTCCTGCCCTTAATTTTATTTAGCATAAATTCCCTTGTGCAACCCAAATACTCCTTTTAATTAATAATATTCAATAATTCGTACAAATCCTAATTTCCTCATATAATAACAAATATTATTATTAACGATAATAATATTTATTATTTAAACCAATTATCCTCAACAAAATATTCAAATGCATAATTAAATAATATATATATATATTTTTTAATTTGCAAAGTAAATTGCAAAATTAAACATCCTTAAACCATTAAAATATTATCCCTTTTATAGTTTTCTTTACCTAGTGACATTGGAAAGCAAATTTTACTTGAACCAAAATCAAATTTTTTTTTTTTCAAGCAAAAATATGTATGACGGCGTTTGTATT
Organism: Protophormia terraenovae; assembly: GCA_951394005.1. Lineage (NCBI taxonomy): Eukaryota > Metazoa > Arthropoda > Insecta > Diptera > Calliphoridae > Protophormia > Protophormia terraenovae. The sequence goes on along the minus strand of OX596076.1, from coordinate 70,852,029 downwards.
TTCTGCCGAATAAACTCGACTCCACGGTTCAGGATTTATAGCATTTTGGAATATTTATAAGTTTCTTAAAACATTGTGTGATTGCTAATTTTAGTTCTTTAGTTTTTCCATTACAACAGCCCTGCTTTTCTTAAGGATTAGGATAGAAGCCAAATATTTTTGTATTTTTTATTTATATCCTACACCACCACAGGTGGTTGGGGTATTATGCATTTATGCTGATGTTTGCAACGCACAGAAATAACCTTGGGACCCCCACCTTAAAGAATACCAATCGACTCAGAATCACTTTCTGAATCGATTTGACGATGTCCGTCCATCCGTCTGGTCGTCTGGCAGGCTGTCTGTCCATGTAGCATTGTGAACAAAGTACATGTCGTAATTTTAAAGATATATTGATAAAACTTGGCACGAGTAATTATTTTGGCAGAAGAACGAAGCCTATTGATATTGGTTATTTCACCTAGCCCCCACACAAATGTCCTCCCGGAATAAAGGTTTAACGATCATAAATGCCTTCAATATAGCAGTAAATAAAACAAAAGAATCCATAAATGGAGTTATGATTTGTCATCTCTATTTCAAAATAATATTTAACACAATAATGTTTAAGTTTTGGAGGTGAAACTGAGAGTGCAATAGCGATCTAAGCGCGTAATACATCTAATCTTTTGAAAATGCTGTAGCTTCTTTAGTAATCTTATAACATACTGTGCGTGACGAAGAACCACAATGCGCATAATAGAACATAGCAGATCTTGCGTGGTTGCTCGATAAAATTATGTTCTTGTCTTTCTCCGTTAATTAAAAATTTATCTTGGATCCAATATTAAACATTCAAAATTCAGACGATTCAGAAATGGTCCCTATGGATGATTTTGATGCTCGTAACGAACCTAATGCTCACTGCGAACCCATGGAGAACACCTCAATATTGGACGATTAATGTCCTGAATCTTTTGAGTTGTGTATTCCAACGGATGGAGAAGAAGAACTCCTGACATCAGAAATAAACTTGAAAACTTCTGTCTTCAAAAAATATAAAAAGATCCAAACTAAACAGGGCTTAAAACATAACCCTTCTATCACCTTTCAGCAAGTAAGGCCTCTATATTTTACTCTCTCGCCACTACACTAACGAATAGTATCATGTCGATAATTGAAGAACAAAATGATGACCTGTCTGTAGAATACTGGAAATTCCTGAACAGGGTCAATAAGAATCGCTCGTCTTCTAGAATCGAGAAGAAAGTTCATCACATGGGCTATGGATATGATTTGGTCCACATCAGGTCCACCAACCATCATCATGAAATATATGCAGATGTACCCAAAAAGGCTGCCGTAGCTGACATAATAAAGTTGAACAAATCCGACAACAAGGATCCAACTGATTTTATTATGTGTTCAGACTTTCGCAAGTGTTATGTAGTAACTAACAAGCCTGATATGCCGGAGAAGAAAATATCTCATTCATTCGGAAAGAAGCATGACAACGAAGGTATTAATAAGGATTACAACTAGTTCTCAGAAGCTCTTTTCTGCTCGAAGAGGGTCAAAACTTTAAAAGCAAAAAAGCCTTCCCCACTTTTAAAAAAATACAAAATGCTCCGCAGATACTAAGTTTCAACTAGGGTAGAAAGAGGATTGATGATGACCAAGCACCTATTATTCCTACAAGTAAACTTACAATCAGTGTTACCGTTTGGCGACTTTAGTCGCCAAACGATAATTATAAATTATAATTATCATAAATAAAAAATAGTTTGTTCAAAAGACATAATACAATACTTGTGGATCCATACGTTCAGTTCTAAATTGGTTAGACGGGGATTTGAAAGACTGGAATACGTGTGAAGACCTCGTATAAATGTAGAGAAGTGTGATTAATAAAAAGAGGATTGTATGTCAACTATTTTTGTGAATAAAGCTTTATTTTTGCAATAATAAAAACTGTTGTAAAATAATTATAAATAAATTATTTTTTTAGTAACAGAAATGGATTTAGTAGTTTTTCTTAAAATACAAAATTTTTTATTTTTGTTGTTATGAAATAAACAAATTTTAATGATTTATTTTAGGTTATAAAGCAGTTAGCCCCTTTTTTTTCAAAAAATCCCCTTTTTTGGCGACTTTTTATTTTGAAATACCCTTTTTTGGACACTTTTTAAAAATTCTCAACGGTAACGCTGCTTACAATACACCAAAGCAGAATTTTTTTTATTATGTCGTAAGTTCTCATCTGAACTGGATTTTTGTTTTCTCCTGGAACCATGGATGAATTCTGGGGTAATTATGGGACTCCAAAATCACTAAGGTAAGATTATATATGATCAATCTTCTTTCCTTTTTGTTAAAAAATGTCTATTACATTTTATATTGGCGCTCTTCTTACTTATTTTTTATATATTTTTACCAATATACGTTTATAGTTTTAGTTGTGCAAAATCAGCAAGAAAAAATTCTTTAGTTTTGTAAAGTTTAAACTTTGTTTTTAAAAGTTATAAACAAGTGTTACAATAAGGATTATTAGAAAATTTCCACGAAAATACCATAAGGCTGCATGTGCATCACTGTAGGTCATCGAAAGTTTTGCTATATTGCAATAAAAATCTTTTAAGTTTACATACTTATGTATATAACTTGAGTAACTAAAAAATTAAAGAAAGTAGCTATTGTATTTATGTTTTTCAAAAATATGGACTTAATTACAATTTTTAAAATATTGTTAAAGAAAGTTAATATTAACAATTCTGACACAATTATTTTACAAAAATCTTATAACAGTTATGTCTATGATTTAGATTTAAAGTATATATTTAAAATTAACTCCTTTCTAATTTATATATTTTCGTTTAGTTTAAATTCTTTTCGTTTATTTGCAGAGATTTTTAAATGGTTTATTAAACATAAAATACAATGACGGCTGTCTGAAAATATTGAAAATCAAATCTAAAATTTATAGCTGCCCCATTTTGGTAAAACAGTAAAAAACGAATAACAAAACTTAAGTAACAAATCACTACTTTCCCAAATATTATTTTCTCAAATAACATTTATTTTTTTATCCTTAAAAACAACTTAAACTAAAACCTTGTAATATATATATTTTTTTTAATAAATCGTTTTATTTTTTTGCAGCTAAAAATTGGGGGTTTTATTTGAGTATACATTTCGTTTGTTTTTTTATTTCTCAGTTATACAGTGCTAAAACTATACTCTTACTAAACCAACTTCTTATGTTGCAACATTCATCAGTTATTGTATGAAGAATGAAGGTTTCAAAACCGTAGAGAAAAAAAAAGCAGAACAACATACTTAAGTATGTGATAACATGACAGTACGTTGTTTTTATTCTCTTACTTTGGTTTTAAAGTAAGTGATTATTTTTGTAGGAAAAAAGAAAACATTTTAAATAGTTTAGTTTTGTAACTTGTTATGTTAGTACTTGTATAGTATTTATCCTTTTTTTAAATCCTTATTTAAAAAAAAAAATATATTTTTCAACGTCGTTATTTTTTGTTTTTTTTGGTTATGGTAGAGGTGTGGTGTTGAAAAAGGATGTTTTTTTTTTTTTTTTTTTGAATTTTAAAAAATAAAACTTTTACACTTAAAATATATGATTACTTTAAACGACTTTTATTGGACTAATTGAAATAAAATTTATGGTGCTTAGGTCTGAACAATAAATCTCCTTGGAAGTTGACTATAAGTATTATCTGGCTGTGTAAATATAGAGAATCTGAAATGAAAGTCTACACATTTACAAAATCAACATATGCATATCAAATTGAGAAGGTTTTGGACTCTATCCTAATAAAAACTTTTTTTATACCCTACACCACCATAAGTGGTTGGGGTATTATGCGTTTGTGCTGATGTTTATTACGCACAGAAAAAATTATCGGACGCCCACCTTAAAGTATACTGTTCGACTCAGAATCACTTTCTGAGTCGATTTAACGATGTCCGTCCGTCCGTCTGGCTGTCTAGCTGGCTGTCTGTCCATGTAAAACTTGTGAACAAAGTACAGGTCGCAATTTTAAAGATGTCGTGTTGAAATTTGGCACGAATAATTACTTCGACACAAGGACGAAGCCTATTAATCGGTCCATTATTTCACCTAGCCCCCATACAAATGTCCTCCCCGGAATAGGGGTTTAATGATCATAAATAGCTTAAATATAGCAATGTTTCGATGAAAGTGCAAAAGAGTTTTGTATAGGTATTAGTTATTGTGCAAAATTTCATCAAGATCGGTTCATAATTGACCATAGCTACCATATAAATCCTCTCTTCCGAAAATCACTTAAACGTGCATAAATAGTATCAAGTTAATATTCGACAAAAATAAATTTTATATAAATAGAAACAACATTGCCAAAATTTATGAGAATCGGTCCATAATTTACCACAGCTCCCATATAAACCCACTTCCGGGAATCGCCCTAAAGGGCATACAATCATATAGATGTTACTATCATTGCATAGTTCTGTATTTGTATAATTTATTTTACATTTAGTAAAAGTGTTGATCTACAATTAGCCACAGGACCAGTGTAACCGTTTGGCGACTTTAGTCGCCAACCACAACCACCCCTTTTTCAACCACATGGCCACTTTTTTGGCCCCTTTTTCAAATGGCGAATAAATGGCTACTTTTTAAGACTAAGTGCTAAATGACGAGAAATTCAATTGTTTGAAATTAATTTCAACAAATAAATTCATCATTTTGAGATTGTTTCACAGTATAATGATATAAAAGTCCGAGGAGTACTTATAAATGATCGAAACTGTTAGTAAATAAAAATAATAGTAAAGTTTTTGAGCAGCTATTTATATCATCATATGCCGAATCTTTTTGGACTGGATTAAAAAATTAAAAAATAGATTCGAGGAATATTTATATCCTAATTTTTATTTTTACATTCCTCATAGCAATCCCTGGAGAACGTGTTTTTTTTTTTTTTACTAAATTATCAAAAATAAAAAATAGTTTGTCTAACAGATTTCAGACAATTCTTGTGGATCCATGCGTTCTTTCCTAAATTCATACGACAAGAATTTGAAAGACTGCAGTACGAGTGAAGAACTCGAACAATAGTACAGAAGTTTAATTAATAAAACAAAGATTATATGGTAACTATTTTTGTGAATTTTTGCAATAATAAAAATTGTTGTAAAAAAATTATAAATTATTTTGTTATTAATAAAACTAAATTTTGTAATTTTCTTACAATACAAGAATTTTTTGTTGTCGTTGTTACCAAATAAACAAATTTTAAGGATTTTTTTTAGGTTTTAAAGCAGTTGGCCTCTTTTTTTTCAGAAAATCCCTTTTTTGGCGACTTTTTATTTTGAAATCCCCTTTTTTTTGGCACTTTTTAAAAATTCTCAACGGTAACGCTGCACAGGACTAATTTTTTGCTCATACACAATGGTGTAGGGTATTATATGGTCGGTCTTGTTTTTTCGTGCTCCTTAAAAAAAAAAAAAAAATATGTGGACTAGATGGAATTCCACATGCTTTCAGTTTTTTCCCATCAGGTCGAGATTTTTTGTATGGGCGTATCTAATATTGCGTCCTAAATAAGCCGATTACTCGAATATATTTCACTATAACTCAAAAACGGTATGCACGATTTATATAAATAATACACCAAAATATGTGGAATAAAACTGGCTCTAAGTCGTTGTGCTAACAATATTTTAAAGATATTTTTAATTAAGTGTCTAAAACAAATTTTTTCATGCTAAATTCAAGATTTCTTTTTTTTACTAAAACTTCTTTTTAAAAGTGAAAACATCAAAAATGTTTCAGTTTATCATCATTATCTCAAAGCTGGCAAAACTACGAGTAAATAAAGCTACCTATCTTAAAAGTTGATGCACAAATATTGATTGCATTCACAGTTAAGTTATGATACCCATGCATACCTATAGTTAAGTGGATATACACTAGTGGGCGCAAAATTTTTTATTTTTTTCGTCTTAAATAAAAAAAATAGGTGGATTAGATGGAATTTGACGTGGTAAATAAGAATCAGCATTTACTTTTTTTCTATCACGTATCGATTTTTTTTTATGGGCATGACTACTACGAGCCCGCCTTTAGGCAGTCACACTTGTATAAATCGAGAACGGTTTGTTCTATTACGATAAATTAAACTCCAATATATAGCGACTTAAATTGTCTTTAAGCTAAATTTACATTTTTTTTCAGTTAATATTTCCGTAGTAATTTGGTAATTAGTACCAAAAAAAAATTGAAAAATCATGAAAATTTTGATCCATAACTCTGAAATTCTTAAACAATAAAAAATATTGTTGCCATGGCTTGAAGATAATTTTCGTATGCGTCTTTTGGTGTATAATTTGTCATAATCGTGTAAACGACTCTTGAGTTATAGCCTAAATTTGAGAACCCATTCTCGAATTTTATAGTGTGACCGCTGAATAAGGTGATGATATTAGTCATGCCCATAAAAAAAAATAAGTACATGATAGATAAAAAGTGAATTCAGAATTTTGTTTAACTCGTCAAAATCCACATAGTTTACCTATTTTTGTTTCAAGAAAAAATAAAAAAAATATACTTTTTTTTTTGCCCACATTTCTATACAATTGTATGTAACATGGGTATTTTTACTTATGCATCAATTTTAAAGATATATGCCTTATTTTATTCGCAGCATTACCAGCTTTAAGATAAAAATGATAAACTGAAACATTTTTGATATTTTCATTTATTAAAAAAAAAAATTAGTAACAAAAAATCTAAAATTTTGCATGTCTTTTTTACACTTATTTCAAAATAACTTCGAAACTATTGAGCACACAAAAAATTAAAGTTCGGGAGATTTGAAAATATTTTTAGTACGCATCTTTTGGTGTATCACTTATGTCAATCGTACACACTGTTCTTAAGTTATAAGGAAATATACTAGAGTAATGGCCTTACTAAAGAAAATCCAGAACTGGTGGAAAAAAACTGAAAGCAAATTCGCGTTTAGCGCATCAAAATACATCAATTCCAAGTATTCTTCTATGGTATTGTATTTTTTTGTCGACCAGTGTAGTTGTCAAATATTCTTGATCTGGAGATATAAATTAATTCTATTGACCACAGTAAAACGAAATCTTAGTCATATATTAGTTATTACTAGGTTTGATGCGATATCTAATATTTATTTTATTTGGAGGCTTATACTCACCCTGGACCTAATCACTCTATTCAAAATTTTATATGAAAATTAATACTTCACCTACTGTTTAAGACCTTCACTCTAGTACTCATTTAAGCGAATATTAATAACAGTACAAAATGGAGCTTCCTTCAAAGCATTGTATATAGATATGCCCTTCCTGCCTCACGTGCTTATATAGATGCACTTAAGTAAGGGAATAAATGGTATGTTGTAAGCGAGTGAATTTTGGCAATAATTCTAACAAAAAAAAAAAAAAATATATGCATCTATTCTAGCATCTTACATATATTTATTCGCTTACCTCTTATGATTAAAAAAAAAAGGTTTTACTTCAAAAATATAATGCTTCCAAACGGAAACTCGGCATATTAAATTTATGTCTTCCGTAAGGGAGAGAGTAAGCACTAAGATATTTCGAAAAATCACAGAGCGTTTCGCTCCTGCTTCCAGAAGGCATGATTTTAATATATTTTTGAAGTAAAACATTATTTTTGTAATCATAAGAGAATACATATATACCAGAAGTTATAGTTTGGAAGCATCCTTTTTTTGTTACAATTATTGCCAAAATACACTCGTTTAAAACTTACTACTTATTCCCTTACCTTTGTGCTTCTATATAAGTATGTTTTTTCGAAGATAGCTAAAATTTTTTACTCGGAATATTTTTTGTTTGGGGTCTACATCTACCGTACAGTTCCATAGACAAAAATCAAAATAAAACGAGATAGAAAGATGTATTTAGTCAAGCCCGATCATATGATAACCTACACCATGTGCATCAAAATCCCCTCCCCGTATTTTATTAGACCTGTGGCCAATTGTAGATCGATATTTTTACCAAGTGTAAAATAAAATATACACAGAAAAAATTATTACCGTCTTTTTTACAATTAACTCAGTTGTTTAATTTTGCATCAAAATTTAATAAATATGTTCAAGAAAAAGTAAAATAAAAAATAAATGTTGGTATGATTTTTCTTCCTATATACATTTTTAATTCATTCAATCATCTACTTGATTGATTTAATTAATTTATTAATTGGGAATTTTTTTTCTGTTTTGCATTTTTTATAGTTTTTAGTAATTGATATAATCATTTTGGTGAGAGGTGCAAATTTAAACAAGTTTATAATTGAATGAATTATTTTCATATATATTTGTTAATTGGTGACTTTTTTCTGTGTACAAATACAGAATATTACGTTATTACTATTTTTATTTCATTGCCAGATAATAAGAAAGTTTGTTAGTTGCTTAACGTGGTAGTAAACTTACGAGCAATCAATTAGATTCCGTTTTGAAAAGACCACACTACTCGCCAGGTGAATGAGTTGGTTTGAATCTGTAATGAGATGAAGTGTAGGAAGAGAAATGAAAACATAAATTAATTAAATCCAGCCAGTAGAATTGAAATAATTTAATGATTTGACTGAGTCTGGTGTCCAATATCATAGGTTGTCTAATTATTACCTTCCCTGAAATTTATGTCTGATTTCGTTCAAGACATAGGAGATGATGTACTGTATCCTCCTTCTCGCATTTGCCACTACTACGACAGTATTCGTTATATGGGAGACCAAGTCTACTCGCATGTTTCCCGATCATCCAGTGATCTGTAAACAATGCTATTAGTCTCGACATGTCTTTGCGTTCGTAACCTATGAGTTGTATTGAGCGTTTTTCGTCGTAGGTCCAAATTTCGCCATCTATTTTGTGCCTTTACGAGATAAAGTTTCTAGATGGAAAGTAATTCTCAAAAATATTTAGGGCTCTCACTATAATATGCCATTAAGAATATTTGACTTATATGAGGAGTAACCTCTGCCCTTGCTCTAATCGAAAAATAAAATATCATATTTGAATTAAGAGACACATAGAATACACTGTGAAATAGTGATTTTAAATGGCTACAAAATTTTAATTTTAATATAAAAATCTATTCACCTTCCAAAACTTTTTATCAGTGTAAGATACAATTGTTTAAAAAACACAACAAAAACTTAATTCTAATTGGTAACATCCACAAAGTACTTGTCATTCATTCGCCTGATTTTGTTGTTGTTTTTGCTTTCATAATAAATGGAATTTTATTTGTGGCATATGAATCTTTAACAATTTTAAAATAATAAAGTGTTTCTTTTATTAAGAATAAAGTTTAGTTTGTTACAATTTCACTTGTTGGGTTTTTTGTGTTTTAGAATTGAGAATGGCAATCAATTAAGTTGTTAAAAGAAAATTTATTGTTGGGTTTATTTAATCAAATAAACTGATATTTTATAAAATTTAAAAATTCTAATTCATATCAAAGCAGATTTTTAAAATATTGAGAAAGAAATACTTCTATTAACAGCAACATATGTTCATTTGGGGTGGCCCTCTTCACAAAAAGTGTTCAGATTTTGGTTCTCACCCCCTGAAAATATTCGCTTAGTTGAAAAACTAAGATATTCCAAGTTTTTAACTGATTGAAGAAAATTTAGAGGTGGCTCAAACCGATCAAAATCTTCAAAATGATTACTTTTTAAAAATTATTTACTTTCACCGATTAAAAATAATTAATTTTAAATACAATTTTCTGGGTTTATACGAGGGCGGATCAACATTTCCGTGAATTTTCGAATTTCCCTCGTAGTTATATGAAATGCAACACTGTTCCCAGCAAGTACCACCTGTTAATAGACTACTGTCAAATTTTGAGCAAGTGTCGTCATTTACTTTGCGTTTAACAGCTGTTCAAAACATACAACCTCGTGTATTTTTCTAAAAATGGAAAAAAGTTAATTTCGAATGCTCATTAAACATTATTTTTTGCGAAAAAAAAACATCAACCAAACCAAAGGAAAAGCTCGATAAATACTATGGGGACTCTGCACCATCGATTTCAATGTTAAAAAAGTGGTTTACTGACTTTCGTTGTGGTCGCACAAGTACAAATTACGCTGAACGTTCTGGACGGCCAATTGAGGTCAGTACACCGAAGAGTAAAAATGCGTGAGATTGTTGATGCCATAGGCATCATTTCGATTTTAAATGATCAGCTGGGTTTAAGAAAGTTGTCTGCAAGATGGGTGCCGCGTTTGGTCTCAATTGAACATAAACGTAAACATGTGACAACTTCAAAGGATTGTTTGGAGTTGTTTAACCGCAATCCGAATGAGTTTTTGCGGCGTTTTGTAACTGTGGATGAAACATGGATCCATTACTGTACTAAACAATGGGTTTCTCCGGGTGAACCTGCTCCGAAGAAGGCCAAGGTAAGTTTGTCGGCCAATAAGGTGATGGCAACAGTTTTTTGGGATGCACGCGGGATAATCCACATCGATTACCTACAAAAGGGAAAAACAATAAATGGCGAATATTATGCCAACTTATTAGACCGATTTAATGAGGATTTAAAAAGAAAAGGACCCCATATGGCCAAGAAAAAAGTTCTTTTTCATCAAGATAATGCACGAGTGCATACGTGTGCAGTCTCAATGGCAAAACTCTATGAATAGGGCTACGAGTTGGTACCTCATCCGCCATATTCTCCGGATTTAGCCCCTAGTGACTACTTCCTATTTCCAAACCTAAAGAAATGGCTCGGTGGGGAGATTCCGCTCCAACGATGAAATTATTTACCAAACAAATCTATTTTAAGGACCTCGAAAGATCCTATTTTTTGGAAGGGATACAAAAACTGGAGAAACGTTGGACTAAGTGTATTGAGTTAAAAGGAGATTATGTTGACGTTTTATAGATCCTGTAAATAATTTTATGACCCAAAATTGTTGTAATAGCAAAAAATATTTTAGCAAGTTATATGCAAAACAATAAATTTTTGTGGACTTTGATCATGAATATCTCGCATAGATCACACGTGATTTCCCAAAAATTTTGACATGATGTATAAGATACCAAGACAAACCCATATACCGAGTTTTCTCTCCTCAAAATTTTGGTTGAAATCTTATTTTACTGGGGTGTATTTGGTTGAAAATTACGCGTTTTACGTATTTTCATTTTAAAAGGTATAAAGGCTCCATTACTCTACCGTAAATGTAAATGTAGCGAATCAGCTGACACGTTTTGCTTATGAGAGTTATGTATGTATGTGTACTAAAAAACGTAAATGTTACGTAGCAACCTAATCAAATTAGGTCGCTCTACGTTTTTACGTGACAGCTGTAACAACAGTGTTGACAGCTTTTTATTTCATTATACTAAATCTGCGTAAAAAATCGCTGTAAAAGGTTTATCAATTGGACAATTAGTTTTGCTGTTTTCTTCACTAAAAAAATGTTGAAATAATTTAAATAAGACGTAGAGTCGAATATATAATTTAAAATTCAAAATTTTTGTCATAAAAGCACAAATTTTGTTTATTATAAATTTAGCGATTTTCAATTTGAATTTGATCCACTGGAAATATGTGTAATTGACATCACCGATGTTCATGTGTACAAAACAACAACAAAGTATTGGCTGCATTTACGTTTTTAGAGTAATCATCCACTTACGTTTCCCTTTACATTTACGTTTTTACATTTACATTTACGGTAGAGTAATGGAGCCTTAATATTATTGATTGTTCAATTTTCTTTATTTTAGGCATTTTAGGAAGTAATAAGCTGGGGAATTTAAAAGGATAAAAACGAGGAAAATTAAACTTCTAATGAATTATTTATAAATAAAAAAAAAAAAATTTGAATATTTCAATCGCTTTTAGCCACCTCTAAATTTGTTTCAATCAATCCAAAACTTTGTATTTTATAGTTTTTGGGCTATTCGAACATATGTAGGGGGTGAGGCAGAAAATTGAAAAACCTTTATTTTTCATCATATAAAAAAGGGCCACCCTAATGTACATATTATGTAGTGGTGTTTAAATTTTTGATCTTAATAATAATTCTGTTGAATTTTGAGTCTTTTTTTCTAACTGTTTTATGCGAAGTATTTAAATGGATTAAAGTATTCAAAATCAAAATGTAAACTATATATGGGAAATTCTTCAAACTCGTTTACTTTTGATGTTCAAAAAAATGTCGAAAATTTGTATATGGCACATCAACGATATTTAGTACCAATATTCCTTGGCTTTAGAGGAACACAAATCTGTTCGCGTGAATGACTTTTACTGAACGTCATCAATGTTATGGCGGTTTAAGATAAAAATTTATAAAAAAAAATGCCAAAATTCTATTTATAGTCCTAAATCAAAAACGATTGCATTTATGTACTCTACAATGCTGTATCTAAAATACAAATTAAAAATATCGCTACAAGTTAAGTATGCGATTTAATAATTATTAAACCTTCTTATAAAATTTGCAAAATTTAGTGATGTAGTGTTGTTCATATTCATCCATTTATTGCAAAATTCATAATTTTTTTAAATAAGTCATAATGTCATTTACATACGTTTTCTAATTGAAAAATAGTACTTTTTTTCGAATGTCATATTGATTTTGATATATGGTATTAAAGCAGCTATAATTTTGATTATCGCTTTGGGTGTGCCTCGAAGATTAATGTTAAACTAAAAACATCGCGTTCTTAGCCCATGAAAACCGTTGATGAATATTTTTAGTGAAATTATATTTTCTGCGTAAGTAAAACTTTACACAGGAACTTATTTCAGTTTAAAGTTGATTTATAACACCAACATCCGCTATAGCAAAATATGCAAAATTGTCGAATTTTTTAAAATAGCTATGCACGTTTAGCAGATTAATATTTTAAAACGTACAATGATTTTTAAATGTCATTTGGAAACCTTCTTTGATAACTCCATACTCTAGCTTCACTAAAATAACGTTGAGAGTGTGCCTCGCAAAAAATGCACCTCTTGGAGTCATTCACGTTTTTTCTCTCCAAGTTTGGGTACCTCCTACAGCATTTCTATTGAAAGCACATTAACGAGATATATGTCAAATGATGCATAATTTCTAGAGCTATTAGGCTCTGTTTTGAATTTTGAAATATCCGAAACGGCATAAAATCCCCAGTGAAAAAACTGCAAAATCTTAAAATATTTAAAAATTTGGTTTCACGACTTTTACACAACACAATCTGACACTGGTTAATTGTACGCTAATTAAATCTATGCTGGTCCTTTTCTTCAAGTGTTTATAGTGTACATTGGACATTTATGCTAAAACTTGCGACTACAGCAATAAAAAGAAATACAAAAAAACTTGTTAGTTTCAAAAAAAATTTTTGACTTTGGGTGCTTCCTGGCACCACATGGAACCGTTTCAGGTTTTCAATTTTTTTTTGCTACAACACCAAGTGTTGTTAACGTAATTGCATAAAAAGTTGTTTAAAAAAGTCAGAATTTAAAAAAATATTTGAGGTAAAAGGTCGGTTTCATAAAGGCAAACGTAAAAAGAGAATTGCCCATATACATATTATGTAGTGGGGTTTTAAATTGTAGATCTTAAAAAGAATTCTGTTGAATTTTGAGTCTTTCTTTTCTAACTGTTTTATTCGGAGAATTTAAATGCATTAAATTATTCAAATTCACAATGTTGTAAACTATAATATATATGCTACACATACATATACACATAAATATTAGTAAGTGATTTAATTTTAATGACGTATGCAAACAAATTGCAGATTATTAAATATTGTTCCAAATATATACCCTCCCACTTTTTGGTTTTAAATGCACCACGTATTACGAATAAATATTTCAGCTTTATTCTTATATATTCTATGAAAATCCAGTTTATTTCCCTTTAGGTTTAAAATATTAAAATTGTTGCAAATAAAGTAGAACTTAAAATATACCAAATATATATATTCCTTTACATTTTTGTGTCAAATATGTTTGATCCTAGTTAGTAGAACAACAACAATTTAAACACAAAAAATTGTCCTACAAATACAAATTCAACTTGTTTTATTTCCTTTTTTTTTTTGTCAGAGTTGATTGGTTGTTTAGATTTTTTTCAACAGAATTTGTCTAATAAATAGACACAAAAACATATACAAATTTTTGTTTGCTCTGATTTTCGGATGTACTTTGTTAGAAGTATTTTTCTATGTACACCCTCAGTTTTTAAGAACTCTTTATTATTTTGTTTTATTTTTCTTTACAAGTGTGTGAAAATGTCAAGTTTTAATGATTCTTGTTGTATGTAAATTGCCAATTGTCGAATGTTGTATGTAAAATTTAGTTGACATGCATTTATGCATTCTTTTTTGATATAGAAAAAAATGTTGATTTTATGATTTTCATTTAGATTTTGGTTAATAGATTTAAGATTTTCAATTTGGGTTTTTGTTTTTTGTTCATTTATATTGAAATAGAAATGTATGATTTGTTTATTTTGCAAAACGATTACAAAAAAACAATTCTTGTTAAACTATTCAATTTAAATTTTACATGATTTCGAAGATTAAAAATATACGTTTGATGTTTTTAAATCGATATTTTTGAATGAAATTAAAGTTATTTAATAACAAATGTAGTAAAAATAGTTTAAGATTAAAGTGAAACTAGTAATAAACATGCTAAAGAAATGATTTATATTTTCTAATTAATTTGCATATTTCAGTACTGAAACCCTTTTATTAATTACTGATTCTCTTTTAGTAAGTTTTCACATAGTATCTATTTCTACCTCTAGAACTATAAAATAAAACTTAAAATAAAAAAAATTTTTTAGAGTAAAGAAGTAATTAAAAGGAGAAAAGAAGATATAGTCGGTCAATACCGACTATATGATACCCTACAACATTGTGTATGAGAATAAAAATTCAGGAAAGGGATTTATATTAGACCTATGGCTAATTGTACACCAACACTCTTACTAAATGTAAAACAAAATATGCAAATACAGAATAATGCGTTGATAATAACTTCTAGATGGTTTTATGCACTATAGGGCGATTCCCGGAAGTGAGTTTATATTGGAGATGTGGTAAATTATGGACCGAATCTCATAAAATTTTACAATGTTGTTTTTACTTACATACAATTTATTTGTGCCGAATATTAACTTTATACATTCGTATGGGATGCACGTTAAAGTGATTCTCGGAAGAAGGGTTTATATGGGAGTTATGGTCAATCGTGGATCGATCTTCATAAAATTTGGTACAAAAAATTGATACCTGTACAGAACTTCCTTGCACCGAATTCCATTATAGTAATTTTATTTTTAGGGCAGTTTTGAGTGTTGAAGCTCTATTCCGGGGGAACATTTCAATAACAATTTTTTGTATTATAAAAGTACCACGTGCCAAATTTCATTGAATTACCTTTAAAATTGCGACCTGTACTTTGTGCACAAAGTTTACATGAACAGCCAGCCAGTCCACTATAGTTTCGTCGACCACTTTTCTTGGCCAAAATTAATTTTGGTAACATTTTCTTTTTGAGTTTTTATTATCGTCGTTTTATAGCAAACACTTAAAAACGCCAAAAAATGAAGTTTTTTCTTAATTTTGCTAATTTGTCTCCATAATACATTAGATCAAAGTTGAGTTTCTTAAGCAAATTTAAAATGTGTATAAAAAATGTGCCTTTTTTCAACGGTTTTCATTATTTTATAATTATTGAGAGTAATTATGAAAAATAGAACTTAGGGTAAGTACTTTTATAATTGAATATGAAATTAGTAAGAACTTGTTGGCATCTTATAAAAATACTGTGTGTTTTTCGCAACCCAAAATAAAATTGAATTCGTAAAAAAAAAATGTCATTTCACTAGACCTGCAAGTTTTTGGTGAAAATCTCTAAACAAAAACTCAACAGAAATAAATAAATATATCTATGAGCTATATTATCCATATTGTCTTGTTTTGCAATTTTTTGCGTTTTTCGAAAAAATCCATTTTTTTTCCTAATAACTTGGCATTGGAAATTTTTATCATTTACAAAGGTCTAGCCAAAGAACAAAAATGCCAGTATGAAAACTAATCTAACAGGTATTATTGAAATATAGTTGTGTATTAAAATTAATACTAAAAAAGCAAAATACACGCCTTTAGGTTGAGTTATAAGTGAAATATTTGCAAACATGCTTTGAAATGACTTTACTTCTAACACATAAAAAGTGTAAAAATTAATTAAATTTTTGAAATACAAAATAAATATATTAAATTGTTTTGATTTTCATCCAAATCAGAAAAATGGTCAGCCAAACCATAGTGCAGCTGTTCAGCCAGACGGACGGACGGACATCTTTAGATCGATTTAAAAAGTGGTTCTGAGTCGATTGGTATACTTTAAAGTGGAAGGGTGTTGTATTAATTTTTTTCTATGTGTTATAAACACCAGTACAAACGCATAATACCCCAACCACCTGTGGTGGTGTAGGGTATAAAAAATTGGAAAAAACATAGCTTATTGAAAAAATATTGAATATAAATTAAATTTAAATAAAAAATCCAGAAGAGGAAAAAATAACTTAAATTTTATTGATTTCCATCTTTATTTCAAAAAAAAAACTGACATATGAGCCCATTATTTTGAAAATGTCTTAAGTCCACTTACTATATGGTAAAGTTTTAAAACCTACTACTAGATTTAAAAAAGAAAAAAAAAAAAAAAAACAATGAAACAAAATTAAATTGGGATAAAACTACTGCGTATTTATTACACTATTTTTATATCTACTATAAATCGTTTTTTATGATAAAAGAAAAAAGTTTGTTTACTTTAAGCAAAAACTGACAGCTATTATTTTCCTTGGCTGTGAATTAGTGTATTATTAATATTGATTAAAATCTAAAAGAAAAAAAAAAAAATTAAAATATTTTATCACGTTATTTTCCTCATTTTAGTTCAAATTTAACTTTTTTGCTTTATTTATTAATTAGTAAATAACAAAGGTAAATTGAATTTTGTGTTTGTCTATGAAAAGATGTATTGGATAACATTTTCTTATACCCAACATCAAAAAGATGGGGATATATTGGTTTTGTCATAAAGTACATATTTTCTGGGTCCTGGTTAGATTCTGAGTTAATCTAGCTATATCCGTCCATCTGTCTGTCTGTTGAAAGTAGGATAGGGCTCGAACGGGACAATGTAGGGGGATGAAATTTGGCACAAATATTTATCTTATATAAGGTTTTTTGGGATTGAAAATGGGCAAAATTAGTTATAAACAAAAAAGTTATGGAAACGAAATTTTTTAAATAGTTTGGAGGTCGATATAAACTTGGAAACCAAAAATAGGCGTGGTTCGCCCAATTTACCGCCCACCTCCCATATAAGATGAAACTTCATATAAATTGTGTTCAAATAGTTCAAGGTCCAATGTAAACTTGGAAACAAAATATGGGCGTGGTCCGTTGATGGTGGGTATATAGATTCGGTCGAACCGAATATAACATTCGCGATTGTTTTTTTTTTTTAAATTATTTTCAATAACGTATAGTAAAAAATTTGATTACAATTATTTTAAAAATGCAGATTTTTCAGGAACTAATATTTTTCGAAAAACAGACATCTGAAATAACAAAAGAAGTAATTCAAATATTGGAAAAACATTAGATGATATAAATCAATTTAATCCAATTTTAAAACAATAAATAGATTTTCATTTTTCGTTTGATTTTCAAATTTTGTGCCAATAGTGGTTAGACATTCAGTCACTAAAAACTTTAAAGCCAAGATAACCGATGTACAAAAAAAAAAAAAAAAATAAAAAAAATAATGAATTAATAAATATAGAATCGAAAAAGTTATTGTCCAATTGTAAATAAAGGATATTTATTTCACACCATTATTATTATTTTTTTTTTTAATACATTTTTTCACACATTTGTTAAGCAATTGAAATACGAGTCATAAATCACTCATACTACTTCGCTGTGAGTTTCCTTAATATTTATTCATTTGACTAGAAATTGTCTATGACAACGAGCACTTAGAACAATAACATAGTATTTGTCAACATTGTCATACTTATAAATTGTAACATATCCATCTAAAAAGAAACACTTACAAAAACACATGTAAAGATTTTTTGTACGTATGTATGTAAAATATCAACACATGAAAAAGATAAATTACGAGGGTATTAAAAAAATTCTTTTAAAAATTATTTAGTTTAATACATTGATTGTTTTATTAAAGTAAACTTTTAAATAAGCTTTAAAAATATGCATAATTTTCGCATAAACTATTTTTTATTTTATAAAAAAAAACTTATCAGTCTATGTTCGCTACTAAGTACAAAAGTTACTGGTTATATACATACATATGTATATTTTACATATGTACACGTATATTTAGTATATACAATTGATACGAATTTACAAAAAAAACAAAAAAAAAAAAAAAAAAAAATAGATAAAATAACAACAACAACAACTATAAGTTTAAACATTATTTATGCCTCAAGAAATGAAAACAAAACGAACTGAAAAAACAGCAACAAAAAACTATATCAACTACAAAATGACAAAAAAAAAAACATTTTAGAAAACAACATGTTTCCGTTGCCGTTTCCATATCCGTTTTCCTCTTGTTATTTTTGTGAACATGTATTTATGGGAGTGTACGAATAAATAAGTGACAATGTACATATATGAATTTGAATGAATGTATATAAGTATTTAAGTATTGCAAAAACAAAAAACTAGTTGTAATGTACGAATGAGTAGAATGAATGACTGACTAACTGACTAAACGTACGGAATTTAACGAATGGGTAACTGTTTAAGCGATTGCAAGAAGAGTTGTTGCTTTTTTTTTTACCATTTTTTATTGTTGTATATGTCACCTTTTATCGACTGTGTTAGTATGTCATACTTGTAAGGACTTGTTTCACCTTTTATTTTTGTACAAATAACTATAGAGAAATAAACGTTATTTAAAAAGAAAAAATAATAATAAATATTTATATTGAAAGCGGGTAAAGTTACAAAAAAAAAAAAAAAATGGAAAAATATGCACTTGTCTTGCAAGTCAAATGTGTATTGTGACATCATTTAATATAGACATTTTATGGAAGTTTTCTCATATTCACTTTAATGTTTTGTCATTGATGACATTCCACTTTATGGGCACTTTGATAAAATTAAGATTGAAATACAAATAACGACTTTTAGACATCAAGTGCAATCTTTTGTTAATAGAACATTGGATTTAAAGGATTAAATACATATTTATTTTATAGGTCTAGGTCTAAAACGTAATATGAAATCTTAAACTGACTATGACTAAGGCAATGCATTTTTAAGGAAAATTTGTGATTAAACTATTAATATTATTTTAAAATTGTTTAACAAGAAGTCTTTATACAAAAAATAGAGTTTGCAATGATTAAATTCAAGTCCTGAATAGGATAAAAAATTTAGCAATATAAGTATTAAATTTTTTAACTTGGATAAATAACTATAAAAGGAATGAAATTTATGAATGAAAACACATTTGTTTTCTTTAAATTTATTCTTAAAAAAATTTACTTGTTTTAAATTTTTTTAAATTTTAATTTAATATAATTTTAATTAAATGAACGGTGGTCGGCTGTTTAACTTTTTTTCTGTCTTTAAAGATTTATATTTCCGAAAGTGATCATGATATTTGAATAACGAGCAATTGCACCATTTTATTAAAGGGTACTCTTTCAGATTTTGTTAGATTTTTGCAAAGAAATAAATGTTTAATTGGCCATTTTATTGCATTTTATAAAATACATCGAATTTACCTATACTCGGCATATTTTTCCAGAGTTCGACATGTGATGATCCAATAGTCGGCATGAAATTTATTGACACATTTTGTATGTAAATGCCCTAAGCTATGCTCTGAAATATAACATAATTATAACGAGAGAAAAACTATTGATCGACTATTGTTTTTCTCTCGTTAAGATTACCGACCATATGATACCCTACACCATTGTGTATGAGCTAAAAATTAGACCTGTGGTCAATTGTAGACCAACATTTTTACTAAATGTAAAATAATACAGAACAATGCATTGATACTATGATCTATATGATTTTATGCCCTTTAGGGCTATTCCCGGTAGAGGGTTTATATGGGAGCTATGGTCAATTATGGACCGATCTTAATGAAATTTGGCACAAAGATTTATACTTACAAAACTCTTACGTACTCATTGAAATATTGCTATTTTTAAGGCATTTATGATCATTAAACCCCTATTCCGGTAGGACATTTGTATGGGGGCTAGGTGAAATAATGGACCAATCATAACCAATTTCAATAGGCTTTGTCGTTGTGTGGACAAAGCTTGTGGACAGCCATCCAGACATACGGATGGACACCAACTACCAGCAGCTCATCACCAGCATGGATTCCGGAAAATGCACAGCAGCACCACAGCATTAACCACCATCACCACTTGGACTTCACAGGGCTTAAACCAGCAGAGGCCTTGTGAAAAAACGATCCTAGTAGCGCTTGACTTGTCAAAGTCATTTGACACAGTTAGCCATGTTACACTCTACCAGGACATCCTGCAGTCCACAATGACCAATAATATGAAGAGATGGATTGTGAACTATCTGAGTGGTCGTCAGTCGTTCGTGGAGTTTAGGGACAAAAGAACAAAACCCCGTAGAGTTAAGCAGGGAGTGCCATAAGGCGGAGTCTTGTCACCACTCCTGTTTAACTACAAACTCTCTAAACTCCCCACACCTCCTCAAGGAGTAGAGGTGATTACATATGCGGACGACTGTACAATAATGGCGACGGGCCACAATGTTGATGACTTATGCGGTACTGTGAATGGTTATCTCAACGTCTTTGTCGATGGAGTTGAAATTCCGACAGCGAACAACCCAAAAATCCTGGGGGCCACCTTTCCTCTTCAGCTCATGGTAGAAACAAGGTCCTCAAAGCGCTAGCCGGCAGCACTTGGGGTATGGACAAAGAAACCTTGTTAGCTACATACAAAAAGATTGGTCGGTCAATAGTTAATTATGCTGTTCCAGTCTGGTCTCCTGGTCTCCTTCGTTGAGTGATACCCAGTGGAGAAATTTACAAAGCTGTCAGAATGCAGCCTTAAGGACCGTCATAGGCTGCCTACAGATCAACTCCCCACACCATCTACATGAGGAGACGAAGGTACTACCGGTCAAGGAACATAACGTAATGTTAACGTAACAGTTCCTCCTGGGATGTCATCGGAGGGGACATCCAAACTTCAACATCATACAGTTGGTTTCCCCCCGATGCATGTCAGGCATGAGTAGAACATTTTTATGTATGATTCTTAAGTTTTAATTCACTTTTAACACATTTTTTACAAACATAATTATAATGACCCCTTATAATAACAGATAAATCATTACATACTTCCGACTTAATAGTTCTAATAATAGGGTCTAAATGTATTTGCAATAAAAATTTAGTTCCGAAGTACTAATTACATTATTATATCCCAATTAACATGACATGTCGACTATAGAAAATTATAAAATTTGTTGTTCCTAAGGTCGGCAGCCACCAAACCATGAAATGGAATTCTTTACGCAAAATTTTACACATTTAACATAAGGTTTCAATTGTTCTCTATCTTCTGAATATTTTTTTTTTTTTTTTTTTAAATACGACTTGTATTATAATTAATATCATCTTTGAAATTGGTCTTTCTTTAATTTTTTTCTAAAAACTGATATCAAAAATGTGTTGTTTAAGAATGGAGCAAATTGCCAAAAAACTGCTACTATTAGTATATTTCGAACATCTGCACTTAAAATATAAATATATTTTCATGGCAAAATTTATCTTACATCAATAACACAGGTCAACAAAATCGCAAAAATTTTTATATCTAGAATAATTCTGCAAAATTATTATTCCCTAGGCTTGATATAGTGTATAAAGTCAAATGAAAATTTTCCATCACGTCATATTTTTAACCCATTGAGGACCAAAGAAAATTTGCTTCCCTGAAGAGTTTTTAGGTTATAAAATTTTCCAGGTAATAGGTAAAGGAAATAAGTCACACATGTTTTATAGGCAAGATATGGGGATATAAAAATGTAGTACAATTCAAGTCTCTATCTTGCCACATATAGCCCCTCAAGTCTTTGAAGTTCTAAAAATCGCTAATTTTGCAATTAACCCCTATAAAACTCTTAAAAATGAGGAGTAAGGAGTGAGTGTATAAGGGAAATTTGTATTTGATATAACTATCACAAGACCGCAGATCTCAAAAATATTAAAATTTTTAAAATTGCATTGACAGAAAATGCGTAGACACCAAAGCTAAAAAAAAAAAAAAAAATTAGAAAAAAATTATATCTTGAATAATTTTGTTTAATTCATACTTCTTAGACTAAATGTAGTGAAAAAAGTTACATGAAACATTTCCATCACATCATACTTTTAACCCATTGATGACCAAATGAAATATGTACCTCTAAGAAATTTTTAGGTTTTATAATTATCTGGGTAATATATAGAGCAAATTATGAATCCGTATTTTATAGAGAAGGAATAATGCTACGAAAGTGTAGAATATGCAATGTCTCTAACATGCCCTCCACAGCAATTAAAAGTCTTTAAAATTGCTAAAAGCACTGAAAATAAATGAAAAATAAACGAAGAACAATGTAGCTTTTACACCAAAACGCTGTTACTGAGAGATTATATCAAGGGAAATGAAATCCTAGACTATTGTTACTTTTTAATAAGAGTAAAAATTAAAAATAGTACTTTCTTAAATCCTAATTTAAGAAAAAATATCCATATATTTTTCAATGAAGTTCAAAATAAAAAAAATTATTATTTACAAATTTTGACGTCATAGAAATGTTTTATTTAACTTTCTGCACTATATATAGTCTAACTAGCTAAAATTAGACAAATTTATTCATAATATATTTTTCTTATAATTTTTTGTTAACTCTATTATTTAAATTGGTATTTCTTTTTTTTTTCATATTTTTGATGGTTACGCATTTTCTGTCAGATCGATTTTAAAAATTTTACTATTTTTGAGATCTTTTATTTATTATACCAAATACAAATTTTGTCTCTACGCCCACTCCTTACCCCTCATTTTTCAGTGGTTTTTTGAGGGTTAATAGAGAATTTCTTTATTTTTACAAATTTAACCCTGGAAAGGTTTCGTTAGTCGTTCCGACTAACAACAATGCTATTTTGAGTGATATTTCTTTATTCGTTGCATATTTTTTTGAGAATTTTGGTATAACACCTGCCGTAAATAGGGTCTTGAAGTGTCCAGACGTATGCTGCTGTGAGTGGTCTGGAAGTTAGTGTTTTAAGCAACCTTTTTAGTCGAAACTACTAACGAAGCACTTAGTGTGACTTTTTAAACTTTTAGCGATAAAGTAATTTAGTGAGTAAAGTAATGCAGTGTATTTAATATTTGTTCATAGTGTGAAATATATATATATATATATTTTTTTTTTTTTTTAGGAAAAAAAATATGACTTCCAGAAATAATGTGAACAACACTTAAGTATATTTCTTTGTCATATTACACAATGATGATGAGGAAGCTCTATTTCCTATATCAAATAAAAGCGAGAGAAAAAGATATAGTCGGTCAAGCCCGACCATATGATACCCTACGCCATTGTGGACATTAAAATTCGGAGAGGGGTCTTTTATTAGACTTTGAGCCAAATGTGGACCGATACTCATAAGTGTAAAATAAAACATACGAATACAGAATATTACGTCGATGCTGACATTTATATGAATTTATTCACTTTTGGGTGATACCCGAAAGAGTGCCTTATATGGGAGCTATGGTAAATTATATACCGATCTTTGTAAAATTTGGCACTATCATTTATGTTCATATAAAACTTATTTGTGTCGAATATTAACTTGATACTGACATTTTAATGAGATTTATTCCCGATTCTGATTTTGCGATTTTCTGAAAAGGAGCTTATATGGGAGATATGGTTAATTATCGACCGATCTTTTTAAAAATTGGCACATTTATTTAGACTTATATGTGCCAAATTTCATTAAAATATTGCAATATTTAAGGAATTTATGATCGTTAAACCCTTTTCCGGGAGGACATTTGTATGGGGGCTAGGTGAAATAATGGGCCGATCATAACTAATAGGCTTCGTCCCCTGACTGTAAGAAACCTGTTTGCCAAATTTCATTAATTTTGGTTTAAAATTGCGACATGTAGTTTAAGTACAAGGTTTACATGGAAGGACAGACGGACGGACGGACGGACATCGTTAAATCGACTCAGAAAGTGATTCTAAGCGATTGGTATAAATTAAGATGGGTTTTGAATCAATATTTTTGGGTGTTATAAACACCAGCACAAACGCATAATACCCTCCCCACCTATGGTGGTGTAGAGTATAAAGACATGCTGAAGACTGAATAAAGCCATATGTATTATAAAGTACTAACGATTACAGATCGACTTCATCTTATGAGATCTATAATGAAACCTAAGAAAGCGTTTGATAATTTCGACCACATATTCAGTGAAATATCTCACTAAATCAAGACTTATCGGTGCTGCTCTAAATTTTCTGCATCAAACTAGACATTAATTATATTAATAGTTTATTCAAAAAATATATTAAAAACAATTAAAGAAAATTTTTTTTAAATTTCCTTTAAAGCTGCATAAGGATCTAATTTAGCGACAAATGTTTTACCAACTGGGTTCTTCTTCCAATATAACAACCAAGCATCATAAAAATGTCGAAAATCTCTTATATCCAGGTAAATTTATAACAATAGTGTAAATTGTAGAAAAAGAAAAATAAGATTTGCAGCTAAAAAAGCGCTGAAATACTAAGGGATACTGAAAAAATGCAAAAAAACTATCACAATTTTTAAATATGCACATACATTCATATAGAATTGCTGCATATAAAAAAGTCTAAACCTTTTTCCTTGGAACTAATTGGATCAATATGAATTTTGTATATTATTTATATGGTTTTTACTCCTTGCCTTTAATAATAAATAAAATATGATTTATAAAAGCTTCATGGAGAGAAATTAATTAAATTATTATTAATACTTACAAATTTTATATGTCTTGCAAAATGCCACAATAATCATGAAAATTATAGTTACATCAAAACGTTTAATTGTTATAATGGAACAAATATTTTCTAGTACATATTTTTTGCTCCAAAAAAAAAAAAAAAAAAAATCTGTAACTTTTTAACCTTTATGTTTACAACCAAAAATTTATACGTATCCTTACAACCAACATACCTGGGTATGTCATACATTTTGTATGCAATATTTGACACATTAATGTTTTCAAGTGTTTTTACGATAGAAAGAAAAACACGTGGTATTTGATAATAACAATTTCTTGTAAGAAATTATATAATTTAAAATTTTTATTATCATTTGGTAAAAATATAATCGTTTTCACCTAATATTGACTGAGTGAAGCTAAAAATAAAAGGGTTTTTTAAGAACATTTGAATTTTTCCCACTTAAATAAAATCAGGCTTTTCCATCATTCGAAGGCATAACGGTTTTAATTTTTTCCTCGTGCATTCAAATTTCAAATTTCAATTCATTTATTGATCTTTGAAAAGTACCTGTAAATTTTACTCTTGGAAATTATTCCTATATGATTTGTTTACACTTTTTTAAGTGTTTTTTTTTTATGATAGAATTTTGATGTTTTTAAATTTTTTTTATTATACAACCGTTTTTACCTAAATTTGACTGATTGTTACTAAAAATACAAAAGGAAAGATCTAAAAGGTTTTATAATACCCTTGAGATTTTTCATATTCTAGAATAATCCGGTTATCCCTTTAATCGAAAGTTTAACGGTCTCATTTGTTCCATATGCATTTAAAAACCTCTGCAATTCATTTATTAATGAATTGCAGAGGCTCACTCGTTCAAATTATTTTTTTTTATGAAATTTTTTGAGATTTTTACATTTTTATGATAATTTGATAATCTTGAATGATAATAAAATGCAAGCACAAGACTAAAAAGGGTTTTTGTAAACTAATTTTAAGTTTTTCCAATTCAAATGAAATGGTACTTTTGAGATGCACCTGTTGTTGGTTTTCCTAGCATTTGAAGCTAAAGCAATGTTGAAGACAAAGAACAGAACAAAAGTGGAATGCTGGAGAAAGTTAGAAATACAGAAAGTGAAGATGAGCAGGAACATTTATCAATAGATGAAGATGTTGAAAATTGCGTGGGAAATGTAGATGATTCAGATGCAAAGGAAATACAGTAACCAGAATATGATCCTATATATGACACTGATTCGGATGAAGAAATGGATGCAGATGCACTTGAAGCCTCAATGAACACATATATTGGAAGAGATGTCATTTTCTGGAGAACGAAAACGTATGTGACAATTTCTTCACAAGATATAATTTGGCCTCTAATTTGATACTGGACTACAATTTGTCAATTTTGGGAACCGTCAACAAAAGGAGAACATTCGAATGTGGCTACTTTTGCTACAAATATTATATACATATATGGAAAACAATCCACAATTAAAAATTTCAACAAATCGTAGAAGGTAATTCCAGCTGCAGCTGAGCGAATAACTAACTATAGAGTAAATTTAAAAAAAAATGTATAAATTATGCTACATTTTTGCTTTAGAAGTGGTATCGAAAGCATGTTGTAAGGCCCAGTAAGATTAAGAGATGAATATTTTTTTATCCGAAGCCAAGAAGTTCGAGACATTAGTGGAAGAATGAAGAATAAAGTGAATTGTTTTATGTGTTCTAGAAGAAGACCAACGCGAAAGGCATGTAGGAAATGCCATAAACAAGTATGTGCTGAATATTCAGAAGATATTAAGGAATGTAAGGACTGCTCAGCCTAAAATACATTTTTTTTTTAAATTTATTATAAGCTAATGTATCTATTATTTATAAGAAATTAAACATAATAAATATTTTACTTGTATTCGATAAAATCCCAGCAAAAACTTTGGTTGCCATGTAATGAGTTAAGAAGCTAATATAATGGCTCTTGACAACTTTCACATTAGCTGAATAACTCATTATTTTAACCCGGTGATGACATTAGAGGTAACTACTTACCTCATCTCATTACTTAGATGTCATAACAAGAACTAATTACTTTTAAGTTATTTTATAACGCATTGATTTAAAAGTATTTCTGAAGTTATTATAATTGAAAACAAGATTGTTGCATTTTTCCTTTTTAATTTTATTAAAAATATAAAAAACAAATCCAAAAAATAAATAACCTTTAAAATAAAAAAATATGTAAATGATTTATGCTATAATTAATATACATACCGGATACTTTCGGTCCGTGCCGCAGTTGAATCAAAATCCAGAACAGATTTGTGCTTTGTGTGCAAGAACCTACTGCACCTCTCTGCACCTCTTGCTTGGTGTAGATTCATCTCCAGATCTGTTTCGAACTTGATCTTCGCGCAGAAAACCCACACTGAAAATTTTTAGATTTTTATCCGTTTTAAAAGTTGTTTAAATATTGAATGAAAATTTCTTACCTTCTATGAAATTGTTATCTGTTGAAATGTTGACCTTTCTCCTCTGGATTAATAATTGTGTGCCTAATACAAAAAGAACAATAAAAATTAGAGAATGTTTCGCAAAATATTTTTACACCATAATTCATCTTTGTTGAATTACAAAAATATTGGGAATTGTTAGAATATTTTCATATTTAATTTTTGTTTTATTTTTTTTTTTTAAAGTCAAGAATTTTTATTTTGAATATTTTGATTATAAAAGTTTTAAGTGTTTAATGTACTTTAATATAATTTGAACGGTATGTTGTTGTCATTGAAAAGTAACTACATCTGTAACTACATGCCATTACCAAGTTTTTGCTGGGATATTTCCATAAATTGCTCTGTACATACCCAGGTATGCTGGTTGTAAACGTAAGGGGTATCGTCACTAAAACGCTTATAACTTTGGCTATAAAAGCTTTTTTAACTTTAACAATAACAATATTGTTGACAAACATCTAAATTTTCAATTTAATATGACAACCAGAACTACATTATGCTAATTTAAAAATGAAAAACATACCCGGTTGTCAACATAAGGGTTAAGCCAAATTTCTTCCCGCCCTTACAGCTATAACATTGCCAGATCTACTTAGAATCTAACCACGACCCAGAGTATACATATGTGGTCTTTAGACATTTTTTAAACATATTGCACAAAGAATGACAAACTCAATAAATTTTTAATAGTAGGAATAAAAAAAAATAATAAAATTATAATACTAATAAAAGTTTTCGAAACCTTAACATGGTTCTAGCGTAAATCAAATAAATATTTTAATTAGTTGACATGTTAATTATTTATTAAATAGTATAGCATAATTTCTTACAATACTGTATTTTATAACTATTTTAAGCACTTACCTCATTTTAATGCTTCTTAATAATAAAGCAATATTTTGAATTTATGATAAGTTATAGACTTATGTATATATGAATGTATAAAATTTTACACACGTTCAAACAAAACAATTGCTTATACTTGTATAAATCTATTTATGTTCTACTTCATTTTCGATATTTAGAATTATTATAATTTCTTAATATTAGCTAAAATATTGTTCTTAAAGAAATTTCACTTTAAGAGCAAAAGAACATAAAATCATTTAAACTGGTCAATATACAACCTATAAACATTTATGAATAAATCAAATTGTTTGGTATTGTGAACCAGCAAAGACATACATACGTTAATAATGATGCTATTGAGTGTAATTTGTTAATTATTACAGGATTTAGGTCAATAACAAATATGAAGGACTAACAGAAAATTGTAAAGATTTCATACTTAATAATACTTGGAAAATACTAAAGTCTTAAATTAATTTAAACTTTTAAATTTAAATTCTTACGTAAAGAAAAAGCAATAGAATACACATATTTACAAGCATAAAGTACAAACATATGTTGTATGTTGATGGGTTTAGCCATACTTCACTTATAAGTGTTACGATGATTAATTTAATAATTCTATTTAACAAAAATACGTCTAATAACACTCGTTACATTGTTTACTAATTGGGTCAAAATATAAAGCAAAAGGACACAAATGCACAGTGGGGCAGAATCGAAATTTTTTGAAAATAAATCTGTAACTTCTGATCGGCTGATAGGCGTAGCAGAGGAGCGTACAATGTTAAGTTTGGAAGGGGGACCGTACAGACCCCTCATAAAATTTAAAGCGACATAGTTTCGGTTCTGTAAAAGATATTAATTTCAATCTTTTTCCGTATAACGAAGAAGTTAAGCAATATAATTTAGATAAAAAAATCGAGTCTATACTTTTTTTGATTTTTGCAATAAGTCCGTGACTTTTTGAGTGAAACACAGGTTTTTAGCAAAACAGAAATTTATTTTCCAAAATATTCTCTTTTTAACTCAATACACTTATCCAACGTATCTCCAGTTTTTGTATCCCTTCCAAAAAATAGGATTTTTCGAGGTCCTTAAAAAAAAATTTGTTTAGTCAGTAATTTTATCGTCGGAGCTGAATATCTTTCCACCGAACCATTTCTCTAGGTTTAGAAATAGGAAGTAGTCACTATGGGCTAAATCCATAGAATATGGTGGTTGAGGTAACAATTCGTAGCCCAGTTCATAAAGTTTTGCCACTGAGACTGCACACGTGTGCACCCGTGCATTATCTTGATGAAAAATAAATTTTTTCTTGGCCATATGGGGTCGTTTTCTTTTTAAATCCTCATTAAATCGGTCTAATAAGTTGGCATAATATTCGCCATTTATTGTTTTTCCCTTTTGTAGGTAATCGATGTGGATTATCCCGCGTGCATTACAAAAAACTGTTGTCATCACCTTATTGGCCGACAAACTTACCTTGGCCTTCTTCGGAGCAGGTTCACCCGGAGAAACCCATTGTTTAGTACAGTAATGGATCCATGTTTCATCCACAGTTACAAAACGTCGCAAAAACTCATACGTATTGCGGTTAAACAACTCCAAACAATCCTTTGAAGTTGTCACACGTTTACGTTTATGGTCAATTGAGAGCAAACGCGGCATCCAATCGAAACCACACTGCCATATGAAATGCCTAAGGCATTTCACTTTTTTACTCTTCGGTCGGCCAATACCATTCCGTGGAATTTTTCGACATTTGGCGGTCCAGAACGTTCAGCGATATTTGTACTTGTGCGACCACAACGAAAGTCAGTAAACCACTTTTAACCATTGAAATCGATGGTGCAGAGTCCCCATAGTATTTATCGAGCTTTTCCTTGGTTTGATTGACGGTTTTTTTTTCGCAAAAAATAATGTTTAATGAGCATTCGAAATTCAACAGCTGTTAAACGCAAAGTAAATGACGACACTTGCTCAAAATTTCACAGTAGTCTATTAACAGGTGGTATTTGATGGAAAACAGTGTTGAATTTCATATAACTATGAGGGAAGTTCGAAAAGCCACGGAAATATTGATCCGCCCTTGTATTAATAAAAAAATTGGTTTTTTGAGAAACTATAAATATTTTATGTGTAATAAAATCTTTCGTATTAAAGATATCTTAACGAAATTTTCGGTGGATATGGAGTTTATAGTATAAAATAAGAAGGTGAACAAAAATTTAAGATTTTTGTAAAAGGAATTCTACAATTCCCAAAAAAATGCTGAAAGTCCCAAAAATGAGTTTTTTCACATTTTCGGCTATAAAATCCACATTTTCCCGAAGTCCCGTAGATTTTGATTGAAATCTTTTAACAATATATTACAGATTCTTAAACTGCATTCCGTTTGCCGATTCGTGCTTTGGGATTTGAGAAAATATAGACTAGAGTCAAAACTTTCATATAAAATGGGTCAAATTCGGGAGGGTGTGCACCATGACCATTTGAGTTATTAGAATTACTTTTTATTTTAAAGTCTTTCCTGTGAAGATATCTTTCAGAAAAATTTAAAATTATTATATGTTGTTAAAGAAAACTTTATTTTAGAGAAAAAAGAATGTAGATAATTATTGGGCCAGAAAAACACAAAAATTCGTGGTTTTTGCAATTTTTAAATTCAAAATCATTTATTTTTGAACTCGGTAAAAATACCGACTTCAAATTATTTTTATTCAATAGATAAATTTGTTCTTTAATTAGATAAAGAAAAAGTAAATGACGTAGGTCGAAAATACTAGGATACATATGAAAACGAGAGAAGAAGATATAGTCGGTCAAGCCCGACTATATGATACCCTACACCATTACAATCCAAATAATTTTGTTTTTACTTATATACAACTTACTTGTGTCAAATATTAACATAATACTAACATTTGTATGGGATTTATGCACGTTAGTGATTTTCGGGAGAGGAATTTGTATGGGAGCTATGGTCAGTTATGGACCGATCTTCATGAAATTTGGCAGACGGATTTTTGTTGATATAAAACTTATTTGTACTAAATTTCATTAAAATATTCATATTTTTAAGGCATCTTTATGTGTTAAAACTCTATTCCGGGAGGACATTTGTATGGGGGCTAGGTGAAATAATGGGCCGATCATAACCAAATTCAATAGGCTTCGTCCTTGTGTTGAAAAAAGCATATGTACCAAATTTCATCAAATTATCTTCAAAATTGCGACCTGTACTTTGCGCACAAGCTTTACATGGACAGCCAGCCATCCAGCCAGCCAGCCAGCCAGCCAGCCATCCAGCCAGCCAGCCAGCCGACCAGACGGACGGACGGACGGACGGACATCGTTAAATCGACTCAGAAAGTGATTCTGAGTCGAACGGTATACTTTAAGGTGGGGGTCCGAAGATTTTTTCTCTGCGTTACAACTTCTGCACAAACACATAATACCCCAACCACCTTTGGTGGTGTAGGGTATAAAAAGTGGACCAAGAACATGCAAAATTGAGGTACTTAAAAACTCAAACGCAAATAACTCAAAAACTATCTATAAAAATATTTAAAATTGGACGAGAAACAAAAATTTGGCAAACGATTAAAAAATGTTTATATCAGTGGTACCCATACTTGAGCCCGCTTTGTTCCACCCCTGAGGGGCTTGTACGGTCCCCCTTCCAAACTTAACATTGCACACTCCTCTGCTACGCCTATACCTAACTAATTCCATGCAAACCCAATCAGCCGATCAGAAGTTACATATTTATTTCCAAAAAATTTCAATTCTGCCCAACTGTGAAATGTAAGATCACTAAAAGTATTTTCATCTCAAAAGCTAAACATGTAGAGATAGAGCTAAAAGAACAAAAATCTGTGAATTAAATTTTCTACAATTTTCTACACAAGTAGAGAGAGTGCCAAACGGCCAAAAATCTGTGATCACTCAATTTTCAATCTAAAAATGAATTTTTATTTTAAAACATAAAAATTGATTTAAAAGCTAAACCAGCAGAGATAGAGCCAAAAGTACAAAAATCTGTGATCACTCGATTTTCCATTTAAAAATGGATTTTTATATGAAAAATAAAAAAATTGATTTTAAAGCTAAACCAGCAGAGATAGAGCCAAAAGGACAAAAATCTGTGATCACTCGATTTTCCATCTAAAAATGGATTTTTATATGAAAAATACAAAAATTGATTTTAAAGCTAAACCAGCAGAGATAGAGCCAAAAGTACAAAAATCTGTGATCACTCGATTTTCCATTTAAAAACGGATTTTTATATGAAAAATAAAAAAATTGATTTTAAAGCTAAACCAGCAGAGATAGAGGCAAAAGGACAAAAATCTGTGATCACTCGATCTTCCATCTAAAAATGGATTTTTATTTGAAAAACAAAAAAATTGATTTTAAAGCTAAACCAGCAGAGATAGAAACAAAAGGACAAAAATCTAGGATCATTTGATTTTCCATCTAAAAGTGAATTTTTATATGAAAAATATAAAAATTGATTTTAAAGCTAAATCAGCAGAGATAGAGCCAAAAAGACAAAAATCGGTGATCACTCGATTTTCCATCTAAAAATGGATTTTTATATGAAAAATATAAAAATTGATTTTAAAGCTAAACCAGCAGAGATAGAGGCAAAAGGGACAAAAATCAGTGATCACTCGATTTTCCATCTAAAAATGGATTTTTATTTGAAAAACATAAAAATTGATTTTAAAGCTAAACCAGCAGAGATAGAGGCAAAAGGACAAAAATCTGTGATCACTCGATTTTCCATCTAAAAATGGATTTTTATTTGAAAAACATAAAAATTGATTTTAAAGCTAAACCAGCAGAGATAGAGGCAAAAGGACAAAAATCTGAGATCACTCGATTTTCCATCTAAAAATGGATTTTTATATGAAAAACATAAAAATTGATTTTAAAGCTAAACTAGCAGAGATAGAGGCAAAAGGACAAAAATCTGTGATCACTCGATTTTCCATCTAAAAATGGATTTTTATTTGAAAAACATAAAAATTGATTTTAAAGCTAAACTAGCAGAGATAGAGGCAAAAGGACAAAAATCTGAGATCACTCGATTTTCCATCTAAAAATGGATTTTTATATGAAAAACATAAAAATTGATTTTAAAGCTAAACCAGCAGAGATAGAGGCAAAAGGACAAAAATCTGTGATCACTCGATTTTCCATCTAAAAATGGATTTTTATTTGAAAAACATAAAAATTGATTTTAAAGCTAAACCAGCAGAGATAGAGGCAAAAGGACAAAAATCTGAGATCACTCGATTTTCCATCTAAAAATGGATTTTTATATGAAAAACATAAAAATTGATTTTAAAGCTAAACTAGCAGAGATAGAGGCAAAAGGACAAAAATCTGTGATCACTCGATTTTCCATCTAAAAATGGATTTTTATTTGAAAAACATAAAAATTGATTTTAAAGCTAAACTAGCAGAGATAGAGGCAAAAGGACAAAAATCTGTGATCACTCGATTTTCCATCTAAAAATGGATTTTTATTTGAAAAACATAAAAATTGATTTTAAAGCTAAACTAGCAGAGATAGAGGCAAAAGGACAAAAATCTGTGATCACTCGATTTTGCATCTAAAAATGGATTTTTATTTGAAAAACAAAAAAATTGATTTTAAAGCTAAACCAGCAGAGATAGAAACAAAAGGACAAAAATCTAGGATCATTTGATTTTCCATCTAAAAATGGATTTTTATATGAAAAATATAAAAATTGATTTTAAAGCTAAACCAGCAGAGATAGAGCCAAAAGGACAAAAATCTGTGATCACTCGATTTTCCATCTAAAAATGGATTTTTATTTGAAAAACATAAAAATTGATTTTAAAGCTAAACCAGCAGAGATAGAGGCAAAAGGACAAAAATCTGTGATCACTCGATCTTCCATCTAAAAATGGATTTTTATTTGAAAAACAAAAAAATTGATTTTAAAGCTAAACCAGCAGAGATAGAAACAAAAGGACAAAAATCTAGGATCATTTGATTTTCCATCTAAAAGTGAATTTTTATATGAAAAATATAAAAATTGATTTTAAAGCTAAATCAGCAGAGATAGAGCCAAAAAGACAAAAATCGGTGATCACTCGATTTTCCATCTAAAAATGGATTTTTATATGAAAAATATAAAAATTGATTTTAAAGCTAAACCAGCAGAGATAGAGGCAAAAGGGACAAAAATCAGTGATCACTCGATTTTCCATCTAAAAATGGATTTTTATTTGAAAAACATAAAAATTGATTTTAAAGCTAAACCAGCAGAGATAGAGGCAAAAGGACAAAAATCTGTGATCACTCGATCTTCCATCTAAAAATGGATTTTTATTTGAAAAACATAAAAATTGATTTTAAAGCTAAAACAGGAGAGATAAAGGCAAAAGGACAAAAATCTGTGATCACTCGATTTTCCATCTAAAAATGGATTTTTATTTGAAAAACATAAAAATTGATTTTAAAGCTAAACCAGCAGAGATAGAGGCAAAAGGACAAAAATCTGAGATCACTCGATTTTCCATCTAAAAATGGATTTTTATATGAAAAACATAAAAATTGATTTTAAAGCTAAACTAGCAGAGATAGAGGCAAAAGGACAAAAATCTGTGATCACTCGATTTTCCATCTAAAAATGGATTTTTATTTGAAAAACATAAAAATTGATTTTAAAGCTAAACTAGCAGAGATAGAGGCAAAAGGACAAAAATCTGAGATCACTCGATTTTCCATCTAAAAATGGATTTTTATTTGAAAAACATAAAAATTGGTTTTAAAGCTAAACCAGCAGAGATAGAGGCAAAAGGACAAAAATCTGAGATCACTCGATTTTCCATCTAAAAATGGATTTTTATTTGAAAAACATAAAAATTGATTTTAAAGCTAAACCAGCAAAGATAGAGGCAAAAGGACAAAAATCTGAGATCACTCGATTTTCCATCTAAAAATGGATTTTTATTTGAAAAACATAAAAATTGATTTTAAAGCTAAACCAGCAGAGATAGAGGCAAAAGGACAAAAATCTGTGATCACTCGATTTTGCATCTAAAAATGGATTTTTATATGAAAAATATAAAAATTGATTTTAAAGCTAAACTAGCAGAGATAGAGGCAAAAGGACAAAAATCTGTGATCACTCGATTTTGCATCTAAAAATGGATTTTTATATGAAAAACATAAAAATTGATTTTAAAGCTAAACCAGCAGAGATAGAGGCAAAAGGACAAAAATCTGTGATCACTCGATTTTGCATCTAAAAATGGATTTTTATATGAAAAACATAAAAATTGATTTTAAAGCTAAACTAGCAGAGATAGAGGCAAAAGGACAAAAATCTGTGATCACTCGATTTTCCATCTAAAAATGGATTTTTATTTGAAAAACATAAAAATTGATTTTAAAGCTAAACCAGCAGAGATAGAGGCAAAAGGACAAAAATCTGTGATCACTCGATTTTCCATCTAAAAATGGATTTTTATTTGAAAAACATAAAAATTGATTTTAAAGCTAAACTAGCAGAGATAGAGGCAAAAGGACAAAAATCTGTGATCACTCGATTTTCCATCTAAAAATGGATTTTTATATGAAAAACATAAAAATTGACTTTAAAGCTAAACTAGCAGAGATAGAGGCAAAAGGACAAGAATCTGTGATCATTCGATTTTCCATCTAAAAATGAATTTTTATATGAAAAATACAAAAATTGATTTTAAAGTTAAACCAGCGGAGAGAGAGGCAAAAGACAAAAATCTGTGATCACTCGATTTTCCATCTAAAAATGGATTTTTATATGAAAAACATAAAAATTGATTTTAAAGCTAAACCAGCAGAGATAGAGGCAAAAGGAAAAAAACCTATGATCACTCGATTTTCCATCTAAAAATGGATTTTTATATGAAAAAAAACAAAATTTGATTTTAAAGCTAAACCAGCTGAGATAGAGGCAAAGGACAATAATCTGTGATCACTCAATTTTTCATCCAAAAACGGATTTTCATTTGAAAAACATAAAAGCTTATTTTAAAGCTAAACCAGCAGAGATAGAGCCAAAAGGACAAAAATCTGTGATCCCTCGATTTTCCATCTAAAAAAAAAAACAGCAGAGATAGAGGCAAAAGGACAAAAATCTATGATCAGTCGATTTTCCATCTAAAAATGAATTTTTATATGAAAAATATAAAAATTGATTTTAAAGTTAAACCAGCAGAGATAGAGCCAAAAGGACAAAAATAGGTGATCACTCGATTTTTCATCCAAAAATGAATTTTTATATGAAAAACATAAAAATTGATTTTAAAGCTAAACCAGCAGAGATAGAAACAAAAGGACAAAATTCGGTGATCAGTCGATTTTCCATCTAAAAATGAATTTTTATATGAAAAATATAAAAATTGATTTTAAAGCTAAACCAGCAGAGATAGAGCCAAAAGGACAACAATCGGTGATCAATCGATTTTCCTTCTAAAAATGGATTTTTATTTGAAAACCATAAAAATTGATTTTAAAGCTAAACCAGCAGAGATAGAGGCAAAAGGACAAAAATCTGTGATCACTCGATTTTCCATTTAAAAATGGATTTTTATTTGAAAACCATAAAAATTGATTTTAAAGCTAAACCAGCAGAGATAGAGCCAAAAGGACAAAAATCGGTGATCACTCGATTTTCCATCTAAAAATGGATTTTTATATGAAAAATACAAAAAATTGATTTTAAAGGTAAACCAGCAGAGATAGAGGCAAAAGGACAAAAATCTGTGATCACTCGATTTTCCATCTAAAAATGGATTTTTATATGAAAAATACAAAAATTGATTTTAAAGCTAAACCAGCAGAGATAGAGCCAAAAGGACAAAAATCGGTGATCACTCGATTTTCCATCTAAAAATGGATTTTTATATGAAAAATACAAAAAATTGATTTTAAAGGTAAACCAGCAGAGATAGAGGCAAAAGGACAAAAATCTGTGATCACTCGATTTTCCATTTAAAAATGGATTTTTATTTGAAAACCATAAAAATTGATTTTAAAGCTAAACCAGCAGAGATAGAGCCAAAAGGACAAAAATCGGTGATCACTCGATTTTCCATCTAAAAATGGATTTTTATATGAAAAATACAAAAATTGATTTTAAAGGTAAACCAGCGGAGATAGAGGCAAAAGGACAAAAATCTGTGATCAGTCGATTTTCCATCTAAAAATGAATTTTTATATGAAAAATACAAAAATTGATTTTAAAGCTAAACCAGCGGAGATAGAGGCAAAAAGACAAAAATCTGTGATCAGTCGATTTTCCATCTAAAAATATATTTTTATATGAAAAATACAAAAATTGATTTTAAAGGTAAACCAGCAGAGATAAAGGCAAAAGGACAAAAACCTATGATCACTCGATTTTCCATCTAAATATGGATTTTTATATGAAAAATATATAAATTGATTTTAAAGCTAAACCAGCAGAGATAGAGGCAAAAAGACAAAAATCTGTGATCACTCGATTTTCCATCTAAATATGGATTTTTATATGAAAAATATATAAATTGATTTTAATGCTAAACCAGCAGAGATAGAGGCAAAAGGACAAAAATCTGTGATCACTCGATTTTCCATCTAAAAATGGATTTTTATATGAAAAATATAAAAAATTGATTTTAAAGGTAAACCAGCAGAGATAGAGGCAAAAGGACAAAAATCAGTGATCAGTCGATTTTCCATCTAAAAATGAATTTTTATATGAAAAATACAAAAATTGATTTCAAAGCTAAACCAGCAGAGAGAGAGGCAAAAGACAAAAATCTGTGATCACTCGATTTTCCATCTAAAAATGGATTTTTATATGAAAAATATAGAAATTGTTTTTAAAGCTAAACCAGCAGCGATAAAGGCAAAAGGACAAAAATCTGTGATCAGTCGATTTTCCATCTAAAAATGAATTTTTATATGAAAAACATAAAAATTGATTTTAAAGCTAAACCAGCAGAGATAAAGGCAAAAGGACAAAAATCTGTGATCACTCGTTTTTTCATCTAAAAATGGATTTTTATATGAAAAATACAAAAAATTGATTTTAAAGCTAAACCAGCAGAGATAGAGGCAAAAGGACAAAAATCTGTGATCACTCGATTTTCCATCTAAAAATGGATTTTTATATGAAAAATACAAAAATTGATTTTAAAGCTAAACCAGCAGAGATAAAGGCAAAAGGACAAAAATCTGTGATCACTCGATTTTCCATATAAAAATGGATTTTTATTTGAAAAACATAAAAATTCATTTTAAAGCTAAACCAGCAGAGATAAAGGCAAAAGGACAAAAATCTGTGATCACTCGATTTTCCATCTAAAAATGGATTTTTATATGAAAAATATATAAATTGATTTTAAAGCTAAACCAGCAGAGATAGAGGCAAAAGGAAAAAAACTTATGATCACTCGATTTTCCATCTAAATATGGATTTTTATTTGAAAAACATAAAAATTGATTTTAAAGCTAAACCAGCAGAGATAGAGGCAAAAGGAAAAAAACCTATGATCACTCGATTTTCCATCTAAAAATGGATTTTTATATGAAAAAAAACAAAATTTGATTTTAAAGCTAAACCAGCTGAGATAGAGGCAAAAGGACAATAATCTGTGATCACTCAATTTTTCATCCAAAAACGGATTTTCATTTGAAAAACATAAAAGCTTATTTTAAAGCTAAACCAGCAGAGATAGAGCCAAAAGGACAAAAATCTGTGATCCCTCGATTTTCCATCTAAAAAAAAAACAGCAGAGATAGAGGCAAAAGGACAAAAATCTATGATCAGTCGATTTTCCATCTAAAAATGAATTTTTATATGAAAAACATAAAAATTGATTTTAAAGCTAAACCAGCAGAGATAGAAACAAAAGGACAAAATTCGGTGATCAGTCGATTTTCCATCTAAAAATGGATTTTTATATGAAAAATACAAAAGATTGATTTTAAAGCTAAACCAGCAGAGATAGAGGCAAAAGGACAAAAATCTGTGATCACTCGATTTTCCATCTAAAAATGGATTTTTATATGAAAAATACAAAAATTGATTTTAAAGCTAAACCAGCAGAGATAGAGCCAAAAGGACAAAAATCTG
This sequence comes from Protophormia terraenovae, assembly GCA_951394005.1. NCBI lineage: Eukaryota > Metazoa > Arthropoda > Insecta > Diptera > Calliphoridae > Protophormia > Protophormia terraenovae. The sequence continues at coordinate 70,812,366 of OX596076.1, read as the reverse complement.
TGATCACACGATTTTCCATCTAAAAATGGATTTTCATATGAAAAATGCAAAAAATTGATTTTAAAGCAAACCAGCAGAGATAGAACCAAAAGGACAAAAATCTGTGATCAGTCGATTTTCCATCTAAAAATGGATTTTTATATGAAAAATACAAAAATTGATTTAAAGCTAAACCAGCAGAGATAGAGGCAAAAGGACAAAAATCTGTGATCACTCGATTTTCCATCTAAAAATGAATTTTTATATGAAAAATATAAAAATTGATTTTAAAGCTAAACCAGCAGAGATAGAGCCAAAAAGACAAAGATCTGTGGTCACTCAATTTTTCATCCAAAAACGGATTTTTATTTGAAAAACATAAAAACTTATTTTAAAGCTAAACCAGCAGAGATAGAGCCAAAAGGACAAAAATCTGTGATCACTCAATTTTTTATCCAAAAACGGATTTTTCATCCAAAAACGGATTTTTATTTGAAAAACATAAAAACTTATTTTAAAGCTAAACCAGCAGAGATAGAGGCAAAAGGACAAAAATCTGTGATCACTCGATTTTCCATCTAAAAATGAATTTTTATATGAAAAATATAAAAATTGATTTTAAAGCTAAACCAGCAGAGATAGAGCCAAAAGGACAAAAATCTGGGATCACTCGATTTTCCATCTTAAAATTGATTTTTATATGAAAAATACAAAAATTGATTTTAAAGGTAAACCAGCAGAGATAGAGGCAAAAGGACAAAAATCTGTGATCACTCGACTTTCAATAGAGGCAAAAGGACAAAAATCTGTGATCACTCGATTTTCCATCTAAAAATGGATTTTTATATGAAAAATACAAAAAATTGATTTTAAAGCTAAACCAGCAGAGATAGAGCCAAAAGGACAAAAAACTGTGATCACTCAATTTTTTATATAAAAATCGATTCTTTTTTTGAAAAAGCTAAACCAGCAGAGATAGAGGCAAAAGGACAAAAATCTGGGATCACTCGATTTTCCATCTTAAAATTGATTTTTATATGAAAAATACAAAAATTGATTTTAAGCTAAACCAGTAGACATAGAGGCAAAAGGACAAAAATCTGTGATCACTCGACTTTCAATCTAAAAATGGATTTTTATATGAAAAATACAAAAATTGATTTTAAAGCTAAACCAGCAGAGATAGAGGCAAAAGCACAAAAATCTGTGATCACTCGATTTTCCATCTAAAAATGGATTTTTATATGAAAAATAAAAAAATTGATTTTAGAGCTAAACTAGCAGAGATAGAGCCAAAAGGACAAAAATCTGTGATCACTCGACTTTCCATCTAAAGATGGATTTTTATTTGAAAAACATAAAAACTAATTTTAAAGCTAAACCAGCAGAGATAGAGGCAAAAGGACAAAAATCTGTGATCACTCGATTTTCCATCTAAAAATGGATTTTTAGTTGAAAAAAAAACAAAAAATGATTTTAAAGCTAAACCAGCTGAGATAGAGCCAAAAGGACAAAAATCTGTGATCATTCGACTTTCCATCTAAAGATGGATTTTTATTTGAAAAACATAAAAACTAATTTTAAAGCTAAACCAGCAGAGATAGAGGCAAAAGGACAAAAATCTGTGATCACTCGATTTTCCATCTAAAAATGGATTTTTATATGAAAAATACAAAAATTGACTTTAAAGGTAAACCAGCAGAGATAGAGGCAAAAGGACAAAAATCTGTGATCAGTCGATTTTCCATCTAAAAATGGATTTTTATATGAAAAATATAAAAATTGATTTTAAAGTTAAACCAGCAGAGATAGAGACAAAAGGACAAAAATCGGTGATCACTCGATTTTCCATCTAAAAATTAATTTTTATATGAAAAATATAAAAATTGATTTTAAAGCTAAACCAGCAGAGATAGAAATAAAAGGGACAAAAATCTGTGATCAGTCGATTTTCCATCTAAAACTGGATTTTTATTTAAAAAACATAAAAACTGATTTTAAAGCTAAACCAGCAGAGATATAGGCAAAAGGACAAAAATCTGTGATCACTCGATTTTTCATCTAAAAATGGATTTTTGGACAAAAATCTGTGATCACTAGATTTTTCACCTAATTTTTTTTTTTTTTTTTTTTTGAAAAACATAAAAATTGATTTTAAAGCTAAACCAGCAGAGATAGAGGCAAAAGAACAAAAATCTGCGATCACTCGATTTTTCATCTAAAAATGGATTTTTTTTTTTTTTTTGAAAAACATAAAAATTGATTTTAAAGCTAAACCAGCAGAGATAGAGGCAAAAGGACAAAAATCTGTGATCACTCGATTTTTCATCTAAAAATGGATTTTTATTTGAAAAACATAAAAATTGATTTTAAAGCTAACCCAGCAGAGATAGAGGCAAACGGACAAAAATCTGTGATCACTCGATTTTCCAACTAAAAATGGATTTTTATTTCCAGAAGAGTTAGAGCCTAAGGGACAAAAATCTGTGATCACTCGATTTTTCATCTAAAAATGGATTTTTTTTTTTTTTTTTGAAAAACATAAAAACTGATTTTAAAGCTTAACCAGCAGAGATAGAGGCAAAAGGACAAAAATCTGTGATCAGTCGATTTTCCATCTAAAACTGGATTTTTATTTAAAAAACATAAAAACTGATTTTAAAGCTAAACCAGCAGAGATATAGGCAAAAGGACAAAAATCTGTGATCACTCGATTTTTCATCTAAAAATGGATTTTTGGACAAAAATCTGTGATCACTAGATTTTTCACCTAATTTTTTTTTTTTTTTTTTTTTTTGAAAAACATAAAAATTGATTTTAAAGCTAAACCAGCAGAGATAGAGGCAAAAGAACAAAAATCTGCGATCACTCGATTTTTCATCTAAAAATGGATTTTTAAATGAAAAATATAAAAATTGATTTTAAAGCTAAACCAGCAGAGATAGAGGCAAAAGGACAAAAATCTGTGATCACTCGATTTTCCATCTAAAAATGGATTTTTATATGAAAAATATAAAAATTGATTTTAAAGCTAAACCAGCAGAGATGGAGGCAAAAGGACAGAAATCTGTGATCACTTGATTTTCCATCTAAAAACGGATTTTTATTTCAAAAACATAAAAATTGATTTTAAAGCTAAACCAGCAGAGATAGAGGCAAAAGGACAAAAATCTGTGATCAGTCGATTTTCCATCTAAAACTGGATTTTTATTTAAAAAACATAAAAACTGATTTTAAAGCTAAACCAGCAGAGATATGGGCAAAAGGACAAAAATCTGTGATCACTCGATTTTTCATCTAAAAATGGATTTTTGGACAAAAATCTGTGATCACTAGATTTTTCACCTAATTTTTTTTTTTTTTTTTTTTTTGAAAAACATAAAAATTGATTTTAAAGCTAAACCAGCAGAGATAGAGGCAAAAGAACAAAAATCTGCGATCACTCGATTTTTCATCTAAAAATGGATTTTTTTTTTTTTTTGAAAAACATAAAAATTGATTTTAAAGCTAAACCAGCAGAGATAGAGGCAAAAGGACAAAAATCTGTGATCACTCGATTTTTCATCTAAAAATGGATTTTTATTTGAAAAACATAAAAATTGATTTTAAAGCTAAACCAGCAGAGATAGAGGCAAACGGACAAAAATCTGTGATCACTCGATTTTCCAACTAAAAATGGATTTTTATTTCCAGAAGAGTTAGAGCCTAAGGGACAAAAATCTGTGATCACTCGATTTTTCATCTAAAAATGGATTTTTTTTTTTTTTTTTGAAAAACATAAAAATTGATTTTAAAGCTAAACCAGCAGAGATAGAGGCAAACGGACAAAAATCTGTGATCACTCGATTTTCCATCTAAAAATGGATTTTTATACGAAAAATATAAAAACTAATTTTAAAGCTAAACTAGCAGAGATATTGGCAAAAGGACAAAAATCTGTGATCACTCGATGTTCCATCTAAAAATGGATTTTTATATGAAAAATATAAAAATTGATTTTAAAGCTAAACCAGCAGAGATAGAGGCAAAAGAACAAAAATCTGCGATCACTCGATTTTTCATCTAAAAATGGATTTTTTTTTTTTTTTTTGAAAAACATAAAAATTGATTTTAAAGCTAAACCAGCAGAGATAGAGGCAAACGGACAAAAATCTGTGATCACTCGATTTTCCATCTAAAAATGGATTTTTATACGAAAAATATAAAAACTAATTTTAAAGCTAAACTAGCAGAGATATTGGCAAAAGGACAAAAATCTGTGATCACTCGATGTTCCATCTAAAAATGGATTTTTATATGAAAAATATAAAAATTGATTTTAAAGCTAAACCAGCAGAGATATTGGCAAAAAAACAAAAATCTGTGATCACTCGATTTTCCATCTAAAAATGGATTTTTATATGAAAAATATAAAAATAAATTTTATAGCTAAACTAGAAGAGATAGAGCTAAACTAGAAGAGATAGCAAAAGGGCAAAAATCTGTGATCACTCAATTTTCCATCTAAGAATGGATTTTTATATGAAAAATATAAAAATTGATTTTAAAGCTAAACCAGCAGAGATAGTGGCAAAAAAACAAAAATCTGTGATCACTCGATTTTCCATCTAAAAATGGATTTTTAAATGAAAAATATAAAAATTGATTTTAAAGCTAAACCAGCAGAGATAGAGGCAAAAGGACAAAAATCTGTGATCACTCGATTTTCCATCTAAAAATGGATTTTTATATGAAAAATATAAAAATTGATTTTAAAGCTAAACTAGCAGAGAAGAGGCAAAAGAACAAAAATCTGTGATCACTCGATTTTCATCTAAAAATGGATTTTTATATGAAAAATATAAAAATTAATTTTAAAGCTAAACCAGCAGAGATAGAGGCAAAAAAACAAAAATCTGTGATATATGAAAAATATAAAAATTAATTTTAAAGCTAAACCAGCAGAGATAGAGCCAAAAGGACAAAAATATGTGATCACTCGATTTTCCATCTAAAAATGGATTTTTATATGAAAAATATAAAAACTAATTTTAAAGCTAAACCAGCAGAGATAGTGGCAAAAAAACAAAAATCTGTGATCACTCAATTTTCCATCTAAAAATGGATTTTTAAATGAAAAATATAAAAATTGATTTTAAAGCTAAACCAGCAGAGATAGAGCCAAAAGGACAAAAATCTGTGATCACTCGATTTTCCAACTAAAAATGGATTTTTATAAGAAAAATATAAAAATTGATTTTAAAGCTAAACCAGCAGAGATAGAGGCAAAAGGACAAAAATCTGTGATCACTCGATTTTCCATCTAAAAATGGATTTTTATATGAAAAATATAAAAATTGATTTTAAAGCTAAACCAGCAGAGATAGAGGCAAAAGGACAAAAATCTGTGATCACTCGATTTTCCAACTAAAAATGGATTTTTATATGAAAAATATAAAAACTAATTTTAAAGCTAAACCAGCAGAGATAGTGGCAAAAAAACAAAAATCTGTGATCACTCGATTTTCCAACTAAAAATGGATTTTTATATGAAAAATATAAAAATTGATTTTAAAGCTAAACCAGCAGAGATAGAGGCAAAAGGACAAAAATCTGTGATCACTCGATTTTCCAACTAAAAATGGATTTTTATATGAAAAATATAAAAATTAATTTTAAAGCTAAACCAGCAGAGATAGAGGCAAAATGACAAAAATCTGTGATCACTCGATTTTCCAACTAAAAATGGCTTTTTATATGAAAAATATAAAAATTAATTTTAAAGCTAAACCAGCAGAGATAGTGGCAAAAGGACAAAAATCTGTGATCACTCGATTTTCCAACTAAAAATGGATTTTTATATGAAAAATATAAAAATTGATTTTAAAGCTAAACCAGCAGAGATATAGACAAAAGGACAAAAATCTGTGATCACTCGACTTTCCAACTAAAAATGGATTTTTATGAAAAATATAAAAATTGATTTTAAAGCTAAACCAGCAGAGATAGAGGCAAAAGGACAAAAATCTGTGATCACTCGATTTTCCATCTAAAAAAGGATTTTTATGAAAAATATAAAAATTGATTTTAAAGCTAAACCAGCAGAGATAGAGGCAAAAGGACAAAAATCTGTGATCACTCGATTTTCCATCTAAAAATGGGTTTTTATATGAAAAATATAAAAATTGATTTTAAAGCTAAACTAGCAGAGAGCAAAAGAACAAAAATCTGTGATCACTCGATTTTCCATCTAAAAATGGATTTTTATATGAAAAACATAAAAATTGATTTTAAAGCTAAACCAGCAGAGATATAGACAAAAGGACAAAAATCTGTGATCACTCGACTTTCCAACTAAAAATGGATTTTTATGAAAAATATAAAAATTGATTTTAAAGCTAAACCAGCAGAGATAGAGGCAAAAGGACAAAAATCTGTGATAACTCGATTTTCCATCTAAAAATGGATTTTTATATGAAAAATATAAAAATTGATTTTAAAGCTAAACCAGCAGAGATAGAGGCAAAAGGACAAAAATCTGTGATCACTCGATTTTCCATCTAAAAATGGGTTTTTATATGAAAAATATAAAAATTGATTTTAAAGCTAAACTAGCAGAGAGCAAAAGAACAAAAATCTGTGATCACTCGATTTTCCATCTAAAAATGGATTTTTATATGAAAAACATAAAAATTGATTTTAAAGCTAAACCAGCAGAGATAGAGGCAAAAGAACAAAAATCTGTGATCACTCGATTTTCCATCTAAAAATGAATTTTTATATGAAAAACATAAAAATTGATTTTAAAGCTAAACTAGCAGAGATAGAGGCAAAAGAACAAAAATCTATGATAACTCGATTTTCCATCTAAAAATGGATTTTTATATGAAAAATATAAAAATTGATTTTAAAGCTAAACCAGCAGAGATAGAGCCAAAAGGACAAAAATCTGTGATCACTCGATTTTTCATCTAAAAATGGATTTTTGGACAAAAATCTGTGATCACTCGATTTTCCATCTAAAAAGGGATTTTTATTTCAAAAACATAAAAATTGATTTTAAAGTTAAACCAGCAGAGATAGAGGCAAAAGGACAAAAATCTGTGATCACGCGATTTTCCATCTAAAAATGGATTTTTAAATGAAAAATATAAAAATTGATTTTAAAGCTAAACCAGCAGAGATAGAGGCAAAAGGACAAAAATCTGTGATCACTCGATTTTCCATCTAAAAATGGATTTTTATATGAAAAATATAAAAATTGATTTTAAAGCTAAACTAGCAGAGATAGAGGCATAAGAACAAAAATCTGTGATCACTCGATTTTCCATCTAAAAATGGATTTTTATATGAAAAATATAAAAATTGATTTTAAAGCTAAACCAGCAGAGATAGAGGCAAAAGGACAAAAATCTGTGATCACTCGATTTTCCATCTAAAAATGGATTTTTATATGAAAAATATAAAAATTAATTTTAAAGCTAAACTAGCAGAGATAGAGGCAAAAGGACAAAAATCTGTGATCACTCGATTTTCCATCTAAAAATGAATTTTTATTTCAAAAACATAAAAATTGATTTTAAAGCTAAACCAGCAGAGATAGAGCAGAGAAAGAGCCAAAAGGACAAAAATCTGTGATCACTTGATTTTCCATCTAAAAATGGTTTTTTATATGAAAAATATAAAAATTGATTTTAAAGCTAAACCAGCAGAGATAGAGCCAAAAGGACAAAAATCTGTGATCACTCGATTTTCCATCTAAAAATGGATTTTTATATGAAAAATATAAAAATTGATTTTAAAGCTAAACCAGCAGAGATAGAGCCAAAAGGACAAAAATCTGTGATCACTCGATTTCCCATCTAAAAATGGATTTTTATATGAAAAATATAAAAACTGATTTTAAAGCTAAACTAGCAGAGATAGAGGCAAAAGGACAAAAATCTGTGATCACTCGATTTTCCATCTAAAAATGGATTTTTATATGAAAAATATAAAAATTGATTTTAAATCTAAACCAGCAGAGATAGAGGCAAAAGAACAAAAATCTGTGATCACTCGATTTTCCATCTAAAAATGAATTTTTATATGAAAAACATAAAAATTGATTTTAAAGCTAAACTAGCAGAGATAGAGGCAAAAGAACAAAAATCTGTGATCACTCGATTTTCCATATAAAAATGGATTTTTATATGAAAAACATAAAAATTGATTTTAAAGCTAAACTAGCAGAGATAGAGGCAAAAGAACAAAAATCTGTGATCACTCGATTTTCCATCTAAAAATGGATTTTTATATGAAAAACATAAAAATTGATTTTAAAGCTAAACCAGCAGAGATAGAGGCAAAAGAACAAAAATCTGTGATCACTCGATTTTCCATCTAAAAATGAATTTTTATATGAAAAACATAAAAATTGATTTTAAAGCTAAACTAGCAGAGATAGAGGCAAAAGAACAAAAATCTGTGATAACTCGATTTTCCATCTAAAAATGGATTTTTATATGAAAAATATAAAAATTGATTTTAAAGCTAAACCAGCAGAGATAGAGGCAAAAGGACAAAAATCTCTGATCACTCGCTTTTCCATCTAAAAAGGGATTTTTATTTCAAAAACATAAAAATTGATTTTAAAGTTAAACCAGCAGAGATAGAGGCAAAAGGACAAAAATCTGTGATCACTCGATTTTCCAACTAAAAATGGATTTTTATATGAAATATATAAAAATTGATTTTAAAGCTAAACCAGCAGAGATAGAGCCAAAAGGACAAAAATCTGTGATCACGCGATTTTCCATCTAAAAATGGATTTTTAAATGAAAAATATAAAAATTGATTTTAAAGCTAAACCAGCAGAGATAGAGGCAAAAGGACAAAAATCTGTGATCACTCGATTTTCCATCTAAAAATGGATTTTTATATGAAAAATATAAAAATTGATTTTAAAGCTAAACTAGCAGAGATAGAGGCAAAAGAACAAAAATCTGTGATCACTCGATTTTCCATCTAAAAATGGATTTTTATATGAAAAATATAAAAATTGATTTTAAAGCTAAACCAGCAGAGATAGAGGCAAAAGGACAAAAATCTGTGATCACTCGATTTTCCATCTAAAAATGGATTTTTATATGAAAAATATAAAAATTAATTTTAAAGCTAAACTAGCAGAGATAGAGGCAAAAGGACAAAAATCTGTGATCACTCGATTTTCCATCTAAAAATGGATTTTTATATGAAAAATATAAAAATTGATTTTAAAGCTAAACCAGCAGAGATAGAGCCAAAAGGACAAAAATCTGTGATCACTCGATTTCCCATCTAAAAATGGATTTTTATATGAAAAATATAAAAACTGATTTTAAAGCTAAACTAGCAAAGATAGATGCAAAAGGACAAAAATCTGTGATCACTCGATTTTCCATCTAAAAATGGATTTTTATATGAAAAATATAAAAATTGATTTTAAAGCTAAGCTAGCAGAGATAGAGGCAAAAGAACAAAAATCTGTGATCACTCGATTTTCCATCTAAAAATGGAGTTTTATATGAAAAATATAAAAATTGATTTTAAAGCTAAACCAGCAGAGATAGAGTCAAAAGGACAAAAATCTGTGATCACTCGATTTTCCATCTAAAAATGGATTTTTATATGAAAAATATAAAAATTGATTTTTAAGCTAAACTAGCAGAGATAGAGCCAAAAGGACAAAAATCTGTGATCACTCGATTTTCCATCTAAAATTGAATTTTTATTTCAAAAACATAAAAATTGATTTTAAAGCTAAACCAGCAGAGATAGAGGCAAAAGGACGGAAATCTGTGATCACTCGATTTTCCATCTAAAAATGGATTTTTATATGAAAAATATAAAAATTGATTTTAAAACTAAACCAGCAGAGATAGAGCCAAAAGGACAAAAATCTGTGATCACTTGATTTTCCATCTAAAAATGGATTTTTATATGAAAAATATAAAAATTTATTTTAAAGCTAAACCAGCAGAGATAGAGGCAAAAAGACAAAAGTCTGTGATCACTCGATTTCCCATCTAAAATTGAATTTTTATTTCAAAAACATAAAAATTGATTTTAAAGCTAAACCAGCAGAGATAGAGCCAAAAGGACAAAAATCTGTGATCACTTGATTTTCCATCTAAAAATGGATTTTTATATGAAAAATATAAAAATTGATTTTTAAGCTAAACTAGCAGAGATAGAGCCAAAAGGACAAAAATCTGTGATCACTCGATTTTCCATCTAAAAATGGATTTTTATATGAAAAATATAAAAATTGATTTTAAAGCTAAACCAGCAGAGATAGAGCCAAAAGGACAAAAATCTGTGATCACTTGATTTTCCATCTAAAAATGGATTTTTATATGAAAAATATAAAAATTGATTTTTAAGCTAAACTAGCAGAGATAGAGCCAAAAGGACAAAAATCTGTGATCACTCGATTTTCCATCTAAAATTGAATTTTTATTTCAAAAACATAAAAATTGATTTTAAAGCTAAACCAGCAGAGATAGAGGCAAAAGGACGGAAATCTGTGATCACTCGATTTTCCATCTAAAAATGGATTTTTATATGAAAAATATAAAAATTTATTTTAAAGCTAAACCAGCAGAGATAGAGGCAAAAGGACAAAAATCTGTGATCACTCGATTTTCCATCTAAAAATGGATTTTTATATGAAAAATATAAAAATTTATTTTAAAGCTAAACCAGCAGAGATAGAGGCAAAAAGACAAAAGTCTGTGATCACTCGATTTCCCATCTAAAAATGGATTTTTATATGAAAAATATAAAAATTAATTTTAAAGCTAAACTAGCAGAGATAGAGGCAAAAGGGCAAAAATCTGTGATCACTCGATTTTCCATCTAAAAATGGATTTTTATATGAAAAATATAAAAATTTATTTTAAAGCTAAACCAGCAGAGATAGAGGCAAAAGGACAAAAATCTGTGATCACTCGATTTTCCATCTAAAAATGGATTTTTGTATGAAAAATATAAAAATTGATTTTAAAGCTAAACCAGCAGACATAGAGGCAAAAAGACAAAAATCTGTGATCACTCGATTTCCCATCTAAAATTGAATTTTTATTTCAAAAACATAAAAATTGATTTTAAAGCTAAACCAGCAGAGATAGAGGCAAAAGGACAAAAATCTGTGATCACTTGATTTTCCATCTAAAAATGGATTTTTATATGAAAAATATAAAAATTAATTTTAAAGCTAAACCAGCGGAGATAGAGCCAAAGGGACAAAAATCTGTGATCACTTGATTTTCCATCTAAAAATGGATTTTTGTATGAAAAATATAAAAATTGATTTTAAAGCTAAACCAGCAGACATAGAGGCAAAAAGACAAAAATCTGTGATCACTCGATTTCCCATCTAAAATTGAATTTTTATTTCAAAAACATAAAAATTGATTTTAAAGCTAAACCAGCAGAGATAGAGCCAAAAGGACAAAAATCTGTGATCACTCGATTTTCCATCTAAAAATGGATTTTTGTATGAAAAATATAAAAATTAATTTTAAAGCTAAACCAGCAGAGATAGAGCCAAAAGGACAAAAATCTGTGATCACTTGATTTTCCATCTAAAAATGGATTTTTATATGAAAAATATAAAAATTAATTTTAAAGCTAAACCAGCGGAGATAGAGCCAAAAGGACAAAAATCTGTGATCACTCGATTTTCCATATAAAAATGGATTTTTGTATGAAAAATATAAAAATTGATTTTAAAGCTAAACCAGCAGAGATAGAGCCAAAAGGACGGAAATCTGTGATCACTCGATTTTCCATCTAAAAATGGATTTTTATATGAAAAATATAAAAATTGATTTTAAAGCTAAACCAGCAGAGGTAGAGCCAAAAGGACAAAAATCTGTGATCACTCGATTTTCCATCTAAAAATGGATTTTTATATGAAAAATATAAAAATTGATTTTAAAGCTAAACCAGCAGAGATGGAGGCAAAAGGACGGAAATCTGTGATCACTCGATTTTCCATCTAAAAATGGATTTTTATATGAAAAATATAAAAATTGATTTTAAAGCTAAACCAGCAGAGATAGAGCCAAAAGGACAAAAATCTGTGATCACTTGATTTTCCATCTAAAAATGGATTTTTATATGAAAAATATAAAAATTAATTTTAAAGCTAAACCAGCAGAGATAGAGCCAAAAGGACAAAAATCTGTGATCACTTGATTTTCCATCTAAAAATGGATTTTTGTATGAAAAATATAAAAATTAATTTTAGAGCTAAACCAGCAGAGGTAGAGCCAAAAGGACAAAAATCTGTGATCACTCGATTTTCCATCTAAAAATGGATTTTTATATGAAAAATATAAAAATTAATTTTAGAGCTAAACCAGCAGAGGTAGAGCCAAAAGGACAAAAATCTGTGATCACTCGATTTTCCATCTAAAAATGGATTTTTATATGAAAAATATAAAAATTGATTTTAAAGCTAAACTAGCAGAGATAGAGGCAAAAGAACAAAAATCTGTGATCACTCGATTTTCCATCTAAAAATGGATTTTTAAATGAAAAATATAAAAATTGATTTTAAAGCTAAACCAGCAGAGATAGAGGCAAAAGGACAAAAATCTGTGATCACTCGATTTTCCATCTAAAAATGGATTTTTATATGAAAAATATAAAAATTGATTTTAAAGCTAAACCAGCAGAGATGGAGGCAAAAGGACAGAAATCTGTGATCACTTGATTTTCCATCTAAAAATGGATTTTTTTATGAAAAATATAAAAATTGATTTTAAAGCTAAACTAGCAGAGAAAGAGGCAAAAGAACAAAAATCTGTGATCACTCGATTTTCCAACTAAAAATGGATTTTTATATGAAATATATAAAAATTGATTTTAAAGCTAAACCAGCAGAGATAGAGGCAAAAGGACAAAAATCTGTGATCACTCGATTTTCCATCTAAAAACGGATTTTTATATGAAAAACATAAAAATTGATTTTAAAGCTAAACCAGCAGAGATAGAGGCAAAAGGACAAAAATCTGTGATCACTCGATTTTCCATCTAAAAATGGATTTTTATATGAAAAACATAAAAATTGATTTTAAAGCTAAACCAGCAGAGATAGAGGCAAAAGGACAAAAATCTGTGGTCACTCGATTTTCCATCTAAAAATGGATTTTTATTTGAAATACATAAAAATTGATTTTAAAGCTAAACCAGCAGAGATAGAGCCAAAAGGACAAAAATCTGTGATCACTCGATTTTCCATCTAAAAATGGATTTTTATATGAAAAACATAAAAATTGATTTTAAAGCTAAACCAGCAGAGATAGAGGCAAAAGGACAAAAATCTGTGGTCACTCAATTTTCCATCTAAAAATGGATTTTTATATGAAAAACATAAAAATTTATTTTAAAGCTAAACCAGCAGAGACAGAGCCAAAAGGACAAATATCTGTGGTCTCTCAATTTTCCATCTAAAAATTGATTTTTATTTCAAAAACATAAAAAATGATTTTAAAGCTAAACCAGCAGAGACAGAGGCAAAAGGACAAAAATCTGTGATCACTCGATTATCCATCTAAAAGTGGATCTTTAATTGAAAAACATAAAAATTTATTTTAAAGCTAAACCAGCAGAGACAGAGGCAAAAGGACAAAAATCTGTGATCACTCGATTTTCCATATAGAGGCAAAAGGACAAAAGAGATAGAGGCAAAAGGACAAAAATCTGTGATCACTCGATTTTCCATCTAAAAATTGATTTTTATTTCAAAAACATAAAAATTGATTTTAAAGCTAAACCAGCAGAGATAGAGGTAAAAGGACAAAAATCTGTGATCACTGGATTTTCCATAATAAAATGGATTTTTATTTCAAAAACATAAAAATTGAATTTAAAGCTAAACCAGCAGAGATAGAGGCAAAAGGACAAAAATCTGTGATCACTCGATTTTCCATCTAAAAATGGATTTTTATATGAAAAACATAAAAATTGATTTTAAAGCTAAACCAGCAGAGATAGAGGCAAAAGGACAAAAATCTGTGGTCACTCAATTTTCCATCTAAAATGGATCTTTATTTGAAAAACATAAAAATTTATTTTAAAGCTAAACCAGCAGAGACAGAGCCAAAAGGGCAAATATCTGTGGTCTCTCAATTTTCCATCTAAAAATGGATTTTTATTTCAAAAACATAAAAAATGATTTTAAAGCTAAACCAGCTGAGACAGAGGCAAAAGGACAAAAATCTGTGATCACTCGATTTTCCATCTAAAAGTGGATCTTTAATTGAAAAACATAAAAATTTATTTTAAAGCTAAACCAGCAGAGATAAAAGCAAAAGGACAAATATTTGTGGTCACTCAATTTTCCATCTAAAATGGATTTTTATTTGAAAAACATAAAAATTTAAAATGGATTTTTATCTGAAAAACATAAAAATTTATTTTAAAGCTAAACCAGCAGAGACAGAGGCAAAAGGACAAAAATCTGTGATCACTCGATTTTCCATCTAAAAGTGGATCTTTAATTGAAAAACATAAAAATTTATTTTAAAGCTGAATAAAAATGGATTTTTATTTCAAAAACATAAAAATTGATTTTAAAGCTAAACCAGCAGAGATAGAGGCAAAAGGACAAAAATCTGTGATCACTCGATTTTCCATAAAAATTGATTTTAAAGCTAAACCAGCAGAGATAGAGGCAAAAGGACAAAAATCTGTGATCACTCGATTTTCCCTCTAAAATTTTTTTTTTTTATTTAAAGCTAAACCAGCAGAGACAGAGGCAAAAGGACAAAAATCTGTGATCACTCGATTTTCCATCTAAAAATGGATTTTTATTTCAAAAACATAAAAATTGATTTTAAAGCTAAACCAGCAGAGATAGAGCCAAAAGGACAAAAATCTGTGATCACTCGATTTTCCATCTAAAATTTTTTTTTTTATTTAAAGCTAAACCAGCAGAGACAGAGGCAAAAGGACAAAAATCTGTGATCACTCGATTTTCCATCTAAAAGTGGATCTTTAATTGAAAAACATAAAAATTTATTTTAAAGCTAAACCAGCAGAGATAGAGGCAAAAGGACAAAAATCTGTGATCACTCGATTTTCCATCTAAAAATGGATTTTTATTTCAAAAACATAAAAATTGATTTTAAAGCTAAACCAGCAGAGATAGAGGCAAAAGGACAAAAATCTGTGATCACTCGATTTTCCATCTAAAAATGGATTTTTATTTCAAAAACATAAAAATTGATTTTAAAGCTAAACCAGCAGAGATAGAGCCAAAAGGACAAAAATCTGTGATCACTCGATTTTCCATCTAAAAACGGATTTTTATATGAAAAACATAAAAATTGATCTTAAAGCTAAACCAGCAGAGATAGAGGCAAAAGGACAAAAATCTGTGATCACTCGATTTTCCAACTAAAAATGGATTTTTATATGAAAAATATAAAAATTGATTTTAAAGCTAAACCAGCAGAGATAGAGGCAAAAGGACAAAAATCTGTGATCACTCGCTTTTCCATCTAAAAATGGATTTTCATTTCAAAAACATAAAAATTGATTTTAAAGCTAAACTAGCAGAGATAGGGGCAAAAGGACAAAAATCTGTTATCACTCGATTTTCCATCTAAAAATGAATTTTTATTTCAAAAACATAAAAATTGATTTTAAAGCTAAACCAGCAGAGATAGAGGCAAAAGGACAAAAATCTGTGATCACTCGCTTTTCCATCTAAAAATGGATTTTCATTTCAAAAACATAAAAATTGATTTTAAAGCTAAACTAGCAGAGATAGGGGCAAAAGGACAAAAATCTGTGATCACTCGATTTTCCATCTAAAAATGGATTTTTATATGAAAAATATAAAAATTGATTTTAAAGCTAAACCAGCAGAGATGGAGGCAAAAGGACAGAAATCTGTGATCACTTGATTTTCCATCTAAAAATGGATTTTTTTATGAAAAATATAAAAATTGATTTTAAAGCTAAACTAGCATAGAAAGAGGCAAAAGAACAAAAATCTGTGATCACTCGATTTTCCAACTAAAAATGGATTTTTATATGAAAAATATAAAAATTGATTTTAAAGCTAAACCAGCAGAGATAGAGGCAAAAGGACAAAAATCTGTGATAACTCGATTTTCCATCTAAAAATGGATTTTTATATGAAAAATATAAAAATTGATTTTAAAGCTAAACCAGCAGAGATAGAGGCAAAAGGACAAAAATCTCTGATCACTCGCTTTTCCATCTAAAAAGGGATTTTTATTTCAAAAACATAAAAATTGATTTTAAAGTTAAACCAGCAGAGATAGAGGCAAAAGGACAAAAATCTGTGATCACTCGATTTTCCATCTAAAAATGGATTTTTATATGAAAAATTGATTTTAAAGCTAAACTAGCAGAGATAGAGGCAAAAGAACAACAATCTGTGATCACTCAATTTTCCATCTAAAAATGGATTTTTATATGAAAAATATAAAAATTTATTTTAAAGCTAAACTAGCAGAGATAGAGGCAAAAGGGCAAAAATCTGTGATCACTCGATTTTCCATCTAAAAATGGATTTTTATATGAAAAATATAAAAATTTATTTTAAAGCTAAACCAGCAGAGATAGAGGCAAAAGGACAAAAATCTGTGATCACTCGATTTTCCATCTAAAAGTGGATCTTTAATTGAAAAACATAAAAATTTATTTTAAAGCTAAATAAAAATGGATTTTTATTTCAAAAACATAAAAATTGATTTTAAAGCTAAACCAGCAGAGATAGAGGCAAAAGGACAAAAGTCTGTGATCACTCGATTTCCCATCTAAAAATGGATTTTTATATGAAAAACATAAAAATTGATTTTAAAGCTAAACCAGCAGAGATAGAGGCAAAAGGACAAAAATCTGTGATCACTGGATTTTCCATCTAAAAATGGATTTTTATATGAAAAACATAAAAATTGATTTTAAAGCTAAACCAGCAGAGATAGAGCCAAAAGGACAAAAATCTGTGATCACTCGATTTTCCATCTAAAAATGGATTTTTATTTCAAAAACATAAAATATGATTTTAAAGTTAAACCAGCAAAGATAGAGGCAAAAGAACAAAAATCTGTGATCACTCGATTTTCCATCTAAAAATGAATTTTTATTTCAAAAACATAAAAAATGATTTTAAAGTTAAACCAGCAAAGATAGAGGCAAAAGGACAAAAATCTGTGATCACTCGATTTTCCATCTAAAATGGATTTTTATTTGAAAAACATAAAAATTTATTTTAAAGCTAATCCAGCAGAGACAGAGCCAAAAGGACAAAAATCTGTGATCACTCGATTTTCCATCTAAAATGGATTTTTATTTGAAAAACATAAAAATTTATTTTAAAGCTAATCCAGCAGAGACAGAGCCAAAAGGACAAAAATCTGTGATCACTCGATTTTCCATATAAAAATGGATTTTTATTTCAAAAACATAAAAATTGATTTTAAAGCTAAACCAGCAGAGATAAAGGCAAAAGGACAAAAATCTGTGATCACTCGATTTTCCATCTAAAATGGATTTTTATTTGAAAAACATAAAAATTTATTTTAAAGCTAATCCAGCAGAGACAGAGCCAAAAGGACAAAAATCTGTGATCACTCGATTTTCCATCTAAAATGGATTTTTATTTGAAAAACATAAAAATTGATTTTAAAGCTAAACCAGCAGAGATAAAGGCAAAAGGACAAAAATCTGTGATCACTCGATTTTCCATCTAAAAATGGATTTTTATTTCAAAAACATAAAATATGATTTTAAAGTTAAACCAGCAAAGATAGAGGCAAAAGAACAAAAATCTGTGATCACTCGATTTTCCATCTAAAAATGGATTTTTATTTCAAAAACATAAAATATGATTTTAAAGTTAAACCAGCAAAGATAGAGGCAAAAGAACAAAAATCTGTGATCACTCGATTTTCCATCTAAAAATGAATTTTTATTTCAAAAACATAAAAAATGATTTTAAAGTTAAACCAGCAAAGATAGAGGCAAAAGGACAAAAATCTGTGATCACTCGATTTTCCATCTAAAATGGATTTTTATTTGAAAAACATAAAAATTTATTTTAAAGCTAATCCAGCAGAGACAGAGCCAAAAGGACAAAAATCTGTGATCACTCGATTTTCCATCTAAAATGGATTTTTATTTGAAAAACATAAAAATTTATTTTAAAGCTAATCCAGCACAGACAGAGCCAAAAGGACAAAAATCTGTGATCACTCGATTTTCCATCTAAAATGGATTTTTATTTGAAAAACATAAAAATTTATTTTAAAGCTAATCCAGCAGAGACAGAGCCAAAAGGACAAAAATCTGTGATCACTCGATTTTCCATCTAAAATGGATTTTTATTTGAAAAACATAAAAATTTATTTTAAAGCTAATCCAGCAGAGACAGAGCCAAAAGGACAAAAATCTGTGATCACTCGATTTTCCATCTAAAATGGATTTTTATTTGAAAAACATAAAAATTTATTTTAAAGATAATCCAGCAGAGACAGAGCCAAAAGGACAAAAATATGTGATCACTCGATTTTCCATCTAAAAGTGGATCTTTAATTGAAAAACATAAAAATTTATTTTAAAGCTAAACCAGCAGAGATAAAGGCAAAAGGACAAAAATCTGTGATCACTGGGTTTTCCATCTAAAAATGGATTTTTATTTCAAAAACATAAAAATTGATTTTAAAGCTAAACCAGCAGAGATAGAGGCAAAAGGACAAAAATCTGTGATCACTGGGTTTTCCATCTAAAAATGGATTTTTATTTCAAAAACATAAAAATTGATTTTAAAGCTAAACCAGCAGAGATAGAGGCAAAAGGACAAAAATCTGTGATCACTCGATTTTCCATCTAAAAATTGATTTTTATTTCAAAAACATAAAAATTGAATTTAAAGCTAAGCTAGCAGAGATAGAGGCAAAAGGACAAAAATCTGTGATCACTGGATTTTCCATCTAAAAATGGATTTTTATTTCAAAAACATAAAAATTGATTTTAAAGCTAAACCAGCAGAGATAGAGGCAAAAGGACAAAAATCTCTGATCACTCGCTTTTCCATCTAAAAAGGGATTTTTATTTCAAAAACATAAAAATTGATTTTAAAGTTAAACCAGCAGAGATAGAGGCAAAAGGACAAAAATCTGTGATCACTCGATTTTCCATCTAAAAATGGATTTTTATATGAAAAATTGATTTTAAAGCTAAACTAGCAGAGATAGAGGCAAAAGAACAACAATCTGTGATCACTCAATTTTCCATCTAAAAATGGATTTTTATATGAAAAATATAAAAATTTATTTTAAAGCTAAACTAGCAGAGATAGAGGCAAAAGGGCAAAAATCTGTGATCACTCGATTTTCCATCTAAAAATGGATTTTTATATGAAAAATATAAAAATTTATTTTAAAGCTAAACCAGCAGAGATAGAGGCAAAAGGACAAAAATCTGTGATCACTCGATTTTCCATCTAAAAGTGGATCTTTAATTGAAAAACATAAAAATTTATTTTAAAGCTAAATAAAAATGGATTTTTATTTCAAAAACATAAAAATTGATTTTAAAGCTAAACCAGCAGAGATAGAGGCAAAAGGACAAAAGTCTGTGATCACTCGATTTCCCATTTAAAAATGGATTTTTATATGAAAAACATAAAAATTGATTTTAAAGCTAAACCAGCAGAGATAGAGGCAAAAGGACAAAAATCTGTGATCACTGGATTTTCCATCTAAAAATGGATTTTTATATGAAAAACATAAAAATTGATTTTAAAGCTAAACCAGCAGAGATAGAGCCAAAAGGACAAAAATCTGTGATCACTCGATTTTCCATCTAAAAATGGATTTTTATTTCAAAAACATAAAATATGATTTTAAAGTTAAACCAGCAAAGATAGAGGCAAAAGAACAAAAATCTGTGATCACTCGATTTTCCATCTAAAAATGAATTTTTATTTCAAAAACATAAAAAATGATTTTAAAGTTAAACCAGCAAAGATAGAGGCAAAAGGACAAAAATCTGTGATCACTCGATTTTCCACCTAAAATGGATTTTTATTTGAAAAACATAAAAATTTATTTTAAAGCTAATCCAGCAGAGATAGAGCCAAAAGGACAAAAATCTGTGATCACTCGATTTTCCATCTAAAATGGATTTTTATTTGAAAAACATAAAAATTTATTTTAAAGCTAATCCAGCAGAGACAGAGCCAAAAGGACAAAAATCTGTGATCACTCGATTTTCCATATAAAAATGGATTTTTATTTCAAAAACATAAAAATTGATTTTAAAGCTAAACCAGCAGAGATAGAGCCAAAAGGACAAATATCTGTGATCACTCAATTTTCCATCTAAAATGGATTTTTATTTGAAAAACATAAAAATTTATTTTAAAGATAATCCAGCAGAGACAGAGCCAAAAGGACAAAAATATGTGATCACTCGATTTTCCATCTAAAAGTGGATCTTTAATTGAAAAACATAAAAATTTATTTTAAAGCTAAACCAGCAGAGATAAAGGCAAAAGGACAAAAATCTGTGATCACTGGGTTTTCCATCTAAAAATGGATTTTTATTTCAAAAACATAAAAATTGATTTTAAAGCTAAACCAGCAGAGATAGAGGCAAAAGGACAAAAATCTGTGATCACTGGGTTTTCCATCTAAAAATGGATTTTTATTTCAAAAACATAAAAATTGATTTTAAAGCTAAACCAGCAGAGATAGAGGCAAAAGGACAAAAATCTGTGATCACTCGATTTTCCATCTAAAAATTGATTTTTATTTCAAAAACATAAAAATTGAATTTAAAGCTAAGCTAGCAGAGATAGAGGCAAAAGGACAAAAATCTGTGATCACTGGATTTTCCATCTAAAAATGGATTTTTATTTCAAAAACATAAAAATTGATTTTAAAGCTAAACCAGCAGAGATAGAGGCAAAAGGACAAAAATCTGTGATCACTTGATTTTCCATCTAAAAATTGATTTTTATTTCAAAAACATAAAAACTGATTTTAAAGCTAAACCAGCAGAGATAGAGGCAAAAGGACAAAAATCTGTGATCATTGGATTTTCCATCTAAAAATGGATTTTTTTCAAAAACATAAAAATTGAATTTAAAGCTAAACCAGCAGAGATAGAGGCAAAAGGACAAAAATCTGTGATCACTGGATTTTCCATCTAAAAATGGATTTTTATATGAAAAACATAAAAATTGATTTTAAAGCTAAACCAGGAGAGATAGAGCCAAAAGGACAAAAATCTGTGATCACTCGATTTTCCATCTAAAAATGGATTTTTATATGAAAAACATAAAGATTGATTTTAAAGCTAAACCAGCAGAGATCGAGGCAAAAGGACAAAAATCTGTGATCACTGGATTTTCCATCTAAAAATGGATTTTTATTTCAAAAACATAAAAATTGATTTTAAAGCTAAACCAGCAGAGACAGAGCCAAAAGGACAAAAATCTGTGATCACTTGATTTTCCATCTAAAAATTGATTTTTATTTCAAAAACATAAAAACTGATTTTAAAGCTAAACCAGCAGAGATAGAGGCAAAAGGACAAAAATCTGTGATCACTGGATTTTCCATCTAAAAATGGATTTTTATATGAAAAACATAAAAATTGATTTTAAAGCTAAACCATCAGAGATAGAGCCGAAAGGACAAAAATCTGTAATCACTCGATTTTCCATCTAAAAATGGATTTTTATATGAAAAACATAAAGAATGATTTTAAAGCTAAACCAGCAGAGATAGAGGCAAAAGGACAAAAATCTGTGATCACTGGATTTTCCATCTAAAAATGGATTTTTATATGAAAAACATAAAAATTGATTTTAAAGCTAAACCAGCAGAGATAGAGACAAAACGACAAAAATGGATCTTTGTTTGAATAACATAGAAATTCATTTTAAAGCTAAACCAGCAGAGACAGAGGCAAAAGGACAAAAATCTGTGATCACTCGATTTTCCATCTAAAAAAGAATTTTTATATGAAACACATTAAAATTGATTTTAAAGCTAAACCACAGAGATAGAGGCAAAAGAACAAAAATCTGTGATCACTCGATTTTCCATCTAAAAATGGATTTTTATTTCAAAAACATAAAAATTGGGTTTAAAGCTAAACCAGCAGAGATAGAGGCAAAAGGACAAAAATCTAAGATCGCTCGATTTTCCATCTAAAAGTGGATCTTTATTTGAAAAACATAGACATTGATTTTAAAGCTAAACCAGCAGATATAGAGTCAAAAGGACAAAAATCTGTGATCACTCAATTTTCCATCTAAAAATGGATTTTATTGATTTTAAAGCTAAACGAGAGAAGATGATATATCCACATAATTTTGTTTTTACTTATATACATCTTACTTGTGTTAAATATTAACATAATAGTAACATTTGTGTAGATTTTAAAAAGCGTTTTGATGAACACTTTAGGGTTTTGTGATTCTCTGTCACACTCTATCTACTCTATTTTAAATTATATACACAGATTTTCGACTTTATATTTACATTTATTTATTTACAATATTTACAACACTTAGCATTAACACAAACTCTTTTTGTGTCAATGCTACTTCCACTCAGTTCAACTCACACTGAGTAACTCTCTCAGTTTGTCAAAATTGTCGGTCTTTTATACCCACGTTCCCATTCCGTCTTATCCCGTCCTGCTTAAGCCCAACCCTTAAAACTCTAAACTAACGTCTCCGTCCAGCAAAACCTCGGTGATCCTCCCATTTTCTCCTCCAGTTCCTACATTCGGCCCTCCTGACAGCACATTCGACCCCGAATGTAGTAACTCACGGATTCACGTCCTCTGTGACGTTGATATATCCACCAGAATCTCCGAATTAACCGATAATCTCCAACCCGTAACGACCATGTTCACCTCATCCAACATAAAGGCTAAAACAATGGCTACAGCTTCAGCCTATCATCAATCTGTCTACACTCTACGTACACCATGCTTCTCTAAGGCAAGATCTTTAACGAAATCCTGTCCATTAGGGTTATGCATCTTCCGAATACTTTCTCACTAGGCCTTGGGTTGGATATCTTCGCAATGAATTCTACACCATCACCGTTTTGCTTCCGTCAAACGTCAATAACTCCATAAGTACCATCTCGTACAAACATAAAAAAAAACAAAATATCAAAAATAAGCAATTACTCCATAAGTAAAAAAAATCAAAAGACAAAAATAAAAAACAAGATAAAAAACTATTACGCACAATATCACCCAAACAATATTCACTACGTAATTACAAAAATAAACTAAAAAAAATGTAACCCAAAATAAAAACAATATCCCAACAACCCAAAAACGATCACAAAAAAAAAAAAAATATGATCCCTCCATCAAATTACAAAAACAAATACACGGACAAAATTAAAAACATCAAAACAAAAAGCACTTTCCCAAACACGTGTACTTTGTACACAAACAACAAAAAATCACCCATAAAAAAAAAACTCAAAATAACAAACCATTTACAAAAAATAATAATGACCTAACGGACCACGGACACTAAAATTGCATTGCGCAGCTGCAAATACTAAAAATAACAAATCCCAAAAAAAAAACACTAACAACACAATACTGCGCACCCAAAAATTCACCTAACGGACACTCAACTAAAAAAAATCAACACACAAAAAACAAACAAATTGCACGTGCACACCAATACTCATACACGCACAATTCTCCTTAGAACGACTTGAAATCGAACAACAATCACACAATTTCTCCTCTGGGCGGTATCTCACACTCTGTCGTCGTTCTGTTGTTGCACAACGATCAACCTTCTCCTTTTGCTGCCTGTTGTATTGTCGCATGTTCCCAACACCTTAGTAAATCTCTGCTATTTACTACTCACTCTACAGGTTATGCGCCTCTGCAGATACTCTATATCCTTTCTCTCTCCCATGCTCAGCGTTCATAGGCGATATAGGCTATCTGTCTCTATCACACTCCTGCATACACAAGTCTTCTCCCTTCATACGGTCAATTTACAACAGCGCCATCTATCAACAAGTTTATTTTACCTCAGAAACTCATCGCGCCATCTATCAGTGAGTAAATACCACCGCAGCAACTCATCGCGTCACCTGTTAACGAGCAAATTTCACTCAAATTTACTCGCTAAACTCTATACGCCATCTGTGCAGCAAAATTTCTCTCAAAGCACCCACATCTACTACAAATCACTTCTCAAGTTTGTTGTTCAGCATATTGTTGTTGTTGACTTCCCCTCTTCTGTTCCTTTATATCCTAATCAGCTGCAACTCTACCTCGACTGTTATTGTTTTCTCCTAACAAATAACTTTCTAGTCCTCTCACTCTTGCGCACCGTACTTAATATTTTAACGAATATTTTCGTATTGGCTCATGAGAACATCCCGGACGAGCTCCCAATTGTAGATTTTAAAAAGCGTTTTGATGAACACTTTAGGGTTTTGTGATTCTCTGTCACACTCTATCTACTCTATTTTAAATTATATACACAGATTTTCGACTTTATATTTACATTTATTTATTTACAATATTTACAACACTTAGCATTAACACAAACTCTTTTTGTGTCAATGCTACTTCCACTCAGTTCAACTCACACTGAGTAACTCTCTCAGTTTGTCAAAATTGTCGGTCTTTTATACCCACGTTCCCATTCCGTCTTATCCCGTCCTGCTTAAGCCCAACCCTTAAAACTCTAAACTAACGTCTCCGTCCAGCAAAACCTCGGTGATCCTCCCATTTTCTCCTCCAGTTCCTACATTTGTATGGGATTTATTTAAGTTAGTGATTTTCGGGAGAGGGGTTTATATGGGAGCTATGGTCAGTTATGGACCGATCTTCATGAAATTTGACAGACAGATATAAAACTTACTTGTACTAAATTTAATTAAAATATTCCTATTTTTATACCCTACACCACCATAGGAGTTTGGGGTATTATGTGTTTGTGCTGATGTTTGTAACGCATAGAATGGGTTATCCAACACCCACCTTAAAGTATACCAATCGACTCAGAATCACTTTTTAAATCGATCTAACGATGTCCGTCCGTCCGTCTGGCTGGACGGATGGCTGGCTGGACGGCTGGCTGTCCATGTAAACCTTGTGCACAAAGCACAGGTCGCAATTTTGAAGATAATTGAATGAAATTTGGCAGGTGGGACTTTTATGATACAAGGACGAAGCCTATTGAAATTGGTTATGATCGGTCCATTATTTCACCTACCCCCCATACAAAGGTCCCCCCGGAATTGAGTTTTCCACACATTAAAACATTTTTTAATATTAAAAATATTTTAATGAAATTCGGTCCAAAGGAGTTGTGTCCAAATATCAATCTTCGTGCCAAATTTTTTTTAAAAATCGGTTTACGATTGACCATAGCTCCCATATAAACCCCCCTTCCGAAAATTACTTTAACGTGCATAAATCCCATACGAAAGATAGTATCAAGCTAATATTCGACACAAATAAGTTTTATTTAAGTAGAAACAACATTGCCAAAATTTATGAGAATCAGTCCATAATTTACCATAGCTCCTATATAAACCCACTTCCGGAAATATCCCTATAATGCATAAAATCATCAAGATGTTATTATTAACGCATTACTCTGTACTTGCATGCTTTATTTTAGATTTAGTAAAAGTGTTGGTCTACAGGTCTAATATAAATTCACTTCCCGAATTTTTATGCTCATACGCAATGGTGTAGGGTATCATATAGTCGGTCTTGACCGACTATATCTTCTGCTCTCTTTTAAGGTATCTATAAGTGTTAAAACTCTATTCCGGGAGGACATTTGTATGGGGGCTAGGTGAAATAATGGGCCGATAATGGGCTTCGTCCTTATGTTGAAAAACGCATATGTACCACATTTCATCAAATTATCTTCAAAATTGCGACCTGTACTACTGCACAAGCTTTACATGGACAGCCAGCCAGCCAGCCGACCAGACGGACGGACGCACATCGTTAAATCGACTCAGAAAGTGATTCTGAGTCGAACGGTATACTTTAAGGTGGGTGTCCAAAGATTTTTTCTCTGCGTTAAAACTTCTGCACAAACACATAATACCCCAACCACCTTTGGTGGTGTAGGGTATAACTAGCAGAGATAGAGGCAAAAGGACAAAAATTAGTGATCACTCGATTTTCTAAACCAGCTAAACCAGCATAGATAGAACCAAAATAACAAAAATCTGTGATCACTCGATTTTCCATCTAAAAATGGATTTATTATATGAAAAACATAAAAATTGATTTTAAAGCTAAACCAGCAAAGGTAGAGCCAAAAGGACAAAAATCTGTGATCACTCAAAAACAAAAAATTGATTTTAAAGCTAAACCAGCATAGATAGAGGCAAAAAGACAAAAATCTGTGATCACTCGATTTTCCATCTAAAAATGGATTTTTATTTCAAAAAAAAAAAAATTGATTTTAAAGCTAAACCAGCATAGATAGAGGCAAAAAGACAAAAACCTGTGATCACTCGATTTTCCATCTAAAAATGGATTTTTATTTGAAAAACATATAAATTGATTTTAAAGCTAATCCAGCAGAGATAGAGCCAAAAGAACAACAATCTGTGATCACTCGATTTTCCATCTAAAAATGGATTTTTATTTGAAAAACATAAAAATTGACTTTAAAGTTAAACCAGCAGAGATAGAGCCAAAGGACAAAAATCTGTGATCACGCGCTTTTCCATATAAAAATGGATTTTTATTTCAAAAACATAAAAATTGATTTTAAAGCAAACCAGCAGAGATAGAGCCAAAAGGACAAAAATCTGTGATCACTCAATTTTCAATCTAAAAATCGATATTTTTATGCAAAACATAAAAATTGATTTTAAAGCTAAACAATCAGAGATAGAGGCAATAGGACAAAAATCTGTGATCCCTCGCTTTTCCATCTAAAAATGGATTTTTATTTCAAAAACATAAAAATTGATTTTAAAGCTAAACCAGCAGAGATACAGGCAAAAAGACAAAAATCTGTGATCACTCGATTTTCCATCTAAAAATGGATTTTTATTTCAAAAACATAAAAATTGATTTTAAAGCTAAACCAGCAGAGATAGAGGCAAAAGGACAAAAAACTGTGATCACTCAATTTTCCATCTAAAATGGATTTTTATTTGAAAAACATAAAAAATGATTTTAAAGCTAAACCAGCAGCGTTAGAGGCAAAAGGACAAAAATCTGTGATCACTCAATTTTCCATCTAAAAATGGATTTTTATTTCAAAAACAAAAAATTGATTTTAAAGCTAAACCAGCATAGATAGAGGCAAAAAGACAAAAATCTGTGATCACTCGATTTTCCATCTAAAAATGGATTTATATTTGAAAAACGTAAAAATTGACTTTAAAGTTAAACCAGCAGAGATAGAGCCAAAGGACAAAAATCTGTGATCACTCGATTTTCCATCTAAAAATTGATTTTTATATGAAAAACATAAAGATTGATTTTAAAGCTAAACCAGCAGAGATAGAGGCAAAAGGACAAAAATCTGTGATCACTCGATTTTCCATCTAAAAATTGATTTTTATTTCAAAAACATAAAAATTGATTTTAAAGTTAAACCAGCAGAGATAGAGCCAAAAGGACAAAAACCTGTGATCACTCGCTTTTCCATATAAAAATGGATTTTTATTTCAAAAACATAAAAATTGATTTTAAAGCTTAACCAGCAGAGATAGAGGCAAAAGGACAAAAACCTGTGATCACTCGCTTCTCCATCTAAAAATGGATTTTTATTTCAAAAACATAAAAATTGATTTTAAAGTTAAACCAGCAGAGATAGAGGCAAAAGGACAAAAAACTGTGATCACTCAATTTTCCATCTAAAATGGATTTTTATTTGAAAAACATAAAAATTGAATTTAAAGCTAAACCAGCAGAGATAGAGGCAAAAGGACAAAAATCTGTGATCACTCAATTTTCCATCTAAACTGGATTTTTATTTGAAAAACATAAAAATTGATTTTAAAGCTAAACCAGCATAGATAAAGGCAAAAGGACAAAAAACTGTGATCACTCAATTTTCCATCTAAAATGGATTTTTATTTGAAAAACATAAAAATTGAATTTAAAGCTAAACCAGCAGAGATAGAGGCAAAAGACAAAAATCTGTGATCACTCAATTTTCCATCTAAAATGGATTTTTATTTGAAAAACATATAAATTGATTTTAAAGCTAATCCAGCAGAGATAGAGCCAAAAGAACAACAATCTGTGATCACTCGATTTTCCATCTAAAAATGGGTTTTTATTTGAAAAACATAAAAATTGACTTTAAAGTTAAACCAGCAGAGATAGAGCCAAAGGACAAAAATCTGTGATCACTCGCTTTTCCATATAAAAATGGATTTTTATTTCAAAAACATAAAAATTAATTTTAAAGCAAACCAGCAGAGATAGAGGCAAAAGGACAAAAATCTGTGATCACTCAATTTTAATTCTAAAAATCGATATTTTTATGCAAAACATAAAAATTGATTTTAAAGCTAAACCATCAGAGATAGAGGCAATAGGACAAAAATCTGTGATCACTCGATTTTCCATCTAAAAATGGATTTTTATTTCAAAAACATAAAAATTGATTTTAAAGCTAAACCAGCATAGATAGAGGCAAAAAGACAAAAAATTGTGATCACTCGATTTTCTAAACCAGCTAAACCAGCATAGATAGAACCAAAAAACAAAAATCTGTGATCGCTCGATTTTCCATCTAAAAATGGATTTTTATTTGAAAAACATAAAAATTAATTTTAAAGCTAAACCAGCAGAGATAGAGGCAAAAGTACAAAAATCTGTGATCACTGGATTTTCCATCTAAAAATGCATTTTTATATGAAAAACATAAAAATTGATTTTAAAGCTAAACCAGCAGAGATAGTGGCAAAAGAACAAAAATCTGTGATCACTTGATTTTCTATCTAAAAATTAATTTCTAAATGAATAATATAAAAATTGATTTTAAAGCTAAACCAGCAGAGATAGTGGCAAAAGGACAAAAATCTGTGATCACTCAATTTTCCATCTAAAAATGGATTTTTATATGAAAAACATAAAAATTGATTTTAAAGCTAAACCAGCAGAGATAGTGGCAAAAGGACAAAAATCTGTGATCACTCAATTTTCCATCTAAAAATGGATTTTTATATGAAAAACATAAAAATTGATTTTAAAGCTAAACCAGCAGAGATAGAGCCAAAAGGACAAAAATCTGTGATCACTCAATTTTCCATTTAAAAATTGATTTTTATTTGAAAAATATAAAGATTGATTTTAAAGCAAACCAGCAGAGATAGAGCCAAAAGAACAAAAATATGTGATCACACAATTCTCTATCTAAAAATTGATTTTTATTTGAAAAATATATAGATTTATTTTAAAGCTAAACCAGCAGATATAGAGGCAACAGGACAGAAATCTGTGATCACTCAATTTTCAATGTAAAAATCGATTTTTTTATGCAAAACATAAAAATTAATTTTAAAGCTAAACCAGCAGATATAGAGTCAAAAGACAAAAATCTGTAATCACTTAATTTTCTACATAAAATCTATTTTTGTATGGAAAATATAAAAATAGATTTTAAAGCTAAACCAGCAGAGATAGAGCCAAAAGGACAAAAATCTGTGATCACTCAATTTTCCATTTAAAAATTGATTTTTATTTGAAAAATATAAAGATTGATTTTAAAGCAAACCAGCAGAGATAGAGCCAAAAGAACAAAAATATGTGATCACACAATTCTCTATCTAAAAATTGATTTTTATTTGAAAAATATATAGATTTATTTTAAAGCTAAACCAGCAGATATAGAGTCAAAAGACAAAAATCTGTAATCACTTAATTTTCTACATAAAATCTATTTTTGTATGTAAAATATAGAAATTGATTTTAAAGCTAAACCAACAGTGATAGAGCCAAAAGGCCAAAAATCTGTGATCACTTAATTTTCCATCCTAAAATCAATTTTTATAAGTAAAATATAGAAATTGATTTTTAAGATAAATCAGCAGAGATAGAGCCAAAATGATAAGAATCTATGATCATATTTTCATCTAAGAATTGATTTATTTATTTTTTTATTTTTTTTTTTGTAAAAATGGATTTTTATATGAAAAATATAAAAATCGATTTTAAAGCTAAAGCAGCTGCCTAAAATATTTAGGATATTTTTAATGAAAATTTCAAAATTTGTAATTTTTGGTTAAATCGTTAAGAATAGTTCAGAAAAAATGGCTCGATTTGTGATCCTTGTACTCCTTGCCAAAAATAAATTTATCATGTATTTGCGGTTTATTTAAGCTTTTTAAAACATGTCCATTTTTACTCTTGCCATAAGGCAGAAAAAAAATATAAAAAAAATGTTATTAATACATGTCCGGCATGTGTGGGGAGTTAACACATGTCCGGCACATATCACTTCCCTAGCTAAGATATGTTTTCTTTAATGTTTTCTATTCTTTATTATATACATGTTTTCCTACACGTGTTTTGTATTGTACCTTTGTGTGTCAATGTTTGCCCGAAAACTTTATATTTGTACACTTGGTTCACTTCCAGTATAGTTTGGTGAAAAAATAAAATAAATGTTTGTATTCCTTGAATTTGTTATTTACAAATAACGCAAAGTGAAATGCACGTATAAACATGGGTACTGAAAGGGGAAAATAATCACAAATATAATCTCAGTTTTCATAAAAATATTTAAGGTAAAAGGAAATAAATAATGGGAAATTTAAATTTAAAAATGAGAGAAATGTTGATTCATGCAATTGAGAAATAAAATAAAAATTTTCATGTAATCTTTAAATAATAATAATAATATTAATAATAATATTAAATAGAAATAACCTGTAATGAAAAAATAAATAAATAAATAAATAAATAAATAAATAAATAAATAAATAAATAAATAAATAAATAAATAAATAAATAAATAAATAAATAAATAAATAAATAAATAAATAAATAAATAAATAAATAAATAAATAAATAAATAAATAAATAAATAAATAAATAAATAAATAAATAAATAAATAAATAAATAAATAAATAAATAAATAAATAAATAAATAAATAAATAAATAAATAAATAAATAAATAAATAAATAAATAAATAAATAAATAAATAAATAAATAAATAAATAAATAAATAAATAAATAAATAAATAAATAAATAAATAAATAAATAAATAAATAAATAAATAAATAAATAAATAAATAAATAAATAAATAAATAAATAAATAAATAAATAAATAAATAAATAAATAAATAAATAAATAAATAAATAAATAAATAAATAAATAAATAAATAAATAAATAAATAAATAAATAAATAAATAAATAAATAAATAAATAAATAAATAAATAAATAAATAAATAAATAAATAAATAAATAAATAAATAAATAAATAAATAAATAAATAAATAAATAAATAAATAAATAAATAAATAAATAAATAAATAAATAAATAAATAAATAAATAAATAAATAAATAAATAAATAAATAAATAAATAAATAAATAAATAAATAAATAAATAAATAAATAAATAAATAAATAAATAAATAAATAAATAAATAAATAAATAAATAAATAAATAAATAAATAAATAAATAAATAAATAAATAAATAAATAAATAAAATAATATATAATTGGGAAATATTTTACATATAAAATACTCTAAAGATTTGCCAAATCAAAAAACCAAAATATTTTGATTAGAATAATTCTGTTTATTCATTTAATAGAATACAATAGTATCTTTTAGTATTATTTAATCGGGACTAGAGCATATCGTCCCTGCGCTGACTGAATTACCTATGTAAAAATTTTGGAAATTTTTTTATTGCTGCATTTAGATCCCCTACTAATTATACATATGACCACCAAAGCATTTGTCGATATCTCGACTAGTTTAGGATTTCCAAATTACCTATGTAAAACCATATATAAAGTCCTCCAACAAAATTACCTATGTACATAATTTTTCATACAAGTTAATATTATTAATATTCTTAGAGAAAATGGTAATAATAAAATTTAAACATAAAATATTTAATATTGTATACTGTATACTGAAAGTGTACATCCCAGGACTAGTTACACCGAAATTAACTGATACAGACTTACGTTAAATAAAGCTTTGATGATGTCTGTCCGTCTGTCTGTCTTTCAGTTTCAGATTATTATAAAGTTTTTTATTTTTTTTTAATAATCAGAATAGGAAAAAGCTCGGGAGACCATACTGTCAACGTCATCTGAGCGATACCTATTATATGTTGGATTTCTTTTAATCAAAAATTAAAAGTTGTGTATAGTGTTGATCGAAAATAATATTTTTGGAGGTACTTTAAAATTGGTCCAGCTCACGAAAGTGAAATAATTGATTCCTAATATTTTGGGAATTAGTTTAAGACGCATAAATCTTTAATTTTAGGAGGGTACACTTGCAACATTTTTTGTCTTAGCACAAATTGAGGCACTTTATTGAGTTCAGGAATTTTTAGTAAATCGTTAATTTTATCTTACTTAAAATCTTTTTTCTGAAAATTATGAAATACGGGTTGATTAATTTTTCTTTAGCTATCGTTTGATACATATAACATTAATATTGGTGAATTTTCTTTTTTAATTTTTTTGAAGATTTTTCTGGGATCATCAACAAATTACCGTTTAATAGCATGTTCCAATTATCTTAGGAAGTTGAAATTTGACCAAGATATTACTAATAATACCTCCTTCCATAGTTCAAACTTATATTTAAATGAACTTAAGAACCTGCAAAAAGAAAAGCACAATCATATCATAACAAAAAATTGCTCTACAAAATTACTTATGTAAAGTTTTCGATGATTTTTCCCAAAACGCGCCAAAAATTTCATTCTTTTTCATAAAACATATAATTTGTGTTACTAAGCCTATTCATAAACGAAGAAAATTTTTAAAAATTTAGTGAAGTAACGAAGAAACTGCAAAACTAAACAGTTTTTCAGCTTTCCTGAAAAGTTATGAAAAATTACATAGGTAATTTAGTCAGCGCAGGGACGATATTCTAAAATAGGTTCACTGTATCTTTTTCGGGAATTGGAAGTTGTGGGTTTGTAATTTTTTATAACATGACTCTCATACCCTTGACGACAGCTCATATTATCTCTTACTTTCATTTTCAGTAAGAGTCATATTTATTCACACATTATTATGTTTAACAAGCATTATAAATATTATTAAAAATGCCAATAAAAAATAAAACTCATGCCATTTTTCTATAATTTCTTTCTATACTTGTAAATCAACATAATTTAGTACAACAATATAAATGTTAATGAACCATCAACACTCACTTACCAACTCAACAAACTCACTTTAATTCAGTGCTTGATTCGTAGCTACATTAAAAACAAAAGATAAAATAAAAACACATTCCTCACGCGAAACTCTAATCTAATAAAACAAAACGTAGCAGTGCCAAGATAGCAGCAGCAAACATAAGGCTAAATAAAATATGAAGAAAATTAAAGACCAAAAATTATTCCACAAACTAAACATATTCATATTTAACAAATCAACCTCCTTAAAACATTATTTTTGGTCTGACAACTCCAGCAATTGCTGTTTGCATAACAAAGTGACAATATTCAGAAAGAGAAGGGAGAGAAAAAAAATTGTGATAATTCCAAAGCATCAAACTCGTACTACAACAGTTTGTCACATACCACACAATTACTCGTACAAGATAAACAATTGAATAGAACAAAAAAGACAAACAGTAAAAAAAAAAAAAAAATTCACACCTGTTTTTAAAGAAACAATAAAAATCAAGTGAGTCTTAGCAGAAAGATAAAAAATTTAATGAGAATTAACAACGAATTTTGAAGTCTCTATAGTAAAATATATAAACATTTTTTTATGGAGCAGCCTGCAAATTTCTTTTGAAACTAAAGAACGCCATTGTGAAATTTCTTCACAAACCTAATTATAGGAGGACTTTGAGAACCACTCCCACTACTGGTATGGAATCTTTAAATGAGGCTTACAGGCTTACATCAATTTCGTAGTATAGAAAATCTACGTTCGAATTATCGAGGTTTATCCAAATTGTCTAAACATATTAGAAGAAAAGTTCTTATCTGTTTAAGTGTTCCTTCGCTTTTATGGATTGTTGGGAAGAAAAATGGTACAAAGGTGAGAAATTTTTTTCACTGACAACTATAAATTTGGAGAATAAGTCATCGCTGGGATTTACTGCAGGCAAATTGTTCCTTTCCGACTCTGACATTGTCCTACTGGCGGATGTGATGGCTGGATATATAAGATCCCATTATACCTTGTAGGTAGAGACACCCGTACAAAGAGGTTAAATCTATTAGAATAGTCAAGACCTTTCGCTCAATATTTTCTCATCCAGGGTGGTTCGCGACAGCCGCAAATCTCCGAACAAGATCTACATGCATTACAATCTTCACTTAATTTGCTTACCTGAACATGAAAGTAATATCGTAGTACATGTTAGGAAATAGCATTTTAGTCGATTTAGAACATTATAGTTTCTCATTTGTGAGCATGCTCTCAGACTGGGTCAAAAATAACTATAAGGAGCTGCTTTTACGATGGTAATGAAGAGTAGTTTGTCATTCATTTTTCTGCTTGAGACATTACCTAGGTCTTGGCAATCTAAATAGTCTTAATGTTAAGCGAATCTTAGAATTGATTAAACCTACGGTACATACCCAAAAAAATTAACGTTAGTCAACACCCGTGGTTCCCGGGTACCGTAGTGTAATTTTCATTGATTTCATAAACATTTTATAAGATTTTTATTACGGCCATTTGATTGGCCATAGATTTTAAAGTAAATTGGTTAATACATGTAGAAAAACATGTTTGAGTATTTAAACGATGTCCGTCCGTCTGTCTGGCAGTCCATATTAAACTTTTAATGAAGCTACAAATCGCAGTTTTTGAGATAATTGAATTGATTTTAGCTTTTTATGATGTAGATACGGTCTCTGTTGAAATTAGTTGATAATAGAAACCTATTATAACCATGTCCCCATAAATTTTTTCTCCAATAATGGGGGTTTGACGCTCATATATTTATTTAGTATTTCATAATTTAGTAAATATAAAACTTTTATGGACGTTAGAAACCTTATTTAATTTTATAAAATAATTTTTATAAACGTAAAAACTAATCTATTAAATTTTTTTATCAGTTTCGCACCTCAAAAATCCATAGTTCCCTTATATGGCCCATTTCTGAAAATCATCATAAAGTACATAAATTAGTATTGGTAGACATTACGTTTTTTATAAACAAAACTCTCATATAAACTCTCCGAGAAAATCCATCAAGACAGACTATAATGTTCTTACAGTCCTAAAGAATGTTAGCACTGACTTCATCACAATTAAGTACAGGATCCATATATCCTCCCCGAAAATAAGTCACGTCCGAAAATAATTTTTTTACACTAAGGAATGTGTTGCCATAGCGTCCTATCAAGTTTGGAGCTACAATATCGAAAGTTTACGTTCCTTAGCAGAAATAGTATGAAAAAAATTCAATATCTTGAGCACTTGCGTGATATTTTGGAGTAAAAGAAAGGAAATAAAGGAAAAACTTTTCGAATTCTCACTCTTTTGAGCCAGCATTTATGAATATGACAATGAAGACGCAAATTTTCGTCGTTTTTACATTCTTTACCGCACTGACTTTGGTTTTTATGAATTCCTTTCATTTTTTGAACATCATGTAAAGGATTATTACAGGGAGTTCCCGCCCACTTTTTTGTATTGACCAATCAGAAGCAAGCCTTAGGTAAAGAGGGGAAGTGTGTGTTACATTTATTGTAATAATATATGGATGTGTGTATGTATGTATATATGTATGTTTGTATTGACCAATCAGAAGCAAGCTTTATGTAAAGAGGGGAAGTGTGTGTTTCATTTATTGTAATAATATATGAATGTGTGTGTGTATGTATGTTTGTATTGACCAATCAGAAGCAAGCTTTAGGTAAAGAGGGGAAGTGTGTGTTTCATTTATTGTAATAATATATGGATGTGTGTATGTATGTATGTTTGTATTGATCATATATTATATTAGTATATGTATGTATGTATGTTGGTTTATTGTATGCTTTTTAACCCATTAAAATCCGCGACAATATCATGCAGATATATTTTTGCAAAACTTGTAATTTTCTATTGTTTACATATAAAATAAGCATAAAAATTTAAAAAATCTTATGTGTAATTAGGGGCGTAGTATTTCCAGAAGGAATTTTTATACTTTAGAAACAAAGAACTATATCAAAAAATTTATTTGAAAAAAATATTCCGAAAAATTAAAAAATTAAAACATCACCAAATGACGTGTTTTATTTTTTTTCTCTATAGTGAAAAGTTATTGTCAAAATTCTTACATATGTAATCGAAATATCTGTTAAATTTGTTGTTATTATAAGACAATATTTGTCAATTATTTTAATTAAAAAGATAAAAACGCTAGGGTTCTTTAGACTCCATAAAAATAGTCGATTATTCTGCTGTACCCATTAGGTACAGTGGATATACATGGGTTAATAAATGCTACAATATTTTTGTATACACAGACAAATGCATTTTATGAAATTGAAAACCAATATATTTATTTTGTATAACAATATGTATGTAATTATGTTAAAAGTACATACAAACAATTTAACAGGGAAAAAATGGGAAGGCAATAGTTGTTTTTGTTTTTAATGTTAATTTTTGCGCTTTTAATTATGATGAAATTAAAAACTGATGACTTGGATATGTAGTATTTGAGTATTTTTAGTTCCATACAAAAATATGTTCTATCGGGTGTGGGAAGTCGGTAACTTTTTTTCTTATAAAAGTCAGGGATGGGAAATCGCAAAATTTGTATTTGTACCAATCAGAATAGATAGTTCTGTTAGATAATTACTAGGTAGATAAAGTGAGGAAAGTGTGTGTTTCATATATTGTAATAGGATATGTTTGTTTATTTTGTTTCCAGGTAAGTGGTTAGGTAAGCAGTTCATGTGAATAAGCTACGTTAGTAGCCAAATTGCTGAATCTCGTTTTCCACGAGTTGTGAGAACGTGTGCTGTGTCAGCGAAAAAATTTCAAATGAAATTTAATATTTTTGTTTATAGTTTTGTTGGAGTTGTAGATTATGTGAATCATCATGTTATTGTTCTTATGTTTTAATATTGTTAATTATGAAGATGCAAATGAGGTTTTTTTAAGGTATTTGAGTGTTTTTTTTTTAATATGCATAAAATAACTTTGTATAAGGTTTTTGACTTTAATTAAAAATATTTTTGATTTTTTTATGTATGGTTAGGATAATTTATTCTTAATATTATATTAGAGGAAAATTATGTAGGCATTTAGGTTTAAAGGATTAATTCTTTAATTAACTTTTTGAAAGAAAATGTTCAGTGGGATATTTTTTATATTTTTACGAATTTGAAAACCCATGTATTTACAAATATTACAAAAATAAGTACAAAAATCGATCTTTAAAAAAATATACGTGTCATATAAATATTTATGTGATTGACTGTATATTTGTATTTTATGTTTTAATATTAAGTAGGAAAATGTGTAAGGTTTTTGCCTTTAATGATGAAATACATTGTCCGATTTTGTTAGGTATTATCATACATAGTTATTTAAAGTTATTGAAGTAAATGCCGCAATATTCTAATATCAAAGTATTTTGATTTATTGGTGCTTAATAATTTAATAAATTTTATGAAATTTATTTTATATATCATGAATTTTATGAAAGATAGATTTTTTAATAATATTCTTATTGTATATAAATAATTGTTTTTTATTTGTATATGTGTAAATATCTATATTTTTTTGTTGTTTTACTATTGTTAAGTAAGAAAATGAAATGAGATTTTTTTTAACAATTTTTTATAAATAATGAAAAAATGTCTAGCAGCTATTTTTTTCATAATTTTTATCAAGAAATTGGACAAAATTTATTTACAGTATAAATGATTGTGGTTTGAAGGGGACTTTGTTTAAGGGGTTATAGTCTACGAATAATACGAAAATATCCCATTTAAAACTTTTTGTTTTGGGGAAAAGTAATATATATTTACATAGTAGCCTTATAATATCATGATTTTTTTTATTTTATTTAATATTTAATAACCTGAGACCATTTAGAATACCTTTTACCTATTTATATATTTAATAATAAATAAAACAATTCAATGAAATATGAAATTTTGACTTTAACTTCTTGCTATTTATATTAAAATTTATAGAAAAACATTTAAAGTCTCTAGATTACAAATATATAAAATTTCCCTACATCAAAATTAGCCTTTTTACCAAAAAATATCCCATGTTTTCACGCTTTCGAACCACATACTATAATTTTCCTTTTCGTGTTTATTTAAGCTTTTACTGGTAATAAGATACAATTTTTTTTTTTATACTTTTTCATAAATACAGAAATATATTTTTATATGGACAGTGTTACCATTTCCGGACTTTCAGTGGTAGATTTAACATATGAAAAGGTTAAAATTAATTGAAATTTACTAAAAATGCTAAATTCGTTTCAACACATTTTTACAGTATTTTATAATATAATAAAATTGCAATTTTTAAAGAATTCCATAGTAATTATAACGGTTTTAGTTGTAAATTTTCAAATATTATCACTATTTTTACTATAATTTCCAACATTAAAAATAATTCTGAAGAAATATTGCTTATAAATTGTCATTACAACTCAATTTCACATGAAACAAAGCGAATGAAAATATGAATTTTCTTTGCAAACAATTTATTATTTGCTGCTATAGGACAATTTAGCATAATATTTTGGACGATTTAGCATTTTTCTATTTACATCTACTGGCAACACTGTTAATGACAATGGGAATTTTTTTTTATTTTGACTATAATAAAAAAAAATGATTGTATGATTTGAAAAGGATTGAAGTATTTAATATTGTAATAATATAAATATTTGTCTTTTTTTTCGTTAGTATGAGTATTAAACTAAATTAAAAGTTTTTTTATTTTTAGAGTATAATGAGTATAATTTTAAAGAACCTATATATATGTTTATGTTTGTATACTTTTTTATGTATAATTTAAAACCAGAATTTGTTGACTATTTTTTGTTATCTATAGCTATATTTATATTTTTTTTCTTATATTTGGAGTATTAAGAAGGAAAATAAAAAATATAATTTTTTATTTTATTGGTAAATTATGATATATTATTTGATTAGGTATGGTTATAATTTATTAAAAAAAAATATATTGAATTAAATTTTTTGAATGTTATATAAGAAAACTGAGGTATAGTATTTTTTTTTATTTTAGAGAACAATGAAAATTATATTGCTAACTATAATTAAGTTAAAGTTTTTTTTATTTTGACTATAATAAAAAAAAAAATGATTGTATGATTTGAAAAGGATTGAAGTATTTAATATTGTAATAATATAAATATTTGTCTTTTTTTTCGTTAGTATGAGTATTAAACTAAATTAAAAGTTTTTTTATTTTTAGAGTATAATGAGTATAATTTTAAAGAACCTATATATATATGTTTATGTTTGTATACTTTTTTATGTATAATTCAAAACCAGAATTTGTTGACTATTTTTTGTTATCTATAGCTATATTTATATATTTGGAGTATTAAGAAGGAAAATAAAAAATATAATTTTTTATTTTATTGGTAAATTATGATATATTATTTGATTAGGTATGGTTATAATTTATTAAAAAAAAATATATTGAATTAAATTTTTTGAATGTTATATAAGAAAACTGAGGTATAGTATTTTTTTTATTTTAGAGAACAATGAAAATTATATTGCTAACTATAATTAAGTTAAAGTTTAAATCCTTGTATGATATATTTTAAATTAATGTTTGCAATAGTAAAAATTATATTAACAAAATATTTTTCGTGACACCTGTCAGATTGAGATTTATCATAATTTTATCAATTTTTTAGTAGCCTGTTGACGATTTTTGAAGGTTTCCTCTCAAAATTTTAAGATTTTTAATAAAATTTATCTTACAACTATATTTTGTAAACATATAACCTTGGTTGAAGACCTTTTAAAATGATGAACTCACAACTTATATTGATAATTAAAAAAAGAAAAATAGTATATACAACTAAAATGGCTATATAACTTTAAATGATTTTTGTAATTTCTTTAAACAATTTGTATGGTATAAGATTTAAGATTTTGTATCTAATAAGGTTAAAAACATCTTATTCTTTAAATATTAGTTTCTACATTTTTAATGGTTTTATTAAAATCTATTTGTTTATTTTGTTCAATTTAATGATTTTAAATAATTCAAATATCCTAAATATTTGTGATTATATCTTTAAATATATATTCAAAGGCTATAAAAATCTATATAATCTGATTTCAATACGACTACAACGAATACAATGATAAAATAATAAAGGAATTAATTGATTTAAGAGCTAATATGTACTCGGTTAAGCCTGACAGATATGAAAAAGAAATTGAAAAAATAAAGGGAAAATTATAGATAATAAAAACTAAACTATCAATAAGTAACTACAAAAAATAATTATATTATAATTCTTTGTATATATTTAAATCAAATATTCCAGAAATTTATATGGAAATGGTAACCAAACATTGCTTATGCTTTCGATACAGAAGAATTTTTGTATCCTATATACACGAAGAAAATTTTTACTTGTAACAAAATATGTATGTATTTACTTTTTATATATATTTAGGTGAATAGTGTCAAAAAAATATATGTATATTTTTTTGGTTTATGCTGTCTATGTGAGAAAATTTATGTTGTTTACATCATTCATATATATGTATGTATATGAAAACCTTGTGGAAGTTATTTGACCATATAATTTTTGTGAAAAAAATTAAAAAAATAATAAAAAAATTATATTTTTTAAAAAAATTTTGTAAAAAAATATAATTTTTGTGAAATAAATTAAAAAAATAATAAAAAAATTATATTTTTTAAAAAAATTTTGTAAAAAAATATAATTTTTGTGAAAAAATTAAAAAAATAATAAAAAAATTATATTTTTTTAAAAAATTTTGTAAAAAAATATAATTTTTGTGAAAAAAATTAAAAAAATAATAAAAAAAATTATATTTTTTAAAAAAATTTTGTGAAAAAATATAATTTTTGTGAAAAAAATTAAAAAAATAATAAAAAAATTATATTTTTTTAACAAAATTTTGTAAAAAAATATAATTTTTTTATTATTTTTTTAATTTTTTTCACAAAAATTATATTTTTTTACAAAATTTTGTTAAAAAATATAATTTTTTTATTATTTTTTTAATTTTTTTCACAAAAATTATATTTTTTTACAAATTTTTTTTAAAAAATATAATTTTTTTATTATTTTTTTAATTTTTTTCACAAAAATTATATTTTTTTACAAAATTTTGTTAAAAAAATATAATTTTTTTATTATTTTTTTAATTTTTTTTACAAAAATTATATTTTTTTACAAATTTTTTTAAAAAATATAATTTTTTTATTATTTTTTTAATTTTTTTCACAAAAATTATATTTTTTTACAAAATTTTTTTAAAAAATATAATTTTTTTATTATTTTTTTAATTTTTTCACAAAAATTATATGGTCAAATAACTTCTACAAGGTTTTCATATACATACATATATATGAATGATGTAAACAACATAAATTTTCTCACATAGACAGCATAAACCAAAAAAATATACATATATTTTTTTGACACTATTCACCTAAATATATATAAAAAGTAAATACATACATATTTTGTTACAAGTAAAAATTTTCTTCGTGTATATAGGATACAAAAATTCTTCTGTATCGAAAGCATAAGCAATGTTTGGTTACCATTTCCATATAAATTTCTGGAATATTTGATTTAAATATATACAAAGAATTATAATATAATTATTTTTTGTAGTTACTTATTGATAGTTTAGTTTTTATTATCTATAATTTTCCCTTTATTTTTTCAATTTCTTTTTCATATCTGTCAGGCTTAACCGAGTACATATTAGCTCTTAAATCAATTAATTCCTTTATTATTTTATCATTGTATTCGTTGTAGTCGTATTGAAATCAGATTATATAGATTTTTATAGCCTTTGAATATATATTTAAAGATATAATCACAAATATTTAGGATATTTGAATTATTTAAAATCATTAAATTGAACAAAATAAACAAATAGATTTTAATAAAACCATTAAAAATGTAGAAACTAATATTTAAAGAATAAGATGTTTTTAACCTTATTAGATACAAAATCTTAAATCTTATACCATACAAATTGTTTAAAGAAATTACAAAAATCATTTAAAGTTATATAGCCATTTTAGTTGTATATACTATTTTTCTTTTTTTAATTATCAATATAAGTTGTGAGTTCATCATTTTAAAAGGTCTTCAACCAAGGTTATATGTTTACAAAATATAGTTGTAAGATAAATTTTATTAAAAATCTTAAAATTTTGAGAGGAAACCTTCAAAAATCGTCAACAGGCTACTAAAAAATTGATAAAATTATGATAAATCTCAATCTGACAGGTGTCACGAAAAATATTTTGTTAATATAATTTTTACTATTGCAAACATTAATTTAAAATATATCATACAAGGATTTAAACTTTAACTTAATTATAGTTAGCAATATAATTTTCATTGTTCTCTAAAATAAAAAAAATACTATACCTCAGTTTTCTTATATAACATTCAAAAAATTTAATTCAATATATTTTTTTTTAATAAATTATAACCATACCTAATCAAATAATATATCATAATTTACCAATAAAATAAAAAATTATATTTTTTATTTTCCTTCTTAATACTCCAAATATATAAATATAGCTATAGATAACAAAAAATAGTCAACAAATTCTGGTTTTGAATTATACATAAAAAAGTATACAAACATAAACATATATATATAGGTTCTTTAAAATTATACTCATTATACTCTAAAAATAAAAAAACTTTTAATTTAGTTTAATACTCATACTAACGAAAAAAAAGACAAATATTTATATTATTACAATATTAAATACTTCAATCCTTTTCAAATCATACAATCATTTTTTTTTTTTATTATAGTCAAAATAAAAAAAACTTTAACTTAATTATAGTTAGCAATATAATTTTCATTGTTCTCTAAAATAAAAAAAATACTATACCTCAGTTTTCTTATATAACATTCAAAAAATTTAATTCAATATATTTTTTTTTAATAAATTATAACCATACCTAATCAAATAATATATCATAATTTACCAATAAAATAAAAAATTATATTTTTTATTTTCCTTCTTAATACTCCAAATATAAGAAAAAAAATATAAATATAGCTATAGATAACAAAAAATAGTCAACAAATTCTGGTTTTGAATTATACATAAAAAAGTATACAAACATAAACATATATATAGGTTCTTTAAAATTATACTCATTATACTCTAAAAATAAAAAAACTTTTAATTTAGTTTAATACTCATACTAACGAAAAAAAAGACAAATATTTATATTATTACAATATTAAATACTTCAATCCTTTTCAAATCATACAATCATTTTTTTTTATTATAGTCAAAATAAAAAAAAATTCCCATTGTCATTAACAGTGTTGCCAGTAGATGTAAATAGAAAAATGCTAAATCGTCCAAAATATTATGCTAAATTGTCCTATAGCAGCAAATAATAAATTGTTTGCAAAGAAAATTCATATTTTCATTCGCTTTGTTTCATGTGAAATTGAGTTGTAATGACAATTTATAAGCAATATTTCTTCAGAATTATTTTTAATGT
Source organism: Protophormia terraenovae (assembly GCA_951394005.1). NCBI lineage: Eukaryota > Metazoa > Arthropoda > Insecta > Diptera > Calliphoridae > Protophormia > Protophormia terraenovae. Next base: position 70,768,443 of record OX596076.1, on the reverse strand, counting down.
TGGAAATTATAGTAAAAATAGTGATAATATTTGAAAATTTACAACTAAAACCGTTATAATTACTATGGAATTCTTTAAAAATTGCAATTTTATTATATTATAAAATACTGTAAAAATGTGTTGAAACGAATTTAGCATTTTTAGTAAATTTCAATTAATTTTAACCTTTTCATATGTTAAATCTACCACTGAAAGTCCGGAAATGGTAACACTGTCCATATAAAAATATATTTCTGTATTTATGAAAAAGTATAAAAAAAAAAATTGTATCTTATTACCAGTAAAAGCTTAAATAAACACGAAAAGGAAAATTATAGTATGTGGTTCGAAAGCGTGAAAACATGGGATATTTTTTGGTAAAAAGGCTAATTTTGATGTAGGGAAATTTTATATATTTGTAATCTAGAGACTTTAAATGTTTTTCTATAAATTTTAATATAAATAGCAAGAAGTTAAAGTCAAAATTTCATATTTCATTGAATTGTTTTATTTATTATTAAATATATAAATAGGTAAAAGGTATTCTAAATGGTCTCAGGTTATTAAATATTAAATAAAATAAAAAAAATCATGATATTATAAGGCTACTATGTAAATATATATTACTTTTCCCCAAAACAAAAAGTTTTAAATGGGATATTTTCGTATTATTCGTAGACTATAACCCCTTAAACAAAGTCCCCTTCAAACCACAATCATTTATACTGTAAATAAATTTTGTCCAATTTCTTGATAAAAATTATGAAAAAAATAGCTGCTAGACATTTTTTCATTATTTATAAAAAATTGTTAAAAAAAATCTCATTTCATTTTCTTACTTAACAATAGTAAAACAACAAAAAAATATAGATATTTACACATATACAAATAAAAAACAATTATTTATATACAATAAGAATATTATTAAAAAATCTATCTTTCATAAAATTCATGATATATAAAATAAATTTCATAAAATTTATTAAATTATTAAGCACCAATAAATCAAAATACTTTGATATTAGAATATTGCGGCATTTACTTCAATAACTTTAAATAACTATGTATGATAATACCTAACAAAATCGGACAATGTATTTCATCATTAAAGGCAAAAACCTTACACATTTTCCTACTTAATATTAAAACATAAAATACAAATATACAGTCAATCACATAAATATTTATATGACACGTATATTTTTTTAAAGATCGATTTTTGTACTTATTTTTGTAATATTTGTAAATACATGGGTTTTCAAATTCGTAAAAATATAAAAAATATCCCACTGAACATTTTCTTTCAAAAAGTTAATTAAAGAATTAATCCTTTAAACCTAAATGCCTACATAATTTTCCTCTAATATAATATTAAGAATAAATTATCCTAACCATACATAAAAAAATCAAAAATATTTTTAATTAAAGTCAAAAACCTTATACAAAGTTATTTTATGCATATTAAAAAAAAAACACTCAAATACCTTAAAAAAACCTCATTTGCATCTTCATAATTAACAATATTAAAACATAAGAACAATAACATGATGATTCACATAATCTACAACTCCAACAAAACTATAAACAAAAATATTAAATTTCATTTGAAATTTTTTCGCTGACACAGCACACGTTCTCACAACTCGTGGAAAACGAGATTCAGCAATTTGGCTACTAACGTAGCTTATTCACATGAACTGCTTACCTAACCACTTACCTGGAAACAAAATAAACAAACATATCCTATTACAATATATGAAACACACACTTTCCTCACTTTATCTACCTAGTAATTATCTAACAGAACTATCTATTCTGATTGGTACAAATACAAATTTTGCGATTTCCCATCCCTGACTTTTATAAGAAAAAAAGTTACCGACTTCCCACACCCGATAGAACATATTTTTGTATGGAACTAAAAATACTCAAATACTACATATCCAAGTCATCAGTTTTTAATTTCATCATAATTAAAAGCGCAAAAATTAACATTAAAAACAAAAACAACTATTGCCTTCCCATTTTTTCCCTGTTAAATTGTTTGTATGTACTTTTAACATAATTACATACATATTGTTATACAAAATAAATATATTGGTTTTCAATTTCATAAAATGCATTTGTCTGTGTATACAAAAATATTGTAGCATTTATTAACCCATGTATATCCACTGTACCTAATGGGTACAGCAGAATAATCGACTATTTTTATGGAGTCTAAAGAACCCTAGCGTTTTTATCTTTTTAATTAAAATAATTGACAAATATTGTCTTATAATAACAACAAATTTAACAGATATTTCGATTACATATGTAAGAATTTTGACAATAACTTTTCACTATAGAGAAAAAAAATAAAACACGTCATTTGGTGATGTTTTAATTTTTTAATTTTTCGGAATATTTTTTTCAAATAAATTTTTTGATATAGTTCTTTGTTTCTAAAGTATAAAAATTCCTTCTGGAAATACTACGCCCCTAATTACACATAAGATTTTTTAAATTTTTATGCTTATTTTATATGTAAACAATAGAAAATTACAAGTTTTGCAAAAATATATCTGCATGATATTGTCGCGGATTTTAATGGGTTAAAAAGCATACAATAAACCAACATACATACATACATATACTAATATAATATATGATCAATACAAACATACATACATACACACATCCATATATTATTACAATAAATGAAACACACACTTCCCCTCTTTACCTAAAGCTTGCTTCTGATTGGTCAATACAAACATACATACACACACACATTCATATATTATTACAATAAATGAAACACACACTTCCCCTCTTTACATAAAGCTTGCTTCTGATTGGTCAATACAAACATACATACATACATACATACATACATACATACATACACACATCCATATATTATTACAATAAATGTAACACACACTTCCCCTCTTTACCTAAAGCTTGCTTCTGATTGGTCAATACAAAAAAGTGGGCGGGAACTCCCTCGCTTTTCTTAGGTAGCAATTATGCCACGCCCATTGAACATACTTTTGTATGGAAAAAGTGGTCGAGAACATACATAAACATACTACTCTCCTTAACCACGACGATCTGAAGTTTCGTGGCTATATCTTTATTAATAAAGAAATGTGAGCACTTTAAAGTTAGAAATTGTACCCGAGTACCCGGGTATGTGCCGTAGAGTTAAAAGTTCTGGATTGCTTGTGACATAGATCTTGAGATTTTTTAGCTTTGGCCCAATTGTTAGCTTAAGTGAATTTGGACTTATGTGAGTGAAATTATCTAATCTAAATATCGAGGTTAATAGGAAAAAACACTGTGCGTAAGTTTGAAATTTTGGGGAAAAAAAAGAAAACATTTTTTTTTTTTTTTTGTGAAAAGGATAAAAATTGACATCGTGGACCTATGACAGATAAGATATGTATTGTGAAAGAAGGTATTATACCATAGATGCCCATTTAATGAAGTTTCAATAAAAATTATTTGTGTTATTTTCTAAAGAAATACTAAGTACTTTCTATTAATTAACGTCTCAATGCTTTTCGGTACTCGATACATTAAAGGTTTTTGAATTTGATCAACCTCCACCAAAAATAAACCTAAAGAAGAATTATTTGTGAAATTTGTATGGCATTATATCTACTTTTAAAAATAACGGATTTGAAAATCCATTTTGCCGTTTCTATATTTTTATATCTTTAAAATAAAGCCAAATGTTGCTTCTCTTCTTGGACATTAGAATGTCCCCAGAAACTTCATTTGTGAAATTCTGATGAAGGAAGACCTCTCCAGTGATGCGTATTTATGGGTTCAATACAGAAAAATATTTAAAAAATTAAAAAAATTGTCTTCAGTTCCCTGCTAGCGATTCAAAAATCTTGGGATCCATACATTTTTGAATAACGCATTATTTGAGGGGTACTCCTGGAAAAATTTGATCTACAGGACACCCTATTTGACATGTCTCTAATTCGTTATTATAAATATATTATATCTTATTTAAAAAACGAGAAAAAAAGATGTAGTCGGTCAAGCCCGACCATATGATATCCTACACCGTTGTATATATCAAAATTCGGGAAGGGGTCTATAATTAGACTTGGGCCAATTGTGGACCGATACTCAAATTCGGCACACAGATTAAAACTTATATAAACTTTTATGTGCCAAATTTCATTAAAATATTTCCGGGATGACTTTTCTATGGGGGCTAGGTGAAATAATAGACCGATCATAACCAATTTCAACAAGCTTCGTCCCTAGACTGTAGGAAACCTGTGTGCCAAATTTCATTTATTTTCATTCAAAATTGCGACCTGTAGTTTTATTACAAAGTTTACATGGACGGACAGGCGGACGGACATCGTTAAATTAACTCAGAAAGTGATTTTAAGTCGATTGGTATAAATTAAGGTGGGTCTTTGACCAATAGTTTTGGGTGTTACAAACATCAGCACAATCGCATAATACCTTCCCTACCAATGGTGGTGTAGTGTATAATGACGATACAACCAGTACAGTTGACATTTTTCTACTAAATTTGCATCTTTTTAGTGTAATAAAGCACAAAAAATTATTCTTCGCGATAAAACTCTGAAAATATCGAGTAAATATTATTTGGAATTGAGTACTCAAAAAAACAGTCGGTATCGAGTACTCGATACATAACCAACTCTACTGACAATCAAAAACCATCTGCATTCAGTCCTTTTGTGTGCTAAATCAGTCATTATATTCGATGCTGCGTCCAAAGGGATATATATGACCACATGAGTCATAGTAGTGATAGTACAATCTTTTAAATTATAATAATCATTTCTAGATATTGTCCTTTTTTTGTACATAAAAGAATTTTATTAATTACATATTACTTTCATCTGCACTTCATGACAATATTAATAGATATAACACGTGAGAATGTTACAGTCGTCTTGACCTAATCTATATAACTACCATTTGCAACTTATATGAGAGTTAGGCAGTAAAGTGAGCTATATAAATTTTCGTTGTCATATATGCTTTCATTTAAGAGCCAACAGAAGATAAATGTGAACTGAAGTTACACCAAACACCCTGTATTTTTAGTATTTGGATCATAACGTTTATGTTTATTTACCGATTTTGCCCATTTTCAGTACCAAATAAACCTAACATTAGGTTATAATTTAAGTTAGATTTCGTCCACCTAAGTGGTCCTCTCGAAACATATCCAACTTCCAACAGACAGACGGACTTACCAAAAACGGACGGACATAGCTAGATCGATTCAGAAGCTTATCAGGACCCAGAATATATGTATATACTTTATGGGTTCTTAAATGATTTTTTTGAGAAATGTTATACACGGAATGACAAACCCAATATTCACCCATCGTTTTCATAAATGCCTAATACATTTCAGATAGACTGAGTTCTGAAGAATTTTGGGTATTGGTCTTCTTTGGTACATAGCGTTTCGTAGTTCATTAAACAGCATTCAAAATTTTGAAGAAAATTTGCTTGAAGAATTTTCGACCTCTCTTTTGGTCCATTCAGGAACTTTTTTCAGTTCTTTTGACAAAAGATTCAGATCAATTTATTTTTCAGGCTGCATTTCTTTTCTTTTCTTAACATTTTTATTTTTTCGCTTGCGCTTCTAACACCTATACAATAATTTTACTTGTTACAAAGACAGTCTTAATAAAAATATATTTTCAATCTATAGGGAAGTGTTAAAAACCACTTAAGGTGATGATAAAATGTAGTTGGGCATAAATAAATACATATGTGCGAATGATGGGCGGAATACTAAAATAGAATAATATATTTTCTTTCAATGTTTAAGTGTGAGTAAACAATGAAAAGAAGTATGAAAATAAAGTCAATAGAATTTATGAAGTTTTTTTTTTTTATATTCTTGTACAAATAGTCAGATAAATATGCAATATTTGAAGTGGCATCACAACGAATATTGATGTAAAACTCGAAATCCTCAAAGTATTTTCGAAAAAAAAATTTATTTAAGGAATATTTTAAATTTAATTCAGGAAAAATGTATTAAAATTGAAAGAAAACTTATTTCTTTCTAAATATCAAAAATTTTGTGTATTGGGTTAGTAAACCAACATACATATATATGATTTTATTCATTTAATCAAACGTATATTATATGACATATATATCTTTAATGTTTTGTAAGTGTTAAGGAAATAAGAACCATGTCACAATGCCTTCAATTAATATGACAATTTTGGTATATATAGACTATTCTAAAAAGACATTCTAAAATGCTTTATTTTTGTCCAAAAGCCAGAAGATAAGAACTCTTAAATAAATATATATAATAGTATTGCACATAAGCTAGATATTCTCTTATGTGTAATGCTATTACAAAAGAGTGAAATAATCTTCTTTATCGACGCTTAAAATAAAACTAAATGATTTTGAGCTTTGCAAGTCCTGCAACTATAATTTTTTTATACACCTTCCATTACGTATCTAATGAAAGGGAATCGGGAATTAGTACCGGGTTTTTTTAAAGGAAGCCGAAGAATTCTTTGAGAAATTTTAAAGAAAGCAAAGTGGGATGTTTTTAAAATTTGTTCAGAGAGGTGTAGAGGCATTCACAAAGGCATGCGGGGAGGAAGCACTAACATATTTTCCTGCTGGGTTGATATAATTCTCATTCAGTTTATACATGAATAAGTATAAGTAAACAAGGTTTGGTTACAGACTGGGCGATTCAAACAAGACAAAAACATTCCATATAAGTCACCGAAATTATTATACATAATTGAAGGCCGACTGTAATTTGCGAAAGTAAAATTAATTATTTTTTTTAACGCTCCACTTCGGTTGGGTCCCTGAATAAATTTAACAGTTGACTTCGGTTAGCTGTTCTCAATAGTGACTTCGGTTACTCGTTCTCATGAGTGATTTCGATTATTCGTTCTCATAGTTGACTTTTGTTAACTGTTCCCACCAGTGCTTTTGCGTCTCCTGTTTCAGTAGAATAATAACCTGTAAAAGTGCATGACATTAGCTTAAAAACAACATTGTACGTATTGTAGAAAAATAATCGATCTTCGATGCCTGAAGCTGCCGCCTGTACCAGAAGCCTATTCCGCGATAACTTTGAACCTGTCTGAAAGCCTGGAGTGTCGAAGACAAACGTACAACGCCAATTCTAATTCTACTACTGAACCGAGCTTGTTATAAGCCGAAGAACCGTAATAAGCCTCGTTGAAGACGAAGGAAGAACCGTAATAAGCCTAGTTGAATAAGAATTGATTGAAGCCGATAGAATCTGATTCAGCGTTATCGTAGTTATTCTCTCGTACTATATATTTTGTATTTGACATAAATATTTAATAAAGATAACACTATGCAACAGTATTTTGGGGGCGGAATGATTCCGATTACAATTGATAGCCCTTGATATGTCTAATAAACCCTCCAATGGATTTTTCGCTGGTAGGCGAGATTTTTGTTTTATGACCAGGGCAAGTTTTTCAAGCTTTTCGCTTGGAAAGTAAGCATTTGCATATTTCAAAAGAATTTAACAAAAAATGCTTATATTTTAAATCTTTGCAAAAATTTGCATATAATGGATACAAATGTTAGCTTTCTTAACAAAAACACGATTTTTTGGTGATTTTTTGGAGTTCAGTCAAATGATTTCTAAACATTTTTTTGTGGGTATTTTGAGTACATTGTAAATATTGTAAAGAAAAAAATTCGGAAGCGTCAAATATGATACTTAAAATTAAAATAGTTATATTTTTATAAACATCGAAATCTATTTGAGATTGAAAGTTAAAAATGCATATTTATGCATATTTTCTTTACATTAATATATAAGAATGCATAAAATCGTTAGTTTTTATATACATATTCATGCTATTTTTTCATATTTCTGTGCATATTATACCATTTTTTCGTGCTTTTTCAAGCGCATATTTCAATTTTTTTTGTGCATATAAAAACTTGCCCTGTTTATGACCAATTAAACTTTTCTATTTTTGCACCAAGGTGCTTATAGATAAATCGAAAAAAAAAATAATATCGATATAGTTCGAAGCTAAAATAATTTTCCATAAATGTTTAGAGCATTTAACGGGAAATATTTCATTAGAACTTTAAATTCATTCATCTTACCTTATAAGGGGTCATTTCTAGTCTGTTTTAAGGAAATGACATGAAAGTCGATTTAAACTTGAGTTTAATGGGTTAAAATGTTCTACAGATATTTTCCTCTTCAAATTTTACTAGTGGTCTCCAAAGATAATAAATTCATCCAACTTATTATATGTTGTTAAAAAAGAAAATTATGAAATTTTCCCACATTTCTTACATAAACTCCTTAAACTATGCAATGAAATATATCATAAAATTAAAAGTTTTGTACAAATCGTAAACAAAATTAGTAATAAATTTATCAATTTCATTTGTTTGGATAAACGCTTCACTGTGTGAACTTTGGACCTTCGGTGATCCCTAGTGAAATTCGACGTAGAAAATGTTTGTAGAATATTTTAACCCGTTAAACTCAAGTTTTAATGGACTTTAATTTTGTTTAAACGGACTAGAAATGACCCCATATAATCAGAGATAGATGAATAGAGGTTCTAACGAAATACTGCCATTTAAATGTTCTAAACATTTATGTTTAAATATTTTAGCTTCGAACTATATTTATATTTTTTATCTATTTATCTGAAACTACTTTGTTGCAAAAATAGAAAAGTTTAAGTGGTCATAAAACAAAAATCTCTCCTACCAGCGAAAAATCCTTTGGAGAGTTTATTACACATATCCAGAGCTATCAATTGCAATCGGAATTATTCCGCCTCCACGCGAAGATCATCAGTTTGTTGCATAGTGTAATTTTTTTAACCCCCAAAAAGGGCAAATCAAAAGTCTTATTATTTAAGGTTTGAGGATCCGTAAGTAGTTCCTGGAGGCGACTAAGTTATAATATATATTACATTCACTTAAATACTAACTTTAACTTAAATTTTAAATACAATCGTTTTAATTTATTCTTATTTAATTAAAACATAATATTAAATCTACTATACCACATAAATTCCTTTTAAAATACCCAGACTATTTTACTCTACATTTTAAACATAAAATTTAAATTAACAAACTTTAAAGTGTTACTATTTAACATTCTTAACTTTTTACCACGAAATTATTAAATGACACATGCTGATATTTAACTTAAGAATTCCGCTTGTAATTCCAATACTCTTACATATGTATGTGTGTTTATGTTTTACAGTACATGTTTTTACATAAAAATGTGTGGTACTAATTTAGCAAACAACTCAAGTGAACTTTTTTTTCACTTAAATAATAAGTTTATATAATAACATTAACATTTTCAAGAGCTAGGGTATATGAAAAGAAGGAATACCTTTCCTTTGAGTAAGTATAAGAAAGTAATTTGTGTTGTTTAAAATTAAAGAAGAAAATAAAAGAAGAAAATATTTTTCTCACAAATGTATGTATTTATGTATGTATACACACATATGTATTTATATATATGTAAATATATAAAAAAAATACAGGACTGATTGAGGTTAAGGAAAACATTTAGATTTTGAATACTTTTAGAAAATTTGTTTTCAAAATTAATCAAAATATTATTTGTAATACTTATTTCATTTGATCCTGACCTATTTTTGGTTTCTTACAAAAAAAAAAAAAAATGTTTAATTAGCATAAATATTTCAATTTAGAAAAAAGCCTGGCTTACTTTGTTATATTGAAAATATGTTTTCTTTTTAAAATTTCTGTGCATAATGTAAAGTTTAAACATGTACGCAAAATATTCATATGCATTGTATGTTTAAGATTTTTTATATTCCTTACTCATAAGAGTACTATTATTTTCATGTATTCTTTCTTAAAAGTAAATATGAATGTTATAGTAAGTGATGAAAAAAAAAAAAAAAAATCATAACATTTAACACAAGTAGCTCAGGAATTCACTTTATGGAAGAGTGCAGATATGAAATGATACAATATGATACGGAAAGATATAGAAAAAAAAAATTTAAAACGTTAGTGAAACTTATTACGTTTAACATTAGGCTAGTTCTAAAATATGTAAACGAAATCAATACAGAAATCTGTTACAGTGCATACACGATCTATTCTCATCTCAATCGCGTAATGTTCGAGAATTATTCTTAACAAATTTGAATACTTTCACAGCATAGTTTTTTAAATATGCGAAATTAATATTGAATAAGGGCTATCGCTTCCACTAGACCTGGACAACGTATTTCAGTCTCAATTGAGGAGCTTTATTTTTATCCTAATTGCCTAATCTGTTAAAAATATTATTCTGACAAAATCCTTGTATGGGGTCTATAATACCTACTAAACCTACATGTTCTAGTTTTAACTCAATTTAAGACTTTGATAAGAAAATTAACCAAACAAAATCAAAATGTAAGATGCACTTAGTTAGTAAGATTCTTAATTTTGGAGTTTGCTTCGAAAATTAAAGTAATTTAGCAGATTGAACATTTTCTATGTTAGAAGTACCCTACATTAAGCCACAATAGCTCCCCAGAAAAGGGTCTGAGGGAGCTTCTTTCCAAACTAAAATTGTACACCCATCTGCTTCGCTTATGTAAATCCAGTAGGTCGCACAGAGGTTCGAAATTGAAGTCTAGGAAGAAAAAATTATTTAATGATCAGTTCTCAATTTTTCAAGGACACTGATTTAAAAAAAAAAAATAAAAAATAAAATATGATCTCATCTCAATTGTCTCAAATATTGCATATAGCAATCCCACTTCTGAAAAAAATCTGCATATGAAACACTAACTCATTTTAAATAATTATAATGTTTGCAAAATAAAAACGGGTAAAGAAATGTTCGTATGATATAAGCAATTTTTATAAGAAAATTTAAAATCATTTAAACTTAAATTGCAAGAACAAATGGACGAACGGACAGACATGGTTTAGTTGACACAGAAATAGACAATGCTTCCAGTGGGAATTAAAAATATATTCTGACTAATATAAATATTTAAACAAATGCATTATACCCTCTTTGCACTGATAGAACATGGTTACAAGATTGTCGCTATAAAAATATTAAATATGTTTTCATTGTTAATTTTCGTTCATATAAATAACACGATAATATTGCTTTTGTTTAAGTTTCATCATTTAAAGTTTAAATAAAAAAAAACGAGAGATAAACTATAGTCGGTCAAAACCGACCATATGATACCCTACACCATTGTGTATGAGCTAAATATTAGACCTGTGATCAATTGTAGACCAACACTTTTACTAAATGTAAAATAAATTATTCAAATACAGAACAATGCATTGATACTAACATCTATATGATTTTATACCCTTTAGGCCGATTCCCGGAAGTGGGTTTATATGGGAGCTATGGTAAATTATGGACCGATTCTCATAAATTTTTGCAATGTTATTTCTAGTTATATAATACTTATTAGTGTCGAATATTAACTTGATACTATCATTCTTCTTATGGGATTTACGTACGTTAAAGGGATTTTCGGAAGAGGGGTTTATATAGGAGCTGTTGTCAATTATATACCGATCTTGATGAAATTTGGCACAAAAGTTTGACACTTATACAAAACTCTTTTGTGCCGAATTTCATTGAAATATAGCTATATTTAAGGCATTTATGATTTTTAAACCTCTATTCCGGGAGGGCATTACTATGGGGGCTAGGAGAAATAATGGATCGATCATAGTCAATTTCAATGGGCTTCGTCCTTGCGTCAAAATAATTGTTCGTGCCAAATTTCATCAAAATATCTTCTAAATTGCGACCTGTATTTTGTTCACAAAGTTTACATGGACAGACAGACAGCCAGACGGACGGACGGACGGACATCGTTAAACCGACTCAGGAAGAGATTCTGAGTCGGACGGTATACCTTAAGGTGGGGGTCCGATATGTTTTTCTGTGCGTTACAAACATCTGCTCCTACGTACCATTTTTAACTTTAAAGTGCACATATTTCTTTAATAACACAGGGAAACACTAATTCTGCGGCACGGGATTTCTCAGCCAATTCGGATACTCGGTATTAATATGTACTAAGCCTCTAATCCACTTTTTTTGAATTGACTCAGGTTTTCGCGATAAATCGCGATTTGTAAAAATATGGAGGTTGCATTAAATATTGAAGAGTATCTCGAAAACGATTAGTCCGATTTTATTCAAAAGAACATATGAAAATTTCAATTAAAATTATCTTCAAGTCGTTCTTAGATTACTTTTTAAAACGGTTAATAGTTATAGAGATATTAGGCCCATCTTTTGAGAAAAAATGAAATTTTTTACAAAATTTCAAGAAAATCTTTCTTCAAAAAATCATGAAAATTCGAAAGTGTCAAAAATGCAAATTTTTATTATTTATTCATTGAGATAAATTTGTTGCAAATAAAACAAGATATATTTCATTAAAATAATGCCTAAATTTTGATTCAAATCACAAATTAGTAAAAATACAAATTACATAGAAAAATTAAAAAAATAAAAAAAAAATGATTTTGTGGTTTTTTTTATTTTTCTATGTAACTTGTAAATGAGTATTTTCACTAACTTTTGAATAAAATCAAAAAATTTTTATGATTAAAAAAAAGAAAAAATAATAATTTTCTTGAAATTTTGTATACAATTTATTTTTTTTTTTTTTCAAAAGATGGGCTTAATATCTCCATAACTGTTGACCGTATTAAAAAGTAATTTAAGAACGACTTTAAGATAATTTTAATTGGGATTTTTTTCTATTTTTTTGAACGAAATCAGATAAGTCGTTTTCGAGATATGATTCAATATATAGTTCAGTCTCCTTAATACCGTATATCCGAATTGACTGAGAAACTTCGTGCCGCAGAAATTTTTTCTCATTTTGTAACTCTGTGTAATGAATATAAATATAAAAAAATTAAAAAAAAAGAAAATTATATTAACTTGTTCTATATGAAAAGGGCTTTAAATTTGAATCCTACGGGGGTCAATACTAGGGTGATCGATTATTCGACTTTTTTGAGAAACCGGTTTTCGAATAGTTCGAATAGTTGGTATTTTAAAAAAACCGGTTGCACTTTTTGAAATTCTGAAAAAACCGGTTAACCGGTTTTTTGCATAAGTTAATATTTATATCAAAAAACTACATTTCTTTAAAAAAATCAATTCTTATAATTAAGTTAAAATTTATTAAATACAAGCGTAAAAGCCTAACAATGTCAGGAAAAATGATACAATAATGAAAATATGCAGAAACAAATCCGAAAATTAAAAGAAAAAAATATGAACAACATTTAGATACCTTCCTCTCCCTAATCGAAGTCAATTATTTGAAGCCGTTCAAATTTATTGGAATTATATTGATTAATGTTTTAAATTCGTAAACCTTTCAAAATAAAAAAATCGTCGTAAATGCGCACCCTGGCCGAAATACAGAATCAGTTTTTTATAGGATTTGGAGAGCAAACAATAAGTATAGCAACTCAAAAGTTCTTAATACCAAAACAGACTTTTTGGTCCCTGATAGAAACATCTGGCACACTGTTAGAATTTGTTGAACGAATAGTTTTATAAGTGTGCCGATTTTTAGTTTCTTACGTCGTCTGGGAGCTTCAGAAAGCTCTAGAAAGGAAACATTGCTTAGGAAAGATATATTTAAATCCATATAGATAGATCCACGTATTTTCGCTCCCTGATAGAGATTTCAAAATCTGGCTCCGTTAGGATTTGTAGGACGAATAGGGTTATAATTAAGCCGAATTTTAATTTTCTATGTCTTCTGGGAGCTTTAGAAAGCTCTGGAAAGAGAAGAAATTCTTAGAAAAAGACACATAAATCCTCTTATATCCGTTCCCTGATAAAAATTTCAAAATATGGCTGCATTAAGATTTGTTGTACAAAAAGTTTTATAATTGAGCCAAATTTTAATTTTCTACGTCGTTTGGTAGCTTCAGAAAGCTCTGGAAAGAGAAAAAATGCAAATTATATATCTAGATGAATAAAAGATAATTATGTTTCAAAATTGTAGAAAAAATCATCTAAATTTTAGTTAGCATAATCAGAAACCATGGCTTAATATGGAAGACTGTCTCAATTGAAACGATTCTGCAGGTGAAACTTTTTTAACACAACACCTTTAAAAAATGAAGGAAATATTGGATCAAAAAAATTAAATTGGGTCATACAGGATAATTATTATTTATTTATTTGTTTAATATTACAGAATAAATTCCAATTTAGACTTAAACTATATTTTAAAAACGTAAGAAATCAGTCTTTATGAACATTTAAAAAATTATTCCTAAATTTTCAAATATCACTATCACTATTTAGTACATGTTTTCTGAAATAAAATGCTATTTTTAAAACCGGTTTTTTCTGTTTAAAAAAAACGGTCTATTCGACATTCGAAAAATGAACATTTTAAAAAAACCGACAGCACATTGACTGAAAAAACCGGTTTTAAAACCGGTTGGAAAACCGCGTCGATCACCCTAGTCAATACCCTTGGTGCCGGGGTACATTCATATAATTTCTGTATTTTTCTTTACAATTAATTTTTATTTGTACTATTTATTATTGAAAATAATTTTTTTATTGTCCTTTAATTCATATAAAGTTAAAATTTTATTATTTTTTTTTTTTTTTGCTTTAACTAGTGAATAAGCGTGCCCATTAACTTGGCAAAATTTGCCAAATTTTAAGAAATGGCCCAATTTGGATTTACAAGAGAACTAGTTTAAACCTTTTCGCATTATTACTGTAATTATGAATATGACCGCATTGACTTAGGTTTTTAAGAATTTCTTTCAGTTTTTTTTTTTTTTGAAAATCATATAAACATGTGCTAAGGAACGTAAATAACGTCCCTAAAACTTTTATATGAACTAAATTATGCAATACTAAAAAAATTTATGAGCGTCTAAGCCCTATCTTACGAAAAAATTTATGGGAGACTTGGTGCTGGCTAAGTTCACACGTTTTCTTACACTCTTTATTTAATCGTTGCTGAGAGTGCAAAGAGTACAAAATGCACTGGAAAAAAATTATTTTCTTTGAGTGCATTTTTTCTACTTTTTCACAAACACAACTATATTTTTAGTCATTGATATCCCTATTATATAGGCAACAGTTGTTAACTAGTTTTAACACATCTCGTGCCTGCATCATATAAAGCCAAAATGCATCCAATAGTCTTAAAAACTGCGACTTTTAGCTTCATTAAAAGTTTAATATAGACGGCTAGACAGACGGACGGATATCGCTAAATTACTACAAAATCAATAGAAAATATACCATGGTATCTGGGTTCTACGGGTATTAACCAACACTTTTTTTTGGGTATGTACCGTAGGGTTAAAATGTACATGATTCTTAAGCAGATCAGGCGTAAAATTATTCGTTACCGTTTTGATATCTCCAAGTAGTTAGCTAACGAAATAGCTTTTTTCTTTTTTTAATTCAGTTGTCGATAGTTTTATAATTGGTTCATCTAGCTAAAACTCAGTACGTATTATGTAAGAAGTCTCCAGTCTAATATATAAATGAACCCTAAATGTTTATGAACTTGAGAGAAGTACAGTAGGGCATCGATTATCCGTGATTCGATTATCCGGGAAAGAAAATTTTTGTTTTCTTTTTTTCCATCCATTTAATTTTTTATGAATCGATTAACCATTAACGAAAATATGAATTTAAAAAAGAAGAAACAAACAACATTAAATGATTTTTAGGAAACTACGTAAAATGAAACCCTTATGTATTGTTCACTGTTTTTTTTTTTTTTCAAAATTATTATTTTTTCCTTATATTATTTAAACATTTATATTAAATCCCTGAATAATTGAATTATATAAATAAAAAATGTTTTAAAAATATTTCTCAAAATTTTTACTCAATTAACCGGGAAAATTTATTATCCAGAATGCTTCCGGTCCCGAATATTACGGATAATCGAGGTCTCACTCTATTATCAAATATTTTGCATTGAATAGCCTTCAAATTCGCTGACTTCTTGAAATTCAGTAAGCTTTATGATTGATAAAAAATTTGTTAAAATATTAATCTTACAAAAAATATACTAAACTTTATTACACAGAAAAATTTTTAGTTTAGTTATTTTTTTGCTGTTTCATTTCACAAAAAATAAAATTCAAGTTATTTGGTTAGAGGTTCATAAAAAAACAACTTTTAATTGAATGAACTATTTTGGTGTTTGGTGACTATTTTCTTTGTACTAAAAAATGAGATATGTAACTATGGGCCTCCCTATTCCATATTCTTCAGCTAAAACTAAAACCAAGTAACCCAGAATAAAAAAAAGTAAAAAACTGTGAATTCACGACTTTCTGTCGCCATGCATTGTTTCATTACAAAATAAAACTAGAGAGAAAAAAAATAATAAAACTTATACATGAGAATGAACAATATCATAAATTTCAACACTAATATAAATTCTGCCAACAATGTTTATGGTTTTGTCAAGTATTAAAATGTTAGTTGCAACAAAAAAATGTAAAACGAAACAACATCAACACATATCAAATAAGCAATGCACCACATAGTTACTGCGAATAAAAAGCATTAGCACATATTAAAAGGGGAATAATATAAAAAATTAAAGTGTAACCAAAAAGGTGTGTAAAATTGTACCTTGAAGATATTACTCCCTATGCTTTTTTATGCATGAAATAAATAGTGATCAATTTGCATTTGATAATATAACTGAGACTTGGGTATTTTTAGAAATATTTTAAAAAGCAACAAGAGTAATTTCTTAAATACTAACTATTACAAGTTTTAGCTTACTAAAAGAAATGTAATTCCTATGTAAAACTTTACAGAGAAGTGTTATATATTACTTTGCATTTCGAATTTATTTAATTTATACAAAAGGTCATTTATTTTCTTAGATACAACTTAACTGTTTTAGTTGCGGGTTGATTTAAATTAAATGATTTTCATAGAATTTTTAATAAATATGTATTTATTATCCTACATTAAGAGTTAAACTAAAAATGTGACAAATTTTTATAAATTATTAATATCACACATGAGAATTAAAGTCATGTTGATGGCGTGTAAATGAGTTGTTAATTGGTTTTATTTCTATTATAAATTTAATACGTTAACACCTAAAAATCCTTTTTATTTTTTAAATTTACTTAAATATAATTTATAAATTTTATGTCTATGTAAACATGACATTGTAATATTCTTAAATAAAAAATAAATTTAAAAAATTGCACATAATAAAAATTAATTTACTTTGTAATTGCCAAACAATTCAAGTAGATATTGTTTATTTCATTAATTTCTGTAAATATTTGCATTTTTTATGTTTTATTTTCTTCTCTTTTATTAAGAACTTTGGCAGCATTTTCAAATAAAATTCCAATATGTGCGGTAAACTTAATTCCTTTTTCTTTTTTTTTGGTTTTGGTATTTTATGCTAAAATTATATTTACATTCCTGTATATGTACGTTTATAGCTGTATATGTATAATCGTATGTTTGTTAATACGTGTATCTCAGGGATGGAAAAGTTTATACTATAGTACTTTTTTTGATACTATTTAACATTCAAAAGTACCGAAGTACTCCCTTGAGTCATTTGATACTGTCAAACGATTAGCTGGATGTTCCACAATTCGGATTAAAAATTAATTTTTAAATCAAAATATATTTTGGATACATAAATTTTTTGAATAAACACCTTTAATTAATATGTACATTAGGGTGGGTCAATTCTTTTTGTAGATAGGCGTATAACAAAAATGTAATTTACAATAAATTCTAAGAAAACTTGCCTAAGAACTATGGGTCTAAAATCTAAATGGGGAAAATCGTTTAAATTTAACAACAGTGTTTTGACATAAATGCTGCTACTCAAAAACTACTCAAGATATAGATACCAGTTAGGTTTCAAATAATAGGTAATGAGACCACCTTCAAAATGGCATCCCACATTTTTTTATAAATAAAGGTTAAAGGCCATTGTTTAAATCTTAAGTCTTGGAAAGCTATATCTCGAGTACTATTTTGAAAATTTTGCCAAAATCCGTATGCTAATACAGATTTCCTAAACTACTTAAGTTTTTAGAATAGAGAGTTGCTTGGAAATATTAATGAAAACATAGTGGCTGGTAAATAAAACTGTGTTTTTTCTTTAGAAAAAAATATTTGTTTTTCTTTAAGACACTTTTACCAAAATGCTTTTTGCATGCTGAGTTTGAATGTGACCTTGGAAATGTTCTATCGCTTTTAGTTTTTGAGATATATGTTTTTGCGAAATATTGTTTTGCGCAAAAAATACCACATTTTTCAACAATGTAGGGTTTAATTCTATTTCATCTTTTCAAGCCATATTTTAGAGACCATATAATCTGTGAAATTAAAATTAAGGGGATGCTTTTTATAAGCCCTGAATTTAGTTGAGTCATACAATTGTTCACGACAATATATAATTTTGTTAAAGCCAATATTTTTTAAATTGATTGAAGGCAAACTAGTTGCAGCATATAAGCACAAGATTCTACTGACTTTTTTTTGTCTGGACACAAACCTTCCGATACAGCTTTGGCTATTCAAAAGAGGTATAGATCGTCAGTTGTATGATTTTTTTCATCTTTAGCACCCAAAGGTGGAGGCATATTTTCCAATAAAATCGGTTCAAAATCAGATAAACCCTACAACGAAATGTTTGTTTGTTTTAGTTTTAAGGCACTTGGTATGCCAATGATACTAGCGTTCTGATTATTCAGAAAACTTGACCTGGAAGAGACAATTGAAATTGCGGCTGATTCTATAATTTAACGTGAATTGTTATTATTATTATTATTTTTTTTTTTAAGAAATTAACAAAGCAAATGTTTAACTCCACGTTTTTACAAATTGCAAAAACAGTAAATTTCTGCAATGACTAGAACTATTAATAATATTGAATTCTAATTACTCTTTGTTGATAACTTTCACAGATGATTACTAAATTATACCTTTCAAAATAGAAGAAAGGAGCTCAGCAAAATCATTCTCTTTTTTAATGTTCGTAATTCGTACAAAAATTAAAATGTAATATCGTTGCAAGACCAATATGCCATATCATATTTCTTGAGCAATACTTAGCGGGAACATAATAATTTATTTGTTGTCAAATAAGGTTTAAGAAAAAATGGTATAAATAGGTCCAAAAAGAGCAACTATATTTGTGTTTTGTTGTGATATACCAGACGTTGCTAGTTTTTTATTTTTCATAATCAAATCTTTAATAAAACACGGGATAGTAATCTAAATTTTAACAAAATTAAAGCAGATTCTTAAAGCTTATTAAATGTTCTTTAAAATAAGCCCAAATTAATAGTATATTATGTTTAGATTTAGTGATAACATGTTGTTTTCCATTAAATCTATGAAATTTTTTTTAAATACCCTGAACTAAAATCTTCATGTATTTCGGCGGGAGCTAGGTTTTCATTTTAGACCCATACTTTCTTTGGGTAATTTTCTTAGAATTTTATGTAGATTTTGATTTTGCTATACGCCTGTCACGTTTTTTCTCACTCGAACAAATTGACCCAACCTAATGTACATACCTATTAACAATTAGTGTTCAGAAGAAATAATTAAATTTTAATGAATACTATCTTTGACTAAATACTTCGGCTTTGAGTGAAAATTAGACACGTAATTAGGACAACTCAAATAAGTTTATATAAATATTAGATTTGTAGGTTTAATTTGTAAAATTTTAAACAATATACAATTTTACAAAAAACTACAAGTTGTTATGCTCTGTAAATCAAATTGAAGTGAAAATGTTCCAAATTTTAAAGACATCGAGTAATGAATTACATATATTTTAACAAAACTAAAGCTCTCTATTTTAAGGAATTGATCTTAAACATTTTTCTTCTTTAGTCTATTTAAATAACACCAGCAAAAACTTGGTAATGGTATGTAGTTACGAATGTAGTTACTATTCAATGACAACAACATACCGTCTACATTACATAGAAGTAGCTTTGTGACTACTTATTTATAACCCGATATGTAATTACTTATTTGTGATAAGTTTTTTAAATACTACTGTTTATTAGTTTTAGAAGGAATAAATATGTGACAAGACAAAATTAGCTTATGGATTAATTTTTAATCCAAAATAGTTTTAAAATTATTAAATTTTTGAAATAAAAATTTATAAAATCTTTCCAAGTCTAAAATTAAAAAAGAGATGAAATATAAACAGCTTTTTATATGCTAAAATTGCATTAATTATTTGCAATTTAAAACGCTACTAGTTCCTCTTGCTTTAACTTATAATGACTTTAGTAATACTTTAAAATCAATGAGTTGTTGAACAACTTGAAAGTAATTAGTTCCTGTAATGACTTCTAAGTCATGACATGAGGTAAGTAGTTGCCTCTAATGTCATCACCGTGTTAAAATAATGAGTTATTCAGCTAATGTGTAAGTAGTTTAAAGCTATTATATTAGCTTCTTAACTCATTACATGGCAACCAAAGTTTCTGCTGGGACTATAATATTTAATCTGAATAAAATAATTTCATGATATATTTCGTATTCAATCCTTTATTCTGAATATACTAATTACATTCTTTGAGTTTTGCACTATATAAATAATAAATAAATATCAAAAATTTGAATTTGAGTAATACTATTTTTAATTTATTTTGATACCCAAAAAATATTTTCATATTCCATCCCTGGTGTATCTACTATAAAACCAATAAATATTTTAAAATACTGTTTAAGTAACAACTTTTTTTTCTTTTGTACAGTCTTAATAAGGTCTGCTGTATGGCTGAGAGCGAGTATGGAGTTTTTTTTTTTTTTTTTTTTTTTTTCATTTTGCACAATAGAGAAATGGTAAAATGAAAGAAAGTCATTTGCATTAAGATTTATATTCACATATCTCATTTAACAAAATGTTTGCTATTGTGCTAATACATTCAGATAAATACTTATGCATATGTAGTTGTATTTAGTTTTACATATACTTATTTTTGAAGGGTTTCCAAAAGTGAATTATTTTAAAGTTTAAATCTGGAAATTTTTTATGGAATTTTCAATTGATAATTTTTTTTAAAGTAATTTATATGTGACAAACTTTATGCATAAGGAATCCCAAGTTATTCTACACAGAAGAGAGTGGCTAATTAGTAAATAATTCATACAATTAAAAACTTTTATAAATTTGCACCTCTCACCAAAATGATTATATCAATTAATAAAATCTGTAAAAAATGAAAAGCAGAAAATTGTTTCCAATAAAAAAAAAAAAAATTATTAAAACAATTTTTTATATGATTGAATGAATTAAAAATTTAAATAGAAAATGAAATCTTACTTAAATTTTATTTTTGTTTTTTATATTTTCTTGAATATATTTATTATAATGAAATTTGATGAAAAATTAAACAACTGTGCTAATTGAAAAATATACGGTAGTCATTTTTTTCTACATTCAAATTGTATTGTACTATTTTTAATTTCAAATTTGTTAAAAAATGGATTCGAATAATTTTAATTAAATACAAAATACCTTCTGTAATTTTTCTCTTGCTACAAAACTATCACCTTCTCGAAGTTTAGTCTACAACCACTCAATGTGCAGTGGGATACAAGGACAACTTTCTGCTCCAGTGTTCTATCTTTTGCCTTAAAATTGGATTTATGAGATGATATTATTTTATTATTGGTTTAGGAGATATAGATTTATTACCAGAAATTTTGCGATTGGACCCACTGCTATACCTAATTTTTTACAAATTATATTTCTTATTAGAAAATCTCTTTTTTATTATTGTGTTTTTTTTTTTTTTTTGCCGAATCTTTTTAGTTTGGATTTTTTAAATTGTACCTACATATCGTCCCTGCTCTGACTAAATTACCTATGTAATTTTTAACAACTTTTCAGACAAGCTGAAAAACTGTTTAGTTTTGCAGTTTCTGTGTTACTTAGCTACATTTTTACAAATTTTCTTCGTTTATGAATAGGCTTAGTAACACAAATTAAGTGTTTTATGAAAAATAATGAAATTATTGGCGCGTTTTGGAGAAAATCAATGAAAACTTTACATAAATAATTTTGTGGTGCAATTTTTTTGTTAAGATATGATTGTGCTTTTCTTTTTGCAGGTTCTTTAGTACATTTAAATATAAGTTTAAACTATGGAAGGAGGTATTATTAGTAATATCTTGGTCAAATTTCAACTTCCTAAGATAATTGGAACATGCTATTAAACGGTAATTTGTTGATGATCCAAGAAAAATCTTCAAAAAAATTAAAAAAGAAAATTCACCAATATTAAAGTTACATGTATCAAACGATAGCTAAAAAAAATTAATGAACCCGTATTTCATGATTTTCAGAAAAGAGATTTTTAATAAGATAAAATTAACGATTTACTAAAAATTCCTGAACTCAATAAAATGCGTCACTTTGTGCAAAGACAAACAATTTTGCAAGTGTACCCTAGAAAAAAATAAACTAATTCCCAAAATATTAGGAATCAATTATTTCACTTTCGTGAGCTGGACCAATTTCAAAGTACCTCCAAAAATATTATTTTCCATTAACATTGTACACAACTTTTAATTTTTGATTAAAAGAAATTCAACATATATGTCATTGACAGTATGGTCTCCGTAGCCTTTTCCTGTTTTGATTATTAAAAATATAATAATAAATTTTATAATAATCATAAACTGAAAGACAGACAGATGGACAGACATCATCAATCAGTTAATTTTGGTGTAACTACCCAGCAGAAAAGGAACTGAAAAAGAGTTGAAAAAGTCATGAATTTAACATTGTGTTGGCATTGGAAGAGAGTACTTACTGTTGCAAAAGAGCTGCAGAAGTACTTTTTTTAACCCATGGTTGTCATTAGTAGGATGTTCTTCTTTTATGCTTTTTATTCATTTCTTTTGAAGTACTTCCTTTAAAACAATGTTTATGAAATTTTTTTACAAAAATTCAGTTTTAGCATTATTAAAAGATAATAAAAATGCATTAAAATTTATAAAATTTTAATTTTCTTAGAAATTATTAACCTTTTTTCCAGCTAAAATTTCATTTATTTTCACTTTTTTTTAAGTAATTATTAAAAACATCCAAAAAAGTTTTAAATGTTAACTTTGTTCTACTTTTGAAGTGGTGAAAATGTTCTTTTTTGGAAGCTCTTGATCGTTTTTTGCTGGGTAGTCTTGGAATGTACACTTTCAGGCGGCATATCATAAGCATACAATACTAAATATTTTATGTTCAAATTTTAATATTATCATTTTCTATAAGAATATTACTTATATTAATTTGTATGAAAAATTATTTACATAGGTAATTTTGTTGGAGCATTTTATATATGGTTTTACATAGGTAATTTTGTAAATCTTAAACTAGTCGAAATATCGACAAATGCTTTGGTGGTCATATGTATAACTAGTAAGGGATCTAAACGCAGCAATAAATTTACATAGGTAATTCACTCAGCGCAGGCACCATATGTTTGCTTATAAATCTTTAAAATTTTAATTTAAACTTCTTTGAAATTTTTTAAAAAAACTTTTTAAAGTTTTAAATGAGAGCATTGAAATAAGGAGTGAGATCGAAAAAATCTTAGCCTATGTAAAATTCAATAATTTGTAAGCGGTTCTTCCTAGAGATTCGATTTTTTTATTTAATTAATATTATAATACAGATCATAGAAAAATATAACTTTTATATTTCAAACCACTACTTGTGAACCCGTGGACTTGTTTGGTAACAAAGATTTGATAGTTGTTTCGGTTTGATATTTTAAGACACTCTTTATGTGTTCTTCAATTTTCTTTTCTCAAGAGCCCAATATCTCTCCACTGCACGTTGGGGTAAAATGTGTCAAAAGTGGCGCTTAATTGAACTTTAAAATTTAAATTTATGTAATAAAGTTGCGTACACACAGAAAAAAGATTTGTTGGAAAACGTTACCAATTAATAAATATTGTTAATAAGAAGCAAAATATCATTATAATTATTGAAAAAATTTAAGTGGAAAATATTTTCTTTGTTTATAATTCTAAATATATAATTGGAATAGAATTGAGGTTCTTGCAACTGAAAAATGTGTTAATTCAGTAGGTTTATGTCATTACCAAACGCTACTTAACTAATTCGAAAATTACTAACAAAATTAATTCAGCATTATATGTTCTAATACTGAATATTGGTTGTAGTAAGCGACAAATTCAATTACTACATTAAAAAATCAAATTCGGTGCTATTGACAAAATTCCAACATAATTGACATTTATAAAAATAAATAGTTAAAAAATGTTTTTGAAAACAGAAGTATATAAAAATAGCAAAAAGAAATTGAAATTTTTTAAAATATAAAAGGTATATAAGTCCTCTATTCTTGTTGTATTCATTTATTAAGACCATTTCAACGATTTCAGTCTGTTTCAGGTTTATTTATAACAAAGTCTCTACATCTTTTCTACATTCAAGTCAACATATTGGTTTATAAACGCAAAACATGACAATAGCATTCTCTGGGCAAGGACATAACATATTTATAAAATGAAAATGGTTATTTTATGGAGCAAATGTTTAACTAAAAAAATTTATATTTTGTCCTCGGCTCAAGATTTTTCAAAAAGGAAAAGACACAATTTCATTACTCTTACTTTATTCTATGTGTTAACGTCATATTAGCAAGGTTTAAACAATTCGTTCTTGTACTGTCTAATTTATTGTTTCAATGCAAGTTTTTATATTTTTTTCTATATATGTATTTTTTTATTTATTTATTTTTTTTTATAAAATAAAACGAAGAAAAATCGTTCAAGAATATAAAATTACCAAAAAATTCAGTCGTCTAAACTAATACTTTTAGTTCCCGTCATCGAATTGCTTTTTTGATTTGGTTGTGTGTACCATTAATTCAGCAAACGAATAGTACTTGCAATCGAATTTGTGATAGTACTCGTAATCGCCAAAATTCGATTGGCAAAAAATTCGGTTGCCACAACGAATATGTTTTCTCTGTGTACCAAATAAAAAAAATATCTATCAATACCAATTAAAATCTTTAAGCTAGGTTGTGTCGTTTTTTTATAAGAAGCTGTCAAAGTTAAATTTTTTTTTTTACATTTTTGAAAAAGAGTAAAAAATTAAATTTTCATCAACTTTCAGTGTATTTATTTTAATTAAAATGTCTTTTAAAGTAAAAATTTAAAATGGAACTATCAACTTCAGGTATTTAAGTATTTGCAAATTATATTTTGTCCTAATATTTTTGTTATTTTTTTTTTTTTTTTTTTTTTTTGAAAATTTTCCTTAAATACACAAATTTTCAACTTTCATGGAATGCAACTTAAAATGTTATAGGATGTTTGTTCTGAAAATTTTCAAAAAAATAGTACATATTGCCCACATTAATATTAAAAAAAAAAATCTTGCGCATATATAGCCCGATTTGAGAAAGTAATTTCTTTTCCAAAAAACTCCAGTAGATTCCATACAAAAATAGCTTAAGTACAGATATTTTCTTTATCAAACATTAAACAGTGGGGCATAATCGAAATAAATCTGTAACTTCCAATCGGCTGGTTGGATTTACATAAAATAGCACATAGTCGTAGCAGACAATAGTAACATTTTGAGTTTAGAAGCAGGATCTCAAATACGCTTATGGAGCGGAGCTAAGGGCGTAAAAAATAGGGTACTAATGTCATAGAAAATGTTTAACCACTAGCGAATTTTTGTTCCTTACCCGATTTCCAAGATTTTTATATCGCCTTAAAGACCTTTATAAATCCGTTAGAAAATATGCTTGCATGTACTATTTCTCTTATATGTTCTTCTAGATATATTTATTTGAAATTTCAACAATCTCAACTTTGCAAGATTGTCTTTTCCATATATAACTCAACATTTTCAACCGATTTTATAATATTTCATGCGGTTTATTAAAGAACAAAATTTTCTATTGAATAAAGAAGTCGATATCTTCATTGAGTCAGAAAATAAACGATTTTGAATTCGAAAGTTTGCAAAAATTTATAAACAGACGGAAGGACAGACGTTAGAATTCTTTAAAAAAAGTCCTAAAATTCTAAAAATATATTACTTTTTTTCCTTTTCTCCAATATGAAAACAGACTGATGAACAGACATTACTATTCAGCTAAAAAAACTTCTTATTATTCTAAAAATGCATTTTTTTACTTACTAATAATTAAGAAAATTAAACGTGATTATTAAAGTGTTGATATCACCTTTCCCTGAATTAATGGCCATTTTCGACCCATTTAACCCCAATGTGCACTGGTCTTAGCATCGGACAATTTGGAGGATTGACCTCTCCTGGTACAAAAACTATGTTACTGTTTTGGTACCACTCTAGAGCTATCATAACGTAAGATCATGATGCCAAATCGGGCCAAAAATATGTGGACACATTGAATTCTCTTATGAAAGAAAGAGGCCTTTGCAAAAATTTTTTGATGTTTAGTTCGGTATTTATAGAGCCCACTGTAAAAAATTACTTGGTTGTTTTGCCGCAACTGCATAAAGCCATACCAGAAAGTTTTTGGTATTTTTTTTTTTTTTGTTTTTGGTTCATAAGTTCATCTTTCATTTTCTCAAGCATTAGCAACATACAAATTTTGACCCGGAAACTTCGAAAATTCTGCAAGTATATACGTTCCATCGTCCATTATATAACATGAGTATTTTTGTATTAAATTTGATTTTAATTTGCATGCCCTATTCTTGGCTTCTAAATTTTATACAGCATTCCTTTCTGGAACTTTTTGGACTTTGTATGTTTTCAAGCATGCAATGGCTTTAACTTTTCGCATCATATAGTCAGAACACAAAGCCAACCGGGCTGCTGTTCTATCAGATGAGTTTGGAGCTCTTTTCAATATGCTTAAAATGTTTTTGGCCATCCTAATATCATGTGGACCGCTTTTTCTCCTCGAACCAGTTCAATTATCAAATTCTCTTGATGCTGCTTGATAACATTGGAAACAGTTTGGGCAGACTTTTAATTCTTTGATTAATTTTTTGTAGAACCAATTAGGCTTTTTTTTAATTTTTAATAATTTTTGCACGTACCTCTTTTTCGTCACTCATTTTGATCAAACTCGTAACGGACATAATAACGGAAATATTTTTCAAATGTAACTAGATCAAACAAATTTAAATTTAAGAGGCAAAACGTGTTTTAAGATTATTTCGATCTCACTCCTTCGTATTACAAAAGGTACAAGTGGCATGGGCCAACGACATCTGATTTCAGTAATATTTTACACAATACCTTTTTACATCCTGAAAAAAGTCATGGGGGAGATGCGGTCGAATTTCAAAAGTGTAGACCAATATCTTTGTTATTTTTTCAGTATGTCATTCAACTTTTTAGCCTTATATTTCATAAACTACTACTTATTTAATGTAAAGGACTTGTTTAAAAAAAAAAAACTTTTACATAAAGTATAATTTATACATGTATATATCTGTATTTTTCAGATACGGCACACCCTATTCTTTATTTATTCATGCAGTGAAATAAGCATATACTGTGAAATGATTTCTAAGTCAAATTTGTTTTCAATCTATGTCTTTGTCTTCATTCTTCTCATAAAACTCTTTTTCAATTGCACCTTGTGAGACAAATGATAAAATCAAAGTTTAAAGTTACTTTTGTCACTCTTTGTATTACATTGCAAAAAGTGTACCTATAAAGTTATCTATTATCGATTATATTTGTTAATTCACTAACATATTTTCTTTTATTTTAAGAACTTCCAAAACGCTAAAAAGAGTAGAGTACCAGGTGTTCGTTCTACTCCTACCTCTGTTTAATTCAATGTTTATACTCAAAGTTGTATTAAAATTTCTATTATTATTTTAAAGATTACCTTCCTTCTCTATTATTTTTATTTAGCTAGAGAGAAAGATATAACAAGGATAGCAACTGAAGGTGAATTTTGGTTGCCAGAAACATGATTTTCTCCAAAATTGTGATTTTATCTAACTTTGATGATACCGAAGCATAAATAATATTTTTTATTGTATTGTTTTCTTTTATATCTTAAATTCAACATAAGCATAGTATTATCTATATATAACTATATAAAAGCATGTTTATTAGGGTTATAACTTTTGCAATTTTTGCAAATATCCAAAATACCATATCAAGGCCTTATAGCGCATTTAAGGCAATAAAAGAATGTGATATTATTTTTTTGCGACCGTTAAAAAAGTTTAATCACCAAAAGCATTTAAAAATTTAAATATAAATATTATTGATATTTATAGCAGAATATTGGCAAAATTGTTAATAAGGAAGTGTTTTTATTTTATTCGATAATCTATAAGTCTTAAATAATTTTGAAGTAAAATGATAGATCATATCGCAATGTTGTTGAAAGCAGGATAAGGCTCGAACTGGGCAACATAGGGGGACAAAATTTGGCTCAAACATTTATCTTATACAAGGTTTGTTTGGTATTGAAAATGAGCAAAATCGGTTCATAAATAAGATATGGGCAAAATACTAGAAACATAGGTTGACCGTTGTAGCTTCATTTCATACTTTTCTGCTGATATCTCTTAAACAAAAGCATGTACGGTAACGAGATTTTGTACAGATAGTTTGAGGGTCGATATAAACTTGGAAACCAAAAATGGGCCGCCTACTTTACCGCCCACCTCCCATATAAGGTGAAACGTCAACGAAATTTTGTACAAAATTTAAAAAAGTTGATGGTGGGTATATAGATTCGGCCGAGCCGAATATAAAATTCGCGCTTGTTCTTATTTAATTGGAAGAAGACATAAAATAAAATATTTGTAACTAATACGATATTCCTAAGTTGCACCATTTAAATATTTGAAATTGTATATAAAAATAAAAATATTAAAAATATTAAAAAAATTTTTCAAAAGAATTTTAGAGATCGCGATCGGTGTGTAAAGTTTTTTATAAGATAAGGCTCGAACTGGGCAACATAGGGGGACAAAATTTGGCTCAAACATTTATCTTATACAAGGTTTGTTTGGTATTGAAAATGAGCAAAATCGGTTCATAAATAAGATATGGGCAAAATACTAGAAACATAGGTTGACCGTTGTAGCTTCATTTCATACTTTTCTGCTGATATCTCTTAAACAAAAGCATGTACGGTAACGAGATTTTGTACAGATAGTTTGAGGGTCGATATAAACTTGGAAACCAAAAATGGGCCGCCTACTTTACCGCCCACCTCCCATATAAGGTGAAACGTCAACGAAATTTTGTACAAAATTTAAAAAAGTTGATGGTGGGTATATAGATTCGGCCGAGCCGAATATAAAATTCGCGCTTGTTCTTATTTAATTGGAAGAAGACATAAAATAAAATATTTGTAACTAATACGATATTCCTAAGTTGCACCATTTAAATATTTGAAATTGTATATAAAAATAAAAATATTAAAAATATTAAAAAAATTTTTCAAAAGAATTTTAGAGATCGCGATCGGTGTGTAAAGTTTTTTATACAAAATGCTTTATTATCAGGTCAATATTTGCGATCTGGTAGTGCTATAGAGTATTTTGAGGTCCAAAAATAGTTATAACCCTAATGTATATACATATGAATAAATAAAAAAAATAAACTAAAAGTTGACATAGTAAATTAAGCAGCTTAAAGTTTTGGTTTTATTGTTACTCATTGTAGTACTTTTGCCACGTTTGTTGCCAGAGAAATTAAATAGCGAAATAAAAAAAAATAATATTTTAATCTGTCAAATAATACTTGTTCATCAACATACATATTTCTATATTTTCCAAGCTATTTTTATATTTAATATGGGATTTAAGGAAAATTAAATATTTTTTTTCTAATTTTTTTCATTTCATTTTCTATAGAATTGTTAAACTTTAAAGGAAATTAAAAATTGATGTATTTATATTTAAAGGTAAAAAACATGTGAACATATGTCAGATACAAATAAGTTTCTTAAGAAGAACTACATTGGTTTGGAAAAAATATTAACTGTAATATATATTTTAATTTTAATTTTATTATTAGTTTAGCCTCGTGTTTAAGGGTCTGATTAAGTACAATTTCATATGAAAACTATTCAAACAACTTATGAAAAAGTTTATATTATTCATACATAGTAATTTTCAAAGAATTTTATTAACGTACTGAAACAAACCAAAATTTAATTCTTATTCACAATAAAACTTTACTAAAGGTACGGTCACACTAGGGAAACATTTGAATGAAACTCACAAATATATTTTTGTGTGGCAAACAACAAACCAGCTGATTTTGGGAAAACAAAATTATTTAATAGCAGACAAAAATGTTCTTAATTTGAACAGTGTGACCACAAAATGAAAAATATTTTCCCATTTCCTTGGGTAAATAATTATTTGATCTTACAAAATTTTTGTAAGAGAAAACATAATTAAATATATAAATAAATGAGCAATAAACTCTGCAAATACATAAAAATATTTAATAATTTCATTAATGTATACGGGAAATTTTTCAAACTCGTTTACTTTTGGTATTCAAAAAAATGTCGCAAATTTTTTAGAGGCACATCAACGATATTTAGTAGCAATATTCCTTGGCTCTAGTGGAACACAAATCTGTTCGCGTTGATGACTTCTACCACATGACGTCAATTTTATGGCGGTTTAAGATAAAAATTTATAAAAAATTTCCAAAATTCTATTTATAGTCCTAAATTAAAAATTATTGCATTTATGTACTCTACAATGGTGTATCTGAAATACAAATATAAGTTAAGCATGCGTGGATATATTAGCGATTTAATAATTATTAAACCTTCTTATAAAATTTGCAAAGTTCAGTTTTTAGTAACGTAGTCTTGTTCATATTCATCCATTTGTTGCAAAATTCATATTTTTTTTTTAAATAAGTCATAAGATAATATCATTTATATAAATTTTTTAATTGCATTTACTCAAATCTATAAAGTTGCATTAAAAGCAAAATCGTACTTTTTTTCTAACGCCATATTGGGTGTTAAAGCAGCTACAAATTGACATATCATCGCCAATTTTAATTAGCGCCTTGGGTGTGCCTTGACGATTAATGTTAAACTAAAAACATCACGATTTTAGCCCATGAAAACCGTTGAAACTTATTTAAGATTAAAATTTACTTATAACGCCAAAATCCGCTACAACAAAATATGCAAAATTTCTGTTTTTTTTTTAGAAATAACTATATACTTTTAGCAAATTAATATTTTAAAATGCCACAATGATTTTAAAATGGGAAACTTTCTTTGATAACGCGATACTATAGCTTCATTGTTGCGAGTGTGCCTCGCGAAAAGGGCACCTCTTGGAGCCATTCACATTTTCTTCTCTCCGAGTTTGGTTACCTCCTACAGCATTTCTGTTGAGGGCCCGAAACGGCGTAAAATCCCTAGTGAAAATACTGCATTTTAAAATTTTTTAAAATTTGGTTTCACGAGTTAATGGCACGCTAATTAAATCCATCTTTTTCTACAAGTGTTTATAGCCTATATTAGAAGAATTTAACTCTTATGCTAAAATACGCGATTACAGCAATCAAAAGAAAAAAAAAAAAAACTTGTTAATTTCAAACACTTTTTTTTTTTGAATTTTTGACTTTGAATGCTTGCCAGCACTACATGGAACCGTTTCAGGTCTTGAATTCTTTTCTGTTACACGATCATGTGTTGTTAACATAATTCCATCAAAAGTTATTTAAAAAGATCAGAAGTTAAAAAAATATTTTAGATTTAAGGTCGGTTTCATAAAGGCAAACGTAGAATGAGAATAGCCCATATATGTATTATATATCATTATTTGGTACATTATTTTGCATTTTATGATATATTTAATGTTTTTAGTATTCGTTATATTTCAGGACGATAAAATTGTGAGGATATTTACTTATTTTCTGTTGTACTGTCACGAAAACTTTTCCTGATTCAAGATCGTATGTTCGCAAGTGTAAAATTTTCAATGAAAAAACAGAGTAACATTACAATAAAGTCAGCGGATTGTTCGTACAAGATGGTGCTTACTTTTCCAAAAATTGTTACAAATTTTATATTTTACAGATTTAATAGCATCAAAACACCTATGATACATAATGAGCGAGATATATGCAAAAAATTTATTTCTGGAGTTGGATGAGGTGAGATCCCCTAAGTCGATGATAAAGTGGCAGATAAGGCTGCTAGTGATACAAATGGGGCGAAGGGTGCTGCTGCTTCCTATGGAAAAGCTGCCAAGGGGACTAGTAGAACGGGCGCCCTAGTCGGTTGAGGGTGACGGATTGGTCGGCCAAAGAAGGTGTTGGAGCAGGACGGAAAGTATGAGGACCTCTTAATGAGGCTTATTGCTAAAAATGAGCTGCTGAATTGGCGCCTTGATGTTCTTGGCGCTGGTGGTATTAGGGGCGTTATAGATGAACTTCGTACACAGCCTAAGCCTATGGCATATATAGAAGATGGTGGTATAAGTATCTTTACAATTTAACTATTTCGTCTTAAAATATAGCAGATAATAAAAACCATTAAAATCTAATATATAATTTTGCGCAGCATTCTTCCACATTTTGCCTTTGAATCCGCTTCTGTTTTTTTGTTTTCTTCCTTTTCTAAAAAAAAAAAACAATCAAAGCTGCTCCACATCATAAAACTAAAAAAAATTCTTTCTTTTGTTTATTATACATATTTCTAGTAAAAATAATTTTATTGTTTTCGACAGTTTGATGATATAATTTTTGAAGACAAATAATTTTTTTAATGTGACCGATGAGAAAACATATTTCTATTTGCCTATTTATTATCTGTTTGAACAAACAAAATTAGGAAAATAAATGTGCGTAATGTGACCAAAAAATAAACTTCATATTAATTTAGAAATATTTTATGTATATTCGGGAAAACAAATTAGAATCAAACATTTGCCCAATGTGACCGTACCTTAAATATAAAATTTGATATAGTATGTATGTATGTATCTATAATATTATAACATAGTATTAATCAATTCATTAATATTTTTGTACATTGGAACGTATGAATATGTATTACAGACATAAGTATTTAAAAACATACGCTACAATAATTTTATGAGGGTTAATAGTGAATTTCTTTATTTTTACAACTTTAAGAACTTCTAGGAGCTATGTTTGACAAGTTAGAGCCTTCACTAGTAATATATTTTTTTGTCGCCCCATGTATTGGCTATAAAACGTGAGTGACTAATCTCATCGACCTATTAATATGATAATAACCTAAAAATCTAGGTACTGAAAAATTCAGATTTCGAACTAAATTTAATATTTTTGTTCGCTTTTTTAAAAATTATTCCTAAATTTAAAAATAAAATTCACTTTTTGGATTAAATTTCTTTTCCTTACTTTTTTTTATTTGAGTTACGAAAATAATCTAAAAACCTTTTTTTTTAATTTGAATTCGTGGGGAAGATCATTACTTTACGATTACAAACGGTTCGGTCGCCACACACATGGTACAAAAAGTGGTTGAAAAAAAGGTAAAAAAAGGTTCGTTGTGTGCATGTACATTTATACATACATGTAGATATTTATAAAAAATAATTTTTAGGGGTATGAACTGTCGAAAAAAAAAAAAAACATGACTATAAAAATTCCAGTGATGTTATTATTTTAAATTTGTAAGTTTGTATGTATGCAAGTATATCAACTGATTTTTTGGCTGTCATGCAAATAATTATTGAAAAAGTAGCCATCGTAAAAAATAATGGTATTGTTTGTGTGATATTGATACATTTTTGATTTGTATATAAACAAATACATACATACAATTGTTTCGGGTTAATTCCTGAATAATATTTTTATTTTCGAAAAGAAAATTTTTGATCTTCGAACTAATTTAAAAATTAAATTTGCAAACAAAAATAAAATTCATTCTAAAAATTAGGATTAAATTCGCTGATAAAAATTATGTTCCGAACGAATCAAAAAAAAAATGCTTAAAATTCATCATGAAACAATATTTTCTTTTGTCATCAATGGGTTAAAAATATGACGTATTGAAAAAAAAAAAAAAAAAAAAACTGAAATGTTCCTGATGATTGGGATAACTACACCTACAATACATGTTGCATAAATTTCCAGATAATTTTTTAGTGTTGACCTGGGTTATTGTCATTTACGTCACATTACATACAAAAAACCTTCAAAATTGTGAGTTATTTTGTTACTTGGACAGCTAGACAGACGGATGAACATCATTAAATCGACTAAGAAAGTTATTCTAAATCAATTGGTTTACTTAAATTTGAGTCACATTATTTTAATATATACTCTAAGATAAAAGGTATATCAAATGCTACACAATCGACAAAAGATCTCCACCTTCATTCTCCTAATAAAAAACATTAAACATTTCCCCGAATGCCACCATTAATATCATATACTGATGGAATCAATTTCTTTATATTGTTATTGAGTATAGTTTTGAAAAGTTTCAACTTTTATTGTGTAATGTTGTTGATGTTGTGCTCGTATGGTTTGTTTTTGGTATTAATTTCAATAAACTTTATAGCAAATTTTATTGTATTTTTGTTTTGCTTAGAACTCTATGGTAAAGTTTTTGAAATTGATTAATGGTGGCTGAAGGTTTACACAATGAAATTTTATAACACGATTGAAAACAAAAGTTTTCAATAATATAAACGCGAGAGTGAGGAATACAGTATGAGTAGCAAGTGATAGATTTTCTTTGATACAGGAATAATTACACCTGAAGGACTCCTACTTTTGCCAAGAATTATGAACTCAATAAAGTTAATTTGCTCTAAAAAAGCAATATTTTATTCATGACTTCCTAATTTTACCTCTTCAAATTAATATTAAAAATTTTTAATATATTAATTATTTTCTATTGATTTTATTACCTATTTCCTTTCTAATTACCTAAGTTATATTTCCCTGTTACCAATATATGGTAAAACTTGTAAATTCTATTCTTTCATATATAGCGTACATTTTATAGACAATAAATAGTCAAACATATCCGTATTTTAGACAAAGTGGTGTTGATGGCTTCAAAGTATTTTCGCCAAATGTTTAGTCATCAAATGTCCAGTGAAATTGACATAAAAGCTGGTCATTTTTATGTTGCTCTTCTATTTTACAATTTGTTTATTTTTTTACTTAAACCTCAACGGCTACAATAATAACAAGAACGTCAGATACTGATACCGATACTATTGTTGCCACAACTACTAGTGCAGCACTATCAATATAACAAAAACACAACCAACATATGTTAAAAAGGGGTCTTTGAATAAGAATAACAATAACAAAATGGGAACAGCAACAATAACGTAAACTTTGTCAGTTTACAAAATATGCAACGTTATTGCAACACTAACAAGAATAACAACAGCAGCATCAGCATTAAGCTAAAAGTTGTTTGTATGGTAGTTTGTTGGTGTTAAACAGCGTCAACAAGATTTATTACAAGCGATATATTTTTCAATATGTTCCTCTTTTTTTATATAGTTTTTTTTTTTTTTTGCTGTGGAGAAGCCAAAATAAAACGGCTATAAGTATATGTATGTATATAGCAGTTGCAAGAAAATGAGCAATAGTGTCAGATCATCTTGTATGGCATGTTGTTTATTTTAGTGGTAGAAGGGAGAAAATTATAGTCGAAAAAAAAAGAAAAAGCAAACATGATGTGTGGTTGTAATTGTTAATGCCAAAAGTTGGTTTTTTATTGTTTCTTTTTTTTATGTATGTAAAAAATCTTGAAAATGTGAGCAAAAATAAAACAGTGATGAAAATTGATTAACTGGAAGACTAAAGTGTGTATAAGGAATTATAAGCAGAAGAGTAATTTATAGATGTTTTAGATGCTTAGTTAACAGGGGGATATTTTTAGTATGAATAATAAAATTTGTAATTTTCTTTTATTGAAAAGGGGGAAAAATATTTCTTATTTATCAGCTTTTTTCTTTTTTGCAAAACAAGATCTAAAAATAGGGAAAAATCTTAGATAACAGTTGATAGTTTTATTACAAAATTGTTAAATTATAAACATGCGAGGGTTGTACTGACAGTTTCATAAAGCCTTTGAATAAAGGGATGTCCCCTGATTTAAATAAGGACTCAACAAGCTAAAGATTAATGCAAGATGTCTTTATTACAAAACCAAGGAAACAGTTAAATTAACCATTTATAAGGTATGATAAATTAATCAGAAGAACCAAAATGTTTCTTCAACAATCTTCTTGATGAAATTCGACTACGTCCCAAAGAGACGGATACTGAAGAAAACTATTGTTTTCCAGAAACTCAATTTCACTGATCCTTTTCTTTGCTATTAACTGAAATTTATGCCTGGTCACCGTTGATAACCAACAATTAATAAGAGTTTAGTGAATAGGATCTTTGATGAAGAAAGGATTAAATGGGTTATAACGAAATTTATTCCTTACAAATCACCTGTATGGATGGCACCTTCCCATAATTTCTCATACAGGATACTAATATTTCACAACTATACTGGATATCATAAAGAGGCAGTATCCTGGATTGTAATATATGTACGTGGAACTTGGCGTGAGGTTAAAGTAGTCTTCACACCAAAAACAATTGTTACTAAGCAATATTTCTTAAAAACAATTAGATAGTTACATTAGGAAAACATAGCTCTAGATGAAACAACCCTTTTAAGTTTTTAAATCAGCAGTACAATCTATCGTTACTGCTATTTATCATATAAAGACTAGAGAAAGTTCTAAGTGCTAAACAAATAGCCTTATGTGCATTCATTTACATTAATGGAGCTTTTGATAATACTTCCAACAATTAACCCCATCAACACTCACTCATAGGCCAATCCTGAATGGGTTCTTAAATGAAGTGTAATATCCTCACATGAAACAAGCAATTATTTGTTGATGACAAAGGAGTTGTGTCACTTTATGTCTGTTAACGTCTTTTGGTAAGATTTTGCATCTTAAACCGAGAAAAATATATTGGCCAATTATTTCAACAATCGAGTCAATATTGGCAAATGTTGTTTTAGCCTGGTAAAAAAAACAGAGAACCAATGCGGCAGCAATGTTGGACAAGGTCCATTTCCTCACTTGTGTTTCCAATACAGACATATTTTATGTTGGATTTTAAAAACGCTGAAAACAGGGTACCTGATGCTGAACAAAATAACGGTGATACAGCCTCCGGTACGTTTGGACCGAATATATACACACACACACTTGTTTAGTTTAGTTTAACAGTTGATATAATTCTCATTCAGTTTATAAATGAATAAGTACAATTAAACAAGGTTTGGTTACAGTCGAGGCGATTCAATTAAGACAAGAACACGCCATATAAGTCTCGGAAATTATTAAACATAACTGAAGAGCCGACTATATTTTGCGAAAGTAAAATTAATTCATATTTTTCAGGACATTACCCCTCACGAGTGGCTTGGTGCTGCTCGTTCTCACAGTTGACTTTGGTAAGCTGTTCTTACGAGTGATTTCGGTTGCTCGCTCTCACGAGTGGCCTCGTGCTGCTCGTTCTCACAGTTGATTTCGTGTCGCCTGCTTTAGTAAAATATTAACCCGTAGAAGTGCATGGTAACAGTAGTTTGAGAAGTAGCTAGACATTAGTTCTAAGAAACCATTGTACGTATTGTAGAAAAATATACGATCTTCGATCCCCGAAGCTGCCACTTGAACCAGAAGCCGATTCCGCCGTACCCGAACCAGTTTGACAGCCGATTGTGTGTCGAAGCCGAACGTACAACGCTGATACTAATTTTACTACTGAACCGATCCTAATATAAGCCGAATAACCGAACCGATCCTGTTACAAGTCGAATAACCGAACCGATCCTATTATAAGCCGAATAAACGAACCGATCTTACTATAAGCCAAATAACTGAATGGATGGCACCTTCCCAAAGAACCGTAATAAGCCTAGTTGAAGTAGAAGTGATTGAAGCCAATAGAATCCGATTCAGCATTATCGTAGTTATTCTCTCGTACTAAATGTTTTGTATTTGAAATAAATAAATATTCAATAAAATAATTATTTTAACCCCCAGAAAGGGTAAATCAAACGTTTTATTACTTATGGTTTGTGGATCCGTAAGTAGACCCTGGAGGTGACTAAGTTACCTCAGCAGTTTATCACTAAACAAACTAAGGGTGCATAACAAATTAACGCTTTGTTAGGTATCCGGCTATGAGAACCATGGAAAATGAACGAGCTGATTTTTTAGCAAATAAAGGAGCTCGATGAGTTATCATGTGATTAAAATCTTTGTTGGAAAAAGATTAACTATGGGTTTTGGTCGCCTGTGGGATAACATCTCTGAAATAAGGCTTGTTTCCTTATCTCGTGGGAAATCCCAAATGTTGCTATTGCTGAAAAAAGAAGCTTAGTAACATAGATAGCATCAGCATATTCTCCGAAGTAATAAAAATGTCCAATGCAACTTCTGCTTGTTGCAAGAGGAGACATGAGAACATTTAGTCCTTTCCAAGAATCTTGACTCTGTGAGAACGCACAACAGGACTATACAGACTGTTGTGCGTTCTAATAGAGTCAAGATTCTTCGAAAGAACTATATGCTCACTCACCTTGCACCAATTTTTCAAAATTGATTCTAATTTCTCAGTTGTTGCAATAAATTTGAATTTTTTATGCGAAGGTATACTTGTGCTAATGAAAACTTTAGTCTGAGATATTTCAAGGTTATGGTGTTATCCAGATGGACTAAAATCTTAAATAAAATTAATAGATTTGTTTACATTTACAAAACCATTTCATGTTTAACTTCATGTTTGGTGGCTGATGATTGATATCAAAAGGGAAAAGGCAATTATTTATTTTTATGATTTTTATCTTGTTTAAATTAAATCCTCGTATGAATTATCTGAATGATATGGTAACCACTGCCATTAACTAATCAAAGTCCTTTAAATTGTTTCTATATATCAAAAAATATAACAGCAATTTTAAATCCAAATAACACAAACTAGTTTTTGTGGCAATAATACCAAAATTTAAGAAAAATCACAACATTCATTTTATATATCACACAAATGCCAACAGCAAACGCTAATGAGAACGGTTTGCTATTGGCAATCAAAAACTAACAAATTAATCAATTTGCTCTTTTTTTTTTTTTTTTCTCCCTCATTCATTCAAAGTTGTCCAATTTCTAATCTTATTGCATTTCCACCCTTTCAATTTACGAAACCACGAATTTAACTCTATCAAAATAGTTTCACCATAAAACAAACGCATAAAAATCAATTTCAATCAACGCCTCCCACAGCATGTTTTTTGCTATTAAATCTTCAAAATTTATAGCCAAAATGTAATAGAAAAGAATTCAACTAAAATACATACTAAAAGAGAATCAAAACCAATTCAGAAAAAAAAACTAACCAATCAATAAACATTAAAATTTACATCATCGTATGATGATATGTGATGTATGCACTGGAATTCGTGGTAAGATTTTCTCTTTATGCTCACATACCTAAATGTTAGGGTATATAAATCTACACATAGTATATTAATGAAACATCTGATTTTTTAATAAAAAATAAAATTAATTTAAATCTGTGGAGTCAGCTATACAATCAAATAATGAAACATAATGGATGGGGGCAGGGTTGTTTCAATAATGCAGTAGGAACATCTGATTATTGCAACGTAAATAAATTTCGCCTTTAAAAAGTTTAATTAGTAACTTGAGGAAATTCTAAGAAATTATTAAAAATAGCATGACGTGACTGCAGTTATGGAAGTAAAGGCTAATTCACGCATGATTTCAAATATACTATATATGGAAGTACTAAGTGTGCCTTTGTATACAAAATTTTATAACAAACGCAAAAAAAGTCGTAAATAAAATGCAATCGAGTTTTGACAAGCAATAATAAA
Source organism: Protophormia terraenovae (assembly GCA_951394005.1). Lineage (NCBI taxonomy): Eukaryota > Metazoa > Arthropoda > Insecta > Diptera > Calliphoridae > Protophormia > Protophormia terraenovae. Next base: position 70,728,450 of record OX596076.1, on the reverse strand, counting down.
AAAATTAAACGAATTCAACAACAAACAGGAAATTCTGCAGCTAAATGAATGAACGATGAAAAAAAAAAAAAAAAAAACGTCAAGACTAACGGACTTACTAACAGACGGTCTGGCTGACTGCATTGCACTATGTCAGAGTGAACGGAAGGATGAAACAAATGATTGGAATGAAAAATGAATAGAGTTAAAGGACTTTTTCCTTGCCATTTTTGTTACAGTTTTTTTCTATTTAATTTTTTGCTTTTCATCTTTCTCCCGCTACAAAATCTTTGTGTGCTCAAGTTAAATTCTGTGGAAATATCTATTCATGTGCATTAAACAAAGATGAAACCTAAAATATTGCCAAGACAATTTGGTGATATTACTAAAGCAAAAACAAAGCAAGGCCATAGAATAAAAATAGTAAAATAATGCGTGTACCAGAAATTCTGAAAAAAATGCCATGTTTTAGAAATATGTACTTATTTCCATTTTGGATTTGAGTTGTTTATAAGCTGAAAAGAAACATACTTTTTAGACACGCTAATGCATTGATAATTGAAATTCCAGGAAACACAAATTTTAAAAGATAAAACAAAAATCAAGTTGATGATTTCCAATTTGTATTGGTAGAGTCAGCATAGTATGAGATTTCATTAGGTTTTAATAATGTAATAGAACTTTATTCAAAAAATATATATTTTTTTTAATGAATTTAATTTTTTTTTAAGTTATTTCAACTTAATACTTAAGAATTTAGAATATGTAATGTGATGAAGTTACGTATTCTAATTCTTCAAAAGTGTGAGTTAAATGAAAGATCTTTACGATTAGCACTAAAAGGCACAATGGATGCTGACGAAGATCGTAGCGGATCAGAAAATGCATTCCATCCTGCTAGTGTCTAATAAATCTTTTTCTGTATTCTAGAAAAATTATTACAATAATGAACTTGAGCCTGAATTAAAAAAAAAAATTCTAAAATTTATTAATTAATAATAAGTTCGAAAAATATTCATCATTTACAAAAATTTTTTTAAAATGTCTAGAATATGAACCGTTTTTCTTGAGAGTGGTCTAAGTCCTTTTATTAGGAATAATGCTTGGTATACAGGTAATTAAATCCTAATCCTTACATAATGGTGTTATTAAGTTTTAATACAAGAGAGAAAATTATATAAAACGTATTAAATAACTATTTGATTAGGTAAAAATTAATTAATATTTTCATATCTAACTTCACTGTTTTTCTGGATGGACTTGGGTCACTTTTAAAAGTAAACGGCTCATACAGAAAAGTCACTGTGGTTATTACTAGAGTATACGTTTGAAAATGGTTGCAATAATTTAAACGTTCGAAAAATATTTAATGAAATCAAATTGTTTAGTTTAGAATAAAGAATTATTTAAAAGCCAATGACACTGTTTGCCAAACATACTTGTCTGGACATACCAATTCCAGATTTATGAATATGTAATTTTCTTATATTTGTAATTAAGCTAGAGATTTTAAATTTCAGGTACCTTTCTAAAATTTTGTTTTCTACACAGAAAAAATTATTACGGTCTTTTTTTCAATTAACATAGTTGTTTCATTTTGCATCGAAATTTAATAAATTCATTCAAGCAAAAATGAAATAAAAATAAAATTTAACTATACTTTTATATCTTATATACATTTTTAATTCATCCAATCAACTACTTGATTGATATAATTAATTTATTAATTGAGAATTTTTTTTCTGTTTTGTATTTTTTATAGTTTTTAGTAATTGATATAATCATTTTGGTGAGAGGTGCAAATTTAAACAAGTTTTTAATTGAATTAATTATTTTCATCTAAAAGAAAACCAAAATGCTAAAGCCTATAAAGGATAAATTGAAGTAGATAAATTTGTTATATTTTATTTTATTAAAATCTTTTAAACTGAGCTCTTATTAGTTTACATATTTTATTTCATTATTTTAAACGTATTTTATGCTATGACAGTAATATCGATAAAACCTCAATGTTTGAAAAGAAAAATTGTATGCTTTTATCGACACAAAACAAGCAGTGTTACCGTTTGGCGACTTTAGTAGCAAATTGCCACTTTCTTAACTATTTGGCCACTTTTTTGGCCCCTTTTTTAAATGGCGACTTTTCAAAACTATTCGCTAAATGATGAGAAACGAAGTTGTTTGAAATATATCGACCCATTATATATTAATTTAAACAAATATATTAATAATTTTGAGATTATTCCACAGAAGATTGACATTAAAACCGCCAAGTTTTTATAAATGAACTGAAACTGTTAGCAACTAAAAATAATAATAAAGTTTATGAACAGCTATTTATTTCATCATATGCCGAATCTTTTTGGATCGGATTGATAAAATGAGAAAAAGATTCGATGAATACTTATATCATAATTTATAATTTTACATTCTTCATAGCATTCCCTCGGGGGAACGTGTTTTTTTTACTAAATTATCAATAATAAACGAGAGAAAAAGATATAGTCGGTCAAGCCCGACCATATGATACCCTACACCATTGTGTACATTATAATTCGGGGAGGGGTCTTGACTTGGAGTCAGATGTGGACCGATATTCATAAGTGTAAAATAAAACATACGAATACAGAATATTACGTTGATGCTGACATTTATATGAATTTATTCACTTTTGGGTGATTCCCGAAAGGGGGCCTTATATGGGAGCCATGGAAAATTATGGACCGATCTTTGTAAAATTTGGCACTATCCTTTATGTTTATATAAAACTTATTTGTGTCGAATATTAACTTGATACTAACATTTTAATAAGATTTATGCCCGTAAAAGTGATTTTCTGAAAAGGGGTTTATATGGGAGCTATGGTTAATTATGGACCGATCTTTTTAAAAATCGGCACACTTATTTAGACTTATATAAAACTTATATGTTCCAAATTTCATTAAAATATTGCTATATTTTATTGTATGGGGGCTAGGTGAAATAATGGATCGATCATAACCAATTTCAATAGGCTTCGTCCCTGGACTAAAAGAAACCTGTGTACCAAATTTCATTAATTTTGATTCAAAATTGCGACCTGTAGTTTGATTACAAGGTTTACATGGACGGACAGACGGTCAGACGGACGGACGGACGGACGGACATCGTTAAATCGGCTCAGAAAATGATTCTAAGCCGATTGGTATAAATTAAGGTGGGTCTTAGACCAATATTTTTGGGTGTTACAAACATCAGCACAAACGCATAATACCCTCCCCACCTATGGTGGTGTAGGGTATAAAAATAGTTTGTCTAAAGACTTAAGTCAATACTTGTGGATCCATGCGTTCCGTTCTAAATTTGTCCGACGGAGATTTGAAAAACTGGAGTACGAGTGAAGAAGTCGTACAAAAGTACAGAAGCTTAATTAATTAAAAGAGGAATGTATGTTAAGTATTTATTATATAATAATAAAAATTGTTTTAAAATAATTATAATTTATTTTGTTATTAATAAAACAGAATTTATATTTTTTCTTAGATTAAAAAACTGTCATCAAAGTAGGATTCCATATGCCTTGTTATAATCTCTAAGTAACAGCATTTTGGTGTAAAAGCTTCCATTGTTTTTCGCTTATTTCTTATATATTTTCGGTGATTTTAGCAATTATAAAGACTTCTAGGTGTTATGGAGGTGGGGTTGCCAGATTCAAATTGTGATCTAACTTGACATTCCTGAAAAACGAGCTTGATTTCCAAAGAAAAAACTTGAAAATCGACTTCCGCAAATGTTTTTTTTTTTTATTTTTTATATGTAACCAGAAGAAAAAAATCAAATGTCTCCAAAAAAGAACATTTTCTCAACTTCAAAAATAGAACTTACTGCATAATTTATTCTTTGGGAACTTAATAATAATTTCTTCCAAAAAAGTGAAAAACAAGAAAAAGGTTAATAATTTCTAAGATAATTTTTCAGTTTCATAATAAAGTATGGTAAACAGTTTGTTCTGAAGAATATTTGTCCACTTTTGTAAAACTATTCCTATATTTAATATAAATATGCATACGATTCTAAGATTATTAAAAATTCAGTCATTATGTTATGTAGTTCAGTACAAGTTTTAGGGTGTAATAAAGCATTGATATAAAAATAAGCTTCAGTGCTTATCACTATCAAAAAAAAAAAAATATTCTTCATCAACGTTTAAGATTTCACTCAACTTTTTATATGTATATCTAAAAATTGTTTTAAACTTGACAAATTACTTTTGAACTTTTAACTTGACAACTTCTAAAATATCTTGAAAATCAAGTTCATTCAAGGCCGTCTGGCAACCCTATATGGAGGGCATTTTAGAGATATGGTATATTCTACACTTTTGTTACCTTAGTCCTTCTCTATAATCTGCTAAATCTATTACCCAGATAATTATATAACCCAAAAATTAATTAGAGATACATATTTTCTTTGGTCGTCAATGGGTTAAAAGTGTGATGTGATGGATATATTTCATTTAATTTTTTTACTACATTTAGTCTAAGGAATAAGAATTTTTTTCGAATTTTTTTTCAACTTTTCACTTTTGTTGCCTACACATTCTTTTTCAAAATTTTGGTGTCTACACATTTTCTGTCAACGCGATTTTAAAAAATTTTGAGATTTGCGATCTAGTATTATTTATATCAAATTAAAATTTATATTTTAACTTAAAATATTTCTATGTGTGATGAATTAAAGACTTGAATTCTACGATTAACTTGAAAATTAACATGATTTAGAAATTCACTTAATTTCACACATCAAACGTGAAATTATTCGCGTATTTAAATTTCCTTTCATAAATCGATATGTTGCCCCACACAGTCAAAATTTTTGTTATTTGCGATCATAAGTCTGTAATTTTCTACCAAATTTTTATATTGAAACTACAGCTAAAAAATAGTTTATATTTTAAATGCATTTGAAAATAAATATTAGCAATCTTGATTAGACTAACACTAGAGATAATAAGAGTCTATAAGAAAATACTATTTGACTAAATTCCATATTGTTTTCTGTTATAATTCTTTTAAGAAGGTTAAACGTTAAATGTGAATTTAAGTGCGTATTCTGAATGATGTTTTACACAATGAAACTAATAGTGCTCTTTGAATAAAACATTAGCATAAAACTATAGAATTTAGCACGCGAATTGACATTTAAATAATATGCATTAAAATTTTTCACTATTTATATTAAGCTGTAGTTTAAGGTAAAAATAAATGTATTCTAATAACTTTATTCTGTTTTTAGAAAAAATCTTTTTAAAATCCACCTACAATTTACGCATACAATTGTTTCCTAGTTTTCTCTAAATATCCTTTAGTCAAAAGAATACAAAAAAACTTAAACTAAAACTACTGTATGTAGTTATGGCAAAAGTATTCATTTTATCTTTACGTTTTTTTTTTTTTTTTTCTTTTTGTATACTTTGTATCGTTGATATTGTACCTCAATAAATTTGCCATTACTATGCATTGCATAGAATATCGACTGCTTTGGTTCTATATCTTTTTGGATTTAGCTATTGAATCTATCGTCACCAAGACCACAAAATGTGTTACGTGCACGCGTGACTTGTTCCACTAGATGTTGTAACTGCTATGTGATATCTTTCGGATTCGTGCAAACAAAATACTCCTGCATGTACTAAATTTATTGGATATTTTAGCGTGGTGCGAAGAAGTATTTTGTAGGGAAAATACACTGAGAATATAGTGGATAATTCTTTAAATATTAATGAACTTAAAACAGTTAATTTCTTATTTTCTAGAGGATTTTATAGATAAAAAACTCAAATATATTCACTTTAAAGTCAACTTTTGTATCGATAATGACTTTTTATATGAAATTTTATTTATTTTTCGCTTAGTGTAACGTTATTGTTTCATTACTTTACAATTTTGCGTTGTTGCTGTCATCATTGTTTTGTGCTGGTTTAACCCTTTGGCCCTTGTTTAAGTACATTTGTACACAAGAACAAGTATTTGTTTTGTTGTAAATTTTATCCTTGGAATAACCATTACGAAATAGTTGTTCATACATTTGGATTTTTCTGATTTTTGTTGCTATTACCATTATAAATATAATACATAGTTTTTTGAGTTCGGTGAGTTGTTGTAGTCTCATTGCTGTTAACTTTACGTTCCGCTTACGTGTTGGCTGTATCATACATTCAATTAGTTCACTTTGCTTTCTCCTCATCATCATCATCTGATCAACAAAATACTATAATAGTTTTCTTTTATACATAGATGCAGAAATACACATATTTACATCAATGAACTAATAGACTTCCGTAGATTTCATAGTTTAGTGTTACAGATACTTATTATTGCTACTCTGATTGCTGTTTCTCTGTATTGAAATGCAAAAAAAAGTTTTATTATACTTTGTTAAAAGAGGGTTCTATGGATTAAGTACTTTCCTATAATGAAAACTTTAATTTATTTATCTATTCGTGCTCTCAAAAGAATGTTTACAATGAGTTTGTTTTTATGAAAATTTATTTCAATTTATTGCTATTTAATTCGTTTGTTTAGAGCTGAGGGTGGGTTGAAAGAAATTTTTGCAGATAAAGTTGTTGGTATAAAAATAGTATTTTTTTTTTTTATTAATTGTGTTTGTTGGATATTTAGATTTTTAAAGTTGAGTTTATAATGTTATGATTTAAAATAGATTTTAAAGGCTTTTGAATAGAGAGGAAAAATGGTTTCGACTTTGTCGAATTTTTAAATAGTTAAGAACTTTTTTTTAAATCTTTATTGATTGCATTCGAGTAATTTTAATGCATGCAAGTTAAAGATGATGTTCGGTTATATGAGATATATAATTAATATTTGATTTATCAATTTCGAATAGATTTATCTCGCATAGCAGGTGTATAGCTGTTAATATTTCTTTATTATTTTTAATGGACGAATGATATATTAACCCTACGGTATATACCCAAAAAAAATTAACGTTGTACCCGGGTACCATAATGTAATTTTCGTTGATTTTATTAAAAAAATATATATTTATATATAATTTTATACAAATTGTTTATTACTACCATTTAACTGGTCACAGATCTCAAATCAAATCAGTAAATACATTTAGGAAAACATGTTTAAGTATTTTAGCAATGTCCGTCCGTCTGTCTGGCAGTCCATGTTTAACTTTTAATGAAGCTACAAAGTTATTGAAGTAATTATATGAAGTTTAGCTTTACATGATGCAGACACGAGCTCTGTTAAAATTAGTTTATAATAATTACCTATTATATCCAAGTCCCAATACAATTTTTATCCTAGAATAGGGTTTTAACGCCCATACATTTCTTTAGTATTACATTTTTAATTTAGTACATATAAAAGTTTTATGGATGTTAGAAACCCTATTTAGTTTTATATAATTTTTTTAAACGTAAAAACTAACCTATAACATTTTTATCAGGTTCGCACCTCAAAAATCCAATTTCCGAAAATCATCATAATGTGCAAAAATTAGTATTGGTATTCATCACGTTTTTTTTTAACAAAAGATTGCAAAAAGTATTAATTGTAAATTTAAACTATACAACAAGACTTGATCTAAAATAAAACACACGTTTCATGTATACTCTCTGAGAAAATCGGTCAAGGCAGACTATAACGTTTTTACAGTCCTAAAGAATGTTTGAACTGACTTCATCCGTTATTAGGCACAGGGTTATTTAATATTCTCACCGAAAATAGGTCACGTCCAAGAATAACTTTTTTTTACAACACTAAAGAATTTTTTCAGCGTTATCATAGCGTCCTGTCAACTTTGGAACTTTAATATGGAAAGTTTACGTTCCTTAGCACGAATATAGGATATAATTTCAATATCTTGAGCACTTGCATGATATTTTGGAATAGAAGTAGTAGACATTACTACATGATATTGAAAAATTGAAAGGTATTCATAAAAACCAAAGTCAAAGCAGTTGAATATGTAAAAACGGCTAAAATGTGCGCTTCGTTTCTTCGTCGCAGACAAGCTGAATAGCTTCGCGGGTTATATATTTTTAAATTGTTTTGTACAAAAGAAATATTATACAACTTGAGTATTTTTGTATAAAATTTGGTTTTAATTTCCGTGTCCTATTCTTGGCTTCTACATTTTTTGCAGCATTCCTGTTTGGAAATTTTTGGACTTTATATGTTATCAACTCTGCATTAGCTTTAAATTTTTGTAACAAATAGTCGAAGCATTGAGATAACTGAGCTGCGTTTGGAGTTCCTTTCAATATACTTTCAATTTTCTGTCCTTCCCAATACCATGTGGTCCTTTTTCTCACCGAACTAGGTTTCATATCAATGGCCAAATTCTCCTGATACTGTTTAATAATATTATAATCAGTTTGACGGCAGAAATTTAATTCTATGGCCAATTATTTGTAGGACCTATTGGGATTTTTTTAAACTTTTTAATAATTTGTAGCACGTACATCTTTTTCGTCACTCATTTTGATGAAAATCACGACAAATCAACATGGTTGTTATTGAAAATAATAACTGACGATTTTTTCCATGATAACTAGATCAAATAAAATTTTAATATTGATTCCGAAAAAAGTTATAAGCAAAACGTGTGTTAAGATTTTGTCGATCGCACTCCTTAAATTTAAAAATTTGTTATTGTTTTTAATATATTTTGTCAAACAAATTTTTCGTTCTAGATCGTGGGACCATTAGTTGAGGATATCTGAAGTATATATCCTGTAAAGTACCAATAAAAAAGCTGAGTAATATTATTGTTGAGAAAGGTGAGCGTTTAACAAAGAAAATAATCTAAATCTCAGATCCCTCATGTGTTTGTCAAAACACAAATTAAAAATCACTACAAAATTAATACTAATCAAAATGAGCACAAATGCGTCCTCCCAGAGAACATATGTATATACTCAAAACTCTTTATTACGAGTGGTCACCTGAAAATACATCTCAAAACTCAACAAAAATAGGTTTTCTTAAGTCATCCTGGTAATAGATGACTTACCAAAACTGTTATTGAGACAGTTTCCGTACAAGTTATCATTTCAGCAATCATAACTTCTCTCAATTTAAATCAAGTTTTCTCAGGGGTCCCACTAAATAAGTTGAAGACTCGCAAAAATGGAGCAGATTTTTAAGCTTTTAAGGATCACAATTTTTTTGTTAAATAAATGAACAAATTAAAGTATGCGGTTCTAGTTTCTTCATAAATGTATAAATACTAAGGAATCAAAAGAACTTAATGTTATGTTAATGAGAATACATCATGACTCATACCAAAACTTGAATACTGATATATGGGAAGAATCATTTCTATTGTGTCCTAGATAAAGCGTAGTTGCTTATCGGCGATAGTGCAATATACAAGTTTATTTATAAATTGCACAGAGGGGCAAAATCGAAAATTTTTGGAAATAAATCTGTAACGCCACAGTTCCATCACGATATTTACAGAGAACATTCAAAATGGCTCCATCCTCTACATATATATTTTTCACGAATTTAAAAATACGCGACCGCAAAATTTAATTCGCGAATTATCCACCAATAAAATTCAACATAAAAACATGTTTCAGGTATAATTTTAAAAGCAATTTCATTACCTTTAAATATTTGTATCAATGAATGTTGTAACGTAAATATTTTGGAAGATATTTGTATTTTTAAAAATACAATTTTGCTTATTTATGAGATATTATAAATCACGAACTATCGCGGTAATCAAACTAAAACTCGGCATTTGCGTTACCAGCGTCAATATTAATATTCTTGCCGAATTTCATTCAATTCGGATGATTTTTGGAAGCAGTTGGCGATTTTTCTGTTTTATTATAAACAAAACAATACAAATTGAAATAAATATTTCGTAGTTACTATGACATTTGTTGCATTATTTGTAAAATATTGCGAGTCCCAGAATGCCACTTACCATGGTTATAGAAAACATTTCCATCACTAGCATATATTTTTTCAAAATGTTTAAAAAGACCATTTTTCGAGATATTTACCCACGAACTAAAAATCGCGAGATATGGATGTTAAGAAAAAATTCATGTTATACGTCATATTAAAGGTAATTTTGATACCTTTAATATGACATCTGAATAAATCTTATATCATAAATTCTTTAAGTGATATTTGTAATTTTGTGTATACATTTTTATATATTTTTTTAGCTATTTTACACTTTCAAATTGAGATATTTCGCGAACCACTTGATGAAATTGACTAAAATTTTGATTAGTCTTAGTTGTGACAAGCATAATGTCTGTACAAGAGGTGAGAAAATCGGCTGGTTGGTTTTAAATGGAATGACAAAATTTTTATCGAATAAAAAAAATTTTATTTCGCTTATCAATGAAAATTTTATCTTCCAGCTGAAATACGAACTTATGATAGTTAGCATTTACCACAGGTTCTAGTTAGGTGCTCTACATAATCATCAATAAACTGCAGCTACAACAACAAAATGTAACAGAAATGGGAATTACTAGGGTTGCCAGACGGGCTTGAATGAGCTTGATTGTCAAGATATTTTAGGTCTTGTCAAGTTTCAAGTTAAAATACAATTCGTCAAGCTAAAAATGTTCTATACTACTTTAAAATATTCTACAATTTAAATTGTTTAAAAAATATAATAAATTTAGTCAAATATTAGAAGTATGGTTTTCTCCGTTACATATTGTATGCATTTTTGCCCATCACTGACAATAAATGCAAGAAATGATTTTAAAACTTTATTTTATTGTGAAATTTGTGAGTACTTAATATCAAATATATTTGTGAGAAAAAATTAAAATCAGCATTGTCCCAAAAAATTTCAAAATCCATTTTACATTTTGTAGTACTGGCAGTATTAAAGAATGAATCACTTGATTCAAATGCTGAATTTGTATATATTTCATAATATAATACATGAACTTAGTTAGATAGTTTAGATTGCCATTATGTTCATATTTATACTGCGATAGTAAAATTGCTAAAAAAAATTACTTGTGGTCGTACTAAAGTAGCAGCAATTGCAAAAAACGTATTGGCTCCATATTTACAAGAAAAAGTTTCTAGTGCCTTAAAAGATAGTTAATTTTTTGAAATTTGCAGTGACGCATCAAATATTGGAAATATAAAAACGTATCCATATGCAGTACAATATTTTAGTATTAATGAAATTGAAAAAAGATTCGGCTGTGCCGAATCTTTGATACCCTTCACAGTATTACCATCTTACTATCTTATCGACATCATATTACCATATTACCGACAAATAATAAAATTTTCGCCTTAACGTATGCTTTCATATTTTCACATATATAAATCTAAATTTTTTTCAAACTACGAAAATTTGAATATGAAAAAAAAAAAAAAAACAATCATAGCAGGCTTTGCTTTTAAAAAATAAACAACAACAATTCCATATTTATTTATGTTTTTATGTGTGTGTGTATATACAAACTGACTGCATATACAAAGAACAACAACAACACTGTTATTCATTATATTACTTCTGTTGCTAACTAAACTACTTGTCTTATAGGCAAAAACGTCACTAATATTCATTACAATGCTTAATATACATGTTTGTGTATGTATTTATGTATATTCTTAACAGATATGTTTTAGTTTTAAAAAAATAAACAACAATAATTCCATATCTATTTTTGTACAGACTGCATATACAAAGAACAACAACAACACTGTTATTCATTATATGACTGCTGTTTCTAACTAAACTACTTGTCTATACAAAAAACAAAAAACGTTAGTAATAGTCATTACAATGCTTAATATACATGTTTATGTGTGTATTTATATTCTTAACAGATTTGTTTTTGGGCCATAACTCTGTTGATTATGAACGAATTTGGTTTATTAAAAAAAACGAAATTTTATAAAAACATTTATGACTGATCTATATAAAAATAAAAATCTGTAGCTTGAACAAGGGCTTCAAAAATAAAAAATTCGTTTTCCCTGATATCTCAGTTATTACTGATCCGATTTATTTCATTTTTTCAGAACAAAAATTCAGAAAATAATTTCCGAGCCCCCTTTAAAAATTCGAAGTCCCTGGTATATACAGAGGCTTCAGAAACTGAAAAACCGGTTCCAAAAAACCGGTTTTTAAAGCATATCTCCGCCATTTATAAACCGATCCTGCTGATTCAAAAACCGAAATTTTATAAAAATATTTGTGACTGATCTGTATAAAAATAAAAATCTATAGCTTAAACCAGGGCTTCAAAAAATAAAAAATGCGTTTTGTCCGATATCTCAGTTATTATTGAACCGATTTATTTCATTTTTTCAGAACAAAAATTTAGAAAAAAACGTCCGAGACCTCTTTGTAAAAACGAAGTCCCTAGTATATACAGAGGCTTCAGAAACTGGAAAACCGGTTCTAAAAACCGGTTTTTTGAACATATCTCCGCACTGTATGAACCGATCTTGCTGAATTCCAATAGCAAAATTCTCGAAAGCATTTCCGATCGTTTGATATATATATTATATTTGTCAGTTATCGGTGGGCTTCATAAACGCCATTTCAACCGACACACGGACGGACGGACGGACATGGTCCTATCGTCATCATTTCTTACAAGGATCCCGAAAATGTAAACTTTTTTTCTCTCCGACGAAAATTGTGAGAATTACAAACGGAATGACAAACTTATATATACCCTTTACACCTTTGGTGAAGGGTATAAAAATGGTATTCGTAGATAAATTCTGGATTTCTATGAAGATCCGAAGGAAACTTCAACAGATATTTTGAAAAATATTAAAAGAATAACTATAGAAAAAAAACTAGATCTTCAAAAAATTACTTCATACAGCGCCAATAATGCATCTGTAAATTATGGTGTCTATAATTCCATGTTCCAAAAGTAAAAATAAATTAAAATAATAAAAGCTAATTGTTACTGCCATGTGATAAACAATTGTGTAAAAAGTGCGTTGAATGCGTTATAAGTCGACGTGGAAAATATCGTAATAAAAACAAATATATGACTCAGAGTTTTATATATTTTTTTGTTTAAATGAATTTTTTAGTTCCTAATAAAATTTTGTTAAAAAAAATAAATTTTTTTTGGATATAATTGATGCGTCTACAATTTTCTTCAGGTTTTAATTTTTTAACATTTGTTGTTATGTCAAGTTGATTTGTTTAAAATCAAGTTGAATTTTTCGAACTGTCAAGTTAAACTACCAAACAATTCTGGTAACCCTAGGAATTACGTATTTAAGTGATTCAGATGTTATTTATCTATAATAGTATGATATACTCTAATCAAATATATCCTAAGTTCGAAATTCATAAATTGAATATACTTCCGCAATGTAAACAGATTACTTCAAGTTTAATTGCTAACGAAACATTCAATTTCTTTAAAAATTATCTGCCCTACTATAAGTTTCATCTTATAATGCCTTAAAACTTTTAATAATCTTTACCTTGCAAACATTGAATAAAAGTTAGAAAATAAAAGCGACGATATTATAAGATCAAGGTCGATTATGGGTCACACTAGTGCGGAAGGAAATCAATAAGGATTTTTAAGCAAATAGTGCTTCATATCTAAATTTAAATTAATTTAATCTTACTAATATATATAATGGTGGTAGTTTAAATTAACTTTCTCAAAAAATTTTAAAAGAGTAATCAAATCCTTATACTTTACTTCACCTAAAAAACGAAATACATACAAGGTCAAATATAGGGTATGTTCAAACAATGCACATAAAGAATACTCGAAACAATTTTGCATACTTTAAACAGTTCGCTTCCAAGAAAATATGTTCTGTGCTGCCAACACCCCAACGGTTTTACATGTGTCGAACGCGTAAACCTCGGCAATTTATTTACTGCTGCCAGGGAATCTAACACAACAAAGAAAAACTATAAAAAATAGAACAAAACAACTAGATTTCAATGAAGTATATTTTTTTTCAAATTCTCCAGACACACAACGAACCTGAGGAGGTAAAAAGAGAATCAAATGCAGTAGATATACATACATATGTATGTACGAATGAATGAATGAATGTTAGTACAAGGGCTAAAGTTCAAGCTACAAATGCATCACGTTCCAACTAAAACCAGATGCACACATAAAACACACACACGTGTACACTGTAAACATTAATATGTATAAAAATTTGAAAATGTATGTATGTGCATGTGTTTGTTTATCCCCTAAAGTATACTTCTCCTACCGGCTATAAAACAAAATAGCAACAACAACAATAAGAAAAACAAGAAAACAAAAATGTGGCCAAATGCATGTAGATTGAGCAATAAAACTGTCACTGTACAATAAGAAACACAAACATTTAGCAATAACAAAAACAACTTTAACATCAGTTGTAGAAACACAAGAAATTTAACGATTTATTATCTGGCAAAAGTAGCCAACAAAATACACACTCACATTCTCAATTATAGTTTATGCTTTTGTATAAAAACAATATAGAACAGCACATGGAAATGGCACGGAAGCTAAGACTGGACTAGGAACAAGTGAGAGGATGTGGCCTTTTGAAATCTAACCTAAGTAAGTAACTGTTGTCTTTAACAGAAAAACAATCTTGAATGACATCAAACATACACATTCAAATACACGCATACCAATACGAAAAAATATACATACATATAACATAAATACAAATGGTTTAAAGATCTATGACTATGGGAATTTAAATAGTTTGTCCTCTGTGGCATATTTGTACAATTATTTATCATCTAACAGACGACATAAATACACAAACATATACCATCAGATTTTTTGTTACCAAATATTTGTCGCATAAATAGGAATCGCAATTTCCCGGACTTTTTGTTTTCCCGGGATAACGGGAAAAAATTCGATTTCCCGGAATTCCCGGAATCTCGGATTAAAAACCATAAGAAATACTACTCTCATTAGTTGAACAACTAAGACTCAAAGGGATATGTATTTTTGCATTAGCAGATTTAAAACAGATTTGTAAATGTACTTAGAAAAAGAAGATCAATTACTTAATTTACTGATTGATTAACTCGAGTGAATGCTGTCGTCAAAGAGCTTTGTGGATATCGACACAATATTAAGCAGAACGTCTTTTCCGAAAACCTTCGGGGTAATTCAAATGTGTGTTAAAACTATATTAAATAGTTTGTAGCTTCAACGTTATATGATAATATCAAAAATATATTGCAAATTTTAAAGTACTTTCCCAAAGTTTTGAACATCATATATAATATTTAGAATTAATTTCAATTTCCTACACGGTCATCGAAATAGAATTAAATTTTATTAGAATTTGTTTTTTCTTTTTGGTAAATGGTGGTCCGAAGTGCCTTTTTTCATTTCAAAATGCAATAACTCAGAAACTAAAAAACATATTTTCACCATTCTTTCACAGCCTAACTAACACAAGTCCATATAAAATGTTGTGTAAAATATTATACTGGTCGGAGTCGGATGTACTATGTTATAAAAAATAGGAAGAAAGAGGAAACACATTTTTTTGACATTGTCCATTAAATCGAGAAAAGTAGTTAGTTCCAACTAATTGTATTTTTGACTAATTGATTATACAAATTTATAGAATTTATATAGAATTTCTTCTATTTTTTTTCACTGATATTGTTAGGAAAATAAGAGTTGCGAAATATTTTCGAAAAAAATTTAACTAAAACATAATCACGAGATCATTATAATACAAATAAGAGTAAATTATCTTAAAAATCTGAATTCCTTCTAAATATTGAACATAATTGAACAATGAATCAAAAATTTGATAATAAATATGTTGATATATTTCTCCCATAGTAAGGCCATTACTCTAGTATATTTCCTCATAACTCAAGACCGGTGTGTACGATTAACATAAGTGATACACCAAAAGATGCGTTCTGAAAATATCTTCAAATCACCAAAACATAACTTTTTATGTGCTCATGAGTTTCGAAGTTATTTTGAAATAAGTGTCCAAAAAAATCTTTTTCATTCAAAATTTTAGATTTTTTTGTTACTAAAATTTCTTTTAATGAAAACATCAAAAATGTTTCAGTTTATCATCTTTATCTTAAAGTTGGTAATGCTGCGAATAAAATAAAGTGTGTATCTTCAAATGTACAAATCTTGATGTACAACTGAGAAGAAATACAGTGTTGGGTAAAAAAAAAAATTAAAAAAATTTTTTTCTAGAAACAAAAATAGATGGACTAGGTGGATTTTGACGAGTTAAACAGGAATCTGCTTTCACTATTTTTCTATCATGTACTGATTATACTCTACACCACCATAGGTGGTTAGGGTATTACGTGTTTGTGCTGATGTTTGTAACGCATAGAAAAAACCATCACACCACCACCTTAAAGTATACTATTCGACTCAGAATCACTTCCTGAGTCGATTTAACGATATCTGTCCGTCCGTCTGACCGTCTGTCTGTCCATGTAAACCTTGTAATCAAACTACAGGTCGCAATTTTAAAGATAAGTCAATGAAATTTAGCACACGAGATTCTATTAGGTTAAGGACGAACCCTATTGAAACTGGTTATCATTAGTCTATTATTTCATCTAGCCCCCATACAAATGACCTCCCGGAAAAGGGTTTAACGTTCATAAATCCATTAAATATAGCACTATTTCGGTCCATAATTGACCATAACTCCCATATAAGTCCCTCTTCCGAAAATCACTTTAAAGGGCATAAATCTCATTATACTGTTAGTATCAAGTTAATGTTCTACAGAAATAAGTTTTATATAAATGTAAATGATAGTGCCAAATTTTACGAAGATCGGTCCATAATTTACCATAGCTCCCAGGCCCTTTTTCGGGAGTCACCCAAAAATTACTAAATTCATATAAATGTTAGAATCGACGTTATATTCTGTATTCGTATGTTTTATTTTACACTTAATAAGAATATCGGTCCACAATTGGCCCCAAGTCTGATAAAAGATCCCTGTCCGAATTTTTATGTACACAATGGTGTAGGGTATCATATGGTCGGGCTTGACCGACTATATCTTCCTCTCTCGTTTTTTTATGGGCATGACTAATATCATCACCTTATTTAGCGGTCGCACTATAAAATTCGAGAATATTTTGTCAAATTTAGACTATAACTCAAGAACCGTTTACACAATTTGAAGAAATGATACACCAAAAGATGCATAATAAAATTGCCTTCAAGGTGTGTCAAAAATATTATTTACTTGCTCAAGAATTTCAGTGTTATGGATCAAAATTTTAACAATTAAAAAAAAAAAAAAAAAAATGGTGAAAGCCGAATAACTACGGAAATATTATTTTGATAAAAAAATTATGTAAATTCAGCTAGAGACAATTTAAGTCGCTTTATATTGGAGTTTAATATGTCTTAATAGGAAAAACCGTTCTCGAGTTATACAAGTGTGACTGCCTAAAGGCTGGGTCATAGTAGTCATGCCCATAAAAAAAATCGATATGTGATAGAAAAAAAGTAAAAGCTGATTCTTAAATTCCATCTAATCCACCTATTTCTTTTATTTAAGGCGAAAAAAGTTTTTTTTGTTTTTTTTTTTTGCCCACTAGTGTATTTACACTTAACTGTAGGTATGCATTGGTATCCTAACTTAACTGTGAATACAATTAGGATTTATGATACGTGGCTTTATTTACTCGTAGTTTGCCAGCTTTGAGATAAAGGTGATAAACTGAAACATTTTTGATGTTTTCACTTTTAAAAAGAAGTTTTAGTAAAAAAAATAAATCTTGAATTTAACATGAAAAATTTTTTTCGGACACTTATTTCAAAATATCTCTTAAACTATTGAGTGGATAAAATATTGTTAGTAGAACAACTTAAAGCCAATTTTATTCCACACATTGTGGTGTATTATATAAATTATGCATAGCGTTCTCGAGTTATAGTGAAATATACTCGAGTAATCGGCTTATTTAGGACGCAATATTAGACATCGACCCGACGGGAAAAAACTGAAAGCAGATTCGATTTTAGCATATGGAATTCCTTAGTCCACATATTTTTTATTTTTTTTAAAGGAGCACGAAAAAAGTTTTTTTGTCGATCAGTATAATATATGTTTAAGATGTCTACATGATTGTTTCAAACTTGCTGGGTTTTAGTACTGATATTTTATTAAGATATTAAATTGAATTTATACTATAGAATCATTCAATAAAAATCATCTAATGAATTGTATATAAAACAATATTAATGACATTGTGGTTAAGAAATAGTTTCGACCTGGAATTTAAGCTTAATTTTCTTTAAAACATTACTCAAATATATAAGTTCTTCTTAAAAGTCATGCTGTTTTCTTCCATTTAAGTGACTTTAAAATTACCGGGAATCCGGACGAAATTCCCAGGAAAGCGAGACAAGAAAAATAGCAAATTTCTCGTGAATCCCGGGACGGAAAATCCCGGTTTGCAATCTCTACTCATAAGAAAAACGTCGAGGATATCAAGAAAAAGTGTTTGGAAAATCATTTTTATGTAGAAAAAGAAGATCTTTTAATATAAAATTGTGATAAATTAGTAACCAAGTTTTTAATTTCCAAAATATTGAGCAGATCGGCAGATTCTTGTTCAGCACATTGAATTCCATCTAGTTCACCTATTTCTGTTTAAAGAAGAAAAATTTTGTACCAACGCACATTGGATAAAATGTGCCAAAGTGGAAATTTATTGAATTTTGAAGGTTAAATTTTCGTTAAAAAGTTGGATTTCAAATAAAAGTATACCAGATTATGTGACAATAGCTTTAAGGAGTGCGATCGAAAAAATCATAATCACACGTTTTGCCTCATAACTTTTTTCGGAAGCATTATTAAACATTTTTTTTGATCTAGTTATCATTGAAAAATACTTCAGTTATTATTTTTAATAACAACCATCTTGATTTGTCGTGATTTTGATCAAAATTAGTGACGAAAAAGACGTACGTGTTACAAATTATTAAAAAATTTCAAAAAAAATCCAATTAGGTTCTACAAATAATTGGCCACAGAATTAAATTTCTGGCGTCAAACTGTTTTTAAAGTTATTAACAGTATCAGGAGAATTTGACCATTGATAGGAAACCTGGTTCGGAAAGAAAAAAAGGTCCACATGATATTGGGAAGGCCGGAAAATTGAAAGCATATTGAAAGGAACTCCAAACACATCTGGTAGAAAAACAGTCCGGTTAGCTCAGTGCTTTGACTATTTGGTTCGAAAGTTTAAAGCTAGTGCATAGCTGATAACATATAAAGTGCAAAAAGATCCAAACAGGAATGCTGCAACAAATTTAGAACCCAAGAATAGTATACGGAAATTAAAACCAAATTTCATACAAAAATACTCATATTGTATAATTGACGAAGAAACGTATGTGCTGGCAGAATTTTCGCAGCTTCTGTGGTAAAACTTTTATATTGTATATTCTCGATGCAATCTTAAAGATAAGTTTAGAACACAAAAGCAGAAAAAATTTCCTACAAAATTCCTGGTATAACAAGACTTTTGCAGTTGCGGCAAAACAGGAAAGTCATTTGTTAGATTCGGATCTATAAATACCAAAATATACATCAAAGAATATTTGCAAAAAAGACTTCTTCTTTTCATAAGAGAACAAAACGTGTCCACATATTTTTGGCCCGATTTGGTATCATGTCACTACGGTAAGAAAGCTCTGGAGTGGTACCAAAACAATAACATAGTTATTGTTCCAAGAGAGGTCAATTTTCAAAATTGTCAATAGCTTAGACCAGTCCATAGCTTAGACTTGTGAAAAGTGAATTGAAGAGCACAAAAAAGGTGTCCCAAAATACGGAAGATTTTAAAAGAAGATGTGAACACTGTTCCAAAAAAAGTGACTGAAGGAACTATCAAATCTCTAACGATAAAGTTACCAAAAACGGTCCACAAGATCATAAGTAGTGTTTAGAACTATAAACATTATCTAGGTTTTGTTGTTTTCTTGTGCGGTGCCGTCAAGGTTAAGATTTTATTTACATTTTGGAAAAAGAGTAAAAAATTTAATTCATCAACTTTCGGTGCATTTTTTTTAATAAAAAGTCTTTTAAAGAAAACATTTCAAATAGAACCATTAACTTCAGGTACTTCAAGTGTTTTTTTTTTTTAATTTTATTTTGTCCAAATATTGTTTTTTGAAAATTATCCTAAAATACACTAAATTTTCACGGCATAGAACTTAAAATATCTAAAAAATATGTTTTAAATTGCAGTTATTACTCAGCAAAAACTTAGTTACGGATGTAGTTACTTTGTAATGACGACAACATACTGTCTGTATTACATAGAAGTTGTTTAGTAACTAATTATTTATAAGCAGAATGTAAATTATTATTTATGATCAGATTTTTGAAAGTATTAATTTTTGTAATGCAGTTACCAGTTCATATATTTGAAGAAGGTATACATTACACTTTTTGTTGTTGTTAAGTTTTTTAAATTAAAATTTAAAAAAATATTTTTAAATCAACAAAAAAAAAATATTTTATATCCCGACATTTCATTACTTATTTATAACCTAAAATGTAACTAGTTCCTATTGCTATTACTAATCATGACTTTAGTAATGCTTTAAAATCAATGCGCTGTTTAACAGCTTGGAAGTAATTAGTTATTGTAATGACATCTAAGTAATTTATTGGGTAAGTAGTTGCCTCTAATATTATCACCGTGTTAAAATAATGAATTATTCAGCTAATGTGTAAGTAGTGAAGAGCCATTATCAAAGCAAAAACTTAGCTTCTATTTTTAAAATCAACAGCTTCCTGTATGCATTATATTGTAGCCTTATTCGCCACTCGCAGCATTACTTAATACTACTTCAATAACTGGTATTTAGTAAATATGAAAGTAATTTGATTTTTAAGTGGATCAGTTATCTAGAGCGCCTAACTAAAAAAATGTGTTTTTAAAATTAAAGAGAGTTCAACTCCCACTTAAGGTAAACGCATTTTTTTATAAATTGTGTTTATTTATTTCCCTATAAATGTAAGGCGATTGTGGTGTAGCGAGTAAGACTGCAGACTAACAAACACAACCAGTATGTTGATGCGTGGGTTCAAATCTCAACCGAGCCAAATATTTTTTTTTTTTTTGTGCGTAAAAAAAAAACACCATCCAAAACAGCTCTTTTGGAACCCAAAAAAAAAAACTTATTTAATTTTGGACATCTCGAACAAAATTCGTCAGTTATAGCACCAAAAATGGAAGCAGTTTTTCATACCGACTTCGCTTACAAATCACGTTATTTGGTAAGCGAAGTTTTTGCTGGGATATTAGCTTCTTAACTCATTACATGGCAGCCAAAGTTTTTACTGGGTATTTGTCTAAAACACCATGTACACGGTTGAAAAGTGTGATTTTTCTATTTTCCAAAAAAAAAAAAAAAAGTTTAAAACGAAATAATGATGAAAATACTAAATTGGAAATAAATTTACACAGGAACATACCCGAGAAACTTTTTCAAAGATACCTTCCTAATAGAAAAAATTCTTTAAGTATTTGACGCCTGAGTATGTATTCTACAATTGGTTATAAAAGGCAAATCTTAGTACACCAAATGTACTACATGTATTGGTTACGCTTAAATATTGTTCAACAATTTCAAATCTACTCCAGCCACTAACCTCAACATTAAGTTCCATTCCAGACACTGTAATAATGTGTGTATTTGCAATCACAGAAAGTGCAGGGGATTTAATTGCAGTCAGCCAACTTAGAAATAGGCCAATTGATGGACATTTAAAAGCCTTTTAATACAGTCCATTTGAAGTATTGGGGGAAATGTAACTGACAAATGACTCCATTTTTAGTTCGTGGATCGTTTAAGTGCTTTCGAAGTATGTAAGTATATTATTTTATATGTAACAGTACTATTGCTGCAGCAAATACATGCGTATTTCTAGCAACGTATTGGTGTATGTGAATTATTATTATTATTTTTTTTTTTTGGTATGTATAAGTGTTTCTGTGAAATTAAACCGCCAATTTTTGTTGGTGGTTTTGGTGTTGTTGTTGATTTTTCTACAACTGCACCATTTACAAAGAAAATTGCGAAACTAAGTGCATTTTAAAATGTTTGACCCATAGTAAAGTTTTCATTTTTTTTTTTTTTATTTATTTGGTCTTTATTTGCAGTAATCGCTTATGTTTGTGTTTGGAAAACTGTACAAACGATGAAAAGTTGAAATATTGTTTTAACAACAAGTTGTTTGCCATTGAATGAATTTTGTTTACTTTTGAGTCTTCTATTTTAGTTTAGAATCTGTTTTGTGGACCTTTTTAAAAGCGCAACTTAAGTTTTGTTGATTTTATTTTTGGTATATTTTGTTGGTAATTTAAGTTTTTGCTAAAATTACGTTTTTAGCAAGAAATAAGTGCAGTTTTAATTAGTAATTTTTGTCCTAAGGAGAATTTATATTTAAATTTAAATAACTTTTAGTTTTAAATATACAGGAGAAATACTCATAAAATTCATTAGTCTTAATAAATTGTCAAATATAAAAATTAGGTCATTTAAGAATTGAAATATTTTCCAAAAAGTGTAGACAGCAATAAAAGTAAAAACACTTAAATTTTAAACTTTTTCTTGCATAATACTTTTTTACTTATTTTTTTCTTAATTTATTTTTAATATTTTTTACACCATAAATCTTTATATTGACAAGCAATTAAACTAAAGGTTAAAAAATACTTAATTTAATTAAATTTAAAATAAAAAAAATAAATGGAAAAATTATATTTTTTTTATTTTATACGTTGAAATTTTTTTCAACCTAAAAGAAGCAAATTCATAGAAAGCAAACAACCATATTGAATTTACATATGTATTTATACTCATATGTATATATACGTATAAGAATATTCATTATATGCTGATATTAAAAGCTTTAACGTTTAAGGTTGCAAAGGTAAATAATACACACTCATACACAAACATGGGTACAAAACAACAACTCATTTCCTTATATACAAACAAGCGAATAAAAGACAAAAAAGAAAAAATATATATACAGAAATATTGAATGAAGATATATGTAAATGCAGAAATTAATTTTCGTTATATTCAATTACGCATACTTTTAAAATATATACTCCTAGATATACACACTCATATTCAGTTACCAACCCTGACAAAAACTTATATTTATACTTTAATATATTCAGTTGTACGAGCAATAATAAAAACCGCTAAATTATGGCTTTATGATTGTTTTACACATACACAAGGAATTATATTTAATCTACGTATTAATTTACAAATGTAGATACATACATACAAACATATGTATAAGAATAACCCAGCAGTTTATTTGGTAGCAATTAACCCCCTTTTGGGACAATACCGTACTATTTTTTACTAACTCACTTTTGTGAAAATGCTTAGAATTAATAAATAAAAAGTTTTGAAAAACTTGGGGCAAGAACACGCCTACCTCCCATATATACTGAAAATAAAATACTATTTTTTTTCTAAAATAATGGTTTGAACATAGAACATTTGGCATAGATGTTTCTTATAGTTCAAGGACGAAGCCTATTGAAATTGGTTATGGTCGGTCTATTATTTCACCTAGCCCCCATACAAATGTCCTCCCGGAAAAGGGGTTTACCGATCATAAATTCCTTAAATATAGCAATATATGAAATTTGGCTTATATAAGTTCCGTATAAGACTAAATCTGTGTGCCAAATTTTAAGAAGATCGGTCCATAATTGACCATAGCTTCCATATAAACCCCTTTTCAAAAATCACTTAACGAGCATAAATCCCATTAAAATGTTAGTATCAAGTTGGTAATATCAATAAAAGACCCCTCCCCAAATTTTGATGCACATGCACAATGGAGTAGGGTATCATATGGTCGGTCTTGACCGACTATATCTTTTTTTTTCGTTAAATAATATTTTAAATTCTGCACCCACATTTTATCTTCAATAACTTATTTATTTGCCTAATTTCGACCGATTTTCGGTCCAATATTTTTATGTTTTTTAGTTTTCAATATTTGATTTAATTTTTTATTTCACGAAGTATTTTAACATAAAGAACACTTTGACTTTTGTGTAAGAAAAATAAATTTTGAAATCTTTAGATTTTTTTTTTTTTTTTTTTTGTAGTTGTTGCAAAAAATAGGAAAAAATTTCTTATATATATTAAGAAACAATACTAAATTTCAAAATCAAGCAAAAAAAAATTGTATAATTTTTAATATATTTGTAATATATAATTAGCGCTATCTGGAGGATTTTTAATGTAGTATATTGAGTCAAAAAAATATATTTTTCTGTTCCTTAGTAGTCGGCCAAGCAACTAGTTCACAAAAGCCACCAGAAATTGCT
This sequence comes from Protophormia terraenovae, assembly GCA_951394005.1. Lineage (NCBI taxonomy): Eukaryota > Metazoa > Arthropoda > Insecta > Diptera > Calliphoridae > Protophormia > Protophormia terraenovae. The sequence continues at coordinate 70,704,090 of OX596076.1, read as the reverse complement.
GGGAACTTTTAATTACAAATGTACTTATACTATTATAATACAAATGTAGATGTTGTGTATGAGAATATGAGATATTTAATTTTACTGATACCAATAAAGAAATCAAATATAAAAACAATTCAGATTTCTTCATTGGTTAAAGCTAAATCTAGGATACCCTGCACATTTTTTATTTTTTTTTTTTTTTTTAATTAAAGACTATTATGTTTTACTAAATGTGATTATAATTAGAAATTATATAGTCCAATCAATAGAAATCCTGCTTGCAACTATAAAATCCATGAGATACTTTTTTCAATCAACTTACTGTTTGCCTTAAGAATGGAATATTTTAAAATTTTAAAGTGGGATATTTTTACAAATTCAAAATAAATAAAAAAATCTGTATCAGCATGTTATAATCCAACAAAAATTTAGATAAATACCTCTAGAAGAGTCACATTTTAATTATTTCAAAAGTGGAACTAAATTCATACTTTGCACTTTTTCGCAGCTTCTTCCAAAACAGAAAAAAAAAATACAATTTAGTCTTTATTTCTGTAATTTTAATTTTATTTACTTGATTTAAAGTTATGTTCAGACCAGTTAAATATTTGACCAAAATGACTTAACCAATACAAGCGAGAATGTTATATTCGGCCTGGTCGAATCTATATACCCACCATCAACTTTTTAAAATTTTACGTTATATGGAAGGTGGGCGGTAAAGTGGGTGGACCACGGCCATTTTTTGTTTCCGTGTTTACATTGATCCTTGAACTATTTATACAAAATTTTGTTTACATTTCATCTCATATGGGAGGTGGACAGACCACGGCCATTTTTGGTTTCCAAGTTTATATCGACCCTTGAACTATTTGTACAAAATTTCTTTATCGTGCATGCTTTTGTTAAAGAGATATCAGCAGATGAAGCGAAAACGGACACCCTGTGTTTCTAGTAAGGACTGCGCACGAAAAAATCCGTGCATACAAATCAGCTTGTAGAAACCAAACCAATGGGCGAATCTTTTTTAAATTATATTTGTATTAATGACTGTTATGTTCAAGTTCTAAACATAAAATATTAAATTATTTTCTTTCACGTCATTTTTTTTACCACTAAATTCTTTTTACCTCCAAATAAAATAATTTTTTGTAATTTATATGACTTCAGGCTATATTTCCTTTCAACTTTTCTGATAAAGATTCAAAGCAATTAACTTTTTGCGACACTTTTATTCCAGAGATGAGGATATTTTTTCTCAAAATCCTTTCTATTTTATCTGAATCCTACAGCCTGAAGATACTATTTGTCTTCCACTACCAGGTTTCCATTCAGTGACCACGACTTCTTCGTATAATATTATGACCCTTCCTAGCAATTGTTTTGTATGACCGATGTAAGATTTCATGAAAAATATTATTTATATGTTTTGGTGCTTTTTGTTCAATTTCCATTTTCATAAAAACTAATTTCGCTATAACCATGAAACTTAGCACATGACTAGTGAGCATAATGACAAATGTAAACCAGTTAACGGAATTATTTATTTTTCATCACATAAAAATGTATAAGCCCAAGAGCAAGCACGGATTTTTTCGTGCGCAGTTCCATAACTTTTTTGTTTATTAACCGATATTGCTCATTTTCAATCCCAAACAATCTCCCTAGGTTGGCCCGTTCGAGCCCTATCCTGCTTTCAACAAACGGACCGACGGACGGACATAGCTATATCGACTCAGAATTTAACCAGGACCAAGCAAATATATACTTTATGGGTTCTTAAATGATTTTTTTCGACATGTTACACATGGTTTGACAAAATCAATATACCCCCCATCTTTTTCATAGTGGGTATAAAAAGGTAAAGATACTATTTTATACCCACGAAAAAAAAAATAATTTTTACATTTTTAAATTTCAAAATCGTTTATTTTTGAACTTGGAAAAGAAATCGACTTCAATTTCTTCTTTTATTCGAAATATAATTTTGTCCTTTAACCAATTGAGAAAAAATAAATTCGAATGAAAATATTTGTCAATATAATAAAGATTGTGGACAAGATCTTGCAAAATTGCGATAGTTGAAATTTCAAAAGCTGATAACATGAAAACTATGGGGTATGAATAACACATGCAATTATGTTTAGAATCCTTTTTAAAAGCTTTAAGATGATTTAAAAATATTTGAAATCGGTTAAGAAACAATCATTGTAAATGCGTTAACAATTTTTCTATATCAGAGGTACTCTATTTTGAGTCCCAATAGTTCCATTTCTGAGAGATCTGAAGGGTCCTCTGCTACTTTTGTATGAAATTTTAAGCTGGTTTGAGATTTATTTCCAAAAATTTTCGATTTTTCGAAAAAGTTGATAATAGTCGGTAAAAGTCGAAAAGTTGAAAAAAATCTTAAATATTCGAAAAGACGAATATTCCAAATTTAAACGAGAAAAAAGATATAGTCGGTCAAGCACAACCATATGATACCCTACACCACTGTTTACATCAAAATTAGGGGAGGGTTCTTTAATTGAACTTGGGCTAATTGTGTACCGATAATCATATTAAGTGTAAAATAAAACATAAGAATACAGAATAATTCGTCGTTACTAACATTTATATGAATTTATTCACTTTTGGGTGATTCCCGAAAGAGGGCCTTATATGGAAGCTATGGTAAATTATGGAACAATCTTCGTAAAATTTGGTACTATAATTAACATTTATATAAAACTTACTTGTGTCGAATATTAACTTGATACTAACATTTTAATGGGATTTATGCCCTTTAAAGTGATTTGCTAAAAAGGCGTTTATATGGGAGCTATGGTCAATTATGAACCGATCTTCTTCAAATTCGGCACACAAATTTAGACTAGAATTAAACTTATATGTGTCAAATTTCACTATAATATTGCTATATTTAATGGATTTATGATCGTTAAACCCTTTTCCGGGAGCAAATTTTGTATGGGGGCTAAGTGAAATAATGGACCGATCATGACCAGTTTCAACAGTGTTGGTTCTTGGCCTAATAGAAGATCGTGTGCTAAATTTCATTGACTTATTTTTAAAATTGCGACCTGTAGTTTTATTACATGGTTTACATGGACAGACAGAGGGTCAGACGGACGGACGGACATCGCTAAATCGACTCAGGAAGTGATTCTGAGTCGAATGGTATACTTTAAGGTGGTGGTCTGATAGTTTTTTCTATGCGTTATAAACATCAGCACAAACGCATAATACCCCAAGCACCTATGGTGGTGTAGGGTATAAAAATAAATCGGAAGATCGACTAAACAATAAAAAAGTCGAAAATTCTACAAAAAATCCTTTTTTTAATCAGTAAAATTAATGCGTGTGAACGAAAGTGCCATTTTGAAGTCGTGGAGGTGATTGTGTGTACGAAATAGGATCACGATTGTGATTGTGTGTACGAAATGGTATCGGTAATAGCCACGTCCCGTTTTCAAGATAGACAGACGGACAGATGGACGGACATAGCTAGATTGACTCAGAATCTAACCAGGACCCAGAAAATATATACTTTACGGGGTCTTAAATGATTTTTTCGATATGTTACACAAGGAATTACAAAATCAATCCCATCTTTTTGATGGTGGGAATAAAAACATATGGGAAATTTTTCAAACTCGTTTACTTTGGGGTTCAAAAAAAATTTCGAAAAATTGTTAATGCCTCACAACGATATTTAGTACCAATATTCCTTGGCTCTAGTGGAACACGATCTCTTCGCGTGAATAGCTTCTAACAAACGGCGTCAATGTTAGGAGGTTTAAGATAAAAATGTATTAAAAAATTGCTAAAATTCTATTTATAGTCCTGAATCAAAAATTATTCCATGTATGTACTCAACGATATTGTATTTTAAATACAAATAAAAACGAGAAAAAAAGATATAGTCGGTCAAGCCCGACCATATGATACCCTACACCATTGTATACATTATAATTCGGGGAGGGGTCTTTTATTAGGAGTCAAATATGGACCGATACTCATAAGTGTAAAATAAAACATACGAATACAGAATATTACGTTGATGCTGACATTTATATGAATTTGTAAAATTTGGCACTATCATTTATGTTCATATAAAACTTATTCGTGTCGAATATTAACTTCATACTAACATTTTAATCGGATTTATGACCTTAAAGTGATTTTCTGAAAAGGGTTTTATATGGGAGCTATGGTTAATTATGGACCGATCTTTTTAAAAATCGGCACACTTATTTAGATTTATATGGAACTTATATGTGCCAAATTTTTTTAAAATACTGCTATATTTAAGGAATTTATGATCGTTAAACCCTTTTCCGGGAGGACATTTGTATGGAGGCTAGGTGAAATAATAGACCGATCATAACCAATTTCAATGAAAATGATTCTAAGCCGTCTGTCCATCTGTCCGTCCCTGTAAACCTTGTAATCAAACTACAGGACGCAATTTTGAACCAAAATTAATGAAATTCGGTACACAGGTTTCTTGTAGTTCAGGGACGAAGCCTATTGAAATTGGTTATGATCGGTCCATTATTTCACCTAGCCCCCATACAAATGTCCTCCCGGCAAAGGGTTTAACGATCATAAATCCCTTAAATATAGCAGTATTTTAAAAAAATTTGGCACAAATAAGTGTGCCGATTTTTAAAAAGATCGGTCCATAATTAACCATAGCTCCCATATAAACCCCTTTTCAGAAAATCACTTTAAGGGGCATAAATTCCATTAAAATGTTAGTATGAAGTTAATATTTGACACGAATAAGTTTTATATGAACATAAATGATAATGCCAAATTTTACAAAGATCGGTCCATAATTTACCATATCTCCCGTATAAGGCCCTCTTTCAAGAATCACCCAAAAGTGAATAAATTCATATAAATGTCAGCATCAACGTAATATTCTGTATTCGTATGTTTTATTTTACACTTATGATTATCGGTCCATATTTGACTCCTAATAGAAGACCCCTCCCCGAATTATAATGTACACAATGGTGTAGGGTATCATATGGTAGGGCTTGACCGACTATATCTTTTTCTCTTGTTATTTAGTGCAATTATGTTAAGCAAGTGTTGCTAACATAATTGAATCAAAAGTTATTTAAAAAAGTCATAATTTAAAAATATATTTGAGGTTGAAGGTCGGTTTTATAAAGGTAAACGTAAAATGAGAATTGCCCATATATTTTTTATTAATTGTTATTAAGTATCACTGTTAAGCATTTACTAATTATTTTGTTTTTAATTTGGGGCTAACATTTTGGGGAAATTAAGTGAACTTACTTTACATATACGTTGTGAAAAAAATATTTGCTATAATTGGGCATCTTTTCTTAAATTATTTCTTATTTTTTTTTTTTTTTTTTTTTTCGAAAAATATTTTTTTTTTTGGAAAAGTTTTGAACTTCGACATTCCAAGTGGTGTATTTCGGTTCAAACTTTCAAATTGTGAATGTAAAGAGATTGTAGCAATCCACGTGTTGAGCTACCGGAGACAATGTAATTAATTTGTTAATACTGTGCGTTTATTTGTTCTCTTATATGTAAATAAAAAAGAGATATTTATTTTTATAAAATAAACACGAATTTTCTTAGATTTTTCCAAAATATTGATTCGAACATGAAACAGATAATATTGGAATTCATATCAAAGTAATTTTTCTTTGTCATTTTCAAATCCAATTCCGACAAAAATTGGATTCTATGACAGTCCTGATAAATAAAGATTACAATAATTTCATCTACTTTTATTTTATTTCTTATCCTCAAATACAAACGCAATAAAAATTCAAATACTTTTGTAAGGTAAATTCGGTGACTTTTCGTACTATTTTTGGAACTATTTGCAAACAAGGTAATATTTTAGATTACAGTTTTTTGCATTATGAAGTTAACATATTAACAAACAAAATTCAGTTAATAAATCTAAAAATTATTCTTCTAAATCACATAATAAAACTGTTTTTATAAAAAATTAAAAAATTTCAAATAGTTTAGTGAGGTACTGTATGTATCAAGTTTTGATCAGACCGATTTTCATGCAATTACTCAAAAGCAAAAGAAAATGTGGTATAATGAAAAATGGACTCACTCAATTTTCCAAGCAAAAAAAAAAAAAAATTAAATAAAAATGATCGCTTACTAAAAATCATTATCTCTCCGTTATTCACATATAAAATTTCTTAAAATTTAATTTGAGTTTTGACAAACTTATGTGGTGTAAATGTGATATTAACATGAACATATCCTTAAAATTAAAAAATTATTTCTCACAATAATATTATTATTTATTTTTTTTAATGCAAATCGTTAAATTAATTAGAGATATATTCAAATCGCTACTAAAGCACAAAAATCTCTATTCAGAAGCATTTATGATATTATAATCTACTCAACGTAGGGTGTGTGTTGTAACACCTATAAAGAAATATTCCATATATTCATGTATGTGTGCGTAACAAAAAAAAAAATACTTTCGAAAGGTATGAAAGATATTTTATTTTTATTAATATTGAAGTGAACATGAAAATAAAAAATAAATAAAATAAATCAAAGAATATTGTACTATAAATAAAAATATTTCTCTTGTATACAGTTATTGGCGACAAATTGTAAGAGCCTGAATATTGAGAAAAAAAAATTCATTCATATTCGTACGCATTCAATATGTACAATAGTGTCATGGAAATAAAACAAGAAGATTTATGCCTTACATTCGTACTGGATTATGTAGTTTTACTTACAATAATATATACATATGTATTAGGGATGCCAATCCCGAACCCGAAAATCCCGGGATTTTTCGGTATTATAAAATCCCGAATCCCGGGATTGGACGAAAAAAATCCTGGGATTTCATTTTCGAGATTTATTCACATAAATTAATTTCAAAAAATTAACTAAACTTACGTAGATAAGAACATTATAGGTCTATTCGTTTGTATGTTATTCTTACTAGTTTTACTATTTTTGCAAGTAATTTACTCAAAAAGCTTTTCTGTGCATATAAAAATAGTAAAAATAGTAAACATTTCAAGAGAAAATAATCATCTCTTTTGCTATTTTGTACGAGAAAAACTAGTAAAATATTTTGTACGAGAAAAACTAGTAAAATATTTTGTACGAGAAAAACTAGTAAAATATTTTATTTTCAAATTCCTATTGAATTTTAATTTGAAGGAATATATTTAATTTTTCTAACGATTTTTGTTGGAACCTTTCAATTCAATTTTGAACGAAGTCTTGCAAATTTCGGATTTATGATTTATACTTTTATAAAACTTACGTATACATAATTCTATTGTAATACTAATTTATGCACCTTTATGATCTTTTGAAAGGGCCTGTTTATGATAGCTGTGGTCAATTATGGACTGACGACTTTAAAAATTGGTAAATTAATTTGTATTATTGTATTAATTTAATTTGTATTAATTTAATTTGTATTAATTTAATTTGTATTAAATTAGGAGAGGTCCTTGTACTGGTAGACAAAAAAATGTTTTTTCGTGCTCTTTCAAAAATAAAATATGTAGACTATATAGAATTCCGCATGTTAAACTCGAATCTGCTTTCAGTTTTCTCCCATCAGGTCGAGATTTTTTTTATGGGCGTGTCTAACATTGCGTCTTAAATAAGCCGATTACTCGAGTATATTTCACTATAACTCGAGAACAGTATGCACGATTTATATAAATAGTACACCAAAATATGTGGAACAAGTCGTTTTTTAAGTCGTTCTATTAACAAATTAATATCCGCTCAATAGTTTTGGAGATATTTCGAAATAAGTATCCGAAAAAAATGTTTCAGTTTATCATCTTTATCTTAAAGCTTGCAAAACTACGAGTAAATAAAGCCACGTATCGTAAAAATTGATGCACAAATCATGATTGCATTCACAGTTAAGTTAGGATACCCATGCATACCTACAGTTAAGTTGAGATACACTAGTGGGCAAAAAAAAAAAATATTTTTCGTATAAAAAAAAAAAAAAAAAAATAGGTGGATTAGATGGAATTTATCGTGCTAAATAAGAATCAGCTTTTACTTTTTTTCTATCACTTATCGATTTTTTTTTTTTTTTTATGGGCATGACTGCTATGACCCCTCCTTTAGGCAGTCACACCTGTACAACTCGAGAACGGTTTGTTCTATTACAATCAATTAAGCTCCAATATATAGCGACTTAAATTGTCTTTAAGCTGAATTTACATAATTTTTTGTTCAGTTAATATTTCCGTAGTTATTCGGTAATTAGTGTATCATTTATCAAAATCGTGTAAACGGTTCTTAAGTTATAGCCTAAATTTGACAAACCATTCTCGACTTTTATAGTGTGACCGCTGAATAAGGTGATGATATTAGTCTTGCCCATAATCAGTACTTGATAGAAAAAAAGTGAATGCACCTATTTTTGTTTCAGAGAACAAATTTTTTGTTTGCCCACCACTCTATTTCTATACAATTGTATATAACATGGGTATTTTTACTTAACTGTGAATAAAATCAAGATTTATTCATAAATTTTAAAGATATATACCTTATTTTATTCGCAGCTTTAAGATAAGGATGATAAACTGAAACATTTTGATGTTTTCATTTATTAAAAAGATCTAAAATTTTGCATGAAAAATTTTTTTTTTGATACTTATTTTAAAATAACTTCGAAACTATTGAGCACATAAAAAAATGAAGTTTAGGAGATTTGAAAATATTTTTAGAACGCATCTTTTGGTGTATCACTTATGTCAATCGTACACACCGTTCTTAAGTTTTAAGGAAATATGCTAGAGTAATGGCCTTACTATGGTCGAAATATTAGACACGCCCATAAAAAAAATCCAGAACTGATGGAAAAAAACTGAAAGCAGATTCGTGTTAACCACATCAAAATACATCAAATCCAACTATTCGTATATGGTGTTGTATTATTATTGTCGACCAATGTTTAAAAATTTGATTTGGTAGTTTAAAGTTACAAACGATTTTATTTATGTTGAATTCTACCACATAGGATCAAACTCTATTCTGGAAAGACAGCTTCCAAATCAACCTGTAGTTTACATGGACATTAACTATTGATGATATACAAAAAGGCTTAAAATCATACATATCCTTAGATAAATGAAATTTTATAAGGAATGAATTTCTTTAATTGAAATATGATGAAGAAATTTATTTTTTCCTTGTATTTAAAATGTATTCATATGAAATATCAATCCCGAAATCCAGAAAAATTCCGAGTCCCAAAAAATTCAGGGATCCCGAGATTTGAAATTATAAAATCCCGAATCCCGGGATTTGCAAAATCCAGTCCCGTTTGGCATCCCTAATATGTATAAATAGAAGACGTTTGTATGAAAATAAAATATTTATAGTGAAAATAATCTGTATCACTGGAACTGTAAAGAATTTAAGGTGAAGATGAAGGTAAATGAGTTAAATAAAAAAATTATGAGTCAGGAGGGTATAAAATAAGCTTAAAGCTAAGTAAATAGTATAATGGAATATCCATGTACTGTTATGATACTTATTTTAAAATAATGTTTTTATCTTTCTTAAAATTTAAGTAAATTCCTTTTCTTATAAAGAATTCAAGTAAATATAGTTTCTACCTGTTCTTATATAATTTTTTTCTTTTATTATTCTAACAAATTGTCTATATTGCCACGTAAATTTTACCAAATTTTCTACCTGTGTGAAGAAATCAAACCGACAAGTGGCAACACCAGCAAACTTTCAGCAAACTTTTTGCACGTGCGTTTGTTTACATAAAAAATGTAAACAAAAATACATAAAAATGTAAACAGAAAACATTAAAAATGTAAACAAAGATGAACAAACTTGTAATAATTTTAATTTCTTTTAATAAAATCTAAAGTTTTCGGTGAGCGTTAAAACCGAAAACGGGGTTTGATAGAGGACAATCATAGGAATCAGGAAATATGACTGTCACCCCGAAAAAACTAGGGGTTAAGTGCTACCCCCTAACAAACTTTAAAAAATTGAAAATTTTTGGTGAATTCAAAAATTTTAATAAAATCTAAAGTTTTCGGTGAGCGTTAAAACCGAAAACAGGGTTCGATAGAGGGCAATCATAGGAATCAGGAAATGTGACTGTCACCCCCCAAAAAACTAGGGGTTAAGTGCTACCCCCTAACAAACTTTAAAAAATTAAAAATTTTTGGTGAATTCAAAAATTTTAATAAAATCTAAAGTTTTCGGTGAGCGTTAAAACCGAAAACGGGGTTCGATAGAGGACAATCATAGGAATCAGGAAATATGACTATCACCCCCCAAAAAACTAGGGCTTAAGTGCTACCCCCTAACAAACTTTAAAAAATTAAAAATTTTTGGTGAATTCAAAAATTTTAATAAAATCTAAAGTTTTCGGTGAGCGTTAAAACCAAAAACGGGGTTCGATAGAGGACAATTATAGGAATCAGGAAATATGACTGTCACCCCCGAAAAAACTAGGGGTTAAGTGCTACCCCCTAACAAACTTTAAAAAATTAAAAATTTTTGGTGAATTCAAAAATTTTAATAAAATCTAAAGTTTTCGGTGAGCGTTAAAACCGAAAACGGGGTTCGATAGAGGACAATCATAAATCATTTAAAAAATTGAAAATTTTTGGTGAATTCAAAAATTTTAATAAAATCTAAAGTTTTCGGTGAGCGTTAAAACCGAAAACAGGGTTCGATAGAGGGCAATCATAGGAATCAGGAAATGTGACTGTCACCCCCCAAAAAACTAGGGGTTAAGTGCTACCCCCTAACAAACTTTAAAAAATTAAAAATTTTTGGTGAATTCAAAAATTTTAATAAAATCTAAAGTTTTCGGTGAGCGTTAAAACCGAAAACGGGGTTCGATAGAGGACAATCATAGGAATCAGGAAATATGACTGTCACCCCCCAAAAAACTAGGGCTTAAGTGCTACCCCCTAACAAACTTTAAAAAATTAAAAATTTTTGGTGAATTCAAAAATTTTAATAAAATCTAAAGTTTTCGGTGAGCGTTAAAACCAAAAACGGGGTTCGATAGAGGACAATTATAGGAATCAGGAAATATGACTGTCACCCCCGAAAAAACTAGGGGTTAAGTGCTACCCCCTAACAAACTTTAAAAAATTAAAAATTTTTGTTTAAGAATTATGTTTAAAAAATTTAAATTTTTTTATTGAATTTTGTTTAAAAATTTAATGTTATGTGTGTCTATATACTTTCAGACGTTTTAAAATAAAGTAATTAATTCAGTTTAGTAAAGAAATGAAAATTAATGTGTAAATTATACATTAATAATAAATAAATTGAATTTTCACATACATAAAAATTTTATTTCTTTATTATTACAGATTGGCAAGATGCGACATCCGGAGCTCTTTCATGATGGTTTTCTTCCACTATATTTATTGGTGTTACCGGTACTTCATTTCCAACTTCAATTGGTGGTACATTTTCAGCTTCCGCGTTTGGTGGAGCCACGCTCACTGTCGCCATTTCACTTGCTGGAGTTATGTATTTAACTATTGGGGCCGAGTTGTTTGCAATGTACTGGTTATTATCAACAACTAATTGTTGTAGAGGTGGTGCAGAGGGGACTAAATATGGCATTGGAGCAGAGTATGGTGCCGTATAGTAAAAATATGGCACCGGCGTTGGATTTTGTGCAACCCCGTTTGGACGCATAAATGGATTTCCAAAATATTGTACAACTTGTGCTGGTATTCCCATTTGATGCGTAGCTATTCTGGTTCCACTTCTGGCACCTCTGCCACCACCACTTCCACCTCTGCCTCCATTTCCACCTCTGCGACCACTTCTACCACCACTTCCACCTCTTCCAAAATATCTTAACCCCTAGTTTTTTCGGGGGTGACAGTCATATTTCCTGATTCCTATGATTGTCCTCTATCGAACTCTGTTTTCGGTTTTAACGCTCACCGAAAACTTTAGATTTTATTAAAATTTTTGAATTCACCAAAAATGTGCAATTTTTTAAAGTTTGTTAGGGGGTAGCACTTAAGCCCTAGTTTTTTGGGGGGTGACAGTCATATTTCCTGATTCCTATGATTGTCCTCTATCGAACCCCGTTTTCGGTTTTAACGCTCACCGAAAACTTTAGATTTTATTAAAATTTTTGAATTCACCAAAAATTTTTAATTTTTTAAAGTTTGTTAGGGGGTAGCACTTAAGCCCTAGTTTTTTGGGGGGTGACAGTCATATTTCCTGATTCCTATGATTGTCCTCTATCGAACCCCGTTTTCGGTTTTAACGCTCACCGAAAACTTTAGATTTTATTAAAATTTTTGAATTCACCAAAAATTTTTAATTTTTTAAAGTTTGTTAGGGGGTAGCACTTAACCCCTAGTTTTTTGGGGGGTGACAGTCACATTTCCTGATTCCTATGATTGCCCTCTATCGAACCCTGTTTTCGGTTTTAACGCTCACCGAAAACTTTAGATTTTATTAAAATTTTTGAATTCACCAAAAATTTTCAATTTTTTAAATGATTTATGATTGTCCTCTATCGAACCCCGTTTTCGGTTTTAACGCTCACCGAAAACTTTAGATTTTATTAAAATTTTTGAATTCACCAAAAATTTTCAATTTTTTAAAGTTTGTTAGGGGGTAGCGTTTTACCCCTAGTTTTTTCGGGGGTGACAGTCATATTTCCTGATTCCTATGATTGTCCTCTATCGAACCCTGTTTTTGGTTTTAACGCTCACCGAAAACTTTAGATTTTATTAAAATTTTTGAATTCACCAAAAATTTTCAATTTTTTAAAGTTTGTTAAGGGGTAGCGTTTTACCCCTAGTTTTTTCGGGGGTGACAGTTATATTTCCTGATTCCTATGATTGTCCTCTATCGAACCCCGTTTTCGGTTTTAACGCTCACCGAAAACTTTAGATTTTATTAAAATTTTTAAATTCACCAAAAATTTTTAATTTTTTAAAGTTTGTTAGGGGGTAGCAATTAACCCCTAGTTTTTTGGGGGGTGACAGTCACATTTCCTGATTCCTATGATTGCCCTCTATCGAACCCTGTTTTCGGTTTTAACGCTCACCGAAAACTTTAGATTTTATTAAAATTTTTGATTTCACCATTTTCCAAAGTTTGCTATGGGATGTCTCTTAACATCTTAAATTTTCGGGGGTGACAGTCAAATTTTTTGATTCCTGGGGTTATCTTCTATTGATATTCATTTTTAGTTTTAATGTTCATGCAGAAAGATAGTTTTTTCTTTTAATTTAATTATATTAAAATTTTATCATTTTTTGTTTACATTTTTTTTTGTGTAATCAAACATACACGTGCAAAAAGTTTGTTGGTGTTGCCACTTGTCGGTTTGATTTCTTCACGGAGATAAATTTTCTTAACAATCTCTTATAATGCTATACAAAAGTTTAAATTTATCTTTTTGTATCCCTTAAAGTATGCCATAAAACATTTTTCATAATTGTAAATCTTAACTATAATTTGTTATTGCCTACTTTCAGGAATGCACTGAATAAACTATAAAGGAAAAACTTATAATTTTAAATCTGGCTCTCTACCATCAGAAAAAAAAGCAAGAAAAAAAGTTATATAAAATTATTGCATCAGTTTATAAGAATATGAACATGCCACACTTAACTATATAAGTATACTAACATACAACAGCAAATAATTCTTGCTGCAACAACCAACAAACACGCTTTATGGTGGTCATCCATTCAACAAGATGAACAACTTTTATTAAACTCTAAGAAAAAATATATAAAGTAATAAACTGACTGACGAAGTGTGTGAGTAAGACAGAATGAATGACTGCCTGCTTGAGTGGGTGAGTAAGTTAGTAGTGTGTTAAAGAACTGAATGAATTTTTTTCTTCCACAACTTATATTCTTTTCAACATACATACTTATATACTTTATAAAACGTTTACAACTTCCTACAATTAAGTGCAACAATAACGTGACAAGCATCTCTATTGACATGCCAAAACAACAAAAAAAGGATAGTAGAACAAAATACTTAAAGTTAAAACATACTGGCCAAGAGCTTTCAATAGTAACAACAAAATCCAAAAGAGTAAAAATAAAAAAATTAAGCTTAGTTTGAAAACTTGTAGTATTAAAATAATGATCCAATCCTTTTTGAATAGTTGTAAATTCAAGAAAAAATAAACTAAAACAACAAATATTAACCCTTCGTCTTACAAACTGGTCTGGCCAGACCAAATGCATATTTAAATATAAATTGCATATATTTGTAATTAATCTAGACACTTGAAATTTCAGGTACCCTCCTACAGTTTTGTGAAAAAACCACAATGACAAAACTAATATGAAATTGAAAAAAGATTCGGCTGTGCCGAATCTTTGATACCCTTCACCATATTACCATCTTATCGACATCATATTACCATATTACCGACAATTAATAAAATTTTCGCCTTAACGTATGCTTGCATATTTTCTAAATCTAAATTTTTTTCAAACTACGAAAATTTGAATATGAAAAAAAAAACAATCATAACAGGCTTTGCTTTTAAAAAAGAAACAACAACAATTCCATATATATTTATTTTTGTATGTACAAACTGACTGAATACACAAAGAACAACAACAACACTGTTATTCATTATATTACTGCTATTGCTAACTAAACTACTTGTCTATACAAAAAACAAAAAACGTCACTAATAGTCATTACAATGCTTAATATACATGTTTGTGTATGTATTTATGTATATTCTTAACAGATATGTTTTAGTTTTTAAAAATAAACAACTACAATTCCATATCTATTTATTTTTGTACAGACTGCATATACAAAGAACAACAACAACACTGTTATTCATTATATTACTGCTGTTGATAACTAAACTACTTGTCTATACAAAAAACAAAAAACGTCACTAATAGTCATTACAATGCTTAATATACATGTTTGTTGGTGTATTTATATTCTTAACAGATTTGTTTTTGGGCCATAACTCTGTTGATTATGAACGAATTTGGTTTATTAAAAAAACCGAAATTTTATAAAAATATTTATGACTGATCTATATAAAAATAAAAATCTATAGCTTGAACAAGGGCTTCAAAAATAAAAAATTCGTTTTCCCCGATATCTCAGTTATTACTGAACCGATTTATTTAATTTTTTCAGAACAAAAATTCAGAAAATAATTTCCGAGCCCCCTTTAAAAATTCGAAGTACCTGGTATATGTAGAGGCTTCAGAAACTGAAAAACCGGTTCCAAAAACCGGTTTTTAAAGCATATCTCCACCATTTTTAAACCGATCTTCCTGATTCAAAAAACCGAAATTTTATAAAAATATTTGTGACCTATCTGTATAAAAATAAAAATCTATAGCTTAAACCAAGGCTTCAAAAAATAAAAAATGCGTTTTGTCCGATATCTCAGTTATTACTGAACCGATTTATTTCATTTTTTCAGAACAAAAATTCAGAAAAAAATGTCCGAGAATTGTTTGTAAAAACGAAGTCCGTAGTGTATACAGAGGCTTCAGAAACTGGAAAACCGGTTCAAAAAACCGGTTTTTTGAACATATCTCCGCATTGTATGAACCTATCTTGCTGAATTCCAATAGCAAAATTCTCGAAAGCATTTCCGATCGTTTGACATACATATTATATATGTCAGTTATCGGTGGGCTTCATAAACGCCATTTCAACCGACACACGGACGGACGGAGGGACGGACGGACGGACGGACGGACATGGTCCAATCGTCATAGCTTCTTACAAGGATTCCGAAAATATAAACTTTTTTGCTCTCCGACGAAAATTGTGGAAATTACAAACGGAATGACAAACTTATATATACCCTTTACACCTGTGGTGAAGGGTATAACAAGGATAGCTATAAGGATAAAGTGGTGTACATGTCACATTCGTAACAAATAACAAAATATGTCTGGCTGGACCAGTTATATTTTGTATCGAAAATTATGTAGTTTGATGATGATATCCGTCCCTTTTATATTGTATATTGTTTTATTAGAACCTTTTACACTGAGCTCTCATTAGTTTACACACATTATTTTATGATTTTCCACCTATTCGTTCATATTTTGTCTTATGAGAGTAACACCAAAGAATATTCATATATGGAAGGCGTATCATGTAGAAGCAAAATTTCTTATGGCGGGTTCTAATCATAGAACCCGCTCTCATGTAATTCTCGCTCTCAACATTTTGCGATGATGAGGGGGATAAGTAACCAGGGAAAACAAAATCCACCACCAAAACAGAGAGAGAGAGAGAGTTTAAATACATGTGTTTGTATATGTGTGTATTCCTTATAAAGAAATTCAAATAAAAACTTACACACTTGTATAAGTTTGTACATGTTATAAAGATCTTTATTTCAAATTGAAAAAAACGAATAATATTTGTTTCTTTTATTTTGAAATAAAAAGTGCCAACAAAAATTTTAGTTTTTTATTTACTAATGGAAAAAATATGAACGTTAATATTACTGTAGGGCATAGCATACATGTTTTGTTGTTTTACAAGTAGAAATACTTTAATCTGCACCGACGTGATTATACCTTTCTTAGTAACGTGACAATTTTTTGTATGATTTCGAAATTGTCAATTTATATTTTATAGTTATATTTTTGATAAAGTAATAATTGTTATTTTTCACTTTTATATATTATATTTTTATATATTTCATAAAATGTGCAGATAATTTGATTTTGGCGTTTTTTACTATTATTATTTAAAAAAAATTGCAAATTAAAAAAATATTTTTATAGAGGATTTTTAATTTTAGAAATTTTTATTTAAAAAATATTTAAATTTTTTCATTTTTAAAAGTACATATTTTTTCCATTTTTTGGATTTTTTAGCAAAAAATTATATATAAAAGATTTTTCTTTTATTCGAAAAAAAAAATATATATATATATTTTGTGATTTTTATACCCTACACCACCAAAGGTGGTTGGGGTATTATGAGTTTGTGCAGAAGTTGTAACGCAGAGAAAAAATCTTCGGACACCCACCTTAAAGTATACCGTTCGACTCAGAATCACTTTCTGCACAAAGCTTCACTTTCAGTAAAGCTTGTGCGCAAAGTACTGATCGCAATTTTGAAGATAATTTGATGAAATTTGGTACATATGTTTTTTTCAGCACAAGGACGAAGCCCATTGAATTTGGTTATGATCGGTCCATTATTTCACCTAGCCCCCATACAAATGTCCTCCCGGAATAGAGTTTTAACACTTATAGATGCCTTAAAAATAGGAATATTTTAATGAAATTTAGTACATATAAGTTTTAAATCAGCAAAAATCCGTCTTTCATGAAGATCGGTCCATAACTGACCATAGCTCCCATATAAACTCATCTCCCGAAAATCACTAACTTGCATAAATCCCATACAAATGTTAGTATTATGTTAATATTTAACACAAGTAAGTTGTATATAAGTAAAAACAAAATTATGTGGATGGTAATGGTGTAGGGTATCATATAGTCGGGCTTGACCGACTATATCTTCTTCTCTCGTTTTAAATATATATAAAAGTTATTTTTTTGGCAGGAAATAAAAGTTATTTTTTATTTATTAATTTATTTATATATTAATTTATTTATTTTTGTCATAACAATTTTTTATATAGTAGGTAGATACAAATTATTTTTTTTACAAAAGATCTTTTTTCAATAAAATTCCACCTTTTTTACAGAATAAAACAAAATTATTAACGAAAAATCTAATTTTTGTGGTGACAAATTCGATATGATTAAAAAAAATAAAAATATTTTTTTATATTTTTTCAAGTGGATATAAATTTTATATTTTTGTTTTTATTTATTTAACAACTACTGTGTAACAAAACTACACAAATCGAATTTTAAAATATAAACGATATTCATATGACGTTAAAAAGGCATAATTAGTTCGGTGCTGATTAAAGTATTTCTATTTTTAAAACAACAAAACACATATGCTATGCCCTACACTAACAAACGCGATCGTATTTTATCTTCTTAAGTAAATAAACAACCAATTTCTTGTTTCTAATTTTTTATAGGATCGTCACTCTCATACATTTACAATTATGTTTGTGTATGTTTTGTTTTTCTGTCCCATTATGAAATTATACACCAAAAAAATAATATCATTGTTATAGTAAATTAATTTTGAAAGTTTCTTCGTCAATTCAAGACTTGTATGTGGAAATACTCGTTACTAGTTTAGAATTTGAATAGTAATAACCAGGGATCGCAACGATTACCATAGTAATCATTAAAATTAAGATTTAATGTTTATTTTTTCTATTATTTTATTAAAAAAATATAACGATAAATTATTAATTTAGGAATTTAATTTCTTATTAAAAAATATCGAATAATTCAGCACGAACAATTATTTCAAATTTGTGTTTTATAATAAAAAATTAATTGTAGTAAATTATTATTTATTAATTAAAAAAAGATAGTTATTTAATTAAAAAATCATATTAATTAATCCTACTTAATATTAAATATTTTTCATGAGTGTATCTCAAGCAACAAGCAGTAACACAATATTTCTGCTTGAATGCTCTTGCGAGACTGACTTTCTTGTGTGTTTTTTATTCGTTTCAAGAGCATAAAGGCTCAACTACATAGAATACTTTCGCTTCAACTGCGACTGACATCTACGCAACACATAAATGATATTAACCCAGTCATTGCATTATTTTGTTATTAAAATTTTATATAATAAAATATAAAGATGTAAAAATTCTATTATGTTCTCAGTTGAAATAATGAATTGCAAATTAAAATTTTCGAAAAAATATTAAAATAAGAATAAAACAACCGACAAAATATATTTACGTACTTCGGTTGAACATTTTTCATCTTTGAAGTACTTCACGCAGAAGTTTGGCGTACTGATTTGGTTCCGCTCAACATAAATGCTGTCAGTCGCAGTTGAAGCGAAAGTATTCTATGTAGTTGAGCCTTAAGAGATAAAAAAACACGCAAGCTTCTTTTCCTTTTGCCTTCCCTCCCGCATCATGAAATACTTTTAAAAAATATTTCAGTTTTCATTGACATGCGCATTCTATATGTTGTATATTCTTTGGTAACACCTATAAAACCTCAAATGTTTGAAAAGAATTATTATATGCGTTTTTAGACCCAAAACAGGGAGAAGAACATGAAGTGTACCGATGGGGAAAGGTAATATCTTACAAAGTTATGCGGTAGTGATGCTAGAATATAGTTATACAAATGTACTGATAAAAAAAATCACAAAAATTTCCATTGAAATATATAGAATTACAGAGCTGGTCTGGCCAGACCATATTTGTTACAAATGTGACAATTGAAACATCTCTATGACGAAGGGTTAAAAAATGAAATTGAAAAAAGATTCGGCTGTGCCGAATCTTTGATACCCTTCACCATATTACCATATTACCATCTTACTATCTTATCGACACCATATTACCATATTACCGACAAATAATAAAATTTTCGCCTTAACGTATGCTTTCATAATTTTAACATATATAAATCTAAATTTTTTTCAAACTACGAAAATTTGAATATATAAAAAAAAATACAATCATAGCAGGCTTTGCTTTTAAAAAATAAACAACAACAATTCCATATTTATTTATTTTTTTATGTGTGTATATACAAACTGGCTGCATATACAAAGAACAACAACAACACTGTTATTCATTATATTACTTCTGTTGCTAACTAAAACTACTTGTCTTACAAGCAAAAACGTCACTAATAGTCATTACAATGCTTAATATACAAGTTTGTGTATGTATTTATGTATATTCTTAACAGATATGTTTTAGTTTTTAAAAATAAACATCAACAATTCCATATCTATTTATATTTGTACAGACTGCATATACAAAGAACAACAACAACACTGTTTTTCATTATATTACTGCTGTTTCTAACTAAACTACTTGTCTATACAAAAAACAAACAAAAAACGTCACTAATAGTCATTACATTACTTAATATACATGTTTGTATGTGTATTTATATTCTTAACAGATTTGTTTTTGGACCATAACTCTGTTGATTATAAACGAAATTGGTTTATTAAAAAAAAAAACGAAATTTTATAAAAACATTTATGACTGATCTATATAAAAATAAAAATCTGTAGCTTGAACAAGGGCTTCAGTAATAACCCGATATCTCAGTTATTACTGAACCGATTTATTTAATTTTTTCAGAACAAAAATTCAGAAAATAATTTCCGAGCCCCTTTAAAAATTCGAAGTCCCTGGTATATGCATATCTCTGCCATTTATAAACCGATCCTGCTGATTCAAAAAACCGAAATTTTATAAAAATATTTGTGACCGATTTGTATAAAAATAAAAATCTATAGCTTAAACCAGGGCTTTAAAAAATAAAAAATGCGTTTTGTCCGATATCTCAGTTATTATTAAACCAATTTATTTCATTTTTTCAGAACAAAAATTCAGAAAAAAATGTCCGAGACTTCTTTGTAAAAACGAAGTCCCTAGTATATACAGAGGCTTCAGAAACTGGAAAACCGGATCTAAAAACCGGTTTTTTTAACATATCTCCGCATTGTATGAACCGATCTTGCTGAATTCCAATAGCAAAATTGTCGAAAGCATTTCCGATCGTTTGATATATATATTATATATGTCAGTTATCGGTGGGCTTCATAAACGCCATTTCAACCGACACACGGACGGACGGACGGACATGGTCCTATCGTCATCATTTCTTACAAGGATCCCGAAAATGTAAACTTTTTTGCTCTCCGACGAAAATTGTGGGAATTACAAACGGAATGACAAACTTATACAGTGGTGGCCACGAATTTAAGACACGACATTTCACTTATATATTTCTGATAATTTTTACATCTTATCGAACAAATTTTAGATCCATGTTATTTTTTAAAGATCCTAGTAATGTTATGAAAAAAAATCAACAATAGTTTGTTACCTATATTTAGTTTCCAATTTTTATTTACATATTATACAGATTAATACAAGTTTAAGCCTGGTCATGAATTTAGGACATAGGCAAAATAAAAGTTAATTCACAAAAGTAAAGCTCAGCTTCATAAAACAATATTAGTATTTGGTGGGAAATCCTTTATTTTGAATCACAGCAGCGCATCTCCTGGGTAAACTTTCAACTAAGGCCATACAGCGCTCCTTTGGAATGGCATACCAAGCCTTTTGAATTTCTTCCCATAAATCAGTCAAATTTTTTGGCTTTACTGCTCGTACATGCTCCTCAACATCATTCCACAAGTTCTCAATTGGATTGAGATCCGGGGATTGAGCTGGCCATTTCAGAACTGTGATATTATTTTCCTCTAAGCAACTCTTCACTAGGCGTGAAGTGTGCTTAGGGTCATTATCATGCATAAATTTCCACATTAGAGGCATGTTGTCTTCAGCGAATGGTATCATGATGCTTGTCAGTATGTTTTTGTAAATATGCTGGTCCATTTTATTGATAATCTTCTGAATGGGACCTACACCATGCCAGGAAAATGCTGCCCACACCATGACATTTCCACCACCATGCTTAACCGTTTTAAGGGTGTACTTTGGGTGATGCTCCAGGTTTGGAGGACGCCATACGTACTGTTTTCCATCAGAACCAAAGCGACAAAACTTCGACTCGTCGCTCCAAAGTATATTTTTCCAAAATGTCATCGGCTTATTGAGATTTTCTCTTGAAAACGCTAGTCGGGATTTAATATTTTTTTTTGACACAAGTGGTTTACGTTGTGCAATACACCCACGTAAGTTCTTCTCATTCAGACGTCTTCTTATTGTCCTGGACGATATATTAATACCAAAATCCGATGAAATCTCATTTTTAATTTTACTTGAGCTCTTGAAAGGATCTTTAGCAGCTGATTTATAAATTAAGCTATCCTCCCTGGGTGTAGTTTTTCGGGCTCTAGGGTGCTGTTTGACATTTTTGGTAGTGCCATGTTGCTTGATGTGTTCCAGTGCATTGTAAATCTTGGATCTGGAACATTTTAGTAGCTTGGAAATTTCCATTACTGTTTTTCCATCAGTATTCATTTGTTGGATCAATTTTCGCTCGGCATCCGAACTCCAAGTACCTCTGGCCATTTCTAACTAAATATTTTGATGTATTCTAACATTAAATGGAATAAAACATTCATTACTTACCTTTTAGCTTCAAAAAACACCAAAAAATCACTTAAAAACCAAATATTTCTTATATGTTTTAAATTCGTGACCAGCTTCAAAAGCACATTTTTACGAAAATATAATAAAAACAGCAACAAAATGTATACACAAACAAAACCAAATAACGGTAATTGATCTTAACATTACAGGGTACACTGAAAAATTAACAAAATCTAATTTTATATTGCAGGGTTGTAATAATTATCACAACTTAGTTCGTTACATGTCGTGTCTTAAATTCGTGGCCACCACTGTATATACCCTTTACACCTGTGGTGAAGGGTATAAAAAAATATATATATATATATATATATATATATATATATATATATATATATATATATATATATATATATATATATATATATATATATATATATATATATTTATATATATATATATATATATATATATATATATATATATATATATATATATATATATATATATATATATATATATATATACTTATAGTCAGTGATACCATGTGGTGAGAAAAAAAAGATGATAAATAGGACTTAATAAAAGGTCATAAAAGGCTAAATGCCCCAAAAAAATAAAGCGAGGAAAAAAAAAACTAATATTTTTTTTATTTAAAAACTTATTTTATTATTTTCTATATTTTGTTGTTCTCATTTGTTTTCGATATATATTTTTATTAAAGATATTGTAATAGGTTTACAAAAAAAAAAAACGGTTGTGTAAGTTATATCAAATACAAATTTCCCCTATACACCCACTCCTAACCCCTCATTATACCCTACACCACCATAGGTGGTTGGGTATTATATATTTTATTTAAATTATTAAAAAATCGTTAACTCAACAAATTTTTATACTTATAGAAGTTTTGCTGCTATTAATTTGGAATTAGAGTTAAATTTAATCAGATGCACCAATATGTGTTTTTTTTTATAAATTTAACAAATTTGTTCCATATAACCGAATTTTAGTACTATGATTTGGTAGTTCCAAACATATTATAATTATGATTAAGAAAGAAAAAAAATAAAAGAAAATTAGGTGTTTTCAATAAAATTTGTACCTTTTGATAACCTATTGACATATACAAAAATAAATTACTTTAAAAACAATTAAGGCTAAATATTTGGAAATTTTTATTTTTTATATAAACAAATCATTTAAAATAAATATAAAATGAAATTTAAAAAAGATTCGGCTGTGCCGAATCTTTGATACCCTTCACCATATTACCATCTTACCGTCTTATCGACATCATATTACCATATTACCGACAATTAATAAAATTTTCGCCTTAACGTATGCTTGCATATTTTCTAAATCTAAATTTTTTTCAAACTACGAAAATTTGAATATGAAAAAAAAAACAATTATAACAGGCTTTGCTTTTAAAAAAGAAACAACAACAATTCCATATATATTTATTTTTATACCCTTCACCACAGGTGTAAAGGGTATATATAAGTTTGTCATTCCGTTTGTAATTTCCACAATTTTCGTCGGAGAGCAAAAAAGTTTATATTTTCGGAATCCTTGTAAGAAGCGATGACGATTGGACCATGTCCGTCCGTCCGTCCGTCCGTGTGTCGGTTGAAATGGCGTTTATGAAGCCCACCGATAACTGACATATATAATATGTATGTCAAACGATCGGAAATGCTTTCGAGAATTTTGCTATTGGAATTCAGCAAGATAGGTTCATACAATGCGGAGATATGTTCAAAAAACCGGTTTTTTGAACCGGTTTTCCAGTTTCTGAAGCCTCTGTATACACTACGGACTTCGTTTTTACAAAGAATTCTCGGACATTTTTTTCTGAATTTTTGTTCTGAAAAAATGAAATAAATCGGTTCAGTAATAACTGAGATATCGGACAAAACGCATTTTTTATTTTTTGAAGCCTTGGTTTAAGCTATAGATTTTTATTTTTATACAGATCGGTCACAAATATTTTTATAAAATTTCAGTTTTTTGAATCAGGAAGATCGGTTTATAAATGGTGGAGATATGCTTTAAAAACCGGTTTTTAGAACCGGTTTTTTAGTTTCTGAAGCCTCTGCATATACCAGGGACTTCGAATTTTTAAAGGGGGCTCGAAAATTATTTTCTGAATTTTTGTTCTGAAAAAAATAAATAAATCGGTTCAGTAATAACTGAGATATCGGGGAAAACGAATTTTTTATTTTTGAAGCCCTTGTTCAAGCTACAGATTTTTATTTTTATATAGATCAGTCATAAATATTTTTATAAAATTTCGGTTTTTTTAATAAACCAAATTCGTTCATAATCAACAGAGTTATGGCCCAAAAACAAATCTGTTAAGAATATAAATACACCAACAAACATGTATATTAAGCATTGTAATGACTCTTAGTGACGTTTTTTGTTTTTTTGTATAGACAAGTAGTTTAGTTATCAACAGCAGTAATATGATGAATAACAGTGTTGTTGTTGTTGTTCTTTGTATATGCAGTCTGTACAAAAATAAATAGATATGGAATTGTAGTTGTTTATTTTTAAAAACTAAAACAAATCTGTTAAGAATATAAATACACCAACAAACATGTATATTAAGCATTGTAATGACTATTAGTGACGTTTTTTGTTTTTTGTATAGACAAGTAGTTTAGTTATCAACAGCAGTAATATGATGAATAACAGTGTTGTTGTTGTTGTTCTTTGTATATGCAGTCTGTACAAAAATAAATAGATATGGAATTGTAGTTGTTTACTTTTAAAAACTAAAACATATCTGTTAAGAATATACATAAATACATACACAAACATGTATATTAAGCATTGTAATGACTATTAGTGACGTTTTTTGTTTTTTGTATAGACAAGTAGTTTAGTTAGCAACAGCAGTAATATAATGAATAACAGTGTTGTTGTTGTTCTTTGTGTATTCAGTCAGTTTGTACATACAAAAATAAATATATATGGAATTGTTGTTGTTTCTTTTTTAAAAGCAAAGCCTGTTATGATTGTTTTTTTTTCATATTCAAATTTTCGTAGTTTGAAAAAAATTTAGATTTAGAAAATATGCAAGCATACGTTAAGGCGAAAATTTTATTAATTGTCGGTAATATGGTAATATGATGTCGATAAGATGGTAAGATGGTAATATGGTAATATGGTGAAGGGTATCAAAGATTCGGCACAGCCGAATCTTTTTTCAATTTCATTGTATGTACAAACTGACTGAATACACAAAGAACAACAACAACACTGTTATTCATTATATTACTGCTGTTGCTAACTAAACTACTTGTCTATACAAAAAACAAAAAACGTCACTAATAGTCATTACAATGCTTAATATACATGTTTGTGTATGTATTTATGTATATTCTTAACAGATATGTTTTAGTTTTTAAAAATAAACAACTACAATTCCATATCTATTTATTTTTGTACAGACTGCATATACAAAGAACAACAACACTGTTATTCATCATATTACTGCTGTTGATAACTAAACTACTTGTCTATACAAAAAACAAAAAACGTCACTAATAGTCATTACAATACTTAATATACATGTTTGTTGGTGTATTTATATTCTTAACAGATTTGTTTTTGGGCCATAACTCTGTTGATTATGAACGAATTTGGTTTATTAAAAAAACCGAAATTTTATAAAAATATTTATGACTGATCTATATAAAAATAAAAATCTATAGCTTGAACAAGGGCTTCTAAAATAAAAAATTCGTTTTCCCCGATATCTCAGTTATTACTGAACCGATTTATTTAATTTTTTCAGAACAAAAATTCAGAAAATAATTTTCGAGCCCCCTTTAAAAATTCGAAGTCCCTGGTATATGCAGAGGCTTCAGAAACTAAAAAACCGGTTCTAAAAACCGGTTTTTAAAGCATATCTCCACCATTTATAAACCGATCTTCCTGATTCAAAAAACTGAAATTTTATAAAAATATTTGTGACCGATCTGTATAAAAATAAAAATCTATAGCTTAAACCAAGGCTTCAAAAAATAAAAAATGCGTTTTGTCCGATATCTCAGTTATTACTGAACCGATTTATTTCATTTTTTCAGAACAAAAATTCAGAAAAAAATGTCCGAGAATTCTTTGTAAAAACGAAGTCCGTAGTGTATACAGAGGCTTCAGAAACTGGAAAACCGGTTCAAAAAACCGGTTTTTTGAACATATCTCCGCATTGTATGAACCTATCTTGCTGAATTCCAATAGCAAAATTCTCGAAAGCATTTCCGATCGTTTGACATACATATTATATATGTCAGTTATCGGTGGGCTTCATAAACGCCATTTCAACCGACACACGGACGGACGGACATGGTCCAATCGTCATCGCTTCTTACAAGGATTCCGAAAATATAAACTTTTTTGCTCTCCGACGAAAATTGTGGAAATTACAAACGGAATGACAAACTTATATATACCCTTTACACCTGTGGTGAAGGGTATAAAAAATATTACGAAAACTTTATATATATATATATATATATATATATATATATATATATATATATATATATATATATATATATATATATATATATACTTATAGTCAGTGATACCAGGTGGTGAGAAAAAAAAGATGATAAATAGGACTTAATAAAAGGTCATAAAAGGCTAAATGCCCCAAAAAATAAAGCGAGGAAAAAAAAAAAACTAATATTTTTTTTATTTAAAAACTTATTTTATTATTTTCTATATTTTGTTGTTCTCATTTGTTTTCGATATATATTTTTATTAAAGATATTGTAATAAGTTTACAAAAAAAAAACGGTTGTGTAAGTTATATCAAATACAAATTTCCCCTATACACCCACTCCTAACCCCTCATTATACCCTACACCACCATAGGTGGTTGGGTATTATATATTTTATTTAAATTATTAAAAAATCGTTAACTCAACAAATTTTTATACTTATAGAAGTTTTGCTGCTATTAATTTGGAATTAGAGTTAAATTTAATCAGATGCACCAATATGTGTTTTTTTATAAATTTAACAAATTTGTTCCATATAACCGAATTTTAGTACTATGATTTGGTAGTTCCAAACATATTATAATTATGATTAAGAAAGAAAAAAAATAAATAAAATAAAATTAGGTGTTTTCAATAAAATTTGTACATTTTGATAACATATTGACATATAAAAAAATAAATTACTTTAAAAACAATTAAGGCTAAATATTTGGAAATTTTTATTTTTTATATAAACAAATCATTTAAAATAAATATAAAAAAAATATTACGAAAACTTTTAATTAATAGCATCAAAAGTTTTGGTGGTAAGTATAAACACATATACATTAGGATAGCCCTCATTACAAAAGGTGTCCAGATTTTGATTCTCACCCCCTGGAAATATACGGATAGTCGAAAAACTAAGATATGCCAAGTTTTGAACTGATGGAAAAAAATTTAGAAATGGCTCAAAGCGATCGAAATCCGGAAAATGATAATTTTTAAATTTTTTTCCTTTCGTCGATCATAAAAAATTAATTTTAAGTGAAATTTCCTGGGTTTATGTCTTGTTGAATTCCACATATTATGAGCTTTCTGAAATTTCAAGAAGATTGAATAACTAATAACATAATAGTTATTAATAGAATTACTAAAAATACATATACTTGTATGTATATTAAATTATATGCAACAGAGCTAAAATCCATATATCCCCAGTGATAAAAAGAAGAGGTAAAGAAAATAATTTTCTATTTATATAAAATCTTTTTTCTTTTTTATTTTAAATTACTATAAAATGTTTAAAACTTAAAAAACAAAAATTCAATATTAAAAAATGTTTCTCTTAACTTTTGACAAGACATCTTAAGTCGATATAAGACAAATTATTCAAAAATTACATTTTTATAGAAATTGTTGATTTTTTTTTTTATTAAAAAAAAAAAAAGTTTTTGTTAAATTATTTTGTCAAAAATACAAAGATATAATATAAACAATTAAGTTTTTAATAAATGTAGATTTTTTAAGCGTTTTGTTGAACACTTTAGGGTTTTGTCTTTGTGACATTTCTCTGTGTCATTCTAACTCCTCTGTTTAAAATTATATACACAGCTTCCAACTTCATATTTACATTTATTTATTTACACAACTTTAATATTTACAAAACTTAAAAATAGCTTAGCATTAACCCTTCGTCTTACAAAGACATAAAAACAGCTTTTAAATTGCAGACTTAAAAGCTGTTTTTATGTATTTCTAATTAAGCTAGAGACTTGAAATTTCAGATACCCTCCTACAATTTTGTTTTCTAACAACCTGTGAAAAAACCAGAACGATGAAGCTAACACAAGGATAGTTATAAGGATAAATTGGTATATATGTCACATTCGTACCAAATATGGTCTGGGTGGACCAGTTATATTTTGTATAAAAAATTATTGGGGGATTCACAAAGTGTGCTATCATGTTGTATTGTCATAATGTCACAAAATTTTGCAAAGGAAAAGCAATAACAATATTTTTTATACATTGAAATATTTTAGGACTTATGAAAATACGACATGATAGCATACTTTGTGAATCCCCCATATGTAGTTTGACGATGTTATCCGTTCTTTTTATATTGTATATTATTTTATTAAAACCTTTTAAACTTAGTTCTCGCCAGTTTAGACATATTATCTTATGACTTTTCACCTATTCATTCACATTTTGTAGTACGACAGTAATACCGATAAAACCTCAAATGTTTGAAAATGAAAATTGTATGCATTTGTAGACTTAAAACAAGGATAACAACATGAATTGTATCGATGGGAAAATGTTATATATTGCAAAGCAATGCAGTAATAATGCTAGAATATAGTTAAACAAATGTAATTATATAGAAAAATTATAAAAATTTCCTTTAAAATATATATAATTACAGCACTGGTCTGGCCAGACCATATTTGTTACGAATGTGACATTTGAAACATCTGTATGAAGAAGAGTTAACTCAAACTCCTTTTGTGTTAATGCTTCTTCCACTCAGCTCAACTCACACTGAGTAACTCCCCATTCCGTCTTAAGGCCCAACCAGTCAACTTTGCAACGCAACGCAGAATGAAGAAAAGTAGCGTGAAACATTTTGTACAACCAGTCTACAAAAGTAAACGTATCATATGTTTTTGAATATTCATTGTGTAAACAACTCTGTTTTTCGGTTATTTTGTGAACAAAATAAACTACAGGGATGTTAAAAACTTACGCAGCTACGTAAAAATCTATTTTCTGTAGATTTCTGCGATACGCTACCTAGAATTTTTGTGTTAATAGCTAGATACACACATCTGCATAATGCAGGTTGAAACAGCTGATTGCGATACGATGATTTTTAGTTGAGTGGTTGGGGCTTTATCCCGTCCTATCTAAACCCAACCCTTAAAACAGTGTTGCCAATTCAGCGCTTTTCGCGCTAGATTTAGCGCTTTTCAGCAACCCAAAAGTCGCGTTTTGTATTCGGTTAGTTTTGATTGCAATTTTAATCATGTTTTCTACATTTTTCTGAATTCTGAAAAAAAAAAATTATCTCAAATTTCAGGAAGAAGCACTGGAGATGCCATAGTAAACATATTTGGTACCTTGGAATATGAGTCATTTTAAATGGAATGACTCAATAGCCTTACTTAAGAAAATTTTACGATTTTCAATATCTAAAAACAATCCTGCCACTATTTTTATGAAAACTTATTTTATAAGATATACTCTTGAAGTTTTTTGCTGTAATCTATTGAAATATTAATTTTTGTTACTTGAAACACCAATTATAGCATTAATTTATTCCAATTAAATTTAAATTACAGAAAAGAGCCCTATCTAAGATAATTTCCTAAGAAGTAGAAAAATCCAGAAATAAAAGTCAGAACTAGTTTGTATTAGTTTTTCCCTTCTCCTGTAAAATTACGAAAAGTTGAGGTACGTCTTTTCTAATTTAAGCCATCGATATGTATTCGGTATTTTTATTTATTTTCAATGAATATTTTTTAAGATGTCAGACAATTTTCATACTTAGGAAAAATTTAAGGCATAACAGAAAACAAGTTTTAAAACATACAACTATTTTTAAAACTTAGTATATGGCCACTAAGTCAGCAGGATAATGCCTGGATTAAGACCTTCATATTTTAATTTAACATATTTATCAATTCAAGAGCCTTAAAATGAAAGTTATTATCAAATGTATAACCATTCTTTGCACCTTAAACATTGTTTTTATAAAACATTAATGTTCAATATTGCATAAAAACACTAAATATTGGACATGAACTTAAAATATCTAATATGTATGAAATAAGTTGTTTTATTTTTAATAAAAAATTCATATTAACAAAATAATAAAAATAAATTTTATATATAATTTAGTGCGTTTTAGCGCGTTTTTAAATAATGACCGGCGCGCAAAACCTTAGTGATCTTCTCACCTCTTTTCCTCCAGTTCCTACACACAGAAAAAAGATTGGTTGGAACATTAATAAAATTAACAGAATATGCGTTGCAATTATTTAAAAACAATTAGTTCAACAAATTTTTAATAGTCATTTTGGTTAAAACATAATTATGAACAAATTAAGGTTCCTGCAAAAGAAAATTTAGTTTGAAAAATAAATTTCGATATTTTTAAAGTTTATTTGGAGCAGTTAGAATATACAACCGAATTGATTATAGGTATATAGAGTTTGACTACTATATATAGGTGTTTAAAATTCTTAATTAGTCTCAATATTAAAAATTATTCTGTTAGTACCGAATAGCCAAAAATTCGATATTCACAACTAAAAATTTAATTCTTTTTTTTATGACGTTAGTTAATAACTTAATCTTTTCTATCTGTTTTGTTTTTTGATTGTGGAGAAAATTTGTAAGAATTAAATATCAAAATAAATAAAAATTAACTTAAAAACCTGTGTGTATATAATGTATATAAATTTATTATGCAAATTTCATTATAATAATATTCGTAGTTAAAAACGTTGCAGATAAAAAAGATACGAAAACTGTTTAAATCAAAATATCATTTGCCTCAATCTCAGGTCCTATAAGTTCTACGAGAATTGTGCCGCATTTATAATTTGGAATTCTATTTATGTTATTAAAGAAACAATTATAGCTCAATTGCCAATTCTGAGTCGTGAGACTCAATCATTACACCTTCGTGTAATGATTTTTAAAAAGTGTATTTGATTATAGATTTGTTTTAATATTTTGTATGTTCATTTCTAGGTCTGGTATAATTGCTACTAAATGTCTTAAACTATGTGCAATATCGACTACAAATGACAATTATCAAGATATCTTAATGTTTGTATAAATGCGAAACTATGCGATGATTCTTTACTTATTTGCACTTAAATCAAGAAGCACATGATTACAAATTGTTTGTTAATGTTTAATTTTTCTTCTTGTTATGTGTTTTTGTTTTTATAATGTTTATATTTAATTACATTTTATTTTAATTTTTTTTGTTATTATCAATAAAACTAAATAAAGAGAAATGTCAAATTGTTTTAAATTTAATTCACAATAGTCTAATAGAAACCAACCAATCATTCGATTATTCTAATCGAATTTTGTAGATAGTTATTACAACCGAACAAACTCGATTGGCAAAGAATTCGGTTGTGGTAATGAATCTGTTTTCTCTGTGTACATAAAATACCTATAACAAAAACTATAAATAAAAAATGAAATTGAAAAAAGATTCGGCTGTGCCGAATCTTTGATACCCTTCACCATATTACCATATTACCATCTTACCATCTTATCGACATCATATTACCATATTACCGACAATTAATAAAATTTTCGCCTTAACGTATGCTTGCATATTTTCTAAATCTAAATTTTTTTCAAACTACGAAAATTTGAATATGAAAAAAAAACAATCATAACAGGCTTTGCTTTTAAAAAAGAAACAACAACAATTCCATATATATTTATTTTTGTATGTACAAACTGACTGAATACACAAAGAACAACAACAACACTGTTATTCATTATATTACTGCTGTTGCTAACTAAACTACTTGTCTATACAAAAAACAAAAAACGTCACTAATAGTCATTACAATGCTTAATATACATGTTTGTGTATGTATTTATGTATATTCTTAACAGATATGTTTTAGTTTTTAAAAGTAAACAACTACAATTCCATATCTATTTATTTTTGTACAGACTGCATATACAAAGAACAACAACAACAACACTGTTATTCATCATATTACTGCTGTTGATAACTAAACTACTTGTCTATACAAAAAACAAAAAACGTCACTAATAGTCATTACAATGCTTAATATACATGTTTGTTGGTGTATTTATATTCTTAACAGATTTGTTTTAGTTTTTAAAAATAAACAACTACAATTCCATATCTATTTATTTTTGTACAGACTGCATATACAAAGAACAACAACAACAACACTGTTATTCATCATATTACTGCTGTTGATAACTAAACTACTTGTCTATACAAAAAAACAAAAAACGTCACTAAGAGTCATTACAATGCTTAATATACATGTTTGTTGGTGTATTTATATTCTTAACAGATTTGTTTTTGGGCCATAACTCTGTTGATTATGAACGAATTTGGTTTATTAAAAAAACCGAAATTTTATAAAAATATTTATGACTGATCTATATAAAAATAAAAATCTGTAGCTTGAACAAGGGCTTCAAAAATAAAAAATTCGTTTTCCCCGATATCTCAGTTATTACTGAACCGATTTATTTATTTTTTTCAGAACAAAAATTCAGAAAATAATTTTCGAGCCCCCTTTAAAAATTCGAAGTCCCTGGTATATGCAGAGGCTTCAGAAACTAAAAAACCGGTTCTAAAAACCGGTTTTTAAAGCATATCTCCACCATTTATAAACCGATCTTCCTGATTCAAAAAACTGAAATTTTATAAAAATATTTGTGACCGATCTGTATAAAAATAAAAATCTATAGCTTAAACCAAGGCTTCAAAAAATAAAAAATGCGTTTTGTCCGATATCTCAGTTATTACTGAACCGATTTATTTCATTTTTTCAGAACAAAAATTCAGAAAAAAATGTCCGAGAATTCTTTGTAAAAACGAAGTCCGTAGTGTATACAGAGGCTTCAGAAACTGGAAAACCGGTTCAAAAAACCGGTTTTTTGAACATATCTCCGCATTGTATGAACCTATCTTGCTGAATTCCAATAGCAAAATTCTCGAAAGCATTTCCGATCGTTTGACATACATATTATATATGTCAGTTATCGGTGGGCTTCATAAACGCCATTTCAACCGACACACGGACGGACGGACGGACGGACGGACATGGTCCAATCGTCATCGCTTCTTACAAGGATTCCGAAAATATAAACTTTTTTGCTCTCCGACGAAAATTGTGGAAATTACAAACGGAATGACAAACTTATATATACCCTTTACACCTGTGGTGAAGGGTATAATGAAATTAACTGAGAAAAGCACATCCTACTCAAACAAAGTATTGAACAAAACTAAATTAGTTCTTTTTTTTATTGGAATATCTGCTTTGAATTTTGATATTGTTTTTGTAACGGTTTCTATATGGTTTAGTTTTTTCAAATATTGTAGTCTTTCTTCCCTTCTAAGAGAAAGGAATTAAGATGCTGTATTTTTATATATATTTTTGTTGTTGCTTAAAACGAAATATAAAAAATAAAAAAACACAACTTCTTACGATCCTTCTAAGAGAAGCGAAGTGGGAAAGTTTATCGGATCTTTTAGAAAGCAGGGATGAGGAATCCATGAAGACCTTACTATAGAAGGAGTCCTGCACGATGGAGGCATTGAAATTTTTACCGCTGGGTCCCATCAGTTGATTTCAATGGCGTAACGTATCGTAATCAGCGGAACTCCTTTCATAGTCCTCAACAAATCAACCGGAATAACCATCGATAAAGGATAAGTATATAAAACGTTTTTAAATTTTTCTTTCAACAGATTTCTATTTCTCTATTATAAATAAAATGGACACATATTTCTTCATCGCCAATCAGCAATGCAAGCTCTTATGAAACTGTTTTTAGAGATTTCAAGACCTAAAAGAGAGTTTTTCCAGTACATATTCTTAAAAGTATTTATGTGTTCAAAAATGTTGCTTATATATTGTCGTTAAATAAGACAAATTTAAAAAAAAATGTTAGTTTTCATTCACAATAGTGTCATAGACATTTTAAACCCCAGAACAAAATTGTTTTTGAAAACGGTTGCGTTTACCGAATGGATATAGTAATGCCAACCGAATTACATATTAGTACCTGCAACCGACAAAATTCGATTAGCAAAAAATTCGGTTGCCACAACGAATCTGTTTTCTCTGTGCATTTAAACCTATTATTAGATTGATATTCATATTCCTTTTGTAAAATTAGCACTTAAAATTTTGTTTTAATTTTACTATGAAGCGAATCACTATACGATCTACTGAAAGCTATTTAGATTAGATAACATATGAAAATTATTAAAAAACACGAAAACACAACCTGCATAAATTTCTTTTGGCGTAAAAAAGAACACGATAAAAATACAAAATTTATATATATATATATATATATATATATATATATATATATATATATATATATATATATATATATATATATATATATATATAT
This sequence comes from Protophormia terraenovae, assembly GCA_951394005.1. Taxonomy (NCBI): domain Eukaryota; kingdom Metazoa; phylum Arthropoda; class Insecta; order Diptera; family Calliphoridae; genus Protophormia; species Protophormia terraenovae. Next base: position 70,669,251 of record OX596076.1, on the reverse strand, counting down.
ATCGTCAATTCCACGAAAGATTTATAAAAAATGTCAATTTTTTACGGAGGGTCATCCGATTTTGTTTATATTTGGTACACATATAATCTATGGAGCCATTTAAATATCTCCGTTTTTATTTTTTTGAATTTTGAAAAATTCGCAAATTTATTCGCTATTTAATTTTTTCAAAAAGTGTAAAAAATGACAAAAGTGTCTAAATTTAAACATCAATATCTCAAAAAGTTGTTAACGGATTTTAATGATTTAAATTGCATATTTAAGAAGAATAAGTCCACTATAAATGTAGTAATTTTAAAATAATATGCATTCATAATGCAAATGCAATTTTGGGATGCATTTTTGAAAAATTTCTACCCTTCCGATTTTAATTTTCTTTTAATATCTTAAAAAGCAATATCTTTACTATTAAATACAAAAAGAACTGTTCTGGGACAATAAAGTCTACTATTTTAAATAATTTTTTCAACAAATTTTTTTCATACAAAAATTAAAATTTTTTTATAAATTTTGATGTTTAACTTTTTTGGTTATACTTTTTTAGTAATATGTGACTTTAAATATTTATAACTCCTTAACTATACGTGGGATTTTATTGATTTAAAAACTAGTGTAAAGTTTATTACAATAAATATTGTAAATTATATTGTATAAATCAAAAATAATTTTTTTTGCTAAAGATGCACTCACGAAAAGAATGCAATTTTCGGATGCATTTTTAAGAAATTTTTACCCTTTTGATTTTAAATATTTTTGCTTAATATTGAAGACAAATATGTTTATTATATAAAACATCAGCACTTAATCTGGGATAAATAGGTTTTCTACCGCAAATAACAAATTATGAATTATTATGGTTAAAATTTATTTAAAAATATGCTCACAAAAATAAAAAAATACAAAAATTAAAAAAAAATAAAAAATTTTTATGAAAAAATTTGAAGAAATATTTTGAAAAAATTTTTTAAAATAGTGAACCATTTTGTCCCAGAACAATTTATATTGCAATTTTTAGCAAACGTAATAATGTTATGCATTATTATTATGCATAAAAAATATGCATTCAAAAATTGCATTTGCATTATGAATGCATTTTTAAACGATAATATTATTTTTAAATAACTACGTTTATAGTGGACTTATTCTTCTTAAATATGCAATTTAAATCATTAAAATCCGTTAACAACTTTTTGAGATATTTATGTTTAAAGTTAGACACTTTTTTAATTTTTTTCACTTTTTGAAAAATTTAAATCGCGAATAAATTCGCGAATTTTTCAAAATTCCTAAAAATAAAAACGGACATATTTAAATGGCTCCATAGCGTATGCGTATGCCAAATATTATTAAAATCGGAAGACATGAAAAATATTCTTGGGCGTTCTTTCATGGAATAGACGATATATATATATATATATTTTTTTTTTTTTTTTTCATTTTATTAATACAATATTTAGCCTAAGGAATCATTTATATAATGAAAATTTGTTTGTTAACATTTTTACGATAACATAACAATTGTAGATATTTTAACAAAACCAACATTGTTTTACTATGGGAAATGTCGCAAATTGTAGGTTCTTGAATAAATACAATTATTTTAATTTTATTTATGTATATGAATGTTTTATTTATAAAGTAGAAAAAAAAAATACAATTTAATTAAACAAAAAAAGTGAAATTGAGAACAATAAGAAACAACAAGTCAAAGAATGTAAACAAAATGTATTTTGTACACAAAAAACATGTATTTTATTAAAATCGAATTAGGAAAAATGTTTAAAAATAACAAACTCCATAGGGAACTTATTGTAATAAGAGTACAAAACGGTGGGACACAAATGAAAACTAAAGCCCAGTAAACTTAAAAATTTTTCATACAATTTAAATGAAAATTTATTTCATTTAAGCAAAAATCTGAAATAAATAAAAACATTTATTTTGTAAAATTTTTTTTATTTTTTTGCTGAAGATTTAATTAGTAAAGCAAAAGAAAAATTTTATATAAGGTGTACTTTTGTCTTACTGTTAACGTAAAAAGTAACAAAATTATTCTACATATTGTATGAGTTCAACAAAAACTTTTCTAAATAAAAAGTATCTAAAAAGTTTTTCTTTTGTAAGTTTTTTTTTTTTTTAACATTTTTAAAGATACAATACGAGTTTCAATATATATATTTAGATATTCTTCTTTTCATACTTTATATTTAGTTTTTTTTTTTTTTTAGATTTTTATACCCAACACAATTGTTTTGTTCTGCATGATAAGAGATGCTAATAAAGCAGTCTATATTGCAAATTTTAAAACTGAGGCACATATGTGTCGTGCCATACTTTTTCCTGGCAAGAATAAAGAAAAACGTAACATAGAAAAAAATAAAAAATAAGAAGTTGAAATATTTGAAATCACAATCATTTTTCATGAGAATGAATATCTAAATGTTTGTATATATGTGTTTTTTTTTTCTAGGTGGTGTGACAGTTCAATTTTTGTTTTCAGTTTTTAAGAGACTCTGATAAAAAAAAAATAAAATAAAAAAATATTTCACAAATAAACAGAAAATAAGTTTTATATTTTTTTTTTATTTATTTTATCTTCAGTTCTTTTTTAAATTAATATATTAAAGTGCATTTATAGAGGATTTAATAAAAGTATTTTGGTAATGAATAAAATATAAATGGAAACATAACGTTGTATGCTACCATTATTTTAGAAATAGAATAGTATTGGATTCCATGAATGTATGACTGAATACTTAAAGCAAATACACTAGTAAAATTGTTATACCGCACACCACCATAGATGGTTGGGACATTATTCATTTGTGCTGATGTTTATAACGCACAGAAAAAAATTTTCGGACCTAAAGTACACCATTCGACTAAGAATCTCTTCCAGACTCTATTTAACGATGTCCGTCCGTCCGTCTGGCTGGCTGGCTGTCAGTTTAGAGATATCTTGATGAAATTTTGCACAAATAGTTATTTTGACACAAAGACGAAGCCTATTGAAATTGGTTATGATTGGTCCATTATTTCTCCGAGCCTCCATATAAATGACCTCCCGTAATAGGGTTTAACGCTAATAAATACCTGCTATATACAAATAATTTTATGAAATTTGGCACAGAGAAAGTTATATATTATTATAAATTTTGTTAAGATCGGTCCATAACACTGGTCGACAAAAAAATCCTCCCCCATAGACGAATAGTTGCACTTGATGAATTTTTTTCAGTTTTTTTCCATTACGTCTGGATTTTTTTATGGGCGTGTCTAATATTTTGCCCATAGTAAGGCCATTACTTCAGTATATTTCCTCATAACTCAAGAACGGTGTGCACGATTGACATAAGTGATACACCAAAAGATGCGTTCTAAAAATATCTTCAAATCATCCAAACTTAATTTTTTTTATGTGCTCAATAGTTTCGAAGTTATTTTGAAATAAGTGCCCAAAAAAATCATTTTCATGCAAAATTTTTGATTTTTTTGTTACTAAAATTTATTTTAATAAATGAAAACATCAAAGATGTTACAGTTCATCATCTTTATCTTAAAAGTAATGCTGCGAACAAAATAAGGTAAGTATCTTCAAAATTGATGCACAAATCGTGATTTGATTCAGAGTTTAGTAAAAATACCCATGTATACATACAATTGAGTAGAAATACAGTGGTGGGCAAAAAAAAAAGAAACATTATTTTTTCTTAAAACAAAAGTAGGTGGACTAGGTGGATTTTGACGAGTTAAACAAGAATCTGCATTCACTTTTTTTCTATCACGTACTGATTTTTTTTAGGTGCTTGATTAATATCATCACCTTATTCAGCGGTCACACTATAAAATTCGAAAATGTTTTGTCAAATTTAGGCCATAACTCAAGAACCGTTTACACGATTTAGATAAATGATACACCAATAGACGTATACGAAAATTGTCTTCAAGGCATGTGAACAATATTTTTTATTCGTTAAGGAATTTCAGAGTTATGGATCAAAATTTTCACCATTTAAAAAAAAAAAAAATTCGCTACTAATTACCAAATAACTACAGAAATATTAACTGGATAAAAAATTATACAAATTCAACTCAAAGATAATTTAGATCACTATATATTGGAGTTTAATTTATTTTAATTGGACAAACCGAGTTATACAAGTGTGACCGCCTAAAGTCACACGCCCATAAAAAAAAAAATCGATACGTGAAGGAAAAAAAGTAAAAGCTGACTCTTATTAAGAGCGATAAGTTCCATCTAATCCACCTATTTTTTATTTAAGAAAAAACATTTTTTTTTTGCCCACTAGTGTATTTCCACATAACTGTAGGTATGCGTGGGTATCCTAACTTAACTGTGAATGCAATCAAGATTTGTGCATCAATTTTTATGATACTTGGCTTTATTTACTCGTAATTTTGCCAGCTTTGAGATAAAGGTAATATTTTTGAAATATTTTTGATGTTTTCACTTTTAAAAAGAAGTTTTAGTAAAAAAAAAAAAAGTCTTGAATTTATCATGAAAAATTTTTCTTCGGACACTTGTTTCGAAATATCCCCAAAACTATTGAGCGGATAAAAATGACTTAAAGCCAATTTTATTCTACATATTTTGGTGTATTATTTATATAAATCGTGCATACCGTTCTCAAGTTTTAGTGAAATATACTCAAGTAATCGGCTTATTTAGGGCGCAATATTAGACACGCCCATAAAAAAAATTATCGAACTTATGTGAGAAAACTAAGAGCAGATTCGAGTTTAGCATGCGGAATTCCATCTAGTCCACATATATACATATATATATATATATATATATATATATATATATATATATATATATATATATATATATACATATCTCCCATTCCATGAAAGAACGCCCAAGAATATTTTTCATGTCTTCCGATTTTAATAATATTTGGCATACGCATATGCTATGGAGCCGTTTAAATATGTCCGTTTTTATTTTTTGGAATTTTGAAAAATTCGCGAATTTATTCTCGATTTAAATTTTTCAAAAAGTTAAAAAAATTACAAAAGTGTCTAACTTTAAACATAAATATCTCAAAAAGTTGTTAACGGATTTTAATGATTTAAATTGCATATTTAAGAAGAATAAGTCCACTATAAATGTAGTTATTTAAAGATAATATTATCGTTTAAAAATGCATTCATAATGCAAATGCAATTTTTGAATGCATTTTTGGAAAATGTCTACCTTTTCAATTTTTTTCTTCTTTCGATATAAAAAACATTATTATGTTTGCTAAAAATTGCAATATAAATTGTTCTGGGACAAAATGGTTCACTATTTTAAAAAATTTTTCAAAATATTTCTTAAAATTTTTTCATAAAAATTTTTTATTTTTTTAAATTTTAGTATTTTTTAATTTTTGTGAGCATATTTTTAAATAAATTTTAACCATAATAATTCATAGTTTGTTATTTGCGGTAGAAAACCTATTTATCCTAGATTAAGTGCTGATGTTTTATATAATAAACATATTTGTCTTCAATATTAAGCAAAAATATTTAAAATCAAAAGGGTAAAAATTTCTTAAAAATGCTTCTGAAAATTGCATTCTTTTCGTGAGTGCATCTTTAGTAAAAAAATTATTTTTGATTTATATAATATAATTTACAATATTTATTGTAATAAACTTTACACTAGTTTTTAAATCAATAAAATCCCACGTATAGTTAAGGAGTTATAAATATTTAAAGTCATATATTACTAAAAAATACAACCAAAAAAGTTAAAAATCAAAATTTATAAAAAAATTTTAATTTTTGTATGAAAAAAATGATGGAAATTTTTTGAAAAAAATATTTAAAATAGTAGACTTTATTGTCCCAGAACAGTTCTTTTTGTATTTTATAGTAAAGACATTGCTTTTTAACATATTAAAAGAAAATTAAAATCGGAAGGGTAGAAATTTTTCAAAAATGCATCCAAAAATTGCATTTGCATTATGAATGCATTTTTAAACGATAATATTATTTTTAAATTACTACATTTATAGTGGACTTATTCTTCTTAAATATGCAATTTAAATCATTAAAATCCGTTAAGAACTTTTTGAGATATTGATGTTTAAAGTTAGACACTTTTGTCATTTTTTTCACTTTTTGAAAAAATTAAATCGCGAATAAATTCGCGAATTTTTAAAAATTAAAAAAAAAATAAAAACGGAGATATTTAAATGGCTCCATAGGTTATATGTGTACCAAATATAAACACAATCGGATGACCCTCCGTAAAAAAATTTACATTTTTTATAAATCTTTCGTGGAATTGACGATATATATATATTTTTTTTTTTGTTTGAAGAAGCACGAAACAATTTTTTTTGTTGGCCAGTGTAATTGACCATAACTCTCATATAAACCTCTCTTCCGAAAATCACTTTAACGTGCATAAATCACATACAAATATTAGTATCGTATATTTTATTTTTCACTTAGTAAAAGTGTTGGTCAACAATTGACCAAAGGTCGAATATACTTCCTCTTCTTGAGTTTTTATACTTATACACAATGGTGTAGGGTATCATATGGTCTGGCTTGACCGACAATCACTTTTCTGTCGTTTAACATATATTTCTATTATTTAAAATTATATACATATATGTATGTTTGCTATGCTATTTTGAAATTTTAAGATCATTAATTTTTTCTCAATTTTTTATGCATGTTTTTATTTATTTTTTATATTTCCATCCATTGAATTCATAAACTCGTATTAATATATTTACAAAAATATTTGGTTGAAAAAAAAAAATAAAAAAATTTGAAAAATTACATAAATATTTTTTGTGCTGTAATCTTAAATTTTATAACATTTGCCATGACATCTAAAAAGTTTAATTTGCGATATATATGCACCAAAAAAATAGCCACTAATGATCATTGTAATTTTTGTTTCTTTAATTACTTTACTAGCGTTTATGTAGCTTAGTATTTACAACTGCTACCGAAAGCCATATGTCATTGTTGCAATTTTTTTGTTTATTTTTCAGATATTTTTTTCCCAATTGTTGTAATGCAATGTCATTGAATGGAGTTAAGTTTTTGTCCACTTAGACGGAAGAAAACATTTTATTTATTTTGTTAAAATAAATATAGTTTATCACTTGTAAACATTTAATTTTATTTCTTACAACATCATTTGTCTTAGAAATAAATAATTTGAAAGATCTATGGCTATTAGGCAAAGATCAGAAAGCGGTAGATTTTTATAACCTTCACCAAATATAAATTGGTCGTTCCGTTTATAGTTTCCACAAACATGCAAATATTTGAATTTTTAGGCCAAAAATGGTTTTGTTCTTTTTGGACCACTAAAATAAGCTACAGACTTTGTTGGTCCATAAGCATTTATTTTTGTACTTTATACTTCCTTTTATAGGCACAAAACAAAACAAAAAAATTTACTGCAGTGTAATAGTACACTTCAATTAAGCGAAAATTGCATTTTGTTTTTTGAAAAAATAATTACGATTTAGCCATCGATGAAGCAAATTCTAACAAATTTTGTTGCTTTTCCAAAAATTTTTTAAGGTGAACATGTAAACCTTTTTAAATAGTTGTTTTTGTAATTAGGGACACAATACCATAAAATATTTTTTATGGATATCGCAGATGATGGTGCACTAAAATTGAAAGACTATTTTAGATTAAAAATGATTTCATACGCAAATTCTGTCCCGTCATATATTTATTTCTTCTTTCAATCAATAAAAGAAGTTTATTGATTGTTTTTAAAAAATCTCATCATAAATAAGTAATTACACAGAAAAAAGTCACCAATTAACAAATATATATGAAAATAATTCATTCAATTATAAACTTGTTTAAATTTGCACCTCTCACCAAAATGATTATATCAATTACTAAAAACTATAAAAAATACAAAACAGAAAAAAATTCCCGATTAATAAATTAATTAAATCAATCAAGTAGATGATTGAATGAATTAAAAATGTGTAAATGAAAAAAAATCATACCAAAATTTATTTTTTATTTTATTTTTTCTTGAACATATTTATTAAATTTTGATGAAAAATTAAACAACTGAGTTAATTGTAAAAAAGACGGCAATAATTTTTTCTGTGTACATACCGGGTTATTAATAAGTAGTCCCTAAACTATTTCTATATAATGCAGACAGTATGTTGTTGTCATTCAAAAGTAACTACATCCGTAACTACATGCCATTACCATGTTTTTGCTGGGTAATTACAAAGGCGTAAATTATTGAAAATTTTTAATAATTTATACGTCCACACAGAAAAAAATATTTCAATTTTTTTTTTTTTTTTAATATAAAGTATTACATATATTGATATTTAATTATGTTATTTATTAATATAATTAACTTTCTAATTGGTTTAAATTTGTTTTTAATAAATTGACAGCTCTTAAAAAAACATAAAGAAAAATTAAAAACAAAAGCTAATTAATATAAGCAATTTCGTAATAGAAGTCCATTTTTATATTTTTTTCTGTGCAGATGTAAATGTAAGTTTCTTAGCATATTTTAAAGACTTATTTTTACGTATACATGTATGTAAATTAGCAGCCTACTCATACACAAAGAATTTTTTAAATTGTTTAAGATCCATGATATGACAGAAAGAAATTTTTCTAACGAACCAAAAATTTGGTTCTTATAGTTGATCATTCCAGAAAACATGGTCACCAGCACGCAGAGAAAAAACATGGTTACAGCATGATCACAACAACTCATGATAACAACGTTTATGTTTCTGTTTTATAATTTAATGATTACCACAATTAAAATTTGAATATGGTTTTCTGCAATTATAATATGTATTTAAATATTTTTATATGAGACCATATTTAAAAAAATCCAAAAAATTTGTTAATTCTAGAACCATTTAGTTAAATTTAAAGCCAAATTCACAAAATTTGGTTAATTCGACAGCCATGAAACCAATATTTTTAATTGCTTTTAAGTCACATTCGTGCGCGGATGAAGAGTCCTGTATACAGTGCTGTCAGATGTGGCGATTTTTAATTGCTCTTGGCGACTGAATTTTCCGTTTTGAGACATGGCGAATTTTTTGGCGATTTTTAACAAGTTGGCGATTTATTTGGCTAATTTTTAAAACTTTATTAAATAGATATTCGCATATTGAAACTATTACGTTTTCCTACTAGCAAACGTCTATTTTTAGTATTTTTTATCCAAAACTGCGGTTCTCAAATGGAGGTCTGCGATTCTCAACAAAGTATATTGAATTATTCAAATTTTCTTCACTTCAAATCTATTACAAATTAGCTTTAGAAAATATTTTTTAATTCATTTTGTAAAAGAATAAAACACAAAATATTACAAATTGAATAAAAGAAAAATATTTTCATTCAATTTGGAAATGATATGAATTAACAAAAATTGAATGAATTCTATATGAATAATTTCAATAAAGAAATAATTCTATTCAAACAAAAGCCTTTGAATTAAGCTATTGAATTATATTTTTGGGAATGGTATTATTGAATGAAAAACTATTATTTCTTAAATCAGAATTAAGATTTAAGGGAATTAAGTTAGGATTTAATTAATTCTTTCGAAGCTCTGCAAAGTTGCAAAAAATATAGAGTAACAATTTGTTTGTGCATGATTATTATTATCATTCTGGTAATTGTAAAAAACCATTAATGATATTTTGTCATTGGCATAAGACGTTTATTAGCAATTTTAAAATCCATTTTTAAATACAAACGTTTTATCTTAAATTTATAATTAATTGAAGTCAAATGTTTACTATTTTCTTAAATATAGCCTGATTTAACAAAAGCATTTGGTATCAAATTGAGAATATGCCATTAATTTTTATCTTTAAGTATTAAATTATTTTTGGATTAAGAATTATTTAGGAATAACATTTGATATGAAATTGACAAAGTATCACTTTTTTTTAAATTAATATTAATTTTTATTCAAACTTGAAATTCAACGTATTTTCAGAAATACCTTTAAATTATTAAAGTTAAAGGCACGAAGCAAGAGTTTGTAAAAACCGCTGATCTAATGAACCCCGACTAACAAAATCAAAATCCTTAACTTATAAATATCTTCAATAAATATTTGATAATTTGTTTTCCATCATCTTTCAAATATGAATATTTTATGGGCCATAATGAAAAGAAAATGTTCATGAATGAATTAATTCTTCGAAACAATTTATAAGTTTAATAGGACAAGTGTTCATTATATAATTTTAGAATTATTCTGTTAAAAAATATAATAAATTTAAATAAATTTTTAAAATTGTTGACCTATAATTGAGTTATGTATGTCAGAAAATTTTATTGAAATTAATATTTTTGTTATTCAATTATTATTAGCTACTGAAATTGTCATTGACTTTGTTGAAGCTGAATTAACATTTTAAAATTATATAAAATTTAAAGCACTAAATATTTTAGTTGTTTTGAGTTTTTCATAAAAAAAAAATATATAAAATTTAATTTGGCGATTTTTGGCCATTTCTGATTAACAATTTGGCGACAGAGGCTCAAAAAAATCTGGCAACCCTGCCTGTATATAATTTAAAAAATTAAATTTCCTGTAAAGTAGTCAAAAACACAAAGCAGCTTGAATCTGGAAGCGGTAAGAAGAATACTTCCTTCCATAAAATGCATCGAACGACATCAATTCACGACAAAAACTCATAAGGATGCGTGAGATCAAACTTTTGCAGAAAAATAATATAAAAATTATTAGAATAAGAGCGTTTGAGTGTCCAAAACTTAGGGTTGATGGCCACGAGATAAATATAGGCAGGAATTTAAAATATCTAGGTGTTGTACTAGACAGTAAGTTGTCTTCGAGCCGCACATAAGGATGGTTTCTGAGAAGGCATTGACAAAAGCTTCGAAACTGGCGAGGATAATGCCAAATATTAAAGGTCCAGGGCAAACAACATGACTATATATATATATATATATATATATATATATATATATATATATACTATATATATATATATATATATATATATATATATATATATATATATATATATATATATATATATATATATATATATATATATATATATATATATATATATATATATATATATATATATATATATATATATATATATATATATATACATATATATATATATATGTATATATATATATATATATATATATATATACATATATATAGATAGATAGACCATACAATATGTCCATATCGCCCTCCATACCTTACGGTCCACTCTACTCGCCTAAGCCTGATTGGTTATAGCCAAGATCCATTCACTGATCTTCCTATTTCATTGTTTTATTTTATATATTATATTCAGTATTAGAAACTCGGAGATTATATATATGATAAAATGGTATTATATATATGATAAAATGGGAATATAACATGACAAAATGGAATTATATTACGATTACATAGAATCAAATTATCACAAAATGGAATCAAAATGTACTTCAATGGAATTATTATATGATATAATTAAATTACGTTATGATAAAAGCATCCTATAGTATGATAAAATGAGATTATTAAATGATAAAAACATTGTGAAAACGGATGCAATAATATAAAAAAGTTATAAATATTCTTTAACCAAATCATTAAATGATGAAAAAATTATAAAATGAAATCATAATAATAATTACTTACAAATATATTAATTTTTAACTGTAATCATACATTACAATCATAGTACGTTGCTCCTAGTTTATGGTCACCTAAATCATATTTTTTCTCTGTGTGTAGCTATTGAATACAAATAAACATTGAAATCTAAATGTTTTTCTTCTCTTACAAAACTATACACAATCCTAAAAACTGTATAATCTTCATGAAATTAATTAGAAATTGGAAAATTATTATATTTAGAAATTTTTGGAATCAATGTTTTTTTCGTAATTTATTTTGTATTGAATTTTCAACTGAAAGGCAATGAAAAATTTTCGTTTTCAGACATCGATAATAACTACGTAAATAGGTACAACGCAACTTGAGGTATACAATTTTATTTTTATGTTTATTTTTTGATCTCGACAATTTATTATTGTCACAAAAAAACAGATGAAATGCTTAAAAATGAAAAAGTGCACTTGATGTTTTTTTTTATATAATTTACATTTTATTTATAATAAATTATTAATTTATAATACAAATGAGTATGATTAACATAACATATTTAGTAATAATGTTTTTTTTTTTTTTTTTTTTCTTTTAATATTTGTTTGTTTTTTAATAATTTAATTTCATAAATATTCTACAAATTCCCTTAATGATTAAAATATTATATATGTTTTAGATTTACACAACTAATAATGTATAAATTGGCAATAATGACAGGGATAATTTAAAAGTTTTGATGGTTTCGTTATGGCAACTTTCAAATAGAAAAAATTGTTTGGCTTTTTTTTTCTCAAATTTGAAACAAATATTAATTTCTAAATTAAGTGTTCTCTTAAATAATAACGATATAAAATGAGAAAATAAATAAAAATTATAAGTATTTAATAATGAGCTTAAATTAAGGGCAAAACTAAAATGAAATAAATAAAAAATGGGTTTAAAATAAAAAAAAACATAACTAGAAAAGCAAATAAATAGTGACTGAGGAGAGTTTAAGACTCTCTTTTGCTTGTTATCGTAATTATTTTCTCTTTATCACTTTATCGTTTCGTTTAGTGTTTAACTTCGTTTTCTTCCTTGACCACAATGGGTTTAACTTCTTGCACATCGGCGTCTGTTTCTTTTTCTGAATCAGGTTGAACTTTGACTTCAACATGTTTCGATTCTTGAGCAGCTACACCAGGTTCATTTTCATCTTCTGCTTCTATGGGATCATCGTGAATATCAATGTCGGAACGACTTTCAGCTTTGTGATTAGCAGGCAAAGGTTGGTGTTGTTGTTGTGGTTGTTCTACAGCATTGAGAATGGTTTGTAAGAGACCAGCTGATAAGATTTCTTCATGATTGGCTTGTTGACCATTACCACCAAATTGTACTTGATAAGTTTTGCCATTAGTGGTTTCCTGAGTGCTAAGATGTATGGATTGAGATTTTTGTGCGGAAAGAACATTTAAGCCATCCAAACCGGGTAAACCTTCAGGATTAGTGCCATCGGGTAGAGCAGTAACTTGAGATTTTTCTGAGGCATAACCAATATGATCGATTTCATTGCCACCTGAGGGGGGAGGTCCATAACTAGATGCTGGTCCTGCAATAAATTGTGTGTGTTGTTCAGCTACGGGTATGCTTTGGGCAATTGAAGTGCTAGAACCAGATGAGTATTGTTGTTGTTGATGTTGTTGCTGTTGGTAATTAAAGTTTCCGCCACCTACTAGATTGGGGCCATGACCGCAATCATGGAAACGTGGTTGCTCTTGTTGTAGAGGTAAGGCCTGGCCATGTACAATTTCATTATTGTATTGAGAGGCAGCAAATGCAGAATTTTCAAAAGTAGCTGTGGCACTCGAGGTGTATGAAGCACCACCATTAAATTGTTGCTGTTGAGGACCGGTGGGTGGTAAATATTGTTGTTGCAATTGAGCTGGTGGTAGAGGAGGTAGATATTGTGCTGGTGGAGGTAGTCCCTGTTGTGATGGAGGAGGTGGTGGTGGTACACCATATTCAGCATGAGCATTACCAAATTGTTGTTGCTGCGATTGTTGTTGTTGATGATGATGTTGTTGTTGCTGTTCAAATTGTACAAAAACTTGAGCAGGTTGTTGCTGAGGCAATTGCTGTTCAATAATATCTTGAGGTATTTGTTGTTGTTGTGGCACACCATATTCAATATTCAAATTACCAGGAACAGTTTGAGGTATTTCACTTGCAGCAGGAGGTATATAAGTAGGTGCTTGTACCGGGGGCTTAACGCCGAATTTATCTAAATGTTGTACAGTGGCACCAATAGTTTCGAAAAGTCCTTGTGGTACAGGTGGTCTGAAGGCAACAGGTTTGCTAGGTGGTGCCCCACCATGTGGAGGGAAAGGAGCCACATTGCCTGATTGTTTACCATATTGAATACCTAAACCAGCTTGAGCATGATGATGTACAAAAGCGGCAGCACCTTGACCAGATGGGGGTGGAGGTCCGTAGTTGCCGCTGGGAGGTGGTGGTGGAGGTCCATAGTTACCGTTGGGAGGCGGTGGAGGAGGTCCATAGTTATCGCTGGGAGGAGGTGGAGGAGGTCCATAGTTACCGTTTGGTGGTGGAGGAGGTCCATATTTGCCATTGGGTGGTGGAGGAGGTCCATATTTGCCATTAGGTGCTCCAAAGTTGCCACCGGATCCACTAAAGCCAAAACTGTTATGTGAACTAGATTGTTGATTGAATTTGTGTGAGTATTTGGAGCCGGGAGCATATGAATCTGATGGGGGCTTGCTATAAGAATCATCAAAGGAACCCAAAGAGAGCTGACAAGATGAAAAAAAGTTTAACACATTTAATGTTTGTTTTAAAAGGAAAAATTTTAAAGATACTTACCTGTAAAGCTTCAGCTTCTATCGAATTCAAGTTATGTTGATTAAAATCTCCAGCAGGTCCTGTTGAGGGCAAAATATCTTGCTGTTGCACCACTTTGTCACCATCAAAACCACCCGATTGCAAAGCAACTGCAACCAATTGTTCATCAGATAAACCGTTAACAATACTGTTACCATCCGAACCAGAACCACTAACCAAAATTGTTGAACCAGAACCAGTAGCACCAATACCTGAACTAACACCAGCACTTGAACCACCACTATATTGTGTAGTAGAGAATGATGAGCCTGAAGAAGCACTACCATGAGCGGAACCTTGAGCTACTTGACTATAACCGGATTGGGTTTCAATGTGATTGCTTTCAACATAGGCACCAGCAGGAGCGGGTATGGGTTTCCAACCATCACAGGCTGTGTGGAAAGGAGCTTGAGATCCTGATACTGAATGTGTGTGCCCGGAGGCATCAATTTGTATTTGTACTTGTTGTTGCTGTTGATGATGTTGTTGACTTTGTTGGGAACTTTGTCCTCCTTGTAAAATAACGGTGGTTTCGGGAACACGATTGAAATTAGGCAATGGTGGAGGACCATAATTTGGTGGAGGTGGTCCATAAATTTGCTTAGGTGGTATATTCAAAGGTCCCGAAGGTGGTGGTCCATAAGAGGTAGCCGGTTGATGGGGGGGTTTGAATGGAGGAGCTGGTTGGAATAAAGGCAAAGATTGTGGTGGTGGCAATGAAGAAGGTGGACCATACTGAGGCTTGGGTGGTCCATAAGAAGGAGCTGGTTTATGTTGCAATTTTTGTGGTGGTGGTCCATAAGAGCTAGCTGGTTTTGAAGGTGGTGGGCCATATTGTTGACTCGGTGGTGGTCCATATTGTTGTTGAGGTTTATGAGGAGGACCATAGAATGGCTTGGGTGCTCCATAGTGATTTTTTATTTGTTCGTGAAGACCTGAAAAGGAACCGCCTCCATTACCGCCAATGAAATTTAATTTTGGAGGACCATATTTTAAAGCAGGTGGTCCATATTCACGAAAAGGCATTTGTTGTGGTACACCATATTCACGATGTGGTTTTCGTTGAGGTGGTGGTCCATAGGATGGTTTTATTTGTATGGCATGCGTTGAGCACGCTAACAATACTGTTAGCAGAGAGAAGCGAAAGAACATCTAGAGGAAGTAAGAAAAAGAAGGGAGAAAAGAGAGAAGAAATAGAAAGTTTAGTTCAGAGAACATAGGAATTTAATAATAGAGCATATTAAAAAAGAATTAAAGGAAAATATTGGAAAAAGAAAAAAGCTAAAAATAAATTTTTTAGACCTGTTATTGTAATGAATACAGAGACTGTAGAGTTCTAGTGCTTTATTTGAATTTGAGAAGAAATTTTATAGTAAAATGTTAAGCTTTTTTTTAAATTTCATAAGAATTGTTTTATCTTTATGTTTCCATTTTATATTTTCAGTATTTTGTAAAACCCTTAAATGTTTATTTTTTATTTTTGTTCAATATTATTTTAACATGTCATGTTACAATTAAGCTGCTTGCCTTGTTATTTTAACAAAACATAGTCAACCTGAAATATACACATTTTAATATTAGGTGGGTTCACAAAGAAAACTAGTAAGAAAGATATAATCGGTCAAGACCGACCATATGATACCTTACACCATTGGGTATGAACATAAAATTTCGGGAAGGGGACTTATATTTGACCTGTGGCCAATTGTACTTAGACCAACACTTTTACCAAATGTAAAAGAAAATATACAAATACAGAATAATGCGTTGACACTAACATCTAAACGATTTTATGCACTTTAGAGAGACTCCTGGAAATGGGTTTATATGGAAGCTGTGGTAAATTATGAACCAATTCTCATAAAATTTTGCAATATTGTTTTTTGTGTCGAATATTAACTGGATACTAACATTCGTATGGGAGTTATGCACGTTAATGTAATTTCCGGAAGAGAGGTTTTTATGGAACCAATCTTCATAAAATTTGGCACAAAGATTACCACTTATACAATATATATTTTTTTTTCTTTTCAATTCAATTTCAGTAAAATTTAGCTATATTAAAATATTTATAACCACTAAACCCCAATTCCGGGAAGACATTTGTATGGGGGCTAGGTGAAATAAAGGACCAACCATAACTTATTTCAATAGGCTTCGTCCTTGTACCAAAACAACTGTTCGTGCCAAAGATATCTTTAATTTTGGGACCTGCACTTTGTTCTCAAAGTACAACACGGTATACTTTAGTCCGATAATTTTTTCTGAGCTTTACAAATATCTGCACAAACGCATAACAACCCAAGTGAGTTAAAAGAAAATTCTTGGTAAAATGCTACAGTTATAAAGAAGTATTAAAAAATGTCCATTAGAAATAAAAAAAAAATTATTTAGACTTAAATTTGGGTGGGTCACCGATTTTCTTTGTAAAATCTGATTCGGTCTAATATACATACATTTAAATATTTTGTATATAAAGGCAAATACATACATATGTATATAAGTTGATGTTAAAACCTGCGAGCTTAATTTCATTTTCATACCTTAACACTCTCTTAACTCCTACCATTTATGACATGTTTATGATGGTATACTACTAGACTCTACTCTTTCACTACAACATTCATAGACATATACCTACATACATACTGCACTAGAGTCTACTGTAGAATAACAACAGCAAACATATATATTAAGGAAATAGTCCCGCATTTGATCAGTTTGTACCAGCTATGATTCACACAATGACAGTGAATTACAAAATATGAGTGATGTTAACATAAATATTTCTGCAATATGAAAACATATTGGCTCTTTTCATGATTTTATATGCTATTAAAGTGTTTTTGACATGATTAATATTCTAATACTTATTTAAAATTAGATTTAATTAAATATACCTTAAAAAAACAAAAAATTTGGAAGCGGGTCACAAGATTACCTTACAGCCAAAAGAACACATTTCAATATACATACATATCTTCTTTTACAAAAAATCGGTTAACATATGATATTTATATGTCTGTGCGTTAAATAGGCTTCATGTTAAATTAATACAATTTTATAGCAGAAATTTATATGGTTTTCACTTGCTACTTTATTTTATTTTTTTGGTTTCTCTCATTTTCGGTAGGATTTTAAGTTGTCAAGTGTCGTTCTTAACTAGGGTGATCGATACGGTTTTCCAACCGGTTTTTAAACCGTTTTTTTCTGTCAATGTGCTGTCGGTTTTTTCAAAATGTTAATTTTTCGAATGTCGAATAGACCGATTTTTTTAAACACAAAAAACCGGTTTTAAAAATAGATTTTTATTTAAAACAACATGTACTAAATACTGATATTTGAATCGAAATTTATGAATATTTTTTAGAGTATTATTTGTAATGTTTTAAAAATATAGTTTAAGGTTAAAACGAAATTAACTATTGTAATATTAAAAAAATAAATTAGTAATAATTACTTCAATTGTAACACCTGTAATATTTTTACACATTTGAATGTTTTAGTCTTTTTTTTATTCAATATTTTCTTCATTTTTCAAAGATTTTGTTCTAAAAAAGTTTCTCCTACAGAATAGTTTCAATAAAATTGATTCTGGCTCTTATCATATTAACCATGGTTTCTGTTTTGTTTGTTTTGATGATTATTTTCTTAAAATTTTTATATTATATTATTCGTTCGTTCATATGCTTTGTAACACCCAAAAATATTGGTTTAAGACCCGCCTTAATTTGTACCAATCGTCTTTAAGTCGATTTGATGATGTTCGTCCGTCTGTCTGTCTGTTCATAAAAAAAGTAATTAATTAATTAAAATACAGGTCACAATTTTGAACATGTATTATTGGCACACAGGTTTCTTATAGTCTAAGAACGAAGCGTGTTGAAATTGGTTATGATCGTTCCATTATTTAAACTAGCGCCATGCAAATATCCTCCCGGAAAAGGGGTTTAACGATCATAAATCTCTTAAATGTAGTAAGAATTTCTTTTACACATGTAAGTTCCATATAAGTTAAAATCTGTGTTCCGAGTTTCATGAAGATCGGTCCATAATTGAACATAGTATTTGCCCACAATTCCACAGGTTTAGAAAAGAAGACACTTCCCCGAATTTAGTGCACATCATTGAGTAGGGTATTGTCGGACTTGACCGACTATTTCTTTCACGTTCTTATTGGATTAATAGTTATTTCCAAAAATAATTATGTGTAATATATTTTAACTTGAACATCATAATATTTATTGATTTTTCTTTAAGAAATGTAGTCTTTTGGTAGAAATATTAACTTCTGCAAAAAAAAAACGGTTAACCGGTATCGATCACCCTATTCTTAACGCTTTTGCAATACGAATTTTGTAACAAAATACCAGCCACCTAAACTCCTTTAAAAGAGGTAGGTACATGACAACAGTGGTCCTTACATTCATATTAACACCGACAAACTAGTGTAGGTTTGTATTTATTTATCCATCCAAGCAATTTCAAAACATCACATAGTCAAAAAAAGAAAAAAAAAAAAATCATATCAAACTCTTCTCATAATAACAGACAATAACGGCAAAAATAACAAACTCATATCTATATATTTTCTATAAAAAAAAAACCATACATATACAAACATCAAATGAAGAAGAAAAAACAAAAACAAGAAACAAATGATAACAATGACAATATTGCCAGCAAACAACAAAACAAAAAAAAGAAAAAAAAGTAACATCAACGTAACTCATAGATACTTTTTAACAACTTTATTAAAATTCAAAATGTGTACACAAAATTCAACTCATAAGCTGTAACATTAAGTGTTTATATGTTAAGTTGCCCTCAGTGCGTTACCATTTAATGTGCCATAAATAAACACCCACATTTCCTATTCCATATACCACCTATGTATACTTATGTATGCATGAGTATGTGTTTGTATGTATTTATGGGAGTACCCTCTAAAAGTAACAAAAAACAAGTAATAAGAGTGTCAAAAATACAAGTAAACAATGTTATTATACCTTGTCGCGTATGGTATCCAAAAATTGTACGACTAGAATATGTATTTATTAAATGTTTAATATGTAGACGATAAGTGTAACATGTAGCTTGAAAGCAGACTAAAGGTGTCGAATATAAAATATGTAAGTATTTCTTTTTAGTGACAATTTCATTAATTTTGAAAATTAAACCAAAAATATATAACAAATAATGAAATAGGTATTTAATACTGTAGCAGATATTTGAAAAACAAAATAAAAGTTTTTTTGTATCATAATTAACCGTTAACTTTCTATATAATCCTGTACCAATCGAATTAAAAATTTTAGTTATTCTGATTCCTATTATAAGTGCTAGAAGCAGTGTTGCCAGAAGGCGAAGAAAAATAGAGTCTAAACATTATTTATGCTTAACTTTTTTTTTCATTCTCATTAGTTTTTGATATTTTTTTTTACAGAAATTGTAATAAATTTAAGGAAGATCTCTGCGTTATAATATTTTCACAAACAAACCACCTGTGGATAGAAGCCAAAATAAAATTTTCGAGTCTTAAGTAAAATAGAAATGCTAAATTGACAACACTGATCTAAGTATGTATATGCAGTGATATAATGAATACAGAATATTAAGTAGGATTACAAAAGTAATTTCTTTTAGTATGACATTCTTCCGAAATATTTTCTCGACATAATAAAATCCACAAATTCAGCAGACACGTACATATGTGTGTTTTAATATATATTACAAATATTTAAAGGTTCAAAAAATTAACATTTAGGTTTTAATGTTCATTCACCAGTTAATAACTGTACCTTCTTAAACTCGATCTTATTTTGTATGTATATGAGAATGACAAATCCGGTCAAGCTTGAACATTTAATTTCATCAAAATTGGGGGACCTGTGACCAGTTATAAACCGATACTTGTATTAAGTGTATGCACATAAATTTAATATATTGTACACCAATTTTTATACATTAAGTTTGGTCTGGGGCCAATATTTTTGGGTTTTACCAATTTTTAAAAAACATGCATCTTCTATATATATAAAAATGAAACTGTGTTTGTTTGTTTGTTTGTTTGTTTGGGCTTTATAGACAGCTAAACCACTGGACCGATTTTCTTGACATTTTTCGTGTCATTTTGTAATACCCGAAAGTAAAATAGGCTACTTTATTTTGCGATAGGAGCAGGGGGAAGGGAAGCCCCATACAAAGTAATTATTTATTATCACATATCTCCAGAACTAAGTATTATAGATAAAATCCAGAGATTTTGTGGAAATAATTTTAAATCTACATAATTGAGTTGAAAACGGAACGGATAGAACCAGATAAAATGGTACCCTCATACAAGGAAAACATTAAGTATCGTATATCTTAGAAACTATTACAGTGAAAGTTTTAAAATTTTGTTAGAATAACGTTCCCAAAAACTTCCATAAGTTCAGATGCAATTTGGATGGAAAGGACCATGGGAAATGGTACCCCCCTCTTACAAAGCAAATCCACTGTGGCATATACTCTATAGACAGCTAAACCACTGAAACAATGTTCTTTAAATATTCACAACATAATCCTGAAGGCTATTTACTTTCCAATAAGACATGGAGTAGGTACCCCAATACAAACAAAATACTAATTATAGCACATCTAAAGAACTAAGATAACAAAGGTTTTAATTTTTTATGAAAATTTGATGAAGAAAATATCTATAGAAAATTTTAACCCATTGTCATTTCTTAAAAATGGGCTAGAAATGAGGATTTATTACACATATCAAGAGCTAACCATTGCAAATGGAATTATTACGGCCTCCAAAATACTGTCGCATAGTATTGTATTTAATATAGAAATAGAACAGATAGGACAATGGTAAGGATTACCATTGTCCTATATTCAAAGCAATTATTCTTAATGGATATCTAAAGAACTATTATGAGGCAATACCTCAAATTTTGTAGGGAATACGTTCTTATCATATTGAATTAATTAAATAAAATATGACGGATTGGGTAGAGTAGCCCCTATACTTTTCGTATATCTAAAGTAGTAATTTATTTAAAATTGCAATAGAGTGTCTAGGTCGAGAGGGAGCATCAAAATGGGTAGCAAAGCTCGTCGGTTTAAGCTATTTATAAAAAGTAAATAATAGTTGCTTTTAAGTAGCAATTTCCAGAAAGCTGATTTTAATAAAAATATAAATTTTTCAAAAAAGTACCAATTTCCAAACAAAAAAGTGCGAATTTATCTATATAACAAATTATAAAATAAAGTGGGCATTAAAAAAATGTTAACATTTTTCAAAAAAAGTAACAATAAAAAGATACTTCTAATTATAACAAATAAAGTTAGACGAATCAAGAGGGTACAAACTAACATTCAGAAAATAGTAAAAAAATGTCCAAAGTAAAAAAAATTTAAATATGTTCACTTTTTAGATACAAATTTTAAATTTTCAAATAAAATTTAAAAAATATAATTTTAAACAAATTTAAATTATTAGTTTCCAGAGTTGGGGGTAGTGCATTAAATTTGCAGTTACCAATAATACTTAGTGATAGTGCAAACTTTTTAACTACAATCTTTAATTTTAAGTGGTGAGTTGAAAAATATTAACCTCACTAAGCATAGTGGTAGTGAAAAAAAATCCACTAGAATTAATTACTGATAGTGAAAATTTTTTCAGCTCAAGCCCAGTGCAACATTTTTTTCTTTCTGTGGGATTAAACAAAAATCTAAATTATATAGTGTTTTTCTAAAACGATTATAAATTGCATAGTAGTGATTAATTGGAAAAATTTGCAGCTAATGCGTAGTGACTGTTCAGATTTTGAACTACTGAGAAAAGTGCCAAAAAAGTTAGGATTTCAAAAATTAAATACCATAGAAAACAGCTAGAAGTCCAACTTGCTCTCAAAAAACCTAACTCAGCTGTTAAAAAAACCTGACTCTTTGTATGTGTTAGTAGAAATTTCTACAGAACTAATTTATACGTGTGAAAAGAGTAATTTGTTTTTGCTTAGAGAATGAAAAGAGTTGGACTTCTAGTTGTTTTCTATGTTACCAATGTCCAAAAAAGCACAAATAAAAAAAATCTATTTAAAAAAAATTACAAATTTTGTAATAAATAACATGAAAACTCATAAAAATATCAGAAATGAAATAATAAAAAGTAGCTATTAAAAATGATGGTGAAGGGTATGTACGATATTTTCCAAAGAACTTAAAACAAAGTACTGATGTCAAGGTAATTAAACCAAAATTTTATTGCCCTTTTATAAGTAAGGATTTTCCAAAAGAGTCTTAAATAAACATAATAGTTATAAAATTCCTTTAAAAAATATATTGATGCTTAATTCCATAGTCATTCCTTGTAATTAGAAATAATGTTTTTTTTCATGATGAAACCATATATGCATATTTAATTGTGTGTCAATATAAACACACAAACTTATATTTTCATTAGCCTATATGTCATTTCTATGAATTTTTCTATTAAATTCTTTGAACAATTATATTTTTTTACAATTTTAATATGTGTATCACCACAAGTGCACATCAATACATCCATATATATGTACATTAGAGTGTTCCGAGGAAAGCCTTTTTCGAGATTTCGATGTAGGAAGACCCCTCAAACGATGCGTAAACATTTTTTTAATACGAAAAATTTATTTAAAAAATTTTTAAAATTGGTCTTCAGTTCCCTACCAGCGATTGAAAAATCATGGGTCCCATACATTTTGGTAAAAAAAAAAAAAGTTTCGATTTTTTATTCGAAATGGGTAACAAAAAATTCGTAATTTTATGCTGGTTGTGGGAAAAATATTTAAAAAAATTTTTCCAATGAGATTTTGCTTCGATAGAAGACTTTTTTAAGGCATTTTGATAAAAAATTTGGAAAATTATATATTATCAACAGTACTTATTGGAATGCAAATTTTTATTATTTTAGCCATAAAGGGAACAAAATTATAATATTCTTATCCATTTTTTAAGAAAAATATTTAAAAATTTTCGTAAATGATGAATATTTTTCGAACTTTTTTTTTATGAATTAATAATTATTGTATTTTTATTCAGGCTCAAGTTCATTATTGTAATAATTCTTCTAGAATACAGAAAAAGATTTATTAGACACTAGCAGGATGGAATGCATTTTCTGATCCGCTACGATCTTCGTCAGCATCCATGTGCCTTTTAGTACTAATCGTAAAAATCTTTCATTTAACTCACACTTTTGAAGAATTAGAATACGTAACTTCATCACTTTACATATTCTGAATTCTTAAGTATTAAGTTGAAATAACTTTACAAAATCTTTTTCTTATATTTATTGCATTCTACATTATTACAATGTTGCATAGTATGTAGATTTATATGTTGTTTGTTTTGTCTGTTACATGGTTGGCACATGGATGCTGACGAAGATCGTAGCGGATCAGAAAATGCATTACATCCTGCTAGTGTCTAATAAATCTTTTTCTGTATTCTAGAAGAATTATTACAATAATGAACTTGAGCCTGAATAAAAATACAATAATTATTAATATTTAAAATTTTTTTTAGCATGATGTACTAAAATAACGGTTTATGGGCCAAAATTTTTTAAAATATTTTTTTTTTTTTATAATTGGCTAAAAATTACGAATTTTTTGATACCCATTTCAAGACAAAACTCAATACTATATTTTGGATGATATATTCTAGACCCGTGACATTCAATCTGAAGGGAACTGAAGATCAACTTTAAACATTTTTTTAAAATTTTTCCCATATTAAGCTAATTTTTACAAATCGTTTGAGGGGTCTTCCTACAAAATTTTTGTCTACGGGATACTCTAATGTACATACATATGTGCATATAAATTGTTTTACTCTTTGTTTTGTTATTGTTTGCTTAAAGTACTGCCCTACATATAGTATTTTGTGGTTTACTTATACACATCAAAACTTTCACTTGTGGTTTTTATTTAAAATTTAATTAATTATTTTTAATTAGTAACTAATTTAGCATTTGTAACCTTTCAATTTCATTTTCATTTCATTGTATTGTAGGTACTCTTATTGTTTTATATTAAAGAAAGGTCATGCAACTTGATTGTCATACGAGTGTATGCGTGTATGTATGTGTAAATATTGCTGGGGTTTTTCCTCTTTTTCTCTTTCTCAGTTTTGGGGATAGCACATGTTGCACAAAAAAAAGTATACAGAAATAAGTTTTTACTATGTAGTTTTATATTTTATAGATGTACTTTATTATGCCTGCATTATAAATTTTGTTAAAGGTACCCTGAGAAAATATAGGTGAATAGGTTTAGAGAAACATATATTATTTGGTATACAATTTAAAATACAAATAGATAAGTGTTGATTGTTGTTTTATTGAAGATATTATTGGCCAGCATATTAAATTGTAATGTACGGTTATATGAATAATTTTAAGTAATTTTTTTACTTATGCTAAATAGTATTTTATTTTATTAAATTCAACTTTCAATTCATGCAATTGTTACTCAATGCTAATTTCTATTAAATAATTTCTCCCTGTATATTTGAATGCTGTATTTGTAGTGTAATAGAGTATGAGTATTGAATCTATAAATGACTATTTTGCATCTGTCGTGTTAAGTAACTTGACATTATTAAACTGGTACTGGTATGCGAAACATGAACGACCCTATTTTTTTTTTTTTTTTTTGATGTTAACACACTTACATAAATTTCAAACTTTAAATAATTGCATTTTAATAAAAAAAACAATGAATATTTTTAAGTTTAAAATACAAAAAAGTCGTACTTTATAAATAAAATGTCAATAAAAATCTATTACGGAAATATTCACAATAAGCTAAATAAATAGAGTTTTTAAACAATAAAAGATATTTTTTTTTTTTTTTGTTAAAAACAAATTTTTTTTTTTTTTTTAACAAAAATTGTTTTTTTTTTTTTTTTTTTTGTATTAATAATGCTTCAAAATATGGGTGGCTTTAAAAGTATATAAATAACTTTTATTTTATTGTTTATAAACAAAATTAGCCATTTGTTTATTTGGATCATAAATTATGTAAAATATTATAATAAATAACTAAAATAAATACTGATAAACAATTGATGTTTTGTTTACAAGTTGAGGTTTTTTGTTTTGTTTGAATAATTTATAGAAATTAAATAATTTATTTACTTTTTGACAATATTTGGTAAAGGGGTTGAATAAGTTTGAACTAAAAAAAAAAAAAAATTATTTAGTGTTATAAAATGAAGAGAGTGTTAAATGATATGAAATTATTAATTTTTGGTACAATTTTTAATTATTAACCCAATGAAAGTAAATTTTAGATTTTAATGAGTTTTTTGAAGAGTATTTCAAAATTAATTCCACAATAAAAGTTAAAATTTTGAATATTCTAGATTTTTAAAATAAAACACTTTTTGTCCCTTATTGGGGAAGGTGGAAGGTGCTGAAAAAACCAAGGAAGGAAGGTGCTGAGAAAACCAAATATTTTTATGGGGGCTAGGTGAAATAATAGACCATTTATAATCAATTTTGTTATTATACCAAAATATTTATTTGTGCCAAATTGTATTAAGATAACTTTTGCTACTTGTACATTGCTCAAAAGTTTATAGCCAGCCGGACAGATGGACATCACTAAATCAACTCAAGAAATGATTCTCAAACGAATTTTATACGGTAAGGTGTATGTCCGATAATTTTTTCTGTGCGATTAGAGTTTTCCAAAATGGATTTATTTTTTACATAAAACTCCAATTTATGTCCGAAGTTATCAAATCGCAAAGCTAGAATCAAGAAAGGGTAATATTTTGTAATGTTTTTAACTTTTTTTTAATAAAAAATTTCGCTCCCTGATATTGAGTGGGAAAATACCCATTTTTTTAAATTTCATAATAATATTAATAAATCTAATTAACAATTTCAGCTTCGAATTGAGCAAAAAATATATACAGCTGTAAAATTTAATTTAAAAAAAATTATATATATAAAGAATTATAAAGAAGGTGGGCGGTAAAGTGGGCGGAATATGTCCATTTTTGTTTCCCAGTTAACGTTAATCCTCGAACTAAGGACTGCGCACGAAAAAATCCATGCATGCAAATCTGCTTATAGAAACTAAACCAGTGGGCGAATTTTTTTAAAATGATATTTTTATTAATGACTGTTATGTTCAAGTTCTAAACGTAAAAGAATAATTATTTCCTGTTGGTTTTTAAGGAAATATCTGATATTTTCCGGAATTATTCTAATTAAATGTTTTATTGTGTTTCGGTCACTTTTTTGCTCGAATAAGTCCACTTATTTTTAAACTTCATTTCATTTTATGCTGAGGGTTTAATGTCCTTTAAATTATTTTTTACTAGAGTCCAATAGCTTTCAATAGCACGGAATTTCGGACAATTTAATGGATTAGGCTCTATCGGTACAAACTCTTACAATTTCTTTGTTGCAACTCCATTGTTTTGTTGTTGTAATGAGAAGAAGCGGAAATATTCCAGAAAATAGCGGATACACCGAATTTTATTAGGAAAGCGAGAAGTCTTTTCCAAAGGCACTCATTCATATATATTTCTTTTCTAATGCAACCATTCCTGCGTATGCATATGACTTCCCAATCAAAATGTTTCTTGGGAATTTGAATTATGTGTTTTGGTGTTTTTTGTTCAACCAAGAAATTTAGCACATAGCTAGTGAGCATAACGCAAATGTAAACCAGTTAACAGAATTATTTAATTTTCACCAAATCAAAAGTTATAAGCCCAAGAGCATGCACGGACTTTTTCGTGCTCAGTCCTTATTTGTACAAAATTTCGTTGTCATCATTTTTTTGTTTAAGATAAATCTGCGGAAATATATGAATTGAAGTTACAACGGACAGCCAGTGCTTCTAGTTTTTGGTCCCTAACTTCCTTGTTTATTAACCGATTTTTATACCCACCATCAAAATGATGGGGGTTATATTGATTTTGTCATTCCGTGTGTAACATGTCGAAGGAATCATTTAAGACCCCACAAAGTATATATTTTCTGAGTCCTGGTTAGATTCAGAGTCGATCTAGCTATGTCCGACCGTCTATCCGTCTGTTGAAAGCAGGATAGGGCTTGTCTTATATAAGGTTTGTTTGAGATTAAAAATGGGCAAAATCGTTTAATAAACAAAAAAGTTATGGACTAAAAACTTCTTTTCTGCTGATATCTTTTAAAAAAAAGTATGTACGACAATGAAATTTTGTATACATAGTTTTGGGGTCAATATAAATTCGGAAATAAAAAATAGGCGTGGTCCGCCCACTTTACCGCCCAGCTCCCATATAAGGTGAAATTGTGTTTAAATAGTTCAAGGACCAATATAAGCTCAGAAACAAAAAATAGGCGTGGTCCGAACACTTTACTGCCCACCTCCCTTATAAGGTAAAATTTGAAAAAGTTGATGGTGGGTATATAGATTCGACCGAGCCGCATATAACATTCGCGCTTTTTCTCATTATATAAGATTATTACTTGAGCCAAATTTCATCCTCCTAGGTGTTTCCGTCCGAGCCCTAACCTGATTTCATTTGCATTTTATTTTCTGAATCGCACATTATGCTTCAGTTATTAGTGTATCAATTTTATTAATTTTCTCAGAAAAAGTTTACAAATTTTCTGTAAGAGAATAAAGTTCGTAGCTTGTTCATAAAGTCGAAAAAAGAAAAAAAAAAAAAA
The DNA here is from genome assembly GCA_951394005.1 of Protophormia terraenovae. Lineage (NCBI taxonomy): Eukaryota > Metazoa > Arthropoda > Insecta > Diptera > Calliphoridae > Protophormia > Protophormia terraenovae. The sequence continues at coordinate 70,641,010 of OX596076.1, read as the reverse complement.
AAAATAGAAAGAGATATGGATTGACGAAATCGCAAAGTTTACTAAATTATAAAATGTTTTGTATAGTGGTTACGTCATTTTGGTCAAATACTTGACTAGTCTGAACACACCTTTAGTACTATTAGCTTTTAATTAATTAATTAAATTTTCACTTAATTAAATTTTCACTAAAATATGCGAAATATGTGGCTTATGTGAATACATTTTCCATAATTTTTGGTTTATTTTATAACATATATAATTTTAATTCACTATAATATATACAGCTACGATTTCCTCTTTATTATTAAAATAATCTCCTTTATTAAAATATTTACTCAACAATTTATGCTCCATTTCAATTTAATTGGTTGTATTTTTTCAATATATGTATTTAAATAAATGTTTTGAAATTGTTTTTTTTTACATGTTTTCTCATTTAATTTGACATGGCATGTTTAAAGTTTTAGCTCGTATTTGAAAAAAAAAACATACATCCATGAATATATATTTGTTGAAATTGTTGTAAATTATATTCACATCATTCATTCACTAAGTTTATTTTAGTTGCATTCACGTTTTATGTTTTTTTGTCATGCATTTGTAGGCTTCAACTGAATTTGTGACGTGTTGTCTCTAAATGTAAATATGATGAGTTTTAGTTTTTGTATTATTTTATATTTCAAGATGATAAGTGAAAGTTTGTTTGCTGGTGTTTTATTTGTGATTTGATTTATTTGTTTTTTGTTTTATTTTTTATTTTTCTAAGGTTTAGTTTTTAAATAAGAAATTATAAAAAAATTTATGAGCTTACATAGGTACTTTAAAAAACATATTTTTCTTTTCTATAATATTTTTCTTAAAAAGAAACTATTTGTTAGGATTTTTTAATGTTTTTAATTCATTTTAGTTTATGTTCATAAATTTCATAGTTTTGCTTAAATTAAATTAATTATAATCTGCTTTGGAACCCTGCTAAGTTTATTATGGTTTTCTTGTTTATTTGCTTATGTTTAAGCTACAGAGACAGATACTTTTCAATATTTGGACTATTTTAGTAAGGAAATATGACATGATATCCTGCTGATTTTTAAACTTGACCAAATTTTTAAGCTATAAAAGAAAAATTATAAGAAAATCGATTCTGCTTGCTTAAGCATTATTTTTATTTTTTTCTGCTAAAATCTATTCATCTCAATAAAATATTTAAATCTTGACAACAAATTTAAATAAAACATTGCTTTTGTTTACCTCCTTAATCTTACATATAATCAATAAATTTTAATTTTTTTCCTATATCCTCTAAACCAATACCATTTATAACATTTTACAGCTATAAATTTTAATTTTATTTTTTCAGAAAATTAGAATGCGTATCTCACTCACCAAATAACAAATCAAGGAAAATAGAGTCTAATAAAACAGCAATAAATTCAATTACAAATTTAACAATTTTTTTTTTTTTTTTTTTTTGTCAAGACATTTTTTGTCTTTAACACCATTTCATGACTGTAAAATTTATAACACAAGCCAAAGTGGTTTAACCAGACGGCTGGCGTTAAAATTGTTTTAAACCAAATAAAAAAACACGCAATGACTGTATTTTTTTACATTTTTGGTCATTTCAGTTAACAAGATTTTGACATTGAATTGTAGTAGACAAAAAAGAAATAAAAGAAATAGAAGTTAACAAACATCTAGCAGCAGTTTATACTATAAATAAAGAAAATACAACAAATAAACTCAAAAACATTAAAATGAATTTTTCATGAGCCACCACAAACCAACCGCACAAAAAAAAAAAAAATATATATATAAAAACTCAAATTGTAAATGTTGCCTTGTAATACGATAAATGCGGTGTCTGCATATTACATGCTGCATTTACTGCAATTTATAAAAAAAAGTACATTAAAAAAACACTCACACACACTTACTTAAAATGACTTAAATAAATTGATCTGATTTTTATTGATCACTTATAAAAGTCTCTCTGTTAGTTTTTAGTATAAAAAATAATATCATGACTTGGTTATATTTTGTTATTGGCTTTTAGCTAATAAACCTGGCCCAAAAGCAATAAGGCGTGTGCCTTACTTAAGCTACTGTTTAATTTGTAATGGGCGTTTATTTTTGTTGAATTTATTTCATAAATTTTTTAATAATGAAGATAAATTTCCATAAAATTATATAATAATGAGGAAAACATTATTAAATAATTTGTTAAAAAAAGCAATATATTAAAATAACAGAGATTTTTTAATTACATAAAATAATAAAAATTTTACAAATGTTTACCCAATTTGTTCGGTATAATTAAAGGTTGGTTATTATGACTTAATAATTGTTCATTATGTAAAAGTTGAAATCAAAACAACAATTTTGTATTCAATTTAATTGCTGTTTTGTGTGACCTTCCACGAAGGGTTTGCTAGAAAGTAGCGATTGAAATAAAACAAAACATTTTAAATGACCTTGGATTTTTTTTTTTTAATTAATTTTTAATTTAGAAGAAAAAATAAGAAAATGTTTATCTATCCAGTTCATTAAAAAATTATATCATTAGTTAAAATTTTTAAAATTTTAACTAATGATGTCAATAGTTCGAGAGTAGATTTTATACGAGAGCTGAGGCTTATTATAATCTTTTTAATTTAAGTAAAACTTATTTAAATGATATATTTTATATTTTGAATAATTTCCGCATGCAAACATAGTAAACGATTAATGCAGAGTACACAGAAAAAAGAAATATCAACAAATAAAGCACATTAATATGCCTATTCATAGAAAAAGTTTTAAAAATGCCACAATTTTATTAAGACTAAAAGTTAACATTATTGTTGTGACTCAATTACAACTCCATATTCTGTTAACATGGTCACAAAACATGCTCATCATGCTATTTAAAGTAAAAATTAAAATAATATATTTTGTTAAAATATTTTAAACTTAGGATTGTATCAGCGTCCTATGTTTAAGTTTTAATTTTCAGCGGTTCTTTGTTTTAGCGTATTAGTTAGAGTTGTGCCAAATTGAACTAAAGTTCATTTCAACGATCAAAGTCAAAATGATAGTTGCACAGCTGTTTTAAAAAACAATAACAATACGCAGTTACTTATCTGTGTTAAACAAAGTGCCTGTTTATTAGTTAATTGATTTGAAAAACACGTTTATATTTTTAATAATAAAAGAATAATGTTCGGTAAATATAAAGAACTTTGTTCAGTGAACTTACATGTTTATTTGGAAGAACAAAAAAAAAAAAAAAACTATCAATTTATAGATCCTTTAATTCAATATAACCTTTCATTGAAATGTTAAACATTTTAACGTATAGTATAATTGGGACAACGTATACTTTCATTAAAATAAATTTACTCCTTCCTTAAATTCAGTTTATTTATTTCATTGAACAGACGTGTTAACGTATGGCCATATGTTGCTTTAACGTTCCTGAACATTAGATCAAAGGTACAAATTCTTTGAAGCAATGAAGTTTTTCGTTGTATTTACGTAACTTTTTGTTACAGTGTAATTGATTTTTTAACAGAAGCGTTCAGAATACTTTGTAGAATTATAAGTATAAGATACGAAATAACGATGTTCCTTTATACAGTTTGTGGAAAACATTTGTTTTCATTGTTTGAGCAAATCTATACCTTATAGTTCGTATAAAATAGTAACAAATAAAAAAAGAATTAAATGTAAAAATAAATTCTTAGATCTTAGAACAAATTCAAAAATATTCATATGTCAGATATCACATGATTAGTGTAAATATTCAAATATATCCAGCGGTTCAAAATTTATAGAATTATTTCGAAGGCATTTTTGTTAAAATCAAACGAAGGTTATCAACCATATATTTAGTATAAACTAATGGAAATCTTTGGTAAGTTTGATTTTGAATGAGCAGAGGGAAGAAGTGAGTGTGACTGTTAATGCTATAGGCATTTTATATGGTTACGTGCATTCGATTTTAAATAATTGGAGTAATTTTGAAAAGGAGATGGGTGCAATGGTAGCTAACAAATATTTACGATAGGTCTGAGTCCAAGAAGTATTCTAAAAAGTAAGTTTCCCTTAGCGAAATGGCGATGAATTTGACTGGAGATCATTCCATAAAAAAATGGAGAACAAATTTAAAATTGAAAAAAATCTGCCTCATTTGAGCAAGAGGAAAATATATACATATTTTTATATCCTTCACCACCATAGGTGGTTGGGGTATTATGCTTTTGTGCTGATGTTTGTAACGCGCAGAAAAAATCTTCGGACCCCTACCTTAAAGTATACCGTTCGATTTAACGATGTTCGTCCATCTGACTGGCTGTCTGTCCATGTAAACCTTGTGAACAAAGTACAGGTCGAAATTTTTATGATATCTTGATGATATTTGGCACGAATAGTTACTTTGGAACTAGGATGAAGCCTATTGAAATTGGTTATGATCGGTCCATTATTTTACCTAGCCCCTATACAAATGTCTTCCCGGAATAGGGCTTAATGCTAATAAATACCTTTAATATAGTAAATTAAATGCAAATTTATGAAATTTGGCACAGAGAAGTTTTATGTTATAATAAATCTGTGTACCAAATGTTTTAAATATCGGTCCATAATTGACCATAGCTCCCATATAAACCTCTCTTCCGAAAATCATTTTAACGTGCATAAATCCCGTACAAATATTAGTATCAAGTTAATATTCGACACAAATAAGTTTTATATAAGTAGAAACAACAGTACCAAATTTTATGAGTATCGGTTTGTAATTGATCATAGCTCCCATATAAACCCATTTCCGAGAATCGCCCAAAGGTCTAATATACACAATGATGTAGGATATCATATCGGGCTTGGCCAACTCTTTTTTCACTTTTTTCTCGTTTATTAAGAGAATATGTGGCAATGTTTGAGCTAAGACCTTCTACTAACTGAGACATATTCTTAAGATTCAGTTACCATAATTTTTTTTTTTTTTTAACCTTAAGGAATGGCTCGGGATAGAAAGATCTAGCTTCAACAGTGAAACTATTTAGCAAACAAATGTCCATTTTACTTTTAGAATAAATACATTTGTCTCTGGGCTGTGAATACCATCAAAGGATCAAGGGCATATTGATTGGAACTTGTACAATATAAAATAGTTAATATCGCTTTTTTCACTTTTTATATACTTAAGGCAAAAATTTAATGCGCAATAGTAATTTAATTTGGTAAAAAGTTTTAAGGAAATAAATATTAAGAAAATTCCTAAGAAATTCTTACTTTCAATTTATTTCCTTCTAATTGATTTTCTAATAAGAATAATTTATTTTTAAATATTTATTATCATTTTCATTAAATTCTTTCATATTTACGTGCTTCTATTTAATTTTTAAACATACATTTTAGCTCAACTTTAAGGGGCTATTTTTCGTTGGGAAAAAAATTGCTTGCTGCCTTTTCTAATTGAGTACGTGTTATAATTTGCCACATTTTTTTAATAACTTGCAAATTAATTTTCGGCCTTTATCAAAATAAATACAAAGCGTAAAGAAATTAAAGACAAAAACCCTTTTCAATTAGTTTATGTTTTATTAATGAACCTCGAAGTCTTTAACAGTTTGTTAAGAAAAATTTTATTTTTTTTATTTTTTCTGATGTTTAAGATTTGGTAATTTAATAAGTAAGAAAAGAATCTTAATGTTAATGAGTATTGATTGAGGAAAAAATTTGTTGGCAAAAGGAAAAATACAAAAAAAGCTATGCGAAAGAAATATTTTTGCAAACAAGGTTATAAAACGAATTAAAAGTGTTAATTTTTTTCTTCTAATATACAACAATTTTGGTGTTTTTTGGTTTTACATTTAAATAATTTTAATTATGAGTATGCTAGCAACAATGTTTAAAAGTGTTGCTAAACATTTTATAGCTACTAAACAAACATTATTATTATTATTTTTTTTTTTTATAAACTTTTCTATAGTTTTGCTTACTTTGCTCATTAATTAAAATCTAAATTTTACTACAAGAAATTTTTGTAACTTATTGAAAACTCCCTGCGTACTTAATTGCGAATATAAACTAAGGCCATAAAAGTAATCAAAAACTCAATTTAAGTTAATTTCACCTGTGTGAAATATTAAAGGAATTTTGAAGTTTTTTCTCTTTTTCATCTTTGCAATTTTTGCACTGAAAGACAACTTTAAGAAAAGAAAGCAAAGTGAAAAAAAAAAAAATAACTAAAAAAAATAACTAAAAAGAAGGTGATAAAAATATATAATATTAAATTACTTTTAACCTACATAAAGGCAACAACAGCAAAAAAAATAACTTTTTTTTTTATAAAAAAAAGCGACAATGACAAAAATAAATAGCGGCAGACAAAAAAAAAAAATGAATATTAAAAGAGCTACCAACTCATCTTAAAATTAAAAAAGAGAAAAAAACTGAAATATAGTATATTGAAAGTAAAAGTTTTGCTGTCTGGCACTGATGTTGCGGTATGTATTACTGACGTTAACGACTGTTTGGTTGCTTAGTATGAATATTGCTTAACGAATTCATAATCAAAAGAACCGGTCGCCCAGACTTAAACATACAAGTTGCAATGACAATCAGCAACTTAATCTGCTTACCACTTACTTACAGTAGCCCAACAGCACAAAAGTAGTAAGTTTTGTTGCTACAACTACCAGAATTTGTTGTAAGTTTACGCTTTACACTAAATTTTACTTATAAATAAAAGATAGAGCAAAAATTTGTTTGGTTGTAAGAGAAGCTTATGCTGAGCACTTCTTCATTTCCTTTCACATTTTTCTGTCTTTCTTCTGTCTTAACCACATCTTCAGTTTATTACCGCATTCTTTTTTTAACAGCTATTTTTTAGTCTTTTAGCTTTTTTTGTTAATGTTTTGTATGAAATAATAATGATGATGGAAGAAATATAAAAAAACCAAAAGCCATAAATTGCTTTTGGCGACTTTGGGTCTGTATTACAAACAACATTTGTGGTTAAAGGTGTTTTCAATGGTTTATGTATCATCTTTTTTCGATTATTTTTTCCAACTTTTTTATCGATTTTTTTACTTTTTTTCTTGACTTGTTATGGAGATTTTATTATGTTGGGTATTCAATATATTTTTCAATGGAATTTGTTTTGTTGTTATATTTTTTCTTCAAGTTAGTTTTTTTTTTTTTTTTTTTAAGTTATGAAAAAAATCAATTTTTTTGTTGTATATTTTTTTTTTTGTAAATATTATGTAACCTGTTGAATTGAACTCGTAATTTTATTTGGTAGCCACATTTTGGTGAAAGAAATTGGGATTTTTTTTTTTCAATTTTGGTTAAAAAAGATGTTAAGGAAAATAAATTTTGTAAGGCCACTTAAATGTTATGTACAAAGTTGTATATGTATATTCAAAGCTATTAAAAGAAAACTTTAATTGATTTAACTTTTACTTCAACATGTTTATTGTAATTACATAAGTATATGTGTGTGGAGAAATAAAAAAGTAAATTATTGGAGTTTGAAACGTTTTAAATTATAAGAAGGAATGTTGTGTTAAGGATGATATTGTACATATTATTGTAAAGCAACATTGTTGCTAGCATCATAATAGTAAAAAATATACATGATAAATAGATACCGATACACAGGATTTTGCATTTAAGAAAATAATAATTTTATTTTCATTTAATGTATGAATTTATTAGATAGATAGTGCTGCAGAATTAAAATATAATGCTTTATTTTGAGATCATAGCAGGAAAAATAAATAAACATTAAATAAATAGAAAAGAACTATTATAACGAAAGTCTTAATATTTTAGGGACATAAACTTCTCGGCGAAATGATATCCCCAAATAAACAAATATTGAGTTTTATTTTTAATTTTTTTTTATTTTTTTATGTAAGTTAATGAGTATTTCAACTTATTTGTGAACAAGATCAAAATTTATACATTGATTTTAATGAAATATATCTTATTTTATTTGCAACAATTTTACTTTTATAATTAAGGTATAAAAATTTTAATTTTTGACACTAATTTTTTTAAAAGTTTTTTTTTTCGAATTTTTTATAAAATATATTTATTTTTTCAGAAAATAGGCTCCATAACTCCATAACCGTTGACCGTATTAAAAAATTATGTAAAAAAGACTTGAAGGTAATTTTAATTCAAATTTTTTTGCATTTCATTTAATAAAATCAGATAAGCAGTTTTTGAGATAGGCTTCAATATATAGTGTAACCTCCTTAATTTTACAAATCGCGAATTTTCGCGAAAACTACAGTCCAATACAAAAAAGTGGATTAAAGGCATAGTACCTATTAATACCATGTATCGGAATTGAATGGAAAACCCCGTGCCGCAGAAATAGTTTTTCCCATATTTCTGATGAACTATTAAATTAAATATTAAATTATTATTTTCTAACTAATTTCCATAAATGAGGGGATAACAGCACCTTCATATATACTTTAAAAAAGTAGTGAAATATCTATGAAGGCTTTGTGGAGCCAATATGGGTGTCAAATGAAAGCTTAGAATCCCTCCAACTTAATAAATGTCTTGATTTCAGAAGATATCTTTTATATAAAGTATTAAACATAATTTATATTTATTTAAATATTAAAGGAGAAAATTATTAAAAATATATTTTCTTAAAGATTATCACTACATGATATTTAACAACCATATTGATAAAATCTTCATAAATATTTTATATTTTTATAAGTGTATATATATTAGATTACCCATAAAATGTATGGATTTTACAAAAGTTTTTAAGTTTTAAGAAGAAATAAAAAAAGTGGTTTATATGTAAAAATATTAACATATCAAGTTTTATAATTTTTGGTTAATCGGCAACACCTAAATTTCGAGTGATTGTTTAATTCGATAGCAATTTAAAAATACTCTCTGTAATGATTTAAAATTTCATGCTACACCCTACATTTAGTACCAATATTTGTATTATAAGTAAAAAAATTGGTACCCCAAATTAGGATTTTGGTCCATCTACCATAATATATTGAGCAAAAGTGATAAAACGTATCGATTTATAAAAAATACAAATCCTGCTCTACAAAATATTAAAAACCATTTCTAGCAGGCTAGGTCCATATTAAAACCAGGGCCTTTTTAAAAAAAGTTCATACAAAAATTTTTAATTTGATTGCTTATAACATCAAAACAAGTCATAGTTGGCTAAAAAATTATATGTCAAAAATTTCTTCATTTTATTCTGAATAAAAAAGTTTATAAGTATTTTATCGGAAAATGTTAAATTAAATTAAATTAATTTAAATTAATTAAATTAATTAATTACTTTTAAGCCTTGTTTTAGGACAAAGGTCAAAGTCGACTGGCCAGTTTACGACCGATCGACCCAATTTTTGCACACATATTATTTTTTAGCCCCATCTATCAGAAACTGGCGGTGGAGCAAGTAAACTCAAAAATGTTGTATTCATGGGTAATCTAATGTATATTATATTATAGTATCCTATATTATCCTACATTTGCATGTAGGAAGTCCCCTCAAACGATACGTATTTATGAACTGAATATGACAAAAATATTTTAAAACGTTTTACAATTTAAAGTTTTCTAGCGAAATATGTCTCGAAAAATTCATAATTAAAAGCCTGTTATGAAAAAAATCTTGTTTTGACTTTTACTCATGGGATTTTGTAAAAGACTTTTTAATGCATTTTATTTAAAAAAAAATTTGAAAATAATTTATTATGGCTCATAGTTACTATATTAACTTCTTAATATATCTTAAAAAGGAACAAAATTGAGCTATTTTTTTCCATTTTGCTATAAAAATAACGATTTATGAATCAAATATTTTTTTGTAAATTTCTTTAATATTTTCTTAATAATTGGCTCGAAATAATGAATTTTTTTTATAGCCATTTCGAAACAAAACTCAAAACATTTTTTTTTACAAAGTGTTCTCGACCCGTAACTATTAACCGGTGATTTAAAAATTTTTTTAACATTGATTTTTTTAATTTTTTTTTTTTTTAATTTTTTCATGCTTTTGTTCTATATATTAAAATAATTCCTTACTAACAAAATTTTACACTCAGAATTTTGTATTATATTTAGTTTGATGTCATGCGAATAGTCTGCTGTTATATTCCGAAATTTATTTTATATATGAGTTTAAATTTTTTTAACCAGTACTTCAGCTTTTTATTTCATAATATGCATATTTACACGTTATATTTGATTCCTGTCTTATATTACAGTTAAAATTTTTCAGTCAGAATTTTTCCTCATACTTATGTTTTTATCTAATATGCTATAATATTTTGTTTCTTATTGAGTATTTTGTCTTTGTATTATATTTAAAATTTTACTTATCAGAGTTTTCTTTTTCCAGTCAGAATTATATCTTAAATTCAGTACTTGTTATCTTCTATTCAGTATTTTGTCTTATACATATATTTATATATATATATGTATTCTGGCTTTTGTCTAAACTTAGTCTATCGTCTTGTAATCAATATAATGTCTTATATAGAGCTTTATCTCTTACTCTTAACTTTATTTTATTTTTATTTATTTTCTTCAGAAGAACGAATAGTGTTCTTAATATTAATAAAATAATTTCACTCACTATGTTATCGAAATAATTTAAAACAGAATTTAACGTACCTGAAAAGGAAAAAAAAAAAAAAAATCAATAAAAAATCAGAAAATAAAATAAAATAAAATAAAATAAAATAAAGAGTTTTACGACTCTTTAGATACATTTAAAATGAAGAGAATTGTTAAAAATTATAATAAATATGTGTATCGGTATTTCAATCCTAATATGATTGTAAATTAATTAAAATGAAAAGAGGTTAACATATTATGGTCAGTCAAGGTTGAGCATATGATAACCTAACCAATTACACTATGGGACAAATATTGGGTTATCAAATATTGCAAAATGAAAGTATACCATCAGATTAATAAAATATCCAAAGGGTTTTGAAAATTTATTTAGAATTTCGATTTTATGAACTCTTAAATTTCGTATATTTTGGAGCACTTTTTTATAATCAGTGTAAATAAAAAACATTTAAATCAGTAACTTTCAATATATTTATAGGTTTTAATTACTTAATATAGTACAAGGCTAGATATTAGATATTATGTAAGATTTTTATTAAATGCTGCCCTCTTTTTACGCCCATTTTTCATAACAAGATTGTTTGCAGAATATAAGGACTCACATAACTCAACAGTTTTAACGTATATATGTATATCTAGCATCTTCTGAAAGGAAATGTTATATACTAAACGAAATGCCATGCCTACTTTTTGAAAATAATTCCATTTTTATAATTTAAATTTATCACAAATGTAAAAAATTGTGTGGAGAAAACTATGGGCTAAAATATAAGTTGGATGCCACGTTAGGTTGTTAGCTCACTTTCAGTATAAAACAATTTTACTTCTTTTTTGATGATACTATGACAATTCACATAATATTTGATATATGGAATGAAAATATTGTATATTATCAAATATATTCTAAAAAAAGTGGGCGTGGCATTCAGTCAACACTTCCTTCAAGGATAGTTGTTAAGACATAAGACAAAGCCAAATGAAGTTAAAAATATTATAACAAAAATGGGTGTAAAAAGGGAGTAGCATCCTACAAAAATTTAGTGCAATAATGCTAGTTGCCCATAAAATAATAACAAATAATAAGATTTGAATTAAAATATTAAAAAAGGGCTCCAAAAAATTCGAACTTTAAGAGCCCATAAAATGAAAATTCGAATTAACTTTGAGAACCCCTTTGGTGGTTTTGGTAGACTACTTCTACGCTTTCATTTTGCATTGGAATTATTGAGGCAATTTTTTTTTTTTTTTTTTTGTTGCACTGTGTTATGCGTACGTCAAAGCAATTATCGGATAAAGTATTATATAGAAAATAAATCTGATTCGAATGGTATACTTTAAGGTGTACAAATGAAATTATATCAAATATTAATATTTTAGTTTTATTTTATCATAATACATAATTTTATTTTCGTTTTCTTTTTTTGTAGTTATTGACATAATTTCCTAAAAAGTTATAATTTCTACCCGGAAAGTTATGACATAATAACATATATAACCAGCAATATGTTACTAAACAAGTTTTATTTTAAAATATGTTTATTAATTGGCCTTATCATAATATTTGATTACCAAATTTTATTAATTTATACCACATCTTTTACTACTTACTTTCATTAAGAAAAATTAAGAAAAAAACTAAAATTTCACAACTAATTAGCGCATTAATACAAATTTTTTAAATCAATATTAAAAGAAATAAACAAATATTTCTCTTACTTTTTCGTGTGATTTTTTTTATTTAATAAATACTTTAACAAAAAGGGTAGAAAGCAACCAAAGTCTTAAAACTAAATAATTTATGCATATAGGCTGTTTTTTCTGAATTTCATTGATAAACCTCAGTGGTAAATAAAGCAGCAGTAATAAAGTACTTTTAGCAGCACATAGCTACAGAGCAAGTAATACTTGCTAGCAACACTTGTTTTGTTTGATTACTTGAATTGATTGTTTTTTATTATTTTTTTTAAGTTTGTTAACTTTCTTTTAGGGCGCGCTGTGTACCATATATTAAATGAATGAATATCTTATATGTACATACATATATCTGTGTTTATGTATTTATTTCTTAATTATTGAAAAAATAAAAAAATAAAAGAAATACATATTAAAATCGTACACTTTGAATTTTTGTAAGCAGTTGTAGATATTTGGGTGGATTTTGTGCATTAATAATGTTTTTGGGAAAAAATTATATATTTTATTTATTTTTAACAAAATTTCACTTTTTATGTCATCATATGATGCTGATAAAGCTCGTGGTTATTAGTGTCATTATTATTATTTTTTATTTTTTTTGGTTTAAGATTTTGCAATGTATTTTATTAAATTATTAAATTTAAGCATATTGTATATTTTCAGAGAAATTTTGATGGTTTATTACTAATATTTATGGCATGAAGTTATTTTAGGCTTGGCTTAATTATGTATCAAGGTTTTGCTATAAATATTTATTTATTATTTTCTTAATTTTCTTTATTAAGCAACATCTATAAAAAAAAGTTTTCATTAATATCAATACTAAAAAAAAAAAAACATATTATTTCTAGCGAAGAAAAATTTTTGAACGTGTTCTAAAATCATAAGTTCTACTTGTGTAATCAAAACCACTTCAGATTTTTTAATAACATCCTTTGAACTAGTGGTGTCGTAAACAATTCGGGAACTCATGGAATTTTATTGTGTTTCTAAATTGGTTTTAAGGAATGTTTTTTAAGAACTAGAGCTTAAGAACTTATTATGTATGACTTCTATATCACTTCTCTTAATGAATTACTGGTTCCGAAATGACTTGCTGAAACTGTTTAAAAAAAAAACTTGAATAAAAAATTAAAAAAATTAAAAAACAAAAAATTAACAAAATTAAATAGATTTAAAACGGAGGCTTTAGAAAGTGGCTTCTTAGAATAAAAAATAAGAGGGGTTTAAAACTGCTTCCTGACGTTCTAAATAGTTCCAGAACCGTTCTAAAGAAAGGGTACTGGCTAAATAACATTTCTACAGAACTAGTTCTGGAGGTGACAATTTCAAACAAAAATCATTACACGTAACGCTATTTTCATACGTACTGGAACTAGCTGTAGAACTAATACATTTTGTTCTGGGTATTTACATTTTTTGCATAAATACAATTATATTTTTAATATTTAAACCTTTTGAAGTAATATTTTTTTAGACAAATAATTGTATAAAAAAGTATTAATATAATATTTGTTATTACCATTTCTTGTTTATATATTTTCTAACAAATTGTTGCTTAATTTGCATTTAATTTTGTGAAATTCTCTTGAGAATAATAAATATATTTATTTTAATTCTTTTGTGATATATAATAATGTTACAAAATTTTCTTATAAATTCTCCAGTGAAAAATTACAAACAATTTATATGCACATATGAAGATTTTGATTCTTTGGCAACATGTGTCATTTATTTTTTATTGTTTTAATATATTTTTTTCAACTATATTTAATATATTTTTATCAACCTCAATCATACTAATATAAAAGCCAAGATATATATTTTTTTAACAACTTAAGTTAGTTTAAAACTCCTGCAACATGTTGATAGCAAAATAATTTTGTAAAGAAGCATGATCTTAGAATATTGCAGATGCATTGTTGGTCACAAAAATTATTGGTTTATGAAATCATTGGTTTCAGAAAAATTAAAACTGAAGAAAAAAAATCATATTTTAACATTGTTTTGTCTTTAGAATGAAGTACTACTTTGTGCTTAACTTTAGAAATTTTAAATTTACAAAATATAAGTAATAATGAAATTGTTTTCTGCAACATGTTGCAATAGCTAGAGAAAATTTCCAATATATCGATTAAGATTCTGAAAATTCTTAACACTACTTTTGAATAAGAACTCAGGCATGCTTTCTTATGATAAATAATTTATATACAACTCGAGTAATATTTGAGACTTTTAAAAACTTCGTGTTGATGTCAACATGTTGCCCTAAAAACAAACATGTTGAATTTTAAGAAAAACATGTATGTATGTTGCAATGTTAAATTTCATTCACTTATATTTCATTCACTTATATTGAAAACTGCCATCTGTAGTTTGATTACAAGGTACATAGGCAGACAGACAGACGCACAGAAGTCCATAAGTCATTTTTCAGAATTAAAAAATAACAAATATAGCAAATTATTAGAAACATTTAAAACCATGTTTCTCCAAATTTTTTTTGTGATCCATCTACATCATTCTGCATGGAGCCAGAGTTAAAAAAGTTGTTAGATATTAATTTTATTGAAGTGCCATTTTTTGGGTTTTTGCTACATATTTTTATAACAAAAGTTGATTTTTTTTTTTCGCATCAATTAACATCTGAACCGACAATTCTAGCAAAACTCGAATATAAATTATTTACGTCTAGTACATATATATATATATTTTTTTTTTTTTTTAATTTTAATCAAATAAGTTAAAATTTTTTTGATATTAACCTTTTTCGAAAAGAATCATCACGAATCCTCAGTTCAATAAAACCAATTTTTTTCTCTTTTTACACCTACTAGAATGTTAGTTTTTGAAAAAAGTTGCCCAAGCTTGCTCCATATAATAAATGGCTAAATCGCATCTTTTTATAATAGTATTTCTAGATTTCAAAATAACATAAATTTTAAAAAGACATTTAGATATTTTTTTCAAATAAATATTTATCCAGTGTATTTACACAAAAATGGATACTTTCAATATAATTATAGATGCAATTAATTTTCAATCTCTATTTAAAAGAAGTAAAAAAGTATGGAAATTGGTCATGGTTGGTCTATTATTACACCTCGCGCCATACAAATACCCCACGAATAGGGTTTGAACGCTTAGAAATGCCATATTTGTATTACTATAATTTTGAACTTTTTATTTTTTACTTCATTTTTGGAATCAGCAAACCCAATAACAGTGACATGCGAATTTTTTGCCACATCCGGCAATGGTAGAGTTTTGGCCAAAAGTCTATCTCCCTGGCCCTCTGTGAGGCGGTCAGACGGACGGACATCGTTAAACCGACACAGTAAATGATTCTGATTCGATTGATATACTTTGAGGTGGTGGTATGATGTATTTTCCTATGCGTTACAAACATCTGCAAAAACTCATAGTACCACAACCTCCTATGGTGGTGTAGGGTATAAAAAGATAGCTGATTTATAATTGTACTCTTAAACAGGGCAAGTTTACTAGACTAAATATTTGCGTAAACTTATAATTGTTGTACAAAATTGCACACATCACACAGTTTGTGAGGGTTTTACGCAATTTCATGAGGATCCTTTATAATTTTTCTTACATTTTAGTACATATCTGTCAAGTCCATAACTTGAGTGTCTTAGACTTTTTTATGTCTGAATGACTTTGATAGCTAGAAAACATAAAATTAGACTGAAAAAATATTAAAAATTATAGCGATATAAATATGATTTTATTTATTAATTTTATGAAGCAGAAAATAGGGCAGATCTAAATGCAGATATTCGAATAAATTCTAAGAAAAATTTCTTTAAGATTCATACTTTTTTAAATTTTAAAAAGATTATACATTTGTTAAACTTTTTAAATAGTTAACCGTTTAAAGAGGGAAAACACAAAAAAAAAAGAAAAATGAATAAAAAATATTTTGATCTTCTTTAAAAAATTAAAAATATTTCTGTAAAAATTTATTAATCAAAAACTCTATGACAAAAAAAATATAAACTTTGTTTATATTTGTTTGTTTAAAAATTTATAATAATAAAATTGCGCAAACTAAATAAAATTTTACGTAAGTCTTGTCGAAAAAATAGTTATATAAAAAATAAATAAAACGTCTATTTAATTAATTTTACTCTTTTAGAAATTACGATAGATTTATCTCATTTGAAAGGGCAATTTCAATGCTTGCGGGCACACGTTAAGACTGCTTTGAGTCAGAATGCATTTCTTGTTTAATTAATGTTAAAAATACTTCATAATACCTTTAATAAATGAATTTCTATTATTTTTATAAATTGTATTTCTTTCAATAAATACATCACAATCAATATGAAGGGTAGTACGCATCACGTATACACTATTGAATGCTTTTTAATTCTATTCGCCAAGATATCTTAAAATTTCACTAAAAATCTAGATTTTACTAAAAATTTTAAATTTCACTAAAAATTTAAAATTTCACTAAAAATTTAAAATTTTACTAAAAAATTTGCCAAAAATTTAAAATCTGTTCGAAAATCTGAAATTATATAAAAAAAATCTGATATATCACCAAAAATTTTGAAATTTCATCAAAGGTCGAAAGATTAATATTACACCAAAAACTTTAAATTTCAATGCTTTATTAATAATTCGTTATTGCACCAAACATTTTAAATTTAAAAAAAAGTCTAACATTTCACCTAAAATCCGAATTCTCTATTCTAATCATTAAAATACAATACCATTTTATGATTGTGAGAGTATTCTTTAAATAATGTTGCACACTAACAAGGTAACATATATCTTTAGATAAAAAAAAAGCTATAAATGTATTAGAAAACTAATTTATCTATTTATGATCTCTAGCAACATGTTGCAAAGAAAGAAAAAGTTTATAAACTAATAATATTTAATTGTTGCTAATAAATTAATTACTCCAAAACAAAGCCCTATGAAGCTTATTTTTTATACAACTGCCTTTTAATAATTGTTCCACTTTTTATATTATTTTCAACCACTTTTACAAGTACAAAAGAAAAGTCAAGGAAATTATATTGAAAACCGGATAACACAGTTATAGTTAAAATAATGTTTATTAATACAACTTGTAGCAACATTTAGACTACAACTGCAAATGTTTGTATAATATCGCTATAACTAAACTATATAGTATATAACAGACATTATGCGTCTACAATTCATTATCCTTGTAATCCTTGGCAAATACTGTGCTAAGTAGTTAAGTAAACTATTACAATGAGTTAGTAAAATATATACAAACTCAAACACACAGACACACACACAAACACTCAAAGTTACGCACTATTTCTTAACAGAGAAAAATAAAAACGGCAAATATTGTTTTAGTTCACAAGAATTTTTTTTACTTTTTGTTTTTTTACTTCCGTTTTTCCCTCAAACTCTCTGGTAACCTTTAGTTATAATTTTTGCTTCCTTTTTTTTCATACTTTTGCTAGTGTAGCAACAAAAGTTTAGTAGCACATATTTTTGCACTAATTGCAGTAAATGAAAAATAATTTCTTCTTATAACAAGTCTTTGCTGGAAAAAAAATTATATATAAAAAAAAAAACTTTAGCAAAGAAATTTTTCTTAAGTTTTCTAGAATAGAAACAAAAAATTAAAAAAATAAATTTTAAAAACAAAGTTATGAAAACAAGCTTGTAAAGAAGCAAAGAAATTCTTATGACAAAAAAAGAAATTGTTGCCTGTTTTAGCAGTATATATAAATTTTAGTTTTAATTAATGCTATTAAAGATATTAAAGACAATAATAACTATAAATTTTAAAAATAAAGGATTAAGAGAAAAATGAAGAAAGAAGAAATGTCCTTGAAGAGGTAATATTAATATAAGTGAAATTGTTTTTTTATTTAAAAATATTAAGCAAATTTAAACATAATTTAAATTAAATTTAAATTTTATTTTAAACGCCTGATTAAACAATGGTTTAATTAAATGTTAAAAAAATGTATTTGTTGCTTCAAAAGGAAAAAAATATACAAAATCATTAACTGACAAACAACAGACAAACTAAATTTTTTTAATCCTTTTTATTTGTTTAATCATCTTTTGTTCTGCTTTTGTTTTGATATTTAAAACTTGTCCTTTTTCATTGTGGATAAAAAAAAATCCCAACTCTGCATTAATTAGATTTTTATTTTTTATTTTTGTGTTCGTCTACATTTCCAGCGTTAATATTCCATTGTTTGCCTTTTTTGTTTGACGTTTATTTTCCTTAATTCATTTTTATGTTTTAGTTTAATCCTTTATTGTTTCAGCTTAATTTGTATGCAAAAATAATTTTTGTTTTCGTTAAGGATAAAGAGAAATAAATAAAGAAAAAAATGGAAAATAATAATTTAAGAATATGAAAAATCTACTTAGAATGGTTTGTTTAAAAAAAACAGCAAAATATTTTAAATCTAAACAAACGCCAAAATATTTAATAAAAATTAAAGAAATTTTTCAAAATTTAAACAGGAATCAGGAAATCTTAATAAAATTCTTTTGTTTAGCATAAAAATCTTTTGTGGAAATTTTTAATATTTTATTTTCTTGAATAACATAGATTTACAAAATGAGAAAAACTTTCTGCGGCACGGAGTTTCCCAGTCAATTATTAGTTCTCGCGATAAATAGCGATTTGTAAAATAAAGGAGGTTGCACTATATATTGAAGCATATCTCAAAAACGACTTGTCCTATTTTGTTCAAAAAAATATCAAAAAATGTTAATCAAAATTTTCTTTAAGTCGTCCCTACATTAATTTTTTATACGGTCTACAGTTATGGAGGTATTAAGCCCATCATCTAAGAAAAAATTAAATTTTATAAAAAATTTCAAGAAAATTTTTTTTTTCAAAAAATCATAAAAATTTGAAAGTGTCAAAAGTTCAAATTTTTATTTTTTATTCATAGAGATAAATTTGTTGCAAATTAAACAAGACATATTTCATTAAAATCAATGCCTTAGTTTTAATTTTATTTTTAAAGTTACTTAGAAAAATTATAAAAATAAAAAAATGATTTTGTGATTTTTTAAATTTTTCTATGTAATTTGTAAATGAGTAATTTGACTAATTTGTGAATAAAATCTAAACTTATGCATTGATTTTAATGAATGATATTTTGTTTTATTTACATCAATTTTATTTTTATGATTAAAGAATAAAAATTTGAATGTTTGACACTTTTGAATTTCAATGATTTTTTGAAAAAAAATTTTCTTGAAATTTTATATAAAATTTTATTTTTTCTCAAAAGACAGGCATAATATCTCCCTAACTGTTGATTGTATTAAAAAATAATGTAGGAACGACTTGAAGATAATTCTAATTAAATTTTTTTGATATATATATATTTTTTTTTTTTTTTAACAAAATAAGACAAGTCGTTTTCAAGATATGCTTCAATATATAGTGCGACATCCTTAATTTTACAAATCGCAATTTATCGCGAGAACTAGAGTCAATTCAAAAAAAGTGGTACTTAGTACTTATTAATTCCGTGTATCCAAATTGACTGAGAACCCCCGTGTCGCAGAATCAGTGTTCCCTGTGTAATTTTTCAAAAATTTACTTTCTTTAAAAAGTTAACATAATTCCATTTACTTCTCTTTTTTCAATTTGTTTACTCAACTTAGTTATACTAATTTTAGCTTTAATTTTAAAAATATTTTAACTATTGTATAATTTGTTTACTTCCTTTCATAGAAGTTTTTATGTTTTTTCCCCCATTTTCAAGATATTTTGAAATATTAAATGAACTTTCTATAAATAACATTAAATTTGATATCACATCTTTTAATCACTCTCTAAATCATAATCTTAAAACTACTACTGATAAGCAATATCACGTTTAAATTTTATGAGACTTTAATGTTGTTGTTATTGTTGGTTTTTATATATCAAATTATTTAACAAAATTTCACTTACTGCTAAGCAAATAAAATTCATATAAATAAATTATTAAATGCTAATTAGAGATCGTTAACACTTGTGAATGTTGTCTCATGTGAATGTAACTATAGAAATAGATAATTATCCAAAATAGTCGTTAAAATAAACTCTAAAAAAAATTCTTATTATTTGCGTGTTGTTTGGAAAGTGATAAGTTTTCACTCAACAGCTTATTGTTATGTTATGACAGGGTCTGTTACGAAGTGTTAGTTTAAAGTTAAACAATCTTGTTTTGAATGAGTAAACAATACAAAGCTTAAAATCAGTTACACACCTTTTGAAAATATCTACAATTATTGTTTATAGTGAGCTAATCTTAGTTTAAAATTTAAAATTGTTTAAGAGAAAAATTTATTTATAAATAAATTTATAAAATTTTATTTTCTTTGATGTTTACCCTAAAATTTGTTGCAACGATATTTCTTTACGTTTTATTAAAACAGGAGGTAAATTCGTTTGCGATTCTAACCAGTAAATTATTTAAAAATGTTGAACAAATGTGGAACAATTGTAATAAAATATTTTTTAACAAAAAATTACCAAATTTTGAAGTATATATATATTGGTATAATAAACTTTTTGCAAACAATTTTTAATACCATTTTAGATGAAACTTTAAGCAAATTTTTATATTCCCTCAAAAGCTTTAATTAAACGAGTAATACATCCAGTGCACGTTGGGTTAAAATGTGTCAAAAGTGGCTATTAATTGCATTTTGAAATTAAAATAGTAATGTAATTAAATTTGTTATCGAATAAAAATAGACAAAATTATGTATCAGTATCAATTAAAATCTTCAAGCTAGGTTGTGTTGTTTTCTTACAAGGAGCTGTCAAATTGAAAAATTTTTTTACATTTTTAAAAAGAGTAAAAAATTCGATTTTCATCAACTTTCAATGTATTTATTTTAAATAAAAAGTCCTTTAAAGTAAAAATTTAAAATAGAACCATCAACTTCAGGTATTTAAGTGTACGTCTCTTCAAACATTTGTTAAATATATTTTGTCTTAATATTTTGTTATCTTGTTGAAAATTATCCTAGAATACACTAATTTTCAATTTTCATGGAACTCAAAATTTTACAGAATGTTTGTCATGAAAGTTTTCTGAAAAATAATACTTATTGTCCACTTTAATTTTATGAAGAAGAATTGTGCGCATATATAGCTCGATTTGAGAAATTATTATTATTTTTTTTTTTTCGAAAAAACTCCAGTAGAATTTATACAAAAAACAGCTCAAGTGCATACATTTTCTTTGCTTCATCAAACATTAATCAGTGAGTCAGAATCGAAATAAAGCTGTAACTTCTAATCAAATTATGGTTATAGAAAAGGTTAAACCATTGAGAATTTTTTTTCCTTATCCGATTTCCAATTCCAATATTCATTTAAAATTTTAACAAACGTTGTAAGATGTTGTCAAGTTTTTCCATATATATTCCATTTTATTATATTTTTTCCAGTTTGTTAAAGAACATAATAGTTTATCGAATAAAAATAATTTGAAGTCTATATCTTTATTGAGTCAAAAAGTAAACGATTTTGAATTGGCAAGTTTGCAAAAATTAAAATAAAAGAGGAACAGAAGGACAGACATTAGAATTCTTAAAAATATATTAGTTGTTTACTTCTTGACCAACACAAAAACCAAATCTAAATATTAAAATATTGATATCACTTTTTCCTGAATTAAGTGCCATTTTTGAACCATATAACCCAAATGTATAGACGGACGAACAGAAATGTGTATTCGGCCAAAAAATATTTTAGAATTCTAAAAATGCATTTTTTTACTAAGTAATAAATAGAAAAAATAGAACGTGATCATCAAAATTCGGATATCAACTTTTCCTGAATTAAGTGCCATTTTCGAACCCAAATGTATAGAAGGACGGAAGGACATTACCATTCAGTCAAAAAATATCTCATAATTCTGAAAATGCATTTTTTACTTACTAATACATAGAAAAATTAAACGTGATCATTAAAGTGTTGATATCACCTTCCCTGAATTATGCATCATTTTCGACCTTTTTAACTCTAATATGTAGACGGACGGACATTATCATTCTACCAAAAAAAAAAAAACTTAAAATTCTAAAAATGCATTTTGTGTACTTGCTAATAAATAGAAAAATTAAACGTGATCATTAAAGTGTTGATATCACCTTTCCCTGAATTATGCATCATATGCATTTAACACTAAAGCTATGTTTAAATTTGTCAAATAGTTTACCAAAGTTGCGTGACCACAAGTTTTACAAAAAAAAAAAAAAAAAAAAATTGACATTGTTCGTGAAAACAGCGTCAAACAAGATTCGGTAAAATGTCAGCTATGATTAATGATAAGTAAAAAATATTTTTCCATTAAAAAGCAGAAGCTAGAAAATATTTTATATAGTGGTTACGTCATTTTGGTATATATTAAGTTATGTCTGAACATAACTTAATATATAGACGGACGGACGAACATTCTGCCAAAAAAAAAAAAGAAAAAAATCCTAAAATTCTAAAACTTATTATTTTACGTAGTAATATTATTAATCGCCATTTTCAACCTTTTGCCTCAATATAAAGTGTTTAAATTCTTATACAAAATTAAATTATAATTCATTATATTGTGATTTTTAATATTTTATTTGCGAATATAGCCAGAGGATAAGAAAACATTGACATAAACTTGTCTTTTGTCGGGACACGCGGACGGGCGTAATTATATCATCAAGTAAGTTTATAATGAGATAGGATTATATTACCTATATCTTAGGAAACTTTCAACATGATTGCTAAATTAGTTTTTAAGTTATTAATAAAAATGTTCGATTATATGTATGTATTGCGAACTTTTATGAAAAATATATATTTTAACATTAAGTTGTATTAACTATTTCAACGCTTCTACTAATATTAAGTTATAATCAAGTAAATTTTTTGAAAATTTTAAAAGAATTTAATATTTTTTAAATAAAATATCGTTAAATATAAAGTTCAATGAAATATTATCGAACAATCTGCGTACGAATTAGTCTAATATTCTTAATACTTTTCATGAAAAACTTTGTTCATTTTTTATTTAAAGTTAAAATGTTACAAACTTATGAAGAGAAAAAATTCCCACTGTGCGCTAGGATTAACATAATCAGTGTTGCCAGGACTTGAGAAAAAAGAAGCTAAATTGGGCTTTAAAAAAGGTCAGAAAAGGCTAAATGCCCCAAAAAATAAAGCCAGAAAAAAGCTAATAATTTTTTTTATTTTAAAACGCATTAATTTTTTTCTTCTCATTAGTTTTTGGTATTTCTTAATGATTTATTTGTGAATTTGTAAATATAACATAAATAATTCCTATGAGTAATAAAGTTTGTTAAAAAATAATAAAAGTATTCTTGTAGAATGAAGCGCCGCAGTCTAAAATTTTCGTTACGTATAAATAATTTCGTTTTTTTTTGTGCGGATTAATACACAAAAATGCTTAAGTTGATGATTCTGTAAATATAAAATTTGTATAAAAATAAAAAGGCTAGATTTAGCCTTAAAAAGGCTAAACTGGCAACACTGAACATAATAAAAGTAAAATATAAAATAATACATTCAAGAAAAAATTACTTCCATATATTACTGTTCTTTATTTGGTAAAATGAGCTAAAATTATTGCAAAATGAACATTTTGCCCTATAAACGGTGAGTTAATATTTTATTTGCGAGTTAGTAACTCAAGAAAATTAATCGAGATTAGTTAAACTAATTGCAATAATGTGTACGGCGTTGCCACCTCCCTTTATGTTTATAGAATTAAATAGTTGTATTTTTTCCATCTGGCACAACAAAAAAGAAAATACATTTCTTTATGCAATTTTTGTATAATTTTCGACTAAGAAAGTGATTCTAAGCCGATTGATATAAATTAAGGGGGGTCTTAGTCATTTTTTTATTTCTTGTTTACATCAGCAAAAACGCATAATTGTTTTAGAAGTTCTTTCAGAGTCGATTAAACGATGTCCATTCGTCTGTTCATTTAAACCTCATGAACGTAGTACAGATTAAAACTTTTAAGAGAACTTAAAAAAGTTTAGTAGAATTAATTTCATTAGTACAAGAAAATTGGTTATGATGGATCCATTATTTCACATAGACCCTAAAAACCGAATTTTTTACTAAATGAAGTATCATTTTAGTATCAATATTTTTATCAAAATAATTTAGAAAATTGTATTTGCCATATTAATATCTATTGTATGCTTTTACTTCCTGTACACTTTAAAATTAACTCACATCTGAATAAAATATTCATACTGATATTTGTTAGTCCACAAAAATTTAAGTTTTTAGATTTTGTATTTTAATTTTTTAGCATATTTATATTTCTATGTTAAAACTCTTTCTAATTATGTTGTTTTTTTTTATAATATTTATAATCATCATTTTTCATAAAATATTTATTTAATTTTTTTAAAGGACATTTTCTTTATTATCACATAAATTTCTAAAAACGTTCACTTTTCTTTCAACATTTTATTATTATTATTTTTTTTCATTGTGATATGATTATAATTAATTTTTTTCTTGCTTTTCTTTTACTATGTTCTAATGTTCATAAGGATATAATTTTGCATATCCTTTGTTTTTTTCTCTAGAAGAATTTTTCTCATTTTATTTTTAGTTTAGTTGTTTTTCATTCTTCTCCTTTATTTAAAATAGTTTGACACAATACTTTAATCCCATTTTATTTGCATGGTATACTGTCAGGATTTAAATAAACCTCTTTGTCATACAAATATTTTTTTAAAAAGTAAAAAAACAAAAAATACACTTATTTTCTTACATATGTATATATGTATGTATATATGATGCCTACCATTTGTTAGAGAGTGAAAAGAGGAATACAAAAATCACAAATATTAATGCCACACAAAACACTGTTAATCCTTAAAGTTGTTGGTTGGCTGGTTGGTTGCTGGGAATTATGCTGATGACAATATTAATGATGATGACAAGGATGTTGTTGTAGAAAAGTTCACGAGTTTTGTTTGTTTGATATTTTAGCGTATTAACTTCCGGTTTAAAGTTTCAAACTTAAAAATAAAAGGAATTACAAACAAACGGAAACGGATATAAGAATGTTTGCAAATTTTATTTTTCGTTTTATTTTAAATCTTTTATTAACTTTTAGTACACACAAACAAGGGTTTTTTCGCCAAAAAAAACTTAACAGTTTTATGTATTTTTTCACTTTTAGTTATTTTAGTTAGAGACAAGTTTCTATTTAACTTGTCGTCTTTGACAAAAAAAAAAAAAAGAAGCTTGTTGAACAAGCTTAACTTTTTTGGATAAATAAGGTTTTCCAAAAAAAAAAAACCGACGCGTTAAATTTTGTTTTAAACAACCGGCGTTCGATTACGACCCGTTGCTTGCCACTTGTGAATATTAAATGCTGGTTGTAAGATGTTAACGGTTACTATTATAACAAACCAAAAGCCAAAAATGAATTTTCATTTATTTTCGTCTGGCTAACGGAAGATCGCACATGTAATACATGAAATTCGGTTAATACAGATGATGATGTTTACTTTTGTTGTTGCTGTATGTTGGCTTTTCTGTTTGTCCAAGAGAGTGAGAGTAAGTGTATATTTTGTGTAAACCATAACTGAGTGAGTGTACAAAATAATGCAAATAAAACTGAAAGTGTTTTTTCTTGTTGTTGTAATGCCATGACAATGACTTATCTGCCAAGTACGTTTATACATATTTTTTTATTTTGTTTCATGATCTTCTGCATACAAATTCCACTCCCTAAAGAGTGTTGTGTTGACTCGATTGCAAAAGAGTTGATCTCACATTCACACATAAAATGTAAATAACCTGTTTGCTTTTTCAAAAGACACACTTATTTGTAATATGCAAATTTTGTTCAATAAATACTCTTACTTTTAAGTATTAAGTATTTGATACTCGTACTAATGGGCAGGGGATTTATTTAATTACTTGATGTTTCCAAAATAGTTTTAGGAAACATTAATCATCTAACAAGTATGAATGAATCATTTTATTTATTTTTGACAAATTTTGCTTGTGTCCTTGACTATAAGTCTGATCAGTTCATCGAAATACCGAAGCTAAGAAATTATGTTGATACCTATATTTTTGTATAAAGAAATATGTATATTAAACAAATGGGGTCTAAGATAGTTTGTGTGTCAGTGGCATCTAAAGGGTTCAACCTATGCCGGAGTATGCTAAAGTTATGCCAGATCTCGATTGTGTACCATACTCACATTTTAGAAATACTTTTGGAAAACTTATAATCGGGTCAACTTATGCTTAAATGGATTTTTTCCGATATTTTAATTGTTTTATGTCTGACCGATTTGGGAAAAAAAATTCCTTAATTAATAAAGGGTATTCGATTAATTTACCTATTCCAAGCAGCAAAGTTCTCAGCAACCTTTTTGACTTATATATCTAAATTATGGGGGGGAGGGGGTTGGTCTTTATAAATGCCATAATTTTTTTTTTTTTGCGCCAGGCACATCCTTAGCATTTCTTTCATCGAATCGGTTAGAAAATCTTCTTTAAAATAAATAATCTTGTGATATAAAACAGTTTTTGGTTATTTTTCTTGTGAAACGAACTTTGTATTAGGGGAGCTATGGAGGATTATGTAACGATCTTCATAAAATTTGATACGGTGATATTCTACTTAAACTTATTTGTGTCAAATATTATCTTGATACTGATTTGGCATAAGGAATTATACTTTTGTAAAACTTTTAAAACAAATTTCATTGAAACTCCTATTTCAGAAGTACATTTGGTCTTACACCAAAATAATTATTCTTGTTAAATTACATTTTAAAATATCGACCTGTAGTTATTCCCTTCACCACCATAAGTGGTTGCGGGATTATGCGTTTGTGCTGATGTTTTAACTTTTTCTAACCTCTGTGTTAATAACTTGTTTGAGAATAACCAAAAAATGAGTGTTAAAAATCGCTAGAACACCTGTTATGCACATTTTACCAGAGACCGGATTTTAATGCTAAAAAAACAATCTTTTTATTTATTTTATATATTTTTTATTATTTTTTTTTCAATCGAAAAACAATCCCTTAATGTTCAAAAAATAAAAAAATCCATCATATTTTTTTTTTTTTTTTTATTTTCATCAATAGTTTAATTTTTTTCATCATGATCGAAATAAAAAAAAATATTTTTCGTGATATATTTTACAAAAGTATAAAATTAGTTTCAACTTTTTTCATCGAATAAAAAAATGTTAAACAATAACAATTTTATTGAATAAAAAAATGTTTTTGAAACAAACCCAGCAAAAACTTTGGTTGTCATGTAATGAGTTAAGAAGCTAATATAATGGCTCTTCATTACTTACACATTAGCTAAATAACTCATTATTTTAACATGGCAATGACATTAGAGGCAACTATTTACCCTATACATTACTTAGATATCATTACAATAACTAATTACTTCCAAACTGTTAAATAACGCATTGATTTTAAAGCATTACTGAAGTCATGATTATTTATAACAATATGAACTAGTTACATTTTAGGTTATAAATAAGTTAACCATATTTTTTTTTTTTTTTGTAAAAGGTTTTTTTAATTTTAATTTAAAAAGGCTTAACAACCAAAAATTTAATTAACATAAACTATTTCAGATTATAAATTAATTCATAAGCAAATTTTGCCTTTCATTTATATATCCCTTCTTCAAATATATGAAAATAAAAAAAAATTATTAGTCTTTAAAAATCTGATCATAAATAATTATTTACATTCGGGTTATAAATAATTAGTTACTAAACAACTTCTATGTAATGCAGACAGTATGTTGTTGTCATTACAAAGTAACTACATCCGTAACTACATATCATTACCAAGTTTTTGCTGGGAAAGTATGAATAAATCATTTGAAATTTTTTCCATACAAATATTTATTTTTAATGATATTTATTATTTTCATCATGATGAATATTTATATAAAAATATAAAAATCCCTCACATATTTTTCTCAACAAGTAAAAAATTAATTTTTGAACAGTAAAGATATTTATAATGATTGAAAAATGAAAATAAAAAGTTTTCGGGTGCTTGCATTTTAACTCAAAATTAGAAATATAAAATAAGATTGTAACAAAAAATTTTTAAAAATCAAGAAATGAAAATTATGTAATAAAAATATGCATTATAAGGTAAAATATGCATTTTCAAGAAAATATGCAAAAATATGCACTAACAAATCGATGCCTTTTTTAGTACAATGTCTGATTCGGATAGATAACAACATAAGATTATTTTTAAATGCTCCAAAAAAACATGCATTTGCATATAAATCCGCTCCCTAATGATCATTAAAACATTTCCCTGAGTAAAGTGCCATTTTCGACTCCTTTTAACCCCATGGTGCATGGATTAAAAAAAAAAAAAAAACTTCTGCAGCACAATATTAAATTATTGATTTTTTCAGCTGTTTTTCAGTTTTAACATGGCACATTAATGTTTCATTTAACATACTTCTTTACAAATGCTATGATTTTTATTTTTTGAACATTTCGTGCTAGTTCATTTAAGCTTTCACGAATGTTTGTTTTAATAAACTTTTAGAAAAAAAAAAATCTTCTTTTCGCATATATAATCATTTTAATTTGTAAGACCCATTTTTATTTAAAAAAAAATATTTTCTTTTTAATAATACTTATGTATAATACAAATTTCCCAAAGAATTGACTTTTTAATGAAAATTTGTTTTAAAATATATAAAAAAAAAAAACTTCGAAAAACTTTTTATTAATTCCTAATAATTATTATACATATGTATGTATAAATCAAGTCTCTTCATTATTCCCTTCCTCCAGAAATTGCTTAAAATTCAATAACCATCACAACGATCATCATCAGCAATAACCTTACACAACATTTCTTCAATCTCATTTATTTAAGTTACGGTCAAGTTAAAAACATCATTACGAAAAAATCACACTCAAACTCTTGAGACACTCTTTCATATACATACTTTCAGCTACGCTCTTAAAAATGTTTACACAAAAATTTTAACACACAACAACAAAGAAACAGAAAAAAAGCCATAAAACTAAAATAATCAAAACAATTTCGCTTTCATTTGCATCATCAACATTGGAAAAAAAAAAAAAGCAACAGAGGTAAGTAAATATTTGTGTTGGCCAAAAATTTTACCTAAATACCAAAACAAGAAAAGTAAATATTAGGCTTCAGTCTCTTTTACACATAATCAAGACCGGTTTTAATTTTGGTTTAAAGGGAGAGAGAGAGCGTCATACTTAGTAGAATTAAAAATACTCTCCGTTGATTTTTGAAATTTATACTCAATACTATTTTTTGTATATTATTGTTACCATTATGAAGCCGACAATGATGAACATGTTGTTGACTGTGGTTTTGGCCTGCCAAGACACTTTTGCTTTCATGCACTCACCAAGTGCATACGTGCATGAGTGGTGTGTGAACTGTTGTTTGGAAAAATACTTACACCATATCTTCTTCTTTTTCAAAGTTAATAACTGCTTTTTGAAGTTTATTTGTTTTTCCAGTTTTTCTTCATGTCTGCCTGCTAGCTGAAATGTGGTAACATTTAAACATTTTTTCAATGTTTTTGCATTATGACCTCTGATTAAACCAGTCTTATGTACATATGTATGTATATTGGGATTTTGTTTTATCTACTTGCCCGGTGGGTGTATAAAATATGTATAAAGTATTGTCTTTTTCTGGTTTTGCTTTTAAAATATCGTGATGTTGTAGAATTATTAGTAGAGGATAAAGATAATTTCATGGAGTTTTATTTAAAGTCATTAAATTATTAAAGGGGTGGGCTCTGGTTGAACCTTATTGACTTTAATCTTACTTATTTCCTATTTTTGTTCATCATACAATATAATAAACAGTATATATTTTCAATGAATCATTGTTTTTCAAAATACTCCAACTTTATATTAATAAACAACATTTGTTAGTTTTAGTATCCTGTAGCAATATATGGCATATTTAGTAAAGCTGTTTAGTTTTTTTCTTAAGTTCACTTACTACGTGACCTGTTAGACATTTA
Source organism: Protophormia terraenovae (assembly GCA_951394005.1). Taxonomy (NCBI): domain Eukaryota; kingdom Metazoa; phylum Arthropoda; class Insecta; order Diptera; family Calliphoridae; genus Protophormia; species Protophormia terraenovae. Next base: position 70,610,628 of record OX596076.1, on the reverse strand, counting down.
CGTGTTAATATTGAATACAACAAAAGAGATTTAAAGAAAAAAATTCTTAACATTTTAAATTCTTAACAAAAGTCTGCAACAGAGATTTTTTATCTTAGTCCTAAAAACACATATATAAAAATACATAATGGCATCAAAGTAAATTTAAAATTTTCATTGTCACTTTTTGTGTTGCAACATTTTGAATAACAATATTTAAAATTATTATAACATTATATGGCAAATAAGCTTATATTAACCCGAAATCATTTAAAAAAAGGAAAGTTATTAAGTATTAAAATTTTTATTAAATTTTTTATCTTTCATATATAGTATAAGCATATTTTATATGACTGTGTTACATGAATAATTTTTATTAAATGTATTATTATTATTATTATTTCTGAATTTAAAGAAAAATAATTTATTTTCCATAATACAAAACATTATACGCAGAAAAAAAGTTAATCTCCATAACGAATTTGCACAAAATACAATGAATATAAATAAATTTTGAATAAAAGTCAAAATGAAATATTAAAGTTAAAAAAAAAAAAAAACAAAACATTTGCTGTTGCAAAAAAGTATGAAAAAATGTAGACAATAAACAAAAAATATTTTAAGTATGTACTCGAGATAAATAAAAATACATATAGATGTGGGAAATATGATGGTAGATGATGTGTGTAGCTTTTTGTATACAGGCACCTGTAAATATTTACGCATTATATAATACTACATACACATATGTATTTTCATATTTATGTATATGTAGGTATAGGTAAGTAAATTCAAGAAAACATTTCTTTAGAAACTAAATATGACAATGTGTTATTAAAAGCTAAAATCATGTGTGTAGGGTGTGAAATTATAAATACACGGAGAAAAAGTCAAGTGAATCTAACCCAAATTGAAGGGGAATGTTTTTTGTTTCAGACAATGATGAACATTTTTATAAATATCTCGTGGAATGGAAGATATATATTCATGCCTTTTAGAGACAAAGAACTCAATACTTTTATTGGTATTTTGATTTACTATAGTGTTCACAAATTAAACAGCCTTTTTAATTTTAAATCTAGCTTTTTTATTTAGCTTTTAGCCTCAAAATTTTCGTTTTAGCTTCTAGCCTTTTTATAACCCTTTTTGATTATTAAAATAGCCTCAAAAAGGCTAAAATTTTAGTATTTCAACAAATAATAAAAAATTTCTTATTTGCTTTTATCAATTTTATTTTTATAGAATCATACATTTAAGCATTTTTGTGTATTAATTCGCACAAAAAATAGAAATTATTCATATTTACCTAAAATTTTTGCCTGCGGCACTTCATTCTCCAAATCAAATATAACTTAGCCTTTTCATGGCCTTACTTAATAAATTATTATAACTATTTTTTCAAAACTTTATTAAGCAACTATTTTTAATATAATTAAAAAAAACAATCTTTTAAACGCAAAAAATCTCCCAAAAATTACAAAAGAGAAATTAAAAGGAATTATAGTTGAAAAATAACAAAAAATCGCTTCAAAACTTTGGGAAATTTTTCATATGAATTATAACCCAAATTTGTATGGGCGAACTTTCATTAAATCATATTTTTGGCAGCCGTTTTATGTTTTATTTAAAAATATTTTACTATAGCTTTAAAAAAATATCAAAAACTAATGAAAAAAGAAGAAGATGTTTTTAAATAGAAAAATTTTAGTTTTTTTCTGGCTTTACTTTTTGAGCCATTTAAGCCATTGCACATTGGTCGAAAATTGCGATTAATTTAGGGAAAGCTGATATCAATATTTTAATGATCACGTTTTATTATACCCACCACCCAAAAGATGGGAGGTGTATTGATTTTGTCATTCCGTGTGTAACATGTCGAAAAAATCATCTAAGACCCCACAAAGTATATATTTTCTGGGTCCTGGTTAGATTCTGAGTCGATCTAGCTATGTCCGTCCGTCTATTGAAAGCAGGATAGGGTTCGAACGGGACAACGTAGGGAGACGAAATTTGGCACCAATATTTGTCTTATATAAGGTTTGTTTGGGATTGAAAATGGGCAAAATCGGTTAATAAACAAAAAAGTTATGGGCTAAAAACTAGAAATACAGAGTGTCCGTTTCATACTTTTCTGCTGATATCTCTCAAATAAAAGCATGTACGACAACGAAATTTTGTATAAATAGCTTGGGGATGGATATAAACTCGAAAACAAAAAATAGGCGTGGTCCAACCACTTTACCGCCCACCTCCCATATAAGGTGAAATTGTGTTCAAATAGTTTATGAACCGATGTAAACTCGGAAACAAAAGAATAGGCGTGGTCCGCCCACTTTACTGCCCACCTCCCATATAACGTAAAATTTGAAAAAGTTTATGGTGGGCATATAGATTCGGCCGAGCGGAATATAACATTCGCGATGGTTTTTTTATTGATTATTAGGTTAAAATATTCAGTTTTAGAATTTTAAGGTTTTTTTTAGTAGAAATGTAATGTCTGTCATCCATCTATACATTAGAGTTAAATGGGTAGAAAATTATGCATAACTCAGAGAAGGATTGCATCAACACTTTAATGATCACGTTTAATTTTCCTATTTATTAGTAAGTAAAAAAATGCATTTTTAGAATTATGAGATGTTTTGTTGGCTGAATGGTAGTGTCCGTCCGTCTATACTTCTGGGTTAAACGGAACGAAAATGACGCTTAATTCAGGAAAAGGTGATATCCAAATTTTGATGATCACGTTCTATTATCTATTTATTAGTTAGTAACAAAATTCACTTTTAGAATTCTAAAATATATTTTGGCAGCATGGCAATGTCCGTCCGTCCGTCTGTATATTTGGGTTAAATGGGTCGAAAATGGCACTTAATTCAGAGAAAGGTGATATCAAAATGTTAATACTTACATCTGGTTTTCATATTATCGTAGTAGGGAAGTGGAAAAAAAACTATTTTTCGAATTTTAAGACCTTTTTGAGAGAATTCTAATATCCGTCCATCTGTCCGTCAGTTTTTTGATTTTTGCAAACTTTCCAATTCAAAATCGTTTAACTTTTGACTCAATAACGATAACGACTCAAAATTTTCTTTGTTCGATAGACAATTTTGCTTTTTAACCAACTGCATAAAATATAATAAAATCGTTTGAAAATATTTGGCTATATATGGAAAAATCTTAATTAAGATCTTGTAAAATTGTGATTTTTGAAATTTCAAATGTATATATCTCGAAAAATATATAAGATAAGTAGTGTACGAAAGCATGTTTTCTAAAGGAATTATCAAGGACCCTAGTTTGAACCCCCTTCTAAACTCAAAATGCTATTGTCCTCTGTTACGCCTATGTGAAATTTCATGTAAATCCAACCACCCGATTAGAAGTTACAGATTTATTTCGATTCTTCACCACTGTTTAATGTTTGATAAAGCAAAGAAAATGTATGCACTTAAGCTGTTTATATCCTACACCACCATAGGTTTTTGGGGTAACGCACAGAAAAAATTATCGGACCCCACCTTAAAGTATACCGTTCGACTCAGAATCACTTTCTGAGTTGATTTAACGACGTCTGTCCGTCCGTCTGGCTGTCTGTCCATGTAAACCTTGTGAACAAAGTACAGGTCGCAATTTTAAAGATATATTGATGAAATTTGGCACGAATAGTTATTTTGGCACAAGGACGAAGCCTGTTGAAATTGGTTATTATCGGTTCATTATTTCACCTAACCCCCATACAAATGTCCTCCCGGAATAGGGGTTTAATGATCATATATATAGCAATATTTTAATGAAATTCGGTGCAATGAAGTTGTATAAGTGTTAATCTTTGTGTCAAATTTCACGAAGATCGGTACATAATTAACCATAGCACCCATATAAACCCCTCTTCCGGAAATTACATTAACGTTTATTAATTCCACACAAATGTAAGTATCAAGTTAATGTTCGACACAAATAAGTTTTGTTTAAGTAGAAACAACGTTGCAAAATTTTATTAGAATCGGTTCATAATTTACCATAGCTCCCATATAAAGCCACTTCCGAAAATCACTATAACGTGCATAAATCCCATACAAATGTCAGTATCAAGTTAATATTCGACACAAATAAGTTTTGTTTAAGTAGGAAATACAGTGCCAAATTTTATAAGGTTCGGTTCATAATTTATAATAGCTCCCATATAAGCCCACTTTCGGGAATCACCCTAAAGCGAATAAATTCATATAAATGTTAGTATTAACGTAATATTCTGTAAAAATATCGATCCACAATTGGCCACATGTCTAATATTAGACCTCTCTACGAATTTTGATGCACATACATGATGGTGTAGGGTATCATATGGTCGGGCTTGACTATATCTTTCTATCTCGTTTTTGTATGAAATCTACTAGAGTTGTTTTGGAAAAAAATTCTCAAATCGGGCTACATATGCGCACGATTTTTTTTTTTTTTTTTTTTTTTTTCATAATATTAAAGTGGATAATGTATACTATTTTTTAGACAATTTTTAGAACAAAAATCCTGTAACGTTTTAAGTTGCGTTCCATGAAAGCTGAAAATTAGTGTATTTTAGGACAATTTTCAAAAAAATAACAAAAATATTAGGAGAAAATATAATTTACAAATACTTGAAGAAAAGTACACTTAAATATCTTAAGTTGATGGTTTCGTTTTAAATGTTTATCTTAAAAAACTTCTTATTTAAAATAAATACCCTGTAAGCTGATGAAAATTGAATTTTTTACTATTTTTAAAAAATTTAAAAAAATATTTTAATTTGACAGCTCTTATAAGAAAACAACACAACCTAGCTTAAAGATTTTAATTGATGTTGATACATAATTTTGTCTATATTTATTATAATTTACCAAATTAAGCTAATAGGGCCTACAGTTCCAATGTAAATAAAAAACAAACTTTCTATTACAATTTTCCCAATGTTTCGTCGATTATTTGTCGACTTTTTCAGGGGATTCGTAATTTGGTCATACATTTTCACGCACACATGAAACATGAAAATTAAAACAAACAAAAATAAAAAGTACATAAAACACATCTTAACTTCTAAATCACAGATTTTGTTATGGCGACTACGTAGCTATTGTTTATTTTTATACGGTACCCAAATTTATTACAAAAATTTTAATTTTAAAATTCAATTAAGCGCCACTTTTGACACATTTTACCCCAACGTGCATTGCCAGCAATGACATACAACAATAATACAATACAATAATACGTTTTATTAATAATTTAATTCTCATATGAAACACATATAGGTACCCCGGGTACCTTAGTGCGCAGTTAAGGGTGTTAAGTGTTAATTGTTCTCTCTTGCGAATAAAAAAAAATAAAAACTAAATTTTTTGAAAGTTTGTAGTTTTCAAGAAGCTTCATATATATTTAATTATTATTTTCCGTGTATCAGAAATAACACAAACAAATTATGGTTAAAAATATGTTATGAAGTAAATAAAAAACAATACCCAGTACACGAATATATACTTTCCTATAGGACACCTAGAAATAAACTCTTTCCAAATACATATCACACTCCTTTTCATGTCTTAAGGGGTTTTGCTTAGAAAAAAAATCGCATAAACACGGTGTAATAAATATAAGCCTGGTTATGTACGCACGAATAAATTTCGATTTAAAACAGATGTGTTACGCAGCAGCTCAAGAATTCAGGAGTATGTATGAATACAAAGATAAATAAATGGATGAATAAGTGACTGAGTGAAAGAACTCTTTTTAAATAAAGCAATTTTGTGGAGTAACATGCGTGACATACTTTTTAGATTTTTATTTTTTTGCATTGTATTATTTTCCTTAAATTCCTCTATACAATAAAATCAGAAATGGGTAAGATAATATTGTTTGAATGTTGGGAATGATATACTGAGAAGCATAGTGTATGAAGTTAGGTTGAACCATATGTAAACAAATCTCTTAAATTCCTTTAATAATGCATTTTATTTAAGCGAATTTTTTAAAAGTGTTATGTAACTTTAATTATTTTATTTTTTTTTTATATTTATGATTTACTTTTTTATTTTTTACATTTTCCCTTACTGGGAAAACCTTTTACGGTTTTTGTTGTTGTCATATCTTAAATGATACGTCAGTTTTTGACAAAAGTTTTGTGTGTATGTGCGTATTTTGTTCACTCTTATATTTTTTTCTCCTCCATAGCGTCGAGATAATGTAAACGAAATTTTTGTCATGACGTTTTTCTTATTTAAACTTCATTCATTAATTATTGTGGTTTTATCCACATAAAATAAAAGGATTTATAAGTTAAAAGGTTTACTTAAGAAAATACACATCATTAAGGAAGTTAAATCTTTAAAAACCGTAAATATGATTTCTCTTTTTTTTATTTTCTGCATAATATTTATGTACAGTGGGTAAGATAAGAAAATGGTCATATTAAAAATACATACATGTAGTTAGCACAATCAGATAACAGTAGTTGCATTAAAATCTAATGCTTAATATAGGAAAATTATTTAGATGAATCTAAAATCACTTTACATTTTTACATTTAAAATTTTTGTAAGTTAGACAAGTTTTTAATTTTTTCTTTTGAAACTCACTATAATTGCATATATACTACATATCAGTACAGAGTGCCCGCAACATTTATAGTCTTTTTTTTTTTTTTTTTTTTGTCTTTCGCGTAAAAACCATTGTACACAGCAATATTTCCTCATTCCCGTTAAAAGATGTTTCTTTTTTATACTGCTTTCATGTGTTTCTTTTTTTTTTTCATAAAACATTGAACATTTTGTTGCCATAAGTGTAGGTATAGTGTACGTTGTACCTACAAGTAAATACATACGGAGTATCTACGTTTAGTATGTATTGCAGAGATTTTTTGCTCACTACCCTACACAATGCTGTATTTATTTGTTTGAATATTTTGTAACACTGAATAAAGACGCCAATTGTAGAATAATGTACGAAAAGAATCGTACTTGATGTACTACAGAATTATTAGCAAAATATTGGCTGTAGAAAATAATTCAATTGAAGTTATATAAACAGTCTGTTTTTCGCTTACCTTTTAAGATTATAACAAGCGCGAATATATATACCCACCATCAACTTTTTCAAATTTTACGTTATATTGAAGTGGGCAGTAATGTGGGCAGTAAAGTGGGCGGACCACGCCCATTTTTTGTTTCCGAGTTTATATCGACCCCCGAACAAAAATATACAATATACAAAATTTCGTTGTCGTACGAGCTTTTATTGAAGAAATATCAGCAGAAAAGTATTTAACGGACACCCTGTGTTTCTAGTTTTTAGCCCATAACTTTTTTGTTTATTAACCGATACCAAACAAACCTTATATAAGACAAATATTTGTGCCAAATTTCGTACCCCTACGTTGTCCCATTCGAGCCCTATCCTGCTTTCAACAGACGGACAGATGGACGGACATAGCTAGATCGACTCAGAATCTAACCAGGACCCAGAAAATAAATACTTTGTGGGGTCTTAGATGATTCCTTCGACATGTTATACACGGAATGACAAAATCAATATACCCCCCATCTTTTTGATGGTGGGTATAAAAAGAACTAGCTTTCTCTGGCCATATGAAAATCGTGCCTTCTGTAAGAAGCGCTCTGCGATTTTTCTAATTGTTTTAGCACTTATCCTCTCCTCGATTAAAAGCATTATTTTTTTTTATTAAACCGTTATCTATGTAATCTTGTGAAGTATTTAAGCGAATAAGAAGCTAGTTTGTGTTGTTGATATGCAATTTGATATAATTTTTATTGGTTTTAAATTTTTTTTGCAAAAAATTTTTTGCAATTTTTTTCGCATGCAATTTTTTTTTTTTTTTTTTTTCAAAATTTAATTTATAATTTTAATTTTGAACACATTTTCGTCCTTTTAGTAAACATTCCTGTTATTTTAAATTTCTAACGATTAAAAATGGTCCAGCCAACCACAAAATTTCGTTTTTTTTTTATCTCCTGATTAGTATGATATCATAAATTTAACATATTGTAATTTTTTTTTTTCCAAAAATATTATGTTTTACTTCTTTAATTCCCAATAAACAAAACGGGCTATGTGAATTTTTTTTTTTACAAACATTAAAAATAATTAAGACAAAACAGGCTATCTACCATAACTTCGCGAATAATGGAGTTAAAAAATTTATTTTTTAGTGTGAGGTTTTGTAGACGTAATATTAATAAATCGTAGAAGAACGGATTGCAAAATGTTGAAAAATGGGGGAAATAAACACTTTTTATGTTCTCCTGAAAATTGCTGTTTTGCATGAGGCCCGTTTTGAATATAGACCCTCGATATATTAATTAATTTTACCGAATTTATAAAATAAATTTTTATTCCACATATATTGGTTATGTAAACTAATTTGATAGTTACTGGAACTCCAATATAATTTTGATTATGTTATTGCTGCACTAAAAAGGAAAAATCTTTTGAGGTATAATTTTTTTAATATTTCGAATTAATTTTTGTTCTATACCATTAAATTTTAGCAATTCTAACCGTTTTCCAATCGATCATTTTTCTGTGTGTAGATACTTGTAAAAATGTTCTTTATGCTCTCGAAAAATTTCATTCGATATTTGATTACACATAATAGAATATTTTTGTTTTCAAAAAAACATATTCTGAATTATAACTCTATTACTGAAAATAATTTTAAAGTCGTTCTATAAATTTGGCACATATAAGACACTGACATAAAGAAATCATATTACCAAATATGAAATAACAAGATTTTATTTATATTATATTTATTTATATATTATTTATAGAAGATAGATAGAATAGATAGATGGTTTTAACTGAGTCGCGATTCCCCATTTGACAACCCTTTATGTAGGGTATATTATGTTTAAACAACTATAACTTTCCTACCATTTTTTGGAAATTGTACCTTTTTTGTAATATACATTTATTTTATATACATTTAATTTTTAAAAGCCCTTTGCTGCAACCTGTATAAGAGAGTATTATATGCATGTATATTGGAACAAAAAGCGAAAAACGTTACTTTCGTTTGTTTCCTAAAAACAATTTTAACCTTGCCACATACATACCAAAAAAGAAGCAGAAGATTTATTGCTTTTTAAATCCATTGAAAGGGAAAAGATGTGGTTTTGTGAAATGCAAAAAATAGTGGAAAAAATATCAATGCAGGAAGAGCATTACCAAAAAATAAAAAATAAAATATTTGTATACATGACTATAGACAAATAATATATAATATTTGGACACTCAAAAAAAAAAAAAAAAATACAATGATAAATTGAAATTATAGGTAATAAACAAATAATGAAAATAAAAAAAATATTGGTTATATCAACAAAATATTTTAAACGCATTTGTATTAAATACATTTTAAAATCACTAATCATTTTTTACGAGTGTTTTATTACAAAAATTCACCCTGAAAACACTTTTACTTAACAAAAGTTAGCAAGTACGAGTAGACACTTTTTATGGTTTTTAAAAATACAAAAGAATTTTTCTTAAATAATATTCTGTGAATTTATTTCATTTATTTTTTTATTTTTTATTTTCTTTTAATATATGCCTTACATTTTCCAGCCAAGTGTTTTCCTTTCTTCTTAGTGTTTTGTCCCTTTTTGTGTTGGTGTCAGTGTGATTTAGTTGCAGTAAAATTGCAATTCTTGCCAAGGTGAAGCAGATAAGCAAAAAAAAAAAAAAAAAAAAAAAAAAACACAACGAGTACCAGAAATTATCTCAAGTACATTTAAGTTAATAAGTTATTTTGTGTGTACGAATGTTAGTAAGACCTTTAAGGTGGTGGCCAAAAAAAAGAAAATAAAATGTGATGCACTGCATCACAATGGCATTAAGGCCTTCTTATTTGCCAGTGAGACAGTTGTTTTTAATGCTGTTGATTACGGGCCAAAATAACTAAACTCTGAACTAGGGTAAGAGAAGAAATACATTTAAATTTAGTTCTAGTTTATGAAAATTAAAGACTTTGATCAAGTTTGATATTAAATAAGAGATGTTATTTATCATACCATTTAATATAATCATAACAATATTTTTGGTAGATTTTAGCCACATGCACAATATTAAGTTTCTAGATTACATTTTGACTAAAACATTTATTAATGTTTTTTTTTTTTCTCTAACATTAAGGAAAATAAAATTTGTATGGAAATTACAAATTCTTTAAAATATACTGCCTGTTTCTCTAAATGCGAACGAAAGTTTCGTTCGAAAAAATGTATTGAAAACAACAAATAAATTTCAAAATTATTTGTTGTTTTCAATACATTTACTCGAACGAAACTTTCGTTCGCATTTAGAGAAACAGGCAGATATATCGTCTATTCCATGAAACAACGCCCAAGAATATTTTTTATGTCCTCCGATTTTAACAATATACTCATACCCTATGGAGTCGTTTAAATATCTTGTTTTTTATTTTTGTGAATTTTGAAAAATTCGCGAATTTATTCCCGATTTTGATTTTTCGAAAAGTCGGAAAAATCTCAAAAGTATCTAACTTTAAACACCAATATCTCTAAAAGTAGTTAACGGATTTAATGATTTAAATTGCATATTTAAGAAGAATATTAATATTATAATTTAAAAATGCATTCATAATGCAATTTTAGTATGCATTTTAATTTTAATCAAAAATAAAAATGGAGATATTTAAATGGCTCATAGGGTATGCGTTTGCCAAATATTATTAAAATCGGAAGACATAAAAAATATTCTTGGGCGTTCTTTCATGGAATAGACGATATATATTTTAAAAAATGAATAATTTTCATACAAATTTTATTTTTCCTTAATGTTAGAACGAAAGTTAAAAATCAAAATTTTTTGCAAAATTTAAATTTTTGTATGAAAAAATTGATGAAAATTGTTTAAAAAAAATATTAAAAATAGTAGATTTTATTATCCCAGAATAGTTATTTTTGCATTTTATTATAAAAATATTGCTTTTTAACATATAAAAAAAAAATAAAATAAAATGGAAAGGGTAGAAATTTTTCAAAAATGCATCCTAAAATTGCATTTGCATTATGAATGCATTTTTAAATGATAATATTATTTTTATATTACTACATTAAAAGAGGACATATTCATCTTCTACATTTTAAAATTCAAAAAAATAAAAATGCGTATCAAATATGAACAAAATTGGATGACCCTCCGTAAAAATATTGGCATTTTTTATAAATCTCTCATGGAATGGACGATATATATATATATATTTTTTTTTTTTTGAGTAGTTTTCATACAAATTTTATTTTTAAACAATTTTATAGTGTAGTGTATGCCCTAACTTAATTAATTTAAATTTCTCATTACCATTAAGAGATATAAATCTCTTGTCTTTTCTTCTACTAAATGCTTTGGACACACCCTGTATTAAATAGTTTTATGATGTAAGCAATACTTAAATATTTTAAATTAAAATGTATATTTGTAAATCATACAATTTGCTTTTCTTTGGGACAAACTCAACATAATTTTCTTCATAAATACAATTAGCTAATCGGTTTAAATATAAAACAAAAATAAATATCCGCTTAAAGTTTTTTTTTTGTTAAATTTGCACATGAACAATTGCATAATTTCTGGTAGATGGTTTTTTTTTTTTGTTTAAAGTCTCTACAGCATCGCGAATTTTTGTTCGCTTAATTTTTTTGTTAAGCCATTTTAAAATATTTACGCACAGTAATTGTGTTTTTTGAAAACATTTGCACTTTCGCCAAAAATTCCACACGTATACGATTGAATGAGTATTTACCTGGGAGTGTGTGTAAATATACATAGATATAAGTGTGTATTTAGTGAACAATGCGGTTAAAAAAAGGAGTAAGAGTTGGCCTTTTAAAAGAGCATATGTATAATGAGGCTGACTTTTGCCTTTTAAAACCAAATTTTTTTGCACATTTTTACTGGCTGTTTCTCTATGTCGAACGAAAATTTGTTTCGAATAAATGTATAGAAAACAAAAACAAAATTTAAAATTTATTTGTTGTTTTAAATACATTTATTCGAAACGAATTTTTCGTTAGATATAGAAAAACAGGCAGTTAGTTCCTTTTGGAGTCATTCTAAAAGGTCTTCCATATATGGATAACAGTATGCAACAAATTGATGATCATCGCTTGAGAGCGGAATCATTCCATCTGCAATTGATAGCTCATGATGTGAGCAATAAACTCTCCGCTAGGCAAAATTTTTGTTTTATGACCTTTTATACTTTTCTATTTTTGCACCAAAGTAGTTTCAGATAAATATAAAAAAATAATATAAATATAGTTCGAAAGTAAAATATTTTACATAAATTTTTAGAACATTTAAATGGCAATATTTCATTAGAACCTTCTATTCATCTATCTTTGATTATATGTTGTCATTTCTAGTCCGTTGAAACAAAATTAAACAAAATTACATTAAAACTTGAATTTAATGAGTTAAAATATTCTACAGAAATTTTCTACGTCGTCGGGTCACCGAAGGTCAAAAGTTCATACGGTGAAGCATTTATCCAAAGAAATGAAATTGATGAAATTATTATTGATTTTGTTTACGATTTGTACAAAACTTTTTATGTTATACAGTGCAAACTCGATTTTTGCAACTAATGAAAAACCAGACCTGTCACGAAAATTGAATTTTCGCGATAATAAAACCCAAAATTTTATTAAAAAAAATTCTCATTTTAAAAATTACATAAAATTTTGGGTTCTGTTATGGCGAAACAGGTCTGGTATTTAATTAGTCGCGAAAATCGAGCTTGCACTGTATTTCATTGCCTATTTTAAGAAATGTGGGAAAATTTCATAATTTCCTTTTTAACAACATATGATAAGTCGGATGAATTTTTTATCTTTGGAAACCCCTAGTAAAATTTAACGAAAAAAATATCTGTAGAACATTTTAATCCATTAAATTCAAGTGCAAAATAGATTTTCATGTCATTTCCTAAAAACGCACTAGAAATTACCCTTTATAAGGTAAGATAAATGAATTTAAAGTTCTAATGAAATATTCCCCGTTAAATGCTATTTTAGCTTTGAACTACTTTGGTGCAAAAATAGAAAAGTTTAAGTGGTCATAAAACAAAAATTTTGCCTACCAGCTAAAAATCCTTTGGAGAGTTATTACACATATCAAGAGCTATCAATAGCAATTAAAAATGATTCCGTCCCAAAATACTGTTGCATAGTGTAATTAAATTATGCTACATAAGGAAAGTTTTTATTTTTACTTGATTGATTTTAACAGTCAAATACCTAGCTTTTTTAACTATATTAGAGTATTTTCTATAGAGTAAAACGGTGTGACATTAGCCGTGGAGCCATATCTGCCTCAGAATCGATCTAGCTATGTCCGTCCATCTGTACGTGTGTCTTTTACAAGCTCAAATATTTATCTCATATAAGGTTTGTTATACCCTTGGTTGGACTGATGTTTGTAAAGCACAGAAAAAATCATTGGACCTCCACCTCAAAGTATATTGTTCGACTCAGAATCACTTTCATGAAGATCGGTCCATAATTGACCATAGCTTCCATAAAAACCACTGCTCCCAAAATCACTTTGAGTTGCATAAATCCCATTCAAATTTTACTATAAAGTTGAAATTCATCACAAATATGTTCTATGTAAGTAGAAGTTGAAATTGAGCAAAGATAGTTCAAGGAACGATATAAGCTCAAAATCCAAAAAAATGGGCGTGATGCACCCTCTTTACCGTCCTGAACTTTTTTACAAATATTGCAAGGACCAATCACTTAACATATAGATTAGACTAAGCAGAATATAACATTCTCACTTGTTTCTTTTATCGCTGATCTTTCATCCATCAAATTTGACTGTACGTATAGACTACTGACCACTTTGAGATTTAGCACTATATTGATTATTTTTTTCCAGTTCGACGAATTATTCCAAATTTTTTTTCTTGTTTTAGAATTTTTTGCATTCTAGCGGTTTTTTTAGTTTTACAGATTTTTTTTTTCATTTTTGCGGTTTTTTTATTTTTGTTTTTCTGTAGATTTTTTTTATGTTTTGTAGTGTTTTTGATTTTGGAAAATTTTTACATTTTAGTGACTTATTTATTTTGGCGTTTTTTTTTTAGTTTTTGCCGTTTTGACGATTTTCTATTTGAGTCATGTTCATTTTGGTGACTTTTTAGCGATCTTTTTTATCGTTTTATCAACATTTTTATACCCACCATCATTGATTTTGTCATTCCGTGTGTAATATGTCGAAGCAATCGTTTAAGACCCCATAAAGTATGTCCGTCCGTCTGTCCGTCTATCCGTCTGTCTATCTGTCTGCCTGTTGAAAGCAGGATAGGGCTCGAACGGGACAACCTAGGGAGATGAAATTTGGCTCAAATATTTATCTTGTATAAGGTTTGTTTGGTATTGAGCAAAATCGGTTAATAAATAAAAAAGTTATAGGCAAAATACTAGAAACAGTGGGTGTCCATAGTAGCTTAATTTCTTACTTTCTTGTTGATATCTCTTAAACAAAAGCATGTATGATAACGAAATTTTGTACAAATAGTTCAAAGACCAATGTAAACTCGGAAATAAAAAATGGGCGTGGTCCGCCCACTTTACCGCCCCCTCCCATATAACGTAAAATGTGAAAAACTTGATGGTGGGTATATAGATTCGGCCGAGGCGAGCTTGTTTTTTTCTTGTTTTAGAATTTTTTGCATTCTAGCGGTTTTTTAGCTTTACCGATTTTTATTTCATTTTGGCGTTTTTTTTTTGTCCTTCTGTAGACTTTTTTAAGCGATTTTTATGTTTTGTAGTGTTTTTGATTTTGGAAAATTTTTACGTTTTAGTGACTTATTTATTTTGGCAATTTTTTTAATTTTTGCCATTTTGACGATTTTCTATTTAAAAGTTTTGTTCATTTTGGTGACTTTTTGCCGATCTTTTTTATCGTTTTATCAACTTTTTTGGTTATGAAATGAATCTTTCATTAACAAATCAATATTAAAATCAAAGGCGCCAGATTTTGAAAACTAGAACCAATAATCTTGTGAAACGTTCCCAACTGCTCAGATCCAAAAAAAAAATGACACGAACTTATAAACTTGTCTTATTAGCAAATAAGTTGTATATTTTTAGAAAAAGGAAACCGAAGGCCTTATTTTTGTAAGACTTTTTTCACCGAATCGTTGTCCTTTATAAGCAGTTAGTTAAACATGTGTTTACACGAATACTGGGTAATCCATATCGTACCGTTAACCAGAACTTCTACTATACAATGAAATTTAAATAAAATTGATGGAAGATGAAAGAATGAAAAATTAAATCTTCTCTTAGTAATTATACAAGATTTTTATTGAATTCATATAATTTCTTATAATTACAAGTTTTTTTTTTTTTTTTTGTGGATGGCAGAAATATCGAATATTTTTTGGAAAGATCTGCAAACTATAATCTAAATTGGATTCAATACTGAGTTTTAAACTTACTTTTACAAAAAGAAATTTCTGATGCAACTTAGTCTGATGCAACTTCGATTTATATATAAATTTTACTTTGAATGGCTGTCTCTATTCTTTTTCGTCTACTTTTTATATGCTATGCTATTTTATAAATATTTGTATTCAATCGTGCGAATGAAATATTATGTCTCTTAAATTTTTGATCAAAATAGTCATTCACAATAAAAATTCTTTAAATAAATTGTGTTTTTTGAAATATATCGATATATGAATGTCAACAAATAAATTAATCATTTTGAGTGATATAATCATAGTTATATAAAAAAACCGCGGAGTATATACAAAAGAACTGAAACTGTTAGTAACTAAAAATAATAAAGTTTAAGAACAGCTATTTATATCATGATATGCCGAATCTTTTTGGACTGAATTGAAAAAATAAAAGAAACATTCTTCATAGAAATATCTCGGTGGAACGTGTTTTTTTACGAAATTATCAATAACAAAAAATAGTTTGTCTAACAGACTTAAGCCAATACTTGTGCATCCATGCGTTCCGTCCTAAATTTGTCCGGTGGGGATTTGAAAAACTGGAAAATGCAGAAGGTTAATAATTAAACGAAGATTGTATGTTAACTATTTTTGAGAATAAATCTTTATTTTTGAATTAATAACAAGCGAGAATGTTATATTAGGCTTGGCCGAATCCATATACCCACCATCAGCTTTTCCAACTTTTACGTTATATGGGAGACGAGTTTACATTGATTCTTGAACTATTTGTACAAAATTTCATTGACATTTCACCTTATATTTGAGGTGGGCGGTAAAGTGGGCGGACAACGCCCATATTAGGCTTGGCCGAATCCATATACCCAATATCAGCTTTTCCAAATTTTACGTTATATGGGAGATGGGTAACCAAGCCCATTTTTTGTTTTCATGTTTATTTCGACCCTCGAACTATTTTTACAAAATTTCGTTGTCGTACATGCTTTTCTTAAAGAGATATCAGCAGATGAAGCTACAACGGTTACCCTGTGTTTCTAGTATTTGGCCCATAACTTTTTTGTTTATTAAGCGATTTTGCCCATTTTCAATCCCAAGTAAAACTTATATAAGATAAATTTTTGAGCCAAATTTTGTCCCCCTAGGTTATCCCATTCCACAGTTGGGCAGAATCGAAATTTTTTGGAAATAAATCTGTAACTTCTGATCGGATAGCTGGCTTTGCATGAAATTTGACATAGGCATAGCAGAGGAGTGTACAATGTTAAGTTCGGAAGGGGGACCAAACAGACCCATCAGGGGCGGAGCTAAAGGGGCTCAAATTTGGATACCTTTGACATAAAATTTTTTTTAATCGCTTGCCAAATTTTCGTTTCTTGTCCAATTTCAAATATTTTTATACATTATTTTTATTATTTTATTTATAGATTTATTTCCAAAAAACTTCGATTCTACCCCACTGTGCATTCGAGCCCTATCTTGCTTTCAACAGACGGACGAACATAGCTAGATCGACTCAGAATCTATCCAGGACCCAGAAAATATATACTTTTTGGGGTCTTAAATGATTTTTTCGACATGTTATACACGGAATGATAAAATCAATATACCACCCATCTTTTTGATGGTGGGTATAAAAATTGTTGTAAAATAATTATAAATTATTTTGTTATTAATAAAACATAATTTTTCTTAAAATATTAAATTTTTGGGCACTTTTTGTACATTCTCAACGGTAACGCTGACCCTCACTAATTTTTGAATAAAATCAAAATTTGTATATTGATTTGAATTAAATATATATTGCTGAATTAAATATATATTGTTTTGTTTGAAACTAAGGACTGCGCACGAAAAAATCCGTGCAAGCTCTTGAGCTTATAACTTTTGATGTGGTGAACATTAAAAATTTCTATTAATTGGTTTACATTTCTCGGTATGCTCACTAGCTATGTGCTAAGTTTCATGTTTGTAGCGATACAAGTTTTTCTTAAAATGGAAATTGAACAAAAAATAATTATACACATAATTCAAATTTTTAACGAAATCTTACAACGGTCATAAAAACCAATTGCTAGGAAGGCAGTTGTGTCAAAAAATACAGTTTATTGTGTCATAATATTACACAAAGAAGTCATGGTCACTGAATGGTAATCAGGTAGTGGAAGAAAAATACGAGTATCTTCAGGCTGAAGGACTCACACAAAATAGAAAAGATTTTCAGAGAAATTCCCCTCATCTCTGGAAGAAAAGTGCCACAAAAAGTTTATTGCTTTAAATTTTTATTAGAAAAGTTGAAATGAAATCTCGCCTGAAGACGTATAAAGTACAAAAAATTCCTAATAGAAACGCAAAGCAAGAATTTGGAGTCGAAAAAATAACGTGAAAGTTCTTCAGACGAATTTTTTGCACAATTATGATCAGGGGTTGTACCGAAAGATGCTAATCCATCAAGTTTTCCGGAACTCCGAGCAATTGAAAAATATTGTGCTCTAGTAAAAAATAATTTAAAGAACATTAAAAGCTTAGCTTAAAATGTAGCGGAGTTTAAAAATAAGTGGACTTATTCGAGCAAAAAAGTGACCGAAACACAATAAAACCTTTAATAGTAGAATTTTGGAAAATATCAGACATTTTCTTAAAAACCAGCAGAAAATAATTTATTTTTTTATGTTTAGAACTTGAACATAACAGTCATTAATAAAAATATAATTTAAAAAAAAAATCACCTATTGGTTTAGTTTCTATAAGCAGATTTGCATGCACGTATTTTTTCGTGCGCAGTCCTTACTTAATTTATATGTACGATTGAAGAATAAAAGTTTTGATTTTGGACACTTACATATTTGCATGATTTTTTCTTTATATAATAGTCTTAATATTTCCATACATTTTGGGATTATTAAAATGGTTGTAACTTGAGGTTTTTTTTAATCAAATCAGACAAATTGTTTTCGAGATAAACTTTAATATATAGCTATTTTAAAAGTAGCAATTTATTGCGAGAATCAGAGTCAATTAAAAAATGTGGTTTATATGCTTATTACCTACTTTATATAATGTGCCAAATTAACTGAGAAATCCCGCGCCTCAGAATCGGTGTATACCTGTGCTAAGACTTATTTTGAATATGTATGTATATGCTACGTAGTTGCCTCCATTGACCTCAAGGTGTTTAAATGAGATAGGCGGTTAAACTACTAATACACTTTAATTTTGCAGTGGAAATATTGAAGCAAATTTCTTGTTGTTGCAGTGTATAATTCAATATTTACTTTAAATTTTAATATAGATTATGTTCACATATAAATTTAATATATGTATGTATAAACTAATATTTAAATTTCAAAGATCTAAGATATAATTTATTTAATTATCAACACTATAAATGAAACTGTTAATAATCAATATATTTATGTAGGTTTAAATAGGTAAGTATTTACAAGATATCGTGATAACAGGCTATTCAATCATGCATAAAATTTTTAGTATTTATATAAAGAATATTAATTATAAATTATGGTATTTATTTGTGGACGCATGATGTGCACTTACAATTTTATCGCAAAAC
Organism: Protophormia terraenovae; assembly: GCA_951394005.1. Taxonomy (NCBI): domain Eukaryota; kingdom Metazoa; phylum Arthropoda; class Insecta; order Diptera; family Calliphoridae; genus Protophormia; species Protophormia terraenovae. Next base: position 70,591,582 of record OX596076.1, on the reverse strand, counting down.
ATAATTATATACTAATATCAACAATACAATTCTAAACTTTGTGGGTTTAAATTTATGAAATATTTAATTCCTTTTTTTTTTTTTCTTTTTTTATTGAAGGTAAGTAAATTACATTTTATTAATTTTAAGGTATTATCGCATAGTATACTATTTGATTGTAAATAAATATGCGTTATTATGACTTTAATAAAACTATGTTATTTCCAACTAAGAATATTTTGAACAAACATTTTTAAAATTAATATTTAAATTAACAAACCTTGGCAAATTATGTTTTGGGTGTATTCAGGTGTTTATAAAAATGCCTAAAATTCTGTCAAAATCCCTTCAAAAACACTCCATAAATATCATTTTAATATTCAAAGTAATATTAGCCTATAAAATTTGTAACTTAAATGTAATTCCAAACGGATCATATATAAGCCTTAATGACTTTAATGAAGTTTTCTAACAAAAAAGAAATTACATTGCCAGCTCTATTTTATATTTGCAAAAATGAAATTGTTAACTTTTATAATGTTGAATTTTTGGCTTTAATGGCGGACATTTTGTTAAACAAGAAAACCCTCATGTTCAACATGCAATATTCATCTTTTAATCTTTTGACCCCCAAAAATAACCTGGTATGTTGTTGTCATTCATGATGCGGATAATGATGACTCGGACGACGATGATGATTTTGGGCATGTTAAGCATGATGTTGATTGCAATGATGACCTGCGGCTTTTTAACGCTCCAACTAAAATGGTGATATCATATTGCTTTGATTATAACATACTAAAATGCATATAACGATGCAAAGTTGCAATTCTACAAACAACTATAACAATATCATTTGATAAAAAAAAAAATTCATTTGAATTGGAATTTCAGTAAAATTCTATGCTGGTGACATAAGAGCCTTATTACTGTACCAAAAAAAAAAAGTGAGCATGTTATATTCGGCTTGACCGAATCTATAATACCGAACAGTTGGAAGTTTTTTTGCCACCCTAATTTAAGCGAGAAAAAAGATATAGTCGGTCAAGCCCGACCATATGATACCCTACACTCTTGTGTACATCAAAATTCGGGAATGGGTAATTAGACTTGGGGCCAATTGTGGACCGATACTTATATTAACTGTAAAATAAAACTTACGAATACAGAATATTTCGTCGATACTAACATTTATATGAATTTATTCACATTTGTGTGATTCCCAAAAGAGGGCCTTATATGGGAGCTATGATAAATTATGGACCGATCTTCGTAATATTTGGCACTATCATTTATATGTATATAAAACTTTTTTGTGTCGAATATTAACTAAATACTAACGTTTTAATGGGATTTATGCCTGTTAAAGTGATTTTATGAAAAAGGGTTATATGGGAGCTATTATCAATTATGGACCGATCTTCTTGAAATCGGGCAAACAGATTTAGACTTATATGTGCCAAATTTCATTAAAATATTACTATATTTAAGGAATTTATGATAGCTAAATCCTTTTCCGGGTGGACATTTGTATGGGGCCAGGTGAAATAATGGACCGATCGTAACCAATTTCAATTGGCTTCGTTCCTGAACTGTAAGAAACCTTTGTGCCAAATTTCATTAATTTTGGTTCAAAATTGTGACCTGTAGTTTGATTACAAGGTTTACATGGACGGTCAGAAGGACATACGGACGGACATCGTTAAATCGACTCAGAAAGTGATTCTAAACCGATTGGTATAAATTAAGGTGGGTCTTAGACCAATATTTTTGAGTGTTACAAACATCAACACAAACGCATAATACCCTCCCCACCTATGGTTGTGTAGGTTATAAACACTTATAAGAGAGGTGAGCGTTACAGTAAGCGTATCATGCTCGTTTTTGGTATCCAAGTTAATGTGGACCCTTAACTATTAATACAAAATTTTGTTGTTGAGCTTTCTTTTGTTTAAAAGATATCGGTGGAAAAGTATGAACTAGAGTTACGGAGGATACTAACATATTCTAGTATATGCTAAACAAACCTTATATAAGAGAAATATTTGAAACCAATTTCGTTCTCCTAGGTGACCGTCCAAGCCATATCCTGCTTTCTTCAGACAGAAACACAATAGCAAGATCATCTTAGAATTTTACGAGGACCAGGAATATATATATGCTATATTGGATCTTAGATGAATATTTCGCTATGTTGCATACGGAATGACAAACTCAATATAACCTCCATTTTTTGGATGGTGAAAATAAAAAGTGCATGTTACACTTGCAATTGTTGCAATCATTAAAATGTTTGCGAGGCATTTTCTAGGAAAACTCCAGAATCTTCCAACGCTATTATTTAAATGGGTAAACCTACATACGCATGTTTTTATATAAAAATGTTTTTAGTACATTTTTGGAAAAATTTTATCATTTTTATATTTATTATGATAAGGATGAATTTTCTGGGAAAGCTTCTACAAAAGTTAATATATGAATGGGTAAAACCACATAGCATGTTTTTATATAGAAATATATTTAGTATAGTTTTAGGAAAATATTAATATTAATATTTATTTTTTTTGTTATAAGAAGGATGATAATTTGACTATTTATTTTTAAAGTTAAGCGCAATTAATGCATAAACAATTTCCATTCTTCTTCGAGAATTTCATGAGAATTATTATTTTAAATTCAAAGTAAAATAAATTTCTAGAAAATTATTAAATAAGAATGTTACAAAATATTTTGAACAAATGAATAATTTATATAAAAAGTAAGTTTTACAATTCATACATACATTTCGCAGTAACATGTTTTGAATTAAAAATATTAAATTACTCCTTTTAAAACAAAAAACAAATACAAATTTCCCAGCTACTACATTCAAAGCACAACTTCAACAATATTGAAATGGATTCATTGAACAGGAATATTATCTTCAGTGCAGAAACAGTACTTTTTTGCTGGATTCTATAAACCAGAGGTTCCCACACATTTTTTTTTTTTTAACTGATCAATTAATCAATTAATATGTATTATAATTGCAAAAGGAAAAAAACATGTTTAGGTATGGATAAATATAAGTTCGACCAAATAAAGTGACTTGCACATAATTAGGAACATCGCACGATGGGGCAGAATCGCAAGTTGTTGGAAATAAATCTGAAACTATTGATCGGCTAGTTGGATTTGCATGAAATTCGGTACAGGCATAGCAGAGGAGTGTACAATGTTAAGTTCGGAAGGGGGACCTCTGACATACAAATTTTTTAATCGCTTGCAAAATTTTAATTTATTTCAATAGAAATTTGTTGTGTAAATTCAGAACTTTTCAAGAATTTGGATGAGTGTTTCTCATATACTGCGCTATTACATTTGAGATAGTTTGAATTTAATGAATCCGTGATGGGTAGGTATATATTTTTCTGCTGTTGCGGAGAAGGGTTTAAGTTCTCAAATATTATCTTTTTTCCCATTTAAACTTATGCGGCGTCAAATAATTTACAATTTCCGAGACCTTTTTTGCAGTACTTGCATATAATTCTCTTCCTCAATATTGTGCGTAAACATTTCATCCATGTACTAAATAAGTGGAATAACTTGTATGCTGTAAATAAAAAAGTATTTAAATTATCAAAAATTATAATAATAAAAATAATAACTTAATAAGCTGTTGACATCTACGTAATCAAATTGCTGTTTCTGTAACCGAATTAGTAGCTTTTAATTTAGTTATTTCTAGTGACATTTTCGTTTCTGCTAACCGAATTGATTTAAAATCGGTCGGTATTAAAGTAATATTGAAGTACTGTCAAACGAAATATTCGGAAATAGCAATTAATTTGTGGGATAGTACATGGAACCGACAAAATTCGATTGGCAAGAAATTCGGTTGCTACAACGAATCTGTTATCTCTGTGTATATGCTGTAGAGTAATGCCATTTACTTAGATCATTCGAGCAAGATATTGACCCCAAACAAAGTTTTAGGTTAGTTAAGATTAAGTTCTCCCAGAGTCCTTGTTTTAGGCTGGTCAAGTCCAACTCCAGATCTGAATCCTATAGATAGCATGTTGAATGATTCAAAGAAAAATCTGTCGAAACAAATTTTCAAAAAAGATGATTTATAGGGTATAATATAAAAAACATGGTACAAGACTCCATTGGAAACATGACAGAAGTTGATATCTAGTATGTTCAGACGAATGCAGATACAGGTTATTAGTCCTTCCTTAACATTACCTAATCATTTTTGATAAAAACGTTAGTAGTTTTTAGTTTATATATTTTTTTCTTAAAAATGTATATATTATTATGAGCATCAGAATTGCATAAGCAATGTAATTATGAAGTTACCGTATAATCTAACATAATTTATGACTTGTTTAGCTTTTTTTTACTTTCTAATTGATTAAAATATGTATGAAATAATTTTTAATAAACGAAAGCGCGTCTTTTTTCTTACATAAATCGAACTTAGGTGTATCTCTTATTTCGAGCAGGTGTGTATATACCCTGCGGGAAATTTGTGGCAATTGCAGTAATGGATCGGTCTCTCAGTACCAGTTGAGTAGCAATTGACACCTAACTCGTCACCAAAGTTCCAGTTGAGAACCAGTTGACACAAACACACTCACTATATAACAGTTGAGAGTCAATTTATAACATGCTTGTTAAGTGCGCAATTAGGAACTAGCGCGCAATAACAATCTGTGGCTGAGTAGTTAGCGTTTAAGACTATAAAACATAAGATACGTCAGAAGAACATGAGTCCGCCATCCACATTAACGAAAATTATAATATAATTTAAAAATAAACATAAGTTAATAAAAATAATAATAAAAAAATGTTTAAAAATTAAACAACTGCGGGATTTTTATAAAATTTTTTTTATATTAATCGACACAGAACATGTCCTCTTGGACCAGTCTTGTGACCAATCCTATGACCTGTCACAAAGGGCTAATTAGCTACCTCCAATGCAACCCCATGTAAAAGTGACAGATTCCTCTCATATAAAGTTCCGGAAATGGAACCGGACCACCTCAAGTGTGAAAAACATATCTGGGCTTATATTTTTATACCCTTCACCAAAGGTGTAAAGGGTATATATAAGTTTGTCATTCCGTTTGTAATTCCCACAATTTTCGTCGGAGAGCAAAAAAGTTGACATTTTCGGGATCCTTGTAAGAAATGATGACGATAGGACCATGTCCGTCCGTCCGTCCGTCCGTGTGTCGGTTGAAATGGCGTTTATGAAGCCCACCGATAACTGACATATATAATATATATATCAAACGATCGGAAATGCTTTCGAGAATTTTGCTATTGGAATTCAGCAAGATCGGTTTATACAATGCGGAGATATGTTAAAAAAACCGGTTTTTAGAACCGGTTTTCCAGTTTCTAAAGCCTCTGTATATACTACGTACTTCGTTTATACAAAAAAGTCTCGGACATTTTTTGCTGAATTTTTGTTCTGAAAAAATGAAATAAATCGGTTCAATAATAACTGAGATATCGGACAAAACGCATTTTTTATTTTTTGAAGCCCTGGTTTAAGCTATAGATTTTTATTTTTATACAGATCGGTCACAAATATTTTTATAAAATTTCGGTTTTTTGAATCAGCAGGATCGGTTTGTAAATGGCGGAGATATGCTTTAAAAACCGGTATTTAGAACCGGTTTTTCAGTTTCTGAAGCCTCTGCATATACCAGGGACTTCGAATTTTTAAAGAAGGTTCGGAAATTATTTTCTGAATTTTTGTTCTGAAAAAATGAAATAAATCGGTTCAGTAATAACTGAGATATCGGGGAAAACGATTTTTTTATTTTTGAAGCCCTTGTTCAAGCTACAGATTTTTATTTTTATATAGATCAGTCATAAATGTTTTAATAAAATTTCGTTTTTTTTTAATAAACCAAATTCGTTCAGAATCAACAGAGTTATGGACCAAAAACAAATCTGTTAAGAATATAAATACACACACAAACATGTATATTAAGCATTGTAATGACTATTAGTGACGTTTTTTGTTTTTTGTATAGACAAATAGTTTCGTTAGAAACAGCAGTCATATAATGAATAACAGTGTTGTTGTTGTTCTTTGTATATGCAGTCTGTACAAAAATAAATAGATATGGAATTGTTGTTGTTTATTTTTTAAAACTAACACATATCTGTTAAGAATATAAATACATACACAAACATGTATATTAAGCATTGTAATGACTATTAGTGACGTTTTTGCCTATAAGACAAGTAGTTTAGTTAGCAACAGAAGTAATATAATGAATAACAGTGTTGTTGTTGTTCTCTGTATATGCAGTCAGTTTGTATATACACACATAAAAAAATAAATAAATATGGAATTGTTGTTGTTTATTTTTTAAAAGCAAAGCCCGCTATGATTGTTTTTTTTTTCATATTCAAATTTTCGTAGTTTGAAAAAAATTTAGATTTAAATATGTGAAAATATGAAAGCATACGTTAAGGCGAAAATTTTATTATTTGTCGGTAATATGGTAATATGATGTCGATAAGATAGTAAGATGGTAATATGGTGAAGGGTATCAAAGATTCGGCACAGCCGAATCTTTTTTCAATTTCATTTTGAATTATCCTAAGCAAAACAAAGAAAAAATATGCTTGCTGTGCCAAATAATTTTTTATGGTCTAAAACATATTTGACTTCAACTAATTAAATTTCTCATTTTTGGCCACTTCAGATAACATTATTAATACATTTTTATACCCTTCACCAAAGGTGTAAAGGGTATATATAAGTTTGTCATTCCGTTTGTAATTCCCACAATTTTCGTCGGAGAGCAAAAAAGTTGACATTTTCGGGATCCTTGTAAGAAATGATGACGATAGGACCATGTCCGTCCGTCCGTCCGTCCGACCGTCCGTGTGTCGGTTGAAATGGCGTTTATGAAGCCCACCGATAACTGACATATATAATATATAAATCAAATGATCGGAAATGTTTTCGAGAATTTTGCTATTGGAATTCAGCAAGATCGGTTCATACAATGCGGAGATATGTTAAAAAAACCGGTTTTTAGAACCGGTTTTCCAGTTTCTGAAGCCTCTGTATATACTAGGGACTTCGTTTTTAAAAAGAAGTCTCGGACATTTTTTTCTGAATTTTTGTTCTGAAAAAATGAAATAAATCGGTTCAATAATAACTGAGATATCGGACAAAACGCATTTTTTATTTTTTGAAGCCCTGGTTTAAGCTATAGATTTTTATTTTTATACAGATCGGTCACAAATATTTTTTTAAAATTTCGGTTTTTTGAATCAGCAGGATCGGTTTGTAAATGGCGGAGATATGCTTTAAATATCTGTTTTTGGAACCGGTTTTTCAGTTTCTGAAGCCTCTGCATATACCAGGGACTTCGAATTTTTAAAGGGGGCTCGGAAATTATTTTCTGAATTTTTGTTCTGAAAAAATGAAATAAATCGGTTCAGTAATAACTGAGATATCGGGGAAAACGATTTTTTTATTTTTGAAGCCCTTGTTCAAGCTACAGATTTTTATTTTTATATAGATCAGTCATAAATGTTTTTATAAAATTTCGTTTTTTTTAATAAACCAAATTCGTTCAGAATCAACAGAATAAAAAGTTATGGACCAAAAACAAATCTGTTAAGAATATAAATACACACACAAACATGTATATTAAGCATTGTAATGACTATTAGTGACGTTTTTTGTTTTTTGTATAGACAAGTAGTTTAGTTAGAAACAGCAGTCATATAATGAATAACAGTGTTGTTGTTCTTTGTATATGCAGTCTGTACAAAAATAAATAGATATGGAATTGTTGTTGTTTATTTTTTAAAACTAAAACATATCTGTTAAGAATATAAATACATACACAAACATGTATATTAAGCATTGTAATGACTATTAGTGACGTTTTTGCCTATAAGACAAGTAGTTTAGTTAGCAACAGAAGTAATATAATGAATAACAGTGTTGTTGTTGTTCTTTGTATATGCAGTCAGTTTGTATATACACACATAAAAAAATAAATAAATATGGAATTGTTGTTGTTTATTTTTTAAAAGCAAAGCCTGCTATGATTGTTTTTTTTTTTTTTTTCATATTCAAATTTTCGTAGTTTGAAAAAAATTTGGATTTAAATATGTGAAAATATGAAACCATACGTTAAGGCGAAAATTTTATTATTTGTCGGTAATATGGTAATATGATGTCGATAAGATAGTAAGATGGTAATATGGTGAAGGGTATCAAAGATTCGGCACAGCCGAATCTTTTTTCAATTTCATTTTTTATCTGCTTATATATATAGTTTGAAAGTAATAATGACACAAACTGGAGTATTTTTCATTAATCGTTGTTTTAAAAAAAATACTACTTAAATTATTTTATACATAAAATGATATGAATTTCAGTCACATATTTTTTTTTTTTTTTAATTTGCAATATTTTTTTTTAAATATGGTTTTAGTGCTAATATTCTGGTCATAAAATTACGTTTTTGTAACATTTATGGACTATAGAAAAATTGGTTACTTTTAACATCACAAAAATTCTGAACTTAAACTTTAATAGGACTGGTATTTTTATCAATAGGTTTCAGAGGTTGATTCTAAACAGGAAAGTAACTGGTGTCATGTGTTGGTATCAGTAAAATTCAGCTGCTACTAACTATTATCCTTCTTACCACAACATTTCTTGTAACGCATTTTTTAATATATTTAAAGTTGAACATATTTATATTTAATATTAATAATGATAGATGAACCCATTTTTACGAAACATGTATCATTGGAAAGCTTATAACTACATCTTACGCTTAAGCTAGTTAGATTATTTTAATGTTTATCAAGTATGAATTTATTATAATTCTTCTCTGTCCTCATTTATTTGGCCATCACCTTTTGGTATCCGTAAAAAATTTGGATTGTAAATAAATCATTATATTTTTATCCTCAAAAAAAATTTTAATTATTTACACAGACAATTGGAGGAGTTAATAATTTTTGGCCGGAATTTACCACTGTTCACTGTTTGTAGAAATAACTTCGTGCGAAATTCTTTCCAACAACCTGAAGTTTACGCAAATTCAAACAATGCATCGTTTTTTAGAAAATATATGTTAATGAATAATTTTTTTATTTTCATATAAATATATCTAGATATTTTTGAAGTTATTGAAAACTGAAAAATTTATTTGAATTTTTTATTTATCTTTTCTTATAATTTTTTGTATGTATTCATCTACAAAGGGTGTTTTGCGAAAAATATCTTTGTTTTTTTGCGAAAAATCTCTTTGTTTTTTTTAGTTGCCAAATCAATTGATCAAAATCGAATTTAATCAATAAATTGAATACCAAAGACAACAAAATATGACAACGTCAAAACGAATATAGAAAGAAGAAGAAAAACTGCGAAATTGAAGCGTAATCAAAATATTTGTCAACAAATATGAGTTTTAAAAATCGGCAAGAAATAACATTGAACAGGCAAGTGGATATAGGGAAATACATATAGAAATGTATTTGTATTTCCTTACTAAACACATAAAATTTAGGCTAAAATCAACAACTACCATAACCAAAGCTCATAAAACCATAGACGTTTACTTCCGTTCAGCGAACAAATAACAAATAACAAAAAAAAAAAAAAAAAAACCTACAAAATAATAACGGAAATATTTCATCTAATCTAAATCCTGGCAAAACATCGTACATACATATATACATGCAAGTATATCCTCATATCGTGCTTCGAACATACCAATACATTTGCACATGTTCTCTTCTAACTCTCGCACCCACCTTCACACTTGACAACTTAAATCCATATTCATTGAAACGACTATTACTTTATTTCATCATCCGTTTTACAGTGGTTTGTATAAAAAGTGGCAGTTTAAAGTAAAATTGAATTTATAGCTTTAACTTCACAATATTTGTTTAATGTCAAAAAATTATTTAATTGTACTCACCTGAATGTGTTTTTTAAGTAATAACAAAAAAAGTATATATTGCTTTCTTTCCTATATTATATTCTACCACTGTACTTTGCTCTAACTTTGACAATTAGAGTTAAAAATATTCATATCTCAAAAAAAGAAAAACTTCCTTGATTGTTAAGAACAAATTTCATTTAATTTAACGTTGTTAGATACAGACATTTAAGCTTATAGGAAACCGAATTTATAAAATACTTCTAAAATTTGTTTCATATAAAAAGTATGACAGGAATGTGGCAAAAATATCATCTCTACTCTACTATTGAATTAAGTTCATTTGTTCAATAGATTTTTAAAGCTGTTTTTAAGTGCTAAAATAACGTATGTATATATGAATGGCAAGGAAAGTACATACTTCATTACAATTATTATTCATAAAAATAAATATTTGCATAATTTATTTTATTTATAAGTATTTTTTTTTTTTTTCTTTATTTTTCATAGCTTTTTCGACATTATCAAATGATTAAATTTATCTAACATTTGAAAAGCGTTTTTTCTTTATTTTATTCACTGAATATTGTCTGTCAGTGCTGTTAAAGATTCAGTCATATTTTGGCAAAGATTTTCTTTAGCTCATTAACATTTTCATATACGAATTCATCTATATATATAAAAATTAATGTGTGTTTGTATGTATGATTGTTTGAAGTCTATAGCCGCCTAAACGGCTAAACCGATTTTCTTGAATTTTTCACAGTGTATTCCAATATGCCTGGAAGGAAAAATAGGCTACTTTTTATTTTGGAATACCATGTGGGCGAGATGCCACGCCCACTTACTAAATAACTAAAGTAATATATCTCGGAAATTGGTAATACTAGAGTCCTCAAATTTTGAACGAACAACTTTGACACCTATATGAACATTCTGGAAAAAAATAGGCGAACTAGCAATAGGGAGTGTGGCACATCCCACGCCTAATATTGCTTGCCAATACCAAATGCCGTAAATTTAGGAAACTATAACAGTTACATTTCCCAAATTGTGTACAATAAACTTAAGTGTCAATGTGAACATTTTGTGCAAAAATGGACGGAAAAGAAATAGTGGACATGTCATCTCTCATATAAAGTTAATACCAAAATTTTTATATCTGGGAAACTATAAAAGTTAGCTCAAATTTTGTACGACTAGCATTAGCTTCAATACGAATATTTTGGACAAAAATTGGTACACTAGCAATAGTGGGCGTGGCACCTCCCATATAAAGAAAATATTAAATTATCATATCTGAGAAAATATAACAGTTAGAGTTCTAAAATTTTATCGGAGCCACTTTGGTATCAATATTAATATTTAAGAAAAATATGGGCGGACTAGAAGTAGAGGGCATGGTACCTCCCATATGAATTAAATGCAAAAATTCGTATATCTGGGAAACTATTGGAGTTGGAATGCTCAAATTTGTATTTGATTGTATTTGTTTAAGGGAACAGATGTATTGCTGCCACGTATTCCGATGACAACATCGGAAATGCCATTCGATTTCAAGCGCTTGCAATTTCCTATTCGCTTATCATTTGCAATGACTATTAATAAAGCTCAAGGTCAGTCTTTGCATGTTTGTGGCCTAAATTTAGAAATCCATGTTTCTCACACGGACAACTTTACGTCGCATGTTCGCGAGTGGGAAAGCCCGCAGATTTATATGTATACGCACCAGAAAGAAAAACAAAAAATATTGTGTATCTCAAGGCATTAGAATAAGAATTATTTAATAAGAAAAATGTTATATGTTAAATGCTTATATTTTATTACAATAAGGTCAAGTATGAAAACTATATATTGTACATCAAAAGAATTTATAATAAGAACTAATTTTTAAGAAAAATTTTAATTACTAAATAAATATATTTTTTTAATCCTTTAATTAGTATGTATTTCATTTCGTGAGGTGGCGAAGCACACCGGGTATTAGCTAGTACGCTTATAATTGTAGGAAGAAAATTTTACTTATACATATGCATGAGGTTGTTTAAAATTGTTATGTTTTTTTCTTATCCTAAAAAAAGTGTTTACTTAGTGATAAGAAGTCATATTAAAATTAAGGAAAATTTAATTTAAATATAAATGTTTGCAATTTACTTGTATAGAGCGTAAGCACGAGCTGATTTTCAACTTGTTTGTACTTATTTAACGTTTTATAAATTTCTAGGAAAAAAATTAAAGTTAATCTTTCGGTACACATGCTCTACATCATTTATCGGCAGAAATAGAAGACGTATACATTTAAGTGTTTTGTTGTTTTAGTTTAAAATAATAATTTTTATATTATTTTTGCTGTGATATTTAATTGATTACACGTTGTTACAGTGAAAAATCATTCGAGAAATTATATAGTCAGTTTTAAAAATTATAAGTCAGTTTTAAAAATTTACAATACAGGCTCAAAATTTCGGATTATTCGTAAAAAACAGTTTTTTGATAGGGTTTTGTATAAATGTATTTTCAATTCTGGTATTATTTTGTTTATTTTTCCTTTTTAAACTTTTTAGAAAGTAAATGAAACAGGCTTTTCAACCGTATGAACTTTTTATGTCTTGGTCAAATATTAAAAGCAGATTTTTAAACAACAAATAGATTTTTTTTTTTTCATAATTTTTCGATTTTACACTCTAAAAAATGCATGTAAAAACACTACTATAGGGTAAGTAAGTTTTCAATTAAAATTACCGAAAATGTATAAATTTAGGCACAGTATGTTTATAAAAATTAATCACTTACTTAAGTCTAGAAAAGTACATACAAAGTGTAGTATTTTGAATGTTGATAAACATTTTCTAATTTAAAAGACATTTACGCATATCAAAGAACAAAATAGATAGTGTCAAAAATATATATCGTCCATTCCACGAAAGAACGCCTAAGAATATTTTGTATGTCTTCCGATTTTAATAATATTTGGCATACGCATACCCTATGGAGCCATTTAAATATCTCCATTTTTATTTTTATGAATTTTGAAAAATTCGCGGATTTATTCGCGATTTTAATTTTTCAAAAAGTGATAAAAATGACAAAAGTGTCTAACTTTAAACACCAATATCTCTAAAAGCTTTTAACGGATTTTAATGATTTAAATTGCATATTTAAGAAGAATAAGTCCACTATAAATGTAGTAGTTTAAAAATAATATTATCATTTAAAAATGCATTTATAATGCAAATGAAATTTTTGTATGCATTTTTGAAAAATTTCTACCCTTTAAATTTTTTTCTTCTTCAAATATAAAAAACATTATTATATTTGCTGCAAATTGCAATATAAATTGTTCTGGGACAAATAGGTTCACTATTTTAAAATATTTTTTTAAATATTTCTTCAAATTTTTTCATACAAAAAATTTTTTTTTTTTTTTTTAAATTTTTGTATTTTTTAATTTTTGTGAGCTTATTTTAAAATTAATTTTAATCATAATTTCATAATTTGTTATTTGTGGTAGAAAACCTATTTGTCCCAAATTAAGTGCTAATGTTTTATATAATAAACATATTTGTATTTAATACTAAGCAAAAATATTTAAAATCAAAAGGGTAGAAATTTCTTAAAAATACATCCGAAGATTGCATTCTTTTCTTGAGTGTATCTTTAGCAAACAAATTATTTTTGATTTATAAAATATAATTTACAATATTTGTTGTAAAAGGCTTTACTCTAGTTCTTAAATCAATAAAATCCCACGTGTACTTAAGGAGTTATAAATATTTAAAGCTACATATTACTACACCCAGAGAAATATCAATCACATACGTGTTGAAAACGATACCATTCTGTGTCAATAGTGAATCTATACCGTATGTGTTTAAATTAAACAATATTCAATTCTTATTGAAAATCGATACCTAATTGGCACCAAGTTGAAACCATTTCGGTATCAAATTGTTAAATTACATATGTTTTCTATTAAATTTGTTAACGAAAGGTATTAAAAAGCTGTTACCGTAAATTACCAATGTGAGCACAACCGTTGTTGATTTTGAATCGAATTTTTTCCCTTAGTGTAAAAAAGTATAACCAAAAAAATTAAAAATCAAAATTTTTTAAAAAATTTAAATTTTTGTATGAAAAATATGATTGAAATTCTTTGAAAAAAAATATTAAGAATAGTAGATTTTATTGTCCCAGAACAGTTATTTTTTGCATTTTATAGTAAAGATATTGCTTTTTAACATATTAAAAGAAAATTAAAATCAAAAGGGTAGAAATTTTTCAAAAATGCATCCTAAAATTGCATTTGCATTATGAATGCATTTTTAAATGAAAATATTATTTTTAAATTACTGCATTTACAGTGGACTTATTATTCATAAATATGCAATTTAAATCATTAAAATCCGTTAAAAACTTTTTGAGATATTGGTGTTTAAAGTTAGACACTTTTGTCATTTTTTTCAATTTTTGAAAAATTAAAATCGCGAATAAATCCGCGAATTTTTCAAAATTCATAAAAATAAAAATGGAGATATTTAAATGGCTCCATAGGGTATGCGTATAACAAATATGAACAAAATCGAATGACCCTCCGTAAAAAAATTTGTATTTTTTATAAATCTTTCGTGGAATTGACGATATATATTTTTTTTTTATAAAATAATTTTGATAATTTTTTAATAAGTATTTCTTCATAAAAATTTATTAAGCAGCATAAGAATTTCAAATCGATACAATATATTTCGATATTGTGACAAAAAACTGTAAAGCCTGAGTATGTGCGTGTTATATCGGTGTATTTTATAAGAAGTGTTCCGGTAATAAAAAAATTAACAATTTCTGGCAAATTTTAAAGAAGGAAATACGGACATGCAGACCAAAGAAATATATCCTATTTCCAAGAAGTTGCCCTAGTGGCATTGATCTTTCTAATATTTGAGTGCTGTAAATTCTAATACCACACACTATGCCCCTACTTTTCTTTAAACTGATCCAGTTTCCATTTCAATCAAGATGTTAGATAAATCAATTGTTATTCTTTGCTGTTTATCTCAAATCCTAGTCTCTCAAAAGTGTTTTATTAATTTTAATAAATCTTGGTTTACTTTAAAAGAATTTATTTTTATATTCATATGTGTTTTCATTACATTCTACATATATTTACATATATTTTCAATCATTTTTAAACAAAAATAGTTTAAATTCTAATGTTTCTAAACATTTTTTAAACACAAATAAGAGTAGATGTTTATACATTTTTTTAAACACAAAATGCGCAAATATTTAAAATTAAACACAATAAATATGTTTACCCTAATTATAGTAAGAGTCAAGTTACCTTCTAAGGAGTGCGTTCGAAAAAATCTTAACATATATAATATTCAATAACTAGGAAATGGTTGATCTTAGAGTCTTCATTATTTTTTTATTTAATTGATAATTTATAACAGATCACAGAAAAATATAACTTTTATATTTCTAACCACTACTTATAAATTTGTAGACCATTTTCGGTAACCTTTCCGTTAGAGATTTAATAGTTGCTTTAGTCACTTTTTTGGAACGTGTGTAAATTTTCCTTTAAAATCTTCGGTATTTTGGGACACCTTTTTTGTGCTCTTCAATTCACCTTTCACGAAAGCTTAATATCTCTCCACTGGTCTAAGCTATGGACAATTTTGAAAATTGACTTCCATTGGTACAAAATTATGTTATTGTTTTGGTACCACTCCAGAGCTTTCTTACCGTAGTGACATGATGCCAAATCGGGCCAAAAATGTCTGAACACCTTGTGCTCTCTTATGAAAGGAAGAAGTATTTTTTGCAGATATTCTTTGATGTATATTTTGGTATGTAAAAAGTAACAAATGACTTTCTTGTTTTGCCGCAACTGCAAAAAGCTTGTTATACCAGGAATTTTGTAAGAAATTTTTTATGCTTTTGGGTCCTAAACTTATCCTTGGCATTGCCTCGAGCATTAACAGTAAAAAGTTTTGACACATAAGCTGCGAAAATTCTGCCAGCACATACGTTTCTTCGTCAATTATACAACTTGAGTATTTTTGTATGAAATTTGGTTTTAATTTAAGTGTCCTATTCTTGGCTTCTAAATTTTTTGCAGCATTCCTGTTTAGAACTTTTTGGACTTTATATGTCATCAACGCTGCATTAGCTTTAAATTTTCGTACCAAATAGTGGAAGCACTGAGATAACTGATCTGCTTTTCTACCAGATGTGTTTGCAGTTCCTTTCAATATTCTTTCAAATTTCTGGCCCTCCCAATATCATGTGGTCCTTTTTTTCTTTCCGAATCAGGTTTCATATCAATGGTCAAATTCTCCTGATACTGTTTAATAACATTAGAAACAGTTTGACGGCAGAAATTTAATTCTGTGGCCAATTATTTGTAAGACCTATTTAGATTTTTTTAATTTTTTTTAATAATTTGTAGGTCGTAAATCTTTTTCGTCACTTATTTTGATGAAAATCACGACAAATCAATATGGCTGTTATTAAAAATAGTAACTGATATATTTTTCCATGATAACTAGATCAAAAAGAATTTTCAATATTGATTCCGAAAAAAGTTATGAGGCAAAACGTGTGTTAAGATTTTTTCGATCGCACTCCTTATAAATAGAGTAAATTTACATGAAAATTTATTAGAGTGTAACTTTACTTTTTTTTACATACATGCTACAATTTTTTATTTTATTTTATCTGTAATAACTTACTAAAACTAGACATTTTTAATTTTTTTCAATTAAGGGCCTCATTTTGTAAAACGAAACTAAAATTCGTTTCAAAATTTTATATTAAAAACCAAATTAAAATTTATTTTTTTTTTTCAATACAAATTGTCCAAACGAATTTTCGTTTCATTTTATAAAATCAGACCCTAAAAAATAAGTTAAAAATAC
The DNA here is from genome assembly GCA_951394005.1 of Protophormia terraenovae. Taxonomy (NCBI): domain Eukaryota; kingdom Metazoa; phylum Arthropoda; class Insecta; order Diptera; family Calliphoridae; genus Protophormia; species Protophormia terraenovae. Next base: position 70,574,748 of record OX596076.1, on the reverse strand, counting down.
TAAGAAATTCTTTGTCTTTATTTCGTGTTAGTTTTTCCTTTTTAAAGGACTTTTTCCTTTTTAAGGTTTTGAAGGATCTCGTGCATCCTTAATGTTAATGTTTAATTTTAATATTTTAAAAATAACATTATATAGTGACATGGATATCAAATGAAAGAGCAGAATTTTGGCATTATAACGTATATCTTTTTTTCTAAATAGTCTAAATACAAGTCGCAAAAAAAGTCTTTAAAATATTTCGTCCTCTAATATCCTTGAAAGTTTCCAACAAATAATATGCATTAACTCTTCGTCTTGCAAACTAGTCTGGCCAGACCAATTGTAGATTTAAATGTTGTTTTTATATATTTACTAGCTAATACCCGGTGTGCTTCGCCACCCCACGATAGATAGATGTTTCCCTGCAAAATTTGAAAATTCAAGCTCTAATAGTTTCCCAGATATACTAATTTTTGTATTTAATTTTTATGGGAGGGACCATACCCCCATAATCCGCTAATTTATTAGACAAATCTTTTCATGGATGTCAAAATTCTTTGTGCAAAATTTGAGCATTCCAACTCCAATAGTTTCCCAGATATACGAATTTTTGCATTTAATTCATATGGGAGGTACCATGCCCCCTACTTCTAGTCCGCCCATATTTTTCTTAAATATTAATATTGACAAAATTTTAGAACTCTAATTGTTATATTTTCTCAGATATGATAATTTAATATTTTATTTATATGAGAGGTGCCACGCCCACTATTGCTAGTGTACCAATTTTTGTCCAAAATATTCATATTGAAGCTAATGCTAGTCGTACAAAATTTGACTTTTAATATAGTCAACTTTTATAGTTTCCCAGATATAAAAATTTTGGTATTAACTTTATATGAGAGATGACACGCCCACTATTTCTTTCCGCCCATTTTTGCACAAAATGTTCACATTGACACTTAAGTTTATTGTACACAATTTGGGAAATGTAACTGTTATAGTTTCCTAAATTTACGGCATTTGGTATTGGCAAGCAATATTAGGCGTGGAATGTGCCACACCCCCTATTGCCATTTCTCCTATTTTTTTCCAGAATGTTCATATAGGTGTCAAAATTGTTCGTTCAAAATTTGAGGACTCTAGTATTACCAATTTCCGAGATATTCTACTTTTAATACTTATTTAGTAAGTGGGCGTGGCACCTCGCCCACATGGAATTTCAAAATAAAAAGTAGTCTATTTTTCCTTCCAGGCATATAGGAATACACTGTGAAAAATTCAAGAAAATCGGTTTAGCCGTTTAGGCGGCTATAGACTTCAAACAAACATACATACATGCAAACAAACACACATTAATTTTTACATATATAGATAATTAAGCTAGAGACTTGAAATTTTAGGTACCCTCATACAATTTTGTTTTCTAACGATCTGTGAAAAAACCAGAACGCTAAACTTAACACAAAGATAGTTATGAGCAGCGTTACCGTTGAGAATTTTCAAAAAGTGTCCAAAAAAGGGGATTTCAAAACAAAAAGTCGCCATAAAAGGGGATTTTTTGAAAAAAAGGGGCCAACTGCTTTAAAACCTAAAAAACTCGTTAAGATTTGTTTATTTATTAACAAAAACGAAAAATTTTGTATTTTAAGGAAAACTACAAAATAGATATCAATAAGAAAATAATTTATGATTATTTTACAACAATTTATATTATTGCAAAAATAAATATTTATTCACAAAATAGTTAAAACACAATCTTCCTTTAATTAATTAAATTCCTCGCCAGCCTTTCAAATCCCCGTCGGAAAAATTTAGGACGGAATGCATAGATTCACAAATATTGAAATATTAACAGACTTAGTTAGACAAAATATTATTTTATAATTGATAATTTATTAAAAAACACATACACGTTCTCCCGAGGGATTGCTATGATAAATTTAAAATTGTAAATTAGGATAAAAGTATTCGCCGCATATTTTTTTCTTTTTTCAATCCAGTCCAAAAAGATTTATCATATGATATAAATAGCTGTTCATAAACTTTATTACTATTTTTAGTTACTAACAGTTTTATTTTATTTATAAAAACTCCGCGGTTTTTTATATCACTATACTGTGAAACAATTTTAAAATGATTAGTTTATTTGTTGAAATTAATATATAATGGGTCGGTATCATTTAGCACATAGTTTCTCATCATTTAGCACATAATCTTAAAAAGTCGCCATTTAGTCGCTATTTAAAAAAGGGGCCAGAAAAGTGGCCAGGAGGTTGAAAAAGGGGCAATTGGCGACTAAAGTCGCCAAACGGTAACACTGGTTATGAGGATAAATTAGTTTACACGTTGACGATGTTATTCGTTCTTTTTTATTTAATTTTATTTTATGAAACATTTTATTTTATGATTTTCCACCTATTCGTTCATATTTTGTATTATGAGTTTAGTACCGATAAAACCTCAAATGTTTGAAAAGAAAAATTGTATGCGTTTGTAGACTCAAAACAAGGAGAAGAACGTGAAGTTTATCGATGGGAAAATGTAATATCTTGCAAAACTATGTATTAGTGATGCTAGAATATAAATATATAAAATTTCAGAGCTAGTCTGACCAGACCATATTTGTAACGAATGTGACAATTGAAATATCTGTATGACGAAAGGTTAAATATGCCAATATCTAGTTTCAAGTACCCAATTGTAGGGTTTTAGTCTTATTACTTGAATCCATACAACGCACGTTGGGGTAAAATATGTCAAAAGTGGCGCTTAATTGAATTTTAAAATTTAAATTTTTGTACTAAATATGGGTACCGAATAGAAATAGACAAATTATGTATAAATATCAATCAAAATATTAAAGCTAGATTTTGTTGTTTTCTTATAAGGATCTGGCAAAGTTAAGAATTTTTTTCATTTTTGAAAAATAGGAAAAAATTAAATTTTCATCAACTTTCAGTGTATTTATTTCAAATAAAAAGTCTTTTTAGGTAAAAATTTAAAATGATACCATCTAATTCAGATATTTAAGTGTACTTTTCTGCAAGTATTTGTTAATTATATTTTGTCCTAATATTTTTGTTATTTTTTGGAAAATTGGCCTAAAATACATTAATTTTCAATATTCATGCAACTAAAAATGTTACAGGATGTGTGTTCTGAAAATTTTCTGAAAAATAGTATATATTGTCCACTTTAATATTATGAAAAAAATAGTGCGCATATATAGCCCGATTTGAGAAAATAATTTTTTCTCAAAAAAACCGGATACAAAAAACAGCTAAGTGCAGACATTTTCTTTGCTTTATTAAACATTAAATAGTGGGGACGAATCGAAATAAATCTGAAACTTCTAATAGGCTGGTTGGATTTGCATGAAATTTCACACAGGCGTAGCCGAGGACAGTAAAATTTTGAGTTTAGAAGCAGGATCCAATATACGCATCAGGAGCGGAACTATGGGGGTTCAAAAAAGGGTACTAGTGTCATGGAGAATATCTAACCACTAGCGAATGTTTGCTTCTTACCCGATTTCCAAAATTTTTATATCACCTTAAAGTCCTTAATAAATCTTTTATAAAACATGCTTGCATGTACTACTTATATTATACATTTTTCGAGTTATATATATTTGAAATTTCCAAAAACTAAATTTTGCAAGATTTTTTTTAAGGTTTTTTAATATATAGCCAAATGTTTTCAACCGATTTTATTATATTTTATGTAGTTGGTCTATCGAACAAAGGAAATTTTGAGTCGTTATCTTTATTGAGTCAAAATTTAAACGATTTTGAATTGGAATGTTTGCAAAAATTAACAAATAGACAAACAAATGGACGGACATTAGAATTTTTTCAAAAAAATTTTAAAATATTTTTTTCCGCTTTTTGATTAATATGAAAACCAAATGAAAGTATTAAAATTTTGATATCAAGTTTCCCTGAATTAAGTGACATTTTCGACCCATTTAACCTAAATGTATAGACGGACGGACGGCCATTGCCATGCTGCCCAAAAAATTTTAGAATTATAAAAATTCATTTTTTTGCTAACCAATAAATAGTAAAAATAGAACGTGATCATAAAAATTTGGATATCACCTTTTCCTGAATTAAGCGTAATTTTCGTCCCATTTAACCCAAATGTATAGATGGACGGACGGACATTATCACTCAGCCAAAAAACATTTAATAATTTTAAAAATTCAATTTTTTACTTACTAATAAATAGAAAAATTAAATGTGATTATTAAAGTGTTGATATCACCCTTTTCTGAATTATGCATAATTTTCGACCCATTTAACTCTAATGTATAGACGGACGGACAGACATTACCGTTTTACTAAAAAAAAATATTAAAATTCTAAAATTGATTTTTTTACCTAATAATCAATAAAGAAATAAAACGTGGTCATTAAAATATTCATATAACCTTTCTCTGAATTAAGCACCATTTTCGACCCTTTTTACCCCAATGTGCAACGTTTGTAAAGTTTTTAGTTTTTTTTCCCACATCAAAAAGATGTGGGGAATATTGATTTTGCCATTCCGTATATAACATATCAAAAAAATCATTTAAGACCCCATAAAGTATATATTTTCTGGGTCCTGGTTAGATTCCGAGTTGATCTAACTATGTCCGTCTGTCTGTCTGTTGAAAGCAGGATAGGGCTCGAACGGGACAACCTATTTATTTATCTTTTATAAGATTTGTTTTGCAAAAGATTTGTTTTGTAAAATTAGTTAATAAAGTGGGCGTTTTTCGCCCACTTTACCGCCCACCTCCCATATAAGGTGAAACTTCAACGAAATTTTGTACAAATAGTTCAAGAACCAATGTAAACTCTGAAACAAAAAATGGGTGTGTTCCGCCCACTTTATCACCCAGCTCCCATATAACTTAAAATTTTAAAAAGTTGATGGTGGGTATATAGATTCAACCAAGCCGAATTTTACATTCTCGCTTGTTTAAACCTTCATAATTTTTGACCGGATAAGGACTTGATTCAAAAATTTTATGATTTGAGAAACACTTCCAATTGCAAATATCTGTAGTGAATTTCATAGACATTAGAAATGTCAAATCTGATTGCTGTTCGTTTTGACATGGAGTCACTCCAAACATAAATGACATGTTTGTTTTATCTTTTACCTCGACATTTAAAAATCCCAAAGGAGTTTGGTTAATTTTTTTTAGTCAATAAGTTGAATTTGAGACGTGATGGAATAAAACTTAATTTTGTTGGCGATTAGAATGAGTATTCCTAGAAAATCCGCAACACATTTTCTTGATATTTATTTATCTGTATTTAATAATAAATTGAATACAGATAAACAAATTTCAATTTGTATTAAACAGACAACATTTAAAAAGAAATTTATTTTATATTAGTTAAAACCTGCTTATTCATTTACACATTTTAAGTGATTTATCTTTTTTATGGTCTATAATCCTAATAATTATATTTTACATCAATGTTGCACAAAACAAGTATTACTAATACTTATATAAATTCCAAAAATTTTCTCCCCTTAAATTGTTATTATTACTATTATTATGTAATAAATAATGAATCATGTCTCCCGCCATATAAAAAAAAAAAATAAATTATGATAAAAAAAATTCCTCAAGATCATCACCATGATGACGCACATAACGATTATTACGTCAATATGAATTTATTGGCCATCAAACCAATTTAAGTCGTTGGAATGTCGATGATTAAAAGATTAAACCAAGAGCAAGACACAAAGAAATGAAAAAGGAAATACTTATAAGAAAAAAATAAAAAATTTCGTAATGAAATAGATCCCAATCAAATTTAACAAACTGAAAATGTTCAAACAATTTCAATTAACATAAATGCGGATATCGCGCATTTCGTTTATTTAAGACATAATGATGACTAGTTAAATAAAATCATTACAGTCAGTCAGGCAATAGCTATGGTAGGCTTAAACGTTTTATATACAATCTTCATGATTGATTTACTTTTTGTTTTTCTTAATATTTATTTAAATTGTACAAGTGCATAAACAGGCTGAGATATTTTGATGGCATAATATATATTTTATCTTGTTTTGATTTTGTTTTATTTCAGTTACAAAAAACAACAACACAAGACTAAAATTTAAAACAAAATATATTGCATTTAACAAGCTGTATATGATTTTTTTTTTTTATTTTAAATTTACCTAAGCTTTAAAGCTGGGGTATGTTACGAAAATCATGTTTTTAAGAAGAAATTTTATAAAGCAATTTAAAAATTCCAAAAAACTAAAATTCAAGGCAGGGCTGGGCCTTAAAAAAGAAATTAAAATTTATGTATGGTGCTTGGAGTTTGTCTGTGTATTTGTTTGAGTGTGCAAATGCTTACGCATCTCGTATCTGTTTTATCTAACAATTAGTAGTTGAATGTTTACTGGTAGATACCTGTGCGTGCCTGTGAGACTATTCAGCTATTTGCTATTATCATTTATTTTTTTCTTTCTGAGCCATTTTATACATTCATTCATCTTCCGATTATGATGTAATAAATGGTAATTTTTTTCTTTTTCATTTTGTATTACACATTTATGCAAAGCACACAATTCAATTACACACATTTTTCTATAGCCTTCTCAAAACCCAAAGATATATACACAGATACTCAATGCACATACAGCGACCGACTTACAGTCCCATCAACACTTACAAATGGCCATATATTTATTGCGGCTTAAAATATAAAAGTGTGTACCACAGAATAAAAATAAGGCAGCACTTGCATGTTAATGAGTAGCAATATCGTAGATATTATTTTGTGTTTTTAGGTTCAAATTTCTTTTTTTTTTTTTCTGTTTTATTTTGCCGAGTGTTTTCAAATTGATTTTATTTGCTGTTATATTGATTGAGTTTTTGTGGTTCAAATACATTTTTGTGGCATTAAAATTTATTTTAATTAAAATCTAAGTAGTAATACAGACAACTAATTTAATTAATGCATTCAACGTTCAAAGCGAAACTGGCAAATTGCTGTTAACATAGTAAAATCGGAACTGTGTACATGTAGGTTAAAGACATTATATAGTTCGTTGATCAGTCAAGTGATTTGAAATACAATTAAGAAATATAAACAAAATGCTAATAATTTTGTATAAGATATGAGATTTGCGAAAAAAAGTTAGTGATATAAATTTTTTTATTTATTATTAATGAATATTCAAGCCAATTTTACTTTTTTAACACTTATTTCAACAACACCTATCACTGAGGAAAAATAAAATACTGAATTATGACAAAATGTATAGCTGTATATATGTACATATATTTGTGGGAATAATTTCGGAATGAAGCAAAATATAAAAAAGTAATGCAAATTTTTCTGACTACTAAAATAATAACTAAGTATGTGAATAAGTTTGGGCAAAATCAACAAAACTTTATAAGTAACGACTAACAGTGATGTATTCGGCTAAATCCTATATAACCTTTACCTGAGTTATGATATCCCAGCAAAAAAAGAGCTGAAAAAGTCATGATTTTAACATTGTGTTGTCATTGGTAGGAAGTACTTAGTTGTGAAAAAGAGCTACAGAAGTTCTATTTTTAACCCATGGTTGTTATTGGTAGGATGTTATTCTTTTATACTTCTTGTTCATTGCTTTTGGAGCACTTCTCTTAAAACTATGTTTATATATAAAAATTCTGCTTTTTCCCTATTAAATAATAATAAAACTGCTTTAAAATTTGTAAAATTTAAATTTTCCTGAAAATTATTAACCCTTTTTTCCGCTAAAAATTTATTAATTTTAAATTTTTTGGAAGTAATTATTAAGAACTTTCAAAAAAGTTTAAAATATGTAGCTTGTTTCACTTTTGAAGTTGTCGGAATGTTCTTTTTTTGGTAGAACTTCATCGTTTTTTGCTGGGATGATATTTGGCTCCTTTTTCTAGCTTTTTGATCTTTTTTCAGAATTGTCGAAAAAGCTGGATTTATAGATCGACTTTCAATATAAAAATCCCGTAGTCTTTGATAGCTATTGGGGTTTTTCCATGAATTATAAAATTGAAAGTGGCATAGTTTCGGATCTGTAAAAGATATTGATTTCAATTTTTTCCTGTATAACGAAGAATTATGTCAGCTAAGCAATATAATTTAGAATCGAGTTTATACTTTTTCTGATTTTTGCTATAAAAATAATATTTTTGTAAAAAATTGATTTTTTGAGAAACTACAAATATTTTATTTGTAATAAAATCCTTGTTATTAAAGATATCTTAGCGAAATTTTCGGTGAATATAGACTTTATCGCATGAAATGAGAGTGTGATAAAAACTTTAAGATTTTTGTAAAAAAAAAATCCCCAAAAATAGGTTTTTTCACATTTTCGGCTATAAAATCCACATTTTTCCGAAGTCCTGCAGATTTTGGTTGAAAACTTTTAACAACATATTATAGATTCTTAAACTGCATTCCGTTTGCCGATTCGTGCTTTGGGATTTGAGAAAATGTAGACTAAAGTCGAAACTTTCATATAAAATGGGTTAAATTCGGGAGGGTGTGTACCTTGACCACTTCAGTTATTGGGCTTCTTTTTTATTTTAAAGTCTTCCATGTGAAGATGCCTTTCAGAAAAGTATAAAATTATTATATGTTTTTAAAAAATAATTTATTTTAGAGAACTAAGAGTGTAGATACTTTTACGGCCAAAAAAACACAAAAAGTCGCCATTTTTGCAAATTTCAAATTCAAAATCGTTTATTTTTGGACTCGGTAAAGATATCGACTTCAAATTTATTTTATTCAATAGATAATTTTGTTCTATTAAACAAAAGTGAAATCGGATATATATGAAAAAAACTGTATCAAGAACATGCAAAATTGATGTGTACTTAAAAATTCAAATAATTCAAAAATTATAAGAGAAAAATAGGACATGCAAGCATATTATTTGTAGGTCTTATCAGTGCCTATCAGTGAAATCGGGCGAGAAACAAAAATTTGGAAAGCGATTAAAAAATTTTATGTCAGAGGTACCCAACTATGAGCCCCTTTATCTCCTCCGCTGAGAGATCTGTTCGGTCCCTCTTCTAAACTTAATACTGTACGCTCTGCTACGCCTATACCAAATTTCATGCAAATCCAACCAGCCGATCAGAAGTTACAGATTTATTTCCAAAAAATTTTAAATACAAAAATTTAAAATACAAAAATGTCAAAACCGAGATCAACAAAAAAATTATTGACATTATAGCCCTATATGTTGGTTAAACACACAAAAAATATTAAATGAGTTACGCCTTTTACAACGGCATGGTGAACATTTAAATGAAAAAAAGTCAGTTTTTGAAACAAGTTTTCCACGCACTGGAATATTGGGTATTTTGGTACAAAAAAATGGAAGGTTTTTTAATTCGCTGATTTTAGAACAGATGTATCTATATTTTTCCAAAAAATCATTGGAATACCTTTGCTTGTTTAAATTTTATTTAGCTTCAAAGATTAAAATTATTATTCGAAAATATGCTTAAAATCCAAAATTTAGGTTTTTCTGGCTATCACGGTTCACAAGTTACAGAGTTATTAACAAAAAAAAAAAAAAATAGATTTGGGACCACTGTGCGCTACAAAACCTAGGCAAACTTAAAAAAAATATATTAAAACAATTACATATGTTTATGGGCTGTGCGAATAATCGCCTAAGGGAAAATCGCCCAAACACCATAAATGAACAAACGCCCAAAAAAAGACAAATTGGGTGATTGTTCACTGTGTTTGGATTTTTTGACACGTTTAATATTTTTGGTGTTTGCTCGTTGTGAGCAATCACCCAAATACTAAAAATGTAAAATTACCCGAAAATGTTTTTTGGGCGACTATTATTTTTTTAGAATGCGGTAGAATAATTTTTCTTAATAGCCGGCTTCCGGCCGGACGGAAGATTTTTAAACTCTTTGGTATGTTCGAAAGCGGTTTCGCTAACATAATTTTTCTTTCTTCAATTATTTTAATTAATTAATTATTTAAGAATAAGATAAGAGTTATTATTTTCGTGAAAGGTTTTCAAATGGCTATAACTATATTCAATTGCACTCAAAAACGTTTATTTAAAAATTTTCACCATTAGAACTTAATAATGACAAAAAAAAGTAGTCAGAATCAGAGATCCCTTTTACACTTCCGATTTTTTTTTTTTTTTTTAATTTTTTCGTCAAAAATATTACTTTAAACAAAAAATTATGTAAGCGAAGCCATTTTTGGATATACCACACAGTTAAGAACCTATCAAGAAAAATATTGTTTGAAAAATAATTTTATTATTTAGAAACTACAGCTGAATTATAGAAGTAATGACAAAAAATCAAAAAAAATAAAAAATTCCAACACCCACCTTAAAGTATACAAATCGACTCAGAATCACTTTTTAAATCGATCTAACGATGCACAGTGGGGTCAAACGCAAATTTTTTGGTAATAAATCTGTATCTCCAAAACTACTGCTCGGATTAAATGGAAATTTATGGAAGAGTTGCAGAGGAGGACCTAAGCTTTCAGAAAAATCATCTTGTGGTCACCCTGTGATAACACAAGATAAGCTACAGGGTGTCAAAACTGACTACCTCGAGTATGTAAAAGTTTAAAAAAAACGTAACTTCTTCAAATGAAGTCCGATTTTAAAGATTTTTATATTTTTGTAAAGTGCTTGGTAAGCTAAAGAAAAAATAAGCTTACTTAGCAAATCTATCTCTAACAGTTAAAAAGATATTTACACTTGAATTTTGAATTTTTGATTTTTTGCCTCGACTTTCTTTCGTTTTTCAGGAATAAGTCAGGAGATATATGAGGAAAAAATTTTAAAAAATATTTTTTAATTTGCTATATATTTCCAAATAATATGCAGAAAGAATTTTTGGATTATCTCGATTCGTCTAGACGTGAAAAATATTCAAAGTCAGCACTCTGAAATTAGAATGAAAAAGTGCTATTTTTTACAAAAATATAGTACAATTCTTTCACTTTTTTCTCAAAGTTCCGTTAACGAAAAAATTCTTTCTTTATATATTTCAAAAGATAAAGCTTCAAAAATCTTTAATAACGAAATTTTGAATTAATTTATGTTTGCATCCTACAACAGGCATTGGTCGAAAATGGTCAATTTTGGAAAAAGGTAAAATTTTTATCGATTAATAAAAAAAATGTTACGCGAGCTTTTTTAAATTTTTTGACGATATTTCATCAAAAAATAAATTAAGAACGATTTGACACTAAATTGTTTCCCGCCTGGCCAAAAACGAATGCAGGAGAGCAGATTTCATGAAAAAAGTCAATATTTTAAACGACTTTTTTTAATTGCATAAAAAAGCATATTAGCATAATATTTTCGCCATTATTTCTAATGCTTTGTATAAATTATATATCGATCTATCATTACTGCAAAAATCATTAAAATATCTTTAAGACCCGATTTTTGGCAATTTTTCAAAAATAAAAAATGTTTAATAAATATAAGCGATTATTACGAATATTATCTCCTTCAACAACCAAAACGTGCCAATACAATTGTGTATTACGTATACGCACGTATGGAAATATTGTAAAACAGTGAATTTGGTGAGAGTTGACCTAAGTTGACAGTTTTGAGACCATAGTAAAATGCTTTTAAAACAATCTGTATATACATATTATACATCAATGAATTGGTAAATATGTCTATTTTCATATTATTGTAATATTTTATTAGGTTTTGGAAAATACGCGGAGTTTTGCTTTACAAAACATATTTTTTTTAGTTTTTATATCTTTTTTATATTTTTTAAATTTGAAAAATTGCCAAAAATTTATTTGTAAAGCTTTTTTAATGATATTTTCAGGAAAGAAAAATCGATATAAATTTTATACATTACATTAGAAATAATTGCTAATATGCTTTTTTTATGCAGTTAAAAAAAGTTGTTTAAAAAATTTACTTTTTCATGAAATCTGCACTCCTGCATTCGTTTTTGGCCGGGCGGGAAGCAGTTTAGTGTCAAATCGTTCTAAATCTATTTGTCGATAATATATCGTCAATAAATTTAAAAAAGCTCGCGTGACATTTTTTTTATTAATTGATAAAAATTTAAATTTTCCCAAAATTCACCATTTTCGACCAATGCCTGATGTAGGGTACAAGCCTAAATCAGTTCCAAATGTCTGTATTAGCCATTTGTGAAGTCTTGTTTTTTGAAATATATAAAGAAAGAAGTTTTTTCTTTAACGAAACTTTGAGAAAAAAGTGAAAGAATTGTACAAAATTTTTGCCAAAAATAGCCATTTTTCATACCAATTTCAGAGTGCTGACTTTGAATATTTTTCACGTCTAGACGTATTGAGATAATCCAAAAATTCTTTCAGTACGTTATTTTTAAGTATATAGCAAATTACCAGATATTTTTAAACAATTTTTATCTCATATACCTCAGGACTTATTCTCGAAAAACGAAAGAAAGCCGAGCCATAAAATCAAAAAATCAAAATTCAAGTGTAAATATATTTTTAACTGTAAGAGATAACTTAGGTAAGTAAGCCCATTTTTTCTTTAGCTTGCCAAACACTTTACAGAAATAGAAAAATCTTTAAAATCGGACTTCATTTGTATAAGTTACGATTTTTTTAAACTTTTACATACTCGAGGTAGTCAATTTTGACAGCCTGTAGATTTTCTTGTGTTATCACAGGGTGACCGCAAGATGATTTTTCTGAAAGCTTAGGTCCTCCTCTGCAACTCTTCCATACATTTCCATTTAATCCGAGTAGTAGTTTAGGAGATACAGATTTATTACCAAAAATTTGCGTTTGACCCCACTGTGCGATGTCCGTCTGTCCTTCCGTCTTGCTGTCCATGTAAACCTTGTGCACAAAGTACAGGTCGCAATTTTGAAGATAATTCAATGAAATTTGGCACGTGGGACCTTTATAATACAGGAACGAAGCCTATTGAAATTGGTTGTGATCGGTCCATTATTTCACCTAGCCCCCATACAAATGACCCCCCGGAATTGAGTTTCAACACTCAAAAATGCCTTGAAAATAAGAATATTATAATGAAATTTGGTGCAAAGAAGTTTTATACAAGTATCAATTTTTCTTTTATTTTTTAGTATAAAGTTAATATTCGAAACAAATAAGTTTTATAAAAGTAGAAACAACATTGCCAAATTTTATTAGAATCGGTTCATAATTTACAATAGCTCCCATATAAAATCACTTCCGAGAATCGGCCTAAAGTGCATAAAATCAAAAAGATGTTAGTATCAACGCATTATTCTGCATTTGTATATTTTATTTTACATTTAATTAAAGTGTTGGTATAATATAAGTCCCCTTCCCGAAATTTTATGCTCATACATAATGGTGTAGGGTATCATATGATCGGTCTTGACCGACTATACCTTTTTCTCTCGTTTTTAATGTGTTATAAAAAAAATTAGTTTAAAATCAAAAATTAAAAATTATTGGTAATGGCCCAAATGTATATAGATATATTTGTAATCTGCAGTTTTTTTTTTATAAAATACTTGCTTTTGATCTCCTAGAATCTATACTTCAAAATTTATTAATGCTATATTTATTTATTTTCATTGCAATTTAATTACAATTTTTTAATATATTAAATTATTTGCAATATTATTTCAATGAATTTACTTACTGCATAATTAAACACTTTATTTTTTTTTTCTGTCAGTATCATTAATAAAAACCATGTCCTAATCCATTAAAATATAAACTCAAATAGATTACATTAAATACAAGTACCTACTGACATTCATTCAACTTTTAAACAAATAAATGAATGTATTTACACATGTTAAAAACTGTGTAAACAAACTCATTAAAACAAACTTTTTTTCATACTTCTTCACTTTATAATATTAATTAATGTTAGTAAATAAATAGTTTTTAAACTCAAATGTATAATAAAAACAAAAAAGCAGCGAGAAAAAAACAAAACATATAAATGATAAACCTGGTAATTGTTTTAATAATAATAATAAAAATGCTTAACATTTTTTTATGTTGAACAATTTTTAGTAAATTCACATAAATAAATATCTGCATATAAATATTAAGAGTATTCACTACAAAAGGGCCATTGTTGATTATTTAAATTACTTATATATTTTTTGTAATTACAAAAGTAAAAATTATGTTTTAAATGTTATATCTCTATAAGACTTGTTGAAAATTTGTTTCATTTCGTTTTTGACTATGATTACCCCTGTTAAAAAAAATCGCTAAACAAGTGCCTATTTAATTATAATAATGTTGTCCAGATATTTGTTATACAAATGAACTTAATGTTTATTTATATTTAACATTTACAACATCAAACAACAAAACTTTAGTACAAAAAAAAAAAAAAATAAAAAATTATAAAAATTAATGTCAATACAAGTAAATAGCAAGTTAATGTCTATATTAATAAAAATTATTTTTTTTCTCGACGTTTTTGTTTTACTTGTTTTGTACATGCATACAAATCTGCTCAAAATAATAGATACACCTAGTGAGATGATATTAAAGTGACGATAACTTTGGTAAATTCTTCAGAAATACTTCGAGTTTTTTTTTCTTTTAGTAAACAATTTGATCTAGCAATGATACTTTAATGGAAAATATGGCAGGTATGTGCATAAAAATTAATTTACACATACGTTTTCGATTTAAATACCAAAAGTTGTTGCTCATAATAACAGATAAAATTAATTTGTTTCTAATTTTTTTATATTAAGTCGAATTCAATTGAACTTTTTTGATTATGTTTACATAATACAATAATAAAAGTTGCATTTAGGTTGAAAATATTATAAAGAAATATTATTTTGACATAGAAAATGGGAAGAAATAATAAGTGCACAAAAATAGAAGAGAAAAATGGTTCAAAACCAGCGATAACTGCAAATTCGTTGCTTGAAATGGCAAATAGGGGACATCTAAATTTTGCGCAAAGTGCTTTATCTAAAAAACAACTCGTAGTAGACCTCTTAAAAGAACCCCAGAGAAGGAAAGGAAGATTATTGTATTGGCCAAAAAAAAAAAAAAAAAATTCATTTTTTTGAAGGCTATTTCCGTTATAATTTTTAATGAAGTAGGTCTGCAAACGGTTTGGCTTCGTTTTTTTCAAAACAAATTTCCGGAAAAATTGCCAGAAAAGTTCCATCAATGCGTATACAAAATTTTAAGATACTGTTAAAACTTCTTAAAATACATTTTCTTTAGTCCGAATGTACACGCGGAAAAAAATGGAGAGACATAATATTTTCTAACAAAATAAAAACTAATTTGTTAGGAAATAACTTCCGTCATACTGTAGGGAAAAAAACACGTTGAATTCAAAAATATTACTTTTTCAAAGTGAGGTGAAAATATAAAGGTTTTGGAATGCTTTCAATTAAATTTAAATGGTCCTATTATCAGATTGATAAATATAATAAATGTATATGGGTACTGGGATACATTGGGACGAAGACGAACTCTTTGTTGACCTATTCCATCATCACTTATTCCACATCAGCTGAAATAGCCTTCAGAGAATTAAAGGGATCCTTTTTTCCTATAAAGTAATCCTTCTATCCGATTTTGGGGTTATTTTATGAGGTCTATTACAGGTTTCAATCGTTTGATTTTTATGTAAAGTAATTTGTAGAAAACGTAGATATTTTTCTAAATCCCTACTTGCAATTTCAAGTAACGACTTTCCATTTTTCTCTTAGTTTCCACATCAGCTGAAATAGCCTTCAGAGAATTAAAGGGATCCTTTTTTGCCTATAAAGTAATCCTTCTATCCGATTTTGGGGTTATTTTATGAGGTCTACCACAGGTTTCAATCGTTTGATTTTTATGTAAAGTAATTTGTAGAAAACGTTGATATTTTCTTAAATCCCTACTTGCAATTTCAAGTAACGACTTTCCATTTTTCTCTTGGTTTGAATAATTTTTCTCTCCTATTTGGTACAATGGTTGTTTCAACCTATTTTCTATGTCAGAATGTTATTTCTTTATAATATTTTAAACCTAAATGCAACTGTCCTTATTTTTGTATGAAAAAAAAATAATCAAAAAAGTTTAATAGAATTCGACTTTATATAAGAAAATTATAAATAAATTAATTGTATCTACGATATTATTTAGAGCAACAATTTTTGGCATTTAAATCGAAAACGTATATGTAAATTAATTTGTATGAACATACTTTTTATTTACTTTTTATTAAAGTATCATTAGCAGATCAAATTGTTTACTAAAAGTAAAAAACTGGAAGTATTTCTGAAGAATTTTCCAAAGTTATCGTCAGTTTAATATCATCCCACTAGGTGTATCTATTATTTTGAGCAGATGTGTATTCACTTAAAAATAAAATCATAGAAAAAGACGCAATTTTTTTTTTAATACACTTTGGCTTTTGTTTTGCTAATATGGTCAAAAAATGTAGAAAAAAAAACAGATACTGGCTTATGGAGTGTGTCCCCATTTTATCTTACAACATGATGATATGAGTGCCATACATTATTAATTGAAGTGTGTTACTCAGATAAATTGTCATAATTTGGAAATAATGAAAAAAAAAAAAAATAATAATAATGCAGTTTAAATGATAATTGTTGTGAAATTAACAAAAAAAATAACTACAGAAACGAAAGAGAATAAGGAAATTGGGTCAATATAAACGAACATTTATATAGTTGTTTATTGCCAGTTCTACAAATAAAGAAATAAAAAATATAGGAAGAAACTTTGGAAATTAATTAAATCATTTTTACTAAGTCCAAGTTCAGTCGCAAAGTAGCTGGGTTAGGAAAACTACTCTCGCGTCGTTATAATTATTTCTTAAATGCAGCCAGGCGAGTTTTTGTTATTTGGCCTTCGAGAATTTGGCATCTCTTTCTCGCATTGGCTAAGTGTGTAGCTGTCCCATAATTGTACCTTTACAGTTTTTCGAGGTCACATGCAGTCATTTTAATTAAGATTTTAACATGATTGGATATCTGGTGGAGTACCATTTAAAAAACTTAAGATTGATATTGGTGGAGACCATTAAACCTGGGGAGTTGAATTCGGAGACTGTAGCTTTCTACACATAGGTGTAGATCGAGTGGA
Organism: Protophormia terraenovae; assembly: GCA_951394005.1. NCBI lineage: Eukaryota > Metazoa > Arthropoda > Insecta > Diptera > Calliphoridae > Protophormia > Protophormia terraenovae. The sequence continues at coordinate 70,557,649 of OX596076.1, read as the reverse complement.
AGTTTTGCGGAGGAGGCTTGATTGGAATGTATACCCTCTCATTTTGTTAGCGTTGAAGCTACGCCATTTTTAATTATAATAAAAAAAAAAAAAATTTAAGATAATTGGACAGTAATTTTTCATTCTGAAATTGTTTTTTTTTTTTTCTTTTGAACTTGCATCTACGTTCACACACAAAATTTTACTTTAATTGCTTTGATTTGTTTTTGATTTGAAGTACGAAAAATAAAAACAAAACGAATTTCTAATTACACGCAAGTTTGTACTAGACATCTGCAACAAATGATTTGTTTTTCAATTCACAGCAATATTCTGTAGTACATGCTTTCACATTACAGCGAAAATATAAAACCAAACAAAACAAAATATGTGAGAAAAAAAGAGTTGAACTGAATTGAAACGATAATTCCAAAACATGTTCTCTGTTGCGCAGTGGTTCCAAAACGCTTTTTTTTGGAAATAATTCAGTAACTAAAGAACCATTAGAGGTATCTCAATAAAATTTCACATGGTCAGAGCGGAGGTGCTTTCGGGTTGATTCGGAGGAGTACAGATCCCTAGCGGGGGAAGTGGGTGGTCCTCTAAAGTTGCCCATCTCGGGTATGTCATTTTTAAAAAAAATCGCCAAAAATTTATTTATGATATGATAGAAAAGAAATTTTTATAGATAGTCCTTGTAAATCTCCACAAAAAATCGCTTACATGTGTAGGTTATCTCATTCAGTTTAAGAGATATTCGGGTCGAAACTAATTTTTACCTCATTTTTTGCCTCGTATTTTTTTAGTTTATTTAACTTGGTGTGCTTAATATTGCCCCTAGAATTTTTATAAAATATTTGCCAGATTTCCTATAAATAATATTGCTGCAAGAATCATATAATTATATGAATCCTTTAAAAAGTTATATTAATCTAAAGTTGGAACTTTAAAAAAATTTTAAATTTTTTGGATTTTTTTCCAAAAAGTTGGCAATATTTATTTAGTGATAAAATTAGTTTTTTGTTCAGGGCTTTATAATTTTTTTAATGTTTTCAAAAGAAATCTTAATGCAAATGCGTGTAAAGTAAATCAGGAGGAGTTTGGGACAAAGATCTGCCCAAGAACCCTATCCAAATTTTTTCAATTTTGGAAAATTTTTTTATTTTTTTTTTTTTTTTGCTATGTTCTCAAATCGCAAAGCTGGGATCGACTTAAAATTATTTTAATTTTTTAGCCCTACATGTAAGGTATATACCCAAATAGTATTTTCTGACGGAGGCCTCTTATAACGACAGAGTGACCATTTCAATGAAAAAAGTCAATTTTTTAAGGAAGCTTTCCCCGAACTGGAATTTTGGATATTTCGGAGTAAGAAAATGGAAATATATTTATTATCTTCTTTTAAGCTTGTACTCTTCCAAAATATTTGGAAACTACCTCAGTAATAACTGTGTTAAATTTCCTTGAAATATTTTTAACAGATCAAAAGTTAAACAAAGTTATTTAAAAAAGCACGTTGAAATATAAACATATAAGTGCACAGTAGTTTCAATGTGTTTTCTTAAATAACTTTGTTTAACTTTTGATCCGTTAAAAATTTATGCAAGTATTTGGTATCGTTGGAAAGGTTATTAATTGAAAAATAATAATATATAAATAATAAAGTATTAAAATTAAACTTTTTCTTTAAATTGGTCAAAAAACGAAAAAATTTTGTATTTAGTGTTATTTAAAAAAAATTAATATTTCAATTTATATAAAATCTATATTAATGAAGATATCATTCTAAAATTTTAGTGTTATATAAAAAAAAATGGTTCTTAAAAGAAGAGTAGAAATATATTCCCGTTTTTTTACTCCAAAATACCCAAAATTCCTGTTCGGGAAAAACTTACTTCAAAATTGACTTTTTTCAGTAAAATGATCACCCTGTCGTTATAAGAGGCGTGGCTTATTCAAACTTTTTTGTGTGTTTAGCCAACATATGGAGGTAACTTTCTACGGTATTTTTATTTTAATATTAGCTTTGAAATTTTTGTGCTCCACAAAAATTAAAAATAACGAAATTCTGATAGGGCTTGCGGGGAGACTTTTACCCCAACTGCCCTCGGATTTATTTTACATGCATTTATATTAAGCATTCTTTTAGAAACATGAAAAAAATGTATGGTCCAGAAAAAAATAATGGATTTTAAAGTGAAAAAATGTTACCACCTTTTTGAAAAAAAAATCACAATTTTTCAAATTTTCTAATTCAAAATAATGTAACTTTTTATCTAAACCACATAGGTATATGATCCTTACACAAAAGTTGTTTAGAATTTTGTACAGAATCCATCTCCAAATGTCCAAAAATGGGTCAACATTTTACTTTGGTCCAAATATCTCTAAAGTAAAAGAGATAACTCACACACGTGAGCATATTTTTTGTAGAGAATTATAAGGACTATCTGTGTTGCAGATTTTTTTTCAATCAAATCATAAATGAAATTTTGGCGATTTTTTTTAAAAAATTTCATATCCGAGGTGATCAACTTTGAAGGTCCACCCCACGTCCCCCAGACCCGCTACGAACCTGTCCTCCTCCAAATCAATTACCATACACCTCAGCATTGCTCATGTGAAATTCCATTTAAATACATCTAGCAGTTCTAAAGTTACAGAATTATTTCCAAAAAAATCCGTTTTGGGACCACTGTGCATAGATGGTTGGGGTATTATGCGTTTGTGCTGATGTTTGTAACGCACAGAAATAATTATCGGACCCCCACCTTAAAGTATACTGTTCGACTCAGAATCACTTTTTGAGTCGATTTAACGATGTCCCTCCTTCCGTCTGGCTGTCTGTCCATGTAAACCTTGTGAACAAAGTGCAGGTCACAATTTTAAAGATATCTTGATGAAATTTTTCACGAATAATTATTTTGACACAAGGACGAAGCCTATTGAAATTGATAATGATCGGTTCATTATTTCACCTAGCCCTCATACAAATGTCCTCCCGGAATAGGGGCTTAACGATTATAAATGCCTTAAATATATTTAAATGAAATTCGGTACAAAAGTTTTGTATAAGTGTCAATCTTTGTGCCAAATTTCATCAAGATCGTTCCATAATTGACCATAGGTCCCATATAAACCCCTCTTCCGGAAATTACATTAACGAGCATAAATTCCCACAAATGTAATTATCAAGTTAATATTTGACACAAATAAGTTTTATATAAGTGCCAAAATTTATGAGAATCGGTCCATATTTTACCATAGCTTCATATAAACCCACTTCATATAGATATTAGTATCAATGCATTGTTCTGTATTTGTATAATTGATTTTACATTTAAGTGTTGGTCTACAATTGGCCACAGGTTTTATTTTTAAATCTTACACAATGGTGTAGGGTATCACATGGTCGGTCTTGACCAGCTATAGTTTTTCTCTCGTTTTACCTGGATTTTCGTTTTTTATTGGACACTAAAATACATTTTGTTGTTGTTTTCGATATGACTTCATCAAGAAGATGTTGTGTGCTTAATCCAGATTGTTTTTGCTATATTTGTGGTCAATATATATCTGAAAAATATCGAAAACCCATATCGGACTTTGTGAAAACTGCGTATCATCAATACTATAAAGAAAACTGTAATCAGAACAAGCCGTAGGTTTCTCATATTGCCATAGTGGGGCAGAATCGACAATTTTTGGAAATAAATCCATAATTTCTAATCGGCTAGCCAGATTTGCGTGAAATTTGGTACAGGCGTAGCAGAGGAGTGTGAATGTTAAGTTTGGAAGGATCAGAACCTTCAGGGGTGGAACTAAGGACGCTTAAAGTCGAGTACCTTTAACTTATAAAATTTTAATCGCTTGCTAAATTTTTATTTTTCATCCGATTTCAAAGTTTATACTTTTTTTTTTAGAAATTATAAATATTTTATCTATAACAAAATCTTTGTAAGTAAAGATATCTTACGAAATTTTCGGTGAATGTAGATTTTATCGTGTGAAAAGAAAAAGTGTAAAAAACTTTAAGATTTTTGTAAAAAGAATCCCACAATTCTGAAAAAAACACCGAAAATCCCAAAAATATTTTTTTCTTTTTCACATTTTCGGCTGTAAAATCTAAATTTTTTCGAAGTCCCGAAGATTTTTATGGAAAACTTTTTACAACATGTTATAGATTTCTAAACTGCATTCTGTTTGCAGATTCGTGCTTTGGGATTTTAGAAAATAAAGACTAAAGTCAAAACTTTCATATAAAATTAGTAAAATTCGGGATGGTGTGACCCTTGACCGCTTGTGTTATTGGGCTTGTTTTCTATTTTAAAATCATCTCTGTGAAGATAACTTTTAGAAAAGTATAATGTTATTTTATGTTTTTAAAGAAAATTTTAATTTAGAGTAAAAAGAGTGTAGACAATTCTTCGGTCAAAATATGAAAAAAATCATCATTTTGGCAATTATCATATTTTTATTTTTGGATTCGGTAAAGATATTGACTTCAAATTTTCTTTATTCAATAGATAATTTTGTTTTTTAATTAGCTAAAGAAAAAAAATAAAAAATTGGTCGGAAATACTGAGATATATATGAAAAATTCTGGACCAAGAACTTGCAAAATCGAGGTATTTAAAATTTCAAAAGCAAATAACTCGAACACTACAAAAGGTAAATAACACACAAAAGCATTTTGCAAGTTTTATCAATATAAAAATATTTGACATCGAACGAGAAACAAAAATTTGGCAAGCGATTATAAATGTTATATGTCAAAGGTACCCTAATTTAAGCCCCCTTAGCTCCGCTCCTGAGGGGTCTATTTGATCCGCCTTCCAGACTTGATATTGCACAATGCACTGCTACGCCTGTGTCGAATTTTACGCAAATTCAACCAGCCGCATAGTGTCACATTTATCCAAACTAGAACGATAAAAATACGAAAATAAAAGCTTATTAATTGAAGTAATTATTTTTGCATTTATTAGTAAATATGTCATATATTATGGAAAAAATATTTAAAGTATTGGAAAGTGTCTATAGCGCGAATTATGGATTTTCAAAGTTGAAACTTGTAAAAATATTTTAATTTAATTACAATACTTTTCTAAATTAGTACGTTCAATTCATCTTCATATATCTCAATAAATACTGCAGATATTGATATGATAATACTCGTAATAAATATATCAAGATTATTACATTATAATTGTCTAGGTTAAAATACCAGTACTGAAAGTATTGTTTTTTATTTCAAAGAAATCATAATAATAAAAAATATATTTTTTGAGAAATTCTATTTTTAATGGACTGTAACTAAAATGTTCCATCGAGTTCCAATTTAAAAATACGATTGTTACATAAAAGAACATCAATAAAATTATATTTGAGAATATTGCGACTTCTTGCGATTTTTTAAAATATTAGAAAAAAAATGTGCGGCACCTGATATTAATAATTTCTTAAACATTTTAAGGTAATGGTTGAAAATTTGTTACGCAAATGTTATACTATGATATGTGTGATTAAATCTTGTTACGCCTACTTTTAAAATATCATTTAATTTAATAAAATTTACAAAAATATGCCCGAAACTCATACAAATGTAGTACACCTATGGTGGTGTAGGGTATAAAAATAAGATCGGTCCGTAATTACCCATAGCTCCCATATAAACCTCTTTTGAGAAAATCACTTTAACGGGCATAAATCTTATTAAAATGTTAGTATCAAGTTAATATTCGACACAAATAAGTTTTATATAAACATAAAGGATAGTGCCAAATTTTACAAAGATCGGTCCATAATTTTCCATAGCTCCCATATAAGGCCCCCTTTCGGGAATCACCCAAAAGCGAATAAATTAACATAAATATCAGAATCAACGTAATATTCTGTATTTGTATGACTTATTTTACACTTATGAGTATCGATCTACATTTGACTCCAAGTCTAATAAAAGACCCTCCCCGATTTATAATGTACACAATGGTGTTTAAGGCCTTATTTACTAACAGAATATACAATCTCAGACCAATATCTCCAAAACTAGATTTTTGTTGTTGCAAAACTGCCAAATGTGACACTGTGAGCCGACTAGAAGTTAGGGTTTTATTTTCAACCTCACGAATTGTCTAATATAAGCAGTGTTGCCAGTTTAGCCTTTTTAAGGCTAGATCTAGCCTTTTTATTTTGCTTTTAGCCTCAAAATTTTCGTTTTAGCTTCTAGTTTTTTTGTTAGCCTTTTTTATTTTTAACATAGCCTTAAGAAGGCTAAAATTTTACAAATTCATCAATTTAAGCATTTGTGTGTATTAGTTCTTACAAAAAATCGAAAAGATCTTAGCACACGTTTTGCTTCATAACTTTTTTCGGAATCAATATTGAAAATTTTTTTTAATCTAGTTATCATGGAAAAATACTTCAGTTATTATTTTTAGTAACAGCCATGTTGATTTGTCGTGATTTTTATCAAAATGAGTGACGAAAAAGATTTACCTGCTACAAATTATTAAAAAAATTGAAAAAAATCCAAATAGATATAACAAATAATTGGCCACAGAATTAAATTTCTGCCGTCAAACTGTTTCTAATGTTATTAAACAGTATCAGGAGAATTTGACCATTGATATGAAACCTGGTTCGGAAAGAAAAAAAGGACCACATGATATTGGGAAGGCCAGAAAATTGAAAGCTTATTGAAAGGAACTACGAACACATCTGGTAGAAAAGCATCTCAGTTATCTCAGTGCCTGGACTAAGGACTGCGCACGAAAAAAATCCGTGCAGGCTCTTTGGCTTATAACTTTTGATGTGGTGAAAAATTAATAATTCTGTTAACAGGATTACATTTGTCGGTATGCTCACTAGTTATCTGCCAATTTTCATGGTTATAACAAGTCTAGTTTTCCTTAAAATGGAAATTGAACAAAAAACACCAAAACACATTATAGAAATTTTTCATGAAATCTTACATCGGTCATTTATAACAATTGCTAGGAAGGCAGATGTGTTAAAACATACAGTTTCTTGGGTCATAATAATATATAAAGAAGTCATGGTCACTAAATGAAGATCATTTTATGGAAGAAAAATAATATTTTCAAGCTGTAGGACCCAGACAAAGTAGAAAGGATTTTCAGAGAAATTCCCCTCATCTCTAGAACAAAAGTGCTACAAAAAGTTTATTGCTTTGAATTTTTATTAGAAAAGTTGGAAGGAAATCTATGCTAAAGACGTATAAAGTACAAAAAAATCCTAATTGAAACACAAGGCAAGAATTTGGAAGAGAAACAATAACGTAAAAATACTTCAGATGAATTTTTCCATAATTTTGATTAGAGTATAATAGACGATGAAACGTTCGTACAGCCTGACATTTTTCAACTTACTGGACAGTAATTTTACATTGCTGATGCTAGAGGGAATGTGGCAGAAAAATACCGTGTATCAAAGAAATCAAAATTCTCAACATTTTTATTTTTTGTTTTTTGAAGCCATATATATGCGGAAAAAAGCACTTCAATCATAAAAAATGGTTCCATTAACACAGAATTATACGTGAATGAGTGCCTTTGGAAAAGAATTCTCTTTTTCATAAGAAAATACAGTGTATCCACTTTTTTCAGGCCTAGTTTCGCTTCTTCTCATTACAGCAACAAAACAATGGAGTGATAGTAAAGAAATTGTAAGTGTTTGTACCGAAAGATGCTAATCCATTAAATTGTCCAGAACTCCGAACAATTGAAATATATTGGGCTCTAGTAAAAAATAATTTAAAGAACATTAAAAGCCTGGAAAAAAATTAATCGGATTTTAAAAATAAGTGGACTGATTCGAGGACAAAAGTGACCGAAACACAATAAAATCTCAAATTGGAAGAATTCTGGAAAACTTGTGTCAAAACTTTTTATTGTTAATGCTCGAGGCAATATTAAAGATAAGTTTAGGACCCAAAAGTAGAAAAAATGTCTTATAAAATTCCTGGTATAACAAGCTTTTTGATACATTCGGATCTATTAATACCAAAATATGCATAAAGTAATATTTGCAAAAAAGACTTCTTCCTTTCGTAAGAGAGCACAACGTGTCCACATATTTTTGGACCAATTTGGTATCATGCCACTTTGGCAAGAAAGCTCTGGAGTGGTACCAAAAGAATAACATAGTTTTTGTACCAAGAAAGGTCAATTTTCCAAATTGTCCATAGCTTAGACCAGTGGAGAGATATTGAGCTCTTGTGAAAAGTGAATTGAAGAGCACAAAAAAGGTGTTCCAAAATATCGAAGATTTTAAAAGAAGATGTGCACACTGTTCCAAAAAAGTGACTGAAGCCATAATCAAATCTCTAATGGAAGGGTTACCAAAAATGGTCCACAAGTTCATAACTAGTAGTTTGAACTATAAAAGTTATATTTTTCTGTGATCTGTAATAAATTATCAATTAAATAAAAAAAAGAATGAAGGCGCTAAGATCAACCATTTCCAAGTTAGTGAATATTATATATGTTAAGATTTTTTCGAACGCACTCCTTAATTAATTTTAAATAAAATAAATGTTATAAATAATAATCATATTTTATTAAGTGCTTTAATTTTCTTATTTAACATTAATTGATTTTAGTTTTTCATTTAACGAGTTATAATTAAGTCATTATTTAGTAAACTACTTACTTGAACTTACCCAAACTACCTTCACCTTTATTATGGAGTCATTAAAACAATTTCGTAGGGAATTTAATTAACTTACTTTGTAAATATTTAAGTTTTCTTACTTAACATATTTCATGAAACACTGTTGAATGTTACGAAAATAAAATAAATATGAAAGAAAGATAAAGAAAACACTGGGTGTAATTAAAATATATCTTTGAGCATTTACTTTATTATAATTTTTTACTGTAAATTTTTTAATCATTACTTTTGTTTTCAGTTGGTATAAAAATTAAGATATTATGGTAATTTGACAGAGATTTTAATGAATATATAATATTATTTTTCAAGTAACTGGTAGATATTTAAACACAATCAAAGAATAATTAATTAACTGTATGGAAAAATTTTAACTGTAGGGTAAAAAATGAACGTAATTATAAATTTTGCTTTCATTTGTATTTTTTGAAGCTGTGCCATAAATTATGTTATTGACTGTTTTAAATTGTTTATCCCATCAATAAGATTTTCTCAAAAAAATGCAGAAGGTAATTATAATTTTTTTTTTTTTTTGTTATACAAGTACTTTGAAAACAATTCAATCAATATAAATTATTTATTAAAGTAAATGAATGAGGATTAATACTTACATACAGTTTTTATTTACGATCTTTTGTTTTCCATATGCTGTTCTTTGCATAATGATTTTTTTCTCTATATTTTTTTGGGGGAATTCAATATTAATTTCAGCGAAAGTTTTAAAACATTTGAGCTATACAATGTATATGAAATCGAGAAGGAGAAAATAAAATAGAAAATTAAAAATCATAACAATTTATCTTATATTTTGAAATGTTTGATATTCTGTTTCTTTTTTTTTTTTTGTTGTTTTAATATCAAATATTCATAAATATTTGAGTTAATAAACCATCAATGTTTCCTTTGCTACAACATTTGTCATTTTGGCAGCAGGTGGTTTTTGTGTCAGTAAAAAAACTTTGTAGAAAAAAAAAAAAAAATCGTATAATATTGAATGAATATTGTTGCCAAAATATTTATTTATATTTTTTTTGTAAATAATGACATGTTTTGGAAGCTACTTTTAATAATATAATTTAAAAAAAATTTGATTTATTTTTTTGGTTTTGTGGTAAATATTAATATATTAATGAAAGTTGTATTGATTGCTTTAGGGTTTATTTGATTTTCGAAAATATTGGGAGTTTCTTTTTTCATTATTAATTAATATTAATAGTGTTAAAACGTCACTCTATAATTTTATTATAATTAATTAACTTCTTAGTAGTTACCGGTGTTAACATCTGATTAGAGAAGAAATCAAAAGCTTTGCAAGTTATAAGGCCTTAAATCGAAGTTAATGTCCTTTTTTAAGATATCTAAGTTAAAAACATCAGATGTGAATTTCAAATAAAAAATCCTTTTTTTTTATATAAAGTTCTATTTAAAAATTATCAAACAATTCTGATCTACATTAAGTTGCTAAATATATTTTCAGCTAAGCTAATAAATGTTTCATATACACACAGAAAAATAGTTTGTTAGAAAATGGTAATAATTATAAAAATACAATAATAATAACAACAATTTTATTCCAGTTTTTAAAAATGCTTAAACTAAACAATTTATCTATGTTTCAAACTACCAAATCATTGATATACTTATCGTGAAGTCATGACAAACATCTGTTTAGTCGTCTCTATCAATGCATATGGTTATAATTAATTTTAAACGAGAGAAAAAGATATAGTCGGTCAGGCCCGACTATATGATACCCTACACCATACAGTATATTTCGGGGAGGGGTCTTTTATTAGACATGGACCCAAATGTGGACCGATACTTATAAGTGTAAAATAAGACATACAAATACAGAATATTACGTTGATGCTGACATTTATATGAATTTATTCACTTTTGGGTGATTCCCGAAAGGGGGCCTTATATGGGAGCTATGGTAAATTATGGACCGATCTTTATAAAATTTTGTACTATCATTTATGTTTATATAAAACTTATTTGTGTCGAATATTAACTTGATACTAACATTTTAGTAGAATTTTTGATTTTTGGAAAGCGGTTTATATGGGAGCTATGAGTAATTATGGACCGATCTTTTTAAAACTCGGCACACTTATTATTATTTAGACTTATGTGAAACTTATATGTGCCAAATAATATTAAAATATTGCTATATTTAAGGGATTTATTATCGTTAAACCATTTTCCGGGAGGACATTTGTATGGGGGCTAGGTGAAATAATGGACCGATCATAACCAATTTCAATAGGCTTCGTCCCTGGACCAAAATGTTGTGTACCAAATTTCATAAATTTTGGTTCAAAATTGCGACCTGTAGTTTGATTACAAGGTTTACATGGACGGACAGACGGTCAGACGGACAGACGGACGGACATCGTTAAATCGACTCAGAAAGTGATTCTAAGCCGATTGGTATAAATTAAGGTAGGTCTTAGACCAATATTTTTGGGTGTTACAAACATCAGCACAAACGCATAATACCCTCCCCACCTATGGTGGTGTAGGGTATAAAAATTCAACAGAGATGACCTCATATAAAGTATAGTTCATTACCAAAAATTTGCAGTTACAATCATAATTTTATTTTCAAATATTATTTTATTGTATAATTCGGGTTTTCCAATTGAAAGAAAATGTTATGGATTAAAAAATATTTCTTGTCTCCTGACATTTTAAAAATTATTTATTAAAACAAAATTAATTCTAAAAATAAAAAAAACATATGAACGAAGAAATACAATGGGAATAAATACATTATATCTAAGGAGGTAAGTGTTCTGTCATGTACATAAATTATCATGTATTTTTACATATAAACTTCTTCATGTATTTTTTCAAGACATCCAATCTTTCGGCAATAGAATGTCCTCAATATACTTATCAGATGAAGATATAACCGTCTCTGAACAAGTAAATTGTTAAAGGTCTTTTACAATAATTGAATTTAGTAAAAATAGTAAGGAATGTAAATATAATTTTGAACCATATAATTTTGATCTCAAGAATAATCTATTTTTATGTGTCCTGAGATTAAAAAATAACAAGCCTATATTTAGAAACTGTTGTGTTAATAAATGGATTCATGTAAGTATGAATTAAAAATTTCCAATGATATTACAATGTATATTTTCTTATGTAGGTGCTTTCACTTGCTGCCACCAACACTATTCGCAATGAATTGGATTGTTTACAATGCATTTCATACCAACTGCTAAATATAATTTTAAAAGAGCTGCTGTCCTGTAATCGTTTTACGAAACTTTTACATACTATTAATTTTTTATAAATTTGTTATATTTAGTTCAATTCTATTGTATTTTCTTAATTTTCAATAAAAATAATTAAAAAGAAATGTCAAACATTTTAAAATATATTCACAATAGTCATACGAGAAACTTTTATGCGTACTATATTCGTTTGGTTATTGCAATCGAATTATGAGATAGTTCTTGGAACTACCCAAATTCGATTGGCAAAAAATTCGGTTGTGAGAACAAAACTGTTTTCTCTGTGTATATACTACGTCATTTTTTAAATAATAAACTGAATGAAGCTATTAAAAGCATTGTATGTATAATGCGTTTATACATTTTTTTTTTTAATTAAACAAAAAATATTGTTTTTACCGCAGCACGTTGGGGTAAAATGTGTCAAAAGTGGCGTTTAATTGAATTTTGAAATTTACAATTTTATAGTAAAGTTGGATACCGAATAAAAGTATACAAAATTATGTATCAATATCAATTAAAATCTTTAAACTAGGTTGTGTCGTTTTCTTATAAGAAGCTGTCAAATTTAAGAATTTTTTAACATTTTTGAAAAATAATAAAAAATTAAATTTTCATCAGCTTTCAGTGTATTTATTTTAAGTAAAAAGTCTTTTAAGGTAAAAATTTAAAATGAAACCATCAACTTCAGATATTTAAGTGTACTTTTCTTCAAGTATTTGTTAATTATATTTTGTCCTAATATTTTTGTTATTTTTTTGAAAATTGTCCTAAAATACACTAATTTTAAATTTTCATGGAATGCAACTTTAAATGTTACAGGATGTTTGTTCTGAAATTTTTTGAAAAATAGTATATATTGCCCGCTTTAATATTGTGAAAAAAAAATCGTGCGCATATATAGCCCGATTTGAGAAAATAATTTTTTCTCAAAAAGCTCCAGTAGATTTCATACAAAAAACAGCTTAAATGCAGACATTTTCCTTGCTTTATCAAACATTAAACAGTGGGAAAGAATAGAAATAAATCTATAACTTCTAAACGGATGATTGGATTTGCACGAAATTTCACATAGAGGACAGCAGCATTTTGAATTTCAAAGTAGGATCTAACATAAGCATCGGGAGGGGAACTATGGAGGTTCAAATTATGGTAGATGGACCAAAATCTGAATTTAAGGTATCAATTTTTTACTTATTATTCAAATATTGACATTAAATGCAAGGTATAGCATGAAATTCGGATCATTACAGCGAGTATTTTTATATTGTTATTAGATTGAACAGTCACTCGAAATGTAGGTGTTTTTTAGAACGATTGAAATGTAAAATGATATGGAAAAAAAAACAGTTTTGAACTGTTTACAAAGCTACTTAAACTTAAAAACCCAGTTCTACTTAAAAGATCCACTAATTCAAAAGTTGAACTTTCAACATAAACTTATTATGCTTTCTCTCACTATATCGCTCTAAAGAATGAAATGCAGATAAAATATTTAATTTATTCCGTAGTTGTTCACAGTGTCCTTGTATTTTCGCAAAATTTGAGTTTATATCTTAAATTTTCAAGGAAATTTTACATTTATCATATTATTGTTTACTCTAAATCATAACTGAGTTTCTGTAGAAAATTTTCAAAATCAACTTCCTAATAACCTCTATTCTTAGGAAAAAAATACGCTTACATATGTCAATTTTATATATTATTCATATAAGAGTATTACATTTTAAACAATTCATGTTGTTACGTGTAGTACATAGTACATATGTTTGTATGTACTACATATACATAAATACATATGTATGTATATATGTATCTATGTATTTTGATAAGCTCTTATGAATACTTATTACTCAGTATGTAGATTTATTCGTACTTGTACATACAAATGAAGGTAATTTACATATTTCAATTTTATTTATTTGTCAACAATTTACAAGATTTTCTTCAAAAATTGTTTTTCATATATTAATTTTTTTTTTTTAGATTATCAGTTTACACATACGGAAATAATGTGATAAGTTGTCATAGTTACATACTTTTTTTAGGGAAAAAATAATATCCTGTAATTTGCATATGAAATTGTGTTTTTTAGTATTTTAAAAAAACCAGTTTAAAGATAATTGCTACAAAATTCAAAATACTTACATACAGCGGGTATCATAAATAAGTAAACAAACTCATCATTTCTGTTTCGCTTTAAAAAGTGGCAAATGTAGCTGTCCATTTTTAAAAATATACATGTTTTTGATAAAGTCAATTTGTTTTCGAGTCAAAAATAAGTAAACAAGCAACTTTTGGCTTAATTTCTTTAATTTTTTTATTAAAAGTAAGTGAAGTTTATGTTTGCAAAATGACTTTAGCACAACAGCGATAGTTATTTGTTACTATATGAGAGAAATAAAAAATAACTTTTTCGATTATATTAGAAAATTTTATAAAATCAGAAAATTTTTATTTATCTATAATTTATGGCTCCATGAAATAACTCCCCACGAAATAAGTCCCCAAAAATAAATTGAAACAATTCCCCAAAATTTTGTACAGAACACAACAACAAGGGTATTTGGGGTGTTATTTCATCTTTTAGGGCTTTATTTAATTTTTTTATTTGGGGAGTTATTTCATATGAAATAAATCCCTAAATTGTCAAAATGAATAAAGTCCCCAAATTTTATTTTTGGGGACTTATTTCATTACATTATATTTACCGCATTTATGTTCATTCATTAAAAGTTAGCGTCTACTTCTTTAGTTATTTTATTATCTACTACATTATGCAGTTCTAAAACTTTTCATCAACTATTTTTACAAAAGAATTATTTAGCGAAGTATGATTTTGCAATTATTTTGTAAGAGAATACAGCGTTAAGAAAGATTCGGTAAAATGTCGGGTACGATTAATTATACGAAAAAACTATTTTCCGATTAGAATGGTGAAGGGAGAAAATATTTAATTTAGTTTATATTTGGTCAAATATTTGACTAGTCTGAACATATCTTAAGAAGTTGATATTTTATTTTTAATTATATATCATTATTACTTTGATTAGAATATATATTAGATTATTTTTTAAACTATAAATCATTCAAAATGTGCATAATAAGCGCCGCAGGCAAAAAATTTATAAAATAAATTAACAAATACAAATAATTTTTCATCTGTAGTTCTCAGAACAAAATAATTATTATATCGTCACCGAAAATGCAAAACAAAGTAACATCAAAATTTTAAAATTTGTGTTTTTGATGAAATATAGTTTATCTTTCTAAAATACGTGTGATCACAAATTTTCAGACTTGTAGTTAAAAAAATGACGATTATATTAAAGAAAACAATGATTTTTTTAAGTCAAAATAACCTAACATCACATTTGGTAACAAAAAAAAAAAAAAAAAATGTTATATTTTTTTTAACGAATTTAGATTGCAAATTATTAAGAATATAATAGCTATTAAAATTTTTTAGTAAAAGTTATAAAAAATCATTTTAATTATAATTTTCTAAAATTTTTATTGATGTTACGTTTTTTTGGCTTCATAAAATTGAAATCTTGAAAAACGTAAACCACATAACTTAAAAATTATTTAATAAAAATTAAATTATTCATCATTAATATATTAGGCAATATTTAAGGATGTAATAACCCAAAAATCTTGTTTGTAGGATAATTTGTTTAGATTTTAGAAAGTTTTATGCGCCTCTTGTAAAGTTATGAAAAGTGATGTTACGTTGTTTTGCATTTTCGGTGAGGATATATACATATGTGAAATATTTATAATATTATATTAATATTAGACTATAAAAACTAGCTTCGAAGTCTCTATATGTTTTCTAACTAGATTTATTCTTGCTTAAGTTGTTTTCAGGTAATAATTTGACTTAAAAATTCTTCTGAATCAAAAATAAGGTTGCTCGTGTTTCTGCATTTAAAATCAAAAAACTAAAATTTATTTATAACAAATGAGGGTAACAATTGCTAGTTTTTGCATTATACACCTTTGAATGCTTCATGTAAAAAAAAAAAAAAATATGGTTTATTTTGAATAAATTGTTACTGAAATTTTTTCATGTAAATTATTACAAAAGGAATTTACATGAAAAAATTTCAGAAATTGTTATTTGTTATGGCTTTGTCATTAATCACAAAGTTCAGAATATGTGGTTTAATATTTCAAGATGTAAAATTTTTAATTGGGGACTTATTTCATTTTTAAATTGGGTGCTTATTTCATTATGAAATTAATTCACAAAAATAGGGTGTTATTTCATTTTAGTTTAGGGTTTTATTTCATTTCGTTTGGGGCTTTATTTCATGGGGAATTGTTTCATATGAAATAAATCCCCAATTTTGGGAAGTTATTTCATTTTTGATTTGTGGAGTTATTTCGTAGGGAGTTATTTCATGGAGCCATAATTTATCTATAAAATTTATCTATAAAAACAGCGGCCAATTAAGTAAAGGAGAACTAAGAGTAACTATCATATAATACAAAAAAGGTGAAACATATAAAAATATATCAAAATCTTTAATAAAACGACCACTTTATTCTCAATGTGGTTAAATGCTTCAAACACAATGAACGCGTTGACCGCAATTACTCTCCTAAACGCCTAAGAATCACTACAAAAAGTTGTTATCTCTTTTTTTTGTAGTGATTCTTAGCTTTAAAATCCTTGCTTTCTTCTCCAAAATTTTTATCAAAACTTATTCCAGAAGTCCGAAAACTATGGTCTGAATTTAAAACTCACAGAAAAATATGTGAAGATGGAAAACATGGTATAGATGTACGGAAAATTTTATATATAAGTATAATAAATCTCCAAAACTGTATGACATTCTATACAGATTATGTCTAAAAATATGAAAAATTTAGAAAATAAGTCTGTGTATTGAATAACCTATGATTCGCATGTAATATAATGTAGGCTATATGTACGTTTCGCTCCAAAATTTTTAAACTATAACCTTTAAGTATAGAAAAGCAATACTTAAGTCAGGCGGAAAGGGGTTAATGGTTTGGAAATATATTTCTATTTATAAAATAGAAAAAAAAGTGGTACACGAAGGTAAAATAAATTCCCAGATTAACCTTAATCTGTTAAAAGGTATAAAATTCCAAAAAGTTTTTGTTTAATTTTTGTGGATTTTATCCCATAGTAGGAAAATTCACCTATAAATTAGGGTGAATTTAATTCAAAATATATAGCAGAGGAAATAATTAACATTTCAGAGTCACCTACTCAAAGTCCAGATGTGTCACCAATAGAAATTGCTTATAATTTAATAAAAAAAATATAATATCCTCATAATTGACTTCATTATTACTAAAACCTCTTAATTTTGTCCAGGGATATGCAGAATATATAAAGTCACTACGCCAAAATGTTTGCAAGTAATGTATCAAAATATAGGCGGTCGCCGGAGCTATTAAAAACCTTGTTTACTTATTTATGGAGCATTGATTTTTTTTTTCACTTTTTTAAAAAGAACCAGATTTACTAAGTAGTAATGTGTTGAATTGAATCTTTTGCTGTTTATTTTGCTAACAATACATTATATATCTATAATTACATGTTATTTTTGATATCTTCGATCTACAACTTGAAAAAGTATCAATTGAGTTCAAGATACTACTTTATTTACTTATTTATGACACCCACTGTACATATCTATAACATTTTTTAAAACAAAATGAATAATTTCGTAGAAAAAAACTGAAATTTAAAAATGATATTTAGATTATTTAATATTTAAAGAAAATCCTTATTTAATATTTCATTTCAATTTTAAACGTTAGTACTCGTGTTTAAATTAATTTTAAGACTAAATATTGTCTTGAAATTATTTTTCCTTTACAAAGGCCATAGGATGAATTCTCGTATTTCTCAGGAGATATATTTATTTATTTGAATTTTATTCATCCATATTTTTTGTTCATTTTGTTATTTCTATTGTTTATAAAGTTGTTGCTATTTGTTTGTAAACAATTTATAAAGAAAAACTTTATAAATTAAACAACAAAAATTTTAATATTGTTAGAATGTGTATTTACATCAGTACGAGCAGAAATAGTACATATGTATGTTTTCAAAACTTCTCATAAGAGCAATTCTTAAGCAAAAATGATTATTATTTATACAAGAGAAATGTTTTGATAAGAAAAGGAAGTTATATGGAGTTATAAATTTAAGTAGTTTTTTCAGAAAAAAAAAGTAATAAGTAAGTTCTACAGAGAAACATTTAGTTATTTTTATAACATTGTTAAAGTACCGACACAAGAATAAAATAAATACCCTAAAATTTGGTTTAAACAAGTAATAAAGAAATAGTTGGTCAGGCTTGTCTCATATTAGTGGTTCAATGTTTATATTAAGCTAAATTATATTCCGTTATTAATGTACTTTAGGGAATTCCCGAAAGTGGGCTTTTGATGGGAGCTATTGCCAATTATGGGCTGATCTTTATTAAACTTAACACTACGGTTTTTATCTATATTTTGTGTAAAATATTAACATGGTACTATCATTTGTCACTATGGCTGTTAAATTAATTCTCACATGAGGTGTTTATATGGGACCTATGGTCAATTATGGACCGATATTCATTTAGCATACAAATTTATGTATATATAAAAATTTTATAAGCTAAATTTTATTAAAATATTGACCGCTAAAGCCCTATTCAGAGAGGACATTTTTATGGGGTATAGGTGAAATAATTTGTCAATCATAATCAATTTCAATGGACTTTGTCATTGGATCATAAGAAGTTCTTTGACGAAATTTCATAAAATTATTTATAAAATTGCGACCAGTAGCTTGATTATAAGGTTTACATTGGCTGACAGAGGAATGCACGTTGGGGTAAAATGTGTTAAAAGTGGCACATAATTGAATTTTAAAATTTAAAGTTTTGTAGTTAAGTTAGGTACCGAATAAAAATAGACAAAATTATGTATCAATATTAATTAAAATCTT
This sequence comes from Protophormia terraenovae, assembly GCA_951394005.1. Classification (NCBI taxonomy): domain Eukaryota; kingdom Metazoa; phylum Arthropoda; class Insecta; order Diptera; family Calliphoridae; genus Protophormia; species Protophormia terraenovae. The sequence goes on along the minus strand of OX596076.1, from coordinate 70,538,752 downwards.
TAAGCTAGGTTGTGTTGTTTTCTTAAAATGAGCTGACAAATTAAGAATTTTTTTACATTTTTGAAAAATAGTAAAAAATTAAATTTTTATCAGATTTCACTGTATTTATTTTAAATAAAAAGTCTTTTGAGATAAAAATTTAAAATGAAACCATCAACTTCAGATATTTAAGTGTACTTTTCTTCAAGTATTTGTAAATTATATTTTGACCTAATATTTTTGTAATTTTTTTGAAAATTGTCCTAAAATACACTAATTTTCAACTTTCATGGAATGCAACTTAAAATGTTACAGGATGTTTTTTCTAAAAATTTTCCGAAAAATAGTCTATGTTGTCCACTTTAATATTATGAAAAAAAAAAAAAAAACGTGCGCATATATAGCTCGATTTGAGAAAATATATATTTTTTTTTTTTAAACTCCAGTAGATTTCATACAAAAAACAGCTTAAGTGCAGATATTTTCTTTGCTTTATCAAGCATAAAACAGTGAGGTAGAATCGAAATAAATTTGTAACTTCTAATCGGCTGGTTGGATTTGCATGAAATTTCACACAGGCGTAGCAAAGAACAGTAGCATTTTGAGTTTAGAAGCAGGATACAATATACCCATCAAAAGCGGAACTATGGTGGTTCAAAATAGGGTACTGGTGTCATAGAAAATATTTAATCACTAGCGAATTTTTGTTCCTTACCCGATTTCCAAGATTTTTATATCACCTTAAAGTCCTTGATAAATCCTTTATATACATTTGAAGTTTAAAAAATCTCAACTTTACGAGATCTTGGTTAAGATTTTGCATATATAGCCAAATATTTTAAACCGATTTTATTATATTTTATGTAGCTGGTTAAAAATGAAAATTACCTATCGAGCAAAGAAAATTTTGAGTCGTTATCTTTATTGAGTAAAAAATTAAACGATTTTGAATTGGAAAGTTTGCAAAATTAACAAACAGACGGACAGATCGACGGAAATTATAATTCTTTCAAAAAAATCTTAAAATTCGAAAAATATTTTTTTTTCTTAACTTTTCGATTAATATGAAAACCAAATGAAAGTATTAAAATTTTGATATCACCTTTCTCTGAATTAAGTGGCATTTTCGACCCATTTAACCCAAATGTATAGACGGACGGACGGACATTGCTATGTTGCCAAAAAATATTTTAGAATTCTAAAAATGCATTTTTTTACTAACTAATAAATAGAAAAAATAGGATGTGATCATCAAAATTTGGATATCACCTTTTCCTGAATTCAGCGTTATTTAACCATTTAACCCAAATGTATAGACGGACGGACATTACCATTCAGCCAAAAAATATGTTATAATTCTAAAAATAAATGTTTTTACTTACTAATAAATAGGAAAATTAAACGTGATCATTAAACTTTTGATACCGTCCTTCTCTGAATTATGCATAATTTTCGACCCATTTAACTGTAATGTATAGACGGACGGACAGACATTACCGTTTTGCTAAAAAAAATTCCTAAAATTCTAAAACTGAATTTTTTAACTAATAATCAATAAAAAAAATAAAACGTGATCATTAAAATATTGATATTACCTTTCCCTGAATTAAACGGACCCCTTTTACCCCAATGTGCATTGTGACCAGTACACAGTGTCACATTTATCAAATTATAGCGACGAAAATACGAAAATAAAAGCTTATTAATTGAAATAAATTTTATCGCATTTATTAGTAAACATGTTATACTCGTATAATATTTTTTTTTTATTTACATTTATTTAAATTACAATCTATCTTACAAACAAGATAATAAGCAATTGCGATGAAAATTAAAAATAACATTATTAGATGTACTCTTTTAAGTACAAATATAAGTTCAGATAATCTTCTTTTTAACAGTACTCGTATAATATGGAAAAAATACTTAAAGTATTGGTAAGTGTCTATAGCGCGAATTATGGATTTTCAAAGTTGCAACTTTTAAAAATATATTAATTTTATTTACAACTTTTGTAAAGAAGTATGTTAACTTTAACTACATATATCTTAGTAAACACTGCAGATATTGATATGAGTTTATTTTGTATGTAATAATAAATGTATCCAAATTATTCTGTTATAATTTCCTAGGCTAAACAATAAATACTGAAAATATTGTTTTTTTTTTTTTTTTTTTTAAATAAATAATAATATTAAAAAATATATTTTTTAGGAAATTCTATTTTTAATGGACTGGAAAAGAAGTTCAAACGAGTTCCAATTTAAAAATATGATTTATAAAATCATATTTGAGAATTGTGGCAGCAACTTTTTGCGATCTTTTAAAATATTAGAAAAAAATGTGCAATACCTCATATTAACAATTTTTTAAGAATTATTTAAACCTTTAAAGATAATGGCTAAAAATTTGTTATGCAAGTGTTACACTATGATTGATCTTGCCTTTTAAAATACCCCATATTTTAATAAAATTTTCAAAAATATGTAGAAAATTCATACAAATAAATAATTTTTTTTCAGTACGGGAGTGGCAGCGATTCTACCCGCCCATTTTTAGTGGGAATGGTTATGGACTTATATACTAACAGAATATACAATTTCAGACTAATATCTCTAAATTGGATTTTTATCGTCCGATTTTTACATTTATGTGAGTCTAAAATCAATATTTTTGGTTTTTATAAACATCAGCTCACCCATGGTAGTGTAGGGTAAACAAATTACATGAATATTTTTCCCCATACGACCATTGGTGGTTGGGGTATTATGCCTTTGTACTGATGTTTGCAACGCAAAGAAAGAATTAACACCCACTTTAAAGAACACTTTTTGAATTGATCTGATTGGTTATGATCCGTCCCAGCGTTACCGTTGAGAATTTTAAAAACTTGGACACTTGGGATTTCAAAATAAAAAGTCGCCAAAAAAGGGAATTTTTTTTTTTTTTAAAAGGGGCCAACTACTTAAAAACCTAAAAAACTCCTTAAAATTTGTTTATTTAATAACAACAAGACAAAAAATGTTGTGTGTTTAAAAAAAACTACTAAATCTAATTCTGCTACTAACAAAATAATTTATTTATAATTATTTTACAACAATTTTTATTATTAAAAAAAATAAAGATTAATTCGCAAAAATAGTTTACATAAAATACTTTTTTTATTATTTTATTAATTAAACTTCTGTACTTTTGTACGAGGTCTTCACTCGTACTCCAATCTTTCAAATCCACGTCGAACCAATTGAGACTGAACGTATGGATCCACAAGTATTGACTTAAGTCTGTTGGACAAACTTTTTTATTATTATTACAAAAATATAAATTAGAATATAAGTATTCATAGTATTTGTTTTTTATTTTCTCAATCCAGTTCAAAAAGATTCGGTATGTAATGATTTAAATAGCTATTTATAAACTTTATTATCATTTTTAGTTACTTACAGTTTCAACCCATTTATAGATATTCCGTAGCTCTTTATATTACTATACTGTGAAACAATCTCAAAATAATTAATTTATTATATATATGGATCGATATATTACAAACAACTTAGTTTCTCGTTATTTAGCTCATAGTATTAAAAAGTCGCCATTTAAAAAAGGGGCCAAAAAAGTGTCCACGTGGTTGAAAAACTTTAGTCGCCAATGCCCCGTTTTATATAAACCGAAATTGCGGTATTAAATTTTATGAGGATTGGCAAAAATATATCATATCTCCCATAAAAGTCTCACTTCGGGAAAACCTTTTAAAATGCATAAATAACATAATTTGATGTATAAGTATGTTTCACGCTTATTAAAAATATCGGTCCACAATTAGCCACGAGTCCCATATAAGACCCTTTCCCGAATATTAATCCATATTTGCAATGATGTGGGGTATCATATGGTATGTCTTGACCAACTATATCTTTCTTACTTGTTTCAAATGTAATTTAGAAGTGGGGATAAAAATTCCAGATAATTGAGCTAGAGAGGCTGTTGAGTTAAAGATAGTTGATCTATATACACAACTACAAAGATAGAAATGTAGTAAAGCTGACGATACAGTTGAGCTAAAGATTAAAATTAAGTTGAGCTTTGGATGCAGATATATTCAAGTTAAATATACAGTTGAGATAGAAATATAATTACAATTAAGCTATAAATACCGATATATTTGATTCGATATCGATACAGTTGAGCTAAAGATTCTTTATAGCTAACTTGACGTTATATATACCTTTAAATTAGAGATACTAGTACAGATGAGCTTAGCGATAAGATAAAGTTGAGCAAGAAATGCAAATAAATGAATGCCAGATATACTGAAGTCAGCTGTACAGCTACAGTTGAACTAAAATTGATCTATCGATATATTTGGCTAGTGATACACATACATTTGAGCTAGAAACACGAATAAAGTTGAGCTTGAGATAATATTTTTCTCGAGCTTGCGATACAGCTACCAAGCCAGTTGTAGGGTATTGAAATTCAAAATAAGAAAAGAATCAGCAATCAACATTTAACATACATAAACAAAAGTTGTTAAACATAAATGTATATATGAATCTACTTCTATTTACACAAATACACTCATATAAACATATGTAAACTTGCATAACTATTTAATTTGTACATATGTAGATACATATACATAGATAACTATTTTAAACAAATGAACGTCTTCAGAGATTTTCATCGGCAACATTGTCGTCATCATCTTATGTTCATTTTGTGGTTATGAAATTTATTCTATTGTAAATTGCAAGTAAACATAAACTACAAACAAATTAATGAAAACATAAAACAGCAACAACAAAAAATTCCTAAATAAACAAGTGTGTGAATAAAATTATAAAATAAAATAATAAAGAAATATATACATATGTATCTATTTCTTACATCTTAAAGATTCAAAAGAAAATCTTTAGAAAATTTCTATATACTGAAGATATTCTTATTTAAGTTGAATTTTTGTTTTATGTTTGTTATTAATTGAAGGTCTATGTTATACTTTTTTAAAAGAGGTATTCACTTATACTACTGAATAAGTAGTGGCATTTTCTTAAACTATAATAAATAATATTTTTTTTATTCAATTTCCAAGCTATATAAAAATGAACAGTCATATACCTAACTATATAAAAATGTTTCTCATTTTGTCTTCTGACTATCCTTATTATTATTTAAACTGTAACCAAAAATTTAACCCTCCAAATAAACAAAATTTTTTTATTACAATATCTTACAAGCACTAACCCCTCACTTTCCAAATAGTGCAGTAAGTGTTTCAAATGTTTATGTTGTTTATTTTAAGCTTTTGTTCTTGTTGTTGTAGTTTTTATACCCTTCACCACAGGTGTAAAGGGTATATATAAGTTTGTCATTCCGTTTGTAATTTCCACAATTTTCGTCGGAGAGCAAAAAAGTTTATATTTTCGGAATCCTTGTAAGAAGCGATGACGATTGGACCATGTCCGTCCGTCCGTCCGTGTGTCGGTTGAAATGGCGTTTATGAAGCCCACCGATAACTGACATATATAATATGTATGTCAAACGATCGGAAATGCTTTCGAGAATTTTGCTATTGGAATTCAGCAAGATAGGTTCATACAATGCGAAGATATGTTCAAAAAACCGGTTTTTTGAACCGGTTTTCCAGTTTCTGAAGCCTCTGTATACACTACGGACTTCGTTTTTACAAAGAATTCTCGGACATTTTTTTCTGAATTTTTGTTCTGAAAAATAAATCGGTTCAGTAATAACTGAGATATCGGACAAAACGCATTTTTTATTTTTTGAAGCCTTGGTTTAAGCTATAGATTTTTATTTTTATACAGATCGGTCACAAATATTTTTATAAAATTTCAGTTTTTTGAATCAGGAAGATCGGTTTATAAATGGTGGAGATATGCTTTAAAAACCGGTTTTTAGAACCGGTTTTTTAGTTTCTGAAGCCTCTGCATATACCAGGGACTTCGAATTTTTAAAGGGGGCTCGAAAATTATTTTCTGAATTTTTGTTCTGAAAAAATTAAATAAATCGGTTCAGTAATAACTGAGATATCGGGGAAAACGAATTTTTTATTTTTGAAGCCCTTGTTCAAGCTATAGATTTTTATTTTTATATAGATCAGTCATAAATATTTTTATAAAATTTCGGTTTTTTTAATAAACCAAATTCGTTCATAATCAACAGAGTTATGGCCCAAAAACAAATCTGTTAAGAATATAAATACACCAACAAACATGTATATTAAGCATTGTAATGACTATTAGTGACGTTTTTTTTGTTTTTTGTATAGACAAGTAGTTTAGTTATCAACAACAGTAATATGATGAATAACAGTGTTGTTGTTGTTGTTCTTTGTATATGCAGTCTGTACAAAAATAAATAGATATGGAATTGTAGTTGTTTATTTTTAAAAACTAAAACATATCTGTTAAGAATATACATAAATACATACACAAACTTGTATATTAAGAATTGTAATGACTATTAGTGACGTTTTTCGTTTTTTGTATAGACAAGTAGTTTAGTTAGCAACAGCAGTAATATAATGAATAACAGTGTTGTTGTTGTTCTTTGTGTATTCAGTCAGTTTGTACATACAAAAATAAATATATATGGAATTGTTGTTGTTTCTTTTTTAAAAGCAAAGCCTGTTATGATTGTTATACCCTTCACCACAGGTGCAAAGGGTATATATAAGTTTGTCATTCCGTTTGTAATTTCCACAATTTTCGTCGGAGAGCAAAAAAGTTTATATTTTCGGAATCCTTGTAAGAAGCGATGACGATTGGACCATGTCCGTCCGTCCGTCCGTGTGTCGGTTGAAATGGCGTTTATGAAGCCCACCGATAACTGACATATATAATATGTATGTCAAACGATCGGAAATGCTTTCGAGAATTTTGCTATTGGAATTCAGCAAGATAGGTTCATACAATGCGGAGATATGTTCAAAAAACCGGTTTTTTGAACCGGTTTTCCAGTTTCTGAAGCCTCTGTATACACTACGGACTTCGTTTTTACAAAGAATTCTCGGACATTTTTTTCTGAATTTTTGTTCTGAAAAAATGAAATAAATCGGTTCAGTAATAACTGAGACAAAACGCATTTTTTATTTTTTGAAGCCTTGGTTTAAGCTATAGATTTTTATTTTTATACAGATCGGTCACAAATATTTTTATAAAATTTCAGTTTTTTGAATCAGGAAGATCGGTTTATAAATGGTGGAGATATGCTTTAAAAACCGGTTTTAGAACCGGTTTTTTAGTTTCTGAAGCCTTTGCATATACCAGGGACTTCGAATTTTTAAAGGGGGCTCGAAAATTATTTTCTGAATTTTTGTTCTGAAAAAATTAAATAAATCGGTTCAGTAATAACTGAGATATCGGGGAAAACGAATTTTTTATTTTTGAAGCCCTTGTTCAAGCTATAGATTTTTATTTTTATATAGATCAGTCATAAATATTTTTATAAAATTTCGGTTTTTTTAATAAACCAAATTCGTTCATAATCAACAGAGTTATGGCCCAAAAACAAATCTGTTAAGAATATAAATACACACACAAACATGTATTAGTGACGTTTTTTGTTTTTTGTATAGACAAGTAGTTTAGTTAGCAACAGCAGTAATATAATGAATAACAGTGTTGTTGTTGTTCTTTGTGTATTCAGTCAGTTTGTACATACAAAAATAAATATATATGGAATTGTTGTTGTTTCTTTTTTAAAAGCAAAGCCTGTTATGATTGTTTTTTTTTCATATTCAAATTTTCGTAGTTTGAAAAAAATTTAGATTTAGAAAATATGCAAGCATACGTTAAGGCGAAAATTTTATTAATTGTCGGTAATATGGTAATATGATGTCGATAAGATGGTAAGATGGTAATATGGTGAAGGGTATCAAAGATTCGGCACAGCCGAATCTTTTTTCAATTTCATTTTGTTTTCATAATGATCAAGATAAACACAAGACAACATTGTACAAAACAATAAGTTTTGGTTACATCGAAATTTATAAATACTCATCGTATCTATTCCACCAAACTGTAAGTTTATCTAAAAACGTGTAAGTATGTCAGTGTGACTCGCAGTTGGTCTTGTTGTCTTAAAAATTCTCTTGAGAAATTGCTTAATTTTATGCAAAACTTTGTGTGACACTTTATTTTGTTGTTCAACTCGTATGTAGTTTATTTTTTTGTATTTTTTTTATTAATTTAATTATACAATAAAAATTCCTGAATAAAGTTATGTATGTGTTTTTATGTTGAAGGGGGTAAATTTTTTGGTACATGGGAATTTTATCATTTTAATAGTATGGAATTATTTTCTTATTATTATAAAATTTAACTAATCTGTTAAGTCTCCAAGGACGTGTTATCTTTTAAGATTTGTTTAATAGTTACTTTGTATCATGATTAAGAGACAGTCATGTAAAGCAATAATTTTTTATGTTTTTTATACCCTACCACATCATTATTATTTTTTATCAATAGGCTTATAATAACCTTCTGAGTCGATTTAATGATGTCCGTCCATCCGCCCATTTAATTTAATTAAATTTATATGTATGACTTACATAGACATATTTTTTGAAGGAGCTTGAAAAAAAATTGTTTGTTGACTAGTGTAATTAAACTCCTATTTCGGGAAGATATTTTTATGGGGGCTCGGTGGAAAAATGAGCCAATTTTAATAGGGTTCGCTGTTAAACTCGAATCTGCTTTCAATTTTTTCCCATCAGGTCGGGATAATTTTTCTTTTTATGGGCGTGTCTAATATTGTGTCCTAAATATGCCGATTACTCGAGTATATTTCACTATTACTTGAGAACGGTATGCACGATTTATACATATAAATGATACACCAAGATATGCGGAATAAAATTAGCTTAGGAGATATTTCGAAAAAAGTGTCGGAAAAAATTTTTTTCATGTAAAATTCAAGATTTCTTTTTTTTTTTACTAAAACTTTTTGTTAAAGTGAAAACATCAAAAATATTTAAGTTTATCACCTTTATCTCAAAGCTAGCAAAACTACGAGTAAATAAAATAAATATCATCAAAATGGATGCACAAATCTTGATTGGATTCACAGTTAAGTTAGGATACCCATGCATACCTATAGTTAAGTGGACAACACTAGTGGGCAAAAAAAAAAATTGTTTTGTCTTAGATAAAAAAAAAATAGGTGGATTAGATGGAATTCAACGTGCTTAAAAAGAATCAGCTTTTACTTTTTTTCTATCACGCATTGATTTCTTTTTTATGGGCATGACTACTATGAACCCATCTTTAGGCAGTCACACTTGTGTAACTCGAGAACAGTTTGTCCAATTAAGATAAATTGAACTTTAATATATAGCGTTCTAAATTGTCTTTGAACTGAATTTATATAATTTTTTGTCCAGTTAATATTTTCGTAGTTATTCGGTAATTAGTACCGAAAATTTTAAAATTTATTTTTTTGAAAAGTGGTGAAAATTTTGATCTATAACGCTGAAATTCTTGAGCGAATGAAAAATATTGTTGACATACCTTGAAGACAATTTTCGTATGCATCTTTTAATGTGTCACTTATCAAAATCGTGTAAAGGTTACTTGAGGTATAGCCTAAGTTTGGCAAACCAATCTCGAATTTTATAGTGTGACCGCTGAATAAGAGTATGATATTAGTCATGCACATAAAAAAAAATTAGTACGCGATAGAAAAAAAGTAAATACAGATTCTTGTTTAACTCGTCAAAATCCATCTAGTCCACCTATTATTTTTTCAAGAAAAAAAAAAAAAAAAATAAAATTGGCCACCACTGTATTTCTACTCAATTGTATGTAACATGGGTATTTTTACTTAATTTTGAAGATACATGCCTTATTTTATCTGCAGCATTACCACCTTTAAGAAATATTAGACACGCCCATAAAAAAAATCTAGACCTGATGGAAAAAAACTGAAAGCAGATTCGTGTTTAGCACATCAAGTCCAACTATTTGTCTATGGGGGAGGATTCTTTTGTCGACCAGTGTTATCATAAATTCCTTATATATAGAATTATAACATATAATAGATATTATCAGCCTAATATTGAACTCAATTCTATTTTATATAAGTAGAAGTCTCAGTGCCATATTTTATGAGGATCGGCCCATAATTGAACATAGACCCACTTTCGGGAGTTCTCTTAAAGTGTATAAATAACATAATATAATGCATATACTTGACCGACTGCAAATTTCTTTTTTTTATTCACTTTCCATTTTTTTTACTGAATCTGCCTTTAGTATGTCTCACAGTTAGTATTTAAATCTTAAAAACTAAAATTAAAGCTATTTATTCTCTTAGGAGAGCTAAGGCGAAAAAACAGGCCTCTCATTAATGGATGGGCTCTACGAAGCCTTAAGTAAGCTTAGATTTCAACAAGGCGTCTAGCGAGTAGGTTTAGATGACCTTAAATTTTCCGTATATAATTTTTACTGAATTTTACAAATTCTGTTTGCTTATTAACCAGTGAAGGCTGTAAGCTTTTAGCTTCATATGTCAAATCTCTTGGTTTCTACATGAAGTCGTAAGTCGTCTATTCAAATTAATACCCAGGTACGTCACATAATCTGACTGTAGTATACTTATCCCATTTATATAAACTTCTAACTTGTTTTTGTTTTTCAATAATAGAGAAACCCTTATTCAAATCCAGTATTTCGGTAAACAATATTCTGAAATGTTTAATATACCTTATCGAATGAACCGATCTTAACTAATTTCAATAGGTTTCGTCCTTGTATCATAAAAGTGCCAAATTTCATTGAATTATCTTCAAAATTGCGGTCTGTACTTTATGCCCAAGGTGTACGTGGACAGCTAGATTCTGAGTATATTGGCAGACTTTAATGTGGGTGTTGTATAACTTTTCTATACGTTACAAACATCAGCATAAACGCATAATACCCCAAGCACCTGTGGTGGTGTAGGGTATAAAAATATATTTTCCTATAATTTATCAATAAACATAAAAAAATCCAAAAAGTACCAATTTTCATAGAAGACAAAACAAAACTGGGTAAATTTTCAAAATTACCAAAAAGTTTCACTAAATTAAAAAAAAAAAAAAATGAAAAAGTTTCAATTTCCAAAAAAGGACCAATTTCGAAATAAAAATAATAAATATATAAAATAGGAACCAACACTTTTATTAATTTAAAAAATATCCTAATAAATTTTTCATTATTCTAAATAAGTTTTCATTTGCAAAAATAAAAATAATACTACCCAATAAAAAAGTTAAAATTTTCTAGTTAAAGTAGCTACTAATAAAAAGTACGTTCTTTTAAGAAAAGAAAAAAAGTACCTAAAACTGATTTTAAAGAAGATTTTACATTATTGTTTTTCCATTAAAGCTCATATTTTCTAAAATGCAAAATTGTTTTAAAAAAAGTGCTAGTTTTCAAGGTAAAGTACTAATTTCCTCATTTTGAAAAAAAATTAAAAAAAAATCAGAAAAATATAAATTTTCAACAAAATTTAGAAAATCGTTTTAAATAAAAGGTGAGACTAAGATGAGAGTAGGTACTTTTGCAACTGATTTTTTTTTTTTTTTGGCAATGAATTTGGATAAAACCATGAGAACCATGCTCTCTATTTTATTTCAATCCTTTTAGTGATCTGTTTCTTATTATCACAGCAACTCTTATAGAAATTCTAACAATCTAGAAAGAGTTAAAAACTGGCCCAAACTAAGAGCTCTTAAGTTTGTTCTCCAAAGACATAATACAAAATAATATTTAATTAATTTTTTATTAAAATATAATTTTTTTTATGTTTATTTAATTTATCTTTTCTCATATTAGTCTGATATTAAATTTACTTTGAATTTTAATTGTTTACATAACAGATAAATTAAATACCAAACAAAGGTGTTGAAATTTTATTATCCAATTTCTTTAATATTAATTTCCTTTCGTTAAAAAAATTAAAGTTTTTTATAAGTATTATAAAACGAATTAAAGACAATACAATTTTCCACATGCAATAAATTGCATTAAAAAAAAAAAAAAGAAAACAACAAAATTGTTAAACATTTAGATATTGTTTAACAACCAATAACAAAGTAATGACACTAACAAATTGATGTTATTGATTTGTAAAGGTTATTTTCCGGTTAAGAGTTCAAGTATGGACCATAATACATATTCATAAAAAAACTAACAATAGCTAAGTGTAATAGAAACATAATACACACAGTTATATATACAGAAATACATAAATTTTAACATACATGCAAAAGTATAGTACTTATATTTGTGAGTACGTTTGCTACAGTGTGCATTGTGTATAGAAAAATAAATACAATAAAATCAGTGAAAGTTAATTGAACAGCACACGCACTTGAAACTGTGTAAAATAGCACCGAAAATTAATAACTATGGGTCGAACAAACTGTCTGTCAGTCTGACAGCTAAATACACATTCAGTTATTATTTTGCAATACAGGGAGTAAATTAAAGTATACAGCTTCACAAATACTATAAACAATTTTAGGGTGGAGTTGTCGAAAATAAATCAAAATAAAATATAAATAACAATTTAAAGCAAAAAATAAAAACAAATAATTTACACTTTAAATCTTTTCACTGTCATTATTACAAAAAACAATGCCGATAATAATAACAACAAGAAATCATAGCATCAAAAATAATACTCTCATTTAATATACGCTATGCGTAGTTTTAAAAGTACATAACACACAGTGGGACGATTATAAATGAAAGTTGTTGAGTATTGTATATAATATATACAGTAGCGAGCATAAAAAATGCAACGCTAGGCTATATGATTTTTGATCGCATTGATTAGGGCTAGAACGTTTTTAAATTCTAATGTGATTTTATTCTTTGCGGCCTTAGCAAACTATTGTATGTCATTTTGTTCTAAATTGTTACGCATACGAACAGTTAATAATATTTTTTTTAAAAAGTTGTAAATTTAAGGGAGCAAAAAAAAATGCAACTCCTAAAATATCATCGGATTTTTTTAAATTTTTATAAAAATAATTATAGAAAAATTATGAAAACTATAATTTGGTAGTATTACCACTAATTACTACCAATATATATAAATTTAAGGTAATTTTAACTACAAAGGATATTAATAATATTAAGAAAACACTCTTTTCTCCATACTTTTTAAGAATTTTCGAATATTTTTGAATAACATTCTGATAATTGCAGTGAAATAATATTAATATGTAGTTCTAATATGAAGATTCTTAAAAATTATCTTAAAGAAACAATATTGAAACGATTATGCCTGTAACAATTGATACAAGTCATTTAACAGTAGATATTTTATATTATCTGAATGACCACATTTGGCCATTCAAAGCTACTATTGCCAGCAATCGTTGATTTAATAATGTAAATATGGTAACTGGATATCTTTCTAACAAAACACATATTATATACTTATATAAAACTACCACCTTTACTTTTAGAGGCAGGTCCTTTATTATTTTTACGAGTACTGTATAATGGAAATAAGAGCCTATTACGATAACTTGAATTAATTTGACTCTAAACCCATATATTTCAATTTTAGACGATCTAGGTAGACATACTTACTTAAATATCAATTTCCAATAGTAAACAAGTCCAATAGTCCAATTATCACGAAGGATGCACTTTTAATTTTTCAACATATGAAGAGTTCAAAATAGGTATATTTCTTAACTGTTTTGCCTTGTGTTAGAATTTGTTCCAGGACCAAAATCAAGGGATATTTGAACATTATAGCGATACAGGGCATTTGATAATGTCATATCTTTGCGAAAAAAAAATATTTTAAGCTGTTGATTCCATCTCAATAACGATATTTCGGTCGAAAGGTCATATTCAATTATAAATTATGAAGTTAAGCTAAACTATCATAAATATTTGATCGCTTATTTATAGAAAATGTTTTTTGATTTTAAAACAACTAACAAAATAAATAATAATTCCAAAAATATCAATCTCTATTGAAAAATGTCCAAAATAGTTCAGAAAAATATCAAAATTTAATGAAATATTATTTGTAAATTTCATGTATCTTAGACAATATGCAACGATAGAAAATTTTGTTTTTTTAAAAACACTATAGTTTCCAACCATTTCCAATCAAAATTTTAAAAATCATGTTTATTTGTTTAGAGTTGCATTTTTTTTGCTCGCTCACATTTTCAACTGCTTTTACTAAACGTTCAATAATTTTCGTTACGCAGAAAAATATTCAACAAAATTATATGCAACAGGTATCTATTACCACAAATAATAAAATCACATTAGTACTGTTACATTAGGACTTGCTATAAGCAAAATATATACGAACAAAGATCATATCACATAGCGTTGCATTTTTAATGCTCGCTACTGTATGTATATATGAATGTGAAGAGATTTTTATTGTTAAATTTTTGACTAAAGACAATAACGAATTACAAACTGTAAGACTTCATAGATTTTTTACATACGCAGAGTTCAAATATATAATATACAAATTTTTTGTAGTATCAAATATAAAATTTTAACTGTATCGTTTGGAAACCGATAGTCTATTGCACTGATACTGATTTGTGATATTTATATTCGATGACAAAGTATGTGGCTATTTAGATGTGGGAAAACGTTCGGAAACTAGGAAGCAGTGTTGCCAGGACTTGGGAAAAAAAGAAGCTAAATTAGACTTTAAAAAAGTTTAGAAAAGGTTAAATGATCCAAAAAATAAAGCCAGAAAAATGCTAATTAATTAATTGGTAATTAATTATATGCAGTAAATGATGATTTTTTTCACAGTTATTATTAATAATTCTGTAACTTTACAACTGTTGCATGAATTTCAACGAAGTTTCGCATGGGCAATCCTGAGATGTATTTCAATTGATTTGGAGGAGTAAAGATCCTTATGGGGTCTGGGAGACGGGGGTGGACCTCCAAAATTTAGGACCTCAATTTGAGTTCTAAAATTTTTCTAAAATATTCTCTGGATTCTGTAGAAAATTCAAAATTGATTTAAGTTTGCACTCTATTTTATTAGAACAAAAAAAAAAAAAAAATCATTTTTATCGATTAATAAAAAAAAAACGTTTTCGTTCTCCTTCAAAAAAATATGTGGACTAGAGGGAATTCCGCATGCTAAACTCGAATCTCTTATCAGGTCGAGATTTTTTTTATGGGCGTGTCTAATATTGCGCCCTAAATAAGCCGATTACTCGAATATATTTCACTGTAACTCGAAAACGGTATGCAAGATTATTTATATATCGGTATGCACGATATATAAATAATACACCAATATGTGGAATAAAACTGGCTTTAAGTCGTTCTGCTAACAAATTTGTACACGTTCAATAGCTTTGGAGATATTTCGAAATAAGTGTCCGAAAGAAATTTGTTCATGCTAAATTTAAGATTAATTTTTTTTTCTAAAACTTCTTTTTAAAAGTGAAAACCTCAAAAATGTTTCAGTTTATCATCTTTATCTCAAAGCTGGCAAAACTACGAGTAAATAAAGCCACGTATCATAAAAATTGATCCACAAATCATGATTGCATTCACAGTTAAGTTGTTATACCCATGCATACCTACAGTTAAGTGAAGATACATCCAGACCTGATAGAAAAAACTGAAGGCAGATTTGTGTTTAGCACATCAAAATACATCAAGTCCAACTATTCGTATATGTTGTATTCTTTTGTTGACCAGTTTCATTGACGATATTCAAAAATATTTTGGTATAAATTTGGCGCTTAATTGCTTTCCACTAGGCCAAAAACGAATGCAGGAGTGCCGATTATATGAAAAAATGTATTTTTTTAACTTTTTTTTTAATTGAACGTAAAAACATTTTCGCTATCATTTCATTCCTGTAAAAATCATTTAAAAAGCTACGTAAATCAATTTTTGACAATTTTTCAATTTATCTTGTTAAGCACTTTACAGGAGTATAATTTTGAAAACAGACTTAATTTGTAGAAGTAAACATTTTTTTAAACTTTTACATATTCAAGATAGTCAATTTTGACACGGGTGACTAAGATATGATTTTTTTGAAATTCGATCCGAGCAGTAGTTTAAGTAGTTTATTACCAAAAAAATTGGGTTTGGCCCCACTGTGCAAAATAATCATTAAGAAATCTTATGATGCTTTGCGCATGCGTACAAGTGTTAAGATACATAATATTAAACCCTATATAAAGCAGATTCACAAGAATTTCACACAGCACATCACACCTATATTTTGTTTTATCATTTAATTTCTCTGGAATGTAATATTTTTATAATTTACATTTAAAAAATATTTAAGTAACACTATATAACCTAACAATTTAATGTTTTATTTTCATTATAATTGTTTTATACATTTCGCTTGAGGTTTACTTACACATGATGTACACAAGTTACGAGTGCTCTTTCTTCATAAATTTAATTACATTTTTATTTTATTTGTAACATTAATAAAGTAACACCTTAACCTTTTTTGTTTGTTTTGTTTGTTATAATGTTTGTTGCTGTTTTCTATGTATAGTTATATGATTTTTTGTTTATAACTTTTCATTTTATATATATTTTTTGCTTAATTTGATTATTAACTCATCTTTAGAGGTGAAAGTTGCAAACAATATATAGACATTGGTCAATAGTTATCATCTGCATTGAGTTGAATATAATTTTATTTATATATTAAAATAAACACATAATTTCCTTACTTTTTAAAATCAACAACTTCCGTATGAATTTTATTTAATAATAAATATTTTTTCCTTATTTATGTTAAATTTAATATTTACTGAATGAAGAAAAAACGCTCAAATATTTCTCACATTTCATAAGTAGTAAATCTGTGATTAATTCCAATATTTAAACATTGATTGCATTTGAAAGTGTTAAAAATTGTATTGAAAATTTTGACATGGGAATAATTTAAAATGATGAAAGTGTTTAATAAGCTAAGTTTTAAAAACGATTCTGTAATTATTATTACATCAATGGTATAAGTTGCGTTAAAATATTTTTGAATTCCTTTATAGCTGTTATAGACATTTCACAATCTCCACAATAGGCTTAAGGAAAACTCAAATAAGTACTCCATCTTTGGATCTTTTGTGATGTCATCTTAAGTTTAAATTTACTGAGTAAATTCTATAAATACATACATATATACTTGTCTAGGTCTAGTTCATTTCCCTTGACCATTTATATACCCTCATCATATTTACCTAAGAATAAATATTTTACTTAAATTTCTTGTAATAATTTTATTTAATTTAATTAATTCATTTTAATTTAATTTTATCTTATCCTATTAAATATTTTAAAATAAACTCACACATAGATACATGAATCCTATGAGTAGTATGGGTGTAAAATAAATAAGTATAATAGTTTTGTTGTTTGTTGTTGATGATGTTTTTAAGTTTAATAAGGATTATTACAACAACAATTTTTAATTAATGAATGTTCATAACAAGATTTTGCATACAACAATGAACAATCGTAATAGACACATTGTGGGGGCTTTTGATAAACCGTAGAACCTGGAAATACATTAAAAAAACAAAATAACGTAAAGTTAATTTACAATTTAAATTAAATCCAATAAGGTAAGACTAATGCTGTAAAGAAAAATTTGATATAAAGGTTGTTATTCATCAACAATAAAATGAATGATTATTTTAAAAACTTACCATTTCAGACTAAAAATGTTATTTAAATTAAAAACCATCACTTGTTTACTTAAATATAAATTTAATAGAAACTAACAAATATTTAAAATATAATTGACCAACATTTTTATATTTGAAGAATAATAGAAATAAAAAACATGTAATCGGTAGTGAATATTTTCAGTTCTAACACATTATATAACAAGAAAAAAAGATATAGTCGGTGTAGCCCGACCATATAATACCCTACACAATTGTTTACATCAAAATTCGAGGAGGGATCTTTAAATAGACTTGTGGACAGATACTCATATTAAGTGTAAACAAAATATACAAATACAGAATGTTACGTCGATACGAAAATTTATATGAATTTATTCATATAATTATATTTATTCCCGAAAGAGGGCTTTATATGGGAGCTAATGTAAATTATGGACCAATCTTCATAAAAATTGGCACTATAATTTACAAAGATTAGCACAAACGTATAATACTCTCCCCATCTATGGCGGTGTAGCATAAAAAGTACCTGTCATTATACCCTACACCACCAAAGGTGGTTGGGGTATTATGTGTTTGTACAGAAATTGTAACGCAAAGAAAAAATCTTCGGACCCCCGCCTTAAAGTATACCGTTCGATTCATAATCACTTTCTGAGTCGCCAATTGCCCCTTTTTTAATCACCTGGTCACTTTTTGGCCCCTTTTTTTAAATGGCGACTAAATGGTGACTTTTTAAGACTATGTGCTAAATGATGAGAAACTAAGTTGTTTGAAATATATCGACCCATTTATATTAATTTCAGCAAATAATAATTTTCAGATTGTTTCACAGTATAGTGATATAAAAAACTGCGTAGTATTTATAAATGAACTGAAACTGTTAGTAACTAAAAATAATAATAAAGTTATGAACAGCTTTTTATATCATCATATGCCGAATCTTTTTGAACTAGATTGAAAAATATCCCCTTTTTTGGCGACTTTTTATTTTGAAATCATCTTTCTTTCAACGGTAACGCTGCTTGTTCTTATTTTTTATAATTTAAAAATTAATGAAAATTTTATTGGGATATCTTATCTAACAAAGATTTTTTTTTACAGATACAATATTTATACTTTCTCCAAAAAACTAATTTGTTAAAAGGATTTTACTTCCAAATCTTAATTCCAACAAGCGCGAATTATATTCGGCCCGGCCGAATCTATATACCCACCATCAACTTTTTCAAATTTAACGTTATATGGGAGGGGGCGGTAAGGCGGGCGGACCACGCCCATTTTTTGTTTCCGAGTTTACATTTGTCCTTGAACTATTTGAACACAATTTCGTTGATTTTCACCTTATATGGGAGGTGGGCGGTAAAGTGGGCGGACCACACCCATTTTTGGCTTTCGAGTTTATATTGATCCCCGAACTATACGTACAAAATTTCGTTGTCGTACATGCTTTTGTTGAAGAAATATCAGCAGAAAACTATAAAACGGACACCCTGTGTTTCTAGTTTTTAGCCCATAACTTTTTTGTTTGTCAACCGATTTTGTTCATTTTAAATCCCAAACAAACCTTATATAAGGCAAGTATGTGCGCCAACGTCCCCCTACGTTTTCCCGTTCGAGCCCTATCCTGCTTTCAACAGACGGACGGACGTAGCTAGATCGACTCAGAATTGAACCAGGACCCAGAAAATATATATTTTGTGGGGTCTTAGACGATTCCTTCGACATGTTACACACGGAATGACAAAATCAATATACCCCCATCTTTTTGATGGTTGGTATAAAAATCAGAAAAACCATGAACTTACTTTTTTCTTTTCAAATGAACTTCTCGTCTATCTGACATTAATAACACTGGTCGACAAAAAAATTTTTTTAGAGCTCTTTAAAAAAAAAAAATATGGAATTCCGCATGCTAAACTCGAATCTGCTTTCAGTTTTTTTTCCATCAGGTCGGGATTTTTTTATGGGCGTGTCTAATATTGTGTCCTAAATATGCCGATTACTCGAGTATATTTCACTATTTCTTGAGAACAGTATACACGATTTATACAAATGATACACCAAGATATGCGGAATAAAATTAGCTTTAAATCACTACTATCATAAAAATTAATGCCAAAATCTTGATTGGATTCACAGTTAAGTTAGGATACCCATGCATACCTATAGCTAAGTGGAAATACGGTAGTGGGCAAAAAAAATAAAAATTTTTCGCCTTAAATAAAAAAAAAAAAAAAAATAGTTGGATTGAATGAAATTCAACGTGCTAAATAAAAATCAGATTTTACTTTTTTTCTATCACGCATTGATTTTTTCTTATGGGCATGCCTACTATGACCCCGCCTTTAGGCAGTCACACTTGTATAACTCGAGAACAGTTTGTCCAATTAAGATACATTGAACTTTATTTAATATATAGCGTTCTAAATTTTCTTTGAACTGAATTTATATAATTTTTTTGTATAGTTAATATTTCCGTAGTTATTCGGTAATTAGTAACGAAAATTTTAAAATTTATTGTTTTGAAAAGTGGTAAAAAATTTTGATCCATAGCTCTGAAATTTTTGAGCGAATGAAAATTATTGTTGACATAGCTTGAAGACAATTTTCGTATGCATCTTTTGATGTATCACTTATTAAAATAGTGTAAAGGGTTTTTGAGTTATTAACTAAGTTTGACAAACCATTCTCGAATTTTATAGTGTGACCGCTGAATAAGGTGATGATATTAGTCATGCACATAAAAAAAATCAGTACCCGATAGAAAAAAGTGAATGCAGATTCTTGTTTAACTTGTCAGAATCCACCTAGTCCACCTATTTTTGTTTCAAGAAAAAGTAAAAAAATAATTTTTTTTTTGGCCATCACTGTATTTCTACTCAATTGTATGTAACATGGGTATTTTTACTTAACTTTAAATACAATTTAGATTTTTACATCAATTTTGAAGATATATGCCTTATTTTATTCGCAGCATTACCAGCTTTAAGATAAAGATGATAAACTGTAACATTTTAGATGTTTTGATTTATTAAAAGAAATTTTAATAACAAAAAAATCTAAAATTTTGCATGAAAATGATTTTTTTCGGACACTTATTTCAAAATAACTCCGAAACTATTGAGCACATAAAAAAAAATAAGCTTATGGAATTTGAAAATATTTTTAGTCCGCATCTTTTGTTGTATCACTTTGATCAATCGTACACACCGGACAGACGGACGGACATCGTTAAATCGACTCAGAAAGTGATTCTAAGCCGATTAGTATAAATTAAGGTGGCCAATAAGACCAATATTTTTGGGTGTTACAAACATCAGCACAAACGCATAATACCCTATGGTGGTGTAGGTTATAATTAACAAAGATATGTATGGACGAACGGAAAATATTTTAATGTTTATATTTTGTTTTTGTATTTTGATCAAAAAGCAAAAAATTCCAAAAATGCATTTTATACTTATTTGGAGGATTCACAAAGTGTGCTATCACGTCGTATTGTCATATGTCCTAAAATATTTCAATGTATAAATAATATTGTTATTGCTTTCCTTTGTAAAATTTTATGACATTATGACAATACGACATGATAGCACACTTTGTGAATCCCCCAATTATATAAAAACAAAATGTTAACATTAAAATATTGATATCATCTTTCCCTGAATTAAACGCAATTTTCGACCCTTTTACCATTAGAATTATACGTTATATGGTATAATATGTACCAAAATTACATATTTAACAATTTTCAATACCAAACCTCATCAAAGATGAATATTTGTGCCATTTTTTGTCCCCCTAGGTGAACCGTCCTGAGTCCTATCGTTTTAAGCAGACATACGGATGGATATAGTAGGATCACTTAATATCTACTGCTAATACGAACTATGCTAATTTTTCCTTTAAATTTACATTAATATAAGCAGTGATTTACAAAATACCAATATAAAAAAATCTGATTATTTAACACTTTACAAAACATTCTGATTCCCAAGTAAATGGCTATCAAATGAATTCGATAAATAACCGAATTCAACAAATTAAATGTCAAGCGAATGGAATAAAATTAATGAATAAATAAAATTGATTTATAACGCAAATAATTATAAACAATAAAAAGAGAGAAAAACAATTAAATTACCTGGAAAATCACAACAACATGAATCGTGTATTAATTTATGAGAACAATAACTATAAACCGATGTATCACACAAAGGACAACCAGGCGGAGAAGAAGGTATTGGGGGAGATGGCATCATAAATCCATTATAGGGATATTGACGAGTTTCCGGTTTTGTTTGTTTGACAGCAGCTGTATCATTTTTTATTTGCATGGGAGCTTCTAAAGAAAGATATTAACATTTTGTATTAAATAATTGTTATTTTTGCTTTAAATATAGTTTTATATTTTCCAATATTTACCTATAGTATTCAAATCATTAATTTCACTTTCAGCCAAAGTACTTGCCGCACTTGAAGACGCACTTAATACCAACAACAATAATGTCATCAGTAACATCAAGATTTCTGATGTTATTGTTATCTCATTCACTGTGGAGCATCTTCTTTGCTGTTTTCTTATTGTCATGTTGTTAAACATCTTGTGGTTTGTGGTAATAGTACGAGTAGTTTGGCTTGTGTATCTTGTTATCTGGTTATTACACAACTAAAACTTTGTTAATTTTTTAATAGATCTTAACAACTTTTATTTTTTTATATCAAGACAACGAACCATTCATATACTTACATGGATAGAGATACATTTATACCATGTGGAAGTGCATTTCTTTTAGTTTTGTCAACTCATTTCTGTCTTGTATCGTTTTTTGTTTCTACTTTTTCCAATTTCTACCTGTTTTTTGTTGTTGTTTGCTTTGTATGTTTCTTTGTCCATAAAGACCTGTTCAATAGGTTTTGTGTATTTATCCCACTAAAAAATTTTGTTAAAATTTTTGTTATTGTTTTTTTGTTTTTATAGTTTTCTGCCCTACAGTCTGGTCTTAAATGTTATGTAAATGAATTAATTTTTGGGAACTTGCTTAAAGTGATATAAAATATTTATTAATGGGAAATCGAAGTTCAACAAGTTTTCATAGGCTTAAATAAAGAAAGAAAATTAAACGATTTGAACTTATAGTTTTTGTGGTAATGCCTAAAATAAACATGAAATTTTTGTATCTAAATTATAGAAACTTTTGATAATATTGTTTAATTTAACAACATATTGGAGACAAATAAATTGTACCTTGACCGCTTGCAATTTTTTTTTTTTTTTTTGTTAACATCTTTACTTCCTAAAATAAAGTCTGTATTCAAAATCCATATAACGTATTTGAAAATGAAAGTGCTTTATTTCCCCCTTTTTTGTATATCTACCTTTCTACCGGCTTGTCTTAGGGCTTTTTTGTGGGTTATTTTTGTACATAATGTTGTTGTGTTTTGTTTGCATATTCATGTAATCGTTTCAGATACATTTTTTAATTGTAGTTGCTTTTGTTGTTATTTGTATGTATGTTTTCTATTCGTCTCTCAACTAAACATTTATGTTAATTTATGTATTCGTTACAGTTGTCAAGTGTTAATAGTTGTCATCGAGTGTGTGTGTGTTTTTTTTTTTTTATAGACATTTATTTTTATAAATTAAAAAGGTAAAAGGTTTTCCCTGTATTGTGGGCGTTTAATTGTTGTTTTTTCCCATGACCATTAAATTTGTGTTTTGTAAAAAGAGTTAAAAGTTTACTAATATAAACTTTAGCTACTGGAGTTTAGGAAGTTGTTGAGAGTTTTGGAATTTCTCTTACTGGGTAGTAACTTCTGTTGTGTTTGATAGCCTTTAAAAAAAAAAAATAACGAAAAATATTATGTAATTTTAACCTTGGAAAAATTTTGTTTTTACATTTGTTTAAAATAACGTGGACTTTTAAATTAAATTTTGAAAATTTTCCTCGAACAAAATCAGAACAAATCATAATAAGCCCGCTATACAGTGGGGCATAATCGAAAATTTTTGGAAATAAATCTGTAACTTCTGATCGGCTGATTGGATTTGCATGCCTATACCATATAAAACTTTAAAGTGGCATAGTTTCGGTTCCATAAAAGGTATTGATTTAAGTCTTTTTCTGTATAACGAAGAATTATGTCAGCTAAGAAATGTAGTTTAGTTGGGAAAAACTGAGTTCATACTTTTTCCAATTTTTGATATAAAAGTAAAATCTTTGCAAAAAATGTTTTTTTTTTTTTTTTTTTTTTGAGAAACTATAAATATTTTGTCTTTAAGAAAATCTTTGTTAGTAGAGATATCTTAATGAATTTTTCGGTGGATATAGACTTCATCGTATAAAATGAGAAAGTGAAAATTTACGATTTTGTAAAAGGAATCCCACAATTAACAAAAAAAAAAAAAAAAAAAGGTCTTTTTCACATTTTCGACTATAAAATCCATATGTTTCCGAAGTCCCGTAGATTTTGGTTGAAAGCTTTTAACAACATTGTAGATTCTGAAACTGCATTCCATTTGCTGATCCGTGATTTGGGATTTGAGAAAATATAGACTAAAATCAAAACTTTCATATGAAATGAGTCAAATTCGGGAGGGTGTGTAACTGGACCACTTGAGTTATTCAGCTTGTTTTTTATTTCAAAGTCTTTTCTTTCAGAAAAATATAAAATTATTATATGTTGTTAAAAAAAATTTCATTTTAGAGAAAAAAACAGTGTAGATATTTTTTCGGCCAAAAAAACACAAAAAGTCGTAATTTTTGTAATTTTCAAGTTCAAAATCGTTTATTTTTGGACTCGATAAAGATATTGACTTAATTTTTTTTATTTTATAGATAATTTTGTTCTTTAATTAGTTAAGGAAAAAACAAATAAAACCGGTCGGAAATATGAAAAAAACTAGACCAAGAACATGCAAAATTGGGGTACTTAAAAATTCAAACGCAAATAACTTAAAAACTGTAAGAGATAAATAGGACATGCAAACATTGTAGGCTTTATCAGTGCCTAAAATAATATATAAAAATATTTGAAAACGGACAAGAAACACACATTTGGCAAGCGATTAAAAAATGTTTATGTCAGAGGTATCCAATTTTGGCCCCCTTTAGCTCCGCCCCAGAGGTGTCTCTTCGGTCCCCCTTCCAAACCTAACTCTCCCCTGCTATGCCCGTACAAAATTTCATGCAAACCCAATAATCCGATCAGAAGTTACAGATTTATTTCCAAAAATGTTCAATTCTGCAATTTCAAGTTTGAATTCAAATTGGAATTTATTAAATAAAAACGAAAAAAAGTCATAGTTGGTCATATGATACCCTACACCACTGTCTATGTGTACCAAAATTCGGGAAGGGGCCAATTGTGGACCAGTACCTGTATAAAAGTGTAAAAAAAAAATACTAATACAGAATATTATATCGATACTAACATTCACATGTATTTATGCACTTTTCGGTGATTTCCGAAATTGGGTCTTATATGGGAGCTATAGTAAATTATGGACCGATCTTCATTGAATTTTGCACTGTCATTTATAATTATAAAAAATTTATTTGTGTCGAATATTAGGTTGATACTAACATTTTTATGGGATTTATATACGTTAAATTGATTTTCGAAAGAAAGGTTCATATGGGAGCTATGGTCAATTATGGACCGATCTTCACGAAATTTGGTATTCAGATTTATACTTATATACAACTTATTTGTGCCAAATTTTTAAAATATTTTTATTTTTAGGGTATTTATGAGTTTTAAACTCTATTCCGGAAGGAATAGAGTTTAAAACTCAAGTGAAATAATGGGCCAGGTGAAATAATGGGCCGATGATGACCAAATTCAATAGGCTTCGTTCTTGTGCAAAAAAAAAGAAAAATCATATATACCATAATCAAATTATCTTCCAAATGTCGACCTGTACTTTGAGCACAAGCTTTACATGGACAGCCAGCCGACCAGACGGACGGACGGACATGGTTAAATCGACTCAGAAAGTGATTCTGAGTCGAACTGTATACTTTAAGGTGGGGGTTGGAAGATTTTTTCTCTGCGTTAAATAATTTGCACAAACACATAATACCCCAACCACCTATGGTGGTGTAGGGTATAAAAAAAGAGTAATTTATTTATTAATTTTAATAATTAAAATTACAATAAATCTTTAATAAAAGCACTAGCAACAAGGGCTATCGGCTTAAGTTGAGAATAAAAGTACAATATTTTGTTATAATTAGAATAAGCTTTAATAAACCTTAAATTATCTTATTTAAATTTATAAATTCTAAAAATTTATATATATTTTTGACATTGTCTTCTGTCGGGAAAAATTAATAGGTCTATTAAATAGTTTGTTTTACAAATTTTTAATCGCTAGTTTTTTAAAGAAGGACATTCGGAGAGGAGGTGGCTAGTTTTAAGTGATGAGTTGTTATAGAAATTACATACTGGATACGGATCCTTACATAGAATATTTTGGTTTGTAAGGCGAGTGTGTGTTAAGCGAAGTCTTATATAAAATTTATTTTTATGACAGTTAGAAACCGATGGAAGGCGAATTGGGATTTTATTAGGTTTGATTTTTGTTAAAGGTGATTACGTGCTGTGGGAGCAAGCCATTTTTTGTCAAACCATTTTCATCTGTTTTGTAAATCCTACAGGATTCAATGTTTCGAACAGTCTGTATATAAAAATTTTCAATTATTATTTTTCTAATTTGAGACGAGTTTTTTTAAATATAGCTTTGTATTTTGCTGGCGTTGTTATTTGTTTGTCTAAACATTGAAGATCTTTTTAAAAAAATTTTGGATCTAGATACCATGGTGCGTAATTTCGCAAAGGTGGTCTAAATTTTTGGATACTGAGTCTTTTTGAGATTTTAAAAATGTGATATAATATTGAGGGGTATATTTGCTCGCGTTTTCTTTTATTAAATAAATCTTGGTGTTTATTTAATAATGAATATTTATTGCAAAATATTTTGTGACACATTTGGATTTTCAGTTTATTGGCTTGAATGCGAAGAGAGTTAAAACATCAATCGGCTTATAAATTTTTTAAATGTGTAGTTCGAAATGCTTTAACACTACACTCTAAAAAATGCATGTAAAATTACTATTATAAAGCGAGTAAGTTTTCATGTGAAATTGCCGAAAATATGTATATTTAAATACAACTTGTTTATTAAAAATAATCACAGAGTTTTGTCCGCAAAAGTACACATAAAGCAAGTATTTTGAATGTTGATAAACATGTTTACAAAAAATTAAGCATTAAAATTTTATAATTAAACATTCTATAGGTAAGATTTATTTTTTAGACACAAAGTGTTTATTTTTCTTACTTAAAAAATTTTATTTATAAAAAAGGAAAAATTCAAACAAAATTTATTGAAACACTTTATATTTTCATATCGATAAAAAAGAAAAACAAGAAACAAATGTTGTTACAAACAAGAAACAAAAATTATTAAAAAAAAATAATATCTAAATGTAGATAGTGAAAGTGCGCAAAATCGGTCAATCATCAAAAGTTCACAAGCAAACCAGAAGAAAATTTTTAAATAAAATTCAACATCCAATATTTGGGAGAAGTTCTTAGGAATGATTGGTTGCGATGGACGATTTCTTCAAACACTAAATACGTTTACAATGAACGCCTGAAAGATGGATGATCCGAAAAATATTAAAGAAATGACTGCATTTCAAAGTTATCAGGAAAAATGTGATGTTAAACTGTAGATTTTTATTTATGTAAATTTAATAAATCTTACTGATCATTAATAAAGCATCCCATTGAATTATTTTTTTAATCATACAGTTTGTGAATATACTTATTTATGTATATTTTTAGACTATTTAATTGCAATTTTAAACACAAAAACGTTAAATTTACTTGAAACTCATATGTGTCTAAACATTTTTTAAACGCAAAATAGAGTAAATATAAAAATTTTGTTTATAATTTTTTTAAACACAAAATGTGTATATATTTTATATTACATACTGCAAGTATTTTTACTCCAATTATAGTAGGAGTTAAGTTACCTACTATAAATGGAGTAAATTTAAATGAAAATTTATTAGAGTATAGTTCTAATCGATACGTTAAGGATATTTTCTACTATTTTCAGTAGAGATCTCGAAGTTTTACTATATATTACTAATGCGTAATTAACTTTTCCAAACTTCCTTTTTCGAACTTCCTGGTCAGGAAGAATATGGCAAAAAATATCGTGTCCAAAAAAAAAAAAAAAAAAAAAAAACATCTGATATTTTCCGGAACTTCCTCATTTTTTTATTAAAACTAACAAGATATAATTAATCTTTTAAATTTAGAACGTGTATGTAACAGTAATTAAAAAATATATAGTTTTAAAAAATTAGCCCTTTGGTTTAGTTTTTATAACCTGATTTATGTACACAGATTTTTTCGTGTGCAGTTTTTATATACATACGCTATGGGATGTAACATGAATATTTTCATTTGTTAAAAACGGAATGACAAATTCAATTCAATTTATCCTCAATGCTAGATAGTGGCTATAAAAAAGCAACAAAATGTACTTATGTGGTCATTAAAATAGATATTCCAAATTTTTTTTTTTTATAAAAATCTAAATTTGTTAACTATTGAAATCAATTTATTTTTAGTAATTTGATATATATTGAGAACAATTTACGTAATTATTTAATTAAACACAAGTAAATCCATCAATATCTACTAATATCAACCAAAATATATCATATCAACCAAAAATCAAAATAAAATCAATAAAAATTCAAAATCTATTACAAAACTATCATTTAAAATAGCAAAAAGTTAATTTTTTGGATGAAGAAATTTACAAAATATACACAAATGATACACGAAAATTTTCGAATTCAAATTGGCTTTAAGTCGTTTTAATATTAAATTTTTATCCTCTCAACATTTTTGGAATTATTGCGAAATAAGTATCCGAAAATACAATTTTCATGCTAAATTGAAAAATTGTTTCTTTTTTACTAAAATTTCTTTTTAAAAGTGAAAAAATTTAAAATTTTTCAATTCATCATCTTTATCTCAAAGCTGGTAAGACTACGAATAAAATAAGCCACGTATCTTCAAAATTGATGCACATATCTTGATGTAATTCACAGTTAAGTGAAAATACCCATGCATACCTATAACTAAGTGGAGATACACTAGTGGGCAAAAAAAATGTTTGTTTGTCCTAAATAGAAAATAGGTGGATTAGATGGAATTTAACGTCCTAACAAGAATCTGCTTTCATTTTTTTCTATCATGTATTGATTTTCTTTTATGGGCATGACTACTATGACGCCGCATTTAGGCAGTCATATTTGTATAACTCGAGAACGGTTATTTCAATTTAGATAAGTTAAACTCCAAGAGATAGCGCTTTAAATTGTCTTTGAGATATATTCACATATTAAACATGCCCATAAAAAATCTGTACGTGATAGAAAAAAGCAAATTCTTTCTAGCTCGTCAAATTGCATCTAGTCCACCTATTTTTGTTTAAAGAATAAAGAAAAAATATGTTTTTTTCATTTAACTGTGAATAAAATTAAGAACTGTGCATTAATTTTGATAATACATGCCTTATTTTATTCGCAGAATTACCAGTTTTTAGATAATGATGATAAACTAAAACATTTTTGATCTTTTCATTTATCAAAAAAAAAATTTTGTAACAAAAAAATCTAAAATTTTGCATGAAAAAAATTTTTTTTTCGGACACTTATTTCGAAATAACTCAAAAGCTACTGAGCACATAAAAAAATAAGTAAAGGGGCTTAAAGATATTTTTAGTTAGTATCTTTTGATACATCACTAATGTCAATCGTACACACCGTACTGGAGTACTGGCCTTACTATGGCCGCAATATTAGAGACGCTTAAAAAATATTCAGACCTAATGAAAAAACAACTGAAAGCTGATTCGTGTTTAGCACATCAAAATCCATCAAGTCCAACTATTCGTCTTTGAAGGAGGATTTTTTTGTTGACCAGTATAATTTGTAAATGAGTATCTTCAGTAATTTGAGAATAAAATTTTAATGAAATATGTCTAAGTCAACAAATTTATATTTAAGATTTCGAATTTTTAAGATATTTGATTTTTTTAATTTTGTACGATATTTTCTCAAAATAGGCTTAATATCACCATAATTATTAAGCGCAATAATAGTGTGAGTATAATCTTAAGGCAGCTTTAGTTCAAATTTTTTAATATCTTACTGAACCAAATCCGACAAATCGTTTTCCAGCTATGTTTCAATATATGGTACAACCTCGTTAATTTTGCAAACACCGATTTATCACGGGAATCCGAGTTAATTCCAAAAAGTGATTTATAAATTTAGCACTTGATAATAATATGTATTCTAAGTAGGGATGTCAAACGGGACTGGATTTTGCAAATCTCGGGATTCGGGATTTTGTAATTTCAAATCCCGGGATTCCGAGATTTTTCGGGACCCCGGGATTTTTCGGGTTTCGGGATTGATATTTCATATAAAAACACATTTTAAATATAAGGAAAATATAAATTTTTTATACATATTTCAATTAAAGAAATTCATTCCTATTTTTAAAAACAAAACATAAGGTTTGTTCGTTTGAAATTCTAGTAAAACTAAAAAAATGCAAAATAGTGAAATAAATTTTACTGTCAATAAAAAATAAAATTTTTATTTAATTTTTTACTTATACAATGCACGAAAAAACCTATGCATACAGAGTAAAACTTTACATATTTTGCTACCTATAAATATAATTAAAATATGAATTTTGTTTTTAGAAACTGCAATCTAAATGCATTAAAGGGTTTATGGAAAATGTAATATTTTATATGGTTTATTTGGAAAAATATAATGATTTTTAAAAAATCCGAACGAAATAACCTAAGCATATAAAATAAAATTTTGCGATAATCATGATTCATTAGTCAGCGTTTAAATAAAATAACACATTTTGGTATTAATGTTTCCCTAGTAATTGAGCCCTGTGTGATTTAAAATGTTTCATTGTATTAATGTAGCAGTAATTAACGAATTGTCCCATGGAATCTATTGAATTAAATAACAGTCTGCCAGGTTAAAAGCATACAGAGAACGTGATTGGATTTTTTGTCAAATATCTGAAAACTAATCCGAAATAAAGGTTATCATATTTATGTGTCCAAACAATTGCGAGAGTTACCAAAAAAATAGTTTTGAAAAAAGAAATAAACAAATTTTAATAAAAAATATTATGGACATAAAAAGAATTCGCACTAAAAAAGAAGTATCGCCTTGCTAAATATGCACAATTTTTAAACTGATATTATCTTTGATTTGTATTCATACATTTAAAAATTATATCCCAACCTATAGTATGCGAAAAGGGATACTAAAATTTAAATTTGAACTCTCACAAAACACCAAGACTGTCGTTCACCGTAAATCACAAATTTTGGGTCAATATTGGAGGAAGATGTTTTGAGTGACAAAAAAATTTTTAATTTGTGTTACTAGATGGTTCTTTCGTGTATTGATACAAAATAAACGACGGGATGAGAAAAATCAGATACTTACCAAATTACTAGAAGGATTTATTATAGAATATCATGCAAATAGTTACAATAAAACATTACTAAAGGGTTTTATAAGTACAGAAAATAATGATAAAAGTCTCTTTTCTTATAAAAAGGACTATTGGAACTTGGTCCATACATTTCAGCTAGAGATCGCCACATCAAATAATAAAAGTCAACAAAAAAAATTTGTTTGCGGAAAAAAATTGTTCTAATAGGGCATGAGCCAGTTTTTCCATAGAGCTGAATTATTCCAAAAAGTTTTTGCTGAAAGGAGACGCTTTAACAAAATGCAAGGACAATAATAATGCTATGTTGACGTATATTTTGCCTACAGACTTCTTTATCAATGCCATTATGATTGGAATATGTTATAAGGAATGCAATTAGCCATAAAGACTGTTAAACCGCTATAACATTGTATTTAATTTTAAAAAAAGCTTACTAATATAATTTGTATGCTTAGGTCTTAATTTGTAAAAGTGGTCTTAAGTTTTATAATTTCAGCGTCAAAATATGTAACTGCAAATAGTTCAAAATAAAATGTAGAACATACTTTTTCGCTATAAAATAAATAAAGAGGTTTTTCTTATATTTTTATTGTATATGCTTAGGTTATTTCGCACGCTGTATTAAATAAATTCCTGGAAACATCTCAAAAATACGATAATTTTTCACATAAAATTGCCATTATCTAAGGATATTTATGATTTTAAGCCTTGTTGAATATCATCAATAGTTAATATCCATCCATGTAAACTAAAGGTTGATTTCGAAGATGTCTTTCCAGAATAGAGTTTAACCCTATGTGGTAGAATTCAGTACAAATAAAATCGTTTGTAAAGAGAAAATTATTTTCTCTTGAAATGTTTACTACTTTTTTATTTTTATGTGCACAAAAACGCTTTTTGAGTAAAATACTTGCAAAAATAGAAAAATGGAAAATAGTGAAATAAATTTTACTGTCAATAAAAAATAAAATTTTTATTTAATTTTTTACTTATATTAAATGGATTCCTGGAAACATCTCAAAAATACTGGAATATTTTTAAGATGTTTCAGATAATTTTTCACATAAAATTGCCTATATTGTTCTTATCTACGTAATCTATTTTTAAAATATTTCTGAAAATTTTCTGTAAAAATTTTAATGTTCTGTCTTATCTTTAGTTAATTTTTGGATTGAATTTATGTCAATAAATCCCGAAAATGAAATTCCGGGACTTTTTTCGTCCAATCCCGGGATTCGGGATTTTGTAATCCCGAAAAATCGGAATTTTGGGATTGGCATCCCTTATTCTAAGATATCTCACGCCAAAGGAAAAAATTAATTTTGTCAACCTGTGTAATTTATGTTTCTATAAAACAGTTCGTAAACAAATTCAACATAATTCTGTTATGAAATTTGAGATCTATTTGCAAACATCATATAAAATTCTGAATGGCATTTATTTAATATAATTATATAACTGAAGAACAACAAACCGTTTCACGTCGCAGTGTCACATTTGGCAGTTTTAGAACGACACAAATCCAGTTTTAAAGATATTAGTCTGAAATTGTATATTCTGTTAATAGAAGAGGCCTTAAATACTGCCACTCCTATACTGAAAAAAAAAATTACTTTATTTGTATGAATTTCGGACATATTTTTATAAATTTTATTAAAATAAAGGATATTTTTAAAATAGGTGTGGCAAGATCTAATAACACCAATCATAATGTAATATTTGCATAATTAATTTTAAGCCATTATCTTAAAATGTTTAAATAATTCTTAAGAAATTGCTAATATGAGGTAGCGGACATTTTTTCTAATATTTTAAAAGATCGCAAAAAGTCGCAGCCAATTTTCTCAAATATATATATTATAATTTTATTGATGTTCTTTTATACAAAAATAGTATTTTTAAATAGGAACTCGTTGGAACTTTTTAGTTTCAGTCCATTGAAAATAGAATTTCCCAAAAAAATATATTTTTTATTATTATGATTTCTTTGAAATAAAATACAATATATTCAGTATTGATTTTTTAACCTAGAAAATTATAATAGAATAATTTTGATACATTTATTTTTACATACGAAAAAGAAATCATATCAATATCTGCAGTATTTACTGAGATATATGAAGATAAAGTTAACATACTAATTTACAAAAGTTGTAAATAAACTTAAAATTATTTTAAAAAGTTTCAACTTTGAAAATCCATAATTCGCGCTATAGACACTTTTCAATACTTTAAGTATTTTTTCCATAATATAGGATATGTTTACTAAAAATTTCGCATTTTAAGTATAAGTCATATAATAATAAGCATTTATTTTTGTCGTTCTAATTTGGATAAATGTGACACTGTGCACGGAGGGCAATATCAATATCAATAGGATAAGACAAATACTTAACATGAATAGTTACTAGGGTGATCGACGCGGTTTTCCAACCGGTTTTAAAACCGGTTTTTTCAGTCAATGTGCTGTCGGTTTTTTCAAAATGTTCATTTTTCGAATGTCGAATAGACCGGTTTTTTTAAATACAAAAAACCGGTTTTAAAAATAGCATTTTATTTCAGAAAACATGTACCAAATAGTGATAGTGATATTTACAATATTTTCTTTATTTTTTAAAGGTGTTGTGTTAAAAAAGTTTCACCTGCAGAATCGTTTCAATTGAAACTTAATTAATATACTATCTCCATATTAAGCCATGGTTTCTGTTTATGCTAACTAAAATTTAGATGATTTTTTCTGCAATTTTGAAACATAATTATCTTCTAGTCATCTAGATATATAATTTGCTTAGCATTTTTTCTCTTTCCAGAGCATTCTGAAGCTACCAAACGACGTAGAAAATTTGGCTTAATTATAAAACTTTTTGTCCAACAAATCCTAATGGAGCCATATTTTGAAATTTTTATCAGGGAGCGGATATAAGAGGATTTATGTGTCTTTTTCTAAGAATTTTTCTCTTTCCAGAGCTTTCTAAAGCTCCCAGAAGACATAGAAAATTAAAATTCAGCTTAATTATAACTGTTTAGGTTTCTACGAAACCGAAATGGATAGGAGACCACATTCTGCTGGTGTCTAATTATAGTCCACTAACTCTGCTTTGGTACCACCAAACAGAGACAACAAGGCAATTTACGATTGCAAACTTGTTTAATAACCCTATTCGTCCTACAAATCCTAACGGATCCAGATTTTGAAATCTCTATCAGGGAGCGAAAATACGTGGATCTATATATATGAATTTAAATATGTCTTTCCTAAGCAATGTTTCTTTTCCAGAGCTTTCTAAAGCTCCCATACGACGTAAGAAACTAAAAATCGGCATACTTATAAAACTATTCGTTCAACAAATTCTAACAGTGCCAGATGTTTCTATCAGGGACCAAAAAGTCTGTTTTGGTATTAAGAACCTTTGAGTTGCTATACTTATTTTTTGCTCTCCAAATCCTATAAAAAACTGATTCTGTATTTCGGCCAGGGAGCGCATTTACGACGATTTTTTTATTTTGAAAGGTTTTTTGATTTAAAACTTTAATCAATATTATCCCAATAAATTCTAACAGCATCAAATAATTGACTTTGATTATATATTTTCATTATTATATATAATAATTAATATTTTCATTATTATATTATTTTTCCTGACATTGTTAGGCTTTTACGCTTGTATTTAATAAATTTTAACTTAATTATAAGAATTGATTTTTTTAAAGAAATGTAGTCTTTTGATATAAATATTAACTTCTGCAAAAAATCGGTTAACCGGTTTTTTCTAAATTTTAAAAAGTGCAACCGGTTTTTTTAAAATACCAACTATTCGAACTATTCGAAAACCGGTTTCTCAAAAAAGTCGAATAACCGATCACCCTAATAGTTACCCAACATATATGATAAACAACTTAATCAACAAAACACTGAAAACTGAGAAACAGGAAAACAAACAGAGCAAGGAATGTAAAAAAGTTTTTTACAGTGTACCATATATTCCCAAACTAACGGAGACAAAAACAATGAAGAGAATGCTTACAGAAGAAACAGCAACAAAAGCCCACAAATTGAATATGACATTGAGGCATCTATTTACGAATAATAAAACCAATGAAATAAAATGTGACGGTAGTGAAAGGGAGAGTTGTAATTTGGTTTACATTGGTACAACAAAAATAATGTTGGGGACAAAAATTAATGAACACAAAACAGATATTGAAAAAGGAAAAGTAACGACGGCATTATCGCTGCATGTAAAGGAGTGCGATCACAATATGGATTTTGAAAACATTAGGATTTTGGATAGAGAAAAGAAAGAGAACAAACGATATACTCTCGAAAGCTTGAGAATACAACAAAAAATACACAATACAATGAATACAAAAGAGGACAAGGACAACACAAAACTACAATATTCCGCTGCAATAATTAAGTATTAATTTAGTTGAAGTTCTGTGATATTAGCATTAAGTTTAACTTATATGTTTGTGTTGTAGTGATTATTTATTTATTAATTCTGTGTCGTGAAGTCCAGTTTTTTTAAATAATAAGTAAAATGATAAACAACAAGAAAAATCATTAGAAATTCGTAAGTTTAACAGTGATAATATTGTAAGATCTTTAACTAATTATGATTTAATAATAATTTGGCGCTAGAATTCATCAATAAAATACCCCTGAAGAAGTTTGAAACAAGCAAACGAAACGTTGAGTGAAAAGTAAAAATGTTATGATTTTTATTTACACATTTGGAAACAAATGATTGACCAAAAATAGCTCATAAGATCTAAAATCTTAAACACAGAGTAAAATAAATTTCTAAAATAAAATTGTTTGATATATTTTTAATATCTTCCATATGACAAAATTTCCATCAATATTTAAATAATTACATAACATCCTCCCTTTTAACTTTATTTATATTTTTATTAGTTTTAAATAAATAAAAGCTTATTAAACAATTACAGTTACACATTAAATGATTTTTAATTGACTTTAAATACAAATTCAGTTGATTACATTACAAATACATAAAATAAATACTTTCATCATAAATTCCCACATTATTATTTAATAGAAATTGAAATACAATATAAACGAAACAATCATTCATACCATTAGCAAAAGAGCACTTGAAACATTTGCAAAACATTTACACAAAAAAAGAAAAATAAAATTGAATTTTAATTTCCTGCAACAAAAAATTAAAACCTAAATAAAATACAATAAAAAAAAGTGTTGCTAAATCGTGCTATTTAAATAAAAATAAATACTTATTGCTAGAAATGAAATTATGCAAAAATTTGCAAAACATTTACACAAAAAAAGAAAAATAAAATTGAATTTTAATTTCCTGCAACAAAAAATTAAAACCTAAATAAAATACAATAAAAAAAAGTGTTGCTAAATCGTGCTATTTAAATAAAAATAAATACTTATTGCTAGAAATGAAATTATGCGTAATTTTTTTAGTATTTTTTAGATTAATGAGTGATTGTTATTGTATAAACAGAAATCACGATTTATTACTTTTTTGTAATTATTGCGTGAAGGCGTAAGTAAGATTAATTTTGTGGTCATAGAAAAAGTGGACCCCTTGTCAAATCAATCATCAATTAGCAACAATTCGTAGTGTTATACCCTATATTAAAAGTGAGATTTGAATGAAGTAGGTGAAGTGTTGAGTAATATTTTTTGGGAAAATATTTTAAATTTTAATTAATATCAACAGATGGTAAAATATGACTTAGAAAAAAATTAACAAATAAAAATTAGTTTTGGAATATTTTGGATTTTTTTTGTCTTTGCTTCCTCATTTCTATAAACATATTTTATAATTCTAAGAAGAGACTCGAAGGATTATACTCAAACTGCTGGGCCAAGCAAAATATACTTAACACTTCAAATTAATTCATATCTTAATTACAAATTTCGTATACATGAATTATGCAAAGTTTTCTTTATACTATTAAACACCTAGTGTAGCATATTAATAACTTATTGTGACTCATGACCCATGATAATTTTTCAACATATCTTGTCATAAATAACTACACATCATGTGTAAAGTACTCAAAAAAAAACAAAAAAAAAAACACAATATAAAAATCTTCTCACTTTACTGGCTTTCTCCCATAGTTTAAAAATAAATGTGTAGTTAAAAAAAAACGTATTAAACAAATAAAAATAGAAAAAATAGCAAATAAAAAAATCAAACATCTTAACGAACTCTTCTGGCGTGTGTGTGTGTGTGTGTGTGTGTGTCTAACTTGACCATAGATGAAATGGCAAAAAATAAAGAAAATAAATCGTAAACATTGCAAGCTCAAGTATCGTAAAGATTATTTGTATTGTTTTCTGAAAATGAAATTGAAAGTTGTTATTTTTTATTTACTTGTTTCTATTTGATTTGATTATGACTTTGTTTCTTTTTCTGCCATTCGGCCTTTAGGGTTTAGAAGTGGGTTTTTTTTTTTTATTATTTAAGCAGACCGTTGGAGTGTGTGCACAATGAATATTATGCAATTTGTATTTATTTGATTAATTTAAAGTGTAAAACACTTAAAGGTGTTTTTGGGTTATAAGAAAATTGTTGTTAAACAAATTATTTCAAGACTTCCTTAATTCGAAGTTAGATCATTGAATGATATAAAATGTGGTTGATTTTTGTATTAGGTAAATGTTTAGTTTGTGTATTTGGGAATTAGCTTTTAAATATATATGGTATATATTCTTCAAATTCGTTTACTTTTGGGGTTCAAAAAAATTTGAACTTTATTTAATGGCACATCAACGAGATTTTGTAGCAATATTAACTGGATTTAAAAATACACAAATCTGTTAGCGTGAATGACTTTTATCAAACGGCGTCGATGTTATAAATAATTCTCAAAATTCTATTTGCAGAAATATTTAAAAAAAATTTAAAAATTTGCAGAAATATTTAAAAAATTACGTGTGTAACCCAAATCCAAGCACCCGAAAACGTTTTATTTTTATTTTTCAATCAAAATAAATATCTTTAATGTTCAAAATGTTTTTTCATTTGTTGAAAAAAATATGTGAGGGATTTTTATTTTTAAAATAAATTTCCATCGATGATGAAAAAAATAAATATCAGTTCGAAAAAAATTTCAAATGATTGTTTTTTTTATTCATACTTTTGTTTTGTTTTCAAAATATTTTTTTTTTATTTAAATGAAATTGTTGTTGTTTAGAATTTTTTCCATCCGATGAAAAAAGTTCAAAATAATTTTCAACTTTTGAAATAAATATCACAAAAAATATTTATATTTTTATATTCATGATGAAAAAAAATTTAAATATTGATGAAAATAAAAAAATCATGATGGATTTTTATAATTTTTTGAACATTAAAGATTGTTTTTCGATTGAAATAAATATAAAAAGATAGTTTTTTTAGTATTAAAATCCGGTCTCTGCCCAAATCAATATGTCTAAAATACAAATTAAATGTGATACAGTTGATGACGCCGAAGATAATCGCGATTATATTGATTTTTTTACATTTCATTACACATTTCACAAAGTACGCATAGATTTCCTCGTCTTTTGATTTTAAAAAAGTTCTTTGGTATATTTTTAATATTTGATAATCAAAAATTTTGTTTTATTTTATATTAATGGACAAGTTTATGTTTTGGTAGCTAAAAGTCAGAAATTTTAAAAATTACATTTTAAGTCCGATGTCAAAAATAAATGCACATATGTAACCTACACAAAGTACACAAAATACAAATTAAATGAAGTTCGATGAGTTTTATATTAGTGAACATAATCGCGATCATATATCTATTTAAACTTTCCTTTAGAATATAGAGTAAAAAACAAAGTAGGCATAGAACTTAAGTTTTTTTTTCTTAACCGCATTTAATTCACTGATGTGTTTTTTATGTCTCATCAAATCATGTGAATAAATTAAAAGTTGCAAATATTAACTTTATTTTTTTTAAATAAATTCTTAATTGACAAAAACATACACCCAAAAATATTAAAAGTTGCATTAAATTGCATTGTTATAATAACAGCTTACAAATATTAAAGGCACCGCAATTTCATATCATGAATACATTTTATGCAATTTTTTTTTTTGTTGAAACCAATTTTTCGCTTAATTAAAACAATACGCAGAGTGCAACAAAATTCTAATCAGTGTTGTCAGTTTAGCCTTTAGGCTAGATCTAGCCTTTTTATTTTGATTTTAGCCTCAAAACTTTCGTTTTAGCTTCTAGCTTTTTTGTTAGCCTTTTTTATTTTTTAAAATTTAAAAATTTTATTTTTACAAAATCATCAATTTAAGCATTTGTGTATATTAATTCTTACAAAAATATCGAAATTATTTATATTTAATGAAAGTTTTCAATTGTTATTTACAATTATTTTTTGACAAACATTATTACCCATATAAACTAATTACTTTATAATTACAAATTCACTAAAATATATTTAACAAATACCAAAATCTAATGAGAACAAAAAAATTAATGCTTTTTTAAATAAGAAAATATGTTAGCTTTTTTCTGGCTTTAATTTTTGGGGCATTTAGCCTTTTCTGACCTTTTTTTAAGTCCAATTTAGCTTCTTTTTTTCTCAAGTCCTGGCAACACTGATTCTAGTATAAAATACTCAAAATTTTACATCGATTTAAAAAATTTATAATTTGGAAGCATAGTTGCCAGATAAATTTGGTGAAAAATCGTCAAATTTGAAGAAAAAAATCGTCAATATCGTCCAATCAACTATTTGAAATCGTCAATATGAAAAACTATGTATTTTATATGTTAATGAAAAGTTTCTGCTTTTTCTGATGAAAAATTAAAATTTTAATTGAAAAGAAATTAATAAAAATTACATTAATTTTATTTTGGTGGCATATTATGAAAATCAAGTACAAATTACCTATTAAGTCTGATTATATGTACACATATATATGCAAACTTATTTAAGTATACATATTTTTTGGATGGTTCTTATTGTACTTTTATTAAAGTTTTATAATCTTGTTACATATTTTGCCGTTTCCCCTTTTTTAATCATACAAAAAATGTTTAAGCAATTATGCAACACTTCGCATATAATTTACATTTTTTTTTATTTTGTAGCCATTATTTCATTAAATAATCTATTTTTTCAATAAATTCTTTCCAATACGCTACCGTAATTTACGCAATTCAAAGTTTGTCACTATTGTTTATACTTACGCGTTATACCAAGTTCGCGTTAAATAAAAACTCGTATTTCAAAAAATGGTCAATAATAGAATCCCGTTATAAAGAAATTGCGTAAATGAAATATCGCGTAAGTCGATGGTTACCTGTATGTAATTTTGTATGACTTTCAAACCAAAATAAGTTATTTATCTTACCTTGTTATAAAAAAAAAATACATTTGTGAACTAATCTACAAAATATACAAAATTTAATTTTGAATGAATTCATCAAAAATGTTTTGGATTCTTAGTTCGACTATTTAAGTATTTGGGCCATTTGTAGGGTTTATTTCGTAATAAAATATTATTGTATTGGTTCTCATAAATCCTTCCTAATAAATGAACCATTTACATTAGCAAATTTAAGAAGATTTTTATTTAAATTGTTAATATTTTTGTACCAACTAATTTAATTTTAAAAAATAATATATAAAAAATTATAAAAATAGTTCTGAATTTTCTTTTAGTAAAAATCGTCAAATTAGGGGTAAAAATCGTCAAATCGTCAACAGGCCATTTTTAGACCCAAAAATCGTCAAAATGACGATAAATCTGGCAACAGTGTTTGGTAGCTCCTTTCGATCCCGCTATACTTTAGCTTCTTTAAAATTACGCTGTGAGTGTGCCTCGCCCAAAAGACACCTCTTTGAGCCATTAATGTTTTGTCTCCCAAAGTTTTGGGCACCTCCTGTAGTGTTACTATTGAAGGCACTTTAACGAGATATATCTCAAATGATGCATAATTACAAAGGTAATAAACCTCCATCCAATATTCTGTGATACTCGAAACGGTGCAAATTTTCTAATAAAAAAAAATTCAAAATATTAAAAATTTTTAAATTTTGGTTTCACAACTTGTTCGCAATGTAATTCAACAATGGTCAACAACAGACTGATTGAACACACATTGGCCTATTTCTACAAGTGTTTGTGAATTACATTTGAAATATTGGATACATGTCGATTACAGCAATCAAAAGAAATAAAAAAACTTGAAAGTTTCAAACACTTTTTTATTTTTATTTTTTTATTTTTGACTTTGAGTGCTTGTCAGCATTACATGGAACCGTTTCAGGTCTGGAATTTTTGTTGAAGGTCGGTTTCATAAAGGTAAACGTAAAATGAGAATTGCCCATATATTTAAGTGTGTTAAGTTTAATTAAATTTTTTGAATTGAAAACAGTTATTTTCCGAGTATTCCTATTTCATTCAATTATTTAACAGGTGTTTACTAAAAGCTGCAAATTTCTCATAACATCTTAATATTCGACTTATAAGTAAATATATTAAAATGCATACATAAATTTTGAACACAAAATTTAAATGATACTTAACAAATTTTTAATATAGTCATAGTTTAATTAAACTATCTGTTACTTAATTTTATATTTAATAACTTTCCAACAACACCTATTACACACATCTTTTACTCAATTATTTCAATACATTCACTTCTTGTTTTTAAGTTTTTAATTTTATAAAATCATTAAAATATCTTTGACCTGCTGCTGAATTTTAATCATTTTAATTCCATCATAATTTTTATTATTACCAATTAAAGGTTAAAAGTAAAATCATAAAAAGTTTAAACTTTTAAATTAAATGAAAAGTTTTGCACATAAAACTCTCTTTATAACAAAGTCATAATAAATTTAAAATTTGCACAATAAATCAGCAGTGTTGCCAGGACTTGAGAAAAAAAGAAGCTAAATTAGACTTTAAAAAGGTCAGAAAAAGCTAAATGCCCAAAAAAATAAAGCCAGAAAAAAGCTAATATGTTGTTTTATTTAAAAACGCATTTATTTTTAGGTCCTCATAAGATTTTTGTATTTTTTAAAGATAGTGAATTTGTAACTATAACATAAAAGGTTTCTATGGGTAATAAAGTTTGTTAAAAAATAATTATAATATTTTTGTAGAATGAAGCGCCGCAGGCAAAAATTTTCATCAAATATAAATACTTTTGATTTTTTTGTGCGAATTAATACACAAAAATGCTTAAATTGATGATTCTGTAAAAACAAAATGAGTAAATTTTTTGCTTTTTTAAGGCAATGCTAAGAATAAAAAAGGCTAACAAAAAAGCTAG
Source organism: Protophormia terraenovae (assembly GCA_951394005.1). NCBI lineage: Eukaryota > Metazoa > Arthropoda > Insecta > Diptera > Calliphoridae > Protophormia > Protophormia terraenovae. Next base: position 70,496,181 of record OX596076.1, on the reverse strand, counting down.
AAGCTAAAACGAAAATTTTGAGGCTAAAAGCAAAATAAAAAGGCTAGATTTAGCCTTAAAAAGGCTAAAATGGCAACACTGTAAATCAGAGACGGAAAATATTAGTTATTTTTGAATTTTTAAATAAAAAAGTAGTAACAATCATATGTCAGAGAACTGCTTCAAATACATCATTGCAGTTCACAGTGTAACATTTATCCAAATTAGAACGAGAAAAAAGGTTATTAATTGAAGCAATTTTTTCGCATTTATTAAAAAATCAATACTGAAAATATTGTTTTCATCATCAATCATCAATAGACTGGTAATAAAAAGTTCCAATGAGTTCCAATTTAAAAATACGATTGTTATATAAAAGAGCATGTATAAAATTATATTTGAGAACATTGGCTGCAACTATTTGCGATTTTTTTAAATATTAGAAAAATATGTGCGATACCTCATATTTGTAACCTAACAAAAATAAATGGAAGTAATTTTTGAGGAAGTACTTTTTCATTACTTCCAAATTATCAAAAAGTGTATGTTTTCTTCTTCTTAAAATGTTATTTAAACAGCATCCGCAGATGTTATTAAAAAGCTATTCAAATGAAGTTTACTGTTGCAAAACATTGATGAACGAAATTGCTCTACTTCTGGATCACAAGTTCAGGATCTTAATGATTTCTTTGGATGTTCTTTTTTTGCTGGAAATTTAAGGTAATGGCTGAAAATTTGTTATTCAAATGTTACACTAAGATTGGTGTGATTAAATCTTGCCATGCCTACTTATAAAATGTACTTTATTTAATAAAATTAAAGATTTTTACTTTTATTTTAATAAAATTTAAAAAAATATGTCCGTAATGCGTACAAATAAAGTAATTTTATTTCAGTATGGAAGTGGCAGTGATTTTACCTGCCCATTTTTAGTGGGAATGTTTACGGCTTTATCTACTGACATACAATTTCAGACAAATATCTCCAAAATTGGATTTTTGTCGTTCTAAAACTGCCAAAGTGATATGCTTTTTAAAATTTAGATTTTTATTTTTTTGAATAGAAATAAAAGTTGTTATTATTTTTTCGAGCAGAAACAGCAGTTATATAACGATTTTTACTTTTTGAGCAAAAATAAAAGTCATTTTCTGAAATTTCAAATTTAGTTAATTTTATTTTTTTTGCTTATAAACGCTAATTAATAATTTTCCGAGTGAATATTTGTTTAAGGAATGTGTAGCTTAATGAATATTTTTATTATGTTTTTTTATTTTTAGATGTTTTTAATTTTTTGTGGAAGAATCATTTGGGACCTCATAGAAAAATTGGAGCCTGGTAAGAATCTATGCCAATCTATCTGTGTCCGTCTGTCGGTTGAAAGCAGGATAGGACTCGGAGGAGACAACATAGTTGGACAAAATTTGGCTCAAAAAATTATGGAAAAAAATCTAGAAACACAGGGTGTTGTTGTAACTTCAATTCATACTTTTCTGCAGATATCTCTTAAACAAAAGCATTTACAACAAAGATATACTGTACAGGTAGTTCGAGGATTGATATAAACTTGGAAACCAAAAATAAAAAGTGTAACACCAAAGAAATTATTTTTTCTCAAAAAATATTAATCATCTGATATTTCAAGTCGAAAAAATTTAAATTAACTGTTATTATTAAACTTTTATGATAAAAGTCATATTGATTATGGTCCCTGCAATAAATACAAGTAGCATTAATATAAATATTTTTTTCAGTTTAGTGGTTTATAGCAAAGCACTACACAATAATAAAAAATAATCCTAAACTAAGGACTATGCACGAAAAAATCCTTGTATACAAATCTGATTATATAAACTAAATAAATGGGCGATTTGTTTTAATTATAAGGTTTTTCACGATAGACAGGTTATCAGGTTATTTGATTATGTGGTTATATTGCAAACAGAAAAATTCATAACAAAAAATAACCAACTTTGGCCAACTCATACCCTTGTTTATAGATTATGTGTAGTGTTGGAAAATAATAAAATTTAAAGAAGTAAGTAATCTGATAACCAGCCTATCGTGAACAACCCTTATATTTTTATTAATGACTGTTAAAAATAATAAAGTAAATTATTTCCTATTTGTTTTTAATTAAATATCTGATCCTTTCCAGAATTCTTCCCATTAAAGCTTTTATTGTGTTACGGTAGCTTTTTTGTTCGAATAAGTCCACTTATTTTTAAACTTCGTTTAATGTTTTGTTGAGCTTTTAGTGTCTTTTAAATTATTTTTTCCTAGGGCCCAATATCTCTCAATTCCACGGAGTTCAAGACAATTTGATAAATTAGTCTCTTTCGGTACAAACACAATACAATTTCTTTGATACCACAGCATTGCCTTGTTGCTGTAATGAGAAACAGCGAGATCTGACCAGAAAAATGCAGATACACTGTATTTTTTTTTTTTTTTTTTTTTTTTTTGGAAGAGAACTATTATTAGGTTTGTTCGTTTGAAATTCTAGCAAGGGAAACTTAAAAAAAATAATTCTAAAAAATAAAATTTTACTTCAAAAAGTAAGAAAACGGAAAATAGTAAAATAAATTAGTTTCAATAAAAACATAAAATGTTTAATTAATTTATTTATTTATATTAAATGGAAATTTAGAAACATTTCCAAAATACGGTCATATAATCCTTTGCAGATAATTTTTAAAAAATTTCCATATAAAGTTTCTTTTATCTAAGGGTATGTGTGATTACAATAAGTAAGAAAATAATATTAACTATTCTTATCCTTGTTGAATACCATCAGCAGTTCAGTTTCTTGATCTGTTTTTAAAGCATCCTGTTGTGAAGATTTTAAAGAAGTAATAAAAGTATTATTTCTTTATAATCCTCACAACTGAATGCTTCACTTAAAACGCAAATATGTGTTCCGTCCATGTAGACTACATGTAGATTTGGATATAATTTAACGTAATTTGGTACATAGAACTTGTATAATCGAGGGACGAAGCCTATTGACTAAAATATTTTATATAGCTTCCATACAAATGTCTATCCAGGTTTGATTCCTGTAAATCCCTAAAATATGGCAGAATTCAACACAAATAAAATCTTTTGTAACCTTTAACCACAAAATCATTTTTTTTTTAGTATTGATCTATAACTGACCATAAACTTCATACAAGAACCTTCGCTAATTTACATAAAAGTGTATTAATCAGGCAAAATGTCTATATAGGCAAATGTAGCTTTCAAAACCATCAGTCCATAATTGATCACGGCTCTCATAAAAAGGAAATATCTGAAAATTACTTAAATGTTCATAAATTAGTATTACAATACAATTTTGTACACGTAAGTTTCATAAAGATATAAATAATAATTTCAAAATTTGCTAGACTTCATTCAAAATTTACCACAGCTTTAACAAAACTTTAGAAAAATTAAACATATTTTGTAATATTTTTATATTTCAAAATACAATTCAAAAGTAAATATTTATTATCACATATCTTCAGAACTATTACAGATAATCCTGAGATTTTCTGCAAATAATTTTATTATCAATTTACATAATTGAGCTGAAAATGGGATGGATAGGTTTAGGGGGAGTGGTAGCCCCCATACAAAGAAAATACTAATCATCAAATAACTTAACTAGACTTTTATTTTAACGGTATAGCAAAAGTCTTAAAATTTTGCGAGAATATTTTTCTCATCAACTTCCAAACTTAAAATGAAAATGGCCTGGGGAAATGATAGCCCCATACAACGAAATTATTCTAATATTATATCTTAGAAACTATTACACCAAAAGTTTTAACATTTTGTTAGAATAACTTTCCCAAAAACCTGTATAAGTTCAGATGCAAAGGGGAAATGGTACCCCCCATACAAAATAATATTCTTAGTGGCATATCTAAAGAACTATTATGGTGAGAGCACTAAAATTTAGTGGAAACTGTTTCCTTATCATGTTTTATATATGAAATAAAAATAGCATAGTTATGGTGGGGGGAAGTGGTACCCCCTATACAAAGTAAATACTATTTATCTGCATATCTTGAGAACTATTACAGCAAAAATGAGGATATTTTGTTGAGCCCTTAAATTTTGTGAGAACTATTTTCTTAACTTATTGCATTTATAAAATAAAATGAGAAACTATAGTCGGCCAAGACCGACCATATGATCCCCTATACCATTGTGTATTAGCATAAAAATTTTACGAAATGTAAAATAAAATATACAAATTCAAAATAATGCTAACATTTAATGATTTTACGCCCTTTTGCGCGATTCCCAAAAGTGGGTTTATATGGGAGCTATAGTAAATTATGGACTGATTCTTATAAAATTTGGCAATGTTGTTTTTACTTATATAAAACTTATTTGTGTCGAATATTAACTCGATACTAACATTCATATAGGATTTATCCACGTCAATGTAATTTCCGGAAGAGAGGTTTGTATAGGAGCTATAGTCAATTATGGACCGATCTTCATTTTTTGGCACAGAGATTAATACTTATACAAAACTTCTTTACACAAATTTTATTAAAATATTCCAATATGTAAGGCATTTATGACCACTTAACCCTTATTCCAGGAGGACATTTGTATGGGGGCTATGTTAAATAATGGACCGATCATAACCAATAGGCATTTAATAGGCTTCGTCCCTGTGTTAAGATTACTATTCGTGCCAAATTTCATCAAGATACCTTTAAAATTGCGACCTGTACTTTGTTCATAAGGTTTATATGGACAGACAGCTAGACGGACGGACGAACATCGTTAAATCGACTCATGAAGTGATCCTGAGTCAAACGGTATACTTAACCACCTATAGTGGTGTAGGGTATAATCAGGACAAATAGGGCTAGGGAAAAGAGTATTCCCTATACAAAGGAAGTATTAGTTTTCGTATATCTAAAGTATTCATTAAGTGAAAACTTCAAAAACTGTTATAGACAAAATTTGTATTCAAAATGTTTAAGGTGATAGGTCGAGAGAAATAGTAGAACCATATAAAATGAATATCTAATATGTCATCAAAAGGGGTAGCAAAGCGCACCGGGTTAAGCTAGTATACATATAAAAATTTAAACTGATTGAACAAAATTAAAAATAAAGCGAATGAAATCTTAAAATTGCATTTTTAACATTTTATTTTTCATTTCATTCAACTATAAATAATTTGCTTAATTTAAAATTTTCTTGATTTATTTTTATCTTTTTGAATTTTACGAGTTTGTTGCCCTTCTGAAATGTCTAAAACCGAAATAACTTAACTACCAAGACAACCTGTCAAAATTAAGAATCTTTTAGCGCTGAAGTATGGCTATACCCAGAACTGCAATTGATACTTTGCTATGTAAAGAAATATCCTTTGGTAATCCTAATATTTTCTTATTTCCACGAAATTTATCCTAGACATCCTTTTAAGCTATTGATAGCTAGACTTTTCTAAACAAAAACATATGCTCTGAAATAGCACAAAAAGCTAAAATTTATTCACTTAAATTTACTTAAGGTTCTAGGAATTTCATAGACAAATTCGACAAATAACTTAAAATGCCTATTGTTAAGTGAATAAAAGAATCTATTTTAAAAACTTTAGTAATCCAATTTCAACAACAATAATACAAAAGAAAGCAAATAGTTAAACTAATAAATAAAGTGAAAAATATAACGTAATAGAAAATAAATTTATTGATTTTAAAATTAGTTTAATAAATTATATGCAAATCATATAATATAGTTAACTCTTTTAGTAACACCATTATGCAAATTTTTTACATTTCTAATATAAATAAATAAAATGAAAAAATAAATATTTTATTTTACATTTTATATATAAAGCTATATAAAAATATTTGCATAAACAAATTAAATATTGATATCTAAACTAAACTAAATAGTTGTTCAACTATAAGAAGACTACTACTATATAATCTTCTTTCTTCGTAGTTATCTATCTGTTGGCTACAAAAATCTCTTAGCGCATATGGTGATAAAATAAAAGTGAAAATCTTATGTAACAATATTTCGATTATGAAATTTATTTTCAACATTTTTTTTTTTTTTTTTTTTTTTTAATAAAGATTTTTTTTATTTATAATTTCTTTTTCATTGATCAATAAAGCAAAACTATAAACATACGCATTGTTGTGTTAAAATTTATTTTGTTGGTAGTTTAAAGTGGTTAAGACAACAATGAAAGTAGTTTGTGTTTTTTTTTTTTTATTTAATAAATTTAAAATCAAAACAAGAAATAAAAATCTGGTCTTTAGTTTTCTTTTGTCTTGTTTCTTTCTCTTCTATTTGGGGGGATATTTAATAAAAAAAAGAATGAAAATAAGAAAACGTTGGCTGTAAGCGGCAACTTTTAGCTGTACAACAGATAATATTGATTGATGCTAAAATATGGTTCTAAGAGCCAAATATATGTACCTATATTGATAACCTCGATTGATACTAGGATCAAGGCCTTCATATTACTTCAAATAGAGCTAAAAGTTATGCTAAAATATGATTTACATATAATATATAGTTATAATAAAATATGACTGCATATGTAGCAACGATTGACGAAATGACTACCTAAGAAATTATTTTATATTAGTTTTTGTATCTTGTAAAAGTTAAAATATGACTTAAAGTAATGCTTAATTATAATAATATATAGAGCTACGATTCATAATAAAATATTACTACAGAGAATAAAGATTAGTGCTTGAATATTACCTAATTATGAAGCTTTCATTTGTGCTAAAATACAAATATTAAATGATTTATTGACATAAATACAATCCAAAAATTAACTCAAGGCAAGGCAGAACATTAAAATATTTGCAGAAAATTGTCGAAAATATTTTAAAAATTTATTGCGTAGATAAGAACATTATAGGTCTATTCGATTGTATGCTATTCTTACTAGTTTTACTATTTTTGCAAGCTTTACTCAAAAAGCGTTTCTGCAAGAAAATAATTTTCCCTTTTGCTTTATTTTATTTGAATAATTTGTACGAGAAAAAGTAGTAAAATATTTTATTTTCAAATTCCTATTGAGTTTTTATTTTAAATAACATGTTTAATTTTTTTAAACAATTTTTGTTGGATCCTGTGGTAAATTTTGAACGAAGTCTTACAAATTTTGTATTTATGATTTATACTTTTATAAGACTTACGTATACATAATTGTACTGTAACACTAATAATGTTTGGAAAGTGCCTGTTTGTGGGATCTGTGGTCAGTTATGGACTGATCACTTTAAAAATTGGTACATTGATTTGTATTAAATAATATGTGCCAAATTGTACATATTAATATTTTTGCCTGATTAATGCACGTTTAATTAAATTAGGAGAGGTCCTTGTATGAGGCTCATGTTAAAAAATTTTTTTTGGTAGTTTAAGGTTACAAAAGATCTTATTTGTGTTGAAACTCTATTCTAGAAAGAAATCTTCCAAATCAACTTATAGTTTACATGAATGGACATTAACTATTGATGATATTCAGCAAGGCTTTAAATCATACATATCCTTAGATAAAATAAATTTTATAAGAAATATGTGAAAAATTATCTGTAAAGGAACATATTCCCGTATTTTTAAGATGTTTGCAGAAATCCATTTAATATAAGTAATAAAATGAAATAAACATTTTATTTTTTATTGACACTAAAATTTATTTTACTATTTTCCTTTTTCTTACTTTTTCAAGTAAAAGCTTGTTTCTTAGATTTTTTTAATTTCTCTTTTTTACTATTTTTACTAGAATTTCAAAAATTTATTTTTTCTTTGTATTTAAAATATGTATTTATATCAAATATCAATCCCGAAAAATCCCGAAATTCCGAAATTCCGAAAAATCCCGGAGTTCCGAAAAATCTCGGGATCCCGAGTTTTGAAATTATAAAATCCCGAATCCCGGGATTTGCAAAAACCAGTCCCGTTTGGCATACCTAGTGCTAAGTTATGATAACAATGCTCGGCAAAAACCTAGAATATGGACTATATGGGCTTTAATGTGCTAAACACGAATCTGCTTTAGTGTTTCATGCGCATAAAAAAAATCCAAAGCCCATAATAAGGCCATTACACGAGTACATATACAAAACTATGATTCGTACACAGCAAAGATTGATTCTAAAATATGTCTACATACAGAAGTACTGTTATGCTAAAATATAACTAAGTAAATACAAAACTAAAAGTCATGAATGATAAAATATTACTACGGAATAGTTAATGCTAAAAATAGCTGAAGCTATAGAATTTTCATTTACGATTAAATATGTCTATTTATTGAACTACAAGAGATGCTAAATTACTATTACATAAAAAGAAATGAGTGATGCTAAAATATACATCCATACAGAACTACGTTTTATGCTAAAATATAACTAAGTATAAGGCAATTTTGTCATAATTTTTTATCATCAGTGGCATAAGTTTATTACTTATGTATATGCAATTGATATTGAAATATAGTTACGTAATTGAAATATAACTACGTAATGATTACTCTTAAATATGCACTACTCTGAAGTAAAAAAGGCGACTTTTTAAAAGATATGAAAATATTTAAAATATGAATAAATACTCTGCTACAGGTGACACTGAACCAAAATTTTTGACAGTGCTATATTTAGTGATAAAATATGATTATATATGGAACTATGATTAATCTTAAAATGTGATTTTATATAGAGCTAAAATCAACGTATAGGTATACAAATTTGAGCTTTACATCAAATTTACTATATACAAAATTACTTTTGAAGCTAAAATAAAACTATAAATAGAGCTGGGATTGATGCTTAAATATAATAACGTATGTGGAATAAAATTGCGACAAAACTTACGCTGTCTAAAAACAGTATACCTATGACAAACTCTTTTTAGCATCAATTTTGGATTACTACATATTTTCTCATAATACTGTCAAAATTTTACGAAAATCTGACTTCTAGTTTCTTTAAAATGTTAATAAAAAATGAACTACATTTAAAAAACATTTGTAATTTTTTTGGATTATTTCTATATATGCACCACCACAAAATTATCTATATTTTATATTTTGGCAATGAGAGCCAAATAAAATTTGTTTGTTTTATGGATTAAATTACATTTTCGGCGAAAACCTTTTTGGACCAATTCTAAAATCTAATATGAATTTAATTTGTTTCTAACTCTGCTCTTATAATAAAGACATTTTATCATTTATTTTCTTATTACAATGCGTAAATTTGAATACCTCACATGAAATGATTTATATTTCAACTCAGATGGCAATGAGTACCAAGGAAATGCGTTATATAAATCTATGTTGACTAGTAAAAAAAGACTATGCATATACAATGTTAATATATACAGTAACTATCCTGCGGGAAATTTGTGGTAATTGCAGTAATGAACCGGTTTCTCTGTACCAGTTGAGTACTAATTGACACCTAACTCGTCACCAAAGTTCCAATTGAGAACCAGTTGACACAAACACACTCACTATTAACATTAAGTGCTCAAATAGCAACTCGCGCGGAATAACAATCAGTGACTGAGTGGTAAGCGTTAAAAACTATAAAACATAACATACGTCAGATGAACATGGGTTCGAGCCGGGGTGCCGCCATCGACATTAACGAAAAATTATAAAATTAAAATAAACATAATTTAATAAAAGTAAACAATTACCGAATTTTTATAAAATGTTTCTATTAGAATAATCGTTACTGAACCTGTCCTCTTGGACCTGTTCTAGGACCTCTCCTGTGACCTGTCCCAAGGAGCTAATTAGCCACCTCTAATGACAACCCCATGTAAAAGTGACAGGTTCTTCTCATATAAAGTTCCGGAACTGGGACCGCTCACTAGCCCTGAGAACCCGTCACGTGACTAGTTTTGAACCGGTCCTCTTTACTCTAGGGTAGGTACTATATTTAGTCTAAGAAGTTAAAATTAGGCCGAATTATTCACAATATATTTTTCTTATAATTTTTGTTTGTTAACTCTGTTATTTAAATAGGTATTTTTATTTTTTTTCATATTTTTGATAGCTACGCATTTTCTGTCAGTTCGATTTTAAAAATTACCATTTTTGAAATCTGCGGTCTTGTACTAGTTATATCAAATAAAAATTTCTCCTATACACCCACTCCTTATCCCTCATTTTCCATGGTTTTATGAGGGTTAATAGAGAAATTCTTGATTTTTAGAGACTTTAAAGACTTCTAGGGGCTATGCGTGACAAGTTAGAGACTTGACTAGTACTATATTTTTGTAGCTCCACGTCTTGCTTATAAAACATTACCTGAAAAATTTTATAACCTGAAAACTCCTAAAGGAAGCAAATTTTCTTTGGTCTTCAATGGGTTAAAAATGTGACGTAATGGAAAATTTTCATTTGACTTTCTACACTATATCAGGCCTAGGGAATAATAATTTTGCAGAATTATTCGAGATATAAAACTTTTTTGCGATTTTGTTGACTTGTGTTTATTGGTCCTTAAAAAGGCTTAAAGTGAAAGAACAAATTCAATAAATAACAATAAAGCATAACAACCCCTTAAAAATATACTACATCAATATTTTAAATACGAAAAGTCATACTAAATTGTGGTCTGTTGTTCACCAATAGACAATATGTGCTAATCTTCCATTTTTTTACATAATGGCAAAATATTCAAATCATTTTGGTTTGCTTTCTGTATAAATTTCTTAGTATAACGTTAATCTCAGGAGCTCATAATTTACTTTCAATTATTAAATTAATTTCATTAAAACTTTAGAATTGACTATTTTAACTTTAAGTCTGCAATTTCAAATCATGTTTCTAAATTCATATACAAATTTATACTTTTAATATTAACGATACGTAAGATTTACGTATAAAATTTATACTCCTAGTACTAACGATATGTAAATTTTACGTAGTAACTTTTTTTGTATTTGCATTCAAAATATGTAAGCGTCTAAAAATTTATTATTTTCTTCTCAATATACATACATATGTTTAAGCACTTAACGAAGGAATTTCTGAAATTTCATACCATTAGGTTAGGTTAGGTTCCTTGGGCAGTGTCTCTCCGAGACATCTCACGTGGGTCCATCAATGTCTGGTCCCGTTGTGTTACCCTATGACAGGAAAACAATGTTAATCCTGCAGTGTTGTTGTCGCGCCAAACCATCCCGTTCCTGAAAGGAAGGAGTACAGTGACCTGGGATTAATATTCGATAAGTCATCCAAATTAAAGACGCTAGATCCTAACAGGTTCGATCTAAGCTCCGATAAAGCTGGACATTCACAGAGAAGATGAAAAACCGTTTCTTCTTCCGTCTCATCATTGCAACTCCTGCAATAGTCGTTAAATGGAAGACCCGGTCTCCTGGCATGGGTGCCCAAGACACAGTGTCCCGTAACAATAGAAGTAACTAATCTCAACTGAGACCGAGATAGCGCAAATATAGAATTCGTCCTAGACTCATCATACCTGGGCCAAATAATTCTAGCTACACGACATGTGGATTCACGTTCCCACATGTGCTGTGCAATATCGAAAATCTGCTGCCGTATCAGCAGCTTACACTGCGTCAAAGGAATGCCAACAAGATGGTCAATCATCTCATCGCCGAGACTAGCACCCCTCTTGGCAGTCTCATCCGCAATATGATTACCGGGACAGTTACTGTGACCCCGGATCCAAACTAGCCTAACATTCGAATGTCTCGCTATCTCATTAAGAGACACCCGGCATTCCGTAGTTAACCTTGATGTCGTATAGACACTTGCTAAAGATCTTATGGCTGCCTTGCTGTCAGTAAAAATACAAATATCTCCCGATATTTTATAATACCTCACCCAGTTAGCGGCCCGTTTAATAGCGGAAATCTCCCCCTGAATAATACTGCATTCATTCGGCAGTCTAAAAGGTACACTAATACCATAATCCTCAATATAGAAACCACCCCCAACTCTCCCCATCCGTTTCGATCCATCGGTGTAGATTCTCACAACAGCTTTCAGGGTGCCATATATCGCCTACAGGAAGAGAAGTAGAAAACTGACAGCCAAAGAATGGTTTCGGAGTACAGTAATCAATATCACCATTAGGTTTAAGGGTTTATGTTCATTTATATTGTTGTAGGGTATCATTTCTATCACTTAAACCTATTTCATTTAAACATTCATGTGTTTGACTCATCTAAACTATTTGTTATAAAATTTTTTAATTTTTTTTCTTTTTGTCTATTTTGAACTCATTATTTTGATTTTTATTATTTATTAATAAAAGTAAATTTTTTTATTAGCAATTTTAATGAAAAGGTGTCTTTTGTTAATTGGTACACAATGAGGTATTGTGTGAATAGTTTTCTACTCAATAGGCCATAGAAAAGTTTATGAATTAATTAGTAAGAAATATTTATTTAAATAATATAACAATTTAGCATGGGTTATGCAATATTATATTATATTCATTGCATTAATTTTTATTAAATAATATTTTGTGTTTTATTATGAATTTATGTTGAAACATATTCGACATTTTTTGAATCTAATGTTCGTGTAAATTTTCTAAAAATATGTATTGATTGGTTTTTAGTAGCGAATTTTTCTAAAAGTTTGTATATATTGTTTTTAAATTGTGAGCTATAATTATAATTTTATTTAATTTAAAAATCTTTAATAGCCCAACCACCATTCAGTCTGACAGGCATATAAATTATGGGAATAATTTATTTTTAACTCAATTCTTATCCAAATTTATTTTTACGTATTAAATATTTTAAAATACGTAAGAATAATACATACGTCAAAATTAAATTCAGCACAAATTTATTTTACATGCACTTTAAAATTTCCCTCTTATATATTAAAAGAAAAGTTATTTATGCGTGACAATTACATTATGATCAAAAATCCCATTCCAAATTTTTATTTTTTTTTTTTAATCTGAGTACGTAAAGTATTTCATGAGAAACCATGAGTTATAAAATACAAACTACAAATAAACTTTTGCTTCAATGGACAAGTTTGCACTCACTTTTACTTACTTTGCTTTTGCTGCATATAGCACCCACATTTAAATGAATGCATCTACCAAACGCAGTATAAAACTCCACAATGGCTAATAGCACTCTTTTTTTAAATGTTAAAGTCAATTTACAGTTTATACAAAGTGAAATACCACCACTTTGCTGAAGACATACACATTTACAGGCATTCATACATATGCAAAAAGGATAACATATTCACTCCTATACATACAAAAAATCATTCATATATGTGTGTGTTTGTAAGTATTTCTGTTTCAGGATTTTATATAAAAAAAAATAAAAAATAAAATCATAAGTTGCACTGGCAGTTGTATGAATTTTGTACATTGATGGTTTTAACAACAAAGAAATTTAATTTTAACTTTCTGTATCTTCAATTTTAATTGAATTTAAGTTATATCTCTTTTTTTAAGTAATTAAAACAAAAAATATGGTAGAAAAATAGTCAAAAAATTTTTAAATTTTATTTTTTTTAATTATTGGATTTTGGACCAAAATATTTCTAATATGAGGGCTAGGAGAATTAATGACATTCACCAAAACAATTTATTCAATTAAAAATTTTTCAAGTTTGCAACTCTCATCAGTGTTGCCAGGACTTGAGAAAAAAAGAAGCAAAATAAGACTTTAAAAAAAGTCAGAAAAAGCTAAATGTCCCAAAAAATAAAGCCAGAAAAAGCTAATAAGGACTGCGCATGAAAAAATCCGTGCATGCTCTTGGGCTTGTAACTTTTGATGTGGTGAAAATTAAATAATTCTGTTAACTGGTTTACATTTGTCGGTATGCTCACTAGCTATGTGCTAAGTTTGATGGTTATAGCGAAACTAGTTTCTTTTAAATGGAAATTGAACAAAAAACACCAAAACACATAATAGACATTTTTCATGAAATCTTACATCGGTCATATAAAACAATTGCTAGGAAGGCAGTTGTGTCAAAAAATACAGTTTCTTGGGTCATAATATTATACAAAGAAGTCATGGTCACTGAATGGAAACCAGGTAGTGGAAGAAAAGTAATATCTTCAGGGTGTAGGACTCAAACTAAATAGAAAGGTTTTTCAGAGAAATTCCAATCAATTCCTGTAAGAACTCTGTAAGAAAAGTGCCACAAAAAGTTTATTGCCTTGAATTTTAATTAGAAAACTTGAAAGAAAATCTAGCCTGAAGACGTATAAAGTACGAAAAAAATTTAATAGTAACGCAAAACAAGAATTTGGTGGTGAAAAAATAACGTAAAAGTACTTCAGACGAATTTTTCCATAATTCAGGGTATAATAGACGATGAAACGTTCGTACAGTCTAACTTTTTTCAACTTCGTGGTCAGGAATTCTATGTTGCAGATGCTAGAGGGAATATGGCAGAAAAATATCGCGTATCAAAGAAATAAAAATTCCCAAGAAAGCTTTTGTTTTGGGAAGCCGTATGCATATACGGAAAAAAGCGCTTCATTCATAAAAAATGGTTCCATTGACACAGAAATATACGTGAATTAGTGACTTTGGAAAAGATTTCTCCTTTTTCTAAGAAAATACAGTGTATCCCCTGTTTTTTGGCCTGTTCTCGCTTTTTCTAATTACAGCAACAAAACAATGGAGTGATAATAAAGAAATTGTTAGTGTTTGTACCGAAAGAGGCTATTCCATCAAATTGTCCGAAACTCGCTGCAATTGAAAGATATTAGGCTCTAGTAAAAAACAATTTAAAGAACATTAAAAGCCCAGCTTAAAATGAAACGGAGTTTAAAAATAAGTGGACTTGTTCGAGCAAAAAAGTGACCGAAACACAATAAAATCTTTAAGTGGAAGAATTTTGGAAAATATCAGATATTTTCTTAAAAACCAACAGGAAATAATTTATTTTTTTATGTTTGGAACTTGAGCATAACTGTCATTAATAAAAATATAATTTAAAAAAAATTCGCCTATTGGTTTATTTTCTATAAGCAGATTTGCATGCACGGATTTTTTCGTGCGCAGTCCTTATATTGTTTTACTTAAAAACGCATTTGTTTTTTTGTTCTCATTAGTCTATGGCATTTCTTAAACATATTTTAGTAAATTTATAAATATAACAAAAATAGCTTCTATGGGTAATAAAGTTTGTTAAAATCTTGTGGAATGAAGCGCTGAATGGGAAAATTTTCGTTAAATATAAATAATTTCGATTTGTTGGTGCGAATTAATACACAAAAATGCTTAAATTTATGATTCTTTAAAAATAAAATTAGTAAATTTTTAGCCTTTTTAAGGCTATGTTATGAATAAAAAAGGCTAGACAAAAAAACTAGAAGCTAAAACGAAAATTTTGAGGCTAAAAGCAAAATAAGAAGGCTAGATTTAGCCTTAAAAGGGTTAAACTGGCAACACTGACTCTCACCAAATAAGTATGTCAATAACTATATAATTTTTTCTGTGTATGTCATAATATGTATAGTACGGTGGTCAAAAGTAAAAAATAAAAGCAAAGCAATCAAAAGAGCCAGAATATTAAATCCTAAATGGGAAAAAATCGCCAAAATAACGTTTTATTTACCCTCTATGCTTTTTAAAGAATTTTAGTAGAAAAAGAGTTGAATTTAAACTCGCAGATTTTTATTTTTTGGTATGGTGACAAAAGAACAAAAATTTTATTTCTTAAGTAATCGGACTATTAACAAATATTTTAAATGTAATTATGATAATTTTCATCATAATTATATAATTTATACATATATGAGAGATTCTATTAAAAAAAGAAGTCGATATTTTTTAAAGTGACGAATCTTTGATATCGGATTGAAAGCTAAAAATTATCCAATATTGAAAAATTAATTATAATTCGTCGAAGGTGTTTTATTTTGAGATACCATAAATACACCTCATAGATCATTACAGCTAAATTTCAATTGAATATTGAGCCCAAATTCCACAGACAGATAGAATATAAAAGAAGACATTGAAATTCTTTCAATCAAAATCGATTTCGTTTTCAGTCCACTTCACAGTTTTATTAATTTATCAGCTGAAAAGTGTATATTGGGGTTTTGACGGACATCCTGTTTTTCTAGTATTTGATCCAAAACTTTTTATTTGTGAACCTATTTTGCAAATTTTCAATGCTAAATAAACTTTTTATAAGGAAAATATTTAAGCTAAATTTCGTTCCCCATCAACATATAGATGGACAATGTTAGGTCGTAATCGATTCTCGCGAGGACCCAGAATTAATACTTGATGGGTTCTTAAATTATTATTTCGACATATTACATTTTGAGATGTTATTTTTAGAAGCTGAGTAGAAAAATATTGGGTCATATAAAATTGTCTGTATTACAAAAAATTTTAAATAAGTACATATTGTCCAATTATTAAAAAAAAAAAAATCATTTTAATACAAAATATGCTAAAAACAATTCCCTGAAATTTTTCGCTTGCGACGAGGCAATGTTTCCAATTCAGAAAATTAAATAGAAATAAATCTGGTATCAAAAAATCTTAATAAGGATTCTTCGAAAAGTAAATGTTGATCATTCCACAGATGACCAACTTTGAGGCCCTAAAAACTTAAACCTACACCACTACTATCATCATGTGAAACTTCTTGTAAATCAAACCATCTGCTTGGAACACGAAGATTTTTTTCCAATTCATTTTTAAGAGTGTACATTATGTACACGCAAAGAAAAAATATGTTTCTAGTGACCATAAATTAAGAGAAACATACTATGATTGTAATATATGATTACAGTTCAGAATTAGTATATTTGTACATAATTATTATTATGACTACATTTTATAATTTGTTCATCACTTAATGATTCTATTTTAACAATGTTTACAACTTTTCCTTATAATATTGTTTCCGATATCATCATGATTACTTAATAACCCCATTTTATCATATTGTAGAATGCTTTTATCATAACGTAATTTAATTATATTATTTTTAGCTCCTTGGTTATATATTTTGATTCCATTTTGTCGTATTTTGATTCCAAGTAATCGTAGTTTTTTTTCTTGACATACTTAATATATAAGTTATGAATTACTCGAAGTATATTATAAATTTGAACGCATATTCTTGTACTATGTGATTATAATTATCACACTGACGCCATATTGACAATAATACATCCCAAAGTTCCAAGAATTGTTTCACATAGCGACAAAAACGCAAATGTAAAAACATTTTCTTGACAGGCAGATTAAAGGGTATGTATAGTTTTTGTTGTTGTATTATCGTAATTACATTCATAATTAAGTTTTTTTGGTAAAACCCGTTAAAGAAATATACCTAAAACAAAATGTAACAATAAAAATTTGCAATGTTATAAAACATTTGCAAATATTGTAAAATGAAGTAGAAATAATATTTTTTTCTTCAATGTAAAAACATTTTCTTGACATACTGTATATAATCCAAATTTATCATATATTTAATCTCATTTCATCATATATATTATTCTATTTTATCGTAATACTATTTTATCATATAGTATATACTCCCTTATTTATATTAATTTGTACCACCATATGTGGTACATTCATGATACTGACTATAAGCAAACCTTGTCAATTTATACTTATTCATATATAAACTAAATGAGAATTAAAATATTAAATAGTGTACTAACAAACAGCGTAGTGAACTCAGTGCTTTTAACACTGTTTTTAGTGCTTTTTAAAAATTTTGACGCGGAAAAATATTCAGTCATTGCTTGGTGCTTTTTTCAGTGCTTTTTAAAAATTTTCAGTGACACCAAATTTTAAAATTTTAATAGTACATAAATGATTGTTCCCAGCAAAATCCCAGCAAAAATTGCTGCATACCCAGAAGCAGGTTTGTAAGGGACCCAGCAAAAATTACTGCATACCCAGAAGCAGGTTTGTAAGGGAGAGATAAAAGAACTCTCCCTTACCAACCTGCTTCAAGAAGGCATGATTTTTGTTCGTGATGTCCCAGTTGGTAGGGCTCTTTACTGCGCTACGTATTAGGTTCATACATGCCTTTATTATGCACATTTTAAGGCGTCATAGATGTGATAATTTCATGCCTCTTTTATGTGCATCTTTTAGAGATCCCAGAAGCTGTGAAATCATGCCTTGAATTAAAATAATGCATATATAAAAAATATTATTTTTATTTATTATTATTTTTTATTTGATTTGTTTTATAAAAATTTAAAAAGAAAAATCGACAATTTTTTAAATCAGATCATCAACTGGCCTTTTTATTGGGGGAATCCTTAATTATTTAATCTGCAAATAAAAAGATATATTACTTAATAGAAAAAAATTAACACAAAAACATAAGATTATGTTATACGTACCGTATATTAAAAAAATAAATAACCCATTGTTTTTTCTCTAATCGTACAAAAACCACAAGATTTCTTTAAAACAAATCAAACTGAAAATTAAAAAAAAGTAATAAAACACAAAATACGTTACAAAACATGTCATTTCTTGTATATTATAAAGAAAACTAAAAACAAAATATATATTAAGAGCTTTATTAATTTAATAAATAATATTATTTTGTTAATATAATAGTTATTTAAAATAAATATAATAGCTATTTAAAATAAATAGCTATTTTACTTACAATTTTAATATAATTTTTGTACATTATTTTTTCCGACTTTCACGAACAAACTTACCTCTTAACACTTTGAACGTTCGATCACAACTAATCAACTCAATTGAAAATATTGCATCATCCAACTTAGCAGAACTTTTTGTATTAAATTACAAATAAAAATGGGGAGAAGAAAGTCATTCGCTTACAATCCCGCATCCACGTAAGCGAGAGAGGATGCAGGTTGTAATTCGGTAAAAAAATATGATCCCAATGTAAATTTATCGCTTCCTTTTATAGCTTACTCAAATGCGCATCAGTGATGTGCTATCGGCAGGCATGAATAATTTTGCACTGCTTACCAGTACCTAAAAAATTTTTGCTGGGATATTATCTCGTTCAACAACCAAAACGTGCCAATACAATTATGTTTTTCGTATACGCACATATGGAAATATTGTAAAGCAATGAATTTGGTAAGAGTTGACCTATGTTGTCAATTTTGAGACCATGATATAATGCTTTAAAAAAGATGTATATATACATATTATATATCATTGATTTTGTAATAAAGTCTGTTTTCATATTCTTGTAATATTTTATTAGTTTTTGGAAAATAGGCGGAGTTTTGCTTTACAAGACATTATTTTTTTAGTTTTTATATCTTTTTTATATTTTTTATTTTTGAAAAATTGACAAAAATCGGGTTTTAAAGATTTTTTAATGATTTTTGCAGGAATGAAAGATCGATATATAATATATATATTAAATAAGAAATAATGGCGAAAATATTATAACAATATGCTTTTTTATGCAATTAAAGAAAGTCGTTTAAAATATTGACTTTTTTAATGAAATCTGCTCTCCTGCATTCGTTTTTGGCCGAGCGGGAAGCAGTTTAGTGTCAAATCATTCTAAATTTATTTCTTGATAAAATGTCATCAATAAATTAAAAAAAGCCTGCGTGACATTTTTTTTTTTGTTATCGATAAAAATTTTACCTTTTTCCAAAATTCACCATTTTCGACAAATGACTGATGTAGGGTGCAAGCCTAAATTTCTATATTAACCATTTATGGTGTCTTATCTTTTAAAATATATAAAGAAAAAGTTTTTTTTATTAATGGAGCTTTGAGAAAAATGTAAAAGAATTGTATTATATATTTGTAAAAAATAGCCATTTTTCATACCAATGATAGAGAGCTGATTTTGAATATTTTTCACTTCTAGACGCATTGAGGTAATCCAAAAATTCTTTCTGCATGTTATTTTAAAATATATAAATATATATATAAAATACAAAATATTTTTAAAAATTCTAATAAAATCGGACTTCATTTGTAGAAGTTACGATTTTTTTAAAGTTTTATCTTGTGTTATCACAGGGTGACTACGAGATTGTTTTTCTGAAAGCTTAAGTCCTTCTCTGCAACTCTTCTATACATTTCAATTTAATCCGAGCAGTAGTTTTGGAAATACAGATTTATTACCAAAAAATTTGCATTTGACCCCACTGTGCAACGCTACTAACAAACTACTGAACTGATACACAAACATGTGCATTCAATAGTTGTGCAGAAAACAAAATATGATTAAAGGTAAAAATTCAATGACTGTGTGAAATCAAATCATAGTCTAAAACAAATATTCCATATTTGAGGTAAACATAACAATTTTCAAAAACAAATATTCAACATTACAAAACAAAATATGGCTTAAAAGCAAATAAAAATATTGGCTTAATGGTTGTAAAATTAACCAAATTTAAAAAGTTAACTAAATGGTTGTGGAATTAACTAAACGGTAGTAGAATTGTCTAAATCTTTGAATTTTACATAATATATGGTTTCATATAAAAATATTTAAATACATGTTATTATTGCAGTCAGCCATATACAAATTTTTATTGTTGGTAATCATTAAATTATAAAAAAGAAACCAAAACGTTGCTATAGGGTATTATTGAAAGCAATGAAAAATAACTATACAAATATTGAATAGTTGTAGTGATCATGCTGTAGCCATGTTTTTTCTCTGCGTTTAACTGTGCTTTTCTGACGTCTTGGCAAAAAGTATAAAAGTTTCATTTCAATTGCTCAAAAAAGTTTGAAAAGATCTATTGTAAATAAGACGTGGACATTGCTTTAAGTTTATTATTTTAAGTAAAATACAATATCCACACCCACTGTACAATTCTTCTTTTTCAAATATCAAAATATTAAATATTCTTTAAAATAGGCACAACAATATCCAAATCCATTTATCTAGTTTTCCAACATGAATTAATGGCATTTGATAAATCCCAACTATGATATTAGCAATGATTTATGCAAAACTCTCGATGAAACGTATACTATTAAGTTATTTGATGGTATTTTATTTCTTTGACGCCTAAAAATATGTAACGAAAATATTTTCAATTTATTTTTTATTAAACATTTTTTATGTACAACCATAACAGTAGTGGCTTTTACAATAAATATGCATCCAATTTATTTTACAAAAAAAATGAAAATATGGAAATAAAAAAAAATTTATACAATTTTACAACCACTTAACCACCACTCTAGGACCTGTATTTGTAGGCATATATAACTAGTATATGGAGATTTGATGTGTGTAACTATGTACATATAATTGTATTGGTTTCTCTTATGTCTACACATTCACGTTTGAGGTCAGCAATTCAGTCAGTCAATCAATAAATAAAATTTATTTTTTTTATTTTTTCTTTCTGTGCTCCTTTGCTATTTTTATGTATGTATATATTATATTTTTATTTTTTATAGTTTAACAAATTATTTATTGTAAAAAATTGTATTCCTGAATAAGCAGGAAACCCCAGAAATGAAAAATATTACAAACGGAAACTATTCGTTAAAATAAATAAATAACAGGGAAAAATTGCAGAAAATAAAATGTATGAAAAAAAAAATTTGTATTGACTATAAATAAACGATTGCAACAAAACAAATGGAAATTGAAAAAAGCGACAAAATTCAAAAGAAGGAAAAATTGCAAAAAATCAAAATGAAATAAATCGAAATTTTAATAAATGAAATTCTCAGTTATTGCCAACAACATGATTTTGTGTCATTGTAGAATTCTCATGTAAATCGACGATTAATCAAAATACAACTATGAGTCATTGTTACTGTAAATTACTTTTGTCGCCAGTTTTATTATACATTCACTTCCTGTTTTAATATTCTACACTAGGAGAAGTGAATTGTGAGCAAAACGCAAAAGAAATTTAATCAACCCTTCTGTTGAAAATTTAAATATTGATAATTCTTAGTTCATTAGATACTTCCAAAGACATAATAAATATAGAAAATCCTGGAAAATCCTTGTTTGACTCCGACCAAACGTTTAAATGTTGGAGAAGCTGATAAAAAAAATTTTAAAAATCTTTTCCCATACAAACACACTTTATTTAAAACATGCTGTTTTTTTCTTCTACAAAACAGACTGATTGCAGAAATGGTTTTAGTAATATTTACAAGTGTTAGCAATAAACTATCTTCGGTCTACCACACATTTATTGATCTTGTGTTGATGAAAGGCGAAATTCATTAAATGAACTTGTCTCTCAAATGAACTCAAGTCTCAAATCATTCAACCAGTTACGTCCTACATTTATTTTGCTTTTTATTCATCAGTATAATCTTTATTTCCTCCACTAAATACTTACTGGTAACAAAGAAATTAAACCTTGTATTCGGTTAACTACATTTATTGATGCACCGTAAAGTATGCTACACAATTTGGTTAAGAAAATTGGTAACGCCATTAATGTTTGAGTTAAATATTGCTAAGGTATTTTTTCGGAGTATTGTACTGAAAATATGTAAATGGTTAATGGTTGTTAACTCATTAGAAATTCAATAAAATAAACCGAGAGTTACAAAATGGGAAAAAATTTTTGCTGCGCAGGGTTTCTAAGTCAATTCGGATACACGGTATTAATATGTACTAAGCCTCTAATCCGTTTTTTTTTTTTTTTTTTTGAATTGACTCTAGTTCTCGCGATTTGTAAAATTAAGGAGGTTGCACCATATATTGAAGCCTACCTCGAAAACGAATGAGTATTTTCACTAATTTGTGAATTAAATCAAAACTTAGGCATTGATTTTAGTGAAATATGTCTTGTTTTATTTGAAACAAATTTATCTCCATGAATAAATAATAAAAATTTGAATTTTTGACACTTTCGAATTTTAATGATTAAAAAAAAATAATAAAAAAAATTCTTGAAATTTTGTATAAAATTTATTTTTTTCTCAAAATATCTCCATAACTGTTGACCGTATTAAAAAGTAATGTAAAAAGGACTTGAAGATAATTTTAATTGCAATTTTTTGATATTTGAACAAAATAGGACAAGTCGTTTTCGAGATATGCTTCATTATATAGTGCAGCCTCCTTAATTTTAAAAATCGCAATTTATCGCGAGAACTAGAGTCAATTCAAAAAAAGTGGATTAGAGGCTTAGTAGTAGTAAAATAGAAGGACTTGTCGTAGATGAATGAAATTTGGCACGCACAATTTTTTTGATGAAATAATATTCTGTACGAAATTTGAACTATGGACACGCCCATCTCCCATAAAAATTTAAGATTCCCAAATAGGTAAAATCGGGAATTTCGCAAAAAAAAAAAATTATTTCATACAGCTTGGAATGTTATGTATAGAAATTTATATGATTTTTTCACAAATCGGATGAATGAAACTATACAAATTTGTATATATGAAAAAATGTGTTTTGTGATTTTTTTGATATTTTAAACTTCAATTCCAAATATAATATTAAACATATAATATTTTTAATAAAAATACCTATTGCTTCAATAATTTTAAACAACAAATAAAAGGTAAGTTAACTTATTTATTAAAATAATTTAAAATTATAATGTTTATACAAAAAGCGAAATACCTTCAACATTTGGATCCTTATGAAATGGATTGTTATTTTTATGTAATTCTTACTCAGAATCACTTTCTTGTGATATATCTTCTCGATTTGTGAAAAATACATTATTTAGTGTTACTATCATATATTTCATTCATAAATTTTCGTATAATTTAGATACTTTCTGTATAGATTAGTTTGAGTTGTTTAGAAAATAAGATGTTCCTTCAGGTCCTTATTAATATCTAGACAGATATGTTTCCAAGTAAGGTTTAAACTAATTTTTTTAAAAACTCTGTATGTTACTTATACAGCTTTTTTTGACAACATTTCTGAGTGATTCCATATCAAAACGGAGAAAAAAACGACATTTTCGAATTTTATATCTCCGATTTCAATGAAATTCGCTATAGATATTACGTATTGCAAATGTTGCTCAAATCACAAACTTTCTGAGTAAAAACCCGGTCAAAAAAATGGCGTTTCAAAAATGAAAAAGCGGTTGAATTTATTTATTTACTAAACGTTTTTTATTCTTGCCAAAATTAAATTTTGTTTTTTTATTTATTTATTTGTCCAAGCTTTCTTTTAGATTGCCTTCCAACATTTTTTCACTTCTATAAATTCATATGTAGGCTGTATTATAATTTCAATGATGAATCCAAATAACAAAAATATGTCAAATTTGCACCTGACTTTATACGGAAAATGTGATAAAACTTATAGAAAATGCAGAGCACTGCAAAAGAGAGTTATATTTTTTGAAATTTCAGACTTATGGTAATATTAAAATATAAAAAACATAGTTTTTTTTAAATCTCTCTCTAAAGTTGAAAGCTATATAAAATTGTTATTTATTTCTCTTTTTTTTTATTTTTTATATTTATTTTTGTAAAATAAATCTATTTTTCTATTTGTACTTTTTAAGGTCTTTTAATTGCATTTTTCATAATTACTAACAACTTTCAAATTTTGACGGCTTATAACTTTTCTAAAATAAATATTTTTGAAAAATTGTTTTTGGGTATTGTTGCTTAGAATGCATTACAAAATTTTGAAAATTGTAAAAATAATTCTTTTGATTTTTGGCCGCACTCACTATACAGTGCACCGTGCCGCATAATCAGTGTTTCCCTGTGAAATCAATGAAGATAATGGTTTAAAAAAATCTTATCAAACGTTTGGACTCATAACTTTTTTCGGAAGCAATATTTAATTTTTTTTATCTAGTTATCTTTGAAAAATATGTCAGTTATTATTTTTAATGACAACTATGTTGATTTCTTGTGAGTTTGATCAAAATGAGTGACAAAAAAGATGTACGTGCTATAAAAAATTAAAAAAATAAAAAAATAAAAAATCAAATCTGACCTACAAAAAATTGGCCAAAAAATTAAATGTTTGCTCTCAAACAGCTTCCAATGTTAATAAACAATTTCAGGAGAATTTGGCCATTGATAGGAAATCTGGTTCGGGAAGAAAAAAAAAGTCCTCATGATATTGGGAAGGCCAAGAAAATTGGAAGCAAATTGAAATGAACTCCAAACACATCTGGTAGAAAAGCAGCCTGGTCAGCTCAGTGCGAAAAGCTAAAGCTAATGCGGAGTTGAAAACATACAAAGTCCAAAAAATTCCAGACTGGAATGCTACAAATAATTTAGAATCCAAGAATAGGGTACGGAAATTAAAATCAAATTTTGTACAAAAATTCTCATGTTTTATAATGGACGATGAAACGTATGTTCCGGCAAAGTTTTCGCAGCTTCCGATCAGAATTTTTATGTTGCTAATGCTCGAGAAAATATTGACGATACGTCAATATTTCCTCGAGCAGACTGAATTTCTAAAAAATCCCTGGTATGACAGCTTTATGCAGTTGCGGCAAAACAAGAAAGTCTTTTTTTACAGTTGGCTCTATAAGTACCGAAATATACATACATCAAAGAATGTTTGCATAACAATAACATAGTTTTTGTGCCAAGGGAGATCAATTCTCTAAATTGTCCGGAGCTAAGACCAGTGGAGAGATCCCTAACATAACAGAAACAAATTAAATCTCTAATGAAAGAGTTATCAGAAAAGGTCCACGAGTTCATAAGTAACGATACTATGAAAATTATATTTTTCTGTGAACTTTAATATAATACGAGTATAAATTAAATAAAATAAGAACGAAAACTCTAAGATCAACCGTTTCCAAATTATTGAATTTTATATGTGTTAAGATTTCTTCGAATGCACTCCTTACTTTAAAACTGTTAAGGGTTATTTTTTTAATAAACATACATACTTTCATTTACCTTTTAAAAAGCCCTGAACTTAACTATCAATTTATTTCGTTCTTTTAATGTCAATCCAATACTTAATTAAAAAAAATATATTGAATTTGCATACATGTGTCAATCGAGTATTTAATAAAAAGAAATTGACAAAAGAAAGTACTTCCAACAAGGAAATACATACGAAAATGAAATGTAAATTAAATAAAGTTTATTTAAGATTTACTTAAAACAAAAAGGCATCTTATCTTGGATTGCGGTTGTGCGTATTGGTTTCACATGTTTACATTAAAGGAGCAATTTTATAACTTTTCTTCAACAGTTATTTTTTAATTTAAAGTAGATATTAAATTGTAATTAAATGATTCGACTTTGATATAAGATCACAATTGGAGGAGAATTAAAAACTAGTGTTGCAAATTGTAATAAATGTATTAGGTAGTTCAGCGAAAAGAGTAGATCCCAAAAAAAATGTTTCCTTTATAATACTATTTGAATTCAATTGCTATATCAGTGGGTAACATATAATATTAATAAATTAGAAGTTAGGATTTTTTGAAACTTTCCATACTGTGCACAGTGGGGCAGAATCGAAATTTTTTAGAAATAAATCTGTTGCTTCTGATCGGCTGGTTGGATTTGCATGGAATTTGGTACAGGCATAGTAAAGGAGTGCAATGTTATGTTAAGGAGGACCGAACAGACCCCTCAGGGCGAAGCTACCTCTGACATTAAAATTTTTATCGCTTGCCAAATTTTTTTCTAGTCCGATTTCAAATATTTTAATACATTATTGTAGGCACTGATAAGACCTACAAAAATCGTGCTTGCATGTCGTATTTATCTCTTATAGTTTTTAAGTTATTTGCGTTTGAATTTTTAAGTACCTCAATTTTGCATGTTCTTGGTCCAGTTTTTTTCATATATGTCCTAATATCTCCGACCGATTTTATTTGTTTTTTCTTTAACTAATTAAAGAACAAAATTATCTATTGAATAAAAAAATTTGAAGTCGATATCTTTACCGAGTCCAAAAATAAAGGATTTTGAATTTAAAAATTGCAAAAACAACGACTTTTTGTGTTTTTTTTGGCCGAAAAAGAATCTGCACTCTTTTTCCTCTAAAATAAAATTTTCATCAACAACGTATAATAATTTTATTTTTTTCTGAGAGGTATCTTTACAGAAAAGACTTCAAAATTAAAACCAAATCCAATAATTCAAATGGTCAGGGTACACACCCTCCCGAATTCGAATCATTTTATATGAAAGTTTTGACTTTAGTCTATATTTTCTCAAATCCTAAAGCACGAATCGGCAAACGGAATGAAGTTTAAGAATCTGTTATATGTTGTTAAAAATTTTCAATCAAAATCTACTCAAAAACTATAAGAGATAAATAGGACATGCAAGCATGTTTTTTGTAGGTCTTATCAAAGCCTACAATAATGTAAAAAAACATTTGAAACTGTACGAGAAACAAAAGTTTGGCAAGCCATTAAATAAATTGTATGTCAGTGGTACCCAACTTTGAGCTCCTTTAGCTCCTCCCCTAAGGGGTATGTACGGTCTCCCATCCAAACTTAACGTTATTCACTCCTCTGCTAAGCATGTACCAAATTTCATGCAAATCCAACCAGCCGATCAGAAGTTACAGACTTATTTCCAAAAAATGTCTATTCTGCCCCACTGTGCATTATACAACAGGTATTTTCTATGAAATTTGAATTTAATTCCCGTGCACTATTCTTGCCTATGTTTTTGGACTTAATATATTTTCAAGCCTGCATTGGCTTTAAATTTTCGCACTAAATAGTCAGAGCACCGAGCTAACCAGGCTGATTTTCTACCAGTTGTGTTTGGAGCTCTTTTCAATATGCTTTCAATTTTCTTGGCATTCCCAATATTATGAGGACCTTTTTTTCTTCCCAAACCAGGTTTCCTAGCAATGGTAAAATTCTCCTGATACTGCTTATAACATTGGATACAGTTTGAAGGCAAACCTTTAATTTGGGTTTGATTTTTTTATTTTTATTTTTTTTATTAATTCTATCACGTACTTCTTTTTCGTCACCCAAATATCTCAAAAAAATTTCGTCCCCCTTCGTTGTGCCGTTCGAACCCTATCCTGCTTTCAACAGACGGACATAGCTAGATCGACTCAGAATCTAACCAGGACCCAGAAGACATATACTTTATGGGGTTTTAAATTAAAAATAGTGTGTATGGTCTTAATTACTAATATATAATTCATTTCAGCATATTTTTTTAAATATGCACTCTATTTTTTAAATGAATGAGTAAAATTTGCCGAAAATAGGCTTTATTGTTTTTTATACGGCACAAATTTGACTGAGTGTTATGCCTTTGTTGATGACAATAATATCTAAAATTCTGCGGTGGTGCTTGAAGATTACATTCCTACTTCAAAAGTTATATATGAATGAAAGTGAAAACAGTATCTGCAACAATATCTGAAAATGAAAGATTACTTCCCAGACTAAAATAAAAACATTGAATTTGTAGCTGTTAACATAAATTATGCGTTAAATTCATAAAAAGTTAAAAAATCTAAGTTTTAAAGGCCACCCTATATTTCCATTTTAGGACAAGTGAGGGACACCCTAATTAGATATTAAGGTAGCTGACTCTACCCCCGAAGCATTAAAAATCATTCGGCATTCATAGCTTGAAAATTAAAAACTACTTTTTTTGGCATATTGCTAGTTATATAAATAAAAAATATATTTTTGAAGTGAATTATTACATTTTTCAGTGTCTTTTTACTTTTTTTTGCTAACTTTATCTACTTTTTTTAAAGTTGATTGCTCACGTCAAGTTAAAACAGTGAAAAATTGTAAGGGTTGCAAAATTTTGAGGTGAATACCTTTATTATTAACAAAAAGTTGCACTTTATGAACATAAATTATTCTATTTGCTTCCTTCCGAATTTGTTTGAATGTTAGTAAGAGCCGGTTACATTTATGGTAACGATTTGTATTTAAACTATATTAAAATGATTTTTTTTTTATTTCTCTATAGTTTTATTTTATATTAAATATTTTTTATTTTATTTTTTGCTAATATTAAATGCTGTAGGAGTTTAATTTAATTAAAAAAAAAAAAAAAAAAATATAAAAAATAATAAAAATATAGTATAACAACATTTTTATTCTAAAAACAATTCAATCATAATTTGTTTATTTTATTGTTTTATTTTTGTGAAAAAATAATAAACCACATACAGACATATATATACACATGCAAATAACTAATATTAAAATCAAATATTATGCAAATGCACCCACACAAACATATATTCATGAGAAGTGCAGCAATCAATAAATTTGCAAATATTCTCAACCAAAACATGTTATTGTGTGCAAATGTACACATGAGTGTGTGTTTGTTTAATCCTATCATTGAATATACATAATTGAATTTTCTACATCTCTATATCAGGGACCGTAACGATTATGAGCAATATAATAAAAATCACGATTTAATAATTATTTTTCGACTTTTACTTTTTGCTCAAAAAATAACTTTTAATTTTGATTTTTGTTTTTTGATCAGAAAATAACTTTTATTTTCGACTTTTATTTTTTGCTCAGAAAATAACTTTTATTTTTGACTTTTATTTTTTGCTCAGAATATAATGGTTATTTTTCGACTTTTATTTTTAGCTCAAAAATAACTTTTATTTTTGGATTTAATTTTCTACTCAAAATATAATGATTATTTTTGATTTTTATTAAAGAAATTACAGTTATTCCAAATTTTTATTTCTTATTAATAAAAGAAAAATTTACATTTAATAAATGTATATACATATTTGATTTTAATTTAGTTTAACAAATAAAGTTTTTACTAAACTATCAGAAGACATATTACATCTTAAGTCACTCAAAATCAATTTCAACGCTGAAAACGCTCTTTCTACGCTTACTTGCGTAGCGGGTACACTATGTAACACTTTCGCCATTTTATATAAATGAGGATATACATATTTTTTGCTCTCCCAATACGTCATAATATTTGTATTTAAGTCTATTGGTTTCGGTGCATAATTGTCAATTTCGCTGATAACACTCTTCATTATATCCATCATATCACTATCTGAATCTTCTTCATATTCAGTAACTCTAATGGAATTTAAATTACACAGTAATCAAAGCGTATTTAACACATGAACGCAGTTCGGCAATAACAACTGCGGCGAATTCATTAATACTTTATACTATCTAACACGGTTATAATGAACGTAGTAAAATATTTGCCAAAACATTTTCTACAAACTTTGATAAATTATTATGAATAAGGCAGTAAAACATTGTTTTATTATCAATGCTTCATTTCCATTAATACAAAACTAAATAATTAAGACAATGTGCTATGAGAAATAATTTGTGTATAATTTGTATTGTAATAAAATATTAAAAAAAAAAAAATAATAATAATAACAACAGGAAAACGAAAAATATAAAGCAAAGATATTTTCACTTTAATGCATTTATTTTTTTTATTTATCTATTTTATTCATTTATTCAAGTAATATAAAGCATTTCATTAATTTCTAATTATTTTTTTTTTTCTCGATAAAGTGTATTTTGTAACCATTAAATAAATATCAGATCGTAATAACAAATGTTCGTTATAACAGTACTCGACAGTATGCAAAGGTTGGTATTTCGACGATTATTTTGCCGTTATGAGAGATCATATGTTACCAATTCGCCTTATAGTAAATTGCACATTGGTTGACAATGATTGGAACTGTCAAACTCCAAACAAAGCAAATAAACAAAGATCAACTAAAACAAAATTGAACAATAACAGAAATAGAACAATAAACATAAATAGTATAAAAGAAAGAACAAATTATTGTGAAAACGAAATGTTTATAAAACATGATCGAAATTTTTGAGCAAAAAAATAAAAATCAAAAATAAAAGTTATTTTTTGAGCAAAAAATATAAGTAAAAAAATTATCATTATATTTTGAGCAAAAAATAAAAGTCAAAAATAAAAGTTATTTTCTGAGTAAAAAATAAAAGTCGAAAAATAACCATTATATTTTGAGCAAAAAATAAAAATCAAAAATAATTGTTATTTATTGATTTTTTTATAAAAATCAAAAAATAAAAGTTTATTACATAATTCGAAAGAGCGTCCAAAAAAAAAGTATAAAAGTGTTCTACAACATATTTCTAAAATTTTTGGATCATTTTGATTTTTTTGTGTTAAAAATTCGTAATAATCGTTATTTACGGTCCCTGCTCTATATGGATATAGTTATAGTATGAGTAAATTTTTCTATTTGTGTTAATATTAGTTAGATTTGTACTTGTACATGTTTATCTGTTGTCATAAAAAAAAAAAATTCTAAACATAAACAAAATTTTTAGGTTTCCCATTGGCATTTGATAACACACACAGGTACAATTTCCGTTTGCGTGTTGACTGTTTTTGTTTTTATTTTTTAATTTAAAATTTTTAATTCATGTTGAGCTGGTTTCAGTGTTTTCAGACTTTTTTTTTTGGACTTTTCTAAAATTTTAATTGAATATTTTTGTTTTGTCATACATTTTACGTGATATTATTTTTAATTGAAATTTACCTGTTTTACAAGAACAATAGTTGACGGGACAATATATCAAAAATTAAAAGTACACTAAAAAATAAAACTTTTTATTTTGAATTAAAAACAAGATTATTTAGGATGTACACCTTCTTGAAAAAAACGACCTAATGTGAGCTGTAAATCTCACAATACATTATAAAAATTTCAAAACACCCAGGAAAAATCTTTAGTTCTAGAACTGGTGAAATCAGAACCACTTCAGATTCTTAAATAACATCTTCAGAACTAGTGGTATCACAATCAATTCTGACAATAATGGATTAGAATCTTATTCTGATTATAAATTCATTTTAAATAATGTTTTAGAGAACTAGTGCTTAAGAACTAATTCTGTACGACTTCTAGATCGCTTCTAAGAACAAATTACTGGTTCTCAAATGACTTCCTAGAACTGTTCAAAATACTTGTATAACAAATTTCTAAAATTAAAAAAAGAGTATTTACAAAATTAAATTGATTTCAAAAGTGGCCTTAGGAAATAGAACATTAGAATAAAAAATAAAAAAACAGGTTCTGAAACCGTTCCCTAACGCTTCTATGGAACTAGTTCCGATTGTGACAATTTCAAACAAAAATCATTGGTCGTAACGCCAAAGTAGAACAAGTACAAGCTATTTTCATGTGTTCTGGAAATAGTTGTAGAACTAATACAATCTTTCCTGGGCACCTTCTAATATAAGGATATCTCAAAAATAATTGTAGTCTTGAAAAAAAAAAAATCATAAAGATATTAAACATTTTTTAAAATATGATAGTAAATTTTTCATATACCTATAGGAAGTTCATATGTTCTACACAGAAAAAAATAAATTTTGTATTCTATTACTAAATTTATAAATTCAATTATTTTTCTTCACATTCGTAAATGTTTTATTGAAAAAAAATTTTCTTTGTTAAAAAAATATACTATTTAACAAATATGATATTAACATTTTTACAAATTTCAATAATTTAAATTACTAAAACAGTAAATAAATTGTTTGGATTTGAAACAATAACCAAACTAAATTTATTTTAAATTCAATAAATTTATTATTAAAAATATATTTATTTTAAAATCAATATTATTTTGTTTTTAAAATTACATATGTAAATGGTTCCTGTGACCATAAACTAAGAGCAACATACTATGATTGTAATATATGATTCCAGGTTACAATAAGTATATTTGTACGTAATCATTATTATGATTCCAATTTATAATTTATTAGTAAGGTTCATAATTTTATTAATAACTTTTATAACCTTTTCTTAACCTATTTCTTACCACTACCCGATCCCGTTAAGATAAATTAATAAAATTTGGTATGGGGTCTATTTTAGTGATTGTGATCATAAAATCGAAAGATTTGTGATCCTATCTATTTTAGTTTCCGAGATATCGGGTGTTGCGAAAACGCATCAATGGTCAATTAGGGGTATGTTGTTTCGCTCATATAAGAAGTAGACGTTGAAACAAATTGTATGGCAAAATGAGTTTTATTTGTCATTTAAATTTAGTTTTGTGATTATTTTACAAAATTTTATGTTAAATATGTTAAATGTGAACAAAAAAATTTAAGTTGGACCATTCCAATTGAAATTTGAGGCAACTAAATAATGACGTAAAAACGTTAAATAACTTACGGTGTAAGACAAAATAATTTCATATAGTGTATAAAATAGATTATATATTAAATATGTTACACGTTAAAGCATTTGGAATTTAATGTACATTGCATTCGATTATTAGTTTGCGCATCATCTCGATTAGGATTTCAATACGGTGGTCAGGAAATCATTTTGGTCCTTCGTACAGGCTGGCTAACCACGTTGTGCTTCAAACACAAATGTTACGTAAATCGATACTGTTATTCTTGCAAAATATTCCCGAATTTGTAAAATCGTAAATCCTGGTAATGTACCAAATGCAGTGGCTTATAATACGATGAATTCTAATTGAAACAGGATTTGAAAATTGGGGTAATGTACCAATTTTCAAATGACTAAGAAAAAAATTAGTTTGCTTTCATTTATCCGTGCACACATGTTCATTTGTCATTTGTGGTACATTTGTCATACTGAATAAAAATAAAACTTGTCAATTTATATTTGTTCATATATAAACTAAATGAGAATTATAAATACTGGACTAATATACAAAAATGTGTATTCAAAAGGCATTAAAAGTTAATAGCTTAATGGTTGTAGAATTAAACAAATTTGTAAAATGAAATGAAATAAATTGTTGTAGAATTGACTAAATGATTGGATTTATTCATAAATATGATTTCATATAAACATATTTAAGTACATATTATAATTCAGTGAAATATATTAAAATTTTGATTGTGGGTAATCATTAAATGATTAAACAGAATCATAAACGTTGCAATCATGAACACAGTATATTTAAATCAATGAAAAACGGATATACAATCATTGAATAGGTGCGGTGATCATGCTGCAACCATGTTTTTTCTCTGCGTGTATGGACTTTATATATTACAAATGGCTTCTAATAGTAAATGTTTATATAAAATTGTAAATAATTCTTAAGAACTTATGTAAATAGTTTTAAGTTTAAAAAGAACAATTTACATATAGCGCAAGTTATATGTGTACGCAATAAATTCATAACATATACTTCCTAAGTACTTTATTTCTGCTGGCGCCTTTCACAATAAGTTCCATAAAAAACATTCAAATGTTATAATTCTTATAATTTGTGGAAATTTTCATGGATCCATATATGATTTCATGATTCTTTTGTTTGTGACTCCAACAAAAATCATAAGTTCTTTAACATTTTTCTTTTAAAGGGACCAATAAACCTAAAAAATATTCAGTCGTTAAATTTAAAAAGTTAAAATTAAATTAAATTAAATTAAATTAAAAGTTAAATTTTTTATTTTTATTGAAGTTGTCAAAATTACGAAAATTGTTATTGCTTTTAGGTAAGGTCTGAATTTATATAAATCCAATAAAATAAAATAATGAAACCAAACAATTTATATAATAAAAATTAATTTAAAACCAAATAATGAATTATTAAAAAAAAAAAATCTAATCATAATTTTTTCTGTGTAGAAAGTTGAAACGATTTGCAAGATATGAGACTGAGAAAATTATCCCTTTTTTGCAAAAATGACACCGAGGCCCCAAATCTTTGGGGGCCCATAAAAAAAGTGCATGACTTGGGGCAAAACTAAGAGACGCGGGTCTTTTTTTTTTTTGTCTTTTATCACGTAGTGGTGTCCGTATATGGTTATATTTGTTCGTGTTACACTGTGTTATTTATTTGCTATCGACTAGAGAAAAACTTTTTTTCTTATAAATATAAACCTTTTTCTTAAATATATAATTTCTGATTTTTATTAGGATCTATTAGACATACATTGTTTACAATACTAGGCAGAAGTGAAAAACATAAAATTAAAATTTTAAATACTTTAAAAAGAATAAAATTAAATATAAACGTTTTTATACATAATAAACTTAAAATTTTATTTGACCTTAAATAATCCTTAAATTTTAACATTTTCGTTTTTCATTTACACCTGTACTCCATGGACATATTTTTAGTTATTTTATTATCGAAAACAGAAGAAAAGAAAACAAAATGTAATAAAAAATGCAAGTAACCACAAAACCTTAAAACTAAACTAAGTATTTAAAAGTATTTACAGTAATAAAAATTTGTAATCAAAACCTTTTTTTCTCTCCATATTACAAACATACATAAACACATTATTTACATTAAAAATTTATACTTTACAAAAACAAAATTAAATTTTCGACCAGAAAAAAAGGTCACTTAATTACACCAAATGAAAAGGGGTAAGAAAAAAACATTTTGCTAAATTTTAATGACGTTTTAGAAAAATAAACACCTGCGTTGATCTAGACGAACAAATGTTTATAACCCAAAAACAGTTTCAAGTTAAAGTCAACTAAATAAGGGAAAAAGAAACAAGTGATAGGCTGTGCCGAATCTTAAATACCCTCTCCATACCCTAACATTTTTATTTTAACTTTTTTATTTTGAATATAATTCTGTAAGGTTTTATTCTCACACAACGATGAGACAAAAAAAGAAGAAATTGTCGCAGAAAATTTAAACTTGGTACACATTTTACAAAATTTTGGAAATCGGTGCAAGCATACTATTTAAAAACTATATTTTTCTTTTTTTTCAAAATTAATGGTTTGAACTTAACCAAAGTCTGTGGCACCCATTAGAAATATAATGTTTATATGTCTGCTAACTTAATTTTTAATTGGAGGAAGGACAAATTTTTTTTCCAAAAATTCTCTTACTTTAACGCCCTCTAAAAACATAAATTTCAACACAATTTTAACAATATTTTTATTCCGATGTTTGTCTATGGGACAAAGCACTATGGGACGCTACTTTGTGTTTAACTTAGTTATATTTAATAATTTGGCCAAAAAATATTTCTTACAGACAGGCATATGTTCATTACAGTACCTTGATTTGTATGGGGAGAAAAAAAGTTGCAAATGTACCCCCTTAAAATTAAAGATTGATATGTTTTGAACTTATTCCCAAAATATTTCGGTTCAATTATTTCATTTACGTGAGCTGTACCATTTTTAAAATATCTCCAAAAATATGGTTTTCGATCGATTGTATACATAATTTTTAACTTTTTATCAAGAAAATTACAACACATGATAGAAAAACGACGTCTAATATATATTGAGCAAAAACTATTTTAAAATCAGTTTTCATTCTCGTGAAATTCAAATTTTAGTAAAATGTTCAATGATTTTATTTTAAATAGTATTTTAATAAAGTTTGAATATTTTAGATATTTTTCATCGTAAATTATATTTTAGGGCATAATTTTAAAAGTCTCATTCAATATTGATATGTGCATTCAATTAACCCTTTAGTTGCACAAATAATATTTTGGGATTTTTGATTCATAATTGCTTAAGTTAATTTTAACGGCAAATAAATGGTAAGTTAAGGATATAAATGTCACCAAAAGCATAAATTGATCAAAAAAGCTATAAATTCATGCAAAATAGGGACTAAGTTTAAAAAGCTCCTTTTTATTAGATTATTATCGCGGTTTTCAGTTTTTTTATTATTTTTTTTTTCACAAATTTATCAATATTTAAGTGTAATAAGTACTTACATGCTACTTATTTGCAAAAATTAAAACCTTACATTAAAATTTTATATATTTTAAAAAATGTCCGAAATATATAAAATTACATGTTTGAACAAAGAAAATATGATGAAAAATGTTAGTAAAATCTTAATATTCCGCGAATGAAAAGAGACATAATAATTATTTAAATGAAAAGTAACGGTCGTGGTATGCAACTATTATAATTTAAAGTTAATTTTTTTATAACTAAAATTTTGATAATGATATTAAAAGAAATACGTAATTTTAGAGGTGTTCTGAAAATGGTCCAGCTCACGTGAATTTTAACATTAAGATGTAATATTTTGGGAATCATATGAGAACATACTAATCTTCAATTCTAGGGGCGTATATTTGCAACTTTTTTTCGTGAGACTCTGTAATGTTCATATATAAATACATTCAGAATTTCATAAGAATACACATAATTTATGGAATCTTAAAAAAAATTCTATTGGAGGGTATCTAAAGTAAAGCATGTGAACGAAAAAAATTTTACATTTTCAAATGTAAATATTTAAGTATCTATAAAGGGTACCTCAAAAATGTTTTACTTTTATGAAACTAGAGACTCCAAAGAATACAAATATGCTTATTATTATCAGTCGCTGAATAAATATAAAAATTGTAAAAATAAATGTCATAATTTTCACGTTTTTTTGACGCTATGTCAACCTTGGACGTATAAGTTTTTAACTGATCGTAATTTTTTATGACACCTATATTCAGTGTGTTTTACGGTTTTTTATCATAACCTTTTTCCAGATTCACTTTTCGATGCCAAATCTAGCCGGAGTGTTAATCAATACATTATTTAGTATTTCAATTGATAGATTATGACATTGTCTTTTCTTTGATGTATTACTTACCGAAATTGTCATTATTAAACTAGGATTTTTTTTTGACTTGAAGTTGGTTGATGCAGTGTTCAAAAAAATTTGCTCAAAATTAATTTTGTGTTATTTTCCAATTTTTAAGGTTATGAATTAACAGTTTGGATTTAATAAAAAAGTATTACATATTTAAAATATTCGGACTTTACAGATTCAGAAAAGTATCCGTTATATATCATATTTCTTACAGCGACTGAAATATTTACGTTTTAAAATGTAAAAAAATTTGCGTTTACACATTTTTTTTAAGATATTTGTCCAAAATTTTTTTCCGATGTTTTGCAATTTTTAAAATATTTCGTTGACTGGTATCTCGAAACTCAAGTTTAAAATATATTCTCAAGAAACCTTTTAGCTTTTTCCAATACTATATACTGTGGCTTAAATATATGCAATTGAAAATGTAAAAAAAAATCGTTTACATGTTTTAAATATAAAACAAGCGCGAATGTTATATTCGGCTTAGCCGAATCTATATACCTACCATCAAATTTTCTTAAATTTTACGTTATATGGGAGGTGAGCGATAAAGTGGGTGTACCATGACCATTTTTTTTTTTCCGAGTTTACATTGGTCCTTGAACTATTTGTACAATATTTCGCTGATTTTAACCTTATATGGGGGTGGGCGGTAAAGTGCGCGAACCACGCCCATTTTTGGTTTCCAAGTTTATATCGACCATCAAACTATCTGTACAAAATTTCGTTATCTACAGTATGAAATGGAGCTACAGCGGACACCATGTGTTTATAGTATTTTGCCCATAACTTTTTTGGTTATTAATCGATTTTGCACCTTATATAAGATAAATATTTGAGCCAAATTTAATCTTCCTTAGGTTGTCCCGTTCGAGCTCTATCCTGCTTCCAACAAACAGACAGACGGACATAGCTAGATCGATTCAGAATCTAACCAGGACCCAAAAAATATATACTTTATGGGGTCTTAAATGATTTTTTCGACATGTTACACACGGAATGACAAAATCAATATACTCCTCATCTTTTTGATGGTGGGTATAAAAATCTCTAAGTAGCCTCAACAGTAATGTGATGACAATAAGTAGGAAAATATTAAATTTATAAAAGAAAACAAATAAACAATGTTAATGATGTTATGCAACAAAATGAGTAGAAGGCTAAACAAATATATTGTTTTCTTTGGTGAAAATTAACATTTAAGGTCCTTTTCACGGGTACGAACAGGCTTTTTAGCTTGGTTAAATAAGACCATAAATTCTTTACTTTATTTTATTTATATATTTTTTTTTCTTTTTTATTGCTGTTTTCTTGGGAAGTAAATATTAAACAAAAATGCTAAACACGAGCACTTATAAACATTAAACATACAAAATATTTTATGACTACTACAATCGCAAATTATACAATTTTATACAACTTCCTTGTTTGACTTATAAATAAACAAAACTGACTAAAATAACAACAAAATCATAAATATACAAAAAACTCACCAAATTCTTTTTGGCCTCTAATACATCCTTTTGTTGTTTCCTTTAAGAAAAAGGGAGGTGGTTGGAGAAACCTTTTTTATGGCCTTGATAAGATTAATAAAATGTAATGTACGCGTCTATAAAAGTCCTGTTATAATTAGTACTAATAAATAAAGATTGCACAAACAGTGTCTAAGACGCTTTCTTTGAATCCCAACGAAGAGAAAAAAAATTAAATAAAGGAAAAAAAAAAAAATAATAATATTAAAGGCGAAAAAGAAAATTAACTTTTTAGCAGAACCTTTAAAACAAATAACTATGTATTGACAGTGTCTTGGAAATACTTTTAATTATAGCTAAAAATTCTTTTGAATGCATTAAAGAATTGACGAGGGATAATTTCTAATATGAATTCTTTCAAGATTAAATTAGCTATGCTAAAAATAAGAGGATTATACTACCATATTTTTAGAATTCTTATTAAAACTGATCATAAGTTAGTAAATAATTTAAACATAATTAGCTTCTTTCATTTATTTTAAAGTGAAGTATGCTAGTTCAGCTACTTTCAGCATTATATTAACGAAATTCGTTTTAACAAATTAAAAATGGTAGCACCAAATTTAAATTCACTTTAATTTATTTCTATTTTAACAACCATGTATTTCCTTTTCACCACTGTGCCTTTTGTCTGTAAAAAACCCTAATTGTTGTATATAGTTTCGGTTGTAGCACGAATGGCGGCCACAGGTTAAGTGTTGTCAAGCATTCACATTATCAGCTCACAATCACCACCTTTTTACGTTAATTGTTGTTATTGTTATTTTGAGTTTAATTTTTTTTTTTATTTTTTTTATTTGTGCTAATGCTTGTATACCCTACTATTCTTCGTTGGCTATTGTTAATCGCTAGATAAGTTTCCACTAGCCCTGAATTGCTAATTTTATGGATTCCACTTTATGTTCTGAAGAAGTTTGACCGAATTTAATTTATTTTTATTCATCATAATTCTCATTATTCTTAAGAGTTCAGGGACACGAAATACTTATATATAAAGCTTACATCTGAACATAAAAACAACAACAAATATTTTTCATATTTTTGTATGCAAAATGAATACATGTTAAAAGTATCCATCTAATGTAAAGGTAACAGAAAAAGTTAAGATTGCATTGCTGTTTTCTTGTGCTATAAATTACACAAGAAACCAAAGTTTTTGTAAGTTTTCAAGCAGTTTTCTTCAGAGCATGAACCGAAATCTGTAAAATTAAGATTTTAAAACCCAAATTAAGACCGTCATATTTGCAAGTGTATTTTTTGTAGATTATTACAAGGACCATGTTTAAAATTTCTTTAAAAAAAATCATATATTTTTTACAATTTTTTTTTTTTTTTTAATTTAGGCACTTGGGATGACCAACTTTGGACAATTTTCCTGACCCGCTGGGGCACTGTCCTCCTCCAAATCAATACCTAAGCTCTGGCTGTGTCAAGTTTTATTCAGATATCTTTAACGGATCACAAGTTACAGAATTATTAAAAAAAAAAGTATTTTGGAACCACTGCGAATTGTTTACTAAACTTTTTGTAGATGTATACCAGTGTTGCCAGGACTTGAGAAAAAACAGATGCTAAATTAGACTTTAAAAAAAGTCAGAAAAGACTAAATGTTCCAGAAAATAAAGTCAAAAAAAAGCTAATATATTGTTTTATTTAAAAGAGCATTTATTTTTTGTTCTGATTAGATTTTTTTTTTTTTTTTAATTTTAATTACTGAATTTATAAATATAACATAAATACCCAGCAAAAACTTGGTAATGACATGTAGTTACGGATGTAGTTACTTTGTAATGACAACAACATACTGTCTGTATTACATAGAATTAGCTTAGTAACTAATTATTTGTAACCCGAATGTAAATAATTATTTATGATCAGATTTTTAAAAATTAAATTTTTATTGATTTTTATAATGCAGTTACCAATTTATATATTTGAAAAAGGGATGCATAAATGAAAGACAAAATTTGCGTATGAATTAATTTTGTAATCTACATAAAATAGTTTCTTTTTACATTTATTTGATTACATTTTTTGTTTGTTGTTAAGTTTTTTAAATTAAAATTTAAAAAATCTTTTTTATTACTTATTTATAACCTAAAATGTAACTAGTTCCTATTGTTATTACTAATCATGACTTCAATAATGCTTTAAAATCAATGCGCTGTTTAAAAGCTTGGAAGTAATTAGTTATTGTAATGACATCTAAGTAATGTATAGGGTAAGCAGTTGCCTCTAATGTCATCATCGTGTTAAAATAATGAGTTATTCAGCTAATGTGTAAGTAGTGAAGAACCATTATATTAGCTTCTTAACTCATTACATGGCAACCAAAGTTTTTGCTGGGTAGTTTCTATGGGTAATAAAATTTGTTAAAAAATAATAATAATATTCTCGTACAATAAAGCGCCGCGGCCCAAAATTTTTGTTATATATAAATAATTTTGATTTTTTGTGCGAAATAGTACACAAAAATGCCTAATTTGATGATTTGGTAAAAATAAGATGAGTAAATTTTTAGCCTTTTTAAGGCTATGTTAAGAATCAGAAAAGGCTAAAAAAAGCTAGAAGCTAAAACGAAAATTTTGAGGATAAAGCAAAATAAAAATACTAAATTTAGCTTCAAAAAAGCTAAGCTGGCAACAATGGTGTAGACGGTCCATTACATGAAGTAAGATAAGACATAAAATTGCATAGGATATTCTATTACTATGTTGATCTGATTTTTGAAATTCCAACTTAAAGTATAGATCGAAATCAGTTCATTATTTTTGGAAAAAAATTTAATTTCTTGCAAAATTTCCAACAATTTTTTTTTTTTCAAAAAATTATAAAAATTCATAGATGAGTCATTCCATTTAAAACCAACCAGCTGATTTTCTCACCTCTTCCGAATTCGATAATATTTGGTACAATCTTTATTTTTAAAAAGACAATTTTCCTCATTTTTGAGATATTATAAATCGCCAACTATCGCGGTAATCAAACTTAAACTCGGCATTTGCGTTACCAGCGTCAATATTAATATTCTTGCCGAATTTTATTACATTCGGATGAGTTTTGGAAGAAATTGTAGATTTTTCTATTTTATTACAAACAACACAATACAAATTGCAATAAATATTTCGTATTTATTATGACATTTGTTATAATAACTCTTAAAATATTGCGAGTCCCAGAATGCCACTTTCCACGGTTATAGAAAACATTTTCATCATTAGCATATTTTTTTTTTTTAAATTTTTAATATATTTATGTTATACGTCATATTAAAGGTAATTTTGATACCTTTAATATGACATCTCAATAAATCTTATATAATAAATACTTCGAAAGATATTTGTAATTTTGTGTATGCAACTTTGTACATATTTTGAGCTATTTTGCGCTTTCGAACCGCGATATTTCGCGAACCACTTGATGAAATTATTTGAAATTTTTGAATTAGTCTTGACAAGAGTAATAATTGTACCAAATATTATCAAATTCGGAAGAGATGAGA
Organism: Protophormia terraenovae; assembly: GCA_951394005.1. Classification (NCBI taxonomy): domain Eukaryota; kingdom Metazoa; phylum Arthropoda; class Insecta; order Diptera; family Calliphoridae; genus Protophormia; species Protophormia terraenovae. The sequence continues at coordinate 70,453,689 of OX596076.1, read as the reverse complement.
AAATCAGCTGGTTGGTTTTAAATGGAATGACTCAATAACGATATTAAAAATAAAAAACTTAAAAAATTCCGAGAACTATTCGTTTCAGAAAGGATCTATAGATTTGGAACTTTAAAAATGTGGGTAAAATCGAAGGTCCTAACAAAAGTATGTATCGAAATCGAGCATTATATTTAATTAATTATATTTGCAATTAAAAGGCTGCAGTTACTGACAATTAAAAAAGATTTAATGTAAAAAAAAGTTCTTTAGGAACAGAAAATCACCAAAATTTGTTTATAAAGTCCTGCACTTTTAATGCTAATAAGTCTATTCAGTAGGAATTTAAATTTCTTCTGAGAACATGAGAAGACAATTGGCGAAAACACAATTTATTCTAAATACCATTCTGGAAAGCCTCAAATAATATCCTCATGTACCCAAAATTATAAAAATTGCCTCTACAAAAAGGAGTATTTATTTTATAGAAGAATATAAATGTTAAATTTGGTAGTGAACCTTTCGCATGGGTCCAAAAAATACAGATTTGAAAACATTTAACACCCCTTGTACAATCAAGAATATTGGTGTTTGTAATATATCGGAAAGGGTTACTACCATTTCAAATTATCAGCTCGCATCGTTTAACTCTAGAATGGTCTTCCAAGGAAATAATGTTGCCTCCAATTGTTTTCTTATGTTCCCACAACAAATTTATGTCCCAAGTGGATTTTGAACCGTATTTAGAATTAAAACTTTCAGACTTGTTAAAATGTTTGGATGATTTTCCGTTTCCGAAGAACTTTTTTTGGACTAAATATTTTTTAATTGATCTAAAGTTCTGCCATTTATTGAAAATAAAATTATTTAACTATAATGATCGATTTCGGTACTTATCTTTATGGAACCTTCGATTTTACTCATATTTTTAATGTGCTAAATCTATAGATCCTTTCTGACACGAGTAGTTCTCGGAATTGAAGATTATCAATAATTCCCATCTTATTTCAAATATCGTTATCGAGATTTAAAAAAGATAAAGTTTCATACAAATTTAAAAAAAAAAAAAAAATAAATAATAATTAACAAATTTTAACAAAATTACTGCTGACACTATTTTTTTGTCTACACTGAGAAAGAACTATTTGTGCTTGAGGCAATGTACCGTTTTCGGCATAATGTTTACGGATATTATTTTTGTATGGTTTATAACCCAAAATAATCGCAATGATTTGGCATTAAAAGTTTTATTGTTTTGCATAAAATTTTGTCGAAAACTCAAAAAATTTCAAACAAATATACTTTACCCTATTTTTTTGTACGTAACTTTATATGTTCGACAACTCTCTCATGTCTAAAAATACGGAGTTTATAATACAGTATGCATTTTTATAAAAAATCGTTTGCTATTTAGTTTTTTTCAAATAGGCATTATAGAGTGTTTTCTTGTTTCCTAAACCGTTTGCAATATAATATCCTCTTGCAGCTGCTGTTAGCGACCAAAAATTACCCAAGAAATAACATCAGCAGTTGTTGTAGCAGCATCAATACTGGCAGGCAGCAGCATATCCACGCAAGGCCATATTTATTAAATTTTATGAGGCAACTTAAATGTCGACCAAAATATCGAACGTATAAAAAGAGATGATGATGGAGAAGAGTCTTCTTACCAGTTGGTCATTAAAAAAAGCTTTAAGTGGCGCACTTTCGTTAATTTATCGCCTACAAATATGCTTAAACGTTTTATGGCCAAAAACACGAATTAAAAAATTGTAACAATTCTCGTACTAGTTAAAGATATAAGCCAAACCAAACAGAATGAAGAAGAAATAAAAATGGAGAAGAAAAATATAAAAGTCGAAATAACAACGTGTTTTTTTTTTTTTTTTTTTTTTGTTAGCCATAGTAAAAAAGGCGAATACAATATTGTGTTAACGGATTTAAGTTAAAAAGAAAAAACGAAAAAAAAAAAAAAAAAAAAACAAAAATGAAACAACAATACAAAACACAATTGTGCCACATTAAAATTGTTGTAAACTTTAATAAATTATTGTTATTCTGACGTTTTTTTTTAGCAGTGGCAGCAAATTTTTGCTTAAGTATTTGTGGCAATGGTAGCAACGACGACTAAAGTAGTAATGGTAGCCAAATCTTTAAGTATTGGTGTTTAATATGGTGATATTTTTTTCACTACTTCAGTTGTTAGCAATTGTGTGTTAACTTTTTCCAACAAGGTTATTTAAATTAATAAGTAAACGATGCTTTTAAGACGATGACGACACTTTACATTGGTGACGATGATTATGATTATAATCATTAAAAAATCGTCATCATTATCGCCAGTATGCTGAAAACAACATTGGCCATGGCGCTAGCGGCAGCTACTTGTGCAACCAACAATAACAACAATAATAAAATCATTGCTTAAAGGTTGTGGCCTCATTTATTTCCTCTGCAAATGTTTCTTTCTTTTTATCTGAATACAAGTGTTTTGAAATCTTTTCTTTCTTTCTTTCTTTCTCTCTCATTCTTTAATTTTTCATCCTCTATTATATTTTCTTTGATTATGGCTAGAATAAGAGAAATGTAAAAAAAAAAACGAAAGAAATCTTTTTTGGTCGGAAATTGTATAAATTGCCTTAAGCTTAAGTAGAAAATTTGTTTAAGGGCGTTAATATAAATATAATTTTTCTTTATCGCGGTTTTGTAAAAGAGACCAACTTAAAAAACATAGTAGGTACTTATCAGATGACAAAGGTAAGTGGTAAATGATTTAATTAAATTAAAATTTATTTTAAATAAAAGTTTTTTTTTTATTTTTTATTCCTAATGAATAGGATGTTTGTTAGGTAAAGGTGTTTTGCTTCATGTTTTAAACCGGAAAAAAATGTTATGTAGTAGATTTCTATCTTAAATAGAATTTGATAAGGACCCAAGTACTAATGACGTTATAATTACTTTAAAGTATGTTACGTCATAAAGGTATTCCATTCCTTAATTTTAGTAAAAAAAAAAAAGAAAAAAACTTTGTTTTGGTACCGCCAAACCGTGATAATAGGAGCAGTTACCGATTACAACTATTTATGATCCTTCCAGCAGGATGGTGTTTGACAACGCCAGTGGTTCCAAAATGCTTTTTTGAAAATAGTTCTGTAACTTGTGATCCACTTAAGATATAGAAATAAAATTTCACATGGTTAGAGCTGAAGTACTTTTGATTTGTTGGAGCACAGATTTCTAGCTGGTCATAATAATAAAAGAAAAAATAATAAAATAAAAAATCAGCAAAAATTCATTTAACGTTTGTTTGTAAAAAAAAAAATTGTAGCATAAATAGTCCTTATAAAATATATGGATCCAATAAGTAAATTATATTAATTAAAAATTTAAACTTTCTGTATTTGGGATTTTTTTTTCTAAAATGAAAATAATATGTGTAAAGTAAGTCTGGGGATTTGAGCATCACACATTGCGATAAAAAGGATCGAAAATGGCGCTTAATTCAGAAAAAGATGATATCAATATTTTAATGATCACATTTTATATTTATTAGTACACAGAAAAAAGTAAAAATGGACTTCAATTACGAAATTGCTTATATTAATTAATTTTTGTTTGATTTTGCTTCAGTCATTAAAATGCTAAAATTAATAACTAGAATTATTGATTTTATTATTACTCCTTTTTAGATAGATATAATGAGTTGAAAATTGTTGGAAATTTACTTAAATTTATTTTATTTCTGTATTATTATAGAAAAATTTTACACTTTTTATTTATACCACAGGTAAACGGCAAAAAAAGCCTTTTTTTTTGTTTAAAAAAAAATCATTAAAAATCTAAAACGGCAAAAACTGTTCAGATTTATATATATATATATATATATATATATATATATATATATATATATATATATATATATATATATATATATATATATATATATATATATATATATATATATATATATATATATATATATATATATATGTGGAAAACATCTAAAAAAATTTATAATTTTATATAAAAATTTAAAAAAAAAACCTCTCCATAGAATTTGGACCTACTGGAACCACAATACATCAAAATTGTAAAATGGTTTTTCAAGCCTTTAAAATTTTTTCGATTTTGTTGTGTATTTTCTGTCAATGTGATTTTAAAAATTTTATCATTTTTAGTATCTATGATCTTTTGTCTGTTATATGAAATACAAATTTCCCCTCTACACCCACTCCTTACCCTTCATTTTTCATTGGTTTGATTAGGTTTAATTGAGAAATTCTTGGTTTTTACAACTTTAAAGACATCTAGGGGCTATGTATGATAAGTAAGAGAATTAAGTAGTATTACGTTTTTATAGCCCCATGTCTTGGCTATACATGACTAACTTATCTGCTCTACCTATTACTAGAAACATTTTATAACCTAAAAACTCATCATGAAATCATATTTTCTTTGGTCCTCAATAGGTTAAAAATGCGACGTGATGGAAATAAGCCGAAATGTTTCTGGTGATTGGGAAGACTATACTTACAATATCTGCAACATGATTTTCCAGATACTTCTTTAGTGTTGACCTGTGTAATAGGAAATATAGTGTATTTCATTTCTTTAAAAATAGGCGGTATTTATGAATTTAAATATTAATGATTAATATAACAGGAATAATATTTTTTTGCATTCATCATTCATTTCACAAATGGCAAATTGAGAATATTTATATTTTTTATACTAATTTAATGTTTTCTTTTATTACCAATGTTTTTAAATTGGCATGTTTTGAGATATTTACTTTTTGACGAATACCGATTTTCTAATATTTAGTGTTTAATCCTCAAATAATTTCAGTTTTATTATTAGCAGGGCAAGTTTTTCAAGCTTTTCGCTTGAAAAGTAAGCATTTGCATATTTCAAAAGAATTTAACAAAAAATGCTTATATTTTAAATCTTTGCATAAATATGCATATAATTGATACAAAAGTTAGTTTTCTTAACAAAAACACAATTTTTTGGTGATTTTTTAGAGTTCATTAAAATTATTTCTAAAAAATTTTTGGTGAGCATTTTGAGTACATTGTAAATATTGTAAAGCAAAAAAATTCGGAAGCGTCTAATATGATACTTAAAATTAAAATAGTTATATTTTTATAAACATCGAAATCTATTAGAGATTGAAAGTTAAAAAATGCATATTTGTGCATATTTTCTACACATTAATATATAAGAATGCATAAATTCGTCGGTTTTTATATACATATTCATGCTATTTTTGCATATTTCTGTGCATATAACACCATTTTTTCGTGCTTTTTCAAGCGCATATTTAAAATTTTTTTGTGCATATAAAAACTTGCCCTGATTATTAGCTATTTCGATAACTATATGTTATGTTAAAAAGGTCAACAACTATAAATATAATAAAAATTATCACTAGTGATAATCGTTTTCGAATCCAAAACGATAGTTTTTACGAACTAAAATGTACCTTTCCTTATGATATCGTTTTTCCATAAAATTTCCATAATCTAACAGAAATATAGTTTTTAAATTTTTAACAGTTGGCCCCTTTTTCCAAAAATCTCCTTTTTTGGCGACTTTTTATTTCGAATTCCCTCTTTTTTGGACACTTTTTAAAAATTCTCAACAGTAACGTTGGTCTACCAGACCAAGAAGTTACAGATTAAATTAAAAAATTTCGATTTTAGCCACTGGGCGGTGTTATTAAAAATAACCCAGCAAAAACTTGGTAATGACATGTAGTTACGGATGTAGTTACTTTGTAATAACAACAACATACTGTCTGCATTATATAAAAGTTGTTTAGTAACTGATTATTTATAACCTGAAGGTAAATAATTATTTATGATCAGATTTTTGAAAATATTAATTTTTATTTATTTTTATAATGCAGTTACCAATTCATATATTTGAACAAGGGATATATAAATTAAAGACAAAATTTGCATATGAATTAATTTGTAATCTAAAATAGTTTATTTTTATTACATTTATTTTAATTACATACTTGGTTGTTTTTAAGTTTTTAAATTAAAATTTATAAAATCTTTTTACAACAACAAAAAAACTATTTTATGTCTTGATATTTCATTACTTATTTATAACATAAAATGTAACTAGTTCCTATTGCTATTACTAATCATGACTTCAGTAATGCTTTAAAATCAATGCGCAATTTAACAGCTTGGAAGTATTTAGTTATTGTTATGACATCTAAGTAATGTATAGGGTAAGTAGTTTCCTCTAATGTCATCACCGTGTTAAAATAATGAGTTATTCAGCTAATGTGTAAGTAGTGAAGAGCCATTATATTAGCTTCTTAACTCATTACATGGCAACCAAAGTTTTTGCTGGGAAGTTTTTGCAATTAAAATAATATTTTTGTAAAAAATTGGTTTTTTGAGAAACTACGAGTATAAATATTTTATCTGTAATAAAATTTTTGTTATTAAAGATATCTTAATGATGTGGATGTAGACTTTATTAAATAAAATGAGAAAGTGAAAAAAAAAATTAAGGTTTTTGTAAAAGGAATCCCACAATTCCTAAAAGAACGCCGAAAATCCCAAAAATGGGTTTTTTCACATTTTCGGCTATAAAATCCACATTTTTCCAAAGTCTCGTAAATTTTTATTGAAAACTTTTAACAACATGTTACAGATTCCTAAACTGCATTCCGTTTGCCGATTCGTGCTTTGGGATTTGAGAGAAAATAGACTAAATTCAAAATTTTCATATAAAATGGATTGAATTCTAGAGGGTGTGTAAATTGACCATTTGATTGATTTTTATTTTAAAGTCTTTTCTGTGAAGATACCTTTCAGAAAAGTATAAAATTATTATTATATGTTGTTAAAGAAAATTTTATTTTAGAGAAAAAACAGTGTAGATACTTTTTCGGCCAAAAAAGGACAAAAAGTCGTCATTTTTGCAATTTTCAAATTCAAAATCATTTTTTTTTTTTTTTGGACTCGGTAAAGATATCGACTTAAATTTTTTTTATTCAATAGATAATTTTGTTCTTTTATTAGCTAAGGAAAAAACAAATGAAATCGGTCGGAAACACTAGGATATATATGAAAAAACTGGACCAAGAACATGCAAAATTGAGGTACTTAAAAATTCAAATGTAAATAACTCAGTGCTTACAATAATGTATATTTGAAATTGGACGAGAAACAAAAATTTGGTAAGCGATTAAAAAATTTGTATATCAGAGGTACCCAAATTTGAGCCCCTTTAGCTCCGCCCCTGAAGGGTTCGTAATGTCCCTCTTCCAAACTTAACATTGTACACTCCTCTGCTACGCCTACACCAAATTTCATGCAAATCCAAGTTACAGATCAGAAGTTACAGATTTATTTCCAAAAAACGACTTCGGGGAGTGTATCAATAGATAGGTTTTAATTTAAACCCTTAAAAATTTTCATTGCTTAAGTTCATTTGATATGTTAGTCTCAATAGAATATTTGTTATTTTTGGTTTTCATTCTTCTATAGTTTAAAATCTCCTTTGGTGCAAATTTAAATGAAACGAGAGAAGAAGATATAGTCGGTCAAGCCCGACTATATGATACCCTACACCATTTCGATCCACATATTTTTTTTTTTTTTACACATTTGTACAATTTACTTGTGTTAAATATTAATTTGTATGGGATTTATGCACGTTAGTGATTTTCGGGAGAGGAGTTTGTATGGGAGCTATGGTCAGTTATGGACCGATCTTCATGAAATTTGGCAGACAGATTTTTGTTGATATGAAACTTATTTGTACTAAATTTCATTAAAATATTCCTATTTTTAAGGCATCTGTAAGAGTTAAAACTCTATTCCGGGAGGACATTTGTATGGGGGCTAGGTGAAATAATGGGCCGATCATAACCAAATTCAATAGGCTTCGTCCTTGTGTTGAAAAAAGCATATGTACCAAATTTCATCAAATTATCTTCAAAATTGCGACCTGTACTTTGCGCACAAGCTTTACATGGACAGCCAGCCAGCCAGCCAGCCAGCCGACCAGACGGACGGACGGACGGACGGACATCGTTAAATCGACTCAGAAAGTGATTCTGAGTCGAACGGTATACTTTAAGGTGGGGGTCCGACAATTTTTTCTCTGCGTTACAACTTCTGCACAAACACATAATACCCCAACCACCTTTGGTGGTGTAGGGTATAATAATTCAAATTAATAACAAATTATTTTTCATCTATTTTTCTTCATTTAATTGTCTAACAAATTATACTCATTTTACTGATTACCCAGAAACATATTTTTATTTTACTTATAAAAAAATCTTTAACCTAATTTAAAATAAATCACTTACATATTTCTTTATCCATCATCTTTATTAAAATTCATGCTCTTGCTGCCGTTTTAAATCAATGTTTCATCATTTTGATATATTTATTAAATAAAAAAAGAATCTACCATTTTATAATTAAATACGATATTATTACAATAATTTTATTTTTTTCTTATTTTTTGCACACTTCTGTCCTATTATCTTGCATTTAACATTTATATTATTATTATTTTTTAACTGTTCGTGTAGACGAGCGTGAAAAACGTTAAATAAAAATTAATGACTTTTAATAAAGACATCAATTTGTAATTTATTTTTCGGTTCAGCTTGGTTTGGTTTGAGTTGCTACAAACAAAGTTTAACATAAGTGACATCAACGGACCAATTTAAATTATTTACTTAACCAAATAAAAAAATTATCATAACTTAAACATAAATAATTATTGCAGAAAATTGAAAAATAAAAATATGGATAGCACAAGCATATGTATTGACTATGATCTATATGAATTTGCAATATAGTATTTGTATAAATGTAAATAAGATTATATTAAGGTAGTCCCTTTAAAAACAAAAAAATTGACTTTTTTAATATACAATTTTATTACACTTTTGAGTTGGTAGCTTTTAATTGGGTACGTAATATAGGAATTTTGTTCCACTTTACCAAATGTTAATGTCAGAACAAAATGGTATTTTAAAATAAAATATTTTGTGGGATCACCCCAATATACAAACATATGTATAGGAATATGTATATATTTTATATTTTAAATTTGCATATATTCTTTGATTTTTTCGATGTTGTTATAGTTAATTTTTATGTCAAATAGTTTGTATATTTTTTTGTGGTAAATGTGTCATGTTGCCAAATAAATATGTATAATTCATACATATATTTTCAGTAAATAAAAACTACCAACTAGTAGGTTTAAGGTCATTGGAATATGGCCACGAATTATGGTCGTTAATTATTTATCAGTTTTTTTTTAAGATAATTTGAACTTCTTTAAATTTTTAAATCTGCTGGTCAGAACTTTTACAAATATAATGGCAAGAAATGTGAAAATTTTTTGATAACCTCAGCTTGGTAGTAAAGATATTAAAATAAGTAGCAATTTGATTATTAAAAATTCTTTCTTAGATAAAAAGCAAGATAAGAAGATTACATTGACATTGTATTCCGTTGAAAATCACAATTTAAAAGGGTTTGGACTTCAGAAGAGAATAAATTGTTTTGGAAAACATTTTTTATTTGCATGAAAAAATTAAATTGTTTGCAAAAAAAAAAAAAAAAAAAAAAAATAGAATTAAAAGAACAGAGCCAACTTTGAGACCTAGTTGGCTCTGTTGGATCCAACTAAGAGTATAGTTGGGAGCAGTGGATTTGAAAGCACTACTGATTTAATTGGGAAGAATAAATATTTATTTTAGTGCTTTTTCTAAGATCTAAAATATTATTTTCACTTCTAGGTACTATATGGACGTTTGAAATGTACGAAAACTACTAAATCATATTTTTCCAGCTTAAGCATTCGATTTACTTAAGGGGTGCCCAAAGACTTCTCAGGAGTAGGGTTATGGAAACTCAAAGTACGGTAACTCTGACATTTTAGTCGCTTTCAAGATTTTGTTTCTCATACGATATCGTCCGAAAATGAAAAAAAGTAGCATTACTTTTTCCCTAATATTTTTATTTGTTTGAAATATTTTTCAAATTACAAAACAGTCATAATTGCATTGTAAACAAACGCGAATGTTATATTCAGCTTGGACGAATCTAGATACCCACCATCAACTTTCTCAAATTTTACGTTAATAAGATGTGGGCGGCAAATTGGGCGGACCACGCCAATTTTTTGTCTCCGAGTTTACATTGGTCCTTGAACTATTTGTACAATATTTCGTTGACGTTTTACCTTATATGGAAGGTGGGCGGTAAAATAGGCGGACCACGCCCATTTTTGGTTTCCAAGTTTATATCGACCCTCGAACTATCTGTACAAAATTTCGTTATCTTACATGGTTTTGTTTAAGAGATATCAGCAGAAAAGTATGAAATGAAGCTACAATGGACACCCCGTGTTTCTATTAATCCATTTATAGTATTTTGCCCTTTTTTTGTTTATTAACCAATTTTGCTTATTTTCAATACCTTACATAAGATAAATACTTGAGCCAAATTTCGTCTTCCTAGGTTGTACCGTTCGAGCCCTATCCTGCTTTCAACAGACAGATAGACGGACGGACATAGCTAGATCGACTCAGAATCTAACCAGGACCCAGAAAATATATACTATATGGGGTCTTAAATGGTTCCTTCGACATGTTACGTACAGAATGACAAAATCAATATATCTCCCATCTTTTTGATGGTGGGTAAAAAAATAGAATTAAAAGTGATCAAAAAGACCTAGTTGCTCCGTTTGGAAGGGGCTCCGTTGGACCCAATTAAGAGTATAGTTAGAAGCAGTAAATTTGAAAGTACTATTGATCTAATTGGTCAGAATAAAAATTAATTTTAATGCTTTTTCTAAGATCTAAAATATTACTTTCACCTCTGGGTAGTATATGGGCGTTTGAAATGTACGAAAACTACTAAATCGTATTTATCCAGCATTCGATTTACTTCATAATGTCTGATTGGATTTAAGGGGGGTGCCCAAAGACTTCTCAGGAGTAGGGTTATGGGAACTCAAAGTATGGTAACATTGACATTTTAGACACATTCAAATTTTTGTTTCTCATCCGATATCGTCCGAAAATGCAAAACATAGTAACATTACATTTCCCCTAATATTTTTATTTGTTTGAAATATTTTTCAAATTAAAAAATAGTCATTGCATTGTGAAAAATTATGTCGATAGCTAAGGTTTGAGAATTTTTTTTTATAAAATAGCAAAAAATATATATTAAATTAAAGTGTGAGGTTCAAAAATATAAGAAAAGTCGAGAAAGGAAAGGGCTAACGATGGCCTTGTGGTTCATTCATGAACCATTGTGACTTCCTGATGAAAAGTTCCAGTTCATCTAGAGTAATGTCACATAATTCGCTAAGGTCATAATAAAAAGGCCTGCCAATATATCTCTGTCTATGAATCTCGAAAGCAGGACATCTACAGAGAAGTTGTGTCACAGACTCTTCATCATCTAAATCATGACAATTTCTACAACGATCGTTATATCAGAGTCCTAGACGATTACTGAACCTACAATTCCCAGTCAATAGCTCAATGATGTTCCTGAGCCGCTCCCTACTAAGATCCAGAAGGACAGCTTTACTTCTTCAATCAAATTTCGCCCATAAGGTCCTAGCCACTGAGCATAAGTTCTTCTGTGACCAGATTATCTGAGATCTATTTAAAAATACCCGTTTCATATGAAACTTATAAAATAATAAGAGGATTCCACATAGATGATCAATGTGAGTGTCATCCAACATCGTTCCTGTTCTTGCCAGTTTATCCGCAATGTCATTGTCTCGAAGATTCCAAGAGTGTAATAGTCGAATGTCTTGCCATTCTGTTTGAGGATGCCTGGCATTCATGGAGCAGCGTTGACATATAGTGAAAACCTAATAGGATTTAATAGCAGGTTGGCTGTCAATAATAACACGAATATTTCTTCCAGAAACTATGTGATACCTCAGCGAGTTAATTGCCCTCTTAGTGGTCGATATCTCGGTCTGAAGAGTGTTACAACCATCAGGGAGCCAAAAAGATAATTTCTTACCTTTTTTCTCTATAAAAATCCATTTCCTATCCAGCTCCCCTTTATACAATCGGGGTCCAAATTAATATCAGCATCCCCCTCAAAGAAAACCCGAAATTTACGTTAAACAAGGGAATAGGAATACAATAATCTATATGTATAAATAACCATACGCTCTATTTTTCCATTCCCCAATTGCGTTCAACATAAATAAGTGCTAGGTGCAATTTGTTTTACCATCAAATTTATTGGTAGCCAATTTAGCATCACAAATCGTGCCTTAGTTGAAGTCGTTTTCATACATAGATAGCTAGTTAAGGCCCTGGAAGGCCCTTTGCCTTAGTGTACTAATTCAAAAATAGTTTATTCAATTTCAGAATAAACTATCAAAGAAGTTAAGGCCCTGGAAGACCCTTTGCCTGAATGTTTTATTTCAAAAATAGTTTGTTCAATTTCTTTCAATTCAGTTTTACTCGAAAATCCATCATTCCTCAGACCATTCCTAATACTCAAAAAAAAGCGGTGATAATTTTATTTTATTTATTTTTTTTTTTTGTGCAGATATTATGATGATAGTAAATTTCAAAAGTAACGCAAAATATCGAAATCGCTTTGGGAGAAAATGTATTGCAGTTTTCCCATTATCCCCGATTTTCATACTTAATAGTAATTGTAATTAATTTGTTTTCTTTTGTCAGATTTTTGCTCATTTAAATTAAAAAGAGATAAAGGTGATGTTGTAATACAAGTACATAAATATACAATACCAGACAGTAACAAATATACATACATATGTTATACAGTATACAAATAACAATATTTCATTGCTTGTTTGTTTAAGAACATAAGTAAATATATAACATTTATACTTGGTTGTATCACTATTCTATATACATTAGAGTGTCCCGTAAAAAATTGTAGTTAGACCGCTCAAACTATGTATAATAATGTACCGAATTTTTTAAAATATTTTAAAAATAATCTTCAGTACTCTACCAGTGCACATAGGTCCGACAGACAATTTTTTTTTTTTTTTTTTGAGAAATAAATAAATAAAACATATATTTTTCGCAATGAAAATTGTATTTCTATCAATTTCGAATACATATAAGGGAAATTTTTCAAACTCGTTTACTTTTGGGGTTCAAAACAATTTGCATTTTTTTAATAGCATATCAACGCTATTTTATATCAATATTAACTGTCTTTAATGAAAAACAAATCTGTTGGCGTGAATGACTTTTAAGTAACGGCGTCGGTATTTCAAATAAAAAATTATAAAAAATTACCAAAATTATATTTTCAGCAATATTTAAAAAATTACCACGCGTGTGTAACAAACATCAATATGCCTAAAACGCAATGTAAATGTGATACGATATATTTGATGACGCCAAAGATTATCGCAATCATAATTATTTCTTAACGACTGCAAGATAACACTGGTCGACAAAAAAAATTTTTTTCGAGCTCCTTCAAAAAAAATATGTAGACTAGATGGAATTCCGCATGCTTAACTCTAATCTGCTTTCACTTTTTTTCCATCAGGTCGTGATTTTTTTTTTTTTTATGGGCGTGTCTAATATTGTGCCCTAAATATGCCGATTACTCAAGTATATTTCATTATTACATGAGAACGGTATGAACGATTTATATAAGTGATATACCACGATATGCGGAATAAAATTAGCTTTAAATCGCTCTTCTATCAATTTTATCCGCTCAATAGTTTAGAAGATATTTCGAAAAAAGTGTCGGAAAAAAATTTAAGATTTTTTTTTACTAAAACTTTTTTTAAAGTGAAAACATCAATAATATTTAAGTTTATCACCTTTATCTCAAAGCTGGCAAAACTACGAGTAAATAAAGCAACGTATCATACAAATTTATGCACAAATCTTGATTGTATTCACAGTTAAGTTAGGATACCCATACATACCTATAGCTAAGTGGAAATACACTAGTGTAGTCTTAAATAAAAAAAAAGGTGGATAAGTTGGAATTCAACGTGCTAAATAAGAATCAGCTTTTACTTTTTTTCTATCACGCATTGATTTTTTTTTATGGGCATGTCTACTATGGCCCCGCCTTTAGGCAGTCACACTTGTATATCTCGAGAACAGTTTGTCCAATTAAGATAAATTGAACTTTAGTATATAGCGACCTAAATTGTCTTTGAGCTGAATTTATATAATTTTTTTCCAGTTAATATTTTCGTAGTTATTCGGTAATTTAAAAATTTATTTTATTGAAAAGTGGTGAAAATTTTGATCCATAACTCTGAAATTCTTGTGCAAATGAAAAATATTGTTGATATTCCTTGAAGAAAATTTTCGTATTTATCTTTTGATATATCACTTATAAAAATCGTGTAAAGGGTTCTTGAGTTATAGCATAAGTTTGACAAACCATTCTCGAATTTTATAATGTGACCGCTGAATAAGGTGATGATATTAGTCATGCACATAAAAAAAAAAAAAATCAGTATCCGATAGAAAATTAGTGAAATTTTAAAAAAATTTAAAATTTTGAATGAAAATTATTTTTTTCGGACACTTATTTCAAAATAACTCCGAAACTATTGAGCAAATAAAAAAATTGATTTTGAATGATTTGAAGATATTTTTAGTCCGCATCTTTTGGTGTATCACTTTGATCAATCGTACACATCGTTCTTGAGTTATGAGGAAATACTATGGGCGAAATATTAGACACGCCCATAAAAAAAATCCAGACCTGATGGAAAAAAACTGAAAGCAGATTCGTGTTTAGCACATCAAAATACATCAAGTCCAAATATTCGTCTATGGGGGGGATTTTTTTGTTGACCAGTGTAATTTTAATTATAATTTTTTTATATTTTTTGATCAAAATCAGAAAAATCGTTTTTGAGATATGTTTCAATATATAGTGCAAACTCCTTAATTTTACAAATCGCGATTTATCGCGAGATCTGTTGTCAATTCAAAAAAGTGGATTAGAGGCTTAATACTTATTAATACCATGTATCTGAATTGACTGTGAAATTTCGTGCCTCAGAAATTTTTCACATTTTTTAGCTCTGTGCTATTTATTTTTTGGAAGTTAAAAGACAGAAATTTAAATAAGTTGTAAAAATTACAATTTAAGTCCGATGTTAAAAAAAATACACATATGTTACCTACCCAAAGGTATACAAAATGCAAATTAAAGAAAGTTCGATAAATTTTATATAAGTGAATATAATCGCGATCATATATCTGTTGAAACCTTCCTTTAGAATATTGAGTAAAAAACAAAGTATGCATAGATTTTTAAATTTTGTTTAATTACATTTAATACACTGATATATTTTTAATGTCTTACCACAAAAAACTCTCCAAATGATGTTAATAAATAAAAAGTTGAAAATGTTAATTAAACACTCCCAAAAATTTTAAAAGTTGCAGTAATTTAAACGCGTAATTATTTTTAAGTGCCACATGATTCCCAATTAAGTTACAATAACAGCTATAATCAATTTCAATTTAAAGGTACCGCGAACTCTAAAACAAGAACTAAAACAATATAGTTGTATTTATTATATTTAAATTCACGCATAGTGCAAAAAAATTCTAATAACGCAAAATTTCAGATCGATTTGAAAATTTTATAAAATTAGCAAATTAATATTTTATTACACCATTATGATTTTAAAATGTAATTTGGAAAAATTTTTTTATTATGCGATACTTTAGCTTCATTCAATTAAGCTGTGAGTGTGCCTTGTGAAAAAGACACCTCTTAGAGCTATTCATGTTTTGAGTCCCCAAGTTTGAGCACCTTCTTGAGCACCGTTACTATTGAGGGCAAGTTAACGAGATATATCTCAAATGATGCATAATTACAAAGGCAATAAATCTCCATCATATATTCTGTGATACATAAAACGCCGCAAATCTTTTCAATCAAAAAACTGCAAAAAATTAAAAATTTTTAAATTTTGGTTTCACAACTTGTTCGCAATGTAATTCAACAATGGTCAACGACAGACTGGTTAAACACACGTTGGCCTATTTCTATAATTGTTTGTGATTTACATTAGAAGAATTAGACACATATGTTAAAATGAATTTCAAACACTTTTTTTTTTTTTTTTGATTTTGATTGCTTGGCGGCACCACATGGTACCGTTTCAGGCCTTGAATTTTTGTTATATTTTACCACCAAGCGTTGTTACCATAATTACATCAAAAGTTATTTAAGAAATCATAAGTTAAAAAATATTTGAGGTTCATAAAGGTAAACGTGCCCATATATTAATATTAATTTTTTTATAACGCTTTTCTGATAAAAAATAAAAGTGAGGACATCTACTACTTTTTTTTTTATTTATTTTTTTTAATAATAAATTTAAGTAATAATTATTTATTTTTTTTTTTTTTCAACAAGAGGATTTTTTAGGTAATTTTTTTGTTTCATCTGAATAGGTTCAACATTATTTATTCAATAAAACAAAAAGATGTATTGATTAATATGGTTCTTTTTTTGTTTTTTTATATAATTCGGAAATAAGTAATAATAAGAATAGACTTTATTATTCAATTTAACCTAAAAAATTATATTTGGAAGGGACTTATAAAGATTTTCAACTTGTAACAAATAATGTTTGCTCCAACTTTTTTAATCTCCTCAGATAATGAATTTTTGTGCTCGTATTGTCTGTCCGACGTGACTGCAATTTTCATACATTTTCTATTATATTAAGGTCGAGGGGGTATGATAATCACTGCTAAGTGGTAAAATTTTGACTTCGATTTCTTTGTTTTCACGCTCCTGCGGTGTGAATAGGGGCATTGTCGAACTGGAATGTTCATGAAATGAATTAAAATAGTGTATAAAATGTTCAAAATTTTTTTCCCGTAAACTTTTGTAAGTTTTTTCCCTAATTCTATGCGTAGAAAATCATAATGTCTCATAATATGAAGTAGCACTCTACGCCATTGCACTTCCTTCGCAGCTTTATGGGATACATAATTAGCATCCTTTTTTTTTTCAAATGACGAAAATAATAATATTTATAGTCATTGGAGCCTACCATATTGATTTTTTTTTTTTTTCATTCTATAGAAAAATATGTTTCATTCCTTTTTAGAATATGCGTTGACGGGTAAAAGGGAGTAGTTTTACTTCACGAATGGTGTTTAGAGATGGGTTCTTTATAATTTTTAGTCTTCTTAGTTACACTGGATTTCGAATAATACGTTTTACGTAAAACACTTGCTTATATACCTGATTTTTGTTTAATTTTTGAAGTAGAATCAGTAGAATTGGAGGCATCTCGAATGGTGAATCTTCTGTCAGCGTTCGATGTTGCTTTATAAGTACCTCTTTTCATATTTTTTCCATAGTGGGAGTGATTTCCTAAAAAGTTGTTGACAATATTTTAACTTCGCTCACTTTTTCTTTGCCATATTTCATAGACTAAATCTGAATTGTTCATACGCTATAATTTTGCTCTTTTCGTTCGTTATTAATTATTTTTTTGCTATTAAACTTCTTAGAACTCAAGACTTTAAAAATTTAGATATTATATTAAAAATAATACAAGTTTTAATGTAACGAAAATCTTGAACCTATTCAGTTGAAAAGCAGTGTATATTGAAAAAAATATAATTTTGTTCAATTTTTGAGTAATCTTAAAAAAAAAAAACATAATTAATTTTTGAAGCAAAAAATTTCTATAGGAAATATCTTTAATTCGAATGGGCAAGTTTGGGCAAAATATTATAGATGAATCAAATAACTGGGTTTCAAAAAATTCGACATTTTGATTCAGTTACGAAAAAAATATTATCTAGCGAGAATGTTATATTCGACTTGGCCGAATCTATATACCCACCATCAACTTTTCCAAATTTTACATTATATGGGAGGTGGGCGGTAAGGTGGGTGACCACGCCCATTTTTTGCTTTCGACTTTACATTTATCCTTGTACAAAATTTCGTTCACATTTCACCTTATATGGGAAGTGGGCGGACTAGCCCATTTTTGCTTTTCAAGTTTATATCGGCCCTCGAACTGTCTGTACTAAATTTCGTTGTCATACATGCTTTTGTTAAAGAGATATCAGCAGATGAAGCTACAACAGACACCCTGTGTTTCTAGTATTTTGCCCATAACTTTTTTTTTATTAAACCATTTTCAATCCCAAATAAACCTTATATAAGTTAAATGTTTGAGCCAAATTTCGTTCCCCTTTGTTGTCCCATTAGAGCCCTATCTTGCTTTCAGCAGACGGACGGACATAGCTAGATCGACTCATAATCTAACCAGGACCCAGAAAATATATACTTTATGGCATCTAAAATGATTTTTTTTTGATATGTTATACACGGAATGACAAAATTAATATACCCACCATCTTTTTGATGGTGGGTATAAAAAATGTTTGTTCATAAACCGTAATGCAAAATAGATAAAAAAAAAATTCATAATTCTGTTCACCAAAATGCATTAAAAACAGCTTTAGCGGAACAAAAACCCATGGAGATTTCAATATATATTTTTTATATAACAAGTTTAAAATTAAAAATTTTTGAGACCTTCTTCGCGAAAAAAAATAAAAAATTTTTAAATTTTTATGGGCCAAAATATTTTTACTTGAGATTTTCAATTTCTAAAGATAATTTTTTAAAAATTGTTTAAATAAGAATTTTTCTCATATTTAGCTCATATATACGCATCGTTTATATACATCAAAATCCTAAAAAAATCTTTTCACGGAATACTCTAATGTATGTATGTATGAATACGTATTCTCAAAATGGAGTATAAATGCATTTTTAAAATTTCATTATTGCACACAGATATTTATGCAAGTATACACAATACTATGCAAAATTTAACATTGTTGTTGATCTTATTGCTTTCACTCATACACGCACACAACTTATTTATTAAATATTTATACCCTACACCACCATAGATGGTTGGGGTATTATGTGTTTGTGCAGAAGTTGTAACGCAGAGAAAAAATCTTCGGACCCCCACCTTAAAGTATACCGTTCGACTCAGAATCACTTTCTGAGACGATTTAACAATGTCCGTCCTTCTGGTCGGCTGGCTGGCTACCCATGTAAAGCTTGTGCGCAAAGTACAGGTCGCAATTTTGAAGATAATTTGATCAAATTCGATACATGTGCTTTTTTCAACACAAGAACGAAGGCTATTGAATTTGGTTATGATCGGCCCATTATTTCACCTAGCCCCGACACAAATGTCCTCCCGGAATAGAGTTTTAACACTAATAGATACCTTAAAAATAATAATATTTTAATGAAATTTAGCACCAATAAGTTCTATATAAGCAAAAATCCGTCGGCCGAATTTCATGAAGATCGGTCCATAACTGACCATAGCTCCCATATAAACTCCTCTCCTGGAAATCACTAACGTGCATAATCCCATATGTTAATATTTAACACAAGTAAGTTGTATATAAGTAAAAACAAAATTATGTAGATCGAAATGATGTAGGGTATCATATAGTCGGGCTTGACCGACTACATCTTCTTCTCTCGTTCTGTTTATGTATTTGTAGGATTGTAATGAGTTTTGTTGCAGCAATGAGTATTTTTAACCAGGGATTTGTATTATTTTATAATGAAATTGTTCTTCTGAACAATTAAGAAAGTTTATTGATACACTTATTTATTTATTACTAATTGTTTGATAAAATTGAAATTAATATTTTGCTGCTTTTGTAGATTAAAATGTAAAGATTTTTTTTTTTTTTTTTGCTTGTGCATTTGCAAAAGTTATATACATTTTTGCTAAAGAATTTTCAATTAATTATGAAAATTATTTTAAAATATTGCTTTTTTTATCAAGTAAGTAATAGCAGAAAGTATAAAAAATGTTTGTGAAAAAAATAATAATAATAAATTTTGCAATAATTATAGATTAAGATTTTAAGTTCAATTGAATACAAAATCATAAGCAAAAAAAGTTTAATTTTATAATTTTAATATAATGACCATATTAAATAATTGATTTAAAACATAAATGTTTGAGTTTAAATCATTTCTATTTCTTTATAAGTTGTATATTCCTTTTTTAATTTCAATATACTGAAATTCATTATGACATGTAATTATTTATGCAAATGATAACTCTTTTTAGCAATTACTCAAACCATATGCGAACATTAAATAGAACCCACACCCAGGCTAATTACAATTAATTAAAGAACCATATTGGTGCTATTGTTATAAAATGAAAACTAACGAAGGCAAAAAGACGAGAAGAAACAAAGAAAAAAAAAATAAACCAACAGAGTAATATAAATGTAGCAAAAGTACAAAAAAAAAAAAAATACAAAAAGAGTAGAAATGGCAACACAATTTTCTACTTTAGAAACTAATCAACAACTTACATCCATACATAAATACATATACATACTTATATGAATACAAACGGGTATACTTTTTCATACATATACAACCACACTTGTTCATATATGAAATAAATACCAACATTTTTTTAATTTTGTTGGGTGTGGTGGTAAATAGTTATATTAAAGTCTTACAAATACAAGCGTATCTTGTACCATTACTATTACAATATTATAGTTTATATATCATAACTACAGCACTTGAATAAGGTAAATGAACAACAGATGTATGGTTTTTATGGAGAACTTTTTAAATCAGTTGATATTCTGTGATCGTTGTAGTGTTTGTGATTAAAATTATGTATTTACCTCAAGCATCAACTTTAATCATGTAAAATATATAGTGATATACGGTGAGAATGAGAACGATATAATAAATTAATAAAAATTAAATAATAAATCAAAATATTCTCTGGAAATATTAATTACTAATATCGAAATCATCCTGTAGCATATAACCGTTCTGAATATTTGCATATGTGTCAAAGTAATGTTGGATCCATGAAAGCAGCGAGCACGCAACTGTTTTCCGGCTCCTATCTCGTCGGCAATCGGGGGGATTCGGTGCTACTTTAATTGGACTAGTAGTTGACATGCACAGAATATTATTTTATTGTGTGCGTGCTGTAGTTGTAGAGAAAAAGAAAGAGAGCAAAGGATAGAAAGTGGGACAAAGAGAACACGAACAGACTCAGGAAAAAGAAGACGGAAACGGACATTTAGAATTGTTGAACGAGCTGTGTGTAGATGGTAACACAGTGTTTTCCCCTCCCAACCATGATCATACAAGGAATGCTAGGCGAAATTTTAGTATGATCCCAAAAACTACCCTATCCGATTTAGTTCACCAGGAACCAATTAAAAGGACGCTTAGAGCTTCATTTTATTATTCAGATGGTTTATTGAAAAATAAATATCCTTAAACATAATGTTTAATAAAAATAAAAAAAAACTCAACTAATATCAAACATATTAATAATATTAAAATAAAAAAATTTCAAAATAAAATAAATAGCGATAAAAAAAAATATTTTCAAAAATCAATTTAAAAATTAGTTTTAAACGCAAAAAAAATAAAAATATACAAAAAAAAATTTCGGGTTCAATTGAGAATCGAACTCGGGTTCATAAAAAAAAATTAGTTCTTTGCATAGAAGAATAAAAATGTGCAAAATAATAAAACTATTGATTCAAAGGTTTGAACTCAGGTTCAAAATAATTTAAATAAAAAAAAAATTCAAACGATATTTTTGTCCCAGTTGGGTTTTGAACCTGGGTTCATGATAAAAAAAAATAATTGAAAATAATATTATTTATTAAAAAAACATAATAATATAAAAAAAAATTGTTTTTCCCCAAGTGGGATTCGAACCTGGGTAAAAAAAAAAAAATTATAAAAAAAAAAAAGTTCTTGGCTCAAACGAGGTTTGAACCTGGGGTACGCGGTATGGTAGGTAATTGATTACGCCACTAGACCATTGTAGTTATTTAAATTGATTTGGTTATTAAATTAATTAAATTTCGATGTAATAGCAAAAAAAATATATCTTGTAAATTACAATGTTAAATAAAGCAAATAAAAATATATGAATAAAACTGGTTTTCTTCTTCTTTTTCAATAAAAATTTATGTAAAAATAATTAATTCGGTTTATTAAAATAAATTAATTATTTTTAAAAGAAATTTAATTAATTTACCCCTTATTTTAAAGGAAATTTAATTCTAAGTACGAAAATTTTATTGAAAAATAATTTTAAAAATTGCAATAAACATTACATACACTGTTTGCATTTATTTTAAAAAGTTAACATTTTTACTCATGTTGTAAAACAATGAGTGATCAACTATAAGATGTAATCTTATGTAAAAAAAAAAATATTAACAGTGTATGTTATGTTTTAAGTTATTAAATTTGTTTAAATAAAATCAAAAATAATATAAAATAATATAAAAACGAAAAGGATTTTGACTTACATTTTCAGGATCCCACGTCGAAAGATCTTTCGGCTGCTTTCCTGTCGATGTAAACATAATGTTTAATAAAAATAAAAAAAAACTCAACTAATATCAAACATATTAATAATATTAAAATAAAAAAATTTCAAAATAAAATAAATAGCGATAAAAAAAAATATTCCAAAATTCAATTTAAAAATTAGTTTTAAACGCAAAAAAAATAAAAATATACAAAAAAAAATTTCGGGTTCAATTGAGAATCGAACTCGGGTTCATAAAAAAAAATTAGTTCTTTGCATAGAAGAATAAAAATGTGCAAAATAATAAAACTATTGATTCAAAGGTTTGAACTCAGGTTCAAAATAATTTAAATAAAAAAAAAATTCAAACGATATTTTTGTCCCAGTTGGGTTTTGAACCTGGGTTCATGATAAAAAAAAATAATTGAAAATAATATTATTTATTAAAAAAACATAATAATATAAAAAAAAATTGTTTTTCCCCAAGTGGGATTCGAACCTGGGTAAAAAAAAAAAAATTATAAAAAAAAAAAAGTTCTTGGCTCAAACGAGGTTTGAACCTGGGGTACGCGGTATGGTAGGTAATTGATTACGCCACTAGACCATTGTAGTTATTTAAATTGATTTGGTTATTAAATTAATTAAATTTCGATGTAATAGCAAAAAAAATATATCTTGTAAATTACAATGTTAAATAAAGCAAATAAAAATATATGAATAAAACTGGTTTTCTTCTTCTTTTTCAATAAAAATTTATGTAAAAATAATTAATTCGGTTTATTAAAATAAATTAATTATTTTTAAAAGAAATTTAATTAATTTACCCCTTATTTTAAAGGAAATTTAATTCTAAGTACGAAAATTTTATTGAAAAATAATTTTAAAAATTGCAATAAACATTACATACACTGTTTGCATTTATTTTAAAAAGTTAACATTTTTACTCATGTTGTAAAACAATGAGTGATCAACTATAAGATGTAATCTTATGTAAAAAAAAAAATATTAACAGTGTATGTTATGTTTTAAGTTATTAAATTTGTTTAAATAAAATCAAAAATAATATAAAATAATATAAAAACGAAAAGGATTTTGACTTACATTTTCAGGATCCCACGTCGAAAGATCTTTCGGCTGCTTTCCTGTCGATGTACTTGTATTTTTTCTGGTGCTTATAGATTTTAATATAAGGGTGGTTTCGTATGTTATTTGATTTTATTTTAACAGATCATGTTATTAACAGAACTATTTTTTTTATTCCTTTAATAATTTTTTTTTACTCAATTATAAGTTATTGATCTTATTGATTTTTGATATAAATTACTCAATTTTACTTTTAAAATTCTTGCACATTTTTGTTTTTATATTGAAATTTTTGACACTTGTTTTTATCTATAATTTTAATGTTTTTGCATTTTTCACCACTAATATTTTTCCTATATTGATTTTTGCATTACAATTTTAGTTTTCTTTTAAGTGAATCGCGATCAAAAGTGAGAAATTAAATAATTAAAAATTTAAATTAATAAAAAAAAAAGTAGTGAACAAAAAGTGATTTTTATATATAAGCAAAATAAAATTTAAATAGTTTTTAAGTAATGATTTTATTATATTTTAAATTTTATGAAAAATCAAATAAAAAAATAAATTTAAACTGTATTTCTTTTGTGTTTCATTTCTTGTTTTTTTTTTTCCAGATTTTTATTTGTTTTCTTTTTTTTTCGGTTTTTGTGTTTTTATATATTCATTTGAGTGGAAATTTTATGTTGTAAAATTTTAATATTTCGTCAGTGCAAATTTAAATAGTTTTTATAATTTTTCAAAAATGAAAATTCTGCACTTCTTAATTGTTTCTTTTAAGGAAATTTAAAATATTTAATTCGAATTTTTGATTACATTTAACATTTTTATGGCACTTTTACACTTTCACTTTCCCTTTTGGGAATTTCTCACCCGAAGATGTTTTTGTTGGTGGTTTTGTTAGACGATTTTCTTCGACGTCACAGGCACAATTGGAGCCTTCCTAGCT
The DNA here is from genome assembly GCA_951394005.1 of Protophormia terraenovae. Taxonomy (NCBI): domain Eukaryota; kingdom Metazoa; phylum Arthropoda; class Insecta; order Diptera; family Calliphoridae; genus Protophormia; species Protophormia terraenovae. The sequence continues at coordinate 70,429,253 of OX596076.1, read as the reverse complement.
CGAGATTTTTAAGGCTGGCGGGTTTATGCTCAGGGTTGCCCGTTCCCGTGAAAAATTGGATTTTAGAAAAGAAAATTTCTGATGACGTAGAAAAAAAATTGTGTAGTGTGTGTGCTGAAAATAAATTTGGTTTTTGTTAATTTTTATATATGTATGTGTGTGTGTGTGATTTTGCTTTTTGTTTTTATTACCTTTTTGTTAACAACCAATTAGATAGATTGTAAGTTTTTGCTGCTTAAAATTGTTAAAGGAGGTATTTTTTTTAATTTCTGCCTGGGTATTTAAAAAAAATTTCGTTAATTTTTTTCCAAAAATTTGTGAGGTGCTTTATGGATAACAAATTCCACAACTTTCTTTAAATAAAATTTTAAATTATCGTTTTAATAAAAAAAAGGATTTTTTTTTTTTTTTAAAGAAATAAAAATGACTTTAATTTTTATACAATAAAAACAAAGAGGGAATATTTTAAATTTTCACACACAAAAAAAAATATACTCACAGGATATTTTGTTATAAAAAAATTAACAAAATTTAAAACACTATTCAATTTTTTTCTCGGGCAGAGTGACGACTTTTTTTTTTTTTAAATAAACTCGGTGGCAGCGATCAGCAAAAAGGAACGATTGACCGTAATGGCCGCTTTTTATACCCTACTTTTCTATGGAAATTTTTGGAAAATTTGGAAAATTTCAGTTTTTTCAGCATAATACATATACACATATAATAAATATTACCAATACCAAAATCTTCATCGAAAATGTCGTCCTTTTATCTTTTTGACATTTGCACGGTATTATCATAAAAACAGGGTGTCATTATGATCAAATGTCAATATGAAAATTTGATACCAAAACCCGTTAAATTTAAATACAACTGTTCTCACAGTGGTGAATAAATATAAATGAAATTAATACAATAAAATTGATAAAAAAAAATAAAAAAAATATTTTTGAGCTACAAGCGCCCCTACAATCCTTAGAACCTAAAAAAATTTAAGAGACATATTGCAAAACAGTAAAAAATCAAATTTTCTAATGGCAAATTATAAAAAAAAAAAATTATCTATGTTAAGCGCAAAATTTGCAAATTTATGATCTTCAGTGGAATGTGAGCAAATTTATGCCAATTAATTTGTAAACGATTCCCTAAAATAAAAATTTTTAGTAAAAATGTGACAAATTATGGTGCTAAGCGCAAAATATGTGAAAGTATGCCTTAAAATTGTTAAAATTGTCTAAAGCGGATAAAAAACTGAAAGTTTTGGTCAATAGAGAATCTGAAAAAATATGAGTTTTGATATTTTTGATTGCATTGGTGAAGACACATTGCAATGCCTAGGAGAATGTTATCATTATTTGAAATTTCTCTTATATAAAAGAAAACCGTGTACCTGTGTAATCAGTTTTTATAAAACGTTTGTTATTTCAATTAAAATACATTTCATTTTTTTTATTTAAGGAGTACGTTCGAAAAAATCTTAACATGTATAATATTCAATAACTTGGAAACGGTTGATCTTAGAGTTTTCATTCTTTTTTTATTTAATTGATAATTTGTTACAGATTACAGAAAAATATAATTTTTGTAGTTCTAACCACTACTTTTGAACTTGTGGACTATTTTTGGTAACCCTTCTCTTAGAGATTTTATAGTTGCTTCAGTCACTTTCTTGGAACAGTGTGCACATCTTCTTTTAAAATATTTGGTACCTCGAGACACCTTTTTTGTGCTCTTCAATTCACTATTCACAAGAGCTCAATATCTCTCCACTGGTCTAAGCTATCGACAATTTGGAAAATTGACCTCTCTTGGTACAAAAACTATGTTATTGTTTTGGTACCACTCCAGAACTTTCTTACCATAGTAACATGATACCAAATAGTTCCAAAACTGTGTGGACACGCTGTGCTCTCTTATGAAAGAAAGAAGTGTTTTTTGCAAATATTTCCTGATGTATATTTTGGTATTTATAGATCCGAATGTGTCAAATGGCATTCTTGTTTTTCCGCAACTGCAAAAAGCTAGTTATAGCAGGAATTTCGTAAGAAATTTTTTCTGCTTTTGGGTCCTAAATTTATCTTTAACATTGCCTCAAGAATTAACAATAAAAAGAAGCTGCGAATATTCTGCCAACTCATACTTTTCTTCGTCAATTATACAGCTTGAGTATTTTTGTATGAAATTCGGTTTTAATTTCCTTGTCCTATTCTTGGCTTCTAAATTTTTGGCAGCATTCCTGTTATAAACTTTTTGGACTTTATATGTTATCAACTCTGCATTAGCTTTAAATTTTCGCACCAAATAGTCGAAGCACTGAGCTAACTGGGCTGATTTTCTACCAGATGTGTTTAGAGTTCCTTTCAATATTCTTTCAATTTTCTGGCCTTCCCAATATTATGTGGACCTTTTTTTTCTTTCCGAAACGCATTTCCTATCAATCGTAAAATTCTCCTGATATTGTTTAATAACATTAGAAACAGTTTGACGGCAGAAATTTAATTCTGTGGCCAATTATTTGTAGGACCTATTTGGATTTTTTTTGAAATTTTTTAATAATTAGTAGCACGTAGATCTTTTTTGTCACTCATTTTGATGAAAATCACGACAAATCAACACGGTTTTAATGAAAAATAACTGACGTATTTTTCCATGATAACTAGATCAAATAAAAATTTTTATATTGATTCCGAAAAAAGTTATGAGGCAAAACGTGTGTTAAGATTTTTTCGATCGCACTCCTTATAGCAGCAGTATACCCGCTGCTTCATTAGCGTATATTTTTTTTAATAAAAACCAATCTATGTTATTAATTCAAATTGTGTTTCATTAAGTTATAATTTTATTTCTATAAATTTTTGAATATTTCCAATAGCTTAAGCATAGTGTGGTTCGCTACCCCATTGTATTGTAATTAAAAAAAAGCAACGAATAAAATTAAAAAACAGACAGACTAACAAACACAGATTCACTTTTATAAAGATAGCATTTAACCTGATCATGCAGTACTCCCAAATAGCCCAGATAAAAACGGTAGCCTTTTAATTTAGAAAAAACTATGATTTCTAACTCCCATGGAGTTCTGTCGGCATTAAGAATAATAAATTTTTAAATATTTTAGTTACAAATTTCTTACATCTTTAACGTTCGAAGGTTCAAAAACGACCAAATTATTTCTATTATTATATTTTAGTAGAGAGAAATGTGCTAATAGCGCTTGTAGATTTTCAACACAGAACCATATATCTTTAATTTAATGTTTGAAAGTTAATTACTATTACAAAAAATTTAAAGAGTAATATTATAATAACGAAAAGTAATCTTTTATGGATTCTCATTCATTTAGATTCAATATTATAGAAAATTCAAAAAGTACATTTAGAATAATGAAAATGTACCATTGGCAGAACGAAAATGTATTACAAATCTTCCTCTTCTGAATTCTCACTCACTTAGAACTACATGTACTTAAGTTCATGTCTCTAAGTTTAGTATAATAAAAAATGCATTATTTAATTTGAATAAAATTTAGTTTCCGATTTTATCCCCTTTTTGGTACTTTTTATTCACCCTGAATATAACAAAGATTGTATTTCAATGAATTTCTAAATTATATTGGGATCTTATGTTAAAATATTCATATGTTTATGTTTGTAGAAAGAAAAAAAGTATTTTGTTAGAAAAGTACCAAAAACAGGTACGATTTTTACCCCTTAAACGATCGAATTTCTAAAAAGTACCAAACTAGTATTCATCAATTATCGATAAGGTACTAATTTGGTGCACATTTTATTTCTATGCTTACAGGATTAAAAGATAGATATGGCGCCAAAAAGGTATCAAAATATAGTTTTTACCCGTTTTCTCTCTAAAAAAGCGAATTTCAAAAAAGTACCAGACACCTATCTGATATATATATATGGTTAGATTCTGAGTCTGTCTGTCTATCCGTCTGTTGAAAGCAGGATAGGGTTCGAACGGGACAACGTAATGGGACGAAATTTGGCTCAAATATTTGTCTTATATAAGGTTTATTTGGGATTGAAAATGGGCAAAATCGGTTAATAAACAAGTTATGGGCTAAAAACTAGAAACACAGGGTGTCCGTTTCAAACTTTTATGCTGATATCTCTTAAACAAAAGCATGTACGACAACGAAATTTTGTATACATAGTTTGTGGGTCGATAAAAACTTGGAAACCAAAATCTATTGGTAGGAGACAGTCCATATTTTTGCTTTCTAGCTTTAAATGTTTGAGCTGTGCGATGATGAATCACCAAGTAAGTCAATCAGTCAATCACTCAGCCATTACTCTTTTATATATATAGATTAATTTTTTTCTTCGATCGTAATAATTTCAATTTATGAACCCCCACATATAAATAGTGTTGTATCACTTAAAAGTACGTATACAATTTATATTCCTTCCGAAAGCTGAAAAGTATACAATATATATTCCTGATATTTCTTTATATCCTGATGTTTGTAGCTCACAGAAAAAAATCTTTGGACGCCCGCCTTAAAGTATACCAATAAACTATTCTGAATCGATTTAACGATGTCTGTCCGTCCGTCTGGTTGGCTGACTGCCTGTCCATGTAAACATTATGAACAAAGCACAGATCGCAATTTTAGCGATATTTTTATGAAATTTGGCTTGAATAGTTATTTTGGTAAATGGACGAAATTGGTAATGTTCGGTCCATAATTTCACCTAGTCCCTAAACAGTATATAAATATTTTAATGAAATTCGGTGCAAAGAAGTTTGTACCTTTGTGACAAATTTCATCAAGATCGTTCCATAATTGACAATAGCTATATAAATCCCTCTTCCGAAAATCACTTTAACGTTCATAAATTCCATTCAAATATCAGTATTAAGTTAATTTTCGACCCAAACAAGTAAAAATCACAGGGCCAAATTATATGGGTTTCTGTCCAGAATGATCGTAATTATATTGCTTAACATTTTTAATGTTAAGTATAAAATATTCGTAGCCATCTAATCTATTTCTTTAACCTTTTTATAAAATTTTTCTATTTAATTGTACACATGTGCTTGTAAATAAGTTAATGTATAAATACGTATGTATATGTACGCAATTAAGCTTGTCCTTTGTATATGTGTGCTACAATGTATTTACAGTTTTTCACACATTTAATAACCTTTTCTAAAACAAACCAATAAAAAGTAAGCAAACATAGAAATAGGAGTAAAATACAAAAGGTTTTTTTTTTTTTTATTAGACATAGACATGCACACATTTCTCTATATATCATTTTTAATAATATTTGTTTATGTTTTCAAAATTTATATATGTATATTCCACATACACATAAATTCATAGTAATTTTTTTTATTTTAACATATGTACATAAAAATTACTTATAGCAACTACTAAGTACCCATTTAAGTTGTCACTTTAGTTAAGGTTTTGTATTACGTGTTTTTTTTTTTTTGGTCTTGCTCTCTTTTAACTAAGTATGTGTATGATTTTTAAACTTTATACATGTGTGTAATGCATTTGTAATTTTGTATACAGACATTAGTCTGCATACAATGTACATCCCTTGTATCGAGACCATAATAACAAGTATTACTTTCATATGTAAATACTTTTTGGCAAACAAATCTAAATAAAAGCCAAAACAAAAGTCATGTCAATGTTCTTTTAATGACCATATTTATGCCAACTGTTGTTCATTAGAAAAAAAAAAAACTTCCAACACATATTTTTTTTTCAGAGAGAGAGAGATAAAATGGAGAAAGTAAACTTTAAAGCCCCAACCACTCAACTAAAAATCATCGTATCGCAATCAGCTGTTTCAACCTGCTTTATGCAGATGTGTGTATATAGCTATTGACAAAAAAATTCTAGGTAGCGTATCGCAGAAATCTACAGAAAATAGATTTTTACGTAGCTGCGTAAGTTTTTAACAACCCTGTAGTTTATTTTGTTCACAAAATAACCGAAAAACAGAGTTGTTTACACAATGAATGTTCAAAAACATATGATACGTTTACTTTTGTTGACTGGTTGTACAAATGTTTTACGCTACTTTTCTTCATTTTGCGTTGCGTTGCAAAGTGGACTGGTTGGGCCTTAAAGTTTTGAACATGTTCAAACAGAAGAGCAGACTTTGTTTTTTGGTAATAAATCTGTATCTCTTAAACTACTGGTCGGATTAAATTGAAATGTATGAAAGAGTTATAGAGGAGGACCTAAGCTTTCAAAAAATGTAGTCACTCTGTCATAACTCAAGATAAGCTACAGGGTGTCAAAATTGACTACCTCGAGTATGTAAAAGTAAGATTTTTATATTTCTGTAAAGTGCTTGGCAAGATAAGCTTACTCACCTAAGTTATATCTTACAGTTAAAAAATATTTATACTTGAATTTTGAATTTTTGCCTCAACTTTCTTTCCTTTTTCGGGAATAAGTCCTGAGATATATGAGACAAAAATTTTTTTAAAAAATATTTTGTATTTTGGAATATATTCCACAATAATTAACTGAAAGAATTTTTGGATTATCCCAATTCGTCTATACGTGAAAAATATTCAAATTCAGCACTTTGAAATTAGTATGAAAAATTGCTATTTTTTAACATAAAAATAGTTCAATTCTTTAACTTTTTTCTCAAAGTTCCGTTAATAAAAAAATTTTTTCTTTATATTCATATTTCAAAAGATAAGACTTCATAAATAGTTAACATAGAAACTTTGAACTGATTTAGACTTGCACCCTACATTCAGCGTTGGTCGAAAATGGTAAATTTTAGGAAAAAGTTTAATTTTAATCGATTAATAAAAAAAAAAAAAAATGCCACGCGAGTTTTTTTTCTTTTAATTTATTGACGACACTTTCCTAAGAAATGTACTGAGATCAATTTGACACTAAACTGTTTCCCGTCCAGCTAAAAACGAATGCAGGAGTGGATATTTTATGAAAAAAAGTAAATTTTTTAAACGACTTTTTTAATTACATAAATAAGCATGTGAGCATAATATTTTCGCCATTATATCTTATGTAGTTTATAAAATATAAGTATATTTTCACTCCAGTGAAAATCATTTAAAAAGCTTTAAAAATCAATTTTTGGCAATTTTTCAATAATAAAAAATATAAAAAAGATATAAAAACCTAAAAAATAATCTTTTGTATTGCAAAACTCCGCCTACTTTCCAAAAACTTATAAAGTGTAACAAGAAGTGTTACAGTTTAGCGACTTTAGTTGCCAATTGTAGCGTTACCGTTGAGAATTTTTAAAAAGTGTCCAAAAAAGGGGATTTTAAAATAAAAAGTAGCCAAAAAAAGGGGATTTTTTGAAAAAAAGGGGCAACTGATTTAAAACCTAAAAAAACTCCTTAAAATTTGTCTATTTAACAACAAAAACAATAAAAATTTGATATTTTAAGAAAAACTAGTTTTATTAATAACAAAATAATTTATAATTATTTTACAACAATTTTTATTATTAAAAGAATAAAGTTTTATTCACAAAAATATTTAACATCCTCTTTCAACTAAACTTTTGTACTTTTGTACGAGTTCTTCACTCGTTCTCCAGTCTTTCAAATCCCCATCGGACAAGTTTAGGACGGAAAGCATGGTTCCACAAGTATTGACTTAAGTCTGTTAGATAAATTATTTTTTATTATTGATAGTTAAGTAAAAAAATTACGATTCCCCGAGGTATTGCTATGAGGAATGTACAAATATTAATTAGGATATAAGTTTTGATCAAATATTTTTTTTTTTTTTTCAATCCAGTCCAAAAAGATAAATAGCTATATAAATAGCTTTTCATAAACTATATTATTTTTAGTTACTAACAGTTTTAGTTCATTTATAAGTACACCGCGGCTTTTTATATCACTATACTGTAAAACAATCTCAAAATGATGAATTTATTTGTTGAAATTAATATATAATGGGTCGATATATTTCAAACAACTTAGTTTATCGTCATTTAGCACATAGTCTTAAAATGTCGCCATTTAAAAAAGGGGCCAAAAAAGGAGCCATGTGGTTGAAAAAGGGGCAAATGGCGGCTAAAGTCACCAAACGGTAACACTGGCCAATTGCCTCCTTTCAGTCGCCAATTGCTTCTTTAAATAATTTCGTTGTACATGCTTTTTTGAAAAAGATATCGGCCAAAAAATGGACCATAACCTTTTTGTTCGTGATTTCAATACCAAACAAACCTTGTATAAGATAAATATTTGAGCCAAATTTCGTTACCCTAGGATGTTAGCTCTGAGACTTATCATGCTTTCAACAGACAGACAGACAGACAGACAGACGGACATCGTTAAATCATCTTAGATAATCACTTACATCTTCGAATTTGCAAAAAGAGCCTGTAAAATATATGTTTTCATAAAAAAATTAAAAATTGATAATCAATGATTCCTCAAAAATTTGTTGCATATATTTACAAAAATTAAATTAATTAAAAGTATTAATAACTTCTTTCCCATTTCGCTTTAATATGTATTAAAGCCATAAGATAGATCTTCTGACAAAACTTTATTGAAGTAATTTCAATCTGTCCGTAATAAATCTTAAGTTTTTTTCTTTTACTCATTCATTCACTAACACCTCCCATCACTTGTGATTCTATTAATTTAACCATTATTATATTTAAGGTTATTTTAATGTGTTTCATTTATTGTTGTTTTTGTTGAATCATATTAACGCTAAAGAATTTTTTTCCAAAAAAAAAAATAAAATAAAAAATAAAATACAGAAGAAAATTACTTATTGTTGGCACGTTTTCTTGTAATTTTATATGATTTTTTTTATTTCAGCTTGTATTTGATGGTGGTTCTTGTCGACAATTAAATCTTTAAGACCATTTACTAGCAAGGACTCGATTCGTTTAATATCAGGATGTCGACAGTAAATGCTAACGGTTGTATGTAGTAAATTAACAAACTCCTCGAGTAATTTTATTGACCTTAAGTAAGTACTTGTACTTTCTTTACTTTTTCTTCATTTTTTGTTACTTTTGAAACATACATAAATAATGTTCTAGTTTAATTTATTTATATTATTCTTTTCTATATTACTATACATATAAAAATATACTGTAATTTTTCTGTTTATTTTCTTAGGAACTTGATTTACTAATATGCAGTTCTCATTAGAGATGGTGCTGGTGCTGCTTCTAATGCTGGTATTATTTGTACTGTTGCTTCTTTTTATTCGTTTTTTTTCAGCGGAGCCCTTAATGTGATCATTTATGCCATTAACTTGTAATGTCCTATAAAATTGTAGTAGTAGCAGCAGCAACAACATTTACTACTGGTTGTTTTTCATTTTTAATTATCTAACGGAAGTTCCTTATTTTCTTGTGTCAGTTATTTTTTAAAATATTTTTCCTTTAGTTATGTATATGTATGGGTGTAACTATGTATGTGAGTGAATATATTTTAAATGAAAATATCTTCTTTGTATATGAGTGTATGTGTTTATACACGTGCAATTAATTTCCTTTCTTTTCGGAAGGTTTATTTGTTTATATATGTATTTCTTTGCTACATTTTTAATTTAACTTTTGTATACACACACGTACAAGTTTATATATAAATAGTCGAAGCGTAATAAAAGTAATTTAGAAAATTGTGTTGTAATTTCATTAATTGAAAGTCAAAGGGTCAAAATTGTGTATGTGTGTTTTTAAGCGTATGAAAAATGAAACTGATTTCCTAGAAGTCTATGTAAAGGATATTGTTTTTATGATGTTTTTGTTAAAATTTATAAAGCAGAGCTATATTTTATAATAATAATACTATGCTCTAGTTGACATTGTTAATTTATATCATGCAATAAAAAAAAAAAGAAAAATTTGGAAAAAATGGTGCCTAAATTAATAAAGGTTATAATTTAAAAACTAGAGTATTCATTCTACTCGACTTTCTCGTTGTTCGAATAATCAAATAACTCAAAAAACTACTTTAGTTACTCGAGTTATTCAAGTAAATTATACCTTCAATGCTTATTAAAAAATAAAACAAAAATATACCTTAAAACAGATAAGAAAGATATGTATAGTCGGTTTAGTCCGACCATATGATTCTTTACACCATTGTGTATAGATATCAAAATTTGGTGAAAGGTCTTTTATGGAACCTGTGGCCAATTGTAGACTGATACATATAGTCCCCGCGCTGACTGAATCAACTATGTAAAAATTTTTGGAGTTTATTTTAATTGCTGCATTTAGATCCCCTACTAGTTATAAATATACCAAAGCATTTGTCGATATCTCGACTAGTTTTAGGATTTAAAAAATTACCTATGTAAAACCATATATAAAATGTTCCAACAAAATTACCTATGTAAAAAATTGTTTATACAAGTACCGACTGAAAGTGAACATCCCAAGACTAGTTACACCAAAATTAACTGACACAGACTTACGTCAGCTAAAGCTTTGATGATGTCTGTCCGTCTGTCTTTCAGTTTCAGATTACTACAAAATTTTTTTTTTTTTTAATAACACTGGTCGACAACAAATTTTTTTTCGAGCTCCTTCAAAAAAAAAAAAATAAAAAATAAATAAGTAGACTAGATAGAAAGAATTCCGCATGCTAAAATTGAATCTGCTTTCAGTTTTTTTCCATCAGGTCGGGATATTTTTTTATGGGCGTGTCTAATATTGTGCCCTAAATATGCAGTTTACTCGAGTATGTTTCACTATTACTTGAGAACGGTACGTATTGTCGGAAAAAAAATTGTCATGCAAAATTCAAGATATCTTTTTTTTACTAAAAATTTTTTTTAAAAGTGAAAACATCAAAAATATTTAAGTTTATCATCTTTATCTTAAAGCTGGCAAAACTACGAGTAAATAAAGCCACGTATTATAAAATTTTTTTTTTCTCCTTAAATAAAAAAATAGATGGATTATATGGAATTCAACGTGCTAAAGCTTTTACTTTTTATCTATCACGCATTGATTTTTTTTCATGGGCATGACTACTATAACCCCGCCTTTAGGCAGTCACACTTGTATATCTCGAGAACAGTTTGTCCAATTAAAATAAATTGAACTTTAATTTATAGCGTCCTAAATTGTCTTTGAGCTGGATTTATATAATTTTTGTTCAGTTAATATTTCCGTAGTCATTTGGTAATAAGTACCAAAAATTTTAAAATTTATATTAGATGTGTTTAGCACATCAAAATACATCAAATCCAACTATTCGTCTTTGGGGGATGATTTTTTTTTGTTGACTAGTGTAATCAGAACAGGAAAATGCTTGGGGGACTACACTGTCAATGTCATCTGAGCATTACCTATTATATGTTGGATTTCCTTTAATCAAAAATTAAAGGTTGTGTATAGTGTTGATCGAAAATATTATTTTTGGAGGTACTTTAAAATTGTTCCCGCTCACGAAAGTGAAATAATTGATTCCTAATATGAGTTTAAGACACATAAATCTTCAATTTTAGGAGGGTAAACTTGCAACATTTCGCACAAATTGACGTTTATTGAGTTCAGAAATTTTTCGTAAATACACACAGAAAAAATATTGGTTGGAAAACGCTTATAGCAATACAAAAATTCAGTTAAAAATAATTACATTTCATTAAAATTAATAAATTTTTTTCAATCTAACAATTTTTTAATAATTATAACTTTACAAATTCAACTGTAATATAAATGAGAATGTTACAAAAGAACATTTAGTAATCGAAGCCAAATTGGGTATTACTTATATTCAATTAGATAAATTATAAAAGACAATAGAATTGAAAAAAAGTGTTTAAAATTCCAACAGTAATTATTCGAGGTTCTCAACCGAAAGTTAGTTGCATTTTTCTGACATTTTTAAAATTAAATATTATTTTTTTAAATAGGAATAAACTGTTAACAGATTATTAAAGCACAAAGAAATTTTCAAAACCAAATGAATATAATGGATACTTTAAATGTTTTCACCACAGCCATACCGAAATAATGGATTCTACATATTGTTGGTTTGTATTAAAGTGATTAATTAAAATTAAAGAAAAACTAATTCATTGTTTTTTTGTTTTTTTCTTCTTTGCATTACTCAGATGATGTTACCAAAAGTAATTGAAAGATTTAAAAATAACAATCTTCTTGGTAAGAAACATAATTTTACTATCAAACTCTTTTTCGAAGTCATCTATTTTTTAACCATTCCCCATCTGTTTTCATTTACATATTACTAATGACGTCCGTTATTGACATAAATGCCTCCAAAATTATCAACACAACATGGGAGAGCTATTATGTATATCTTAGCAATAGGCAACTGAAAACACTTAGAGTCACTTTTTTGAAGTCCCAACTAAGATTTGTTAAAAAGCAATCCAGAAAACTAGAAAAAGTCACCCTTAAACCTATGGAAGATTCAATGCACATAGTTTGCGCCTTAAACAATATTCTTTTCTAGTGGTGTCAACTAAGCTGTATAATTATATTGCTCTTATGCAGCTATTGCTGTTATTATCAACGGGAAGGATGAATTGGAATCGCCTATCAAGTCCAGCAATTTGTGTTTGTATCATAATTCTTCAAACATTTATATGTTAAATTTATATAATAAAATAATTTTTGTTTAATTCACAATAGTGTAATTGATATTTTAAATTTATTTCACGGAATTATTTTTGAAAACGGTTATGTGTACTTACTATCTACAAATAGTAATAGCAATTAATATAACAGATAGTTATTGGAACCGACAAAATTCGATTGGCTAAAAATTCGGTTGCCACAATGAATCTGTTTTCTCTGTGTATTTAATTTTATATTATTTGAAATCTTTTTTCTGAAAATTATGAAACACGGGTTCATTAATTTTTCGTTAGCTATCGTTTGATATATGTTACATTAATATTGGTGAATTTTCTATTTTAATTTTTCTGGGATCATCAATAAATTACCAATTATCTTAGGAAGTTGAAATTCGAACAAGATATTACTAATAATACCTCCTTCCATAGTTCAAACTTATATTTAAATTAACTTAAGAACCTGCAAAAATAAAAGCACAATTATATCTTAACAAAAAATTGCTCCACAAAATTATTTATGTAACGGTTTCGTTTATTTTTCTCAAAACGCGCCAAAAATTTCATTCTTTTTCATAAAACACATAATTTATGTTACCAAGCCTATTCATAAACGAAGAAGATTTATAAAAATTTAGCGAAGTAACGAAGAAACTGCAAAACTAAACAGTTTTTCAGTTTTCCTGAAAAGTTATTAAAAATTACATACGTAATTTAGCCAGCGCAGGGACAACATATTAAATGTAATGTATATTTTTATAAAACATACCTATGCACTTTATTATGTTGATACTGTCATTTATATGGGATTCTGTATTTTAAAGTGATTCCCGGACGTAGGTCTTATATGAGAGCTATGATATATTATGGACCAATTCTCATAAAAATTTTCGTTGTAGTTTCTACTTAGGTTAGGTTCTACGTGCAGTGTCCTTGAGGATTAAAACTAATTATGATTTTTAATCCTCTTTGGAATAATTAGCGATTTTGTCTCATAATATTACTTTTTAGTTTAGACACATACTAAGCTATGTGCTACACAGAGGTTTTCTGTTATATTCAAAACGTTGGTACAATATTTTTAAGTATCGGAAATCCACTAACCCAGATTTATTTTGAGCATTAAATGTCTTTAAATGGTTCAGTTATAGCGAAAAAATATCCCAACATTTTGAGTTTTAAAACTACACAATAAAAAATTAAAAAAAAAATATTTCCAAATTTATCTTGAGATTTTAATTGTTCTAAGTAAAATAAAAACCAAGGAAATCATGTTTAGAATAATTTCTGTGCACCAGGTTTAGAATGTTTTATAATCCACTGTTCAATTATATTTAATATTTAGAAGGCATTCAGATAATTTAATATTATACAAATATATACAATTTTTAAGAAAATTTACTCTTATTTGTGTTATAGTGATTTCATGGTTATATTTTAGTTAAATTTTTTGGAAAAATTTTTAGCAACTCTTAATTTCCTAACAATATCGGTATAAAAATATAAGGAATTCTACCTAAATTTTGTAATGTATAATAAATTAGTCAAATATATAATTAGGTAGAACCTACTTTTCTTCATTTAATAGACAAATTCATTGTAAATTTAAAATATACAATTATTTCTCCCAAGTAAGAATTATTTTACCAAAACGTCCCATATTTTATTTTTCCTTTCCTCCTATTTTTTATAATTTAGTAAAAACGACTCAGTGCAATATTTTACACAAATATTACCTGTGCTTTTGTCAGTTATGCCGTTTTCACACTTGCGTACATCTTAAAGGAATGCATGGAAGATGTTAAAAATGTGAAACATTTGTTCACACTTGCAACATCTAACATCTACCATCATTCATCAATGAAAAAGTCACATGGTTGAGGAAAAATGCTTGAGGGAAAAAAATAAAATTTATATGATCAAGAAAAATAATCAATAATTTTATTAAATATTACAATGAAACAATTATTAATTCGTCAATTTATATGATATTTTCTTTAATATTTGTATTTTAATTAAAGTTTTAATACATATTTTGTTGTTGTTTTTCTTGATTTTTTCAGTTTCATGTCATTTTTCTAGTGATGACACTAAAATAATCGAAAGATGTTAGGTGCAACAAAATGAAATAGGAACATCTTTTAAAGATGTTGAAAGATGTTCAGTTTTGAGCCCTATAAAATTCATATGGGAAGATGTTAACATCTTGTGAAATTGATGGTAGATGTTAGATGTGAGCAAGTGTGAATACCACATTAGGCTGTGAAAGAATTGTGAAAATATATTTATTATTTTCTGAGTTATTGCATTTTAAAAAAGGCAAAATGCTCTTTGTACCACCCTTTATTTTAGATAAAGAAGTTCAGCAATTCTTAACATAAAGTTAAGCATGTAACTTAATTTCAAGTCCTTGTGTATTACAAATTTCATTGAAGCCATTATATCCTCTACACCAGACTGAGAATATATTGGTATATCAACTATGTACTTTCATTCGTAGAACCAAAAATATGTTTTTCCAAATCAAGTATAAAATCCTCCAATTTGTTTCTTATTATTGATTATATTTATATTAAAATTATTTGAATTTTTACATTATAATTTTTTAAAGTGACGTTTATATTATTGTTTAATTTTTGTAATTGAAAACGCACTTTAACTGTGTTGCAATTTAGACATTTAAGTTTTCGGTTATTTTTACTAAATACAATTTTTTTTAATAAAATTCCAATTTGTGGTACCAGTTTTAGATTCTAAAAATTTTGAAAGATTGTTTTTAAGCTAAATTTTTTAGAAAACTAAAACTACAACATTCTAAAAACTATATAGAGAATACGGTTTGGTTGTGATAACCGAATTTGGATGGTTGTACTAACTAGTAGATAAGTTGATTGAGAATGCTATATATTTCAATTCCTCGCATTAAAAAACTAGTGGA
The DNA here is from genome assembly GCA_951394005.1 of Protophormia terraenovae. Lineage (NCBI taxonomy): Eukaryota > Metazoa > Arthropoda > Insecta > Diptera > Calliphoridae > Protophormia > Protophormia terraenovae. The sequence goes on along the minus strand of OX596076.1, from coordinate 70,413,756 downwards.
AATACATGTTTTTGGTACACTAACCAGTTGGGATAATTGAAAATAGCAGTAGGTGTAACTAAATTACGTACAAAAAAATTGTTTCTTGTAAAGGAATTATTTAATTGTAAAGAAAATAAAACAGTTTTTAAAAGGAAATATATGGTTTTGCGAATTTTTTGGATTGGATGTTAACTCATATAGCATCAGGAAGCATAAATATGTATTCATTCATTAATTCGTTGTTATGCTAATGTATACCAAAAGTTAGGGATGATATTCATCTTTTCAATAATAACTCTTGCTATACATAAATGTTTCTTATGGCTCTTCTATCTATTGAGTTCTGAAAGAATAAAAATATGTGATCATTTACAATTTGTAGATTGAAAAAAAATGTTTCTTTGGTCTGTTTTACTTACACTATCCCTTTCTTTTCAAAAATATAGTTGTTGTTTTTTAGTCTTTGAGTCCATTTTATCTTGAATCACTTTTTTTGATTAATAAAACGTATTTCTAAGATATTTTATTTCTTTCGTGTTTTGTATCTACAATCTTACAAGCAAATTTTAATACTATTTTTTTAGAAATGTAAAAACGAATTTAAATAATTTTATGATCAAGTCAACCGAATTTGTATACTTTTATTAAAACCAAATATTATATATATTAATAATAAATTATCAGTTACTGCAACTGAACATTCATTTCTTGTATCACAAAACATCTTTTTAACAATTTATTGATTACCACAATTGAAATATTCGATATAAAACCGATAACGAAATTACTATATATGATTGCCTCTACTGAATTGTTAATAAATAAGATATATTGGATATATTAACCAACCCAGCAAAAATTGCTGCATACCCAGAAGCAGGTTTGTAAGGGAGAGATAAAAGAACTCTCCCTTACCAACCTGCTTCAAGAAGGCATGATTTTTATTCGTGATGTCCCACTTGGTAGGTCTCTTTGCTGCGCTACGTATTAGGTTCATACATGTCTTTATTATGCGCATTTTAAGGCATCATAGATGTGATGATTTCATGCCTCTTTTATGTACATCTTTTAGAGATCCCAGAAGCTCTGAAATCATGCCTTAAATTTAAACAATGCATTTATAAAAATTATTATTTTTATTTATTATTTTTTATTTGATTTATTTTATAAAAAATTAAAAAGAAAAATCGAAAATTTTTTAAATCAGATCATCAACTGGCCTTTTTATTGGGGTAATCCTTAATTATTTAATCTGCAAAAAAATGATAATAATAAAAAGATATACTACTTAATAGAAAAAAATTAACACAAAAACAAAAGAATATTTTTGTTTTTTCTCTAATCGTACAAAAACAAAAACACAAAATTTCTTCAAAACAAGTCAAACTGAAAATTAAAAAAGTATTAAAAGACAAAATACTTTACAAAACATGTCATTTCTTGTATATTATATAATGAAAACTAAAAACAATATACATATTTAGAGCTTTATGAATTTAATAAATAATATTATTTTGTTATTATAATAGTTATTTAAAATAAATATAATAATTTTACTTACAATTTTAATATAATTTGCTTATATTTTTTCCAACTTTAACGAACAAACTTACCTCTTAACACTTTGAACACTCGATCACAACTAATCACTCAATTGAAAATATTGCATCATCCGACTTAGCAGAACTTTTTGTTTTAAATTGTAAATAAAAATGGGGAGAAGAAAGTCATTCGCTTACAATCCTGCATCCACGTAAGCGAGAGAGGATGCAGGTTGTAATTCGGTAAAAAAAATATGAGCCCAATGTAAATTTCTCGCTTCCTTTTATAGCTTACTCAAATGCGCATCAATGATGTGCTATCGGCAGGCATGAATAATTTTGTACTGCTTACCAGTACCTAAAAAATTTTGGCTGGGAATTATATTATACTAGGAACGTTCATTCAAATATTAGTTTATTCATACCTTTACAAAAAGAGAAATTTTATTCGATATAAAAAATTATATTATATATAGAAAATTAGTTCGTATTGTCAAATTTTTTAGTGGTAACCGACTTCCGACCAATCTTATTTCTGAGAGTAGTTAAGAAAGAAAATATTTAAAATATTTTTTAATCTATTATTCGATTAATCGACCAAACTTGCTCGAATAAATATTTACTTGAAATTATTGATTTTAATTAATTTAACAATTATTTGATTTTAATTTGTCGATTAATCGAACAAACAATATTCAAGTGAATACCCTATTTAAAACCTTTACTTTACATAAAATGCACAATGTATTTAGATATCTTTACCATTTGATATTTTTAAAAACTCTTTTGTATTTACTCTTAAACATAAACACTGATATTTGTCATTTTGTAATAAATCCCCTAATGACATGCCATCAAAAAGCAAATTCATTATACTCTTTATACAATTTGTTCAATTAGAATTGAATTATTAAACAACAAGGGATCATTTTTCTATTTTTGTGTTTATCGTAAATACATAGTATATAAGTTTGCCATGGCATGTCTTACCATAATTTGTATCATGTTTACATGTGCAATTATTTTGTGAAACCGAAAACAAAAGTGTCATAATTAAAAATATAGTTTGTATGTAATAGTTTGCATGCAAACGATATGTATATTTATTTATATGTGTAAAATAATATATACAAAATACATGAGATAATGTGCAAACATACAGTATGGTACATATATTGTATTGAAATAAAATTGTTTGGTGTAAATAAAATTATTTTGGTATAAACTGTATTAATAAAAAACGTATTTACGTAAGTAGAACATTTTAAGGATTATATCTAATCAAATACTAAAATTGTTAATTATAAAGTAAAAACAGACGTTTCAAATATTTGTCTACCAAATTTAAAATATTACAGATCCTGGTTTTTCTAGAAAATAAAACTGATAAAATTCGTGAAGTAAGTATAACATAACAAACACCATAACGGTTAAATACAAAAACCAAACCATTGCACAGTATCAGATTTGGCAATTTTAGCACGACAAAAATCCAGTATTGGAGATATTGGACCAAAATTTTAATTATGTTATTAGGCAAGGCCGTAAAATTTCCCACTAAAAATGTGAGGGTAGAATTACTGGCACTCCCATATTGAAAAAAATATACTTTTAAATGAATTTGGCACATATTTTTATAAATTTCTTAAAAAAAAGAATATTTTAAAAGTAAGCGTGGCTGGATATAATCGTACCAATCTAAGTGTAATATTTGCATAACAAAATTTTAGCCAATACCTTAAAATTTTTAAATAATTCTTACCAAATTGCTAATTTGAGGTATCGCAATCTCAATCTTTCTGTGCTCTAGAATTCTCTTTTCACGAGAGCCCAATATCTCTCCACTGGTCTTAGCTCCAGATAATTGACCCCTTTTGGTACGAAAACTATGTTATTGTTTTGATACCACTCCAGAGCTTTCTTGCCTTAGTGACTTGATGCCATAAATATGTGGACACATTGTGCTCTTATGAAAGAAAGAAGCGTTTTTCTTTGATATTTATTTCGGTACTTATAGAGCCCACTGTAACAAAATAATTGCTTGCTTTGCCGCAACTGCATAAAGCTTGTCTTATCAGGAATTTTTTAATAAATGATGTGTTTGGAGTTTTTTTCAATATGCTTTAAATTTTCTAGGCCTTCTCAATATCATGAGGACCCTTTTTTCTTTCCGAACCAGGTTTTCTCTACAAGTTTCCTGATACTGTTTAATAACATTGAAAACAGTTTGAAGGCAGACCTTTAATTCTTTGGCGATTTTTTTTTAGGTCAAATTTGGAATTTTTTGAAAATTTTTAATAATTTTAGCACGTACTTCTTTTTCGTCACTCATTTTGATCAAATTCACAACAAATCAATATGGTTGACATTAAAAATAATAACTGACATATTTTCCAAAGAAAGCTAGAAGAAAAAAATTAAATATTGCTTCCGAAAAAGTTTAGTAAAGAGACAAAACGTGTTTTAAAATCTCACTCCTTAATATATTTTTTTTTTCGTAGTTTTGTTGTTCTAATTAAGATAAATGTAACGCTGTGTGAGCTCAAACAATCCAATTCATTTTCCTTTCTCCTTAAATTCTTTAAGAAAGGGGGGCTTAATAAGACTATGAGAAACTTAAAGCTATTACAGTTTCTCATAGTATTTTTTAAACCCTCTTCTTCAAAGAATTTCGATTATGGGTATTTTTCTAGATTTTTCGTTGTAGCGGTGTTTTTTATTTGTGTTTTTATATAGCTATTTCTTTTTTCTTTTTGGTGATTTTTAAATTTTGTTGAGTTTTTTTTGTCGGTTTTTCGTTTTAGCGATTTTTTATTTGTTTTAGTGTTTTTCTTCGTTTTAGCTGGTTTTTATTTTGTCGATATTTTTCATTTTGGAATTATTTTCGGCATTGGTGTCTTTTAGTAGCTTGGTGATTTTTTTAGTTTTTTTTTTTTTTTTTAATTTTAGTGATTTTTTCATTCAGTCGATTTTTAATTTTAAGCGTAATTTTGTCGAATTTTTCATGCTGGACTTATTAACTTCAGTGATTTTTTTAATTTGGTGATATTTTTGTTTTAGCGAAAATATTGTCCTCTAAATGGTATGATAAAATTAATAACAGTTACGGTCCCTGACCTTAAATATCCAACAAAAGGATCAATTAAATGAGACTATCTTTATAACGCAAGTCAATTAATTAATCTTCATGAAAATGTGCATTTGCTGAAAATAAAAAGGAACATTAAACAAGCAAAAAAGAAAACCCATTTCAAAAAGCAACACAAATTCAAACTCAAAAAAAAAATTTACCAAAGTAAGGAGTGAGATCGAAAAATTCTTAATAATATTCAATAACTTGGAAACGGTTGATTTTAGAGTTTTCATTATTTTTTTAATCATTTGATAATTTAGCACAGATTACAGAAATATATAATTTTTATGGTTCTATCCACTAATTATAAAATTGTGGACCATTTTTGAAAACCCTTTCTTTGGAGATTTGATAGTTGCTTCAGTCACTTTTTTGGAATAGTGTGCATATCTTCTGTTAAAATCTTCGATATTTTGAGACACATTTTTTGTGCTCTTGAATTCGCTTTTCACAAAAGCTCAATATCTCTCCACTGGTCTAAGCTATGGACAATTTTGAAAATTGACCTCTCTTGGTTCTAAAACAGTGTGAGGTACATAAGAATCAAAATATGAACATTTTTAATAAAAATAGTATAATTTATTAATCAAAATTTTATGGTTAACTTGAAGGAATAATAAATTTTTATTTTTTATACAAAAAACAAGATCTTTTATTTTCATTTCCATTTTATTATAAATAATTTTACTATAAAAAGGAAGATATTTTTTTGGTGTATAATTTCAGAGCGGGAGAGTTATACAGAACACATTAACAAAATGTGAATGTATAAGTGTGGGGATAGTGTTTATAAACCGGTTAACCGGTTAACCGAAAAACCGGGTTTTTCTTCAAATTTCGGTTATTTGCGAACCGGTTAATTTGAAATATTCAATTTCGGTTAACCGGTTTACCCGGTTTTTCTGTGTCGGTTAACCGGTTTCAAAAATTTGCTAAAAATGTCACAAAATTTCGTCCTTTAGTTGTTTTTTTCTGAATTTAAAATATAAGAAAATATTTTTAAACTATTAAAAATGTTTGCTGTTTGAGTTAACAAGTAGCCAGGTAATATATATTTACTTGTTTGAAGTTAAATATATTTTAAAACTGTATGTATAAATAACTCAGATAGATAATTAAGCATTCCATTTACAAAAACTTTAATTTCATGCGAATGAAATTTTCCAAAAGAAGAAAATACTTATGTAACATTACACCTACTAATGTATAGCTTAAGATAAAAATAAGATTTTATATAGGATAACAAGAATAAAGACTTCAAAAGTAGAACTAAATAAGTGCAGAAAATGTACGTGATTAATAATCTTCTAAATGATTAATAATCATCTAAAAACTAAAAACAAATCTCTTTTTAGCAAAAAAAAAAAAAAAAATGCTATTTGTTTTTCCAATTTTATGCAGATATATTTATAAAATTTTTTTTTATAAAAATTATATAAACTTTTCCTTGAGAGAAAAACTAAAAATGCGGTGAATATAAATCATAATATAAAGCACATTATCCTAGGTCTAAAGCTTCCTTTTTGTAAAATTTCGATAATTTAATTTTAATTTTCAGCTTGAAAAATTAAAAATAAAACTGAAAAAATACTTTATAGAATAATTTTATATCATTATTAAGCTTCAAAAGCTGTGCTAAAAGATGCCATAAAAGTTGTTTTTATAAATTATATTAAATCTAGCCTAAAGGCTAAAAAAAGGGATTATAAAATTTCGATGTAAATCAATCGCAATTTATAAAGAACACTGCAGTGCACTGTTTATTATTTGGTGCATGGTTAAACCAATAAGTTGAAAAACACTTTTTTTAACCAAAAATATTTTTATTAAGCTTCAAATTAGAGCAATTATTTAAATGTCGGTTAACCGGTTTAACCGGTTTTTTAGTAGACGGTTAACCGAAAAACCGGTTTTTTAATTTTACCCAATTTTCGGTTAACCGTCAAACCGGTTTTTTGAAAAGTCGGTTTTTTATAAACACTATGTGGGGATCACTGTTCTAAAACTATGTTATTGATTTGGTACCACTCCAGAGCTTTCTTACCGTAGCGACATGATACCAAATGGGTCTAAAAATATGTGGACACGCTTTGCTTTCTTAAGAAAAGAAGAAGTCTTTTTTGCAAATATTCCTTTATGCATATTTTGGTATTTATAGATCCGAATGTATCAAATGTCTTTCCTGTTTTCCCGCAACTGCAAAAAGCTTGTCATACCATGAATTTTGTAAGAAATTTTTGCTGCTTTTGGGTCTTAAACTTATTTTCAACATGGCTTCGAGCATTAGCAATAAAAATTTTTGAGACACAAGCTGCGAAGATTCTGCCAGCACCTACGTTTCTTCGTCAATTATACAGCTTGAGTATTTTTGTATAAAATTTGGTTTTAAATTCCGAGTCCTATTTTTGGCTTGTAATTTTTTTTTTGCAGAATTCCAGTTGGGAATTTTTTGAACTTAATATGTTATCAACTTTCCCATTAGCTTTAAATTTTCGCACCAAATAGTCGAAGCACTGAGAAAACTGAGCTGATTTTCCTGATAGTGCTTAATAACATTAGAAACGGTTTTACGGACGACGTTTAATTCTGTGGCCAATTATTTGTAGGTCCTATTTGGATTTTTTTAAATTTTTTAATAACTTGTAGGACGTAAATCTTTTTCGTCACTTATTTTGATGAAAATAAGGACAAATTAACATGGTTGTTGTTAAAAATATGACATTTGATAACTAGATCAAAAAAAAATTTGAATATTGATTCCGAAAAAAATTATGAGGCAAAATGTGTGTTAAGAATTTTTCGATCTCAATCCTTATTTCAAAGTATATAAATTTTTTTATTTTATTTATCCCTCCTGTCTTACACATCTCTCAACTAAAATTGGAAAAAGACAAGAACATTTCATTATAAATTGTCTATTTTGTTTTTGTAAAGAAATAATAACAATGACACTGCTTTGAATTGAGAGAGATGTACGGGAGTCATAAACAGTAAAATAATTTAATTATTTGAGACGCTCTCTTGTTATGTGTATATATGTGAGTTATCTTATCGTATTACTAGCTGCTTTTACCATTTATAACGCCCAAAAATATTTTTTATGTTTTCCGAATTTAATAATATTTGGCATACGCATCATCTATCTACATGCAGTTTAAATCATTAAAATGCGTTAACAACTTTTAGAGTTATTGATGTTTAAAGTTACACACTTTTCCGATTTTTTATTATTTTTTTTTTTTTTTTTTGACTTTTTGGAAAATCAAAATCGTGAATAAATTCGCGAATTTTTTAAAATTCAAAAAAATAAAAATGGAGATATTTAAATGGCTCCATAGATTATATGCGTATCAAATATGAACAAAATAGGATGACCCTCCGTAAAAAATTGGCATTTTTTATAAATCTCTCATGGAATGGACGATATATATATATATTTTTTTTTATTTAAAACGGATGTATGGTGTAGATTTGAAATATTTTCAAAGCATGAAATTTTAATTATAATAATCCAATTTAATAATTTCATTAAATTGAATTAACACAATCTTTAAAAAAATATAATTAAGAAGAATATCAATTCTAAAACATTTTTCCTATTAATAGTCCTCCACTGTAAAACCACTTTAATATACACATATTTACAATACAACTATGGGAATATGAAAGAGAAATAACCAACACAAAAAACACACAAACACAAGCATAACGTTACAATATAATTTGTTAATTTATCGAACATTTAACATAAATAATGTGAAAATGAAAATGACAAAAATTATAAACGATGAAGCAGAAAAATAACAACAAGTAACATACATATACAAATAAACTCTCACACACATACATTTATAATTACATATTTACAACTACATATAAATAAAAAAAATTACACACAATAAGCCAAACTCTAAGGGATTAAATATTAGAATTCATATTATTTATAGAGTGCAAAAAAGCACAAAAAAAAAAACGGAAGTTTTGCAGATAGAAGAGTATGAGAGAGCGTGAATTTGTTGTGTTACAATGGTTTTGTTAGTTCCGAAAAATCCTTAACAAGATTGTTATAATTACACGGCCACAAATTAAACACACTCAATCACACACACATAAAAGTACGTATAAACTCTTATGGTAAGTAAATAATATATATACATGTATACAATAAAATACAACAACAGTTTATAATTCATTGGAGCATGCAAGTTTTTTTTTATGTATATATGTATACGATATACATATGTATATATGTATGTAGGTGTATATGTCGATTATAGTAAAATGTTTTGTTAATTATCTGCAATAGTATTACATGATTTTTATTTTATTTTTATAAATACCCTATATTGGAAAAAATGATAATAGTTTTTCTTTTAAGATGAAAGGATAACTGAATAGACATTCTGTACAATACATAATAATGATATGGTTTATATAAAACCCACGATTTCTGTATTTGAGACCTGATTATTTTTGCAACATTATCTATAAATATTCTATTAATTACACAGGTTAAAAATTTTTAATTTTTTGTCGGTACAGTTATGGAGATATACAGTATATTTTCTAACAAAAAACACATATATGGGAAATTCTTCAAACTCGTTTACTTTTGATGTTCAGAAAAATGTAGAAAATTTTTAAATGGCACATCAACGATATTTAGTTCCAATATTCCTTGGCTCTAGTGGAACACAGATCTGTTCGCGTGAATGACCTTTACCGAACGGCATCAATGTTATGGCGGTTTATGTTAAAAATTTATAAAAAAAAAATTGCCAAGATTCTATTTATAGTCCTAAATCAAAAATTATTGCATTTATGTATTCTACAATGCTGTATGCGAGGATATATTAGCGATTTAATAATTATTAAACCTTCTTATAAAATTTGCAAAATACAGTTTTAATGATGTAGTCTTGTTCATATTCATCCATTTATTGCAAAACTAATAATTTTTTTTAAATAAGTCATAAGACAATGTCATTCATATATATTTTTTAATTGCACTTAGTCAAATCTCTAAAGTTGCATTAAATAAGAAATCGTACTTTTTTTCGAACGCTATATTGATTTTGATATATGGTATTAAAGCAGCTACAGATTGACATATATCATTGCCAATTTTGATTAGGGTGTGCCTCGACGATTAATGTTAAACTATTTCTTTCTTTAAACTGATTTCTTTAAAATAGCTATGCACGTTTAGCAAATTAATATTTTAAAACGCCGCAATGATTTTTAAATGTTATTTGGAAATCTACTTTGATAACGCTATACTCTAGCTTCACTGAAATAACGATGCGAGTGCACCTCGCGAAAAAGGTACCTCTTGGAGCCATTTACGTTTTTCCTCACGTTTGGGTACCTGCTACAGCATTTCTGTTGAGGGCACATTAACGAGATATATGTCAAATGATGCATAATTTCAAGAGCTATTAGGTTCGGCGTAAAATCTCCAGTGAAAAAACTGCAAAATTTTAAAATTTTTTAAAATTTTGTTTCAAGACTTTTGCACAGCACAATTTGACACTGGTTAATTGTACGCTAATTAAATCCATGCTAGTCCTTTTCTACAAGTGTTTGTAGTCTACATTAGAAGAATTGGACATTTATGCTAATTGCATCAAAAGTTGTTTAAAAAAGTCAGAATTTAAAAAAAAAATATTTGAGGTTGAAGGTCGGTTTCATAAAGGCAAACGTAAAAAGAGAATTGCCCATACAGTGGTGGCCACGAATTTAAGACACGACATGTAACGAACTAAGTTGTGATAATTATTACAACCCTGCAATATAAAATTAGATTTTGTTAATTTTTCAGTATACCCTGTAATGTTAAGATCAATTACCGTTATTTGGTTTTGTTTGTGTATACATTTTGTTGCTGTTTTTATTATATTTTCGTAAAAACGTGCTTTTGAAGCTGGTCACGAATTTAAAACATATAAGAAATATTTGGTTTTTAAGTGATTTTTTGGTGTTTTTTGAAGCTAAAAGGTAAGTAATGAATGTTTTATTCCATTTAATGTTAGAATACATCAAAATATTTAGTTAGAAATGGCCAGAGGTACTTGGAGTTCGGATGCCGAGCGAAAATTGATCCAACAAATGAATACTGATGGAAAAACAGTAATGGAAATTTCCAAGCTACTAAAATGTTCCAGATCCAAGATTTACAATGCACTGGAACACATCAAGCAACATGGCACTACCAAAAATGTCAAACAGCACCCTAGAGCCCAAAAAACTACACCCAGGGAGGATAGCTTAATTTATAAATCAGCTGCTAAAGATCCTTTCAAGAGCTCAAGTAAAATTAAAAATGAGATTTCATCGGATTTTGGTATTAATATATCGTCCAGGACAATAAGAAGACGTCTGAATGAGAAGAACTTACGTGGGTGTATTGCACAACGTAAACCACTTGTGTCAAAAAAAAATATTAAATCCCGATTAGCGTTTTCAAGAGAAAATCTCAATAAGCCGATGACATTTTGGAAAAATATACTTTGGAGCGACGAGTCGAAGTTTTGTCGCTTTGGTTCTGATGGAAAACAGTACGTATGGCGTCCTCCAAACCTGGAGCATCACCCAAAGTACACCCTTAAAACGGTTAAGCATGGTGGTGGAAATGTCATGGTGTGGGCAGCATTTTCCTGGCATGGTGTAGGTCCCATTCAGAAGATTATCAATAAAATGGACCAGCATATTTACAAAAACATACTGACAAGCATCATGATACCATTCGCTGAAGACAACATGCCTCTAATGTGGAAATTTATGCATGATAATGACCCTAAGCACACTTCACGCCTAGTGAAGAGTTGCTTAGAGGAAAATAATATCACAGTTCTGAAATGGCCAGCTCAATCCCCGGATCTCAATCCAATTGAGAACTTGTGGAATGATGTTGAGGAGCATGTACGAGCAGTAAAGCCAAAAAATTTGACTGATTTATGGGAAGAAATTCAAAAGGCTTGGTATGTCATTCCAAAGGAGCGCTGTATGGCCTTAGTTGAAAGTTTACCCAGGAGATGCGCTGCTGTGATTCAAAATAAAGGATTTCCCACCAAATACTAATATTGTTTTATGAAGCTGAGCTTTACTTTTGTGAATTAACTTTTATTTTGCCTATGTCCTAAATTCATGACCAGGCTTAAACTTGTATTAATCTGTATAATATGTAAATAAAAATTGGAAACTAAATATAGGTAACAAACTATTGTTGATTTTTTTTCATAACATTACTAGGATCTTTAAAAAATAACATGGATCTAAAATTTGTTCGATAAGATGTAAAAATTATCAGAAATATATAAGTGAAATGTCGTGTCTTAAATTCGTGGCCACCACTGTATATATAAATATATATATAAAATTTACTTTTTTTAATAAAAAAATTCGAAGATAAGTCAAATTCTTATGTTATTTTAAAAATAAAATTCAAAAATATTAATTTTACCCAATTCGGATCTATGTATCGTTTTCGCATCAGTAACTTTACCGTATCTAATTTAGATTAATGATAATATTTAGCTTGGAGTGTTAACTAAATAATATAAAAAGAAAATTAAAAATTGAGAAATTTTTACCTAAGGTTGAGCGGATCAAAAAAAAAAAAAAAAAAAGTATTTAAAATAGACCTTTTTTAAAATTTTAAAAATCATTCGAAAAGCTTTGCAATACATTTGGCATAGCTTTTCAAACGATAGCTAAGATATCAAAAAATAAGAAAGTATTCACATTTTCACAAATAATTTAGACAGATGGGAACATCAAGCACACAAAAATTGGTGCTGCGAAAACGCATCAATGGTCAAGTAGGGGTAGTGTCATATAGCTACATTATAGCTACATTACGCAAGGAAGCGCACTAAAAACATGGAAATTACTAAGGTTAATTGAAGCGTTACCGTTGGGCGACTTAATTCGCCAATTGCTTTTTTTTCAACTCCCCAGCCACTTTTTTGGTCCCTTTTTTAAATGGCGACTAAAGGACGACTTTTTAAGACTATGTGTAAAATGACGAGAAACTAAAAAAAACACAGATTGAATTTATATTTTTATCATAACAGTGCCTTGGAGAAATATGTTTTTAAATTTAATACTAATGAAAAATATATTATTCCCACACTTAATTCAATACTTGTGAGTCCATACGTTTGAATTATGATTTTTTTACTGTAGCCTTATAAAAATTGTAACTTATAACTCTTGCAGTAAAAAATATTTTTTACAATCATTAGAAACAATGAAATTGAAAAAAGATTCGGCTGTGCCGAATCTTTGATACCCTTCACCATATTACCATCTTACTATCTTATCGACATCATATTACCATATTACCGACAAATAATCAAATTTTCGCCTTAACGTATGCTTTCATATTTTCACATATATAAATCTAAATTTTTTTCAAACTACGAAAATTTGAATATGAAAAAAAAAAAAACAATCATAGCAGGCTTTGCTTTTAAAAAATAAACAACAACAATTCCATATTTATTTATTTTTTTATGTGTGTATATACAAACTGACTGCATATACAAAGAACAACAACAACACTGTTGTTCATTATATTCAGTGTTGCCAGTTTAGCCTTTTTAAGGCTAAATATAGCCTTTTTATTTTGCTTTTAGCCTCAAAATTTAGCTTCTAGCCTTTTTTCTGGCTTTTTTTAATTTTAAAATAGCCTTAAAAAGGCTAAACATTTACTCATTTTGTTTCTACAGAATCATCAATTTAAGCATTTTTGTGTGTTAGTTCGCACAAAAAATCGAAATTATTTATATTCAAGGAAAATTTTCGGCTGCGGCGCTTCATTCTACGAAAATATTATAAGTATTTTTAACAAACTTTGTTACCTATAAAAACTATTTATGTTATATTTACAAATTCACTAAAATATCGTTAAGAAATACCAAAGTCTAATGAGAAAAAAATAAATAAATGCGTTTTTAAATAAAACAATATATTAGCTTTTTTCTGGCTTTATTTTTTGGGACATTTAGCCTTTTCTGACTTTTTTTAAAGTCTAATTTAGCTTCTTTTTTTCTCAAGTACTGGCAACACTGATTATATTTACTTCTGTTGCTAACTAAACTTATAGTCTTATAGGCAAAATCGTCACTAATAGTCATTACAATGCTTAATATACATGTTTGTGTATGTATTTATGTATATTCTTAACAGATATGTTTTAGTTTTAAAAAATAAACAACAACAATTCCATATCTATTTATTTTTGTACAGACTGCATATACAAAGAACAACAACAACACTGTTATTCATTATATGACTGCTGTTTCTAACTAAACTACCTATCTATAAAAAAACAAAAAACGTCACTAATAGTCATTACAGTATATACATGTTTGTGTGTGTATTTATATTCTTAACAGATTTGTTTTTGGGCCATAACTCTGTTGATTATGAACGAATTTGGTTTATTAAAAAAACGAAATTTTATAAAAACATTTATGACTGATCTATATAAAAATAAAATCTGTAGCTTGAACAAGGGCTTCAAAAATAAAAAAATCGTTTTCCCCGATATGTCAGTTATTACTGAACCGATTTATTTCATTTTTTCAGAACAAAAATTCAGAAAATAATTTCCGAGCCCCCTTTAAAAATTCGAAACAGAAAAACCGGTTTCAAAAACCGGTTTTTAAAGCATATCTCCGCCATTTATAAACCGATCCTGCTGATTCAAAAAACTGAAATTGTATAAAAATATTTGTGACCGATTTGTATAAAAATATAAATCTATAGCTTAAACCAGGGCTTTAAAAAATAATAAATGCGTTTTGTCTGATATCTCAGTTATTATTAAACCGATTTATTTCATTTTTTCAGAACAAAAATTTAGAAAAAAATGTCCGAGACTCCTTTGTAAAAACGAAGTCCCTAGTATATACAGAGGCTTCAGAAACTGGAAAACCGGTTTTTTTTAACATATCTTCGCATTGTATAAACTGATCTTGCTGAATTCCAATAGCAAAATTCTCGAAAGCATTTCCGATCGTTTGACATATATATTATATATGTCAGTTATCGGTGGGCTTCATAAACGCCATTTCAACCGACACACGGACGGACGGACATGGTCCTATCGTCATCATTTCTTACAAGGATCCCGAAAATGTCAACTTTTCTGCTCTCCGACGAAAATTGTGGGAATTACAAACGGAATGACAAACTTATATATACCCTTTACACCTTTGGTGAAGGGTATAAAAATAAGAAGCGGAATTTCCAAAGCATCGACGCTACCTGCATATGAAGTGTAATTTGTTAAGGTATAAAGCCATATGTAATAAGATCACCAAAATTCAGGGAGTAACATGCCAGAAACTAATAATTAAGGGACGGAGGATTTACATGCATTTATATGTAAAAAATGAGCCCCTAAAATATTCTTAAAGAAATTAACATTTTCATTAATGTAAATTATTGAAAATTTTTTAAAACATACTTTGGGGGGGGGGGGGGGTATAATTTAAATCAATAAATCTATTAAATCCCTAATTTAAACCTGTTTAAAAAAATGTTTATTGCCATATTTCCTTTTTAATGTGCAATAATAAGGGAAATAAAATAATTAGAGCAAAATTTTCTATATTTACTTTTTTAAAATTAGCCCCTAAAATATGTTATAATATGCACAGAAATTTTCAAAAATTTACACTAATGAGAATGTTAATTTCTAAAAGAATATTTTAGGGGCTCATTTTTTACATATAAATGCATGTAAATCCGCCTCTTACTTACTAATAATGAATGATGCCAATAAAATTATAGATTTTTTTGCAAAATTTTTCCTATTGTTTGAAAAAAAGAATAAAAAATTTTCTTCAAAGGTAGTAAAATTCGCTACAGAAAAACATAACATGTGCAGTTTTTGTGATTATACACAATTACTGCTTTTTATTAAAAATGTTAAAATATTAAAATTTTCGAGAGAATTTTTTTTCTATAAAAGGCTGTGTTTTCTACACATAATGCCAATTACTTTTGGTCTTTGGATTAAGTGAAATTAGATATCAAATTATAAAAAAGTGTTAAAAATGCAAATGTGTCACAGAAACAATGAGGCATTTAAAGTGACACCAAAATAAAATCTCGAAGAATATTCAAGGTATAATAAAATAATAACATCCCAGCAAAAAAGGAGTTGAAAAAGAGCTGAAAAAGTCATGAATTTAACATTGTGTTGTCATTAGAAGTAAGTACTTAGTGATGAAAAAGAGCTACAGAAGAGAGATTCCATGTCAAAACGGACAGCAATCGGATTTAACATCTCCGATTTCAATGAAAATGAAAAAATGTTAAATACTATACAAATGAATTCTTATTTAACTTTTAATAACTTCTTAAATATTCATGGTAGATTTCTAGTTGTTGCTGCCTATTCAAAACAAAAATATTACCTTCATAACGATATATACAAAGTTTTTTACATCAAAAGTTCAAAGGTCAAAGTTAAAGATAAAAAAAATTCAAACCATTATATCTCAAAAACCGGTATTTTTAAAATTCTTAAAAAATTATATATTGTTGACATATCTTTTCTACACATGGATATAAAATTTCAAGTTGGAGCCTTATTTAGTTTAGGAGTTATAGACAAAAATAAAATCCAATTATTAATAACTCCTAAACTATAGAAAATAAAAAATTAATTTTAGTATAATTTTAAAAACAAGGACATTACCTTTAAAATGATATATAGTGAGTTAATTTAGATCGAAAGTTCAAAGGTCAAAATAAGACTTACAAAAAATAAACCATTATATCTCTGAAAACGATGTTTTTAAAATGCTAAAAAAAATTATACAATATTAATACAACTCCACTTCATGTTTGTGCAAAATTTCATGGAAGTTATATAACAAAATATAAACTGAAGTCAAATTTTGTATTTTATTTTTGTTTGTATTTTATTATTTTTTTAAGTATGTCCTCATAAACAAAAATAATTTCAAAATAATTTTTGTAAATATTTTAAATTTTACATACAAAAAATGTGCTTTTTTCTGTATTTTGCTTCATAGCTCCTAAACCAATAGAGGCTCCAACTTGAAATTTGGCACAAATATAGAGAAGGGTTTCATTATCAATATATGTATTTTTTTAAGAAGTTTAAAATACCGTTTTTTGAGATATTATGCTTTAATCTTTGTATTATTAATTTTGACCTTTGAACTTTCGAAGTATATAAATGTTTTACTTGTCGTTTTAAAGTCAATTTGTTTTTCTATTAAATGAAATAAAAATAATAATTGTACAATGTATATTTTAGAAGTTATGAGCAATAAAGTGTGATTACTTTTGGAAAAAATTCAACCCCTTTTTGATTTTTGAAACGTTATATTTTTGAACCGGGAGGATCTTTACTCAGAAAAATTGTGATTTGAGCAACATTTGCAATATGTGTAGCGAATTTCATTGAAGTCGGAGATATCAAATCCGAAAATGTGTGTTTTTTGTCCGTTTTGATATAGAATCACTCAGAAGTTCTTTTTTTAACCTATGATTTTCATTGGTAGGATGTTCTTCTGTTATACTTCTTGTTCATTGCTTTTGAAGTACTTCTCTTGAAACTATGTTTATAAAATTTTTTAATAAAAATTCTGTCTTACTAAGATAATAAAAATGCTTAAAATTTTAATTTTCTTAGAAATTATAAAGCTTTCTTCTTTCTAAAAATTCATTTATTTTCACTTTTTTTGGAAGTAGTTATCAAGAACTTGCAAAAAAAAATCAAAATATGCACTTAGTTCTACTTTTGAAGTAGTGAAAATGTTATTTTTTGGAACCACCTGATCATTTTTTTGCTGGGCTATGAAGGTACGTGCCAGCGATAAATGAAAACAAAACTATTTTTTTCATTGTCAGCTTAATGTTGAAATTTTAAAATCGTGGTTTAATTAGAATGTATCAAATTATGCGCTACTGCACTTTTTGGCTTACTATGATTTACGATTTTACAATATTCGGAATGAAAATTCATCTTGCTCAGCCAAGAATAACAAAATCGAATTACGTAATCCCTAATTGACCATTGATGCGTTTTCGCATCACCCGATATCTCGGAAACTGGAATAGCTAGGTATACAAAACGATTTTGTGATCACAATTAGTAAAGTGGACCCCATAACAAATTTTATTAATTTATCTTAAGAGAATCGAATAGTGATCAGAAGAAACAAAACTTGTTTTGTGTTTTTTAAATTTTGTTTATTGAAAACTTTCTTTACAGCAATATTTCTTTCATCTGAGTGGAGTTCTTTAGGGTGTGTAATTTGCATGGCATATACTCTTTCTAATTCATTTAATTTCAAGAATGTATATTCAATAAATATTTAAATGTTTAAGCTAAAATTTTTATTGCACCTTAAAAATATAAGATCACTTAAGATTGTATTTATAGCCTAATTTGTTTATGTCATATTACCCTACAATTTTTAACAACTTTCAATAACAATTGTTCCCTTTGCTACTGCATTTATTAGTTTTATTTATTTACTTAAGCTGATTTTGTTGCATCATTTAAATGTTTGTCTTTGTGTACTTTCACACAACATTATTATAAATTATTTTCAATTTCACACTATAACATAAAGCAGACTATTCTAAGCCCCAAAAATAATGTTAAATTTTTGGTTTTATAAATGGACCTACAAATTATTTTGCTTTGTATTTATCACTTTAATTGTGTGTTTGTTAGTGTTTATTTTTATGTAATATTGTCCTTTTATTTAGGTTTATATTTACATCCTGTTATCTCTATTTGTGTTGTTTAGTTTTATTTACATTAACGTTGTATTTATGTCCGTCTATGAAAATAAATCCATTGATAAATTATCACAACATGGTTTATTTGAATTTCTCATAAATTATTATATGAAAATAATTTAACCCCGGTTTTTGGTGGGATAATAAAATATTTTATGTAAATTAGAAAAAACATTTTTTTTGCGTTTTTGAAAAGTTGGAATATTAAAGGTTGTCTTGAGATAAGATTGTAATAGGTATTAATGAAAACAAATGTTGGTTTATGACAATTAATATTTATTAAATAATTTATTATGCTTTTATATATTTTTTTAATAAAAGTTTTATAATTTAAATTAAAGTTGGTTTTAAATATTTCTATATACATAAGTAATAATTAAGGGCGGATTTATATGCATTTATATGTAAAAAATGAGCACCTAAAATATTCTTTTAGAAATTAACATTTACATTAGTGTAAATTATTGAAAATTTCAGTGCATATTATAAATTTTTTAAAACGTACTTTGGGGGGTATATTTTAAATCAATAAATCTATTAAATCCCTAATTTAAACATGAATAGTTTGTTTTTCCTGTTTAAAAAAATGTTTAATGTCATATGATTCTCAATTTTCTTTCATTTACTTTTCTAAAATGAGCCCCTAAAATATGTTCCACTTAATATAGTTAAGAGTTAAGAATATTGTAATTATTTTGAAGTTACGTATTCTAAATCTGAAAACTTGTAAGTTAAAAAGGATATTATTTACAATTGACATTAAAGGCACTAAGAATGCTGAAGACGGCCGTAGCGGGCCAGAAAATGCTTTACATTCTGTAAGCGTCTAAAAACTTTTTCAAAAATATATTCTTCAATAATTATTACATTAGAATGAACTCGAGTGGGAATAAAAATTAAAATTTGATTAAAAGTGATATATTCATGTAAATTAAACAATAAATCGGTTAAATATATTCTTTAATTGCAAATTAAATCAATTTTGCTTAAATTTAACTACTAAATTATTGAATTTTGGAAAAAGAATTTAACTTTCCTAACCTCTCTTTTGTTAACACAAATAAATTCAGCGTGGTCGATTTAATTTAACCTAATGGATGCCCATCTAGTGAAAAAAAAATAAGTCTCTTTTTCGAGCACAGTGTAATTTATGATATGTTGGATTTGCTAACATCAACATTAATAGTTTTCTTAGCAGAAAGTTATTGAAATCTATTTGGAAACCTATAGAAATAGGAATATTTTTGTTTCCAACAAAATGATTCTTTAACCCAGTCTAAGCAGACTTCAAATTAAGACGGGGGAGATCGTAATTCCAAAAAAAAAAACTGAAAGAACAGGCGATTGGTCATAGTTTCTATATTTCAACGAGACTGAAGTAAATTGTATTATGCACAGAAAACATATAAGGACTGCGCACGAAAAAATCCGTGCATGCACTTGAGCTTATCTCTGGAAGAATAGTGTCACAAAAAGTTAATTGCTTTAAATTTTTATCAGAAAAGTTGAAGGGAAATCTAGCCTGAAGTCGTAGAAAGTACAAAAAATCCCAATAGAAACTTAAAAAAATAATTTGGAGGTAAAAAATAACGTGAAAGTTCTTCAGACAAATTTTTCCCGTAATTATGATTAGTGTAGAATAGACGATGAAACGTTTGTACAGGCTAACTTTTTTCAACTTCCTGTCCAGGAATTCTATATTGCAGATGCTGGAAGGAATATGGGAGAAAAATATCGTGTATCAAAGAAATCAAAATTCCCAAGAAAAATTCTTGATTTAGGAAGCCATATGCATATGCGAGAAAGAAGCACTTAATTCATAAAAAATAGTTCCATTAACACAGAAATATACGAAAATGAGTACCTTTGAAAAAGACTTCTCCCTTTCCTAATAAAATACAGTGAATTCAATATTTTCTGGCCTGTTCTCGCATCTTCTAATTACAGCAACAAGACAATGGAGTGGTAAAAAAGAAACTGTTAGTGTTTGTGCCGAAAAATGCTAATCCATAAAATTGTCCGGAACTCTGAGCAATTGAAAGATATTGGGCTCTAGTAAAAAATAATTTAAAAATCATTAAAAGCTCAGCTTAAAATGAACGGAGTTTTAAAAATAAGTGGATTTATTTGAGCAAAAAAGTGACCGAAACACAATAAAACCGTTAATTGGTATAATTTTGTAAAATAATTTCCAATGAGCATTATGACTATTGCCACTTTACGAACCCTATAATAAACTAGAAGAAGGCGAAAAGTATATAACAAAATTTTTTACTGACTCTTTGTAACCAGTAAAATGATTGTGTCTGCATAAAAGTGACACTTCCTATACTGACACTTTGGTATTCTTGGTGGTGATTGTGTGCAAAAATGTGCCACCATATAGTCACTGAGTGACTAGTAACGTGGCTAATAAAGTGACTAGTATTGCCCTAATGTAGTCAGTTAATTATCTTGTTCACAACAGCTACCATAGAGTGCTGGGACTGAAGCCTAGTTTATAGTCCTTCGAACCAGATGCATTTTCTTACCCTAAATGCCTGGTACTGCAAACTGAGCTTCTAAAAATAAAGCGGGTGCCATGTTAAGGTTTCAATTATATCCAAATGGATAAGATACAAAGACTGCTGATAAAGTGTGTTGCGGCTCAAAAAACTATTAGAAATACATTCTGCTTGCTTAATATAATACAGTTCCAAAACACTTTTTTTTTAACAATTCTGTAACTTTTGAACTGTTGGAGATATCTCAATAAAATACATGTTCAGAGCTGAAGTGTTTATTCCCTACACCACTATAGGTGGTTGGGGTATTATGAGTTTGTGCTGATGTTTGTAACGCACAGAAAAAATTATCGGACCCCGACCTTAAAGTATACCGTTCGGCTCAGAATCACTTTCTGAGTCGTTTTAACGATGTCCATCCGTCCGTGTGGCTGGCTGTCCATGTAAACCTTGTGAATAAAGTACAGGTCGCAATTTTAAAGATATCTTGATGAAATTTGGCAGGAATAATTATTTTACACATGGACAAAGCCTATTGAAATTGGTTGTGATCGGTCCATTATTTCACATAGACCCCATACAAATGTCATCCCGGAATAGGGGCTTAACTATCATAAATGCCTTAAATATAGCAATATTACAATGAAACTTGGTACAAAGGAATTTTGTATAAGTATCAATCTTTGTGCCAAATTTCATCAATATATATGGAAGCTACGGTCAATTATTAGCCGAAAATCACTTTAACGTGCATAAATCCCATACGAATGATATTAAAGTATTAATAATATTGCCAAATTTTATGAGAATCGGTCCATAATTTAACGTAGCTCCCATATAAACCCACTTCCGGGAATCGACCTAAAAGGAATAAAATCATATAGATGTTAGTATCAATGTATTATTCTGTATTTGTATAATTTATTTTACATTTAGTAAACGTGTTTGTCTATAATTGACCACAGGTGTTGGCCCTACACAATAGTGTAGGGCATAGATTATAACATTGATATAAAGTTCCATTTTCAAAAACCTCGGTCGGTTGTCAAAAAAAAACCTCTGAGAAAGTGTTAGTAAAAAATTTCATTGAAAACAAAAGCAATTGTAGTACGTGCGCCTTTTTGAGTAATTTTTTTTCCATTGAGTTTTTTAAGCTTCATATCTATGTTATAATCTAATGGTGTAGGCTATCATATGGTCGGTCTTGACCGACTATAGTTTATTTCTCGTTTTGAGTTGATTTAGAGGAGAACAGGTTCCTAGCAGGTCAGGTGGGTAGTGCGTGGCCCTTCAAAGTTAGTCATCTTGAATATTTATTTATTTTTTTAAATCTCCACAAATTCATTCATGATATGACAGAAAAGAAGTTTTATATATAGATAGTCCCTGTACAACAAAAAATATCTCTCTTAGTTTAAGAGATATTCTGGTATTTATTCAGATATTTATTTTTTTTTAAATTGGCGCGCTTAATATTGCTCCAAAACTATTTACCGGATTTCTTACAAAATTCTTAATAATATTGTTGCAAGAATCATATAAATATATGAATTCGTTAAAAAGTTCTATTAATCTGAAGTTGGAACTTTAAAAAAATTTCACATTTTTGGTTTTTTTTTCAAAAAGGTGGCAATATTTATTCACTGATAAAATTTGTTTTTTTTTCTGAGCTTTATAATTAATGTTTTTAAAAGAAACCCTAATGCACATGCATGTAAAGTAAATCCGGAGGAGCTTGAGGTAAAGGTCTACCAACAAGCTTTATCCGAACTTTTTAAATTTATTTTTTTTTGTTAAGTTCTCAAATTACAAATTTTAAAGTTATATGTAAGGTAAACATCCTAAATGTATTTTCTGACTGCCGCACAGACAGGCATTTTGGCTGAAAACCTGGCCAAAATTATTAGAAGTGTTTTTGAGTTAATGGCTGGAATTTTTTGATAGTGTTAGTGTTAGTTAGGCCCAAGGATGAACCCAATTGATTTTGATTCAAATTGGTCCATGATTTCGCCTATCCCCCATACAAATTTCCCTCGAAATTGCACTTATTTACACATAATTATGATAATTATGCAATAATCATGATACAATTTAGCATGAATCAGTTCTGTGTACTAAGAAATCATGGTGTAAAGTTTGGTGCAAATCGGATCACATTTGACCTTAGTCCCCATATAAAATCCCCTTTAAAAATTCACGTTTACGCTTATAAATGGCTTAAAAACATCGGTATCATGATGAAATTCGGTATGAACGTGTATTATGTAAATCTAAATCATATTACCAAATTTTGGTCGGTCCATAATTGCTCCTAGGTAGAAAAAGGCTATTTTTTTAATTTTTCAAAAAAGTAAAATTTTAAAAAAATCGCCAAAAATAATTGCGCAAATTTGCGCAAACTTTTTTTCTTATTTCCGAAAGTAGAGATTTCATATTTTATTACGGTATATAACAACTATACGTACAAAATTTCAATGTCGTACGTGCTTTTATTGAAAAAATATCACAAAAAAATATCATATAAACCTATTAAAATTTCAAAAAAACACCAAAAACGCATTTAATTTTCTTCACTTTCCTGATTTTGACATTGTTTCAAATCTACAAATCTCAACTTAAAGTCGTGAAAATTCAATATATAATGCAGAATTTTGTTGTCTTTTGAACTGCATACTCAGTTTCTTAAGTTTCTTTAAATTCATTTTTGCCTTTTTGGCCAGCTTTTCAGGGTAAATGCCGCTTAGTGTGCCGCCACATTTAAAGGCAGGGTGATCATTTCAATGAAAAAAGTTAATTTTTTAATGTTTTATACGGATTGGGATTTTGGGTATTTTCATGTGAAAAGGTGGGAGTTTTTTTTTCTGTTTTTTTTTTTTTTTTTTTGAATCTCTAATTTTAAGACAAGTTTATACATATTATCTTCATAATCTAAAATTTTCTTATATACCAAATACTTGTATAAAGAGTTTATACTTTTGCTTAAAACTTAATAGAAACTTGGCCTCCTCTAGCCAAATGAAGCTTTTCTTCATATATTTATACGGCAAATATTTAAACTCACTAATAAGTCTCTTACATTTCCTCTACTAAAAGCAAATTAAACAACTTGTTTTTTTTTATAATTTTCATTAATATTTTATTTCGTTTTTTTCCGATTTTATTATTTTCTTTTATTTAATAATGATTTTTTCCAATTTTTTTTTTTTATGTCACCAGTGTGACTTTGCTCACTTAATTATCAATTTTGTTTTAACTTACAATTAAATCCATTTATATAATTTTATTATTAAATATTTTTTTTCATTTTTATTTGTTTATTTCTTGTTTCCTTTTTTGTTTTGTAAAACTATTTATTTATAATAATTTTTCAAATAGTTAAAAACAATTACATAAACTATTAATAAATAATTATGTATATAAGTATTTATAATAATTAATATTAACTATAACTATAGTATAATGTATTTGCCTATATTTAATTTATATTATTTTTTATTTTTCATTTTTATTTATTTGTTTAATATGTTCATTATTAAGTTAATTTCATTTTGAAATTATTTTGTTTGTAGTCATTGGTTATTAACGTTAAATTTCTTTTATGAAATAATTGTTTTAATTATTTTATAATTAATAAATTTTTATTATGCAATTTTTTTTTTCAATTGCTATTTTTACAATATTTTTTAAATTATAAAGTTTTTTATTAAAATTTAAACGGTATTTACTGTTCTTTTTTTCAATGTCTATTGTCTTAAAAAATAATAATATTAAAAAAAAATTAATTAATCCAAATTAGCCATAACTCAGAAAATATTTCTTTGTCATAATTGTTTAAAAGTAGAGTTTAATTTTTGTGTACATGATCGAACTATTCAGAGGTAAAAAAATATAAAATAAAAATATTTATATGTATGGCAGTCTATCCAATTTTATGGTTTTTCAATTATTAAATTTTTATACTGAATTTTGTTTTTAGTTTTGAGAAAATTTAAAAGGTTTTATTTAATTGTTCACTTTAAAAAAATACAAATCGCAAATATATGTCATTTATTTTTTAGCAATAATTTAAATAAGATTTAATGCATTTTATAAATTCAAATTTTGCTCTTATCGATAAAAAAAACAATATACATTTTATTGCAACTTCATTTTACGTCAAATATGGCATCTAAGAACTTTTGCTTTTAGCGTATTAAGGTGGAAAATTTATTATAATAAAAATTTAAGCTCTCTGAGATGGCCATTTGTTTGCATTACTTAGCTATTACAAAATAATAATTACATTTTTTTTTCCTAAAAAAAAAATAACTAAGTACGCTAAAAAATTAAAGAATAAATATAGAATAGAATAGTTTTGAGTAAAAAGTAACAATTATAATCAAAATTAATTAAATGTTTTCAGTTACATGACTTTATAATAATATAATAAAAGGAGAAATATAAAAAAAACTCAAAAATACTTTTACTTGGAAATGTAAGAAAACGGAAGATAGTAAAATAAAATTTAGTGTCAATTACAAATAAAATTTTTATATTATTTTTTATTGATTGGAAACATCTAAGATATACTGGCATATGTTCCCTTGCAGATTTCTTTTATATAAAGAATATGATTTTTTGCCTTAGAATATCATCAATAGTTCATGTCCGTCCATGTAAACTACAGGTAGATTTAGAAGATATCTTAACACATAGAATTCTAAAATCCAGGGACATGCCCATTATTTCCACTAGTTTCCAAATGTCAAATGTATTTCTAGAAAAGGATTTGACCCCTATAAATCTCATAAATGTGGTGGAATTCAACACAAATAAAATCTTTTTTGTAACTTTAAACCACCACATACAATTTTTTAATATTGGACCACAACTGACACTAACCCTCATACTTTTCCTAATTACTTGAACGTGCATTAATCTGGAAAAAATGTCAATATGTAGGCAACTTCGTACATATTATCTAAATACGATATATTTTATTTATACATTTATTATTTATTATTTATTATCCTAGTCATTATTCTAAAGCATTCAAATAATTTAATTCATAGATTTTGTGGTACTTTTCATTATTATAATATTACTCTTAGAAATTTTTGTAATAATAATTAACTTACAAAAATGAAAATAAAGATATATGGTTCTGTATTAAGAATCCATAAGTCCTATTAGTCACATTCTTTCTACTGAAATATAATAATAGAAATAATTTAGTAGTTTTTGAACCTTCGAATGTTAAAGATATAAGATGACCAAAATTTTTAAAAAGTTAATTGTTCTTAATATCGACAGAACACCAATATTATAACATTACCCACAGGAGTTAGGAATTACAGCTTAACTTTACGGGATTTTCCACTTTAAGATTTTCATTTTGATTAGTTCTAAATAAAAAGGCTAGTACGTTTTTATCTGCTCTATATAGGAGAACTGGAATATGGGGTTAAATGCTATTTATTTAAAAATGAATCTGTGTTTGTCAGTTTTTTAATTATATTTCAATGCTTTTATATCAATACAATGCACAGTGGGGCAGAATCGAAATTTTTTGGATAAATAAACTTCTGATCGGCTGGTTGGATTTGCATAAAATTTGATATATACGTAGCAGAGGAGCGTACAATGCTAAGTTTGGGGCGGAGCTAAAGAGGCTCAAAGTTGGGTACCTCTGACATACAAATTTTTTAATCGCTTGCTAAATTTTTTTTTCTCGTCCAATTTCAAATATTTTTATACATTATTGTAGGCACTGTAGGCATTATTGTAAGACTGATACAAAAGACATGGTTGCATGTCCTATTTATCTCTTATAGTTTTTGAGTTATTTGCATTTGAATTTTTAAGTACCTCAATTTTGCATGTTCTTGGTCCAGTTTTATTCATATATATCCTAGTGTTTTTGACCGATTTCATTTGTTTTTTCTTTAGCTAATTAAAGAACAAAATTATCTATTGATTAAAAAAAAGTTGTTAAAAGTTTTCAATCAAAATCTACGGGACTTCGCACAGTGTTCGATTTTCAAATTTAGCTGGCCAAAACCCCAAAAATGAACTTTAAAGGAGGAAAAAAATTATATTCAGGTATTAAAATAGACAATTCAGTTAAGACATTTCCGTACTCATTTTAGCTGAAATCGATCAATGAATGCTTCTAACGATAACATGAATGATGGGTAAAATACACAAAAGAAAAATATTTTTTTTTGCTCGAAAATTAGTCAAACTTTGAACATGAATAAAAAATTTTCTATAGCATATTTTAAAAAAATTCTTTTTGTATATGAAAATATAATTCCTTTTAAATATAAAACAGGTGTTTTGTGTATATTTGAATGAAGATAGTTTTAGATATTGAAAGATATAATAGGGAAGCTCTTAAAAAAAATTGTAAGTCAAAAACAAAAATGCATAGACGAATACTTTTTTCTGTTATCAGCTGATTGTTTTGAGAACTAGGGATACTCCTTTAATAGAAATTAAAAAAAAATTTTGCCCGAAACTGCCCCTGCCTAACAAAGTATTCAAGACAAAGATACACCATCCTTCTAAGTGGAACATCAAATTGCATACCATTTTATTTGTAAGTAGCTTTTAAAGAATGTATGTTTTAAATGAATACCTTTGTTTAAGTTGTGAGCTTACAAGATCGTGGGTGAATAATTCCATCTAGCAATTAACCGTTATATAGTGGAACTTTTCTTTGCTAGAAAAGGAACTTATTTTTGTTTAAGATGTCACAAAAGTTATTCTTTATTTATAGAACGATTTACAAGAATTAAAAAAT
This sequence comes from Protophormia terraenovae, assembly GCA_951394005.1. Classification (NCBI taxonomy): domain Eukaryota; kingdom Metazoa; phylum Arthropoda; class Insecta; order Diptera; family Calliphoridae; genus Protophormia; species Protophormia terraenovae. Next base: position 70,386,012 of record OX596076.1, on the reverse strand, counting down.
TAAAAAAAAAATAGTCAGAGCCAGGAGTTGAACCCACAACCATCCGGATGCTAGCCAATTGCTCTACCCACTATATCACTGCAGTGTACTGCCTAGTTATTTTAAAGTGCATCAATGGTTTTCACAAAGAAGTCCCGTTTTCTTTTCTTTTTTTCTAAAAATAAAAATTTGCATATTATTTTATTGTTTATTTTTAGACTTTACTAATTACAACGTAATAGAATCATTAATTCTAGCTTTGTAAGCGAAGTTTTGGTTTAGGTAAATAAATTTATGCTGTATTGTTGTTGGAAAATGTAATAATGCAATATATTTTTTATTTTTTATTCTGTTTTGTGTAAATTAAACTGCATTTTAAACAGAAACTTATAAGTGTGTCCTCTGATTATTTTTTTTTTTATATTGTGAGAAATTCGGTTAATATTTCTCGGATGGAACTTTTTGACGTATGGCTATCTAGTGTTAAAAATGAACGTTTCGATTGTTTAATTGACTTTATTTCATCTAATTTGGTGAGCGGCTCAACAACAAAAATACAGTTTGATAAATTGAAATCTTTTTGTTTGAATATGTGCAGCGAGTTTCAGAAAAGATGGACAAACGCTAAAAGAACAAAACCCCGATTCCTACATGACAATAACAGTAAATACTGCAAAAGACGATCATAAGGTGGGCATGCCAAAAAAGGAGTTTGAAGATTGTAGCCAAAGAAGCAAGAGAAGAAAAGTAAAAGAATTAACTCATTCAGTAGGTGCCGAACAAATGGTGAAAAATGGAAAACTTCACGGACCGAGACTAATGCAGATTTAATAAAAAGGCTATTAATATCATCAGATCCTTATATTTGCAGCTTCAGGAAAACTTCACCAGTTAAAAAACGAACTTTAATGCCAGATATATTGAAACTACTAAAAAACGCATGTTATAATATACAAGAGTCTGATAGTGAAAATGACAGTGATATTGGTGCAGATTCCACATGATTTTGTTTTTTTTTTTACTAAACTTTTTTATACTTTCATTAAAAAATTATGATGAATTATGTAATCTTTATTTTGTATTTTTAATTAAACTTATTTTCAAATGAAAAAGAATTATAAAAGAAGCTATTTTTAAATTTTGACTATTTGTCATAATTGGGTAATTAATAGTGGGCGTGGCGGTAGGCGGATTTGTCTAATTTTTTGTCCAATAATTCTTCAATATGTAAGTAATCACTATGCCAAAAATCACTTTTGTATGATTTATAGTTTTCGTGTAATTAATTTTGGCCACCTAAATTTGAAAATCGAACACTGTGCTTCGGAAAAATGTGGATTTTATAGCAGATAATGTGAAAAAGTGTCATAGTTTCGGTTCTGTAAAAGATATTGATTTCATTTTTTTTCTGTATAACGAAGAATTACGTCAGCTAAGAAATGTAATATAGATGAAAAAAATCGAGTGTACACTTTTTCTGATTTTTTAAATTAAAATAAAATTTTTGTGAAAAAGTGTTTTTTTGAGAAACTTTAAATATTTTATCTGTAATAAAATCTTTGTTATTAAAGATATCTTAACGAAATTTTCGGTGGATGTAGACTTTATCGCAGAAAATGAGAAAGTTAAAAAAACTTTAAGATTTTTGTAAAAGGAATTCCACAATTTCCAAAAAAACGCCGAAAATCCCAAAAATGCGTTTTTTTTCACATTTTCGGCTATAAAATCTACATTTTTCCGAATTCCCGTAGATTTTGATTGAAAACTTTTAACAATATATTACAGATTCTTAAACTGCATTCCGTTTGCCGATTTGTGCTTTGGGATTTGAAAAAATATAGACTAAAGTCAAAACTTTCATATAAAATGAATAAAACTGGACCAAGAACATGCAAAATTGAGGTACTTAAAAATTCAAATTCAAATAACTCAAAAACTATAAGAGATAAATAGGACATGCAAGCATGTTTTTTATAGGTCTTATCAGTGCCTACAATAATGTGGAATATTTGAAATTAGCAAGCGATTAAAAAATTTGTATGTCAGAGGTACCCAATTTTGAGCCCCTTTAGTTCCGCCCCTGAGGGGTCTGCTCAGTCCCCCTTCCAAACTTAACATGGTACACTCTGCTACACATATACCAAATTTTATGCAAATCCAACTAGCCGATGAGAAGTTACAGATTTATTTCCAAAAAATTTTGATTCTGCCCCACTGTGCAATGAAGTGTCGCAGCACATTATAAAATTATAATTTAATAAAACACAATTTGAATTTATATTATAGTATGGTTTTTATGAAAAAAAATCTACGCTAACGAGGTAGCGGGTGTACTGCTCGTACGAAATAAACATAAAATCTGTAATTTCTAATCGGATGGTTGGATATGCGTGAAATTTGGTATAGAAGTAGTAAAGGACCTTGCCATATGTCTACAATCTTTTTACCTTAAAAATTTCTTTAAAAACATATAATAATTTTATACTTTTCTGAAAGGTATCTTCACACTCTAAAATAGAAAACAACCCAAATTACCCAAGCGGTCAAGGTCAGCGCTACCGTTGAGAATTTTTAAAAAGTGTCCAAAAAAGGGGATTTCAAAATAAAAAGTCGCCAAAAAAGGGGATTTTTGAAAAAAAGGGACCAACTGCTTTAAAACCAAAAAAACTCCTTAAATTTTGTTTATTTGATAACAACAGTCAATTTTGTATTTTAAGAAAAACTTCAAGATTCAGTTTTGTCAATAACAAAATAATTTATAATCATTTTACAACAATTTTGTTTATTCAGAAAACAAATATTTACCCAACAAACCAAGAAACGATACAGTATCATTAATGATATCATATATTGCTAAGTTACCGCTCTGCTTAAATTTAACGATATCATTACTAATGTCGTTATTTTCAAAAATTATGATATCATTTTCGAGTGTACCTTTTAGAAAGCAACCTATATCATTTTAGAATTGTAAATAATATCATTCTCGGGCTTGTTTATCACTGAAATCATTACGATATCATTTGGTTTGTTGGGTATTCACAAAAACAGTAAACATACAATCCTCTTTAATTAATTAAAATTCTGTACTTTTGTACGAGGTCTTCACTCGTACTCCATTCTTGCAATTCCCTGTTAGACAAATTTAGAACGGAACGCATAGATCCTCAAGTATTGACTTAAGTCTATTAGACATACTATTTTTTAATATTTATAATTTAATAAAAAAAGAAACACGTTCCCCGAGTTATTGCTTTGAGGAATGTAAAAATATAAATTAGGATATAAGTATTCATCGAATCATTTTTTGTTTGTTTTTTAGTTCAGTCCAAAAAGATTCGGCATATGATGGTATACATAACTAGCTGTTCATAAACTTCATTATTTTGATTAGTTACTAACAGTTTAAATTAAGCTATAAATATTCCTCGACTTTTTATATCACTATACTATAAAATAACCTCAAAATTATTAATTTAATTGTTGAAATTAATATATATTGGGTCGATGTTTTTCAAACATCTTATTTTTTCGTCATTTAGTACATAGCCTTAAAAAGTCGCCATTTAGTTGCCATTTTAAAAAGGGGCCAAAAAAGTGGCCACGTGGTTGAAAAAGGGGCAAATCGCGACTAAAGTCGCCAAACGGTAACACTAGTCAATGTACACAACATCCATAATTTGACCCATTTTATATGAAAGTTTTGACTTTAGCTTATATTTTCTAAAATCACAAAGCCTGAATCGGCAAGTGAAATAAAGTTTAGGAATCTACTATATGCTATCAAGTTTTCAATCAAAATCGGAAAAATTTAGATTTTATGGCCGATAATGTGGAAACTCCCATTTTTGGAATTTTCGGCGTTTTTTTTTTTTTTTTTTTTTGGAATTGTGGTATTCTTTTTACAAAAATCCTAAAATTTTTACACTTTCTCACTTTGTATGATCTTTACTAATAAAGATTTTATTACAGATTAATTATTTATAGTTTCTTTAAAAAAAAAAAAAATAAAATAAAAAATGCATCTATCAGATAATTCTACTTTCGACCCCGACGTAAATTCATTTGCGAAATAAAAAGATTTATTTCTGAGATATAAATTCCCAAATGAACATTTTTATTGGTAATTATAGATCACAACAATCATTTATAATTATTATAGAAGATTAAATTATTTGCTGAAGTTATATACAGACAGCTTGATGGAGACAAGTAATATGTACCATGAAATTGAGAACATGGCCTTTCTTTTGCATTCTCATAACTTTTAAATATTTTGGTTCTTAGAGCACAGCTATTTTGAGCAATTCAGTGAAAGTGAAAACTTTAATGATGAAAGATAATTACTACAACTTACATTTTTATTTAAAAGTGGAGATTGAATAGCATGTACAAAATTAATACAGGAACATTTTTTGCTGTTTGAGTTTAGTTTCCATATATGTAAAATGAAGGATTTTTTCTATGTCGGAAAATATTAAGAAAAAGTGTTTTAAAATAAAGGACAATGTAAAGTATAAAAAACTTCTGCTCATTCTAGATAGCTTTAGGAGCCCCCTCAGCAATGCAAAAAAATAAAAACGGTTGGCCAAACGAAGTTATATTTTAAAATTTATTTAAATAAAATTATGTTATTTTTCCTTTGCAATTTTTGATTTATCTGGGACAACACCATAAAGATACATACAAAAATGAAAGATATCTATTAAATTAAAGGATTAATTAACGAATTATCACTCCAACGTCCAGCGATTATGGAGTTGTCCATATCAAAACAAAAGTCTGATGTCCAACCGAGACTGCTTATGCATTTTTTGACGCATATCAATGGAGTATGATTAGTCCGATTATCACGTACAATACCCAAAGCAAAAAATCCCTCATTCTTTAAGCGCGTCATAAGTTTATGACTAGAAAGAAGCGATATCACCATCCTTTCTCCTAACTGTAAGTGCGAGTCACCCTGCTCTAGAGTTGTGTCGTTCATGAAAGAAATATTTCAATTGAACGATTCAGTTAAATGAAAGATATAAAACAGTTCACAATCTTTCATGTTTATGTTTCACTTTTCACATTTCTTTCATATTTCATTCTTTCCTTCTGTCATATTCTTTTCAGCTGATTTGAATAAGTGAATTCATCCGGCAAAAAAAAAAAAAAAAAAATTATGTAAATAATACACAAATGTGGTATGTTCAAAAGAACTAAATAAAATAACAAAAAAATGCTTCACCATTCAATAGGCATTACTGTTTCACAAAAAAAAAATCTTTCATTCGTTTCTATTCCATTTATAATGCTGTAAATGAAAGATGAAAGAAAAGAAAGAATCTTTCTTTGGTTTCTATTTCAGTAAATGAAAGATGAAAGAAAAGAAAGAAATCTTTCATTCAGTGGTATTGACCGATATCGAACAATTCACCAAATTGAAATATTATTCCCAAGTCTACACTGCTCCGATGCACCCGCGTATAGCATGAGCTGATACAAGTTGCCTTCGTCAGACAAACACCAATACTATTGGCTTTCCTTTGATAAATATTTAACATGAATATTGGCTGCAGTAGTTTCTATTTCAGTAAACAAAAGATGAAAAAAGAGAAAGAAATCTTTCATTCAGTCGTATTGACCGATAACGACGATTCACCAAATTGAAATATTATTCCCAAGTCTACCCTGCTCCGATACACCCGCGTATAGCATGAGCTGATACAAGTAGCCTTCGTCAGACGCCAAACACCTTTGATAAATATTTAACATGAATATTGGCCGCAGTAAGCAATCATTTGCTCATCAATATATTCCAAATCGAAGGAACTTTTTATTCATTAGGTTATTCAATGGCGCGACTTTGGCAAACATGAAAAATTTTTTGATTCGTTTGAATACATCTCTTGAAATACATTATTTTGTCATCGCATATCTCAGTGATTCTCGATTTGACCAGTAAGAATGTATTTGTGGCAATGTATGGTAACCAGTTATATACAACGTGCTCAAAAACAAATCAATGTAATTTCAATTGTAAAAAATATATAATTTTATTATTTATACTCAAATTAAAAGAAAAAAAAAAAAAAAAAAAATCAAAATATTGAAGAAAATATATAACACCAAAGCCTATTGGGTACTTAAATACCCATCTCATATCTCAGTTGTGTGGAGAGGTAAAATTAATTTTTTCTGCAAACAACTTCTATGAACCCACAGGTACATTTTGAAAAATTTAGTCAAAATTGTACAAGCGAATCTTTAGGCAGACATGAATGGTTTAAGGCAAGATAGTTTAAATATTTTTTTACCACTTAGATAGACGGCATATTATAGTTGTTTATTTTTTTGACATAATTGTTCACAAAATATAAATAAAATAGTAAAATTAAAGAAAATTGATATTGTATTTTTATTGGTTTAGATTATTTTCTTTTTTTTTTAGAGATATTTTCTTTTTAAACTTTACACGTTTTAAAAGGATAATAAAGGACATTTATATATTCTTTTTATATTTAGTTGGTCTTAGAAATGTAGGTGTAGATATTCATATTGTATTCATGTGGCTAAAACAATAGTGTAAAAAACTAAATTACAACAATTTTACCCAATAATAATTTAGTATTGTGGTATTTAAATTTCTTACACAAATGCTTAAGCCTTTTATTTAAAAAGAGGGATGTGTGTGTATAAAAAAATTTATGTTACAAGTGCAGTTATGTTGTTTTATTTCAGAAAAATAAACCAAATTTTTACTATTTTATTTAACAATTCGTATTAAAATTATATAAAAAAAATATATTTATATAAGATCACATTTACTGATAGATTTAACAATTATAAAGACATTTACTAGTTAGATATTAGCTAAGAATTTTACAAGTGTCATCATTTGTATATTTTTTAAATAAAGAGAACATTTAGAAAACAGAGTTAGATTTATTTAGAAATATTTTATATAATGTTTTTCCTTTCTTTTATTATTATTATTATTTTTATTTTTTTTTTAATTAGTTACAAAACATTTTTCAAATGCAATTTTTCTAGTAGCTAAGTTATGTTAAATTTAACACTTAAAAATATATATTTAACTCAATATCCTTAAGTTTTTTGTTTTTTTTTTTTCTCTATGTACATGATGATGTGTATTATTTTTTACTTAGGGAAAGTAAATTATATAATTTTATGTACATGATCATATCATTAATAATTTCTTTATTACTAAACTATTAGGAAATGAAATATTAATAAGCAACATTGTTTAAGATTATTATTATTATTTTTTTTTTAGAAATTCTTAAAATCTTTAAAAATTCTAATGAAATTAATTAATAAGAAGAACAGGTTACGTATGATTAATATTTATTTAATTTTTGGTATTAAATATTAAGTATACGTCATAACAGATAATATTAGACAAAATTTTAAAGGAATTGTATTCATTTCATAAATTCAATATAAAATTAATATTTCGAGAAATTGCTTTGTAATGAATTTTAACTTAAAAAATGTAATCTTATTATATTTAAATTCAATTTTCATCTTCAATGTTGCTTATTAATTTGCTACATCTATTTTTTACTATATTACTTTATATATACAATTGATAATTTACATTTTATTATGTTTTTCAAATATAATACAATTTTTGATTTATAAATAATTTTCTCCTTTTGATAAGTCTTAAAAGACTTTTACTTAAATTAGAAGATATTCGTATTATAAAAAAAATTTACAACTTATAAATACATTCGTACTTAAAATATGTATATAACAGTATAAACTGTTTATATATTTATATGTATATCTGCCAGTGTTTGTGTCTTAAGTAATTTATTATTTACTTATTACAAATACCCATATTTAGAAAATAAGATTTTCTTATTTCATCATTTTGTTTTTTTATTTTTTGTAATTTTTATTTCATTATAAATATTTACTTTATCGAGTCCTTAACAAAGAAGAAAACATTTAAATATTAATAACATTTTATTTCTTTTTTTTTTATTTTTTTATTTTTTGGTTTCATATCATTCGTACTTATGTTAATCAATATGTATAGCTGTCGGTTTGGTAGTTTTGTATTGTGTGTATAGGTGTATATGTTTTATTTAAGTATGTGGATTTTAAACGAGGGTAATCTGGAAAGTTTTCTTTATATTTGTTTAGAATATTCAAAATGTTACAAAAAAAGAAAAAAAAAAAAAAAAAAAAACAAGCCTGATAAAAAGATGATTTTGCATGTCTGAAATGCTGTTTTAGCGCCACATTATCAAGCCGTTTCTGCACCAAATTGTTATGAGCGATAAAAAGTTGATCCATTGTGATGCAAATAATCATCTTAGAGCCCAGCCAGCCAGCTATATTGCCATATACTGTTAAAACGAGTGACATATATGGGTACATATGATTCCTTTGAATAGAGTATTGGGACAAGACACGGGTCCAAAATTTTTTATTATGACTGCACTCGACTTTATTTTGTTCAATTAGTTAAAACTGTGTGGAACATAATACCTTGGACCGTATATGGTATAACTATGTTCGTACTCTTTTTTTTCCCAGGACGTCAAACATCCTCTAAAAAGGACTTCAAAGTTTCGAAGGAACTATTTAAGAATATTTTATCAACCCAATATGGATATCAAATAAAAGCTAAAAACAACTGCAATATAATACATATTTTCTATTTAAATATTTCGGTACAAAAATTTAATAAAATATATATTTTTTTTTTAAATTTAATTGTGTAACACTTTTTTAACCCATTTCCGACCGCTGTTGCGTTTTTGCATCAGTAACTTTAACATTGCATAATTAATTAATTATGTAGCTATGGCAACTTTTTTCACAGTTATTTTTAGATTAATATGTTGTTTTAAAGATAAGAGAAAAAAATCGATTTATTTGTAAATAGCCTGCCCAAAGTTGGGTGTTAAAACCACACGAATCCCCTAAAACGTTGATTAATGGTCATTTCGGCGATATTTTAAATCTGCTTTTCGAAAAAGTATACTATGGTTGCATTCTAAAGGTAAATAGCTTTAAATTTGAGCTAAAGAATTTTATAATGTTGTTCAGAAAAATTTTCAGGGTCCAAAAATGCTACGTTTGCTGAAATTTTCCAGGCCCAGTATTTTGGAATCAAAAATATCTAAGAGTCCAAATCTTCTTAATTTGTTATCACAACGGAATCGGGTAATGTTCAGAAATGGGTTAAAAGGAATATTTTCTTAACATTTTGTTCTGCAATATTGGGTTGATAAAGTTTTGGTCTTAGTTCCGGACAATTTGGAGGATTGACCTCTCTTGGTACAAAAACTATGTTGTTGTTTTGATACCACTCCAGAGCTTTCTTGCCTTTCATATCGAGCCAAAATATGCTAATACATTGTGCTCTCTTATGAAATGAAGAAGTCTTTGATGTATATTTTGGTATTTATAGAGCCAGTGTAACAAATGACTTTCTTCTTATGCTGCAACTGAAATCAAACTTGCCATAACAGAAATTTTTAAGTGTTTTGAGTCTTAAAATTATCTTCAACATTTCCTCTATCATCAGCAAGATACAAATTTTTACCCGGAAGCCACGAAAAATCTGCCAGTCTATTATACAACATGAGTATTTCTGTATGAAATTTGATTTTAATTTCCGTGCCCTATTCTTGGCTTTTCTTCTCAGATGTGTTTGGTGTTCTTTTCAATATGCTTTAAATTTCCTTGGCCTTCTCAATATCATATTGACATTTTTTTTCTTCTCGAACCAGGTTTCCTATCTATTTTCAAATTCTTCTGATGCTGTTTAATAACATTGAAAATTCTTTGGCTAATTTTTTGAAGAACCAATTTGGATTTTATTTTTTTATTTTAATAAGTTTAGTACGTACTTACTTTTCGTCACTCATTTTTATCAAACTGACAACAAATCAAAATGATTGTCATTAAAAATAATAACTGACATATCCCTGCGGGAAATTTGTGACAATTGCAGTAATGGTCCGGTTCCTCTGTACCAGTTGAGTACAAATTGACACCTATCTCGTCACCAAAGTTCCAATTGAGAACCAGTTGACACATACACACTCACTATTTAATAGTTGAGAGTTAATTTATAACATGCTCGTTAAGTGTGCAGTTAGAAACTCGCGCGCAATAACAATCAGTGGCTGAGTGGTAAGCGTTGAAGACTTTAAAACATAGCATACGTCAGATGAACATGGGTTCGAACCGGGGTACTGCCATTGACATTAACGAAAAATTATAAAATTGAAATAAACATAATTTAATAATTAAATAATAATAAAAATAATGTTTAAAAAGTGAACAATTACCGAATTTTTATAAAATTTTTATTACATTAATCGTTACTGAACCTGTCCTCTTGGACCAGTCCTAGGACCTATCCTGTGACCTGCCCCAAGGGGCTAATTAGCCACCTCCAATGACAACCCCATATAAAAGTGACAGGTTCTTCTCATATAAAGTTCCAGAACTGGGACCGGTCACTAGCCCTGAGAACCTGTCACGTGACTAGTTTTGAACCGGTTCTCTTTACTGTAGGGATTTTTCAAAGATAACTAGATAAGAAAACCAACCTATCTATAGTGAACGAGAAACAAATATTTTGGCATCTCGGATCAAAACCACAAAAGAAGATATCAAATATCAAATGGTGTAAAATAAACTCTTATCTTAGTTATAATAACATTGAGCTAATATGGGTTCCAGGACACCATTAAAGATAAAAATTGACAACAAAACAGTTAATAAGATATTCAATGTAGTTACAGGATTGAGTACTATCTGCCTGGAAAATGCAACACATTTCCAAAAGTTCACAAATAAACTAAAGCAATTGGCAACAATGGGTAAACTAAAACACAGAGAAAACTAATAGAAAGGCTTATCATTGCAATAACTGGTAACACAGAGCAGAAGACACACATAGCTTGCATTATTGTAGTGGATAACTTGACCTGTAAAGCGTACGAATTAAAATACTATTTATGTCAATGTTCTGCATTTTATTGTATTACGAGCTTAAATTTTCAAATAGAGAAAGTACCAAATCTGCGATATCAGTGGAAAATCTTTAAGAAACCATAGCGAGAAAAGAAGATTTTTAATCTAACCAAACTTTTAAGTATTATGGATAGGAGAAGCTTTCCCAGAAAGCTAAATCATAATATTTATTATATTTTAACATAGTTGTAAAGGAAAGCTTCAAAACAGTGAATAAAATTATAAAAAATCAAAAACTTCAGAACTTCTTTAGGTCTTTGTCAGTTCTGTTTTTTTTGCTGGGCAGTGCTGCTCTAGAGATAACATTCGCCAAGATCTCCCTTAAGAGCCAAACATAGACGCAAAATATATTGTAACGAATTTGACTTTTTTCATCTGGTGTATTTTGAGGTGAAATCATTTATCTACTAGAAGAGAAAGTTGCCATAATTAATTAATGGCCAAATAATACAATTATCCTATAAGTGATAATTTACCACATATGCCAGCTTTCCTTAAGAGTCAATTTCTTGTTCATCACATTCGAGTGTTTGACTAGATATCATTTTCTTTTGTACTTATTTACCGAAAATATTGTAATCTAATCTCGTTGTAGAAGTCCTAGTGGTGATAGAGTTTAATGAAAAGACAGCACATGTAAATTTAGTGCCTTAAATGTGCCTGACAGTTGACATAAAAATGGATGTTCCGGCAAAAACTTCGCCAATTATCAGTTATCTCTGCCTGTAATACTGTGAACATATCAAGTTAAAATTTTGGCATAGATTTGGTGATAAGGTAAAAAGAAGCAAATCGTATCAATTTACTAAGTTAAAAACAAATTTAATAAATAAAAAAATCTTTTATTTCTAAAAAAACTTTTCTTTCTACCCTCGTATTTTCTTTCCACTGTAAGTATATATGTTAGTATTTATCTGTCTTTTCTTTTACGCTCTTATTAAAAAATACATTTAAAAACTTAATATTAATTTTATATACAAATTGGAATTTTATTCTGTTTGTTCTTCTTAATAATTCTGTCATTTCTTTTATTCAGTTTTAAAAGCAGACAAATTTATTTCTAAATCCTCCACCCTGTAATTTTGTAACCTATTTTATTTTTGTGGTTGTAGGTGTGTTTGTATTTGGATATTTTATTTATTTTATTATTATTTTTTTATTTTTTATTTTTTTTTTTTTTGAAATTGTTAATAATTTATTTATTTTGTGTGTTATATATTTAGTAGATATCATTTAATGGTTATGTATTTGGCAATTGTAGATTTGTTGTTGTAGTAGATCTATGTTGCCACCACAATAACAAACAACTATATTGGGATTTTATATCAAAGTAATAATAATGATGTCGTTGTTGTAACTTTTGTAGTTGTTGCTGCCGATGATAATGATGATGATGGTGCTGATGATGTGACAGTAATCTTGTTAGATGCCCTTGTTGCTGCAGCTGATTTTGTTGTTGTTGCTGTTGTTTATTATTTCGTAATTTAATGGTCCCTTTGCGCCAACGTATACAATGACGTAGATTACTATTTTGCTGTTGTTGCTGTAGCCATAATAATATAAAAACCCAAAGTATTATTATGGTATACGGTGAGGCATGCAGATGTGTGGTGCCACCATGATGCATAGCCGCAGGATGTTCACCTTAAATGAAAATAATGATAAAATATATTTTAAAATTATGTTTAAATATGAAATATTAAATTATATTATATTAAATATAAAATTACGTTTTTTTTAAATAAAAATATAAACCCAATAAACATCGATTCATCGATTAATAAATAGCATATTTCTCATTAATTTATTAACTCAAATTAATAAAATTTTCAAGTGATTACAAAGTTGTTTTTATATATATATATATATATATATATATATATATATATATATATATATATATATATATATATATATATATATATATATATATATATATATATATATATATATATATATATATATATATATATATATATATATATATATATATATATATATATATATATATATATATATATATATATATATAAAATTTTTTTTTATTTTTAAGAAGAAAGTATTCAAATATATTTCAAAAATCACTTTCACGTACATAAATTATAAATAAATGGTTGTTTATATTTAATACTTTACTCAAATAATTTTACGTACGAAGAAACCACAGTGCAAATGTATATTTTTCTTTATATTTCTATAAAAAAAAGAAAAACATTTTTAAAATATTTTATTACACAAAACTTTTTTTATCTTCAGTAGCGTTGAATATATGATGTAGGCAGATTTGAAAATGATGTAGTCACAACTTTGAAATTATAATTTTCTCCCATTTTAAAGATTTAAGTAAGACAAGTCGTAGATTATTACCATATATTTTTCAACTAACACAGTTGTTTAATTTTGCGTCGAAATTAATAAATATATTCAAATAAAATCAAACTTATGTAAAATTTTATTTCTCATTTAAATTTTTAATTCATTCAATCATCCACTTAATTGATTTAATGAATTTTTTAATTGGAAATTTTTTCCTGTTTTTATTTTTTTTTTTTTATTTTTATTATTTTTTTTTTCAGTTTTTAGTAATTGATATAATAATTTTGGTGAGAGGTGCAAATTTAAAAAAAGCTGTTAACTGATTTAATTATTTACTAACATATTTGTTGATTGATACTATTTTTTGCTTTTTTCTGTGTAATAAAATCACTTAAATTTACATCGAAGAATCGAAAGTATCAAAAAAATAGGCTAACATTTCCATAACTATGTATATCAAAGTTGACTGAGGAGGCCCGTGGCATGGAAAAAAAAGCTTTCATTTTCTCGACCTGTATCATCTACCGAAAGTAAAGAAAATTATGAAAGTTTAAAAAGATTGCCATTTTTTATTTCCTCTAATGATATTCTTCAGTCCACAAGACACTCGCTTTTGACAATTGGTTTCAAAAAAAGTCATGAAAAACAAATCTATACTGAACCATAATTACGAATAAAGCTTTAACAAAAAAATAATCGATTATCGTTTCATCATAAAAGTCAATAATTTTCATTAAGCGTAAGTATTTCATAAATGGTTTATGAAGCAATATAAAGCACAGTAGGCAGAATCGAAAATTTTTGGAAATAAATCTGGTTGGCTGGTTAGATTGACACAAAAATTCCACATGGGCATAGAAGAGGAGCATACATATCATTTAAAGTTTGGCCTTCCGAAACGGAGCTATAAGAGCTCAAAGTAGAGTAATTCTAACATAAACAATTTTCAAACAATTGACAAATTTTTTGTTTCTTATCCAATTTTAAATATTTTTACATCCAATTATATATATATATATATATATATATATATATATATATATATATATATATATATATATATATATATATATATATATATATATATATATATATATATATATATATATATATATATATATATATATATATATATATATATATATATATATATATATATATATATATATATATATATATATATATATATATATATATATATATATATATATATATATATGATATATAACTGTTATAGTTTCCGAGTTATTTGCATCTGAAATTTTAACCACTTGAATTTTTCTAATTTTTGGTCCAGTTTTTCTTCATATATATTCCAGTATTTCTAAATGATTTTATTAGTTTTCTCTTTAACTAATTAACGAACAAAATTATCTATTGAATAAAAAAATTTGAAGTCAATATCTTGAAAGAATTAAATATTAAACAATTTATCAAAATTGTGTACACGGTTCTTGAGTTATAGTCTAAATTGGACAAACCATTCTCTCAGTACGTGACAGAAAAAAAGTGAAAGCTTTTTTTCTGTCACGTACTGTATTTCTACTCAATTGTATGTAACATTGGTATTTTTACTTAACTGTGAATAAAATCAAGATGTATTCATAAATTTTGAAGATGCATGCTTTATTTTATTCGCAACATTACATGCTTTAAGATAAAGATGATGAACTGAAACATTTTTGATGCTTTCATTTACCAAAAGAAATTTTAGTAACAAAAAAATCTAAAATTTTACATGAACATTTTTTTCGGACACATATTTCAAAATAACTCCGAAACTATTGAACACATAAAAAAATAAAGTTTGGGTGACTCAAAAATATTTTTAGTCCGCATCTTTTGGTGTATCACTTATGTCAATCGTACACATCGTTCTTGAGTTATGAAGAAATATGCTACAGTAATGACCTTAATGGCGAAATATTAGACACGCCCATAAACAAAAATCCAGACCTGATGGAAAAAAAGCTGAAAGCTTCGTATTTAGCACATCAAAATGCATCAATTCCAACTATTCGTCTTTGGGGAAAGATCGACCAGTGTAATATTTAAACAAATATAAAATGCTTATAAGTGGATAATTGTAGAGTAATTCTGAAGTAATTAAATCCTGAAATTTATAACCCTCAAAGTAGGGTACCTCTGACTTTCTGCTTTCTGACGCTCCCAGACGACATAGACAATTAAAACTTGGCTTACCTGTAAAACTTTTTCCTAAAAATCTTAAAGGAGCCAGATTTTGAAATTTGTATCAGGGAGTGCATATAATCGGATTTGTGTGTCTTTTTCTAAGCCGCCACGGAGAAATTCCTCCTTGATGTATAGCTCATACGTGGTAGAGAAAATCCTGTCTTCCTAAAGCTCTTTAATTTTGACTTGCTTTTGTTTTAGAGTTTGGGAGGCAGGATACAAAGGTCTAGCAGTATCTTGAATTTCTTGGGTTTAGAAACTGTAGAGCGCAAGCTTGAAAGTCTTACCTAGGACTTAAACTTAGGCGCCACGGGAACCAGTGGCCCCAAGACCAGTGATTACTTGTAGTCACTGGTTCTTGACTGGTTATTGGTGAGGCCCTCGGGGAGCTACGTGGTGGTTGTGGTTTTATGTGTTACTGCTTGCAGTAACACAAGTCACAAGGGTGACTGGAGAGGATGGCTCCAACCCCTAAGCAAGGGTAATATATATATATATATATATATATATATATATATATATATATATATATATATATATATATATATATATATATATATATATATATGATATATAACTGTTATAGTTTCCGAGTTATTTGCATTTGAAATTTTAACCACTTGAATTTTTCTAATTTTTGGTCCAGTTTTTCTTCATATATATTCCAGTATTTCTAAATGATTTTATTAGTTTTCTCTTTAACTAATTAACGAACAAAATTATCTATTGAATAAAAAAATTTGAAGTCAATATCTTGAAAGAATTAAATATTAAACGATCTTGAATTTTAAAATTGCAAAAATTAAGATTTTTCTGTAATTTTTTATTATTATTTTTTTTTTTTTTTTTGCTGAAAAAGTCTCTACACTTTTTTCTTTAAAATTTATTTTTATTTTTTAACTAAGATAATTATATAAAACAAGCCCAATAACCCAGCGGTCTAGGTACCCACCCTCTCGAAATTGAATTATTTTATATAATAGTTTTGACTTAAGTCTATACTTTCTAAAATCCTAAGGCATTTTGACTGAAATCAAAAATTTCATAAAAAATCTGCCAATGCCAGAAATATAATATTTCAATAATAATATGTACTAACAAATGCGAAAATCTTTAACAAATATATATAAGCAACATTTTGACGCTATATTTTCCCTAATCAAAGTTAAATACTTGAAGCAGTTAGAACTTGATGGGATAATAGTGATTAAAACCAAAAAAAAAAAAAAAAAATCGACGTATATATGTCAGGACGATATTTACATCGATTTTTTTTTGGGTTTTTATCACTATTATCCCTTCAAGTTCTAACAGCAGAAATGTAAAATCAGTTTTCTGTATGATTTGGAGGGCAAACAATGAATATATCAAATCAAAATTTCTTAAAACCAAAACAGACCTAAAAAAACTCATATCTTCGCATTTGGGAGCTTCAGAAAGCTCTGGAAAGAGAAAAAATGCTTAGAAAAGGATTATCTCCGCTCCTTGATAGAAATATCAAGTTATAGAGTTTTATAAGTGAGCCTAACTTTGATATTCTATGTCGTCTAGAAGCTTCAGAATGCTCCGAAAAAATAAAAAAAGGCTTAGGAAATTACACATATATAAATTCACATATTTCCGCTTCCCTGATAGAAATTTCAAAATTTGGCTGCGTTCGGATTTGTACGACGAATAATTTTATCAGTAAACCGAATTTTAATTTTCTACCACGTCTGGGAACCTTAAAATTCACTGGAAATAGAAAAAACTGCTTAGAAAAAGACAACTGTGCTCAAGATTAACGTGGATTCCTGCCATGACGGCCTTACCCCACGGTGGTATTAGCACCGGGTGAGTACAATGCGCCGACCAACGCCCCTACATGCTGCGACACATGTAGGTTGCAATCTAATAACTCGCTATTCTTGGTCGAGACATTACCCTTGCTTAGGGGTTGGAGCCATCCTCTCCAGTCACCCTTGTGACTTGTGTTACTGCAAGCAGTAACACATGAAACCACAACCACCACGTAGCTCTCCGAGGGCCTCACCAATAACCAGTCAAGAACCAGTGACTACAAGTAATCACTGGTCTTGGGGCCACTGGTTCCCGTGGCGCCTAAGTTTAAGTCCTAGGTAAGACTTTCAAGCTTGCGCTCTACAGTTTCTAAACCCAAGAAATTCAAGATACTGCTAGACCTTTGTATCCTGCCTCCCAAACTCTAAAACAAAAGCAAGTCAAAATTAAAGAGCTTTAGGAAGACAGGATATTCTCTACCACGTATGAGCTATACATCAAGGAGGAATTTCTCCGTGGCGGCTTAGAAAAAGACACACAAATCCGATTATATCCACTCCCTTATACAAATTTCAAAATCTGGCTCCTTTAAGATTTTTAGGAAAAAGTTTTACAGGTAAGCCAAGTTTTAATTGTCTATGTCGTCTGGGAGCGTCAGAAAGCAGAAAGTCAGAGGTACCCTACTTTGAGGGTTATAAATTTCAGGATTTAATTACTTCAGAATTACTCTACAATTATCCACTTATAAGCATTTTATATTTGTTAAAATATTACACTGGTCGATCTTTCCCCAAAGACGAATAGTTGGAATTGATGCATTTTGATGTGCTAAATACGAAGCTTTCAGCTTTTTTTCCATCAGGTCTGGATTTTTGTTTATGGGCGTGTCTAATATTTCGCCATTAAGGTCATTACTGTAGCATATTTCTTCATAACTCAAGAACGATGTGTACGATTGACATAAGTGATACACCAAAAGATGCGGACTAAAAATATTTTTGAGTCACCCAAACTTTATTTTTTTATGTGTTCAATAGTTTCGGAGTTATTTTGAAATATGTGTCCGAAAAAAATAATGTTCATGCTAAATTTTAGATTTTTTTGTTACTAAAATTTCTTTTGGTAAATGAAAGCATCAAAAATGTTTCAGTTTATCATCTTTATCTTAAAGCATGTAATGTTGCGAATAAAATAAAGCGTGCATCTTCAAAATTTATGAATACATCTTGATTTTATTCACAGTTAAGTAAAAATACCAATGTTACATACAATTGAGTAGAAATACAGTACGTGACAGAAAAAAAGCTTTCACTTTTTTTCTGTCACGTACTGAGAGAATGGTTTGTCCAATTTAGACTATAACTCAAGAACCGTGTACACAATTTTGATAAATGATATACCAAAAAAGGCATACGAAAATTGTCTTCAAGGTATGTCAAAAATATTTTTTTCGCTCAAGAATTTCAGATTTATGGATAAAAATTTTCACGAAAAAAAAAAAATAATAATTTTTTCGCTACTAATTTCTGAATAACTACGTAAATATTAACTGAACAAAAAATTATGTAAATTCAGCTCAAAGATAATTTAAATCACTATCTATTGGAGTTTAATTTTACTTAATTGGACAAACCGTTCTCGAGTTGTACAAGTGTGACTGCCTAAAGGCGGGGTCATAGTAGTTATGCCCATAAGAAAAAAATCAATACGTGATAGGAAAAAAGTGAAAGCTGATTCTTGTTTAGCACGTTGAATTCCATCAAAACCGCATATTTTTTTTTATATAACATGAAAAAATTTTTTTTCTTGCACAGAAAAAATTATTACCGTCTCTTTTACAATTAACTCAGTTGTTTAATTTTGCATCAAAATTTAATAAATATATTCAAGAAAAAATAAAATAAAAAATAAATTTTGGTATGATTTTTTTTCCTATAAACAATTTTAATTCATTCAATCATCTACTTGATTGATTTAATTAATTTATTAATTGGGAATTTTTTTCTGTTTTGTATTTTTTATAGTTTTTAGTAATTGATATAATCATTTTGGTGAGAGGTGCAAATTTAAACAAGTTTATAATTGAATGAATTATTTTCATATATATTTGTTAATTGGTGACTTTTTTCTGTGTGCCCACTAGATATATACCACTTAACTGTAGGTATGCATGGGTATTTTAACTTAACTGTGAATGCAATCAAGATTTGTGCCTCAATTTTGATAATATGGGGCTTTGTTTACTCTTATTTTCACCAGCTTTGAGATAAAGATGACAAACTGAAACATTTTTGATGTTTTCACTTCTAAAAATAAATTTTAGTAAAAAAAAACTTCAATTTGGCATGAAAAAAAATTTTTTCTCCTAAACTATTGAGCGGATAAAAATTTGATAGTAGAGCGACTTTAAGCCAATTTTATTCCGCATAATTTGGTGTATCATTTATATAAATACCGTTCTCTAGTTGTAGTGAATTATACTCGAGTAATGGGCTTATTTAGGGCGCAGTATTAGACATTCCCATAAAAAAGATTTCGGCCTGATGAGAAAAAACTGAAAGCAGATTCGAGTTTAGCATGCGGAAATCCATCTAGTTCACATATTTTTTTTTTTAAAGAAGCACGAAAAAAATAGTTTATGTCGACCGGTGTTAGGAATAAAAATTGAATGAATTTTTAAGAAACAATAAATAAATATTTATCTCAGTGCAGACAATAAACTACTTAAATATTGTAGCACTGAAATCCATAAGCCATAAAAGAGGTCTTTCCTTAATTACATAAATTGCATTTAATCTCTAAAAAATTTCAGTATAATACAATTTATACTTAATTCTTTGCAAAAACCAAACATTTAAACCCGTTCAATTAAACTTCATTTTAGTGAACTAAAAATTAAAAAAAACTTTAATTATAAAATTTTCCCAACAAAAAAATTAAAAATAAATTTTTCCTTAAGCAAACTTATATATGTATCTTTTGGATTGTTTTATGTATCTTGTACGTAAATAAGAACAACAACAGTAACAAACAAAATAAAATAAATAAAAAGATGAAGGAAAAGTAGTGAGTGGAATAAGTAAAAGAAGAAAGAGCAAGTAACTTGTCTTAATTACGAAAGTTTAAGTGATTTTCTTTTCGTATTTTGTTCATGTTCTCTAGTACTTTGAGCAAAAACTTATTAAGTTGTTTGTTATTTTTACGTCGAAAATAGTTGTTATAATTGCTTTGTAAGCTTTAGGTATGTATCTAAGAAATTGTTCTATATACGTGTCTATGAAAGTATCGGTATGTCTGTTTAGTTTCCTATTTGCTGGTGTTGTTGCTGTTATGCGTGTCTAACATTAGTTTCATCATGAATGTTCTAATTTCTTAGTTATTTTTTTCTAATTTTTATTTATAATTGTTGTTTGGATCTTAAGTATAGATATTGCGTTAATTTCAATATACAAGTTTGTAGGGTTATAAAAAGAGTTCTACTTCTTCTTAGTTAAAGAAAACTTATTCAATTTAGTTTTTTTTATATGCTTTAAGGTTGTCAAGTTTTTTTATTTAACATTTTATTGATTGGCAGTATAATTTTAAAGATGAAAGCATAAATAATTATTAAGGTTTATTAGGCTTTTTTGTGTCATTTTCCATTGATTTTTACAAATAACAAAGCAAAGTTAATGGCTTAGAGTAGAGGAAACTTTCAGGAGTTTAATTAGTTTTTGAGGCAAACAAGCAAGAAAAGAAACAACAATGACTAAAGTACTATACACGAAAAATTAAATACTTTTTCCATAATGTCATTAAAATAAATTTAATAAAAATAAACATTGCTAATTTTATTATATTATAAAAATATTTATTGGTTTTTAGTTATATCAAGTCATGGTGAAAATCAAAATAAATAAACTGAAACAAACAAGAAAATAAAATAAACTTTATCTGTGTTAATAAAAAAAAACAAAAAACAAAGCAACTAAATAGCCTTAACTTAAGTGGATGAATTTAAATGTATTAATGTCCTCTTTCTATAAATAAAATTTATATTTTCTTGGCAAAACCAATGTTTAACAAACAAACATTTTTAAGTATTAAAAAAAATTTTATAAATTCCGTTAATGTTATATAAATAATTTTTAAGCTTTTACAGCTTAATATTGATAAACAATAAAATCGTATAAATACATTTGAAAAAGATTTAATCTGTTTTAAAGATTTTATGCTTCTAGCACAAACAAACAAAACTGAAAAGAACCAATAACAAGATAAACAATTCTTATAATTTTGTTTATTTCTATTTATTTTTTTCTTTTGGTAAGAAAAAGTAGCAAAACAAAACATTTAATGAAAATATGCCAACACAGCATATTAAAATGGTCACTTATCTAATTAAGTTAAGTGGCTGTTCCATAATCTCTAGAGTATTTTATTTTTATGTAATGTCCTTTTTTATTCTATTTTACTTCATTTACAAATAAAATATACCAAATAAATATTTTCATGATTTTCATTTATTTGTTATAAATGGTAAAAATATAATGATATTAAGTATTTTTTTAAGATTATAAAGGTTATTTTTATGTAAAACCTAAGGTAGGGACGTATGTTGAATTAGTCTTGGAGACTTTGTAAATTAGATTTGCTTAGAATTTAATGTTCTTAAATAAGTTTATGAAGTTATATGTTCTCTTTTTATATCAAAGTATATTCGTGGAAAGGCATAAATCAAAAATATATGTATTTCAAAGAAATTGTTTTCTGTGTATTAGTAATACTATTGAAGAAGAATGTTTTTTACAAACTTAATGTTTTTTTTTTAATCAATATGTAATCGTTTTTTTTTTTTTTTTTTTTTTGAAGCTTTAAATTTAAAAAATTCAGCTTTACATTTTTTTAAAGTTATTCTGTAAGTTGGATCAGCAATCAGAGGTTAAATACCTCGGTATCCATCTTGATCGACGTCTTACATGGAAATCCCATATTGATGCCAAATTGACACAAATAAAACTAAAAACACTTCAAATAAATTGGCTTATCGGTAGAAACTCAACACTTACTTTAGATTGTAAACTACTTTTATATAACTCTATTTTGAAGCCAATATGGAGTTATGGCATTCAGTTATGGGGCACGGCCTCGGCGTCAAATATAGAAAAAATACAGAGACGACAAAACAAGATTTTGCGGATAATAACTGCGGCACCATGGTACGTCAAAAACTCAAATATTCATAAGGATCTAAACGTCCCCTTTGTGAAAGATGTAATAACAGAACATACTGAGAAATATTTTAGGAGGCTAGAAATTCACTCAAATCCTCTAGCTCGAAACATCCTACTAAGCAACGGATACACTCGATTGAGAAGAAGGCACACATCAAACTTGAGGAGCTAAAATATACGTATTAAAATAGATTTTTGTCTGACGGTGTTTGGACAAAATAAGATATTAATATTTAGATTTAAGATTTTAATACTTATTGTTAGTTCATGTACAATTACTGAAGATTCAATAAATAAAGTACGTAATGTAAAAAAAAAAAAGTTGGATAAAGACAATAAAACTGATATAATAAAAATAAAAACAGAACAGAAAGAAAAAAAATAAATAATCTCGCAAAAATTGATAACAATATATTAAAAGTTGTTAGTTTGAAAATTTTATATAAAATTAAATTAAATGAAATTGAAAAAAGATTCGGCTGTGCCGAATCTTTGATACCCTTCACCATATTACCATCTTACCATCTTATCGACATCATATTACCATATTACCGACAATTAATAAAATTTTCGCCTTAACGTATGCTTGCATATTTTCTAAATCTAAATTTTTTTCAAACTACGAAAATTTGAATATGAAAAAAAAAAAATAATCATAACAGGCTTTGCTTTTAAAAAAGAAACAACAACAATTCCATATATATTTATTTTTGTATGTACAAACTGACTGAATACACAAAGAACAACAACAACACTGTTATTCATTATATTACTGCTGTTGCTAACTAAACTACTTGTCTATACAAAAAACAAAAAACGTCACTAATAGTCATTACAATGCTTAATATACATGTTTGTGTATGTATTTATGTATATTCTTAATAGATATGTTTTAGTTTTTAAAAATAAACAACCACAATTCCATATCTATTTATTTTTGTACAGACTGCATATACAAAGAACAACAACAACAACAACACTGTTATTCATCATATTACTGCTGTTGATAACTACACTACTTGTCTATACAAAAAACAAAAAACGTCACTAATAGTCATTACAATGCTTAATATACATGTTTGTTGGTGTATTTATATTTTTAACAGATTTGTTTTTGGGCCATAACTCTGTTGATTATGAACGAATTTGGTTTATTAAAAAAACCGAAATTTTATAAAAATATTTATGATTGATCTATATAAAAATAAAAATCTGTAGCTTGAACAAGGGCTTCAAAAATAAAAAAATCGTTTTCCCCGATATCTCAGTTATTACTGAACCGATTTATTTAATTTTTTCAGAACAAAAATTCAGAAAATAATTTTCGAGCCCCCTTTAAAAATTCGAAGTCCCTGGTATATGCAAAGGCTTCAGAAACTAAAAAACCGGTTCTAAAAACCGGTTTTTAAAGCATATCTCCATCATTTATAAACCGATCTTCCTGATTCAAAAAACTGAAATTTTATAAAAATATTTGTGACCGATATGTATAAAAATAAAAATCTATAGCTTAAACCAAGGCTTCAAAAAATAAAAAATGCGTTTTGTCCGATATCTGAGTTATTACTGAACCGATTTATTTCATTATTTCAGAACAAAAATTCAGAAGAAAATGTCCGAGAATTCTTTGTAAAAACGAAGTCCGTAGTGTATACAGAGGCTTCAGAAACTGGAAAACCGGTTCAAAAAACCGGTTTTTTGAACATATCTCCGCATTGTATGAACCTATCTTGCTGAATTCCAATAGCAAAATTCTCGAAAGCATTTCCGATCGTTTGACATACATATTATATATGTCAGTTATCGGTGGGCTTCATAAACGCCATTTCAACCGACACACGGACGGACGGACGGACATGGTCCAATCGTCATCGCTTCTTACAAGGATTCCGAAAATATAAACTTTTTTGCTCTCCGACGAAAATTGTGGAAATTACAAACGGAATGACAAACTTATATATACCCTTTACACCTGTGGTGAAGGGTATAAAAAGATTCGGCTGTGCTGAATCTTTAATATCCTTCACCAGTGTTGCCAGTTTAGCCTTTTTAATGCTTAGTATAGTTTTTTTATTTAGCTTTTAGTCTCAAAATTTTCGTTTTAGCTTCTAAAAAATAAAATTTTCGACTTTTTTGATTGATTTTTTGAATTGATCTTCAGTACCTTACCAGCGCACAGTGCTTTGATCCCATACAACGATGGGACAAAAATAGAAGGAGTTGTCGTAGCAAATTGAAACTTGGTACACATATTACTTTATGCTTGGGATGAATAAATACAAAGTTTTAAAAAAATTGGCGCAAGGACACGCCTACCCCTCATAAGTTAAAAAAACTAAATTTTTTCTAAAATATTTATCAAACTTTACCAAAATTTGTGCCAGTCATTAAAAATAGATTATTTATAAGTCTTCTAATTTATTTTTTAATCGGAGCAAGGACACGCCCACCTCCCATATATCCTGAAATGAAAAAAATCGCATTTCTGGCTAACACACCGTTTTTAATTTTATAAAAATAGAAGGAAGAGTCGCAGAAAATTGAAACTTGGCACATATATTACCTTAGACACAGACTAAATATATACACCCAGAGAAATATCAATCACATACGTGTTGAAAACGATATCATTCTGTGTCAATAGTGTATCTACACCGTATGTGTTTAAATTAAACACTGCGTGTTCAATTCTTATCGAAAATCGATACCTAATTGACACCAGGTTGAAACCATTTCGGTATCAAATTATTAAATTACATTTGTTTTCTATTAAATTTGTTAACGAAAGGTATTAAAAAGCTGTTTCCATAAATTACCAATGTGAGCACAACCGTTGTTGATTTTGAATCGAATTTTTTCCCTTAGTGTACCAAGTCTACTTCCCATATGCGAAAACGCATTTTCTTCCAAAATACTGGTCAAAACAGTATCACGATTTACGATAGCCATTGGAAATGGATTTTTTATAGGTCAGACAATATTTTATTTAATAGGAGCAAGGGCATACCTACCTCCCCCAAGCCCTATCGTTTTTAAATATTATTTTAATTTCTGCACCCACATTTTATGTTGAGTAAATCATTAATTTGCCTAATTTCGCCCGATTTCCGGTCCAACATTTTTAATTTTTTATAATTTTCAATATTGTATTAAATTTTAAAGCAATGTCGATTTAACACCACGAAATATTTCAACATAAAGAATTTTTTGACTTTTGTGTAATAAATAGGGCTAGTTTTTCAAGGTTTTCGCTTGGAAAGTAAGCTTTTGCATATTTCAAAAGAATTTAACAAAAAATGCTTATATTTTAAATCTTTGCATAAATTTGCATATAATGGATATAAAAGTTAGTTTTCTTAACAAAAACACAATTTTTTTGTGATTTTTTGGAGTTCAATCAAATGATTTCTAAAAAATGTTTGTGAGTATTTTGAGTACATTGTAAATATTGTAAAGAAAAAAATTCGGAAGCGTCAAATATGATACTTTAAATTAAAAAAGTTATATTTTTATAAACATCGAAATCTATTAGAGATTGAAAGTTAAAAAAAATTTTTTACACATTAATATATAAGAACGCATAAATTCGTTGGTTTTTATATACATATTCATGCTATTTTTGCATATTTCTTTGCATATTATACCATTTTTTCGTGCATTTTCAAGCGCATATTTCAATTTTTTGCATATAAAAACTTGCCCTGGTAATAAAAGGAAATTCACAAATTTCTTGAATTATTATTTTTTTTAGTTGTGACAAAAAATAGGTAGTAATTCTTCTTTTATATATTAAAAAACAATACAAAATTTTAGAATCAAGCAAAAAAATTGTATAATTTTTTTTATTTTTTTTAATACTCCATCGAACTCATGTAATTTTTGTATTCAAATTCAAAAATGAACTATAATTAGCGCCACCTGGATGATTTTTAACGTAATATATTAGGTCTAAGAAATATATTTTTCTATTTCTTAGTTGTTTTTTTAATTTCGAAATAATTTTTATAACTATTTTATTTTACTTTAGCAAAATAATTTACGTCGACATTGAGAACTCTTTGAAATTGAAGTTAAAACGGAAAATCAGACAATTTTTCAATTAAACTTTTTTTAAAGTTGTGGCAAAAAATAGGCTTTAACTATTTTTTTAATCTATTAAATAACTGTAAAAACTTACATAAACCGTAAAAAAAAATTTGTATAATTTTTTATATATTTTTTATATCTTTCATCAAATTTAAGGAATTTTTAGATTTTAAGTAAAAAATATGTGTAAATTTGAGCAATAATATTATATATTCGAAACACTATATTTAAAAGATAATAATAGTCTTAATTTATCAATATTCTGAGGTATTAAAGAAACAAAACTTTGACGCATTTCATCAAAAAATTAATTTTTGAAAATTTTTTTTTTTTTTCTAAAACAGTTTAAAACCAGCTTTTTGGTTCGATAATATTGGCTTTAAATTCTCTGAATTTAGCACCCTCTAGTAGCCACAAAAATAAATTTTTCAAAAAAAAATCTTTTTAAATTATATGATCTATATTGTTACCTTTCTAGAAACGTATATTTCAACTCAATTTGAAAAATGTTTTTATTTTGATATTTGTCTATGGAACAAAGCACTGTGCAGCGATTGAAAGTCATGGGTCTAGAACATTTTGTCCAAAAAATAGTCTTGATTTTTGTCTTGAAGGCGGTATCAAAAAATTCGTCATTTTTAGCCAATTATAGAAAAAATATTTTAAAAAATTTTCGCAAAAATGTTGGTCCATAAACCGTCATTTTATTACATCCCGCAAATCAAAAAATTTCAATATTTTTCTTAAAAAGTTGATAAGAATTTTAAAATTTTGTTCCCTTTAAAGCTAAAATACTAAAATTTTCATTATAGTAAGTACTGTTGATAAGGAGTGCGATTGAAAAAATCTTAACATATATAAAATTGAATAATTTGGAAACGGTTGATCCTAGAGTTTTGATTGTTTTTTTATTTAATTGATATTATACTTCAGATTACAGAATAATATAACTTTTATACTTCTAACTACTACTTATAAACTCGTAGACTTTTTTTGTTACCATTCCATTAGAGTTTTGATAGTTGTTTTAGTCACTTTTTTGGGACAGTTTGCCCACCTCATTTTAAAATCTTCAATATTTTGGAATACCTTTTTTGTCTTCTTTGTTGTTGTCTTCACTTTTTATAAAAGCCCAATATCTCTTCATTGGTCTTAGCTCCGGTTAATTTAGAGGATTGACTTCTTTTGGTACAAAACTATGTCAATGTTTTGGTACCATTCCAGAGCTTTCTTACGTAGTGACATGATGCCAAACTAGGCCAGAAATATGTTGACACATTGTGCTCTCTATTGAAAGGAAAAAGATTTTTTTACAAACGTTCTTTGATGTATTTTTCGGTGTTTATACAGCCCACTGTAACAAATGACTTGCTTCTTTTGTCGCAACTTCATAAATCTTACCAAACCAGGAATTCTTCAGGAAATTTCGGCAGCTTTTCGGTCCTAAACTTAATTTCAGCATATCCTCGAGCATTAGCAACATACAAAATTTTGACCCGGAAGCTACGAAAAACCTGCCAGTACATACGTTTCGGAGTTCTTAATAGAACGTGAGTATTTTTGTATGAAATTTGTTTTTAATTTCCTTGCCCAATTCTTGGCTTATAACTTTTTTGCAGCATTCCTGTCTGGAACTTTTTGAACTTTATATGTTTCAAACTCCACATTAGCTATAACTTTTCGCACAAAATAGTCTGAGCACTTAGCTAACCGGGCTGCTTTTCTACCGGATGTGTTTGGAGTTCCTGTCAATATGATTTTAATTTCCTGAACTTCCCAATATAATGTGGATCTTTTTTTCTTCCCGAACCATGTTTCAAATTCTCCTGATACTGTTTAATAACATTGAAAACAGTTTGACAGCAAACATTTAATACTTTGGCCAATTATTTGTAGGATTAATTTGGATTTTTTTGAAATTTTTTAATAACTTATAGCACATACATATTTTTCGTCACTAATTTTGACCAAACTCACAACAAATCAAAATGATTGTCATTGAAAATAATAACTAACATATTTTCAAAGACAACTAGATCAAAAAAAGTTTAAATATTGCTTGTTTTGAAAAAAGTTTTTTTTATACCCATTTCGATTAAAAATTCGAAACTTTTTTTGACCAAAATATATGGGACCCATGATTTTCAATCGCTGCACATTGGGGTAAAAAGGGTCGAAAATGGCGCTTAATTCAGGAAAGGTAATATCAATATTTTAATGATCACTTTTTCCTTTTTTTATTGATTATTAGTTTAAAAAAATCAGCTTTAGAATTTTAAGATTTCTTTAGCAGAACGGTAATGTCTGTTCGTCCGTCTATACATTAGAGTTAAATGGGTCGAAAATTATGCATTATTCAAAGAAGGGTGGTATCAACACATTAATGATCACGTTTAACTTTTCTATTTATTAGTAAGTAAAAAAATGTATTCTTAGAATTATAAGATGTTTTTTGGTTGAATGGTAATGTCCGTTCTTCCATCTATACATTTGGGTTAAATGGGACGAAAATGACGCTTAACTTATGAAAAGATGATATCCAAATTTTGATGATCACTTTATATTTTTTATATTTATTAGTTAGTAAACAAATGCATTTTTAGAATTCTAAAATATATGTATTTCATAAAATTTCCAGAACAAACATCCTGTAACATTTTAAGTTGCATTCCATTAAAGTTGAAAATTAGTGTATTTTAGGACAATTTTCAAAAAAATAACAAAAATATTAGGACAAAATATAATTAACAAATACTTGAAGAAAAGTACACTTAAATATCTGAAGTTTATGGTTTCATTTTAAATTTTTACCTTAAAAGACTTTTTACTTAAAATAAATACACTGAAATCTGATGAAAATTGAATTTTTTACTATTTTTCAAAAATGTAAAAAAATTCTTAATTTTGACAGCTCCTTATAAAAAAAAAAATAACACAACCTAGCTTAAAGATTTTAATTGATGTTGATACACAATTTTGTATATTTTTCTACGGTACCCAACTTTATTACAAAACTTAAAATTTTAAAATTCAATTAAGCGCCCCTTTTGACACATTTTACACCAACGTGCGCTGGTAGGAAACTGAAGAACAATTTTAAAAATTGTTTAAATAATTTTTTCGTATTAGGCTAATTTTTACGCATCGTTTGAGAGGTCTTTGTACATCGAAATTTCGCTAATAAGTAGCGAAAAAATTTATTTATTTATTTATTTATTTATTATTTTTTTTTTTTTTTTTCTTTTTTTTTTTTTAAATGGTGAAAATTTTGATCCATAACTCTGAAATTCTTGAACGAATGAGAAATATTGTTGATATACCTTGAAGACTTATTTTGTATGCATCTTTTGGTGTATCTTTTTTTTTATCAAAATCGTGTAAACGGTTTTTTAGTTATAGTCTAAATTTGACAAGCCGTTCTCGAATTTTATAGTGTGACCGCTGAATAAGGTTATGATATTAGTCACGCCCATAAAACAAAAAAAAAATTAATACGTGATAGAAAAAAGCTGAAAGCAGATTCTTGTTTAACTCGTCAAAATCCACCTAGTCCACCTATTTTTGTTACAAGAAAAAATATGTTTTTTTTTTTTTTTTTTGCCCACCACTTTATTTCTACTCAATTGTATGTGACATGGATATTTTTACTTAATTGTGAATACAATCAAGATTTATGCATCAATTTTGATAATATATGCCTTATTTTATTGCATTACCAGCTTTAAGATAGATGATAAACTGAAACATTTTTGATGTTTTTATTTATTAAAAGAAATTTTAGTAACAAAAAAATTTAAAATTTTGCATGAAAATTTTTTTTGGACACTAATTTTAAAATAACTTAGAAACTATTGAGCACATAAAAAAATTAAGTTTGGAAGATTTTAAGATATTTTTCGTTCGTTGCTGTATCACTTATGTCAATCGTACACACCGTTCTTGAGTTATAAGGAAATATACTAGAGCAGGGGTTCTCACAAGACCTTGCTTCGCGACCCACTTTTGACATTGAAATGGAACCGCAACCCACTACAACTTTGATTAATTTTAAAATCAGATAAGTTGTTATGGAAAGATTAAAATATAAAACAAATAATATTATTAGTTATGACGTTGTTTTTGCTTCATTAGATTTGAAATACTAAGAAACTTTTCGCATCTTATATCAATCTCTTAAATATGCTCAGTAGCCCTATGCTAAATTTTATTGTTATAGGAGCAAAGTTAGTTTTTCTTAAAATTGGAATTAAACATAAAAATATGTAAAGGCTATAGGGAGGAAAACAATAATTTTAGGAAAAAAAAAGACAAGAAATTTGGCATGAAGACGTACAAGGTACAATAAGTTCCTGATAGGAACGCAAAAAAGAATTTAGGGGCAAAACAGAAGGCGAAAATACTTCAGACGAAATTTTTGTAGAATTTGATTGTTGCTACTGGCATAGATTTTGCAACTTCCTGGCCAGGAATTCTATGTTGCAAATCTAGAGAAAATGTGGCAGAAAAATATTGTGTACAAAAATCAGAATTTTTAAGAAAGTTTTTGGTTTGGCAAGCCATTTGTACATACTTCATTATATACGTGAATAAGTGCGTTGAGAAAAAACTTCTTCCTTTCCTAAGAAAACACATTGAGGCCGCATTTGTCTGACGTTTTGTGGCTACTTCTTAATGTAGCCACAAAGCGATGGAATGGTATCAAATCCAACAAATTGTCCAGAATTCCGCCCAATTGAAAGATTTTGAGCCCTAATGAAAAATAACTTGAAGGAAAAGCTCAGAAAAAAAAAATTGTGTTTTAAAAAAGTGAACTTATTCCAGCAAAATAGTAGCTGAAAACACAATAAAGACTCTAATGAAGGTTATTCCGGAAAAGATCAGATATTTTTTTCAAAACAAATTAGAAATAATTTATTCTTTTAAATTTCGAATTTGAACGTAATAGTCATTAATAAAAATATAGTTTTAAAAAATTCGCCCTTTGGATTAGTTTTTATAACCAGATTTGTATTCACAAATTTTTTTCGTCCGCAATACTCATTTATAATTTTTTAAATCTGTTGATTCAAAATTAAATTTAACACATGAGTTACATTTTAACTCATTATAAAATGAACTTCATAATTTATCAATATTCTCATTGAAAGACCTTTTCTTCTTTAAATTATAAAATTGCATAAGCATATTTGCTTTATATAGCCTGGAAACTTCTCCATGCAATAGAAATTGTATATACTATATTTGTGTGTACAAGAATATTTTTTCGGGATCCCTTCGCGACCCCCCATGAATGTCCTTACGGACCCCTTGTGGGTCGCGGACCCCCATTTGAGAACCGTTGTACTAGAGTAATGGCCTTGCTATAGGCAAAATATTAGACACGCCCATAAAAAAAAAAAAAATCCAGACCTGATGGAAAAAAAAAAAACTGAAAGCAGATTCGTGTTTAGCACATCAAAATACATTAAGTCTAACTATTTGCCTATGGTGGTGGATTTCTTTGTCAACCAGTGTTATCAACATTAAATAATACGAAACCAATTTAAACCAAAACAAATTTAAGCTCTAACTTAACTTTGTATAAATGTTTGTTTGCAAATCTCAGGTGGTATTTGTCCATGATTATTTATTTTATTCTTTCATGTTTACATATATATTTTTTGTTAAATCTTTCATTAAATATATATTTTTTTTAATTATTTTTTTTTTTCTTCCTTCCGTATTACGTGTAGTTTTCAAGGTTGTCGCTTTTATTGCGTATTATTTTCTCTTTTTGTTTAAACATGACAGTATAAACGATTAAATCTGTAGCCTCTTGTGTACAAATGATTCTAGATTATTGTGGTATTATAAAGCATCTACCAAATAAGAGCAATCATTGTAGTCATCCTCATTATCAGCACAACAATCAAGTCATAATAATCGCATTAATCTCTGAACATGTGCCCGAGAACAATGATGTGAAATTATCAATTCATATTAAGAGTGAAAGATAATATAATCGATATTAATAATATAAGAATTTACGAAATGATTTTCAATAATTTTTGTTTACAATTATTTTGTTTTGTAAAAAAAATTATTACAAATACTATAGAGCTTATTAGAAGAAAATGGACTCCTGTTTAAGCCTATGAAAATTCAATTGATATTTTGCAAAATCATAAATTTTAGGAAATAATTGCTGTTATTTTTGGTTACCAAAAATCACACCAAGTGTTATTACAAAAAAATAAACTTTATTGGTCTAATGATATTTTTCTATGTACTTGTCATATGATCGTTAAAATATAATTTACTTTTCAAATCCTCATATTAAAGTGCTCATTAAAATTTAATCGCCTACAACTCCCAACATCCATAAAATTGGTCCAAAACCTGTCAATTTTTTCCTTTACAAAATTGTTGATTTTAAGAATTTATTATTAAAGAATAAATTATCAACCACTTACATGCCACAAACATAATAATATCTATCAATCTTGTGTTTGTTTCTGTACTAATACAGAAGTTGTAGTCGTTGTTGTTTTCGTATACTAATCTCTATTATTTGCATATGTTGCCACATTATAAAATCCATACTTATAAATTGTATAATAAATTTTGAAAAATAAAAAAAAAAAAAAATAAAATATTTATAAACTACCATAAATATTATGTGTGCTAGTAATAAAAAAGTAAAAAAAAAATTATGAAAAAAGATGAGAAAGGAAATGAAAAATATTTACTGAAACTGACATCATTTAAAAAAATAAAATAAAAGAAATAACGCACATAAACATACATATCCTTCTCATTCCACTACTAATACACGATTATACTTACAGCCATATGAGGTTTAAATTGTGGCATCATAAATTTAACGTTTAGATTTACGCATACACTTTATAAATATGTAGTGAAGCTGACTGCTGGATTGTTGAATATTTTTCATTTTTTATTTTGATTTCTTTACAAAATAAATTTTATTGAAAACTTAACATAAACATTAACATAACCTTCATATAAAACTCAATACATACAAGTTATGTGAGTATATTTCAAAATAATAAAAAAAAGAAAAAATCTGAAATATAAAACTGATGGGAAATCAAAATAATATTTTGTAATTTAAGATTGGATATGCTGCTTGAGTTTTATTTTTCTTTAAGGATTTTTATCTAATGATTTATTTTTTATGACCTTGTTTTGGTGTGGTTGGATAAAGTTAAGTGTTTTGTATATGAGCATGAAATAAGCATTGATGTCTAATATGGATATTTGATAAATAGTATCTTTTTCGGTAACTATTTTACGTGATGTAATATTATATCGAGCTGTTTACAGCTGTCTCCTACTTCAGTACCTTTTTAAATATACTGGCCTTTAAACTTAATTCTAAATAAATGTTACAACAAACTGTTAGTAATAACACTGGTTGGCAAAAAAAATTCTACACCAAAAGATGCAGACTAAAAATATTTTAAAGCCAATCTAACTTAATTTTTTTATGTGCTCAATATTTTCGAAGTTATTTAAAAATTAGTGTTCATACAAAATTTAAGATTTTTTTTGTTACTAAAATTTCTTTTGATAAATGAAAACATCAAAAATATTTCAGTTTATCATCCTTATCTTATAGCTGGTAATGTTGCGATTAAAATAAGGCATGCACAGTGGGGCAGAATCGAAATTTTTTGGAAATAAATCTGTAACTTCTGATCGGCTGGTTGGATTTGCATGAAATTTGGTGTAGGCGTAGCAAAGGAGTGAGCAATGTTAAGTTTGGAAGGGGGACCTTACAGAACCCTCTGGAGCGGAGCTAAATTTGGGTACCTCTGACTTAAAAATTTGTCAATCGCTTGCCAAATTTTTGTTTCTCGTCCAATTTTAAATATTTTTACACATTATTGTAAGCACTGATAAAACCTTAATGATAAAGCTTACATGTCCTATTTATCTCTTATAGTTTTTGAGTTATTTCCATTTGCATTTTTAAGTACCTCAATTTTGCATGTTCTTGGTCCAGTTTTTTCATATATATCCTAGTGTTTCCGACCAGTTTCATTTGTTTTTTCTTTAACTAAGTACGGTACTCCGTTTGCCGATTCGTGCTTTGGGATTTGATAAAATATAGACTAAAGTCAAAACTTTTATATAAAATGGGTCGAATTCGGGAGGGTGTGTACCATGATTACTTCAGTTAGTGGACTTACTTTTTACTTAGGTATCTTCTATGTGAAGATACCTTTCAGAAAAGTATAAAATTATTATTAAAATGGCAAAACTTTGATTAGCTTTCCCCAGATATTTCGTATAAAATTCTATCCGATAACGGCAGTGATGGACTAAATTGTAAAGCTTAATTTGCAGGCTGTTCGGTTTCATCTAGGTTAGACTGTATTCAATTACTAGGCCGAACAATTACGTTAGTATATCAAGAATCATGTTTCCAAAATATAAATTATAGAAGAATGCAATTTTTTACATTGCATCTGAGGATGAGTTTCCAAAAACTAAAGTTTTTTCTGACTAATTCCCCAACTAATAGAATTCTGTCTCTCATTGAAAGAAAAAATCTGATCTTTCTATAGAGTTTTGAAAGCAAAGACTCCAATTTATCTATCTACCTTCTATCTAATATTTCTATATATATTAAAGAGTAACGTTACTGGGTGATTGACTGACTGACTTATTTGGTGACTTATCATCGAACAGCCCAAACAGTTAAAGCTAGAAAGATAAAATATGAATTGTAAATCGGTCTCCCACCGAATAGATCCACTAGGATAGGATTTTTGGAAATTCGAATGTTTAGGCGGTAAAATCGGTAACCTTATATCTCCTAAACTAATAGAGATACCAGAAAAAAAATTAATAGTTATCGTTATTCCTTTAAAAAATAATCGAACAGGTGTCTGGTACTTTTTTGAAATTCGGCTCTTTTAGGGATAAAACGGGTAAAAACTATAATTTGGTACTTTTTTTGACAACTTATCTATCTTTTAATCTAGTAATCATAAAAACAAAATGTGCATCAAATTAGTACCTTGTCAAAAATTGGCGAATACAAGTTTGGTACTTTTTGGAAATTCGAACGTTTAAGGAGTAAAAATTGTACTTGTTTTTGGTACTTTTTTCACAAAATATTTTTTTCTTTTTACTTACACATACATATAAATATTTTCACATTAAATATCAGTACAATTTAGAAATTCGTTCGAATACAATATTTGTTATATTGTATAAAAAGTACCAAAAAGGGGATATAATCGGGAAATTGAATTTTATTCAAATTAAATTATGAATTTTTTTTATTATATTAAGCCTAGAAACATGAACTTAAGTGAGATTTCACAAGAGAGGACTTTGTAATACTTTTTCTTTCTTCTAATGCTACTTTTTGCATTTTCTATAATATTGAACCTAGAAACATGAAATTAAAGTTACATGAACATATGTGGATAAGAATTCAAGACGGGACTTTTTGTCACTTTTTTGTTCTCCTAATGGCACCTTATGAAATTTCTGTAATATTTAACCTAAAATATGGTCCTAAGTGAATGAAATTCCATAAGAGGGTACTTTTCGTTATTAAGGAGTGCGATCGAAAAAATCTTAACACACGTTTTGCCTCATAAATTTTAACGGAAGCAATATTTAAAATTCAAAATTAAAATCTAGTTATCATTGAAAAATATGTCAGTTATTATTTTTAATGACAACCATGTTGATTTGTAGCGATTCTGATCAAAATGAGTGGCGAAAATGATGCACGTGCTATAAATTATTAAGAAATTTCAAACAAATTTAAATTAGTCCTACAAATAATTGGTCAAAGAATTAAATGTTCGCTTTCAAACTGTTTTCAAGGTTATTAAACAGTATCAGGAGAATTCGGCCATTGACAGGAAACCTGATTCGGGAAGAAAAATGGTCCACATGATACTGGGAAGGCCAAGAAAATTGAAAGCATATTGAAAAGAACTCCAAAAACATATAAGAAGACAGGAATGCTGCAAAAAATTTAGAAGCCAAGAATAGGGCACGAAAATAAAACCGAATTTCATACAAAAATACTCATGTTGTATAAAATACGATTAAACGTATATACTGGCTAATTTTTCGCAGATTCGGGGTCAAAATTTTTATATTGCCTTATATTGTTTATTTTTATATTGCTGATGCTCGAGGAAATGTTAGAGATAAGTTTAGGACCGAAAAGTTGACAAAATTGCCTATAGAATCAATGGTGTTGCAAGATTTACGCAGTTGCGGCAAAGAAGCAAGTCATTTGTTGCAGTGGGCTCTATAAATACCGAAAAATACATCAAAGAATGTTTGCAAAAAAATCTTTTTCCTTTCATAAGAGAGCACAACGTGTCCACATATTTTTGGCCCGGTTTGGCATCATGCCAGTACGTAAGAATGCTCTGAATTGGTACTAAAGCAATAACATAATTTTTGTACCAAGAGAGGTTAATCCTCTAAATTGTGCGGAACTAAAACCAGTGAAGAGATATTGGGCTTTTGTGAAAAGATAATCGAAGAGAACAAAAGGTGTGTCTCAAAATATCAAAAATTTTAAAAGGAGATGGGCAAACTGTTCCAAAATAGTGACTGAAACAACTATCGAATCTCTAATGAAAGGGTTACTAAAAAAAGGTCTACGAGGTCATAAGTAGTGGACAAAAGTATAAAATTTGTATTTTTCTGTGATCTGTAGTATAATATCAATTCAATAAAATGAAAATTCTAAGATCAACCGTTTCCAAATTATTAAACTTTATATATGTTATGATTTTTTCTATCGCACTTCTTATTACTCTTTGAACTCTAAGATGTGTGAAACTGGTAACTAGTATTTTAAAAGTTTATTGTTCTTAATTCCGACAGAACACCAATATTATAAATGCTCGCACGGGAGTTTGGAATCATAATTAAATTTTACTGTTTGTTTTCACACTTGTTTTTTTCTAAATAAAAAGGCTACCAAGTTATTAGGAGTACTGCAGGATCGAGTTTAGTGATATTTATTGGGGATGTACGACTAAACGTTTATTAGAAATGTTAATTAATCTATACACGGATTAATCTGTTAATCGATTAGTCAACAATTCTAATTAGTCAAAATTCTGATTAATTATTTTTAATTTTGATTAATGGAATTTTAATAATTTTATTCAAAGTTCTCAAATTAAGTTTACAATTGAACAAATGAAACCAAAAATGCTAAAAACAGTGTTTACTGTAAAATATATGTTATTTGGCATTTAGAGGACCCACATTTTATATTTTTAAACGATATTGCATGAAATAATTTTTTAAATTGTTTAATTTATAAAGAAAATTAAAAAATATAAAAGAAAGTCAAATAAATTTCAAATATTTAAGATCTTATTTATTCAAATTCCTAATTAATTGATTAATCATAATTTTGAATAATTGAAATCAAGGAATCGTTCATTTAAGATCAACTAATCGTTGATATAATTTTTCAAATTTTTGTTTTTGAAACTCTCTTACAATTGCCTAAAACCTTAATGACAGTCAATAATACAAAAATAATCAAACTTACGAGTATATATAAAATATCGCACCTGTACAAAAGCTAAACTTAACCCTGCTTTTTAACATTAAAAAAGTTTCATAAGTTAAAAGCTAATAAAACAACAAACAATAATAAATCAAAAAAAAAAAAAAAAACAGCAAAATGTTTAAATTTATTAACTTACCATCAACGATATGTACTCGCACCGATGTAGGATTTGCATTTGAAGGCGTACATGTGTACAGACCAGAATCCTGTTGTATTGCCTTTTGTACCAATAAGCGACTTGTGGTTAAAACACCTTTTTCTGTTACTAATGATATACCGCCACGTGGTGAGTCGAAATTTATGACCTGATATTACAAGACGCAATCAGCGAGCCAAAAAGAACACATACATTAAATGGTCATGAACCAAAGTTAAAAGATAATAATAAAAGAGAAAAGAAAGAAACAAATGTAAGCTTAAAATAAGTACAAAATTTACAAAAGTAATGTTTATTATATTTATAAGGATTTTCTTTGTGCTACTACATAAGGATTTGTTTTCAAATACCGTCTAAACATAACACATACATATAAATTTATGTAGTCATATGTGTATTATTTATTATTGTTGTTGGGAGTATAAAATACAATTTAAGGATAATTTGTTTTGAAATTATGCAAATTTTATGGTTTAGTTGAAAATAATACAAGTAGTATGTAGTAAGGG
Source organism: Protophormia terraenovae (assembly GCA_951394005.1). Classification (NCBI taxonomy): domain Eukaryota; kingdom Metazoa; phylum Arthropoda; class Insecta; order Diptera; family Calliphoridae; genus Protophormia; species Protophormia terraenovae. Next base: position 70,347,189 of record OX596076.1, on the reverse strand, counting down.
AAGAGAGTGTCTGAGAACATGTCATATTTATTAGTATGACATTTTATTTAATATTTTCCTTTACTTTGTAAGTTTTATTTACATATTCAACATATACGATTACACATACATACATAAATGTTTAAGGGTCCATATATTATTTTACAGTTTATGTTTATTTTTCTTTCATTTCATGGTCCTTTATTTATATCTCTAGAGTAATGATATCCTTCACTGCTGTAATCATACAATGGGTACAAAAAAATAAGCAGACCTTTATCACTAGTTAATCACAATTATTTGTTTAGGTAAATGTCATATCTTTATGTCAGTTTTGTTATCATATGAGTAGTATTTGATTTAAGTTATATGTCTGTTATATATTTATCTATTTTTCTACAAATAAAAAACAAGTAAATAAACTATACTATTGTATTATTTTAATAAAGGTCAGACTTTTGGTTTATTTGGAATTCTATAAATTATTTATGTTAAATGCTCCTTAAGGTATTTTTTTATTACAATAGTTATCTGATATTCCCTAAGATATGCAACAACTTACTTTTTTTTAAGAATTTTTAAATGTCATGTTTTTTAATAGAAATTTATTTAAATAAAATTTAAATTTCTATTTACGAATTTTTAATTTTACTTACCTGTCTATTGTGCGACCATATCACTGTGGGTGGAGGTTCGGGTGCAAATTTTACAATACACGTTAAATTTATAGTTGATCCCTTGTTAATGTGCAGCTCTGGCCCACCAATCACCTCTGTTACAGGTTCTACAAATATACAAGAAAAATGTTTTGAAAACATTAATCTATTGCTTAATAAATTTTTTCTTTTTTTTCACAAAATTCTTATAATATTGAAAGCTAAACTAAATGTGACAGCCTATAAACTCTTGGTATTAACTTGTGTATAAGAATACCAACTGACAGCATTGATAATACGCCTAAGATAACTTGTTAAAGCTACAATCTATTAGCTAAAATATAGAATAAGTTATGTTGGAATAAAAAAAGTAAAAAAAAAAAAAAAAAAATATAAATTGAAATGTATAAAATTGAGTATTTTATCATTAATTTTTATTTATGCTTCGCTTACACCTGGGAAGAAAAACAGTTAGCAGGAAAGTATAATTGACGGATTTTATAATTAATTTATTTTTTGTAATAAATATTTAAAATATATTAAAGAAAAATACTTTTATAATAGGCAAAATTTTAATACAATTAATATTTGGAGATATTGATTAATTTAAGATGCAATAAGATTATTTTTAGCGGATGCACTTTCCCAGTTACTTTTATTATTAAGGAGTGAGATCGAAAAATTCTTAACATACATAATATTCAATAACTTGGAAACGGTTGATCTTAGAGTTTTCATTATTTTTTTAATCATTTGATAATTTAGCACAGATCTAACCACTAATTATAAAATTGTGGACCATTTTTGAAAACCCTTTCTTTGGAGATTTGATAGTTGCTTCAGTCACTTTTTTGGAACAGTGTGCACATCTCCTGTTAAAATCTTCGGTATTTTGGGACAACTTTTTTGTGCTCTTGAATTCACTTTTCACAAGAGCTCAATATCTCTCCACTGGTCTAAGCTATGGACAATTTTGAAAATTTACCGCTCTTGGTACTAAAACTATGTTATTGATTTGGTACCACTCCAGAGCTTTCTTACCGTATTGACATGATACCAAATGGGTCCAAAAATATGTGGACACGTTGTGCTTTCTTATGAAAAGAAGAAGTCTTTTTTGCAAATATTCCTTTATGCACATTTTGGTATTTATAGATCCGAATGTATCAAATGTCTTTCCTGTTTTGCCGCAACTGCAAAAAGCTTGTCGTACCATGAATTTTGTAAGAAATTTTTGCTGCTTTTGGGTCTTAAACTTATCTCCAAAAAAATTTTTTTTTGCAGAATTCCAGTTTGGAATTTTTTGAACTTAATATGTTATCAACTTTCCCATTAGCTTTAAATTTTCGCACCAAATAGTCGAAGCACTGAGAAAACTGAGCTGATTTTCTACCAGATGTGTTTGGAGTTCTTTTCAATATGCCTTCAATTTTCTGGCCTTCCCAATATCATGTGGTCCTTTTTTCTTACCGAAATAGGTTTCACATCAATAGTCGAATTCTCCTGATACTGTTTAATAACATTAGAAACGGTTTTACGGATGACATTTAAGTAATTCTGTGGCCAATTATTTGTAAGACCTATTTGGATTTTTTGAAATTTTTTAATAACTTGTAGGACATAAATCTTTTTTTCACTTATTTTGATGAAAATAAGGGCAAATTAACATGGTTGTTATTAAAAATAATAATTGAAGTATTTTTCCATGATAACTAGATCAAAAAAAATTTTGAATATTGATTACGAAAAAAGTTGTGTTAAAATTTTTGCGATCTCACTCCTTAATATTATTAAGTTTCTACCACACTGATACATGTTTAATAAGATAATGTTATATAGAATTCCATTTGTAAATGTAATATGTAATAAGTAAATATGGGTTTTCTCTTATAAAGAAATAAATTTTACGTATGTTAAGCTAATAGTACTTTAATGAAAAGGTAAATTCTTTAAACTCGTTTACTTTTAAGATTCAAAAATTTCGAAAAGTGTTTAACGGTACATCAACGCTTTTTACTACCAACATTCTTTGGCTCCAGTGTAACACACGTCCATTCACGTGAATGACTTTTACCGGACGACGTCAATGTTATGGAGGTTTAAAAATTATAAACATTTATAAAAAAAAAAAAATTGCCAAAATTCCATTTTATTTATTTAAATGTTTATCTTTCGACATTTTTTGATGCGCCTCCGCATTTTTATTAAGCATTACAAACAACTACAAATAATGCCACTTTTAGTTAATTTCATGCTGTCCACACGATGTGCCTTAGCGAAATGTGTTTTGACAAAAGTTTTTAACTATCAACAATATTTTACTTAAATTTATGGTCCCGGTCAATTATATTTATCGCCGTTCTTATATCTATATACCCAATATTGGTTTAAATTGCAATTTCTATATAAAAATATAAAAACAGAAAGTGCAAATTTTGCATAATTTTCAAAAAGTCCATAAAATTCTTGTATTATATTTATTTTTAGTGCTCCTACGATTTTGTTATGTAAAATAACAATAAACTAAGTTCACTCAGTAATACAAGCCATTGCATATGAAACTGTGAATGTTCCCCGCGAAAAACTGATTTTTGAAAAATTTTCGCTCTTGTTTTCCAAACTTTGAGACTATCTACTACGTTGACCATTTCGGGCATATCAATAGGATATAGCAAAAAATACGCACAATTACAACAGGTATCAATCCCTATCTTTAAATTTGTATTCGGTTGAGGGGCGCACAGACCTGAAAAATTTAGAAAACCTAAATATGTAGTCATCAAAACTCGACTACCCTGTATTTAACTGTTGAAAGTCTGCACAAGAACAAAGATGGTGTAGAATTTATCTGCAAAATCCGATTAATTTATTTATGATAGAATGAGATCAAAAAGTATAAACGCGCGAACAAAAATTGTAGAAGTTCTTAAACTTTGAACAACAATAATGAATTTAAAAAGAAATTTATGGTGCTAAAATTTTGCACTCTATTAGTTTCAAGTCTTGTGATTTTAGATCTGTAACCAAATTATTAAGGATTTAAGTCAGTTTCAGCCAAGTTAAAAATTTTTGATAACGGCCCATATTCTTAAAATTTTGTACCAGGATGTTAACATAAAAAATATTTTTGTATTGCTGGAATTCGAACTTTTTATTTTTGGGTCAATCCCAACAAACCAAATGATATCGTAATGATATCATATTGAAATCATTTCAATGATAAAGAAGCCCGAGAATGATATCATTCATAATTCTAAAATGATATGGGTTGCTTTCTAAAATTTACACTCGAAAATGATTAACAAGAAATAGTCCAATATTCTTACTTTCAAATATGTATGTATTTTGTTATATTAGCTTTATTAAATACAATTTGTCGATCGAAAACTAACTGAACTGATCTGTATTCTGTTCCAATTTAATTGAGCCTGCCGGGAGAAAATATATTATTATTTTCATATTTAACAAAAGTTTATTGAAAGGCACTTACATTTTCAATATTTTGCTTGAATATTTCAGTTAGCCACCCGCAGTCCTCTTCAAAATTTCTCTTTAGAAGAAATTGAATTATTTGCAATGTTTTAAAATTTTGTTATAACAAATTTTCTAATTAAAATATTTTTTTATGAAATTTTTTGAAGTTTATTTCTTTAAAAAATTAATTCGATATTCCATTATAAATTTTCATAGCTAATATGAAATCGTTTCGCGAGAAAATTTGACATTCCATGATCAGAACGGATTAGACAGTTCTGTTTTAGATGGTCTTTAGTTTTATATATTCGACAATTTTTTTTACGTGTAAGGCTTATTTTCGCAAGCTGATATATACTTCAAAATAACTATTCCTTTTAAATTTCAACAAGATTAATTCAAAATTGCAATTTGTACTTTGTTCTTAAGGTTTACATGGACGAGCAATCAGCCAGACGGACGGACGGACATGATTAAGACGACTCAAGAAGTGATTTTTGAGTAGAACGGCATATTCTAAGGTGGGGGTCCAATGAGTTTCTTTGTGTGATACAAACATTAGCTCAAACGCATAATACCTCAACTAATAGCGGTGTAGGGTATAAAAAGAATGAAATAATTTGACAGGAATTTCTGGGCACGTTTTGTTGTGTTTACAAATATTAACATTTTTAAATATCTGATAAGGAATCTCAAATACATTTTTAATCAATTAAGAATGTTTCCTTGAAATTTATTAAATTAAAATAACATTTCTGTTCGCAAGGATTCAAACCCATACAAACACTTTAAACGTACTAGCTTTGAATTCTTAACACACATCACCTATATATTTCATCAAAATGCAATTTTTCATATCAAATCATAAAAAAAGTGAATACGGCTGTAATTCATTAAATAAGGCTCTAATTAGAAAAATACAATCATCTGGGATCACTTATATTTTAAAAAAAAATTATACTTTCTTATAAAATCATAGCCACTTAGTTAGATCTGTCAACGGAATCATAAAATATGATATTTTTAAGGGCTTATGTTTTCAGACAATTTTTTTTATACCAGGAATATTTTTTGTCCTAAAGTTACTTAAAAAAATTCCTTCGACAAAACATTAAATTTTCCAATAAAAAATGTTCATGCAATAATTTTTTTATAACTTTCAATATGGATTAATAAAAAAAGCAATATCTTTTTAAACTCCAATTACCTTTTAGAAAATAAGCTCCAAAGGACGCCATTTTATATTGCTGGTATGCGGAATCCCTTCATCTATACTATTGGCTCAAGAATAAGTTTTGCAAAGGTCTTCTAAAAACGATTGTTTTGTTAAAAAACACTGATGCTGTAGATGCACAGAATATGCATTACCAACATATGAGATGCCATGTAATCGAGAAATTTCTAGCATTAATTCCACTAAAAAGCATTCAATATTTCATAAATATTTGGGCGTCCAGAACAGATTTTCTCTTTTAACCCCATATAAGTTTAAAATTGTTTAAAAAAGATGTGCGTTGATTTTTGCAGAAAAGGAAGAAAAAATTCGTCCTATGTCTCTGAAGTCATGTTTATGAGATTGTTATAAATGAAAAAAATTTGTATCAATGCAAAATATTTCAAAAGAAAATATCATTCAACAGTATTACTTCTTTAAATTTTGACCAACCCTATAAAAGTTCCACCTAGACAAAGCATTGAAAATCAAACGGTCATTTGTTTCTTGAGAAGTCAAGACACTTTGGTAGTGTACGTTTGGAGTATAAAATTACTATTAGTTGCAAATATTATGCCATCATTTGTTTGCCAGAAATCTTGCAAAAAGTAAGGAAAATTATCTGCCAAACCCCGATGCACTACGATAATACTATCTTTTACAAAGTTTTTGAAAAAAACCGGCAATATTGTCATTACAAAAATAGAATTGCAGGATTTATTATTCAATTATTTCATTGCATTATCCAGTATCAAAAAATAAATTGCAAAGATAACTTATTTCGACACTTGGAAAATCGGTTAATTCATCAAAAATACAATTAAGGTGGAAAAACTGCCTTAAAACTTGGTTCAAGCGCATCAGAAAAGTTATTGACTGTCATAAAAACTACTCTAGGAAACAACACAGAAAAAATTATTACCGTATTTTTTACAATTAACTCAGTTGTTTAATTTTGCATCAAAATTTATTAAATATGTTCAAGAAAAAATAAAATAAAAAATAAATTTTGGTATGATTTTTTTTCCTATACACATTTTTAATTCATTCAATCATCTACTTGATTGATTTAATTAATTTATTAATTGTGAATTTTTTTCTGTTTTGTATTTTTTATAGTTTTTAGTAATTGATATAATTATTTTGGTGAGAGGTGCAAATTTAAACAAGTTTATAATTGAATGAATTATTTTCATATATATTTGTTAATTGGTGACTTTTTTCTGTGAATAATGTTCTCTTTAGAAAGAAATATCGTTTTATACGTTTTTCTCAAAATATAAAAGGCACCCCTCGTGTAACTAAATAATTCCTTTGAAATATAAATATTAAACATACATCTTTTGACAAATTCAGAGTAAATATTATATAAATTAAATAAAAGTTTCCAATAAAGAGTAAATATTTTATTTATTTACCAAAGAAAAACAATTTAATAAATATTCATTATATTTCATCTTCCGGTAAGTCTGTCTGTTTATCAAAGGTATTAAACCAAAAAGCTCCATAATATTTTTTTTCAAAAGTATTCCAACAAACCGGCCAGAAATTTTATGTTCACCAAGTTGACTTATTTATGTCTATACGTAACAGACATGTGTCCTGACTTCAAACACCTTAGACAACAAAACCAAAGTAAAATTCAAACTAAAGATTTGTATGTATAAATGTACTTCAACTAAATCGAGAAAGTTAACAAATAACAATAAGACAGAAAAAAGTTTTTTATTGAATTTTGTTCATAGCTTCTTTATTATTGTTTGTTAGTTTGTTGTCTCCTTATAAATATTTATTGAAAATGTTTATTGTTTAACATGTCCTGCTTTTTTTTTTTTTTGTCTCTATGTATTACAGTTTTTGCTAGATTTATTATGGCAAATCTATATACATAGAAATCTAAATAAAATCGAAAGTTTTGTCAGAATGTCCTTGTTTTAATGTCTCAATTTATTTGATTTTTGTTTATAAACTTTCGTTTTGTTTGGTTTTATATAAATACTTACACATACGTAGTATATTGGATGTATTACAGTTTATTTGTAATAAACCATGTAATATGTTACAATATTTTATTTTATTCTACTTTCGATTGTTTTTTTTTCCATCTCCATAATGTTATATATCTACATAAATTACAACAATGTTATAATATTTTGGAAAATGATTATATATTTCTTATCTTTATTTTTCTATTATTTATTTATTTCCTTGAATTTCTATAACGTTTTTATAAATGTTTTTGTATTCTTTAATATGTATAAGTATTGTATTACTTATGAAGCGTTACATTGAAATTGCTAGCATGATAATTTAACGCTAAGTTTAATTTGGTAATATATTAAAAATTTTCTTTTTGGGAATGTATTAAAGTGAGAGTTTAAGAGACATATTGATAGACTTTTTTAAATAAAAATAAAGTAATAAAAATATAAATTTACTTTTAAATGTCTTTTTGTAATAAAAAAAATTTAAAGTTTTTTTAATAGCTTTTATTTGCATTTGTTTCTTTTTTTATTTGAAGTTTGCGTATGAGTTGGTAGCGTATGATTATTATTGAGTATGAGTGTTTGAAAAATATCACTCATACTCTTTGATTTAAAGTACAAGAATTTTATGGATAAATGAAATATACTTATGTATATAAAGTTAGGTCTCATACCCAGCAAAAACTTGGTAATGACATGTAGTTAATGATGTAGTTACTTTGTAATGAAAACAGCATACTGTCTGCACTACATAGAAGTTGTTTAGTAACTAATTAATTATAACCCAAGCGTAAATAATTATTTATGATCAGATTTTTGAAAATATTACTTTTTTTTTTGAATTTTATAATGCAGTTACCAATTTATATATATAAAGAAGGGATACATAAAAGAAAGGCAAAATTTGCGTATGAATTAATTTATAATCTAAAATAGTTTATTTTTATTACATTTATTTTAATTACATTTCTGGTTGTTTTTAAGTTCTTTTTAATTAAAATTTAAAAAATCTTTTTACAACAACAAACAAATATTTTATATCCTGACATTTCATTCACTTATTTATAACCTAAAATGTAACTAGTTCCTATATATATATCATGTTCAACTTATATTTAAATATATATTTTTTTAGAGCAATAAATATCTACTCTTACATCTATGAGTTAGATGAAATAAGGAGTGAGATCGAAAAAATCTTAACATATATAAAATTCAATAATTTGGAAACGGTTGATTATTCTTTTATTTAATTGATATTATACTACAGATCACAGAAAAAAAAAAAATATAAAAGTGGACCTTTTTTTTTTGGTAACCCTACCATTAGAGATTTTATAATTTTTCAGTCACTTTTTGAAACAGTTTGACCATCTCCTTTTAAAATTGTCGATATTTTGAGACACCTTTTTTTGTGCTATTCAATTCTCCTTTCATAAGAGCCTCTCTTGGTACAAAAACTATGTTATGGCTTTGGTACTACTTCAGAGCTTTCTTGCCATAGTGACATGATGCCAAATTTGACCAAAAATATGTGGACACATTGGGTACCGTGAAATAACTCCCAAATAAAATAACTTCCAGCAGAAAAATTAAATAACTCCAAAAATTATTTCCATGCAAATGGGGTTTTATTTCATTATTAAATAGTACCCAGTGAGTTGAAACTAAGGTATTCACTCGAATATTGTTTATTCGATTAATCGACAAATTAAAATCAAATAATTGTTCAATTAAATAAAAATCAAGAATTTCGAGTAAAAATGAGTATGAGTCCAAATTAAAAAGTGAGGTTATGAGACAAAATCGCTAATTATTCCAAAGTGGATAAAAACTCACAAATTTTTGTTTTTATCAAAAGTATTGATAATCCTTTAATTGAATATTATTAGTTTTTTTTTTTTTTTTTTCAAAGTGTAAAAACTAGTTATTTTATAGCGTTACAGACATTACAAAAAACACTCCGGACCACCCTTTAATATAAAATTTGATTTGAATTGATAGACCAAATTTCATAGACCCATTTTTAAAACTATCAATGAATATATTAAATATAGAGAAACAACAGCAAAAGAGGCAAATATTCACACAAAATGCTTGTTTTATTTTTTAATATGCATTAAAAAAACGTGTAAAATTTTAAGGTATAATTTAATCGAATAACTCGAGTAACTTAAAAGATTTACTCGATTATTCGAGTAATTTAAAAACTGCATTTTCGAGTTATTTGATTATTCGAACAATGAAAAAGTCGATTATAATGAATACTCTAGTTGAAACTTATTTAACTAGTTTCTGTTATAATTTCCAACGAAATTATGTTGGAATTTATTTCATGCCTTTTTACAATTGGGAGTTGTTTCATTTCGTTTGGAAATTTTTTTCATTTTTATTGAGTTTATATTTCTTGCCTGTAGGGTTTGAGCAGCACCGGCTTTGCTAAAAAAAATAATTCCGTATATCCGTCATCTGGCTGGGCTCAATGATTTTTTCCACTGTGGTATTTCAAACACGCTTAGTGAAGTTTTTATGCATAGACATAGACAAATGCAGAACAATTTTTATTTATTTTTTTTATTTTGTCATTCCGTGTGTAATATGTCGAAGGAATAATTTAAGACTCCATAAAGTATATATTTTCTGGGTCCTGGTTAGATTCTGAGTCGATTTAGCTATGTCCGTCTGTCTGTCTGTTGAAAGCAGGATAGGGCTCGAACGGGACAACCTAGGGAGACGAAATTTGGCTCAAATATTTAACTTATACAAGGTTCATTTGGTATTGAAAATCGGTTAATAAACAAAGTTATGGGCTAAAAACTAGAAAGACAGGGTGCCTGTTGTAGCTTCATTTCATACTTTTCTGATGATATCTCTTAAACAAAAGCATATACGACAACGAAATTTTGTACGGATAGTTCGGGGTCGATATAAACGTGGAAACCAAAAATGGCCGTGGTCCTCCCATATAAGGTGAAACGTCAACGAAATTTTTTAGAAATAGTTCAAGGAACTATGTAAACTCGGAAACAAAAAATGGGCGTTGTCCGCTCACTTTATTTCATTGGACTTATTTCATTTTGGAGTTATTTCATAATACTGACACATTGAGCACTCTTAAGTAATGAAGAAGCCTTTTTTGCAAACATTCTTTGATGTATATTTCGGTATTTATAGAGCCCACTGTAACAAATGACTGGCTACTTTTGTCGCAACTCCATAAAGCTTGTCATACCATGCTTTTTGGTTCTAAACTTATATTCAATATTTTCTCGAGCGTTAGTAGCATAAAAATGTTGACCCGTAAGCTGTCCTATTCTTGGCTTCTAAATTTTTTGCAGCATTTCTGTTTGGAACGATTTGGACTTTTTATATTTTCAATATCATGTGGACCTTTTTTTCTTTCCTATTAATGGTCAAATTCCCCTGATGTTGTTTAATAACATTGGAAATAGTTTTGCCAATTTTTCGTAAGACCAATTTGGATTTTTTTTTTTTTTTTTTTAATTTTTAATAATTTTAGCACGTACTTCTTTTTTGTCACTAATTTTGATTAAACTCACAACAAATCAACATGATTGTCATTAAAAATAATAAATAACATATTTTTGAAAAAAATAATTAGAAAAAAAAATAAATAAATAAAATAAAATAAAAAATTTTAAATATTGCTTCCGAAAAAAAATTAAGATGCAAAATGTGTTTTAATTTTTTTGATCTCTTTCCTTATGTAAATGCTATAGGCTTTTTCATGAGATTTGTCCTGTATCTAAAAATAATATAAATTTGTTATTAATCTAATTATAATGATTAGTTAGTTTTCCTTTCCATTTATTAGTACTTTAACAGGTATATGGTTGCACAATTTAATTATTTACTTTGAGATGTTTTTAATTTTGGGTGTCTCCTCATTTTGTTCTTATTGTTGGCTTTTGTTGTTATTGTTGTTAAAGTAACAATATATTTTCAGATTAAAATTGATGTTCATAGTACTCAAATAAGTAAATAATTTACAATTTGGTCACGCATTTAATGGCTGAAAAAACAAAATGGTGGTCCTCTGCACACTGGGTTATTTGTAGCTTTTTTTTTTTTTACAATTTTTTTTGACTTAGCATCAGCAAGTGTATCTCAAAAATTTGGAAGTCTAGTGTTACTGTGTTTTCAAAAATAGTATACTATTTATACTTCATTTTGTTTAAATAGTTAATACAGAAAACTGTATTATATAACCTGGATCACAGTCCATGCAAACTTGTGCGAAAAGTACAGGATACAATTTTGCAGATAAATCAATAAAATTTAACATGTCCTTCATACGAAAGACAAATCTTATTGAAAATAATTATGATTCGAACTACACCATCAGATTAATGAATTCTCCAAAAGTTTTTTTAAAGTTCTTACTAATTTCGATTTTATGGACCTTTAAAAACTTTGGATTATTTGTAGTTCCTTTTTCATTATGTGTATAAATAAATTTCGATGTAAGAATTTATTGTTTCTTAGAGTACAAAGTTTCTCCTAACTATTACGTTTTCCTTTTCACGACCACTTTTCATAACAAGATTGTATGCAATTATATTGAAAAAATAATTCTGAAAAATTAAATAAAACCGAAATACGAACTTTTTTTATAAAATCATTTGGGAATTTTTCTGGACATCTTTGCGTTGGACTATTGGGATAATTGTTTCTTGCTTCACTGTGTAATTCAAAATACTTTTTCTGATGTGGGTTTTTTACAATCTATCCGTCTTTAAGAGATCATCAAAAATATAGCGTTTAGCTCATTGCAAATATTTACTTTTTGTACACTGGCAGCCGATGCATCCTAAGCCAAGATTTCAGCTATTAAAATGGAAATAAATTGGCTATTAAACTATACAATATTGAAATAAATACATATATTTGGATATCCTATTCGACATCTAATTTGGTTATATGGCGAGAAATTCTGTTGGGTCATTCAAATATCAATTGCGGACTAGCCAGAAATGAATGGACTAGTGTACGTATGTATCTTCTCCAAAAAATGCGGGTACCATATTATGAACTCAGTTCGGGAATGTTATAGGTGCATTTTATCGCTGGAAAAAAATTCTAGCACTGTTTTATCAAAGTGCATGTTATATAAGTTTAGATATCCCCAACAAATATTACTTTTGGAGATCTAGTAACAATGATGAGATGGAACCCCTAAACTACACAACTGTCCTATAGAAATCATGGTTTTAATTTTTCGCAAGCAAACTAATGTTGATATCAGCAAAGTATTTTCTATCTTACATTTATCTAATTAATTTGATTTAAACCTGAGTTATGACGTGTGAATTAATTCTCCCCACAACTTCTATATCTAGGTTTATCCCATTTTGGACCACTACCCGATTTCGTAGCGATAACTTTCAAAAATTTAGGACAAAGTTTGTTTTTGGATTGTGATAACAAATTCAGAAGATTTTAACGCTTAGATATTTTTGGTTCCGAATTAAAAGGCCTGGAAGAGTTTTGGAACCAAAAAATTTGCCTGAACAATATTTTGAAAATTTTTTAGCTCACATTTTATCGGAAAGAAGATTTAAAAATAGCGCTGAAATGATCACTGATGCGTTTTCGCAACACTAAGATATTAGTCAGTCGTGTGGCTTTAATAAAATCAACGCTTTAATGACCACGTTTAATTTAATTAATTTATTAGTTAGTAAACAAATTAATTCTTTGAATTAGCAGATATTTTTTGACTCAATGGTAATGACCGTCCGTCTTTTTATACATTTGGCTTAAATAGTTCGAAAATGCCGCTTAATTCAGGAAAAGCTGACATTCGGATTTTGATAATCATGTTATATTTTTTCTATTTAGTAGTTAGTAAACAAATGCATTTTTGGAATTCTAAAATATTTTTTTGCAGAATCGCTATGTTCATCCGTCTGTCTATACTGTTGAGTTAAATGGGTCGAAAATAGCATAGCGTAGTGTCAATATTTTAATGTTTAGATTTGTTTTTTATATTGGCCAAAAGGTAAAAAAAGTAATATATTTTTGGAATTCTAAGACTTTTTTTTACAGAATTCTAATGTCTGTCCTTCTGTCCGTCTGTTTATTAATTTTTGTAAACTTGTCAATTCAAAATCGTTTGTTTTTTGATTCAATAAAGACATTTCTATATTCGATTGACAATTTTGTTCTTTAATAAACTGCAAAAGATATGAGAAATCGGTTGAAAATATTGGGATATATATGGAAAATACTTGACCAGCATCTTGCAAAGTTGAGATTGTTGAAATTTGAAATGAATATATCTCGAAGAATGTATAAGAGAAATAGTACATGTAAGCATGTTTTCTAAATGATTTATCAAGGACTTTAAAGTGATATAAAAATCTTGGAAATCGGATAAGGAACAAAAATTCGCTAGTGGTTAAACATTTCATATGACATTAGTATCCTATTTTGAACCACCATAACTCCGCTCCTGAGGCGTATTTGGGATCCTGCTTCTAAACTCAAAATGTTACTGTCATCTGTTGTGAAATTTCATATAAAACCAACCAGCCGATTTATTACAGATTTATTTATATTCTGCCCCACTGTTTAATGTTTGATAAAGCAAAGAAAATGCCTTCACTTAAGCTGTTTTTTGTATGAAATCTACTGGAAAAAAATGATATCTCAAATCGACCTATATATGGGTACGATTTTTTTCATAATATTAAAGTGGACAATATGTAAGATTTTTCAGAAAATTTTCAGAACAAACATGCTGTAACATTTTAAGTTGCATTCCATTTTAGAACAAGAATAATCCAAGAATAATAATAATATATGGGCAAAATAAAATTTACAAATACTTGAAGAAAAGTGCATTTAAATATCTGAAATTGATGGTTCCATTTTAAATTTTTTTAAAAGACTTTTTATTTAAAATAATAAATAGAAAAATTACATTTTACCCCAATGTGCAGCGGTTCAAAATGGGTTGTAAAAGGGTTTGTTTTCTCCAAAACTTATGTTGCAAGGGATCGTCTTTAAGGTAACTTTCCAATGAATTTATTTGCAAGAGAGATTACAGATATCATAATCGTGTTTTACAATTATTAGTTAAAATAGAATTTGTTATTATTTTAGGGTGATTCCCGAAATGGGCTTATGTTGTACCTACGGTAAATAACGAACCAATCCTCATATGATTTCTATTTATATAAGACTTATTTATGCCGAATATTAACTTGATACAGTATAAACGCATAACACCCCAACAACCTATTGTGGTGTAGTGTTTAAAAATATTTTAATGACTTATATGATTTATTGTGGTCATAAGCATTTTTTGATATTAAATATGAATAAAAATATTTAATAGAAAATATTTTTATAAAAAAAAAAAAAAAAAAAAAAACTTCAAATTGTTCACATCGAAGTATTAATTTTTGATGAATAGCTCATATGTCCTTATACACTTTTGTATTTAAAATTTATTTGGAACATTTTATCTTGAAACATACCATAGTGCAATATTCTCCTATTAAACCTAGTTACTGATTCATTAAACTTCACCACCTTTTTCAAATAAACTCCTATACCTCAAAAAACTGTAGCCGAATTTCTACAATGATAAAAAAGGGGCGTAAAACCAAAGGTGTCTTTGATAGTAAATAATAATGCTGCTATTGTTCACATAATTTGTTTGCTGTCAAGAGGAGTATGAAGTTTATATACCGAATGAATAAAGAACATAAGAATAATGATTAATTTATTACATAAATTATGAAAATAAAAAAAAGAGCACCGAACAATGAAAATTATGTTTTGTAACAAGGTCAGCCAAATTTATATGTTCCTAGAAAAATAAAGAAAACAATTTTGGTTTTTTACCTTTTGGACACAATTGTTATGGTGTTATAGTTATTACACAATGTTTAACAAACAAGTATTCAACAAATGTTTTTTTTTTTTTTTCGGAATTTAATAATAACGACCACAGTAGACGTTGGTAATAATAATAGTAATCATACGCCTTAGGTGTAAAAGATAATATCACACGTTAAAATGTAATCATTAAATAGAAAATGTCTTTATTACTGGTAATTTGGCTTAATTTTCTAGGTATTGTTGAGAAGAAATGTAAGTGATTGTATACCTAACTCAGTGAAGGCTAGAACACAATTGCGTTATTTAGCCTGTAAATAGAATTGAAAATTCCTACAAATTAAATATTTAGTGTGGAATTATGTCTGAGTGATTGCGGTGCTTTATTCTAGAGTATTTAAATTTTTCAATAGTATTTAATTAAAGAAATATTTATTTATAATGTTGGATATAACGGATATGGCTATTGATAATTGTTGACCCAGTTTTAGAGATTGAAATTAATTAATTAATTTGATTTTAATAGGTATTTATAAGCAGATATAACAAAAATTGAGCCAATTTTTTTTAGAAAATATAATTTATTTATTAAATGGTTATCTATTTTAATTACATATTTTGCAGTAAATAAATAGAGAAATAATTTAATAGTATTTTTGGTCAATTTAATGTTCTTCATAATTTTTCGATTTTTTTTTTCCCCTGAAGAAAATGTGAATTAATATAAAATTCAACACAAATTATTAAAATCCAAATAAAATATTCTTTCATTCACACAAAATACGAAAACATAAATACAAATAATGATAAATAACTAACTACCTTATTTCTTTTTTTACTTTTTGTTATTTGGTTTCCTTGTTGTACTATAAACCCCACACAATTTGAATAAATAATGAAATACCCAGATAAATAGTACAAAAAAACAGTAAATGAAATAATACAAGTGTATAAAACGAAATCGAAAACTAAATTCCCTTAACATATTTATCAAAACCGCTTACCGCAAATATTACCGAAAGCTGAAAAAAAAGTATGGGAGATTGAAGAAAAAATCAAAATAAGATGAAAAAGTAAAAAAGAAAATAGAAGGATGTAGAAGAGATAACAGCATGAGTTAACAAGTTTACGGGATGATACATAAGTATAAGTATGTATAAGTATTTTTGGATGTTAAACAGTGGAACATATAGTAAAAAAATTTAAAATAATAAGAAAGAAATATATGAACTTGGAATAATAAAATCAAAATAAAAGTTATAACTTATAAATGTCTTACTTA
Source organism: Protophormia terraenovae (assembly GCA_951394005.1). NCBI lineage: Eukaryota > Metazoa > Arthropoda > Insecta > Diptera > Calliphoridae > Protophormia > Protophormia terraenovae. Next base: position 70,330,731 of record OX596076.1, on the reverse strand, counting down.
ACTAATGCAAATAGTTCAGCTTATGAATAAAATTATTACAAAACATAACAGATTTTGATATTCTAAATTTATTTATATTATATTTATTTATTATCAAATATTATCAAACTATTTTGACCACTGTCTACTGCTGCTGATGATATTCTTCCAATATTCTTTTCATTGTATTAATACACCAAATTAAAAATCTTATTTGGAAAAGGTTAGGAAATCCATTGAGACATATACAAAAATTAGTTTCTTTGCTACAAGCTTGGAAAGTATTACTATTTTCTTTTTCTGATTTGTTTTTTGTTAAAACCACAAACTTTTGGTGAATGTTAAATAAAATATACAAAGATGAAAGCAGCATATTTTATTTACTTTATTAGATAGCAAAATATATAGATTAAATAAAATATTAAATTCTAATTTGAAGACTTATCAAATGAAGTTGATAAATTTAGTTAGAAAGGCATCACTTTTATATCCAAAATTACATTATTGAAGTTTGTTTTATAGAGCAGATTTTGTAAGGGAACTATTCAAAAATAAAAAGAATTATAAATATGTATGTAATTGGAAATTTATTAAAGTTATCAGAATTTGTTAAGTTTATGTACATATGTTTTCTTTAGCCAAGAACAGTCAAAGAAAATATTTTCAATATTATTTTAATAATACAAATGACAACATATATGGACACAATAATTTCATATAGAACAAAAAAAAAAAAAAGCAAAAAACAATGATCGACAATTTTTTTTTTTTTCGAGCTCCTTCAAAAAAAACAAAAAAAATATGTAGACTAGATGGAATTTTGCATGCTAAACACGAATCTGCTTTCAGTTTTTTTTCCATCAGGTCGGGATTTTATTTTATGGGCGTGTCTAATATTGTGCCCTAAATATCCCGATTACTCGAGTATATTTCACTGTTACTTGAGAACGGTATGCACGATTTATATAAATGATATACAAAAATATGCGGAATAAAATTAGCTTTAAATCGTTCTACTATCAAATATTTCGAAAAAAGTGTCGGAAAAAAAATTTTTCATGCAAAATTCAAGATTTCTTTTTTTTATAAAATTTTTTTTTTAAAGTGAAAACATCAAAAATATTTAAGTTTATCACCTTTATCTTAAAGCTGGCAAAATTGCGAGTAAATAAAGCCACATATTGTAAAAATTGATGCACAAATCTTCTTTGGATTCACAGTTAAGTTTGGATACCCATGCATATCTATAGCTAAGTGGAAATACACTAGTGGACAAAATAATTTTTTATTATTTTTTTTTTTTTTTGTCTTAAATAAGAAAAAATAGGTGGATTAGATGGAATTCAGTGTGCTAAATAAGAATCAGCTTTTACTTTTTTTCTATCATGCATTGATTTTTATTTATTTTTTTTTTTTTTAACTTGTATAACTCGAGAACAGTTTTTCCAATTAAGATAAATTGAACTTTAATATATAGCGACCTAAATTGTTTTTGAGCTGGATTTATACAACTTTTTGTCCAGTTAATATTTCCGTAGTTATTCAGTAATTAGTACCGATAATTTTAAAATTTATTTTTTTGAAAAGTGGTGAAAATTTTGATCCATAACTCTGAAATTCTTTAGAGAATAAATAATAAATAAATAAATATTGTGAGCATACCTTGAAGAAAATTTTCGTATGCATCTTTTGATGTATTACTTATCAAAATCGCTGATGATATTAGTCATTTTTTTTTTTTTTTTTTTTTGGCCACCACTGTATTTCTACTCAATTGTATGTAACATGGGTATTTTTACTTAACTGTGAATAAAATTTAGATTTCTGCATCAATTTTGAAGGTACATACCTTATTTTTTTCGAAGCATTACCAGATTTAAGACTTATAAGAAACTTATATGTGCCAAATTTAAATAAATAATTCTATATTTAAGGGATTTATGATTGTTAAACCCCATTTCAGGGAGGACGTTTGTTTGGGAGCTAGGTGAAATAATGGACCGATTATAACCAATTTCAATAGGCTTTGTCCTGGACTGTAAGACACTCATTAATTTATGTTAAAGATTAATTTATGTTAAAGATTGCGACCTGTAAATCATCACAAAAAGTAATTCTTAGCCGATTGATATAAATAAAAATGGGTCTTAGACCAATATTTTTGGGTGTCTATGATTTATACATGTACACTATAGAGCAAAAGTGAACACTTTCACCACGAATTGCAGTTTAATACTAATATTTGCGTAGAAAATCATGTTCAGAACTTGTTTAAAATAAGTATTCGATAGTTTTGGAGGGATATGTAACAAATCCAGACTAAAACAGACTTAAAAGTATGAAATATATAAATAAAAGTGAAATTAAAAATTCTAGAATATCAGCCAGGAACTGTAAGGACACTATGGGATAAAATTTGTTTTGGTGCTTTATTTACATTTGTTTACATCGTGATTTGTTAAATTATGAAACAAATTTGCGAAAAGAAAGTATTATATTGCTAAAAATATATTTTTCTTTAATTTGTCTTAAGTGGTGCAAAACTGAACACTTTTTATTTCAAAGACATCTTTATATTTTGAAAAAACTAAATTAGTTTTAAAACTTTTTATTATTCATTACATTAAATAAATTCATCATGAATTAATACTATTAATTACTTTTTGTATTACTTTAGATGACAAGAAGATATCACCTAAAAACATAAACAGTTACAAAAAAGTGTTCACTTTTGCTCTATAGCGTATATACTTATATCAATAGATCAGAAATTTTTTTCAAAACTTTTCTATTTTGGAAAAATTTATTCTTCATACATGATTCCGTTATGTTTGCAGCTAATACTTGAGCTATGGAACTCGTTCTTGCATAGATCTAACATAAATATATATATTTTTTTTTCGAATTTCGGGTTTTTAGATAATTTACAGTCAAATATAGCATTCTAAATTATTTTTATTTTAAAGTTATTTATAATTTATTGTAAAGTATAAAAAAACAGTTTATACTTTTCTCTTTGTGACCAACTTCTAAGGAACAAAAAAAAAAAAAAAACATGACAACCCCCTAACATCATCATTCAATGGTCACTATAGTTTCTATTTGTTTTGCAAAAATAATCATTTGTTAAGCTTAAACTTTTATGTTTAACAGATTAATGCTCGAAAATGTTTTATGATTATTTCAAGCTGTTTTCTTTACCCTCTATTTATAGCAAAAAAATAATAATGTCCCTGACCAAGTCTCATAACCTCTATTAGTTTTATATAAACATGAAATCATAGAATATAAAACCAAAGCAAATGAAAAGGAGTTTGAGGCTATTTACTTTTGGGAAACATTTATCAAAAATAATACAATACTCGTGATACACAGTGAGAAATGAATAACTATAGAAAACGGAAATAATGGTTGAAAAAAAAAAAAAGCTTTAATATGATGAATTTGTTTTTGTGCATTTAAAATCATTATTGTTAACATGATTTGTATTAATTTATCAAATTTAAGATTAATTCCACTTTGGGGAAATTGTTAGTAAATATTATTCTGTGTTTTGTTTTATTTTGGGCATAAATAAAAAGTGTGGTGAAAAATAGTATGGTTATTAATGGTAATATGATCGACACATGTTTTTTTTTTTTTTTTTTTTTTTTTTTTTGTTCTTGTAGATTTCTGTAGCTATTTTACTAAATTAATAAAAATTGGCAGTATCTCAATGGATGAAAATTTATCTAATACATACTCTGTTCTTTAAAAAGTATTTTTGTATTTAAATTTATATCATAAGGTCATCTAAAGTACTCTATATATCTTAATTTGAAAATATTAGAATATCTACCAAAAACTAAATAGTTAAAATTATTGTGTAAACCTTAACTTTAAAAAAAATATTTAAAAGAACTTTTATAAATCATTACATTTCTCCTACTTTCAAATTCAACTCTTTTACTTTACTGGGCATTACATAATGACCATAATAAAATACCTACATTTTATGGTTGATATAACATTAAGTGAATTTGTTTTTTCATCATAAAAATCATCTATACAAATTAATTTTAATGATGTTCTATATCAATTCAATTGGTTACTGAAGATATACTATAAATTATATGACAATAATTGAAAAAAAAAATAAAAATCTTTTCTCATTTAAAAAAAAAAAAAATAATGTTTTCTACACAGGTAAGAGTGTATTTTTTTATATACACATATAAGATAATATGCATGTAGTTGTATAGCCATTGTTCATGTCAAACCATATAATATTTTTTTATATCCTTAAGGACAATTTTAGAATTTAATGTTTGCTTTTGATTTTTACTCTTTATAATTGTATGACTGATACAAATTGACCTTTTTCTATAGAAATTTATACATTTTCAACAATAGGAGTTATTGTTCCGAATTGTTGTTTTTGCGTTACCATAAAAATGTATATTTTGAATTTTATTTCAATAACTAAGCCTCAAATCCTCAAATGTGTGTATATTGTAATACTTTCGATAACAATGGGTTGAATAGCTCAATATATTTTATATATTGAGAAAAAAAAAAAAAAAATATGTATATCTTAAGTATGTTTAGATTAGGGTGACACTTAAAGTATTTTAAAATAATTTAAAATTAAGGTGTTTTACTAAATTTTATTTAAAATGAAATCATATATTTTGAAAACCCAGAAAATAAAACCAACACAGCTTTTAATTTGACTTAGTCCTTTTTTAAATAAAACAAGCGAGAATGTTATATTCGGCTCGGCTGAATCTATATACCCACAATCAACTTTTTCAAATTTTTCGTTATATGGGAGATGGGCAGTAAAGTGGGCGGACCACGCCCATTTTTGTTTCCGAGTTTACATTGATCCTTGAACTATTTGTACAAAACTTCGTTGACGTTTCACCTTATATGAGAAGTGGGCGGTAAAGTGGGCAGACCATGCCCATTTTTGGTTTCCAAGTTTATGTAGACCCCCAACTTATCCGTACAAAATTTCGTTGTCGTACATGCTTTTGTTTAAGAGATATCAGCAGAAATGTATGAAATGAAGCTACTACGGACACCCTGTGTTTCTAGTTTTTAGCCCATAACTTTTTTGTTTATTAACCGATTTTGCCCATTTTCAATACCAAACAAACCCTATATAAGACAAATAAATTTCGTCCCCTTACGTTGTCCTGTTTGAGCCCTATCTTGCTTTAAACAGACAGACAGACGGACAGACGGACAGACGGACGACTCAAAATCGAACCCGGACCCAGAAAATATATACTTTATGAGGTCTTAAATGATTCCTTTGACATGTTACACACTGAATGATAAAATTAATATACCCCCCATCTTTTTGATGGCGGGTATAAAAATATTATACTCTATAGATTTAGTGTCACCCTAATAATTATCTTCATATTCATGTGCTAAAACATGCTCGTTTACATGAACCATAAAATTTTATAGTCTTTCTTTTTTTCTTCAATTTTATTTTATTGATTATATTGTGAGAATATAAAATAAACAGGAACTCTAACGACTAAAAGGGTTTAATATAAAAGGTTCCATAAAAACTTTTTATTGTTAGAAGAAACAACGAAAATTTGAAAATTTGTTAATATATTTTGTCAAAAAGATACAAATTTTATTTGTACAAGATTATAAAAATTTATTGAAACAATATAGAATCGTAAGTGTTTTAACAAATAGAATTTATATAGAAATAAAAATCTAAATAAATTTGCTTTTATAATTTTTGATTTGATAAATAGACCATAATAAAATCAGGTGGCTATAGACTTGTAAATATAATTTGGGTCAATAAAAATTCAAAATTGCAATAAAAATTAATTTTTCATAATTTTTTTTTTTTTGATATATTTCCTTTCTTAGGAATATTTTTATTGTTTTTAAATGCACTTTAAACATAATTTTAATACAAAACCTTGTTGGAGACTTAAAAAAAATCGATTTTTCCTACATAATTAAATTAGAGTTCTCTGAATTATTTCCGATATATTTATATTTCGAAGTTTGAGTTCAATAGTTACATGTGGTCAGCAGACTAAGTTCACGTTAAGGTGTACATAATGTGAAATACTTAAGAAATTACAAAGGGAATGACAGCAAGAAATTCGTATATTTGCTTTAAATAATAAATATTACTTATAAACTCAAAAAAGAAAAATGAAGTCAGTCAATGCCGACCATATGATACCCTATGCCATTTTGTATGTGCACCAAAATTCGGGGAGAGGTCTTTTGTTATACCTGTGGCCAATTGTGGACCGAATGTAAATTAAAATGCATGAAACCAGAATATTAAGTTGATGCTAATATTTTCATGAATTTATATTTGTATGTGCTAAATTTCATTAAAAGGATTTACTATAATTAAACCCCCATTCCGGGAGGACATTTTGAGAGCCTTTGTCTTTGGAACTATAAAAAACCTGCGTACTAATGGGTAAAATGTGTCAAAAGTGGCGATTAATTGAATTTTAAAAATTAAAATTTTTGTAATAAAGTTGGGTAACGAATAAAAAAAAAAATCGTGCTTCAATATCCATTAAAATCTTTAAGATAAGTTGTGTCGTTTTTTTTATAAGGAGCTCTCAAAGTTAAACATTTGTACATTTTTGAAAAAGAGTAAAAAATTAAATTTTCAGTGTATTTATTTTAAAGAAAAAGTCTTTCAAAGTTAAAATTTAAAATGAATACATCAACTTCAGCTATTTAATTGTACTTTACTGCAAGTATTTGTAAATTATATTTTGTCCTAATATTTTCGTTATTTCTGTGAAAATTGTCCTAAAATATACTAATTTTCAATTTATATGGAATGCAACTTAAAATGTTACAGGATGCTTGTTCTGAAAATATTCTGAAAAATAGAACATATTGTTCACTTTAACATATTGAAAAAAAAAAATAAATAAAAATAAAACATTGTTCGCATGTGTAGCCCGATTTGAGAAATTATTCATTTTCTTTGTTTTATCAAACATTAAACAGTGGGAAAGGAAAGAAATAAATCTGTAACTTCTAATTCGCTGTTTGGATTTACATGAAATTTCACATTAATGTAGCAGAGGACAGTAGCATATTGAGTTTAAAAGCAAGATTCCATATACGCTTCAGGAGCGCAGATATGGAGGTTCAAATAGGGTACTAATGTCATAGAAAATGTTTAACCTCAAGCGAATTTTGGTTCCTTACCCAATTTCGAAGATTTTTATATAAAGTCCTTGATAAATCCTTCAGAAAACATGCTTCCATGTACATTGTATAATTTCTCTTATATATTCTTCAAGATATATTCAATTGAAATTTTAACAATCTTAACTTTGCGAGATGTTGGTCAAGAAGTCCTTTTTTCATCAATATCCCAAAATTTTCAACCGATTTTATCATACTTTTTAAAACTAATTAATAGAAAAAATAGAACGTTATCACTAAAATTCGAATATCACCTTTTCCTAAATTAAGCGCCATTGTCGACCCTTTATATAGACGGACGGATATTCCCATTCAGGCAAAAAACATCTCATAGTAATAAGGATGCATGTTTTTACTTACTAACAAAGAGAGATCATTAAAGTGTTGATATCACCATTCCCTGAATTATGCATTATTTTTGACCCATTTAACTCTAATATATAGGCGGACAGACATTACCATTCTGCAAAAAAATCTTAAAATTCCAAAATTAATTTTTTTACCTAAAAATAAATAAAAAAATAAAACGTGATCCTTGAAATATTGATATTACCTTTCCCTGAATTAATCGCCATTTTGGACCCCTTTTACCCCAATGTGGGAGGAAAGCACTTACAATAGAATTATCAAAAAAAAAAAAAAAAAAAAATAAAAATCTTAAAATTCCAAAGATATATTATATTTTACTTTTTGATTAATATAAAAACTAAATCTAAATACTAAAGTATCACCTTTTCCTGAATTAAGCGAATTTTCGATTTATTTAACCCAAATGTATAGACGGATGAACGGACATTGCCATTCCGCCAAAAAAATATTTTAGAATTCTAATTATTTATTTACAAATAAAGCTTACGGCATTGCCACATCCTTTTATGTTTATAGAATTTTCGGTTGTATTTTTTCTATCCGGCACGAAAAATATATTTCCTTATGCTATTTTTATTTGCAATAACCGAGCATATAATTGCTAATATCGATGATTGTAATAAACCCTTCAAAGAATTTTTTATTGGTAAGCTAAATTTTTGTTTTATGACCTTCTAAGCTTTTTTTTTTTTTTTTGCAACAAAGCAGTTGAAAAAATTATATAAATATAGTTCGAGGCTCAATTATTTTCGCACAAATATTTAAAGCGAAATATTTCATTAGATCTTTCAATTTATTTATATCGCCTTGTAAGGGGTTATTTCTAATAAATTTTTAAGAAATATCATAAAAGTTGATTAAAACTTATATTCAGTGGGTTAAATTATTCTTAATTTTACGAAACTTTAGTATAGAAACAAAATTATTACTTATTTCGAATACACAATGTCTGACTATTATTTTACTTTTTTATCTTCTCCATTAATTTTGTATCATCGGAGTATAATATTACATTAAAAGCAGACTATAAATATTTGTTTTTTTTATTTTTTTATATTTTCTAAAACCCTTAATTTAAAATCCCTACATATAATTGTTCTTTTATCTTATAAAAGGACTAAATATTTTAAATTCTTTCAATTGCTACAAATTTAATCTCTTCAGCAAAAAAAAAAAAATCCTTTATTTTTCAAGATTTAGAATTTAAATTATTTTTTTATTTTTTTGATAGGATAACAGTAGCTGTAAGTGCTACCACTTATTCATATTTATTTAAATATCTTACATGTCTCCAGGATTATTTTGTCTGAGAGTTTTAACACATACATTCACACATACAAGTGTCTGTGAGTTGTTCATGAGTGCGTGTCTCTATTCAAGTGTTTTTCTATTTATTTGTTGGTCTGCATCCTGTTTTTTTACTCCTTTTTTATTTGTTGATGTTATTTTTGCTTTCTTTAACATAAATTTTTATTGTTATGATTATTTTGTGTAAAAACACATATTAAGGTTTGTTTTATTATTTAATGGAATTTTGGTGTTTTTCTCTTATATTTTGTTTACTTTTTGTTTGTTTTCTATGAGTTGGAAAATTTTTATTCTACTCGCATTAAAGGATTTCCTTAATTGATTTTTTTTATGTATTTTATTGAGTAGCAGATGTTACACATACATAAGTAGGTGATTATATTCTGGAAATATACAATACATTTGACTTTTCTCAGTTTATTTTTTTACTGCAGCTTAATTTACATAAAATCATTTGTTAAAGTGATTTTTATTCTAAGGAATTATTAATGAGTCATTATGGCTTTAAATTTATCAAAAGAAGGCGTATTATATATGCAGAGCTGACCTTTAATAGAATTTAATTTCATTATAATAAATTTCAAATCTGTTATTGATTGAAATTTCAAAGGAATTTTAAAGTCAAAGAAAGGTAGGTGTTATTATATATGTAAAGGTTATTTGATTGTATATAGTTAAGAAGATAAGTATGTAATAATTGCAAAGTGTTATGGAAATGAATTTCTTGCAACAAGGATTTAAATAATTAAATTTATAATTATTTGTAATTATAAGCAAAGAAGCAAATAAATATTAAATTAAGCGCAAGAAAATTTAAACACATGCAATTGTTATCCCTTTGATACGCATTTTTTTATTTTTGAGCGAAGCACATTTTTTCAGTACAAAGTTTATGTAAAAATTAGAAAATAATAATTTTATTTTTTAAGATTTTTATCCGCTAACTATTCATCAGTCACAGTCATATAAGTATATTAATATAATCAAATTTATTTCGAACATAAGTATGGCTCATTTTATAATGCTAAAATATTTCAAGGATTTTTAGTTCTTTTTTGGATAAAAGAAAATAAATTTGGATAAATTTGTAGATATATTGATGCCATTGTATAGTACAGTGGCTAACAATAAATAGTAAACATAGTAATTTATTGAATTAAATTGGTTCTATTTCAAATTGTATATCGAAGATATCAAAAACAACACAATGAAAGTCCCAATTCAACACATTATATCTTAGTGAATATGATCATTTTTACAAAAATAAAAAAAAATCGATATTCCATTTATAAGTATGATGCCTGTCCTTAAATTTTCATATTTTAAGGCATAATCTGCACAGAACATCATAAATTTTTGGAAATTTATTTTACATACACACAGAAAATAAATTGGTTGGAAAATGGTTGAAACTATTAAAATTTAATGAAACAAAACAAAATGTTGTTCCAACTATTAAAAATGTATAAATTTTTTGTGAATTTTTATGTTAATAACTGTAAAAACATTATTGTGATAGAAATATGATTATCACATTTGAATCAATTTGAATCCAGCTAAAAATATTCGGCTGATAATATTATATTAAATTCATGGTTCTAAACAAAATATTGGTATTTGCAATCAAAATATTGTTTGTATTTGGATAATTCAATTATTTACTATATTTTTAGTTACAGTAATCTATTAAGGAAACAATTCAGTGTTTACAGCCGAAAAAATAGTGTTCCTAATAACTTTTTCATTTAACATTTAAAAATTAAAACATTTTATTTCATTTGGAAAAAAACTACATCTTGAATTACTTGATGATATACATGATATACATTTCGTTATATGTGGATAATAATGTGAGTATACATAACTATATATAAAAAAATTTATTAACTTTTCTTATAACAAAATTATTTATATAATATAATACAAATTTCAACAACAATTGGCTCCTTCTGGGATAATTTTCAACGCTTTTCGAATGGATCGGAATAACGGTAAGAAATGAAATTCATTTATTTGATGAATCGATAAAAGTTTTTTCTGATACATAACACCATTATTACTTATTTACTTTCCAGGATGATATTTTACAGCAATCAATTAATCTTTAAAAGTGCAGAGTTTATAAAATTTTACTTGCAGCAGTAAGTTGTAGGATGGAAAAAATGCTGACAAAGATTTTTCTTGCAAGTAAGCATTTCTAACATCATGGAATTGAAACATAAATGAAATCAAATAATATAAAATCTAATATTTTCTTTCTTATAAGGTGGCTCATTTTCTGCAACTAAATCTGTATGCTATTTTACTTCCTCCTGGATCGCTAAGTCAACGACATAATAAAGTAATTGGGATGAATGATATCGAAGGAAACTATAGACAGTGTTTTAAAGGAATGTGTGTAAGTATAAATGTACCTTTGAAAACCTGAGGGGTTATTATGTAATTCGATTTGAAAGAAAACACTTTCGAATTTCAATGTATAAATAACGTGACCAGAGGGTTTTTGTCAAAAAGCGGGACGACTAAAAAGCGGGATTCTGAACAAAATTTAATGGAAAAAAGCGGGATTTTGAAAAGTTTTTCAAAAAAGGGGGATTTTATTTTTATATCTCAATTAAAAATCTAGATCAGCTGTTCTCTCGCAAGCACCATGTTCACGACCCAATTGAAACGTTACAAGCATTAAAAATTATATTTTTAACATGGTTCTCTAAATGTTTTCAAAATATTCCTGGTTAAATTTCAAGATTGAATCCAAGTACGGATTGATAAAAAAAACTTGTTACTTTTTGAATTTGATAGCAATAGACTTGCTTAAATAATTCTTAGACCCGTTAAAAATAAATCCAAAGTTGCCGTTACCACTAAAAAAAAAAACATTCAACTTGACTACCGTTACCCCTAAAATGCAGTTACTGAAATAATTGAAAATACGGTTACTGCTAAAATATATAACGCTTAAAAACCGTTACCGAAATAGCTCAAAATACCGATAACGCTAAAATACCGTTAGCTTTATTTTTGGGTTTGAGAAATATTATTATTTTTAATAAAGTTGAAATAAAACTTGTAATAAAGTTATGGCTACCGCAGCTCATCATTATAATATTTGACTACAAACTATATTTTATAGTTCTGAACCGACACTTTGAAATTTATAAAACAACAGTTACCCATAAAATACCATTACCGAAATAACTCGAAATACGGATAACTCTAAATACCGTTACCGAAATAACTAAAATTACCGTTACCTCTAAAAAACCGTTATAAAAATAATCCGATATATTGTTACCTTTTCACCTTTTTGAATCGGCTGCCGATATTATATTTTTATAATTTTTAGTTTATACAAAAATAAAAAAAGTATCCAATCCGAAACAAAGGCACATCGTTTATATGGTTCCAGATAGTTATTAAAGGTACAATATGAAAATATCCATGTTAACCTTGAGATCAAAGTTCATGTCAAAACATCTTTTTGAAATGGGACATTTTGTTTAAAAAAATTATTTAAATAGCCCTCACACAAATGAGTTTTTAAAATCTAAAATCTCTCTGAAATAACAAAATTTCTTACTCCAAAAATGTTTTTATATTTTATTCTAACATTCTTAAAATAATAAAATCTTAAACCTATTTCTGTAAAAAAATCTGAACTTTTTTGGTCAAAATATATCAGACTTGAGATTTTTCATTCACTGGTAGAGAACTGAAGTTATGTTAAAAAATTTGTAAATATTTGAACAAGCTTAATAATGCGTATCTTTTGGGAGGTCTTCCTATTGTAAAAAATTATAAACTTTCCAGTGGAAAAAAATTATTTTTAGTTACACTTAAATATTGGTAAATCGAATAAGTAATTGTTAGAGTTAGAAAAGCGGGATTTCTTAATAAAAAGCGGGAAAAATATTTTAGGCGGGATCGAAGTTTAAAAAGCGGGATATTCCCGCCAAAAGCGGGATGTCTGGGATGTATACAAATTCGAAAGATTTTCCTTTCGAATGTAGTTACAAAATAACTCCCCTGATACAACAATCAAAGGTCTAATTTATGAAAATGTTAGAATAAGTGTTATTTTCTTAAATATATTTCTATAGAATTTATTGTATTTGTATAATTTTTTTGTTTTTTAATAAATAAAAATGTTTCCAACCATTTTTTATGTGTATAAATAATTCACAATAATCAAAAGTACATTTAGTCTATATCATCGAATAGAAACTTATGTGTACCGACTGCATTCGGTTATTACAAACAAACTATGTAGTAGTACATGCAACCGAACAAATTCGATTGGCAATAAATTCGGTTATCACAAGGAATTTGTTTTCTCTGTGTTTGTAAACAATGTTTTACGCAGCTCGATCATGTTATGGGTCTTCATAAATGTTTCTATTTTAATAGAATTAACGAAATATTTTATTGATTCAATATACTTGTTCGTTGAGTGATGCTTCTTCTTTATTAAATCAATGTTTTACTATAATGAATCAATGAATTGAACGTTGAGTCACTATTTGTATGTATAATATATAATCAATTAACTAATACATTAGATCAAATAACTGATTTAATTATTTTATTAAGACATATATTTAACGAATGGTTTCAATGTAATGTTCATAAGAACGTTGACTTTTTCGTTGAATTTAAACGAAAGTTTTCTTTGAAACAACGAATTCGTATATTGAGTTAAAGTGTTCTTGAAGAAATCTACAAATTTCATTCAATAAACTTTATTCCTCGAAATTACTTTTTTGTACCCAATTTTCTCCATGATGTCAAATTTCCTCTTAAAAGTACTTTAAATTTTTATAATAAATTATTTTTGAAGACTTTATCGCATAGTGGACCATTTGCAAAATAAATGATTATAAGTCTGGGTCAATTAAACTTCTAAACCGATTTTGATAAAACTAGGAACATAGGCGGAGTTAAGCTTTTATAATATTATTAGTAGGAATGTGTAAGAAGAACATGAAGAGCGCTACAGTGACAACCTAGATGGAAAACAATATATCGGCGGTTGTAACTTTTACGAATTAAATTTCTCTTTTTTGGACATGATTTTTTTTTTTATTTTATCCTATTTTGAAATTACACCCCTAACTATTTTTATACCCTACACCACCTAAGGTGGTTGTTATACCCTACACCACCAAAGGTGGTTGGGGTATTATGTGTTTGTGCAGAAGTTGTAACGCAGAGAAAAAATCTTCGGACCCGCACCTTAAAGTATACCGTTCGACTCAGAATCACTTTCTGAGTCGATTTAACGATGTCCGTCCGTCCGTCCGTCCGTCCGTCTGGTCGGCTGGCTGGCTGGCTGGCTGGCTGGCTGTCCATGTAAAGCTTGTGCGCAAAGTACAGGTCGCAATTGTAAAGATAATTTGATGAAATTTGGTACATATGCTTTTTTCAACACAAGGACGAAGCCTATTGAATTTGGTTATGATCGGCCCATTATTTCACCTAGCCCCCATACAAATGTCCTCCCGGAATAGAGTTTTAACTCTTACAGATGCCTTAAAAATAGGAATATTTTAATGAAATTTAGTACAAATAAGTTTTATATCAACAAAAATCCGTCTGCCAAATTTCATGAAGATCGGTCCATAACTGACCATAGCTCCCATACAAACTCCTCTCCCGAAAATCACTAACGTGCATAAATCCCATACAAATGTTAGTATTATGTTAATATTTAACACTAGTAAGTTGTACATATGTGTAAAAATAAAATTATGTGGATGGTAATGGTGTAGGGTATCATATAGTCGGGCTTGACCGACTATATCTTCTTCTCTCGTTATTTTTTAAATATGATGTAACTCTCCATAATTTTTTGAATTAGGGTTAAATAAATACTTAAAATGAAAATCTGAAACAGTTTTCAAAAATTAAATTTTTTGCAAAAAAATGTTTTTAATGTTACAAAAAGTTTAAAATTTCATTACATTTTCTGAAAAGAAAATGGACCTTAAGTTTTGAATTTCCACTCTACAGCCAGCAATCGTTGGGATAAAATGTGTCAAAAGTGGCAATTAATTGACTTTTAGAATTAAAATTTTTGGAATTAAATTGGATACCGAATAAAAATAGACAAAATTATGTATCAATATCAATTTAAGTCTTTAAACTGGGTTGTGTTATTTTCTTATAAGGAGCTGTCAAAGTTAAATTTTTTTTTTTTAGACTTTTGAAAAAAAGTAAAATATTAAATTTTCATCAAATTTCAGTGTATTTATTTTAAATGAAAAGTCTTTTAAAGTAAAATTTTAAAAGTGAACCTTCAGGTATTTAACTGCACTTTTCTTTAAGTATTTGTAAATTTTATTTTGTTTTAATATTTTTGTTATTTTTTTTTTAATTGTCTTAAATGCAATAATTTACAACTTTCATGGAATGCAACTTAAAATGTTACAAGAAGTTTGTTCTGAAAATTTTCCGAAAAATAGTACATATTGTCCACTTTAATATTGTGAAAAAATTGTGCGCATGTATAGCCCGATTTGAGAACACCAAAAACTGCTTAAGTGCAGACATTCTCTTTGCCTTATCAAACATTAAACAGTGGGACAGAATGGAAATGAGTCTATATCTTCTAATGAGGGTTCAAAATAGGGTAATAATGTCATAGTAAATGTTTAACCACTAGCAAATTTTTGTTTCTTACACGTTTCCAAAATTTTTTTATCAGCTTAGTCCTTGATAAATCCTTTAGAAAACATGTCTGCATGTACTATTTCTCTTATATATTCTTCAAGATATATTCATTTGAAATTTTAACAATCTCAACTTTGCAAGATGTTTATCATATATTTTCCATATATGTCCCAACATTTTTAACCGATTTTATCACAAGTATTTTTTGCAGTTTTTAAAAAATAAAATTGTCCATCGAATAAAGAAAATTTGAAGTCAATATCTTTATTGACTCAAAAAAATAAACGATTTTGAATTATCAAGTTTGCAAAAATTAATAAACAGACGGACATTCCAAAAATGTATTATTTTTTTGCTTCCTGACCAATATAAAAACTAAATGTAAATAATAAAATATTGCTAACACATTTCCCTAAATTAAGTGCCATTTTCGACCCATTTGACACAAATGTATAGATGGACGGACAGACATTGCCCTTCTGCCAAAAAATATTTTAGAATTCTGAAGATGCATTTTTTACTAAATAAAAAAAAGAAACGTGATCATTAAAATTCGGATATCAGCTTATCCTGAATTAAGCGCCATTTCCTACCCATTTAGCCCAAATGTACAGACAGACATTTCCATTCAGCCAAAAACATCTTATAATTCTGAAAGTGCTTTTTCTACTTACTAATATGAAGGAAAATTGAACATGATTATTAAAGTGTTGATGTCACCTTTTCCTGAAGTTTCGACCCATTTAAATCTAATGTATAGACGGACATTAACATTCTACACAAAAAATCTTAAAATTCTAAAACTGATTTTTTTACCTAATAATCTATAAAAAATAAAACGCGATCATTAAGATATTGATATCACCTTTCCCTGAATTAATCGACCCCTTTTACCCCAATGAGCAGCAGTACTAAAAACATAAATTTTAGGCGAAAAGTTTAAATTTTTGAGTCTGTAAAAAATGTTGATTTCTATATTTCGGAACTATCTATAAAAAATGTTTAACGTAAATCAATCCTCATTATATTTTTTTATAAAAGTACTGCAACTGAAAAACGAGAGAGAAACTATAGTCGGTCAAGTCCGACCATATGATACCCTACACCATTAAACCCTTTTGCGAATTGTAGGCCAACACTTTTACTAAATGTAAAATAAATTAAACAAATAATTATTTCTGTGCGTTACAAACATCAGCACAAACGCATTATACCCCAACCACCTATGGTGGTGTAGAGTATAATAAAGTATGATATTGTCAGTTTTTCTTGAGTATGTATATTGTACCAATAAAATTATTTTTTAAATACCTACATTCAAATACACCATTTAAAAGTACTTTTTGTTTTAATAATTTAATTAATGTAAAATGTATTTCCTTATAAGACTTTATACTTCCAACAAATTCAAATTCTCAATTGTAGGGTATTTAACGGAAATTGAAGGAAATAAAGTTTACTTTTGTGTGTGTATACAAGCGTGAATAAATATGACTGCAAGTGTTTATATTTATAACTGAATTCAATATTTACAATTTGTAACATATGGATGCTATATAGTATTTTCATATCTACCAGAAAATACACTTGCTACAAGTTCAAGTACGATTGTGTATATATAAGTGAATATCTTTCTAAAAGTGTTTTTATATACATATTTATATATAACTGGGTAAAATGTCACATACACATTTGTCAATTTATATAATAAGTGTTAGAATATACGTTATTCCTACCAACTGCTATTAGTAAACACTCAAACGCAGTTATCAATATATTGAATATTTATTTCAAATTTTCTATATGAAAGTGTATTTGTGTAACTTTCTTTTCTCTATTTTCATTTTATATTACTTGTTTGTCTAAATATAGCAGAAAAACATTTTCTATATTATAAAATATATTTAAATATACACATATGTGTATATATATTATATATGTTTCTATATAAATAAACTTATAGTGAAATAGTAATTTTTCAGTAAGTAAAGTTAGTATTTATTAGAGATATTGATAGTTTTGTTTAGCTGCCAATATAAACATTTATTTTTATGCAATATTTTGTTTAGTTTTTTTTATCGTTTTTGTTTTGATGTTTCCTTTGTGGTTTGTTATAAGTAATAGATGGTTACTAAAAATTTAAAATTATTTTAAAGTATACTTTAAATCTTATTGAAAACTAAAAATATTAACAATTAATTTTATAAAGAACTCAGCAGGAATTTTTGCTGCTTATTTAAATTTAAATTTTTCTTTTTTTCTATTAATATTAATACACAAAATTCTAAAAAGTATACATAATAAAATCAAATGTTTATAGAAGTTACTTTATTTCGTGAGCCAGTCTAATATTCATATGTCGTTTTATTTAAAAAAGGTTATAAAATACTACATATCTGCTATTCATATTTATCATTTGTGGTGGTTACGGAAATTGACTTGTATATTTTCTATCTTCATATACATATCTATAAATGCAAAATTATAAAAAATGAATAAATGTTGTAACAAATGTTTAAATAAAACAATTTATAACTAAAGTAGTTTTGCATTTACTTTTTCATATTTTTTAATAATGTCTCTCATTTATTATATTATAGTATCAAAGTTGATGATGATATTAAACTTTTCAATGAATTAAGTTTTAAAAATAAATGTTTAATAGTGAAAAACTTTGGCAATGAATTTGAATTGATTAGGACTGTTATTAATATTATCTTTATTTAAATATAGAGTAATTTCATATCAAAGTGGACAAAAAAAGCAGGCATTTTCGGATTTGATATCTCAGATTTCAATGAAATTTGATACTGTAATTATCCATTGCAAGTGTTGATCAAATTATAAATTAGTCTGAAGACCCTATCTGGCCCAAAAATATGACGTTTTAAAAATTAAAAAACTATAGATATTTTCCAAAATGATACATACTTTATTACTCATAACCAGGGCAAGTTTTTCAAGCTTTTCGCTTGGAAAGTAAGCATTTGCATATTTAAAAAGAATTAAAAAAAAAAAAATGCTTATATTTTAAATCTTTGAATAAATTTGCATATAATGGATATAAAAGTTAGTTTTCTTAACAAAAACACAATTTTTTTTTGATTTTTTAGGGTTCAATCAAATGATTTCTAAAAAATTTTTGGTGAGCATTTTGAGTACATGTAAATATTGTAAAGAAAAAAATCCGGAAGCGTCAAATATGATACTTAAAATTAAAATAGTTATATTTTTATAAACATCGAAATCTATTAGAGAATGAAAGTTAAAAAATGCATATTTGTGCATATTTTCAACGCATTAATATATAAGAATGCATAAATTCGTCGGTTTTTATATACATATCCATGCTATTTTTGCATATTTCTGTGCATACAACACCATTTTTTCGTGCTTTTTCAAGCTCATATTTAACATTTTTTTGTGCATATAAAAACTTGCCTTGCTCATAACTTCTAAACCATACACTGTAAAATTATAATTTGTATTTCATTTAATAGAAAAAGATATTGACTTTTAAACGACGTGTATAAAATTTATTTACTTCGAAAGTTCAAAGGTCAAAATCTATAATATAGTAATCAAAGCTGAATATCTCGAAAAACGATATTTTAAAATTCTTAAAAAATAGTATATTTATAACTTAACCCTGTTTTATAATCGATCCAAAATTCAATTTGAAGCCTCTTTTGGTTTATTAGTTATGAAGCAAAATATTTCTTGAAAATACATTTAGACCCTATTATTAAAAATATTTCGTCGGAACTATGTGATGATTTATCCGTTATTATAAGGGGTCATTTCTGTAATGTTTGTAAAAAATGTGTTAAAAGTGAATTAAAACTTAAGATTTATAGATAAAAATGTTCTACAGAATTTTTCACCGTAAAATTTTACTGTAGTTCGCAGAAATGTAAAATTGTATCTGTTGGACCATTTTTCCAAAAAAAGATAAACTATAAAATATATCAAGTATTTTTTTAATTTTTTTTATACTTTTTATA